>CAKJTW010000094.1:1233866-2467733 GCA_917880005.1 Nanger dama | reverse complement strand
TGATATAACTCTCACATCCATACAGGACTCCTGGAATAACTATACCTTTGACTAGATGGACCTTTATTGGCAAAGTGATGTTTCTGCTTTTTATAATTCTGTCTAAGTTGGTTTCTTCCAAGGAGCCAATATCTTTTAATTTCATGGCTGCAGTCACCATCTGCAGTGATTTTGGAGCCCAAGAAAATTAAATCTGTCACTGTTTACATTGTTTCCTCATCTATTTGTAATGAAGTGATGAGACTATACACCATGATCAACATTTTTGAATGTTGAATTTTAAGTCAGCTTATTCACTCTCCTCTTTCACTTTCATTAAGAAGCTCTTTAGCTCATCACTTCCTCCATAAGGGTGGTGTCCACTGCATATCTGAGGTTATTTATATTTCTTCCAGCAATATTGACACAAAGAACTGACTCCTTTGAAAGCCCTTGATGTTGGGAAAGATTGAGAGCAGGAGGAGAAGGAGATGACAGAGGATGAGATGGTTGGATGGTCCATCACTGACTCAATGGACATGGGTTTGTGTGGACTCTGGGACTTGGTGATGGACAGGGAGGCCTGGCGTGTTACAGTTCATGGGGTTGAAAAGAGTCAGACATGACTGAGTGACTGAACTGAACTGAATCTTGATTCCAACTTGTACTTCATCCAGTCCAGCATTTTGCATGATGTACTCTGCATATAAATTAAAAAGGCAGGGTAACGGTATACAGCCTTGATGTACTCATGTCTAAATTTGAAATCAGTCTGTTGTTCTATGTCCAGTTCTAACTGTTGCTTCTTGACCTGCAGACACGTATCTCAAGAGACAGGTCAGGTGGTCTGGTATTCTCATCTCTTTAAGAACTTTCCACAGTTTGTTGTGATCTACACAGTCAAAGGCTTTGGCATAGCCCATAAAGCAGATGTTTTTCTGGAACTCTCTTGCTTCTTCCATGATGCAGTGGATGTTGGCAATTTGATCTCTGGTTCCTCTGCCTTTTCTAAAACCAGCTTGAACATCTAGAAGTTCATTGTTCACATACTGTTGAAGCCTGGCTTGGAGAATTTTGAGCATTACTTTTCTAGCATGTGAAATTAGTGCAACTGGGCAGTAGTCTAAACTTTCTTTGGGATTGTGCTTCTTTGGGATTGGAATGAAAACTGACCTTTTCCAGTCCTGTGGCCACTGCTGAGTTTTCCAAATTTGCTACCATACTGAGTGCAGCACTTTCACAGCATCATCTTTTACGATTTGAAATATCTCTACTGGAATTCTATCACCTCCACTAGCTTTGTTCGTAGTGATGCTTTCTAAGGCCCACCTGACTTCACATTCCAGGATGTCTAGCTCTAGGTGAGTGATCACACCATCGTGGTTTTCTAGGTCATGAAGATCTTTCTTGTATAGTTCTTCTGTGTATTTTTGCCACCTCTTTTTAATATCTTCTGCTTCTGTTAGGGCCATACCATTTCAGTTCTTTATTGTGCCCATCTTTGCATGAAAATTTCCCTTGGTATCTCTCATTTTCTTAAAGAGATGTCTAGTCTTTCCTATTCTATTGTTTTCCTCTATTTGCATTGATCACTGAGGAAGGCTTTCTTATCTCTCCTTGCTGTTCTTTGGAACTCTACATTCAGATGACGACATCTCTCCTTACTCCTTTGTCTTTCACTTATCTTTTTTTTTCTCAGCTATTTGTAGGGCCTCGTCAGACACCCTTTTGCCTTTTTGCCTCCTGTACAGTGTCACAAATCTCCGTGCATAGTTCTTCAAGCACAGTGTCTATCAAATCTAATCCATTGAATCTACTTGTCACTTACACTATATAATCACAAGGGGTTTGATTTAGGTTGTATCTGAATGGTCTAGTGGTTTTCCCTACTTTCTTCAATTTAAATCTGAATTTGGTCATAAGGAAATCATTATCTGAGCCACAGTCAGCTCCCCAGTCTTGTTTTTGCTGACTGTATAGAGCTTCTCCATCTTTGGCTGCAAAGAATAGAATTAGTCTGATGTCAGTGTTGACCATCTGGTGATGTCCATGTGTAGATTCTTCTCTTGTGCTATTGGAAGAGGGTGTTTGCTATGACCAGTGTGTTCTCTTGGCAAAAGTCTATTAGCCTCTCCCCTGCTTGATTTTGTACTCCAAGGCCAAATTTGCCAGTATCTGCCAAATTTGCCAGATACTCCGGGTATCTCTTGACTTCCTATTTTTGCATTCCCGCTCCCTATGAGGAAAAGGGGATTTTGGGGATGTTAGGTCTAGAAGGTCTTGTCGGTCTTCATAAAACCACTCAGTTTCAGGCTATTCAGCATTACTGGTTGGGGCAAGACTTGAATTACTGTGATACTGAATGGTTGTCTTGGAAACAAACAGAGATCATTCTGTCCTTTTTGTGATTGCATCCAAGTACTGCATTTCAGACTCTTTTGTTGACTACTAGGGCTACTCCCATTTCTTTTAAGGGATTCTCGCCCACAGCAGTAGATACGATGGTCATCTGAATTAAAATTGCCCATTCCAATCCATTTAATTTCACTGATTCCTAAAATGTCAATGTTCACTCTTGCCATCTCCTGTTTGACTGCCAATTGGTCTTGATTCATGGACCTAACATTCCAGGTTCCTGTACAATATTACTCTTTACAGCATCAGACTTTACTTCCATCACTAGTCACATCCATAACTGGGCATTCTAGGTTTTTGTTTTTTTTTTTGTTTTTTTTTTTGCTTTGGCTTTGTCTTTTCATTATTTCTCCACCCTTCTCCATTAGCATATGTGGTACCTACCAACCTGGGGATTTCCTCTTTCAGTGTCCTGTCTTTTTGCCTTTTCATACTGTTCATGGGGTTCTCAAGGCAGGAATACTGCAGTGGTTTGCCACTCCCTTCTCCAGTGGACAACATTTTGTCAGAGCTCTCCACCATGACCCACCCATCTTAGGTGGCCCTACTTGGCATGGCATGACTCATAGTTCCATCGAGTTAGGCAAGGCTGTGGTCCATGTGATCAGTTTGATTAGTTTCCTGTGACTGCAGTTTTCATTCTGTCTGCCCTCTGATGGATAAGGATAAAAGGCTTATGGAAGCTTCCTGATGGAAAAGACTGACTGTGGGGAAACCAGGTCTTGTTCTGATGGGCAGGACCATGTTCAGTAAATTTTTAACCCAACTTCAGTTTTAGATCCTAAACACAAATGTTCTTAAAACTCCATGTGGGGACACAATCATCTTTATTATACCAGATCAGAATTCCCTTATTAAGTGTTTGCACTCTGCCTTTTAGCAAGAATGGATATTCCCAATATTCAAGTTTCCAAGCCTATAAATTCGTCTTGAAACCAAATGGAACTCCCAACATCAGGTTCAAAGGAAAGGGCCTGACACCTGCGTCAGCCAGCCAGCCAGCATACTCCTTTCCTCCTCTGCGGCGCACAGTTTCCCAGTGCAACTGCGAGTACAGTGATGGATGCAGAAATGGGAAGAATGCAATACTGCACGTGACTGATTGCATGGCAAACAGAGAGACCTACAGAAAACCCCAAGCTGGGAACTTATTTTATATCATTTCCTGTTGCTGCTCAGTCATGAATGCTGCCCTGATTCATTTCAACACTTTGAAATCTCTTGGTATTTGTAACATGTTCAGAACCAGATATAAATCGATTGTTCAGCCTTACTTATTATTTTTTCCAATTGAATTTTTAACTAATATTTAGCAACACATTTAATATTGCTTATATAAACCTGTTATTTCTTCTCATGAAGAAAAAAAGATAATTTTGCCTCAAGAGAATTTAGTTACTTAGGAGAGTATTGTGTGGTTTCTGGAATCAGTTTTTCTTAGGTGTTACAGAGCAGGCATCAGTGGAAATGGAAGACAACCATATATGTTTTTGGAACTGAATAATCCCAGCATACTTCTTAAATGAATATATAGGTACTAAAATATATAATGTAGTTAAGAAGTACAAGTTTTGATCAGCACCAGCGATGAGCTATAAAACAGGATAGAGCTAACTTGGATTTTAGGAAGTGGTTCTGGATATGTAACCTTATATGTATTTTTAGAAGTCTTCTTACTTAAAGAAGACATTAATATTCAACATAAAGAAGTCAAGAGCAAACAAAAACACTATTCAAGCCTAACAAAATTTTACTAAATGAGAAAACCACATATGAACTTCTGTTTCCTAACCAAAGGGCTAAGCAGTTAGTGATTTTGGTTTGGCTAATTGTCCCACATGAAATAAATGGGTTGCTCATTCTACATGTGTTCCAAACACACAAGTGTTAATAAGCAGTTTAGGATTCAGCAGCCAACTTGGAGAAATTAGGCCTCTTTGATATTTTTGCTATCCAGAATTTTAAAAGACAGCTTGCAATCTTGCCTAAGTGTTTCCTCTAGGTAGCAGCCGGTTAATGCAAGAACAGATTGCTTATTCCACTGGTAGCTGGTTGGAATCTAGCAATTTGTAAAAGGATTTCTCCATAGATTAACTTTTTTCAAGTATGAATTCTTTAGGTGAAGAATGAGGATAATCTGGCTCCTAAAGCCTTGGAACAAGCATTCTATATTATCCTAACTTCAACCATTAAATATTTTTAGTGTGACATTTAATTATTCCCCTTTGACAGCTACCTGTGTGTTTGCCTAATTAGATGCATCATGAACCTAGGATGTGTTTAGTTACAACTATAACTTAGTTAGCAAGAAAAAAGCTGCCTCAAAATCTATACAGGTTCAAAATAAATCTAGAAATGATCTGATCAACCCTTTGGAAAGTACAGTAGTAGTCCTTTAAATTTCTTAATCAAAATTAAGTAAAAGTGTTAGTCTCTCAGTTGTGTCTGACTCTTTGTGACCCCATGAACTATATCTCTGTCCATGGAATTTCTCAGGCAAGAATCCTGAAGTGGGTTGCCATTCCCTTCTTAAGGGGATCTTCCCAACCCAGGGATAAAACCCAGGTCCCCTGCACTGCAGGCCTATTCTTTACTGCCTGAGCCAACAGAGAAGCCCAACCAAAATAAATGCTTCACAAATACCAAGTTCCAGTAAGTGCAGACTCTACTGATGGCAAAACTCTACAAATCAGCATATACTTTAAATAAGAACAGAGCCAAAGGCATTCATCTTGTTCTAAATCCCCTTTTTCCCCTTACTGCATATATATTCTGGGCAAGTTATTTCAACTCTCAGTTACCTAATCTATAAAACAGAAAAGCTGATATGTACTATGTTAGATCTAAATGAGATAATTTGTAAATTATATAACATAACTTTTACTGGATACTAAGAAATCAGTACGCGGAGTATCATTTGTTTAAACACAAAAATCCTAAATCTTGCAGCTTTACAGGGTCACTCTCACCTTTCAATGGTTAGAACCATATAATGCTTGCAAAGAGGCAGAAGCCTCAGGGCCATTCTTTTCTGCCAGGATTACAGTGAGGGAAGACCTGATTTATGATCTGTAATTTCTCACTCTGTTCTGCTGAAAACTTAATTTTAATTATCTTTCTTAGCTTGTCTCAATTTCTGAGAACTTTTCTCTCAACCCCATTTTACGCCATACTTGAAGAAATCCTTCTCCATGTTTTTTCCTAAACGAGCACTTACTAGCACACAGGACTGTTTCTCTGTAGTATCGTCACGGCATATTTGCACGTAATTAAAAATAATTATAGCATCAAGTAAAATACAACTTTAAAACAGACGCCAGATATAACTGTTCCCAAAACTGTATCACTCAGTCACAAAAATAGGGAATTTCCCATTTGTTTTGTGACTTCAATATGAGCGGGACTGCAACAATACTGGGGGTGGTGGGCTCTCTCCTTTTCCAGACACTTTCTTCTTCTGCTCTTTTCCATATTTTCCAAATCTATTTCTTCTCAACGGCCATAAGGCAATCCTCAGATTCCTGACCTTCAGTGAAGAAAAGACTTTTCTTATGATTCATCCTTATGGACAAATCAAATGTCAACATACTCTCTATATCTTATTTTGCAGTTAGATTGAGGCAATGTAGATGCAAAGGGACAGAATATAGACTAAAGCTTTCAATGTGCCATGTTTTATAGACTTGACATCAGAGACATGCAAATTGTATATCTTTATAA
Organism: Nanger dama; assembly: GCA_917880005.1. Taxonomy (NCBI): domain Eukaryota; kingdom Metazoa; phylum Chordata; class Mammalia; order Artiodactyla; family Bovidae; genus Nanger; species Nanger dama. The sequence continues at coordinate 2,461,619 of CAKJTW010000094.1, read as the reverse complement.
AACAAAAGTATTTGAAAGTATACGCTAATTCATCTGTTCAGTTCAGTTGCTGAGTCGTGTCCGACTCTTTGTGACCCCATGAATCGCAGCACACCAGGCCTCCCTGTCCATCACCAACTCCTGGAGTTCACTTAGACTCACATCCATCGAGTCAGTGATGCCATCCAGCCATCTCATCCTCTGTCGTCCCCTTCTCCTCCTGCCCCCAATCCCTCCCAGCATCAGAGTCTTTTCCAACGAGTCAGCTCTTCGCATGATGTGGCCAAAGTACTGGAGTTTCAGCTTTCGCATTAGTCCTTCCAAAGAACACCCAGGATTGATCTCCTTTAGAATGGACTGGTTGGATCTCCTTGCAATCCAAGGGATTCTCAAGAGTCTTCTCAAGCACCAGTTCAAAAGCATCAATTTGTTGGTGTTCAGCTTTCTTCACAGTCCAACTTTCACATCCATACATGACCACCGGAAAACCAACAGTCTTGACTAGATGGACCTTTGTTGGCAAAGCAATGTCTCTGCTTTTGAATATGCTATCTAGGCTGGCCATAACTTTCCTTCCAAGGAGTAAGCGTCTTTTAATTTCATGGCTGCAGTCACCATCTGCAGTGATTTTGGAGCCCCAAAAATAAAGTCTGACACTGTTTCCCCATCTATTTGCCATGAAGTGATAAGCCCAGCTGCCATGATGTTTGTTTCCTGAATGTTGATCTTTAAGCCAACTTTTTCACTCTCCTCTTTCACTTTCATCAAGAGGCTTTTTAGTTCCTCTTCACTTTCTGCCGTAAGAGTGGTGTCATTTGCATATCTAAGGTTATTGATATTTCTCCCGGCAATCTTGATTCCAGCTTGTGCTTCTTCCAGCCCAGTGTTTCTCATGATGTACTCTGCATAGTAGTTAAATAAGCAGGTGACAATATACAGCTTTGACGTACTCCTTTTCCTATTTCGAACCAGTCTGTTGTTCCATGTCCCATTCTAACTGTTGCTTCCTGTCCTGCATATAGGTTTCCCAAGAGGCAGGTCAGGTGGTCTGGTATTCCCATCTCTTTCAGAATTTTCCTCAGTGTATTGTGATCCACACAGTCAAAGGCTTTGGCATAGTCAATAAAGCAGAAATAGATATTTTTCTGGAACTCTCTTAACTTTTCAATGATCCAGCAGATGTTGGCAATTTGATCTCTGGTTCCTCTGCCTTTAGCTTGAACAGCACTAACATGTTTTGGTGGAATCTTTAGCATTCTCCATATACAGTATCAAATTATCAAACTGCCAATAGTGGCAGTTTTAATTTTTCCTAAGCAATTTTTATTCCTTTATTTTTTTTTTTGTCTGATTGTTGTGGCTAAGACTTCCAGTACAGTGATGAGTAAAACTGGTGACAGTAGGCAAACTTGTCTTCTTCCTGATCCCAAGCTTTTCACCATTGAGTATGATGTTAAGTGATCGGTTTGCCATGCTTCCCTGGAATGCCTTCCCATATCTGGCTCATCTGGTATAGAATCCACCTGCAATGTGCAAGACCTGGGTTTGATCCCTGGGTTGGCAAGATTTCCTGGAGAAGGAAACGGCTACCCACTCCAGTATTCTGGCCTGGAGAATTCCATGGACTGTATAGTCCATGGGATCACAAAGAGTCAGACACGACTGAGCAAGTTTCATTTGCCATTCATGATCTTTATTATGTTTAGATACATTCCCTCTAAACCCAATATGTTGAGTTTATATCATAACTGGATGTTGGATTTTGTCAAATATTCTTTGTGTATCTATTGAGATGATAATATGATTTTTCATCCTTTGTCTTGTTAACGTGACGTAGCTCTTTGACCAATTTGTAAATATTGAAGTGTCCTTATACCCTTGAGACAAATCTCATTTGATCTTGGTGTATGATCCTTTCAATGTATTGTTGAATTTGGTCTGTGAGTACTGAATTTTTTGTTAAGAGTTTTTGCATCTATGTTCATCAGGGACAATGGCCTTCAGTTCTCTTTTTTCATAGTATTAGTTTAAATACTAGTGTAATACCTGCCTCATAGAAAAATGGAAATGATCATTCCTTTTCAATTTTTGGAATAGTTTGACAAGGATAGGTATTAACTGTTTAAATGTTTGGTAGAATTCACTTGTAAAAGTGTCTGGTCCTGGATTTTGCTTGTTGGAACAATTTTGAAAACCAGTTATCAGGAAATTTAAATCAAAACTGTAATGACATATCATCTCATGCCTATCAGAATGACTATTATAAAAAGGAAAATTAAAGAATAACAAGTGTTGATGAGGATAAGGAAAAAGGGAATCTTTCTGTGCACTGTTGGTAGGAATCTGAATTAATGTAGACACTATGGAAAATTGTATGGAAGTTTCTCAAAAATTAAAAATAGAACTACCATATCATCTAGCAATTTGATTTCTGTATATTTTTCAAAGAAAACAAAAACATTAATTCTATAAGATACAGGCACTCCTATGTTCACTGCAGTGTTATTAACAATAGCTAAGATATGGAAGCAACATTATATGCCCATGTATAGATGAATGGATAAAGCTGTGGTATACATACTTAATATAACATTAGCCATAAAAGAATGACATATTGCCACTTATGACAATATGACTGGATCTAGAGGGCATTATGCTAAGTGAAAAAAATAAATCAGACAGAGAAAGACAAATACTGCATATTTTTACATGTATGTGGAATCTAAAAAGAGAGAGAGAAACACATTCGCAGATACAGAGAGCAATCTAGTAATTGTCAGAGGGGAGAGTGTGTTGGGGAATAAATGAAATAGGCAAGGGGATTAAGAGTACAAGATTCCAGTCATTAAATAAGTCATGGGGTAGAAAGTATAGCATAGGTCAACAATATTGCAATACTTTGTATGGTAAAAGATAGTTACCTGACATCATGATGATTTCGTACTGTACATAAATGTCACACTAATATGCTGTACTCACAGACCCAATAATATTTTATGTCAACCATACTTCAATATAAAATAAAAATAAAAAGTAAATCCTAAAAGTTAAAGTAAAACAAAAGGCTGTATTATATACTCACTTGCAGAAACTACCCCAATGAACTTAAAAAATAATGATTTGTGGCTATAATTAATAACACTGTATTCTATTTTTGAAAGTTGTTAAGGGAAAGCGATCATTAGGAGAAAAAAGCTTCTAACTGTATGTGGTGATGGATGTTAACTAGACATACTGTGATGATCAGTTCAGTTCAGTTCAGTCCCGTCTGACTCTTTGTGACCCCATAGACTATAGCACACCAAGCCTCCCTGTTCATCACCAACTCCCCGGTGTTTACTCAAACTCATGTCTATTGAGTTGGTAATTCCATTAAATCACCTCATCCTCTGTTGTCCCCTTCTCCTCCTGCCTTCAATCTTTCCCAGAATCAGGGTCTTTTCTAAGGAGTCAGTTCTTCACATCAGGTGGCATCACTGGAGTTTCAGCTTGAACATCAGTCCTTTCAATGAATATTCAGGACTGATTTCCTTTAGGATGGACTGGCTGGATGTCCTTGCGGTCCAAGGGAATCTCAAGAGTCTTCTCCCAAACCACAGTTCAAAAGCATCAATTTTTGGTGCTCAGCTTTCTTTATAGTCCAACTCTCACATCCATACATGACTACTGGAAAAACCATAGCCTTGACTAGATGGACCTTTGTTGGCAAAGTAATGCCTCCTCTTTTTAATGTGCTGTCTAGGTTGATCATAGCTTTTCTTCCAAGGAGTAAGCATCGTTTAATTTCATGGCTGCAATCACCATCTGCAGTGACTTTGGAGCCCTCCCAAAAATAAAATCTGACACTATTTCCACTATTTCCCCATCTATTTACTATGAACTAATGGGACCAGATGCCATGATCTTAGCTTTCTGAATGTTGACCTTTAAGCCAACTTTTCACTCTCTCTTTCACTTTCATCAAGAGGCTCTTATTTCTTCTTCACTTTCTGTCATAAGGGTGGTGTCATCTGCATATCTGAGGTTATTGATATTTCTCCCAGCAATCTTGATTCCAGCTTGTGCTTCTTCCAGCCCAGTGTTTTCATGATGTACTCTGCATAGAAGTTAAATAAGCAGGATAACAATATACAGCCTTGACCTACTCCTTTCCCAATTTAGAACCAGTCTGTTGTTCCATGTCCAGTTCCAACTGTTGCTTCGTGACCTGCATACAGATTTCTCAATAGGCAAGTCAGGTGGTCTTGTATTCCCATCAATTTCAGAATTTTCCACACTTTATTGTGATCCACACAGTCAATGGCTTTGGCATAGTCCATAAAGCAAAAATAGATGTTGTTCTGGAACTCTCTTGCATTTTCCATTATCCAGCAGATGTTGACAATTTGACCTCTGGTTCCTCCGCCTTTTCTAAAACCAGCTTGAACATCTGGTAGTTCATTGTTCACATACTGCTGAAGCCTGGCTTGGAGAATTTTGAACATTACTTTACTAGCATGTGAGATGAGTACAATTGTGTGGTCGTTTGAGAATTCTTTGGCATTGCTGTTTTGGGGGATTGGAAGGAAAACTGACCTTTTCCCATCCTGTGGCCACTGCTGAGTTTTCCAAATTTGCTGACATATTGAGTGCAGCACTTTCACAGCTGTGATGATCATTTCATATTATATTCATATATTGAATCACTATATGGGAAGCTTCAACTAACATAATGTTATATGCCAGTTACATCTCAATAAAAAAGACAATAATTTGTCTACTTAATAGATTTTTATAATAAATAAATAAACCTAGCTGAGTATTTTAATCTATTTTAAGAATTAAGCAATGCAGGAAAAAACTTGGAAGCTATTTTTTGAACATGATGATGATACTGTTATTGTCAATTTGCTGTATGTAGATTTTGACATAAAGACAATGGAAAATTATGTTGTTGAGAACTAGGATTATGGACATAGGAAAGAGGAGGTACACATATCAGATATATGAATAAAGTAAAAATCTTATACTCTTGAATTTATATAAGACTGATTACTATGAACTCATGGATTATTTTGTTTTAACAAAAATTCTAATTTCCTAGACAGACCAAAATGGTTTTCCACTTCTGATGTTTATACTTCTGTAAAATACGCTCCCCAAGTGGCAGTGAGATCTGTCTTGTTTCCCTGTGTTGTTAAGTAAGAGAGAATATAGCCAAGGTTGCTGGATACACTGTCTTGATTAGAGTATTTTATTTGGCAAATGTGATAGGGTTACTCCTGTGAATATACCATACCCCATCTTAACAGAGTGAGAGATTCTTCTTATCAGTGTGATGAAGTGAGAGCCCATGATGGAAAAGTTCTTAAGGTAAGAAACTGGTACTTTCTAGAACATAAAAGCAGCTTCCAGTAAAACGTCAAGTTGGGGCTTTCAGTCGTACACTTGCAAAAGATGGATGCCAAAACACGAATGTACTCTGGGCTTGGAAGTATATTTTCCACCTAGCCTCCAGGTGACAGTACAGGTGGGTTACTACTTTCACTGCAGTCTTGTAAGAACCCAAGCAAAGCACAAGGCCAAGTCATGCTCAGAAACCAGGCCTGTGGAAATTATGAAATAAGAAATATATATTTTAAGCTAAGTTTATGATAATTTATTCAGTCAGTTCAGTCAATTCAGTCACTCAGTCATGTCTGACTCTTTGCAACCCCATGAATCGCAACACACCAGGCCTCCCTGTCCATCATCAGCTCCCGGAGTTCACTCAGACTCACATCCATCGAGTCAGTGATGCCATCCAGCCAACTCATCCTCAGTATCCCCTTCTCCTCTTGCCCCCAATCCCTCCCAGCATCAGAGTCTTTTCCAATGAGTCAACTCTTCGCATGAGGTGGCCAAAGTACTGGAGTTTCAACTTTAGCATTAGTCCTTCCAAAGAAATCCCAGGGCCGATCTCCTTCAGAATGGACTGCTTGGATCTCCTTGCAGTCCAAGGGACTCTCAAGAGTCTTCTCAAGCACCACAGTTCAAAAGCATCAATTCTTAGGTGCTCAGCTTTCTTCACAGTCCAACTCTCACATCCATACATGACCACTGGAAAAACCACAGCCTTGATTAGACAGACCTTTGTTGGCAAAGCAATGTCTCTGCATTTCAGTATGCTATCTATGTTGGTCTTAACTTTTCTTCCAAGGAGTAAGCGTCTTTTATCACTTATTTTTTTTTAACTTACAATGCCTAACTCAGAAGTAACAAATCCTCTAACAAGCACTGCAGACTCAATTTTTTCCTGAATAGGGTAATGCTTCTTAGAAAAATAACTGACTATACATTTAGAATAAGCAATGCATGACTAGAGCGTACACTCAGTAGAGATCTCAGAAGATTCACACCTTAGTGTAGGTCTACAGAAAAGAAACTGTAAATACGAGAAATGGTACCCTAAGAACCAAAAGAAGAGAGGTGAAAAATAGCATATCTAAAATGAAAAATGCAGTATATGGGGTTAATGGCAGATCAGACATTGCAGAATAAAAGACAAATGAACTTTAAGACATACAACAGAATCTATCCAAAAGAAGCAGAGAGAAATAAAAGACAAAAAAGTAACTAGAGACTTTTTTTTTACATGTGAGTTAATATCAAATGGTTTAATATATATGTAATTTTAATCCCTCAAATAGATACAGAAACAAGTTTTTAGAAATAATTGATAAGAATTTTCCATGTTTGATGAAAATAACAAACCAACACATGTGAGAAGCCCATCAAACATTAAAAAGGATGAACACGAAGAAAACAATATCAATATATGAAATACTAACAAAAAAACTCAAAACCAGTGAAAAAGAGAAGCTCTGAGAAGTAGAGAAATAAAGAAGAAAAAGAAAAACTGGCCCATTGTATCCATCCAAGCTAACTAAAGAAATAGAAACTGTATATATGAAACGTGTATTGTTTAAATTTGCTAGGATTGTGATAATCATTATGAAAGAGCAGACAACTAAAACATCTCATTATTAGGAGAAAACGTACAATGAATAATGCAATAGCAATGAGCACCTTGGCACCCAGACTTTAGATTTTTAATTTCTCATTAAAATAAACTAATATTCCTTAGAAAAACTACTGATTAAAACTTGTGACAGGTAAACTTATATGTATGACTATAACTATTTTACTTAGTCTAAACTTACTTTAAAGATAATTGATAGTTTCAATGAAAAATACTAGCAATGTATCATTTTTGAGTTATGTGTTGTGCTAAAATGTATAACAAACTCACAAAAAGGAAAAATGGAGACAGTAGAGAATTTTAAAGACCTTATACATCAAGTAGTATTCTATTATTTGAAAGTGAACTATAACAAATTAAATCCTAAAGCAACAGTTGAAAAGAATAAAATAAATAAGTAGAATTATTTTAAATATAATACACAAGGCTAAAAAGAAAAAAAGAACAAAGAATAGGAAAAATAGAATATAAAATAATGGGTAACAAATTAAAATTCAACCATATCAATAGTTGCGTTAAATGTAAATGTTTTAAATACTTCAATTAAGTAGCAAAATGTGTCAAACTGACCATAAACAAGCCTCAGTTATAAATTATCTACAAGACAACCACTATAATTTGAAGACCATTTACAGAAAACTTAAAAATGAGAAAAGATACACCACGTAAAAATAAAAGGTTAAAAATGTGGATTGGCTATATAAATGTGAGGTAAAATATATATCAGAAAAAGAATAAAAGATAATTGTATCAGTGCCTCAAGAGGACATAGCAATTTAAAATAGATGTACATAGAATAATTAGAAGTTATATAAACAATTTATGGAAAAAATCTTAAATATTTGGAAATTAAACTATAAGATTCTAAATAACATATGAGTTAAAGGAAAAAAAGAAATTTTAAAATATTTTGAAAAAATTCAAATACAATACAGCAAAGTTTATAGGATGCAACAAAAGTTGTGCCTTGAAGGAAATTTAGTTTTAAAAATTTACATTTGGGAAAAAATATTTAAATCAGTTATCAAACTTTTACCATAGGAAGCTAGAAATAAGAGAAAATTAAGCTAAAATAAATTTTAAACAGAATATTAAGAGCAAAAAGGAAATCAAACAGAAAACAATAACATCATAACAGAAAGCAGATTGGTGTTTTCAAGGAACAGACTCAATGCAGCTCCTTCATTTTGCCTCCAATCCTCATTTGTCATAATTTCACCTCTTATTAAATTTTGCTTTACCATCAGTAAAAATTACAAGACAAAAATTGCATCCCACTTTCAGTGTTTCCAAATTAATATCGACATTGGCAACAAATAAGCTATAGGCTCTGAGAAACACTGAAATGTATTCATATATTTGGAATAGCCCATCCCCTTCCAATCTGTCCTAATGTCATTGTACTATTCTCCCAGCTGTTTCAGACCTTTTTCTTTTGGCTCCCATACCATTCTTGGGATAGACAAGCACAAAGTCAGAGCAATGACAACTGGAACTCCATGACTATTCCACTGAAAGTCAATTGAATTTCAATTTCCTTCAGTTGGAGAAAGCCAGGAGGAACCAATTATTGTTGCTTTAACATTATGCAATTTTACCTCAGGCACCACTTAGGATCCAAATGAAAACATTTCAATTCCTGCTTATTACCTTCTTCCTGATAAAACACTACTTTTCCCTGGCTCCTGAAAATGGTGCTATATCAAGGAAACCTCTATTAAATACATTTTACCATCTTGGCCATATTAACAACTATTAAAAGAAAAAAGATACACAGAGACCAATACTCCACAGATAATGCTGTGTGCTGCTTATTCTGCCAGCCATTTTATGTGCTGATGCTCTTCTTTCCACTTGTGACAACTTACTTGAGAATAAAGTCAGTACAGATTCAGTTTCTGTCTGGGACATCAATTCCCAATCTGGAAGAATTCTCATCTCCATGCTGAGTTAGCTTGCATCTGCCACAACCACAGGATTTCAGGGAGGCTATTGGCACGACTCACACATTTCCACTGTGAAGCTTGGCTTTGGGAGGGAGGGAGTGCAAACACTGTTCCCCAAGCAGTCATTGGGTCCACAAACTGTGAAAGCCAGAGCCACCTAACAAGCTGTGAAAATTTCAGCCACCTGAGGAGCTGTGAAAGACAGAGCTGGTAAGAGCTGCAGAGACAGGAGCTGCAGGAGTATCCAGAGGAGATGCAAACATCCTAGGGACTTATGTCAGCCGAAAAGAAAAAGCTCCATGCATTTTTGAATTGAGTAACAAAGTCAGCAGGAATGGGAAAACTTAAGACATGAAAATAAACTCAATCATGTTCAAAACTGACTATACAAATGTAGGATATTAGCCACCCTAAGCCATTAGCTTATAGGCCTCTTCCTGTTCAGTTACTAAGTCATATCTGACTCTTGTAGGTCTCTTGTGTCCCCCTTAAGAAAAATATATAAGGAGAATAAAAAGAAACTTAAGCATCAAACATGTCCAGGGCCTAAAAATTGAGTCAGTTTCTCAGCCAGACTCTCTTGATTCTGCAGCTCAGCATATGAAAAAAAACTATTAAAAAAAAAAAACCTCTGGGGGTAGCCCAGGCTGCAAGGAAATGTTCTGCCTTTTTCCTAGTCCTCTCTCATGTTAGAGCAGCAACCAGGAGTTTTTACGGGTCATTACTTCTCCTTACGTTCTGCAAAATAGCCTGCATTCTGCCCAGGACACATCTGGCATGCTGCCTTTTCCCCTAAGCCCTCTGAATACTCTTGTTTCTCTTGTCCCAATTGGACATGAAATTGTCACGCCGATACAACTTCATCACTACATCGCTTTTCATGCTAATGTGAGCCTCATCGCAGCTTTTAAGAATTTAAAGGGCGATATCAATTATCCTTTCAAAGCTGCTTCATATCACTGGAGAAGCTTTGAAAATTAGATTTAAGTTCCTGTTGTCAACTTATCATGGGGTTGTGTTAGGTCACGGAAGCTGGTTTCTAGTCAGGGTATGAAAAGGAGCAGAATAACTTTGAACTTTTTTTTTTGGATTGGCACTACTCAAAAGACCATGGGCATGTCTTGGATTAATATTCCAGAATGTGTCTCTCAAGATTTCTTCGATTACTTTTCTCATCCATAATAGATATTAGCTGTTAAAGTACTCAGGAAGTCAGAATCTTAAAAAATGCTTTTGGAAATTTCGAAAGGCTTTCAAGACAGGGTAGGGAAAAAATGGAAATTTTGTCCTGGTGATTTTTTTTTTTTCCTCCCTTAGGTTCTGAAGGAGATCATCAAAGTTAAGAATTACATGCTGAATTCAGACTAGATTCTATTAAAGGATACATTTCTATAAAGAGTAAAGCCATGACCTTTATGAAAATACAAAATAAGCATATGTCAAAGATTTTATTAATATTTAACTCAGTTAATGAGGAAACAGTAGGATGTTACAACGAATTCAAAACAGGATCCAAAGAACACCACACATATAGGCAATCAGGAATGCTAAGTGAATTTGCAAAGAGATGATGAAAAACGAGATAACTGCACTTCCCTGAATACAATTAATATGCACTGCTGTGGCGAAGAATCATCTACATCAGTATTAATTTTCTACAACTCAGAGGTGGAAAATGAAAGGCAGAGACACCTGAAAAGGTACCCTAGATAATGCCTAGTTTTCTACTAAAGACAGTGTCTTTTTCATTCTGCTATTTTGCATAATTTTTCCTGTCATTGAAAACAAAAGGCTAAAAGAAGTAAAGAAGACCTGCCCACATCTCACTTAGAACTGCTGCTTAGGAAAACCCAGAACTGGCCTTGCACATATCTATAATTCACATTATTCTGTTGTTTATTTTGTACAACTTCCAAATATCAATCTGTTAAGAAAGTTATACACAGACGTGTATCACATGGCAAATTAATTTCCCAGGGTGGCTGCAACAAGCTGCCATAAACAAGGTGACTTAAACAAAACTTACCATCTCACAGTTCTAGAGACCAGAAATCTGAAATCAAGGTGTCAGCAGGGTTGATTTCTCCTTGGTGCTCTGAGGTCCTTCTCCCAGTTTCTGATGATGGCCTTTAATCCTCATGCTTCCTTACGTGTCTTACAGACACGTCACTTCAATCTCTACCTGTATTGTCACATGATGCTTTCCCTATGGTCTGTTATTTTTGTCCACATTTCTCTCTTCTTATAAAAACACCAGTCATACTGGATATAGGGCCCACCGTTATCCTTTATGACTTTGTCTTAACTTGTTTACATCTACAAAGACTCTACAAGTAAGGTCATATTCATAGGTTCTAAATACACATGAACTTTTGAGGAACAGTATTCAACCCAGCATATCAGGAGATATCAACAGTAAAGGATGTAGAGAGAGTGGCATTTCTTGCCAAGAGCTTGCCAAGGAACCCTGAAAGGCAGACCATTTTAAAAGGCAACAGGCTTACCAAAACACTCCAATTAAAAAGCAATTCTTGTTTATAACCAGGTTTGGATTATCTCCAAAAAGCAAACCAAGCAAGTGAGTGTGATACCAGACTTTGGGCCAAAGTTCCAAAGGCTGCCATCCATTCATTCTTCAGGATTCAGGAGAACCAGCTCCTAATTCTAGCTTTGCAACTAACGAGCCATGTAAACTTGGGCACGTCCTCTGTCTAATTGAGCCTCACTTCCTCTTTTGTCAAATGAAGGAAATAGACCAGAATATTTTTAAGTCTCCTTCCACCTTTAATGGGCTGTGATTTATGATCTCTGTGTTATAAATGCAAAATGCCCAACCTAGTTATTAGGACACAAGCTAGACCACTTTTAAGATTGTTTGAACTTATTTGTACATACCTATGACTTCTACAGTTAGAACACAATCTTTAGAATCTTTTTCATTGCCTGTAATAGGATACAAATTTGGATCTTCCATTATCCCTTAAAAATGGGATACGTTCCCTGTTTCCACATTTCTTCCATATGACCTTGTACCCTTGGCCACAAGGGTGAGACTTTCACTTTCAAAACCTCAGGAGATATCACCATGACAGTCTTGCTTGGCTGTAAGTGCAGCCCTTTGCATAGATGACAGTTACAGGGACTCTGCTGGAAACAGTGTTCGATGCAGGGGTCCTGCAGGGCTCACTGGATCCGAAAGGACACTGGACCAGTCTGGAACAAACAGGACTCTTTCTTGAAAATTTAGAAGTGAGGATTAGATAAGACTCATCAGAGCCCCGGGGACAGTAGGAAGATCAAACCAATAAATCTTAAAGGAAATCAACCCCTGAATATTCATTGAAAGGACTGAAACTGAAGCTCCAAAACTTTGGCCACCTGATGCAAAAAGCCAACTCACTGAAAAAGACTGATGCTGGGAAAGACTGAAGGCAAAAGAAGATGGTGGCAGAAGATGAGATGGTTAGATGGCATCATTGACTCAATGGACATGTATCTGAGCAAACTCCAGGAGACAGTAAAGGACAGGGAAGCCTGGTGTGCTAAGAGTCAGATAAAATTTATGGACTGAACAACAAATAAGATAAGATCACCCTATGCTCTTCTTGTAAACTGAGAAATACAAACTGGAAAACTACTGATTGCGTACATAAGCAATGCCAGTCAAAAGGGAGCAAAATGAGAGAGCAGAGGAGTAAAAGGTTTTAGTGTTTGTTTATTATTATTTTTTAATGTGCAGAGAGAGCAAGAGATAAGATGGCTTTACTTCTTGTGAGAACTTGAAGCATCCTTGGCCCATGACTCTCTTTCTTAAGCTGCTTTGAAGTGGTTTTACTATTTGCAATTTAAATAAACTTGGCTGAGATATTATTGATTTAATGCATTACTGATTAAGAAATTTCCTTGTTGTGTGAAATTCTTTGACAATGTCTTTTCTTAAGAGAATATATCTATATACATGGGATTTCCAGGTGGCTTAGTGGTAAAGAACCCACCTGCCAGTGCAGAAGAGGTGGGAGATGTGAGTCTGATCCCTGGCTTGGGAAGATACCCTGGAAAAGGAAGTGGCACCCCAGTCCAATATTCTTGCCTAGGAAAATCCCATGAACAGAGGAACCTGGTGGGCTGCAGTCCAAGGGGTTGCAAAGAGTTGGACATGACTGAGCATGCATACATACACATACATACATGCATAAACACACACACATACACACATATATGAACTTAATTATCCACACAATAGATCAATATTGATTTATCAGAGGTTAACAAAATTAATAATGACCAAAACAATTATACTACAATCAGCTGTTTGGTAATAGAACTTATTTTAAATGAATGTAAATATAATCTAGATAGTTTCCATTGCAGGTAACTTCACTTTGTTGAAGGATTATTAGCATCTTTTGTGTAAACTTGTATATGCCTAAATTGCAACATGCAGACCACAATCTGGAATCTCCTCTGCATTATAGCCCTGAAACAGAAACATGAAGGGGCTGCAGGACCTATGCTCCACGAAAGGATAACTTCCACCTGCCATCTCAAGACCAATGGCAAGCACAAGAGACACACAAGAGGGGCTACTTCTCATAGGTCCCCAGAACAAGCAAAAGGATCCATGAAGATCTCCTCCCATGATATCTTAGGAAAGAATAACTAGAGAGTCCAAAGTATATCAAGTAGTCAAATGGTGAAGTCAGTCTAAGAAAAGTTAATTGGTTAGAATCTGCTCTTGACCATGCATTTTGGAGACCATTTCATGCAGAGTTGTTACCAGGAGGCTCAGGTACTTGCCTAATTCTCCTCTCCCCAAGATGAGCCCGGAACAGAACTCAGTGCTCATGCCCATGTTTTCTCCATGGGTAAGACAAAGTCAAGGGACTGGGGAAGTGCTACATACACGTCTGTCTCAGTTTCTCAGGTAATCACTTCCCTACGTGCTTCTTGACATGATCAATGAGGCAAAATATTAGATAAGCATTTCTTTTTTAATTTTTAAATTGAAGGTTAATTGCTTTACAGAATTTTGTTGTTTTCTGTCAAACCTCAACATGAATCGGCCATAGGTGTACATATATCCCCTCCCTTTGGAACCTCCCTCCCATCTTCTTCCCCATCTCACCCCTCTAGGTTGAGACAGAGCCCCTGTTTGAGTTTCCTGAGCCGTACAGCAAATTCCAGTTGGCTATCAATTTTAATATGGTAATGTAAGTGTCCATGTTACTCTCTCCATACATCTCACCTTCTCCTCTCCTCTAGATAAGCATTTCTGAACTTATGTCTTACTTTTATATATATATATTTTTTTTTCCTAAGGTGAAATTTCAGGCCCTCTACTTTAAAAAACATTTGTGTGGGACGTGTTCTGTAAACTTGAGAATATTAAATACATGCAAACAGTGTTGTACTTTGGGACTGCAAGAACTGAATGTATAGAGGACAGAAATCCAGAGGATCTTGTACAACCAAGGGAAACAAAGTTTTCAGTATTAGTTAATATCACAAATGTAATTTTGTAAGAGTCTTTAAGTTTCAATTTCCACAAATACATACCCATGTCTATTATGCATTCATATAACAGGTAAAGTTAACAGCTAGTTAGTACATACTACATATCAGAAATTGTTAGATAGTTTATAGATATTGTTTCTTCAAATCTCTCACTAAACTAATAAGTCTTCTTTCAAACACTATAAGCATCAAGATAATATAACTTACCTATGGTTTTCCAAAACCAGAGAGTGAATTTGGAATACTCATAAACTACTCTATATCCACATTACCTGTAAATGTGAATGTGATATTTTGGCTTTCTGTCTATGATGATTATAAATCCATGACACTGCCTAAATTCACCCACTCATTACAAACCCATTCCTGATTCAGACTACACCACACTGAAAGGAATCTGGCTCACAGGATTACATGCTCTTCCTAAAACTTCCTCAAATGTGAAAAGTGAAACAAAACCAAAGCTAGTCCAGGAACCCTCTGAAACTCTCAGGAGCCTCCCCTGCTCTTCTCACCCTCCCTTGCTTGGGTCCTGTGGCCTTCTCTCTGTTCTGGGCCAGCTTATTTGGAGTTTTAAAATCTGCTCCCGTCATGTCACCTCTCTGTGCCGTGAAAACACCCCTGGGCTTGAAGTTCTTTTCTGCTCTGATTGCTTTCTGGAGAGTAGTTGCCTTCATTGCTTTTATGGTTGTCCTTTGTTGGAGAGAAAATAAGGTAAAGAGAACAGGGCAGAGGAAAGGGGGAACACATGACAATGAATTCTGTACTGTGGTATGTTCAGGGAGGAATCTTTCTGGCAGTGTCAATACCAAATGACCTTGCACTTGAACTGAACACAATTACAAGTGGAACATTTTTTTTCATTGTAATAGCTGTTTCAAGAACATTTTATCCTTTAAAGAAGATTTACTTTTAGAGGTAGAAATGAAAGAACATGGATAAGGATGATATTTAACAACATAGATGAACCTGAAAGGCATTATGCTACTTACAAAATCAGTCAGTCACAGAGGGCAAACACTGCATAATTCCGTTTATATGAGGTACCTAATATAGGCAAACTTAACAGAAGCAGAAAATAGAAGGGTGGTTCCCAGGGAACTGGAGATGGGAGTTGTTGTTCATTGGGTATGAGGTGATAGCCATACAAGATAAGTTCTGAAGATACACAATGCACCACAGTGCTCATAGGTAATAATATATGGTATGCGCACCTGTTTATAGTTTTGATTTTCTTTCTTTCCAGATTATTTCTGTGCTGAAGAAACACCACTGGTGATCTATGACTGGCATGCTTCGAAAATCAAGGTTTCTGGCTCACTTGCCAAATGAAATGACATAAGTAGCCTATATTTGTTCAGAGGGTAAGTCTCCATGTTAAGTGACCCTCCACAAAAATAAGAAACAATGGACATAAGGGAATTTTGGAGGTGATGGGTATGTTTACTACCTGGTTTGCCATTTTGGTACCACAAGTGTATATATGTCAAACGCATCAAATTGTATCCATTAGATACGTACCATTTGTGCTAATGAGATCAATAAAATGGAAAAAAAAAAAGATTTGATTCAAAATTAAATAAAGATTATGTGAACCCGCCTGCCAATGCAGGAAATACAAGAGATGCAAGTTTGATTCCTGAGTGGGGAAGATCCCCCAGAGAAGGAAATGACAACCTACTCCAGTATTTCTTGTCTGGAAAACTGCATGGACAGAGGAGCCTGATGGGCTATAGTCCATGGGACTGCAAAGAGTCGGACACAACTGAGCATGCACACACACACACACACACACACACACACACCAGGATAGAAGAAAGCTACATACACATAATTTTAACCACTACATTAAACACAGGCTGTGAATGGACAGGGTTATTTCTAGCTCACCTCACTAATGGGCACTTCTGCATCCTCATCTCTAAAGTGGAGGAATGATAATGATTCATACTACATAGGATGATGCCAAATGAGGGAACAATACAGCTGACCTTGAACAACACTGGGACTAGGGACATCAGACTCTGCTCAATCAAAATTCTGCATATAATTTTACAGTTAGCCTTAGGTACCTTCAGTTCCTCTGTGTATCTGTGGTTCCACATGCAAGGATTCAACCAACCACAGATCATATAGTCTGTATTGATTTTTAAAAATCTACATATAAGTGAATCTGTATAGTTCCAACTCATCTTGTTCAAGGGTCAACTATATCAATGATGGTAATTAATAACTTGATGTTCTTAGTCGTGTCCAACTCTTTGACACCACATGGACTGTAGCCCACCAGGCTCCTCTGACATGGGGATTCTCCAGGCAAAAATACTAAAATGGGTTGTCATCCCCTCCTCCAGGGGATCTTCCCAATCCAAGGATTGAACCCAGGTCTCCCCTCATTGCAGGTGGATTCTTTACCGTCTGAGTCACCACGGAAGCCCAAGAATACTGGAGCGGGTAGCAGCCTATCCCTTCTCCAGGGGATCTTCCTGACCCAAGAATTGAACTGGGGTCTCCTTCATTGCAGGCAGATTCTAATAACTTTATAATAAGGAGTATAATGGTAATTCACTAACTAACTTTTGTAGCACTACTGTATGCCCAATACAGAGCTATATATATATATATATATATATATATATATATATATATATTTTATTTGATGTGTACAATTACCTGTGAGGTAGGAATTATACATATTAACTCTTTGTCAGCATGTCTGACCTACAATGAGGTTTCAGTCAGAATAATGACAATAATTATTACCTTAAATGTTTTGTTACAGTTACTCAATGTTACAATAAAGCTTATCTTGTTGGAAGCATTTGTGCCACAGGTAGAAACTGTAAAGAGTGGATACAGATGTATTTTAGACCTGCAGTTAAAATATATTGTTTTCACTCAGAGGGGAAGCCCAAGATAATAAGGAATAGGATTAAGAAAGAGAGGGGGAGGGGAGGGCCTCAATCTGTGGAGGGGGAGAAACGAAGAGCCAGGCCTGTAACTGGCATAACTACTGATTTATAAGGACAAACATTTAGAAAGGGATCAAGGGATCAGTCTTCCTTGCCTCCAAGGAAGACTGGATCAAGATATCAGAGTAAGAGAACTGAAACCAGCTCCTTTAACTTATTGATCACCACACCTAAATAATCCTACAAAGACAAAATCAGATGTTTCTGCAGAACCAGGTGCTGAGTGATTTCAGAGACACTTCTGTATTGTCCCTGAGTGAGAGAAAAATCTATTTGCTGATGCTTGAGATTGCTTTCATATGCAAAAGTGGGGCAGCCTATAGTCCAAAATTAAAGACAAGAGGATGTTAAAAGAAAGCGCCTGTCTGGAGGGTAAAATTTTTAGTAAGTTTCATATAAAATGTAACCAATAAAGTATAAATGAATAGTGTTTGTCATTTTCCACTTTTGATAGAGGCGTAGGGAGGGAGGGAGGGCAGGAAGATCTTAGAGTAGCAGGTATCCACCATGTTAACATGAGTTGAATCTGGGTGGTTCTAACTAAGCTAGCACCTACGGAGGTCATACACCGGGCTATCCTGAACTTGTCTGGAAAAGCCAACAGGGCAGCCCTAAGAACCACTTGGTGGTTCTTTCAGTGTTTCATTTTAAGATATAAATACCTTCTCTAAAGAAATATTAATTGAATTATAGCTGCAATTTGAACTTGGACAGGTGAATATCAAGTTATTTTGGGACTCAGTGTTGAAGAATAACTGAGTTTAATATCAACTATGCTGTAGTAATCCAGGAAGATATATATAACCTAGCAAGAAATAAACTTTTTCAACCTTCACAACAAGTGTTCAAGGAATAAAAGGATCAGGAGGAAAGATGAGTCAGAAGAGAAAATTTGGGTACTTTGACACAAGAGAAGATCTTAATTTAGAAAAGGAAAAAGTAAAGAGATACTCAGATTTTTTCAGTATCAGAGAAGGAAGAACCAAATGTTCCCAGAGAGTTTATCAAAACTCCCTTCAGGTAAAACACATTCCTACTGATGTAGGGTTTCCAACTAGTCTCTCTAATAGTCCTTTCTAAGCTGTTTCATATTCATGCAGTGTGGGCTGGGATGTTTGCCATAGAACATGGTCCTTTATTGTAATGAGTTTTACTACCCAGAACATTTGCTAACAACCTTGACATTTTTATTTGCACCGTGATGACAAGGGAGTATAATAAATTCCCCCAAAGGTTGCAGAATTGAGAATTAGATAGCAAAGAGAAGAATGAAAAGTGGGAGATATTGTTGATGAACTGGTGTATCAGGCAAGGAGAAAGTTTTGCAAAGGAAGAGGACACAAAGAGGAAAACATACTGGGAAGGGCTGTTGGGCTCTCAGAGCAGAGCAAACGGTTTCTGCGGGCAATTTTCACCACTAGTGCAGCCCAATGGAGCTAAATTCTCCCTCCATCCTCCTTAAAGTCCATCTAAATAGGAGAAGAACTGAACTGCTATCTTTAATCACAGAGTCTGGGTGGAGAGTGGGTGAAATGGAAACAGCCCTTCCAGGCATCACAAGATGGCTTGTCTTCTGATTTGTTTTTTTCCATTTTAGGACTTTGTAACCACTAGACGGAACATCAAGCAAGATGCTGAAGTGAGAGTAGTTGATGGTGGGTAAAAGAAATGGCATTACTGACCACCAGATGGGCATGAAAATTCACTTTTATTTATTTTAAAATCTATATCATTATGCATGATGTGTATGCAAACTCTTACTGTAAAATAAGTGTAAAACTATTACATACTGTATTTTCCTTTAATTAGGAGAGCAATCAAATAATAAAGTTAACACAGAGGTGTACTCAAAGGCAATCATAATTTCACTTTTCCCCAGATGAACTGGTTTATCACTTAACTTATATGTTACATTCCCTGAGTAGCCTCTCTCGATATCATAAGACTTCAGAATAATATTCACAGTGAAAGTGTAGTGGAGAGTCTTGGGAGAGGAGTGAGACATTCCCAAATTGTAAACCCATGAAATTAGTCAGCTCTCAGACTTGGCTACCCAAGCCCTCTGCAATGGATGATGAATGGCCCACTGGGGATCTCCACCTCCTTACTGGGGATAGAGTTGCGAGAAGAGGAGAGGTAATGTCTTTTGCATAATGAGTCCACTGAGAAAGGGAAGTGTGTAAGTGCTGAACGTATGGCAGGGAGTGGACTGTTTGTACGTCTGAAACAGAAAGAAAACAATTTCCACCAGGACATATAAGGCTCTTTGGGAAGCAAAAAGAGACTCAGAACTCAGGAGCAACTTAAACACCTCCGGTGAGGGTGGCGGTTC
This sequence comes from Nanger dama, assembly GCA_917880005.1. Classification (NCBI taxonomy): domain Eukaryota; kingdom Metazoa; phylum Chordata; class Mammalia; order Artiodactyla; family Bovidae; genus Nanger; species Nanger dama. The sequence continues at coordinate 2,441,876 of CAKJTW010000094.1, read as the reverse complement.
CAGCATGCAGCTTGTCAAGTTAATTTATGGCTGTGTATAATTGCGTGGTTGTTTTTCCTCCAGAAAGATGAAACAGCCAAGCCAAGAGAGATGGGTATCTCACTGTTTCTAATATACAGATAAAGATCTTATTTTTAATGTGAAGTGAAAAAGAATGTGGGGATGCTGGGCAAAGATTAGGTTTTGCAGGGCTGAAAAGTTTCCAAAAAAAAAAAACCAAAAGAATGCAGAAATATTTCAGAAAATCAGGAGCCTCATTACTCAAACTTTTAAAAGTTTAACTCTTAAACTTCCCCAAAGTAGGAGGCATTCCTTCTGTTACATTATTTTAAATTAGGCTGAGATAGTTCTTGAAACTACAAATCAGGAGTTTGTCATTTAAATCCCAGATTTGTGAAAGCTTTTTTTTTATCCCTTTTAGAATGTGTCTTGCCCTACATTATAATAAACTTTTAATGGAAATAGCAGCCATGATTAATCAAAGCAGTTGATTATATATTATTAGATTGATTTCAAATTAAATCTTACTTGGACTTCCTCGTTGGCTCAGACGGTAAAGCGTCTGCCTACAATGTGGAAGACCTGGGTTCAATCCCTGGGTCAGGAAGATCCTCTGGAGGAGGAAATGGCAACCCACTCCAGTACTCTTGCCTGGAAAATCTGGACTGAGGAGCCTGGTAGGCTACAGTCCATGGGGTCGTTAAGAGTTGGACACAACTGAGTGACTTCACTCACTCCGTGTCCATTGGAGGGGAAATACTTTTGGTTAAATAAAAACTGTGCAGAAATAGGAATCTGAGTTGTAATATCAAAGGAAAAGTTGGTTATACCAACCTCCCAGGCCCAACTCTTCTCCAGAAAAAGCTTCTACTAACAGGGCTGTAAAAGGGGCATCAGTGTTTAAGGCATGCGTAGGGAGCTAAGTTGCGTTAGTCGTGTCTGACTCTTTGTGATCCAATGGACTGCAGCCTGCCAGGGTCCTCTGTCCATGGGATTCTCCAAGCAAGAATACTGTAGTGGATTGCCATGCCCTCCTCCAGGGGATCTTCCTGGCCCTGGAATCGAACCTTCATCTCTCATGTCTCCTGCAATGGCAGGCGGGTTCTCTACCACTAGCACCACATGGGAAGCCCAGCGTTTAGGCCACTGCTGGACAAATCATGACAGGCGTTGCTTCAGCCATAGTACCTTGGTTGATGTAAAACAAAATTAGTTCTCTGCACTAAGAAAGCTAGGACTTTAATGGCTGCAAAAGTCAGTGGCCTGAGAGAATTCCTCAAATGAGATTCTTTATAAATGTGTAAAGCCTTGCTCAAGGACCAAATCCAAGGTCGTGGGCATTTTTAAAATGACAATGGCACTAAAGCAGTCATTGGCATTCCCCTGGTGCTTACACAGAGCTCATTTGCCTACCACATGCTGCCTCTCAGGTTTCTCAGCAACAGTCCAGACTCCACCCTCATCAAAAGGAACTGTCACATTAGGCTAGATGTGAGACAGGAGCTTGTTCTCAGTGCTAGGGATCTCAGTTACTTGGGGAACCTCTTATTTTACAAATGGTTAAACAGAGGCAACAAAAGATAGTCCCAGGCTCATCTAGTCAAAGGCATAGCTAAAACTAGAATCAAGGCTAATATTTGATTTGATTGAAAATGAAGTTTAACAAAATTGTTTAGTTTGTCTAACATGAGGCACAGGGAAAGTGAAGATAATGAGAAAGGAAAGAATATTTATGTTTGGAATGTACTCTTTTGAATCAAAGAGCTGCCTAAACTCACATACTCATCATTAGGTACTTCTCCATATCTTTTTTTCTTTTCCCTCTATGTTGCTAATCTTTGATTACTTTAATAGATGAAGCAATTGAACTAATTTTTTTTAAAGACTCCTACTACTAACAAATATTTTTTTTTTAGGGTTAAGTATGCTTACTTCCATTTCTGACCAGAAGCTAAGACTGTTTTTGAACTGGAAGCATTAAAATATTCTTGCTAATCCTTCAGATGATTCCCTGAGACTTGATAAACTTCACTGAGGTTATTTTTTTTCCCCCTTTGATTCATGTATTCCATAAAGATACTCAACAGAAGAAACACTATGGTTCAAGTAATGCTTTGCTCAACTCTTCTCTAGTATAATAATATCCCCTAACAATGCCCATCCTAAAGGAAAATGCACACTCCACAATTGCATCCTGCCCTCTGATACTGATGAGTGACTTGAAAGGGATGTACAATGAGCGCCAGTTCTTCCTTTCTGTCCACAGGCCCTGTGATGTCTTTTTAAAAAATAGAAGCTGCTTTAAGAACTTTTGTTTAATGAATACTAAATTTAGTTTACTGGGATAGGAAGAAAGGTAGAATAAGGTGTTTTTAAAGCTAAAGGAATAAGCATGAGTTAATCACTTGAGCTGAGGCCAAGGCATGCTGTCCTTAGCTTAACAGAGAGCACTCTATCATTGTAATTTCCTGTAGTCCCTAGGGTGCTAGGATTAGAGGGTAAGACTTCATTCCCTGACTTGAACTAGACCATGGCAAAGGCAGCTGTTAGACTCCCAACTTGCTCAAGTAGCTTATCACAATCTAAGAAAATCTTCCAGATTTTCACTAAACCATATTTCCTATTACACAGGAATCTCTTATGTTATTCCTCTAATCATTTGGGAATCATCTCGACAGTGATAAATTTATTACGCAAGGATTAAAAATAATTTTTCTTATCTGGAATACACCAAGAGCACACATTTTTCTTTTCTAGCATTTTCCTATCATATGAGTAAGAAGAAAACAATAAATATAATTTCCCCATTAGTATCACAGTATAAATCCCTATCTGGTCTCTGCAATGAGTAAGTAAAATAAAACTTAAATATTTAAGACATTCCAAATTCCTATGATTTAGATATTTTTTACAAACCTTGAGTAAATTAATTAAGGGACCAAAATAATTGTTTTGACTGATTTCCTATAGGTAGCTAAGCAGACAATACTGTTTTGGACTCACTTTCTAGTGAAATCAATTTTAAGCTCTAGACTCTGATACTCATTCATTTATTCATTCTTTCATTAATTTCAAAAAATATTTAACTTGTATGGCATGCATTGTGCCAGTACTGTAGCTGCTGCTGCTAAGTCACTTCAGTCGTGTCCGACTCTGTGCAACCCCATAGACGGCAGCCCAACAGACTTCCCCATCCCTAGGATTTTCCAGGCAAGAACACTGGAGTGGGTTGCCATTTCCTTCTCCGATGCATGAAAGTGAAAAGTGAAAGGGAAGTTGCTCAGTCGTGTCTGACCCTTAGCATGGTCTGCAGCCCACCAGGCTCCTCCATCCATGGGATTTTCCAGGCAAGAGTACTGGAGTGGGACGCCACTGCCTTCTCCAGTACTGTAGCTACACTTGAATAATCCCATAATTCAATTAGTACAAAATTCAGTTTGCTGGGTTAAAAACTAAAGGAACTCAAAAATATAAGAATATCAATGATAGAGAACAAATATGTTAAAACAGGGTTTACAAGGCAGGACTGAGAGATATGAGATTCAGAAAACTACTCCACCTAAATAGAACAACTGGAGTAGAAGCAGAAGGTGTGTGTTAGAATATGATGGAAGATGAGATTAGGATGTGGTACATATATACAATGGAATATTACTCAGCCATAAAGTTACAGAACCAGGTGATATATAGAGATATGGATGGGCCTAGACTGTGTCATACAGAGTGAGGTAAGTTAGAAACAGAAAAACAAATATCATATATTAACATATATATGTGAAATCTAGAAAAATGGTTCAGATGAACCTATTAGCAGGGCTGGAATAGAGACACACAGAGAACATGGAGAACAGACTTATAGATACAGGGGTGGGCAGCAAGAGTGGGATGAATTGGGAGATTGGAAATGGCATATATACCCTGCATTCTAAGTTGCTTCAGTCGTGTCTAATTCTTTGCGATGCCATGGACCACAATCCACAAGGCTCCTTTGTCCAAGGGATTTTCCAGTCAAAAATACTGGAGTGGGTTGCCATGCCCTCCTCCAGAGGATCTTCCTGACCCAGGGATAGATCTCATGTCTCTATGTGTCTCCTGCATTGGCAAGGAAGTTCTTTACCACTAGCACCACCTAGAAGGCCCAATATACATACTATCATGTATAAAATAGACAGCTAGTCAGCTGGGTGGCACAGGGAGCTCAGCTCAGTGCTCTGCAGTAACCTAGAGAGGTGAGATGGGGAGAGGGAGGTCCACAAGGCAGGGGATACATGTATGTGTATATATATATATATATATATATATATAGTTGATTCACTTCACTGTACAGCAGATATTAACACAACATTGTAAAGCGATTATATCCCTAGAAAAATAAATAAATATAAGGGTTTCCCTGGCGGCTCCGTGATGAAGAATTAGGAGACTTGGGTTCAATTCCTGGATTGAAAAGATCCCCTGGAGAAGTAAATGGCAACCCACTCCAGTATTCTTGTCTGGGAAATCCCATGGACAGAGGAGCCTGGCAGCCTACAGTCCATAGGGTTGCAAACAGTTGGACACAACTTAGGGACTAAACAACAGGAAAGGGCATATCATTCTGTGTCCCTGACATGTTAAGAAACTTGGACTTAATCCTATAGCTAAAGATGAATGTTTGAGAATACATAGATGAAGGAGAGAACTATATTTTATAAAACTAGTACTAGTTTTATAATAGTAACATTATAATTTTTATAATTATAAAATTTTATTAATAGTTTTAGTAATAGTGCCATAGGCTCAGTGAAAAGAATATTTGGAGGTAGATATGAATGGAAGCTGAAAGTAGATTTAGAAAACTACTGTCATAATCCAGATGAGGAATGTTGGAAACTTGAATAAGGCAGCTCAAGAGATGTCTGAGAGTTAATGTGGCAAGACAAATTTGGTAGAGATTGCTGAGACAGAGACTGCAGAACCTCATAATTAATTAAACCCAATGAGTGAAAAAGAAGAGAAAATCAGATGACTAACATTTTGTTCAGGAGTGATTAGCACAATTATGGTATCATCCACCGAAACAAAGCAAGTCCTAAGAAATTTTTAACAGTAAAGCAAACACTGGTGACGATGAGGCAGATAGATGCACACACAGGTTAAATAAACTGGTTCAGATTAAGTAACAGACAATTTTGCTTCTTTTTAGGGTGGTTTAAGTTTTCATGAAAATATTTCCCTTTTCCCCAGACAATAATGCCCTATCACTAATCCAGACTAAAATATGAAAGATGAATTTTCAATGTCTAATTCCAAATTATCACACATCAAAACTGATGACTTATGTTATCATAATACAAACTAAAATTTTTAAAAATTGAATATTCAGGGAATATCCCTTAACAGATGGATGAACATGTTATGCCACTATGCAGAAATTAATGTATTTTAAAAATCTAATGCTTTTATCTCTAATAAGTTTTGTTTAGTTATTGCTGTTGAGAAACACAGGTTTGTAATTGGCTGTAAATGATCATTATTAGGCAGCAACTGTTTGCCAGTATTTTTCACTCCTTCTACTATCACTATGTGACTAGAAAACAAACAAAAAAATAAGTAACTTCCTCCAAGGTCACAAGCCAGTACGTAACAGATACAATACACAAATCCAGATTGGCCTATCTCAAAAGACAAACTCCATAACGGTAGTGCACTGGGGATGTATTTTTGGTTCTACTATATATACAACAAGTAAAGTGTTAGTTGCTCAGTTGTTTCTGACTCTTTGCAACCATCATGGAGTGCAGCCCATCTGACTCTTCTGTCCATAGAATTCTCCAGGCAAGGATACTGAACTGGGCTGTCATTCCCTTCTGCAAGGATCAAACTCAAGTCTCCGACATTGCAGGCAGATTCTTTATTGTCTGAGCCCACCAGGTTCCACCATATACACCTGTCCATGGGATAACATTTTTTTTTTTCTCTCTGAATTCCAGTTCTCTCATCTGCAAAAGGACAGAGTCATTTGTAAAGATAAAAGCATAGTATCTGTGAAAAAATTTTAAAGTACTATAAAATAGCATCTGGGATTCCCAGGTGGTAAAGTGGTAAAGAATCTGCCTCCCAGTGCAGGAGACTCGGAAGATGTGAGTTTGATCACTGGGTTAGGAAGATCCCCAGGAGAAAGAAATGGAAAACAACTCCAGTATTCTTGCCTGGAGAATTCCATGCCCAGAGGAGCCTGGTGAGCTACAGCCCATGGGGTCCCAAAGAGACATGAATGACCATTAGCACACATGCATAAAATAGCATCTAATACAGAAAATATGTTGCATTATATGTATTAATGGTAAAAAACAAACTTTATTCCATCTCTTAAGAGGAATCCATGAAATATGGATTAGTTTTCAAAAAATGTGTCTAGAAGTAATTCCTTAATCAAAGTGTAACCTGTTCTGTACTATTACAATCTGATAACTGGTCTAGGATTAAGAGGAAAGACATTAGTATAACAGATACATGTGGTGTAAATCACACATGCAGATCATATATGTTATTTTAGAATTTCTAATAGCTGCATTAAAAAATGTGATTAATTTAATATATATTTTGTTTCAAAATTTTATAATATCACTTTATGTAATCAAATGTATGCTTTTATGTGGTCAATATAAAATTTATTAATGAGATACTGACAGCATTTTTTTTCATTGGAAGTCTTAAAAGTCATGTGTACATTTCCTAATTCCACCACATCTCAGCTCACACTAGCCATATTTCAACTACTCAGTGGTCGCCTGTGGCTAGTGGCTGTCATGCTGAACATTGCACCTCTGTGGTATTGACAGTGGTCTATGAAGTACTCTGTCACAAGAACTAAGCTCAAAAAGAATGCTCTGTGCTCACAAACAAGGCCACTCAGCTCTCTCTTTGTGCATTTGCACAATAAAAAGAGTGGGACATAGGCAGAAATGTTAACAGCAGTCAAGAGACACAAAGGAAGTAGTAGGGAGGTGAAATTATGAAGCAGCAGAAGCCATCAGGTAAACAAACAGATACAGGGAAGCCATCAGTGACTAGTAACAACACTAGCACCAAATCTAAACAAGGAAGTTGATGGAGGTAACAGAAGGCTACTCAAAACATCAGTTGGCCAGTGAAGATGCAATAGTCTAAAATACCATTTCAGTTATCCATTAGGCCTGGCACATAGTTTATGAAAAAGCTCCTATCTCCCTTCATCACCCTGTTTCCTTTCAATATACTTCCATCACCTTCTGTGTGCATTATGTCAAATAGAAAGCAACTTTATTTTGCCTTCTACTATGCCCTCAGGTTTATTTATAGAGTATTCTTTCTCTGGCCTGAAAATAAATTCAGCTAGCTCCCTGACTTCCTTCGTCATTCTGTAGTCTTTCCGTTTGCAGGTCTTCAGTCTTTCAGGTTGCAAATTTGCCCATGCTTCCATTATTGAAATGTTCAGTCTCATGTAATAATCAAAACTCCAAATCTCTTCTTCTTCCTGCTCTACGTAGGAAGCACGCAGCCAGGAAAACCTCAACATATCAAACTCTTATTCCCAATCTTCCCAACCACAGTTTTGTTTGGCTTTGTAGCTCTAGGGTAAAAGCAAAGTATAAAGAGAGATGAGAAGAAGGGCAGGAAATTATGACCAGATGCTTGTGATGATCAAGCATTGACATCTCTGGGAGTCAGATATTTAAAATTGCTTCTTCTTTTCTTCCCACGTTTCTGGGTCCTTCAGAACCATATCTGTTCCTCTCACCCAGAGTTGAGGGTCTTCCTTTAGTTGATGGGTTCCCTTGACATGAGTAAATCCAGTTGGGTGCATTTAAATTCTTAGACAGCCCTGCGACAACCTGTTAGTTACTTCTAGCTACTTTCTGCTGAGTTTCATTTAACACACTGGTATCATTGGTATTAACCTGAGTTATTAAATCTACCCCATATGTAAATGATTTTATAATGGAAGTTCAGTTCAGTTGCTCAGGTGTGTCCGACTCTTTGCAACCCCATGAATCGCAGCACGCCAGGCCTCCCTGACCATCACCAACTCCCGGAGTTCACTCAGACTCACATCCATCGAGTTGGTGATGCCATCCAGCCATCTCATCCTCTGTCGTCCCCTTCTCCTCCAGCCCCCAATTCTTCCCAGCATCAGAGTCTTTTCCAATGAGTTAGCTCTTCGCATGAGGTGGCCAAAGTGGAGCTTCAGCTTTAGCATCAGTCCTTCTGATGAACAACCAGGGCTGATCTCCTTTAGAATGGACTGGTTGGATCTCCTTGCAGTCCAAGGGACTCTCAGGAGTCTTCTCCAGCACCACAGTTCAAAAGCATCAATTCTTCAGCATTCAGCTTTCTTCACAGTCCAACTCTCACATCTATACATGACCACGTGGAAGTAGAATATTGCAAATCTCTTGACTGAAGGTTCATTGGGCATCACCAAGGTTTGCATTTACTCTCTTTTCCCGTGGTTGAGTAACCTCTTCTAATTGACTCTGTAATTATACATGTTAATGCAATAAATCTGTGCTTTAGTCAGAGTTCTCCAAAGAACCAGCAAAGATACAGATAAAGAGATATATAAAGATATATATAATCAGTTTGCCATCTGCAAACTGGAGATCCAGTGCCGGGAGCCAGCATGAGGAATTTCACCCGTGGCAAAGGTCATGAGGAAGGAAGCCAGACATATGCAAAGGTGTGATCTGGCTTCAGGGGTTCCCCTGGGTTTTCCTGAGCATCTACTCCCAAAAACCAGTCTGCCTGCCTTATTGTACTGTGCTTTCCACTCTTCTAACATAACAAGGAGCCATCCTCGATCACCTTCGTCTAAAAGAAATTAACTTAGGGCTCCAGTTAACAGTCTCCTGCATATAAAAATAATGTCTTGGTTTAAACTCCTTTGATGGCTTTCTAACTTACCTGACTTGTCTGCCCAGACTTTTACAACTTGTGAATTGTTTATAGCCCCCAACTGCAAGAGGTATGAAGCTTAAAGCATCTTAAAGATACAGAGCCTTTTTTAAAGAGCTAAGAATTATATTGGCAGAGGGTTTTCACTATTGAGTCAATGACTGCTGCCATGCCTCCATATTCTTTATCTTTTAGACACCTGAAGGCTATTAATCAATGTAATTGGGATATAGAAAAAGGAATATAGTAGTTTTGATGTTAACAATGCTAGACTTTTGAGTTAATTACTTTTCTTTTTTGTTATAGATCACTGTACTTCTTTCATTGTTATAAATTGTTGTGTCCTTGCTATGTAAGAATGTAATTTTATTTAGTGCTTTCTGAGAGTAGCACCAGACTTTGGGAAGAACAACACAAATAAGTTATCTGGTTGACAGACCCTTATCAGAAAAGTGCCATAAAATGTTAATTGGCCCTCTGGCCAGAAGATGATGTAAATCACCTAAGACTTGTGTATACAACTAGGTATGCAGAGAGAAAGCCTAGTCTCGATAAAAGTCAGGGCTGCTGACACTGCATAATTTTGTATTATCCATTGATCTCTATGTACAATCAAAACTATAAAAGGCCTTTCTGGACAACAGAGGAGGGGCCAGTCACTGGAAAGACTGGTTCCCCCATGTCTTTTCTTACTCTGTTTTCAGGCTGAATTCCCATCTGAGGTGTTGAGGCTCGCCATGTCTACTTACTTGCCCTGGCTTCTAAGACCCATGAGAGAGGAAGCCCAAGGCGGGGCACCCTCCACTATTCAAACGGGTGCCAGTGGCCTAACATAGATGGTGCAAACTTCTTGTCCTGAGGTTTTATTAGTTCTCCACGTAAACCAAGTTATTCAGCATCTTTTTCTCCACTAAATTTTCCTACTATACTATTTTCCCTAATCTCTCATATATTTCTAATTAAATAATTCTTTCTAAGATGCCACATTGTCTCCCCTTCGAATTACACTGGATCCACCAGGTTGGACCCCAGCAATCCAGCAAAGCTGGGGGTGGTGTAATTCAGTCTGAGTTCAAAGGTTTGAGAACCAGAGGAGCCAATGGAGTGATCTGATTTAAAGCATCAGAGATGAGATGGCTCAGTTCAAGCAATGAGGGAGGAAAACAGGGCAAATTCTTCCTTTCTCAGCCTTTTGGTCTATTCAGATTTTCAATGAGTTAGATGATGATCACTCACGTTGGAGAGGGCAGTCTACTTTAGTGAGTCCAGCAATTCACATGCTAATCTCCACCAGAAACACTCTCACAGACACACCCACAAGTCATATCTAATCTGGGCACCCCTTGGCGAGTCAAGATGACCCATAAAATTTACCACCACAGCCTGAGCCCCTTTATCCATTGTTATTACAAACTGCATGACTTTTCTCTCTCCCAACACATGTTGATTTTTAAAGATTAAGTCTCAAAGCGTGATTATATATGTGTGTATATATAAACACACACAATTTATATGGGCTTCCCTGGTGGCTCAGACAGTAAAAAATCTGCCTGTAATGCAGGAGACCTGGATTTGATCCCTGGGTTGGGAAGACCCTTGGAGGAAGGCATGACAACCCACTTCAGTTCTTTCCATGGACACAGAAGCTTGGCAGGCTATAGTCCATGGGGTCACTAAGAGTCAGACAGAACTGAGTGACTAAGCACAGCATATATATGTGCGTGTGTGTATGTGTGTGTGTGTGTGTGTGTGTATTTATTTTTTCTACAAGCTCAAACAATTTTTTTTTTTCTGTGTAATGTACTTTATTTATTTTTTATTTTTATTTTTTTACTTTATTTTACTTTACAATACTGTATTGCTTTTGCCATACATTGACATAAATCCATCACGGTTGTATACGAACTCCCAATCCTAAATCCCCCTCCCACCTCCCACCTCATATCATCTCCCTGGATCATCCCGTGTACCAGCCCCAAGCATCCTGTATCCTGTATCGAACATAGGCTGGCGCTTAGTTTCTTACATGATAGTATACATGTTTCAATGCCATTCTCCCAAATCATCCCACCCTCTCCCTCTCCCTCAGAGTCCAAAAGTCCGTTCTATACATCTGTGTCTCTTTTGTTGTCTCACATACAGGATCATCATTACCATCTTTCTAAATTCCATATATATGTGTCAGTATACTGTATTGGTGTTTTTCTTCCTGGCTTACTTCACTCTGTATAATCGGCTCTAGTTTCATCCATCTCATTAGAACTGAAAGCTGTGGAACATATATATTTATATTCTAGTTTCTGAAGAAAGCTTTGATGTATCAAATACATACTAAAAGCACTAAGCTTTAGCTTTAAGATATTTTAAGCACATTCCAGGACAATATGCTTGTTGTTTTCAGTACTTTGCTCTTTTGTTCTGCATATTAAGAACCTGATGCTCAGAGACACAATTTTAAAAATGTTTTAATAAGCAAATCATGAATATTTAAACTCCTATTGAGAAGATTTGCTTGTTATGTTCCTTCCTCCTTGAGCCTACCCTAAAATATGCCATATTTTCAAGGTCTGGCTCACTGCTCACCTGGGACTGAATGGCCAATTCAATTTCTCCTTGAGCTATCACCTAAAAAAAACAGGGAAATAAATATTACTGCTTGGATGAAAAGAGATTTTCTTTAAAATAAATAAAATTTCAAACAACGAAAGTTACAAAACAGAGTCTGCAGATTAACTCACAATGGGAGCACTGTGAATATACATTTCTTTTGGTTTAGAGGAAGTTTTCTAAGCATATTTCAGTAATTGAGTTCTGTCCCTAAAATCACTAACTGTCACATTTCTAAAAGGCTAGAACTATTTCAGAAATGGACAACAGGCTTCAAAGGCCTCCTCTCTGAACAGGCCTTAAGTGCCTGGTTGGAAGCTAACTGGGTCACACTTCAACCTGAAGAAATCCAATTGCACCTTGCAGAGGACACAGAGTACGTATGTGCTTGCAAAGTTGAGTGCAGAAATCAAGATAATTGATCTGATAATGCAGATAAAATGTATTCCTGTCAGATGAAGCCAGATAATTTAAGCATGAATAACATTTTAGTATTGAATTTTGGAATAATTGAGTGTCATGAGTTTCCATTTAAATTTTAAGGAATAATATTGTAAAAGAACCTTTACTAATATGAAGTGACTTACACTCTTTGAATTAAAACTGAATTGGAATTCAAAGGCAGTGTTTAGTCTAACAAATGCATTATTATTGCAAAATGTCATTCATTATTTAATTTAACACTAAGTAGCAATTAACCAAAAATAATAGCTAATATTTAGTGAGGAATTACTACTGCGTGCCAAGAACTGTGCTCATAGCTTTATGTGGATTCTTGCATATGCATAAATCACCATGATGGAAATGTTACAGTGCTATTTCTACCTGTTTCAGAAAGGTCTGCACAGAAGGCAGAGCTTGGTGCTCATCCTTCCATAACAGGCCTGGAATGGAGCCCATGGGTCGCTAGTAAAATGGCATCTTGGAATCTTTCTGGAATTAAGAATGATTTATTTTCCTTGGTATACAGGTAAAAAAGTATAATTTATTTGAAAATGCTTTAATTAGAAAGACTAAAAATAGTGTTATTGAGTTTTTCTCCCCTAATGTGCAGACCAGTAAGCTTTGTTTACATCTCAGATATATTCGACATAGTCTCCACTCAGTACGTTTGCTCTTGTGAGTCTTACAAGCATTTTTAATTGTGGTTTTAAATCTTTTCCTTGCTCCATTGGTGAGGTATATTTTCTGAACACAGTGAAAACAATAGCATGTAGCTTTTTAGGTTACTGTCATTCCCCCTTCCCCATGCATAATAAAGCAATTAGAGTGTATTAGAACCTTTGAATTAACAAAAAGTTAAATAAAATTTTATGATCTCCCTTGCTGATACCCTGACTGACACCACATTTTGAGTAATACATCATTAGAGAAATCACCCTCTAATGCATGATTGTAATATTATGATGGGAGAGTTGTTACTTAGAGGCAGTACTTAAATAGACTGTTGGCCCCAAGAGCTTTAAAAAAGAAAGTGAACTTTTTCTTTCCAGGATTGCTGAAAAAGATCTACAAAAGGCCCCAGGAGTTGAGACGAAAGTTACTTACTTTAAGGGACACTTTCCCATTAATTTAGTAAGCCTGAGGCATCAGATACAAGGTCTTGATTTGTCAAATTACATCATTATTATCTTGTAGAACATTTCAACAAATTTAGTTCAGTTTAAAGAGTCAAGAAGTACTTGTGATTAGAAAGAAAAGGTTTGAAGGTTAAATTAATCATATACATACACACACACACTGAATTTAAATTTGACCAACTCCTTTTCTACCACCAGTGTAAAGATCCACAAATTAGACTGTTTAAGTGAAAAGATTGTTGCATAATATATGATAAAACTTTTGAAGTTACTAACTGAACTCAGTGTAAAAGAATCATCTAACACTCCAGCATAGAGAAACAACCTACCACAAACTATTTTTCTTTGAAAACACTCTTTGACAATACAGTCTATGATTTTTACTTTCTACCTTCCCCTTTGCTTATATAAAGAAAATATTTTAGTTATTTTTTTCCCCAAGATATTTCTACCTGAACATGGGTACCTCTGCCAAGGAAAGCAAAATTCAGACCTGAGGGAATTTATTTCAGTCTAAGAGTGTCTCTGTCCACAGACAGCAAATCACAAGGCCTATCTTCATTATCAAATTCAAATTTTTGCAGAAAGAGAAGTCATAACTATTCATCATTTTAAAATACTCTTATACAAAGAATATATACAAAGGTAGAATGTTTTTAAAGAATCAGGCTCCTCAGAAGGTGAATCATTCGAAATATGCATCCTAGTAGCTTAAATGTATCACTAGGAGTAATGCATTTTTATCCCAGAACAACTGTAAAAGTCAGTGAACTCAATTCTCTTGCCTTAAAACTCTTATCAAAAATAAGTTGATACATTCCTTTTAACAACCCTGTGAGCTTTAGCTATTTATTTACTCTCTAGTGTTGAGAAGAGGTGAAGACAGAACTGTTGAGCTGCCTCAGCTGAAGTGAAATGACAAACTAAGGCTACCACCAAATCCTTAATTTGTTTTCTGGTCATTTTCCAGGAGAGCTCAAAATCATATTATTCTTTGCCATTAAGATATCCGTCTAATCTTTAGACTATGCAGTCTTAAGCAAAGATACCAGATAGGGTGTGAAAGAGACAAAGATAATAGATAATTGTCTGCCTGGATTGACTTTTATTTGGTTCTAAAGACTTCAAAGACAACACTTCTTCACATTCAGAAGGAATGGGAGGCAATTTGATTTCCAGATTAGGATCAGGTAGGATTGTTCAGCCTTGGCAGACAGAACAAAGATTTTCCATGTAATACATACAAACTACCCAACTTTTACTGCTTTCTTTGTTAATAACTTTAATACCATTAGGACAAAGATAAATGAGATGCCTTTGAAAGAAATAGTTAATGCAACTAAGAAAAGTGAAAAGGGGAGAAAGAAAAGAAAAAGAAGTGGAGTAGGGAAACAAATAAAGAACTGCGGACAGTTGTAGGAGGTTGACTGCATGTGCAGAGAGATGGCAAGGCGTCATTGTTTTACCAAATCTGACTCTGTAATTTATGAAACTTCCCTGTCCTTCCATATGCCTTTTCAGTTAAGATTTTGATACTATATATCTGTAACTCCATTAAAAGATGAAAGAAGAGATAAAACCACATGTGTAGTATTTCTTTTAAGGAAAAAGAGTCAGGGAAAAAGAGGTAGGGAAGGAAGGAAGTGGGATTGAAAAGGAATGGGGGAGGGAAGGAAGGAGAGGAGGGTTAGAAAGTGCTAAAATAAATTCTACCATTAACTGAGGGCCTAAAATCTGTTTCATAATCTAATAAACATTTTATAAATCTTATTTTCAATTTTCAGAAAACCTCATATTAATTCTCAATAATAGCTCATGAGAAAGTGTCCCCTTCCCTCCTCTTCTCCCTCTTCTTCTCCTTCTTTCCTTTCTTTAATTGAAATATAGTCAATTGACAATATTATATTAGTTTTAGTATATAAAATAGTGATTCAATATTTTTAGGTTTATACTTTATTTAAAATTATTACAAAATGATGGCTATATTTCCTTGTGCTATACAATAAAACCCTGCCAAGTATTAATATTGTATACATAGTAGTTTGTCTCTCTTAATCCCATACCCCTCTCTCCCCTTGTCTTTCCCCACTAGGAACCTCTAGTTTGTTCTCTAAATCTGTGTCTCTCATCCTCTTTTCTGTCTCTCTTTTGTCTATTTTTGTTGAGGAACAAAAGACCAGAAAATTCAAGTAACATCCAATCACTGCATAGCTTCAGAATAGTTGAAATCAAGTTTATATCATCATGCTTTTCTTTCTACACCAGTTAATATTAAGCTTGTTTTTAGTAGGCATGAAAAGTGGACTGCTAATAATAATCTATTAACCAAGGCAGGTTATCATATTTTCACTTTTAAATATCTAACATGATCATCGCATCAACACTCTACCATGACCTAATTCAAATGCTGGACTGGAAAGGCCAGTATAATATCAAGGGTACATGGCCCACGATGCAGATTGCAAGTAAGATCTGAGATTTCATTCATCATTTAATAATACAGTTTTGTGGAGATGGTTGGACTTAGGTTAATAAATAACACTAATTGTCTGAAGACAAAGTGTTCATGAGCATCTGTCATTACCCTTGTTAACAAGAGCTACAAGTCACCTATTTAAAGCGGATATCTAACACAATGTCTGACACAGAGGCGTCTCCAACAAAATGCTCAGTGCATAAAAAAAAATAATAACTATAGTTCAAAAAAGACTGATTAAGTGGAATGTTCTGACTTTAGCTGCAATCTGGCCAAACACATGCTTTCAAAGATGTCAAAATGTCCTTCTTAACACATTCACTATTATTGAAATAAGAGATCCAGAAGAAAACTATGTTAAGAATACTAACTTTTCTGGAAACAGTGAAATATCAAAAATACTTCCGACCCCCCTATTTTTTATTTACTGTGATGTGTATTGGCATGTCGAAATACATGCTCACAGGTAGTCTTGTGGAAACACTACTTTTTCTGCTAAACTAGCCAATACTTGAAAATATGGAAGCCTGCAGGTAAAACAAAGATTGTTACAGAAGAAATCAGTTGAGATGGCAATCATTCATTGTCATGAAATGTTATGTCCTTAATCAAGCCACTGAACCTACCTGTGGCCTTAAAATTTCCAGGAAAGTAAAGTGCTTGCACTAAATGACTCAATTTCCCATCAGTTTTCTTCTCTCTTAAAGTATATGGTTGAAAGAGAGACTAATGTTATCTGTGCTTACCTTCTCCTTTATTAGCTGATCCCTAAATACTGTCCAAGGGAAAGTAATACTATGCTCCTTAGTGTCCTTTGCAGATGGGGATGAGGAATTAAATCTGAGTAGTTTCATGAAGGATTTCCAGAAATAATCATTTTGAACCTCTGGACTCTCTCTTAATTCTTGGCTGGAATGTGACTATAATAGTTAGAGGACCAGAAGCTATATCATAATCTTGAGAACAGGAACCACAAGCTAAGAAATTATTGACGAACCCTGGATTCTTAATGGCTTCCTGATATTACCATACTTGGGTGGAACCGATGTTAAGTTTTTCATATTACTCTTTATTAATTTTATCTTGAATGTGTAACATGAGGTGCTGTGGATCATCAGACTGGTTTCTTATTAATTACTCTGTAGTAAAGTCTGTTACCCTACCTCTACTTAGCCAGGCCTTAACCCTGGAGTGACCTGGTGAAAGCCAGGTCAAACCATCCAATGTTGGTAGTTGGATACTTCACAGAGGAGGAACAGACAATAGATTTTTCTCCACTTATATTCAGAAAAGAGATAGCCATTCAGTTCAGTCGCTCAGTCGTGTCCGACTTTTTGCGACCCCATGAATCGCAACACACCAGGCCTCCCTGTTCATTACCATCTCTTGGAGTTCAATCAGACTCACGTCCATCAAGTCCGAGATGCCATTACTCCTCCAGAAAGGGGAGGAGAAAAATTATGCTGAGAGGATAATAATCTCTCTGAAAAGGATGGGAACCTTTTTAGAAGGTAAATACATTTTTCCATGGATCAGAAAAAAACCACTGGGTATCTCTGGTGACTTTTAAGAAAGAACAATGTCTTCAAGTTCTGAGCTTCATCTCTTCATCATCTCATTTCCACTTTAAAATGGAAATCCCTAAGAAGGTATTACTTCCAGTCTTCCTAACATCTCAGATCTTAACTTAGAGACCTAGTCCAGGCTGGTTCCCTCATCAGAGCAATTAACTAGACAAACAGTTATAAATCAAATCTTCATGGTAATAAAGAGTAAAATATTCCTAGGGAAAGTGAAAGCAAGCATTTTCTGCCTTCATAGTACATCAATACCTGTGACTGGGGATGCTAGGGCTTTTTACAAGAAGGTTAGCTGTTCTGTCATGTCCAACTCTTTGAGACCCCACAGACAGTAGCCCACCTGGCTCCTCAGTCCATGGAATTTTCCAGGCAAGAATACTGGAGTGGGTTGTCATTCCCTTCTCCAGGGATCTTTCCTATCTAGGGATAGAAACCCGGGTCTCCTGCATTGCAGGCAGATGCTTTTCAAGAGTACTAAATATTAAAGAAAACTTTTATTTCTCCACAACAGGCTACATTTAGATTCCTACAAAGGAGAATAAACCCTTATGTGTTTAAACCACTGTAATCACATTTTTATTACTGGTATCAAATCAAAACTCCTAGTTGACTCAACAGTTGGCTTTAAAAATATCAAGAATTTAGATGAATCTCCAGCTTTCAGCTCAAAGGACCAATGCCCGTTACAGTGCTAGAAACACACCAAACACTGAATACAGGATTAATGAATGAATGAAGAACTGAACCAGCAGAAGCCACACAAAACGATCCTTATTACAGTGAGCAGCTGATAGAGCACAGGACTCTAACTATTGCCTGAATGAATATTTCCATTTTTACTGTCTTATTTACATTACCCTTGCAGTTATTGTTTCATTTCTACCCTAATCCTACACACATGCATTTTTCTTTAGAAGCATTCAATGTTTCTACCCCAGTATTCACCTGACCAATTCAACAGTCCATTAAAATGTGACTTCTTCAGGAACCAGTTGCAAAGGTATTCATGACTTAAGTTATTATTCACTACTTTAACATTCTATTTAATTTGTGGCAGAATCTATCATATTAAAATTGCCTATTAAAATCTATCATATTAAATATATCATATTAATATCACAGGTAGTTTGAAAGCTCAGTGAGAACCAGGGACATGTTCATATTATAAGTGACTGAGTTCCAAGAATCTAGCTCAGTGCCTGACATGTATTTATATTTAAGAAAGAAAGAAATCTGTCTCTGTCTCTCTCTCAAATTGTTAATCATAACTTCCTAGCAATCATCAGCAAATGGTCAGTCATAACTTTGGAGGTGTTTTCCAGAGTGCATTATTCGATGGTCAGTGTTCCATAGCTATCTACTCTGCAGTGTGTCAGTAGACAAAATTACAGTCTGCAAGAGAGACAGGAGCAGATGATACAGCCCCAGGTTGAGATCTGATTTCTTGCCTCAAATATGTTTCCTGATTGAAGATTGCACACCTAGGAGGTGAGATGAGAGAGCTATTTTATAAAAGTGTCCAGCAGATGTACTGCAGTAATTCCCTACTGTATTCATCACTTACTGAATTGCTCACACACCAGAGGTATAATCCAATGTAAATGATCTCATCACCCATCAGTATGAAGGCTCACATATCCAACTTGGCCTGAAGCTAAAACTTGACATTTCAAGGTTCTCAAATCCACAGTAAGCAGTATATTGATGACTTCCAAACGTCTCTTCAGAAACAGCCTCAGCTTTTGAGAAATGCAGGTGTTTGGAATCTGGAAATAAAAGTGGCCAGCTGCCCTTGAGGGTACTTGGGGCACAGTTCCATATCTCCTACCCCTGATTTGGCCCTGAGAAAGGAACATTTTTGTGCAAAAGATAATGAAATTGACACTATTTGCATTCTGCTCATACACGTACTAAAGAATGAAATTTAAAGGTTCACTTTAAAGCCTCCCTTCTTGCAGTTTCACTGGCATATCTGTATGTGGGAAGGCATAAAGCATTCTCGTGCTGTGATATAAGAACACCACGAAGATTCACCAGAGAGATTGTCAGGGGCTGTGAGAGTCCATCTATGCATGAACCCCCTCCAGTAATGGGTTACTGAATTTGAGGTAAGTCCACTAAACTTTCTGAGTCTGTGTTTCTCTTCTTAACAGAAGAGAACCAGAATAAATTGTAAATCTTCCTTCCATGTTTAACATCTGATGACAGAACTCTGAACAAGATTTAGAGTATCTTCATTTAGAATTGATCATCATCCTCCATATTCAGTTCAGTCGCTCAGTCATGTCTGATTCTTTATCACCTCCATGGACTGGCTTCCCTGTCCATCACCAACTCCCAGAGCTTACTCAGACTCATGTCCATCAAGTCGGTGATGCCATCCAACCATCTCATCTTCTGACATCCACTTCTCCTGCCTTCAGTCATTCCCAGCATCAGGGTCTTTTCAAATGAGTCAGCTCTTCACTTTGGCCAGCTTCGGCATCAGTCCTTCCAATGAATATTAAGGACTGATTTCCTTTAGGATGGACTGGTTGGATCTTTCAGTCCAATAGACTCTCAAAAGTCTTTTCCAACACCACAGTTCAAAAGCATCAATTCATCAGCGCTCAGCTTTCTTTACGGTTCAGCTCTCACATTCATACATGACTCCTGGAAAAACTATAGTTTTGACTTGACAGACCTTTTGGCAAAGTGATGTCTCTGCTTCTTAATATGCTGTCTAGGTTAGTCATTAGTCATAGCTTTTCTTCCAAGGAGCAAGCATCTTTTAAGTTCATGGCTGCAGTCACCATCTGCAGTGATTTTGGATCCCGAGAAAATAAAACTATCACTGTTTCCATTGTTTTCCCATCTATTTGCCATGAAATGATGGGACTGGGTGCCATGATCTTAGTTTTTTGATTGTTGAGTTTTAAGCCAGCTTTTTCACTCTCCTCTTTCACTTTCATCAAGAGGCTCTTTAGTTCCTCTTCACTTTCTGCCATAAGGGTGGTGTCATCTGCATATCTGAGGTGATTGATATTTCTCCCAGCAATCTTGATTCCAGCTTGTGCTTCACTGGGCCCAGCACTTCTCATTATGTACTCTGCATATAAGTTAAGTAAACAGGGTGAGAATATACAGCCTTGATGTATTCCTTTCCCAATTTGGAACCAGTCCATTGTTCCACTTCTGGTTGTAACTGTTGCTTCTTGACCTGCATACAGATTTCTCAGGAGACAGCTAAGGTGGTCTAGCATTCCCATCTCTTTAAGAATGTTCCACAGTTTGTTGTGATCCACTCAATCAAAAGCTTTGTTGTAGTCAAAAAAGCAGAAGTAGATGTTTTTCTGGAACTCTCTTGCTTTTTCTATGATCCAACAGATGTTGGCAATTTGATCTCTGGTTCCTCTCCTTTTCTAAATCCAGCTTGAACATCTGGAAGTTCTTGGTTCAAGTACTGTTGAAGACTCACTTGGAGAATTTTGAGGCATAGACAAAACTTGGGTTTGTCATAATACCTACAATCTAGTTCTTGCTCTGCCAAAATACTTCCAAGCTGTGTGATCTTGGCCAAAACAGTTATTTTTCTCTAATTTTTTTTTTTTTTTTTTTTACTGTTGAGTTGTTGTTGTTGTTGTTTTTCCATAATAGGCATGGTACATTGCACTGCGCAAACAAAAACTGTCAGGTATTCTTGTATAAGGGACTAATTGCAATACTTGTTGAGGATGAAAGAGAAAACATGCTTAACTTGAATCAAGTAACAGATTTCCTAATAGGAACCATACTCTGCTATCTCTTTATTAGAACTTGGAAAATTATAATTGGACTGAAGCATGGATATCGAACTTCATGTTTGTTATCAAATACTTTTCTCTGTTTTATATGATAAATAGAAAAAAAGTGTAGATGGTTATTTCTAGAAATATACCTAATTTCAAGGGCATGGAGATGACAACTTTACTTTTCCAAATGTTTCCTTATTAACATCTGAATTCCTTTTAATGGGTAAATTCAATAGTCAGATAATTTTACAAGGAATAGAGACTATTCTGGAGGAGCTAGTTCACTGAGAAATTCAAACAAAGGTATAAATGATTATGTTCCGTTTCCTTGCAAAGAATATGTTTACGTAAGAAAAAGAGAAGAGTCTACTTAGGGTCCCTGTAAAGGGAGTGATGCAAGTTCACAATTAGAGACATGACTGAAGATTTAAATTGGAATAGAAAAGAGTGTCTTATTAATTGGCTGAAAATAGTTCAGTCCATTAATAACCAAGGATGCACTGAGGTTGCTAAAACTATTGCTCATTTTCTAATTAAACCTGAAACTATTCTTGTGAAGTGTCTAGGAGCTAGCAATAATTATCCCCATTTTTGAATAAAAGAACACAGTGTTTGAGAGGTGAGGCAGTTTAAGTATATAATCAAATCAGTAACACTTAAGAACAAACCCTGAAAGTGATGAGTAGAGAATGCGTTTTCTCTGCATGTAGATACTAGTAAATGAGCAAACTGGCTGGAGCATGGTAGGCAGAAAGTTGAATGTGAAACCATAACACTTAAGTAAAGTATCTTCCAACTCATGAAGACCAACATTTGGGCAGGTTAGTTATATCATCTATACTCTCTATGAGTTGGAAATAATAGCACTCACTTTCTAGCACTGTGGAGATGAATAAATGGGAATACATATGTTTGACATAGTCGAGTAGTGATAAGGAAATCATGGTTCCTCCTCTTCTTGCCAACTCTTCCTGCAATGAGCAGTGCTCATCTGAAGCAATCAAGGCCAGGAAGCCAATACAGGGCTCAATCGTAGCAGATGACACTTCCCAAGGATTTATGAGATTAACGTCCATAAATGTACAAGACTAATTCAGCTTCTAATCAGGATCTGGGTGTACTCAAAAGTAGGGAGTCTCTATGTCAAAATAAGATGTCTATACCAAGTATCATTTCTCACTATATAAGAACTTTTAGTAAAGTTTAAGGAATTAAAACCAAATAGCAGTTTAAAGGTAATGTTTAGTCTAACAAATGCATTATTTGTTAGAAAGTTTAAGGACTAACCAGAATAAATTCCAAGTCAATTGTCCTGATTCTTCCATTTTACAGAAAAAGACAATTATGTTTAGGCCCAGACATACCCAAATTAATAATAAATTACCAAGAAGGTGAAGACTGAATTGTCTATCATTTTACTCTAAGATCAGAGCCCTATCATATGTCACTTGACATTCTGAAAGTCAAATACATTCCTGCAAGTATAGGAGAAGAAGACAGACTTGAACTTCCCTTGGCCACCCAAAAAATAAATGTTCATGATAGGCTGCCTAAGCCAACAATATCCTACCTTGGTAAAAGCTAAACTGTCAAGATGTCTGAAATATAGAATTTACAGTTCCATCCTCTATAGAATAAAATGCATCATGGAATTGTGTCAAGATGCCAACAGAAACTCTAGCATACATGCGAAATAATGTGAGTCTTTCACACAGACCTCTCTACAAGATTCAGTCTAGCTCATCAGAATTCTGCTTGTGGCTTGAGGTCAAAAGCTTTCATATTTATTTGTGTTGATTTCTCTCTTTTGTTCATATCTTTCCTTAAGGGCCCATGTAGAAATGGGTCAATATCAAGAATCAGGTAATCCTTGATCCTAGGGTTAATACCAACTTAAAGTCCTAAACAGAACCAGCATATACAAAATCCCCAAGTGAGATGTAAAGCACAATCTAAAATTTCACTCCTAAACCCACACTTTCCCTTAAGATTTCTCAGTTCTCTTTATAAAGAAGAAAGTGATACATTTTAATTCCCTTTAACATTTTCTACTGAGTCAAGTGCAATTCCACTACCATCTGGGAGGATATTCTCAGTTATAACAGAACCAAAGAGAGAATGTTGTGAAACCATGTACACTGTTAATAAACAAAATCACAAAATCTAATGATCTAACTTCAGAAGATTTTTCCAAATAATGATAGGATGTTTTGCAAGATTAATCAAAGTGATTCTTTTGCTGGAAGTTTCTGTTCCTCTTTTTCTTCTTGCATTCAATCCATGCCATTTGGGAGAAAGATGATTAAATAGAAGAATACAAAGGAAAAGGTAAATTCTCAGCCATTAAGTTTCAAAATATGCTTTGGAAATAACTGACAGAGACAAATTTTTGAGGGAACAAAACACTAAAGTTGTTAGAAACTTGACTTTGTATAACAAGACCAAAATCCTAACAGTTCAAGAAATAATGCCTGTACCAAACAACAGACATAGAAGAATAAGTGATCCATTTAATATTTTTTCATGAGCTTCCCTGGTGGCTCAGATGACCAAGTGTCTGCCTGCAATGCGGGAGACTCAGGTTTGATTCCTGGGTTAGGAAGATCCCCTGGAGAAGGAAATGGCAATCCACTCCCACACTCTTGCCTGGAAAATTTTTTTCATAAACTCATTCTAAATGAAACTGGAATGGAGATGCAGCCAAAGGCAAGAGAATTAGAACTTCATATTTGCCCCAAGGAAGGGACTTATACCAAGTCTTTCTAATAACTTCTTCCTCAGACTAATTTCCAGGATTAGATATATAATAAGATTCATAAATGAGCTTTAGGATCCAAAAATACAAGAACGTGTACACCTCAAGCTGAGCAAATTCTTGGGACTTGTGGAGTTGATAAATGTTTTTTGCCAGCATGGCGTAAAGACCTATATGAGTTTCCTACGGCTGCTGTAATGCCACCTACAGGTTTAAAAACTTAAACAAATTTACTACCGTACATGTTTAACGGGCTAGAAATCTCAAATCGAGGTGTCGGCAGGACCTTTTTCTCTTTCTGAGACTTTGAGCAGAATCCTTCATCTCCTCTTTCTGGTGTCTGATGGTGGACAGCAATCTTTGACATGCCTTGACTTTGTAGATACATCTTTGCAACCGTCACCTCTGCCGTGACATGCCTGTTGGTTCCTTGTGTGTGTCTGTTTTCACATTATCTTATAAAGACATCAGTCATACTGAATTAGGCCCCTAGTGAACTCAACTTAATTAGATTTATTTAATTTATATATTTATAAATTTATATTTTTATTATATATATTCTATTTCTAAATAAGATCACATTCACAAGAGAGTTTGGGACTTCAACACATCTTTTGTTGGGATATGAAATTTAACCCATTAAAGGCCATCCATCTGCAAGCAGGAGATGTGGGTTTGATCCTTGGGTCAGGAAGATCCCCTGAAGAAGGAAATGGCAACCCACTCAAGTATTCTTGCGTGGGAAAACCCATGGACAGAGGAGCCTGGTGGGCTACAGTCCATAGAGTCACAAAGAGCTACACATGCTTTAGCAACTAAACGACAACAATATGTTTATATGAAAGTCCCTAGACAATCACAGAGAGCTTTTAGCACCCTGGAGGGGAACTTGAAACCAATCAATTATTTACATACCCTCCAAGAGTGATATGTAAGTGGTGAGCAAGAGTGCTAGAATTTTGGGGGATTCATCATCAGTATAAAGCACCTGTGACGGCCTTTTATGTGCTCAGACATCATTAGAGAAACATGAATTTCTCAGCAAATGGAAGAGTAAAGATAATAAGGCACATGATTAGATGGAGTGATATAAATTTAAGAGGATATCAAGATGAATAGGTGACTGAGAATTGCAGTCATCTACTCTTCTCCCATTGATGCCTTGACGCTACTTGAGACATTTTGAAAATACATCTCAGATGTACCCCAAAGATAAACTGGAAAGGAAAAAAACCCTGAATCGACTGAGAAGCACTGAATCGAACGAATGAATTTACCTCAGATGGACTAAGATTAACTATTTTCACACTAAAAGAAATGTGTGATACAAGAAAAAAAAAGTCATATCTTCAATGAAACAAAGCACTATATAATTTTGTGGCAATGTTCATTTGTGACCTGAGATTTATATGTGTTACCTGTATAATGAAGATGGAAAAAACTCTCTGGGATGCTTTGGGCAAGAATATATCAATAGAGAAACTGTCTTTCACTGGACATGCTGCCAATGTAAAAACAAAAACATATTAGAAACACTGAAAGCTGGAGAACTATAATTTCACAGGAATCCTGTGGACTCTAAAGTGTGTATCACAGAGGTAAGAACCATAATCAAACCTGGTTGCCTTTACTCTGGTAGTACCTATCATTTTTATTTCAGCAAGGAAATATCGTTTGCCCTACATTGATCAGGATACAGTTTCTGAAGGCAGATTCATTGCGCACACATAGCTCACACTCCCTGAAATTGTGAATACGATGTAAGAGATTTAAAAATAAAAGATAACATGTTTGTAAATGGATTTACCTGAAACATGAAATAGAAAAAACCACAATACATTTTTTGATATGTAGATGAGAAAGTAAGAGAGATAACATATAATAAATTTATGTGAGAGTGTCAGTCCTTACTAGTTGATTGATTTGGGGCAATTGAATTAATATTCATAAATCTTGGTGTCCTAAGGTGCCAAATGGCCATAAGAATAGTATTAATACTAACCTCAGAGTCTAGAGTTTTAAATGAGATAGCACATGCACAGTGACAGACCCATAGTAGGTATCTAATAAGTATTTATTTTTATACATTGCTTTTGCTCATCCAAATTGTGCTGTTTTTCAAACAACAACTGAAATAAAGAGAGCTATCTTTCTGTCTCAGTTTTAGAATTGTCTAATTATGCAATTTTAGACTTGGATTTCTCAACTGAGCTTCCAATCTTTCATGTGTAACATAACTACATTGGCTACTGGATGGTCTATAATCCCATGTCCTGGTCTGATATTATACAGTTATAGGGACAGACATTGAGACACAGCTGCCTTAGACCCATACCATTTCCTAGCTCTACAAGACTTTAACAATTATCTCATAGCTAACCAAACCTAAGAATAGGTAAGGAAATAAAGTACTGATCAGCCAGGTGGCCCACAAAGAATTCCCTACTGTTCATTCACATTCTCCACAATCCTTGATTCACTGGCTTTGATACCTACTTCTAAACATGGAGTATTACCCTTGTTGCTGCTGTTAAGTCACGTCAATTGTGCCTGACTCCGTGCAACCCGTAGATGGAAGTCTACCAGCTTCCTCCCATCCCTGGGATTCTCCAGGCAAGAACAGTGGAGTGGGTCGCCATTTCCTCCTCCAATGCATGAAAGTCAAAAGTGAAAGTGAAGTTGCTCACTCGTGTCTGACTCTGCGACTCCATGGACTGAAGCCCACCAGGCTCCTCCATCCATGGGAATTTCCAGACAAGAGTACTGGAATGGGGTGCCATCGCCTTCTCCAAGTACTACCCTTATTTGTCATCAAAAGCAAAATTGGAGTTTCAGACTAATCATTTAGTTACCACTTTTAGTTATCCCAGGATGTCAGTCTTCCTTGTCAGCACAATTCAACAATTAATGGATGCCACTGCCAGTGTTCTTCATTTCCTTTTAGATATATGGAGTGCAAGCTTCCCAGTCAATCTGTACTCTGAAATCATCGTCTTCTTATACATACTTACTTTTCCACTCCTACTGAATCAAAATGGCTGTTATCACACTTCTGTTGTCTGTCCATGTCTATCTTCTTCTAAGGCTCAGCAACATGAAGCCAGGGCCCATGATTTGTTTGTGCTTATGCCAGGTATTTAGCAAAATACCTCAAGAATAGTTATTAATAACTATTTAGAGTATCACTTAATAAATTAATGAGCCAGTGAATTTTATTAGGTTGACTCATATGAAATTGAGTTTTTATAGTTTTTAAAAAAGGACAAAGATAAAAAAAAATTCAGCTTATGAGCAAATGCCAATTATAGACCTAATTTCTACCTCTTCATTCAACTGGGGCAGATTCCAATATTGATGAAAGTATTCAATTTTTAGCTTTTCTTTTTCTTCCACTTAAGCTCTTTCTTATTTCTACTTGAATCCTATTCTAGGACTACGCTGTAATTAAGTTTTGTTCTTTTATTCAGTGAATTAGTCATTTGAAAAAAAAGTTCACTGAGCATATTTGAAACAGGGACTGTGCTAGGCTCCAGGGATAAAATTTTGAACACAACCAAATGTGGTTCAAGTTCTAATGTAACCTTTAACCTACTTAGATACAGACATCAGTAAAACAATCAAATTAGAGTTGTATACTGAAAAAAGGAATATTGTATTATGAGAATTCATGATAATAGAATCAATCCTACAAAGGAGAGGGCCAATTATGGCTTCCCTGAGAAGGTGACTCTAAAGTTGAAAATTTAAGGATAAATTGAATTAATCAGATAATACACACTGCAATAATACTTCTGTTTATAAAAATTGAGCAACTAGATACTATTTCATGTTTATCTCCATACAATCAATTTTTGACAGTGAACAGTACATACAAAGTAATGGGAAAGAAAAAATATGAGCAAGTAAGAAATCTGTATGCAGGCCAGGAAGCAACAATTAGAAGTGGACATGGAATAACAGACTGGTTCCAAATAGGGAAAGGAGTACATCGAGGCTGTATATTGTCACCCTGCTTATTTAATTTATATGCAGAGTACATCATGAGAAACGCTGGACTGGAAGAAACACAAACTGGAATCAAGACTGCCGGGAGATATATCAATAACCTCAGATATGCAAATGACACCACCCTCATGGCAGAAAGTGAAGAGGAACTAAAAGCCTCTTGATGAAAGTGAAAGTGGAGAGTGAAAAAGTTGGCTTAAAGCTCAACATTCAGAAAACGAAGATGATGGCATCTGGTCCCATTACTCCATGGGAAATAGATGGAGAAACAGTGGAAACAGTGTCAGATTTTATTTTGGGGGCTCCAAAATCACTGCAGATGGTGACTGCAGCCATGAAATTTAAAGACGTTTACTCCTTGGAAGAAAAGTTATGACCAACCTAGATAGCATATTCAAAAGCAGAGACATTACTTTGCTGACTAAGGTCCGTCTAGTCAAGGCTATGGTTTTTCCATTGGTCATGTACAGATGTGAGAGTTGGACTGTGAAGAAGGCTGAGCGCTGAAGAGTTGATGCTTTTAAACTGTGGTGTTGTAGAAGATTCTTGAGAGTCCCTTGGACTGCAAGGAGATCCAATCAGTCCATTCTGATCAACTCTTGGATTTCTTTGGAAGGAATGATACTAAAGCTGAAACTCCAGTACTTTGGCCACCTCATGAGAAGAGTTGACTCACTGGAAAAGACTCTGATGCTGGGAGGGATTGGGGGCAGGAGGAGAAGGGGACGACAGGGGATGAGATGGCTGGATGGCATCACTGACTCGATGGACGCAAGTCTGAGTGAACTCCGGGAGTTGGTGATGGACAGGGAGGCCTGGCGTGCTGGGATTCATGGGGTCGCAAAGAGCCAGACATGACTGAGCGACTGAACTGAACTGAACTGAGAGAAAGTCAATATGACTGGATTAACTCTGATAAGAAATATACACAGAGACCAGAATATCTGGGGTCTTCAGAGCCATATTTAATCTTAAAAGTGATAGAAAGTTCTTAAAAGTTTTATAGCTAGCACAAGTCTTACATATTTGTGCATTTTCCATTATATCACTCTGGATGCAATATATTTGATAGTTGGGGTAAGAAATGTGAAATTCAGTTAAGTGGACTACTGTAATAGTCACTGTGAAAGATGAAGTAACATTAGTTACAATGATGGTAGCTGTGGTAACGGAGATTGCTGGATGGTGGTAGTGGTGATAGGCTTGAGAAGCATTTAGGTTATGCATATGATAATGGATTAACTTTGGATATTAAGGAAAGGAAGAAGTCAGAAGTGACTGGAAAATGTTATTTGGAAAATGTAAAAACAATTTTGGACATATGAACTTTGAATTTCATTTCAGACATCAAAATGGAAATGAATATACAGCCAGATGACCACATCAGGAACTGAAAGTTGAGGTCTGACATAGAATTAGATATATAGATGTATGTTTGGGTAGGGATCATTATAAAGTACATGACAAGTAAAGAAGCCTAAAGAAAACTAAATTTTCAAAGGATAGAGTGGTAAATTACATCAAAATTTGCAGCAAGATAAGATGAGGATTATAAAAGTTATTGAATATGGTTAATTTAAGTCATGTTTCAGCATAAAGAGAGCTACTTTGATTTACCCAATCTAGGAGATTGGTTTATGGATTACATTGTTGTTTAGTTGCTAAGTCATGTTCAACTCTTATTTCCTGTCCTTCACAGTCTCCTTGTGTTTGCTCAAACTCAGTCCATTGAGGTGGTGATGTATGGATGAGGCAAACTGGGAAAAATAGAGATTTTAAGTAAAGATTTTTCACTGAAGAAATTTCATTGGGAAACAGAGAATATGGAGGAAATGGGTGAAATTTGAAGAAATGCATGAA
This sequence comes from Nanger dama, assembly GCA_917880005.1. Taxonomy (NCBI): domain Eukaryota; kingdom Metazoa; phylum Chordata; class Mammalia; order Artiodactyla; family Bovidae; genus Nanger; species Nanger dama. The sequence continues at coordinate 2,412,327 of CAKJTW010000094.1, read as the reverse complement.
CAGAAGAAAGGGGTTTTTGATAGAATAAATCTTGTTTAAAAATAGATCAATAGAGCTTAAGTTCAGAATTGTATTTAATAATCCAATTGAAAAGGAAAAAGAGGATAGGGATCAAATAATAACATAAGATTTTTGAAAACTCAATAAAGAATATGGTTGGAAGGACAAGTTAAGTGATTAAGAAAAACTTATATAGCAAGATGAAGAATAATAATATATACATAATAAAATACTGACTAGTTTAATAATAATGAGAAAATGATAGTGATGATGATGATTTCTGTTTAGTGATTACTATGTGCCAGTCACTATTTCAATCACTTTACATGTAAGATGGGGATATTGGCAGACTGTAGGCTTGATAACAAAACATTGAAAGCATTTCCTTCTGATGGCTTTTTATTCTTTATACAATAAGAAGTAAGGTCATATACTAATAGCAATGGCATATTGTGCTTGCTGGGAAGAGGTTGCCAGAAATCTGAGAAAAATGACAAACTTTAAAACAGTCATAAAAATGAGTACAAGTTGAAAACAGAAATATAGTGGAACTGTGAGGCAATGTTTTGGACCTGAAGCTAGTGATCATGAATTTATAGTGATATCAATCTGCTTTGTGGTGTCACTTTCTCTAATATGGCTCAGTAGCTCAGATTAAATTAATCATCAATCAACCAACCATTGATGTCTTTAGCACATAGGGTAAAATCAGATGCTCTGAAGAAAGCAAACATCAGTAAGCTTATACTTTGACTTTTACTTAGCCAAGATAATTAAAACCCTGTGTTTTAGGGGTCTGGTTCCAAATACAGTGTAACTAGCCTTAGACTAATCTATTAATAGATAGCAATTATAAGCTCTAAAAATATATTAAAACATGCACAACTCTTTAAAAATACTGGGGGACAGCAGAATCACATTCTTCTGAAGTGCCCACATTCTCCAGAATAGATCACTTGATATGTCAAGTGATGTTTTTGACCACAACAGTATGCAACTAAAAATTACAAGAAAGAAACTGGGAAAATACAAATACATGGAGATTAAACATGATAGTCAACTACCAAAGGGTCAATAATGGAAAAAAAAAAAAAAGAGAATTTAAAAAATACATCAAAACAAATAATAATTAAAATAAAACATTCCAAATCTACAGAAAGCAGCAAAAGCAGTTATAAGAAGAAATTTCTTAGCAAAACAGGCCTTTCTCAGTAAACAGTCCCAAATAATCAACCTAACTTTCTGCATAAAGGAACTAGAAAAACAAGTTAAGCCCTAAGTTAGGAAAAAGAAGGAAATAATAAAAATCACAGTGGAAGTAAGTAAAACAGAGAATAAAGTAATAGGAAAGACCAAAAATTCAAGATATTTTTCTTTGAAAAAATAAAGCTAACAAACCTTTAAACAGACTCATGAAGAAAAAAGGGAATGGGCTTAAATAATTAATACCAGCAATGAAAGAAGTTACAATTAACACCATGGAAATACAAAACATCGTACAAGATGACTATGAACAATCATGTACCAACAAACTGGGAACCTAGAAGAAACGGATACATTCCTCAAAATATACAATCTTATAAGACTGAATCATGAAGTATTAGAAAATCAGAACAGACCCATCATTTGCAAAGAGACTGACTCAGTAATTTAAAAACTCCTAACAAACAAAACTTCAGGACCAAAGAGCTTCACTTATGAGTTCTACCAAACATTGAAAGATGTAATGTTTATTAATTTCAAACTCTTTCAAAAACTGAAGAAAAAGAACAATTCCAAATTTACTTTATGAGACCAGTGTTAACTTGTCTCATACAAAGACATCACCAAAAAAAAAAATATATATATATATATATATATATATATTGCAGGCCAACAATCTCGGTGAAAGTAGATGTGAAAATCGTCAATGAAATTGACAAACCAAACTCAACAATACATTAAGAGGATAATACACCACAATCAAGTGGGATTTATTTCAGGGATATCAGAATAGTTCAACAACTGCAATGTGATACAACAATTTAAAGTGAAGAATAAAAATCATGTGATCATTCCAAAAGATACATAAAAAGCATTTGAGGAAATATAGCATCCACTTATAATAGAAACTCTCAACAAGGTGAGTATAGAGGGGATAAAACCCAACACAATAAAGGCCGTATATGACAAATCCATTCTGTTCCTGGGTATGTGTCTAGAATAAAATGAAAGCACAACATTCAAAAGATATATACACTCCAGTGTTCATACCATCATTAAAATAGCTTAAATATTGAAACAATACAAGTGTCCATCAACAGGTGATTGAGTAAAGAAGATATACAATGAGCATTACTCAGCTATCAAAAGAATGAAATTCTTCCATTTTCAAAAACATGGACAGGCCTATAGCGCATTATCCTTAGTGAAAAAGAGAGATATGGACAAATACTCTATTACTTATATGTGGAATCTTTAAAATAAATGAATGATTATAACAAACAAACAGACTCACAGTTACAGAGTACAAACTAGTGGTTACCAGTGGGAGAGGGCAAGTGGAAGGGCATGAAAAGGAAGACTGAGAGTACAAATTACTGTGTATAAAAGAAATTAGCTACAAGGATATATTATACAGTACAGAGCATATAGCCAATGTTTTAATATACAATAACTTAAAATGGAATCACTATGCTGTATACCTGAAAACAATATAGCAAGGAGATCCAACCAGTCCATTCTGAAGGAGATCAGTCCTGTGTGTTCTTTGAAAGGAATGATGCTGAAGCTGAAACTCCAGTACTTTGGCCACCTCATGCGAAGAGTTGACTCATTGGAAAAGACTCTGATGCTGGGAGGAATTGGGGGCAGGAGGAGAAGGGGACGACAGGGGATGAGCTGGCCAGATGGCATCACCAACTTGATGGACGTGAGTCTGAGTGAAATCTGGGAGTTGGTGATGGACAGGGAGGCCTGGCATGCTGCAATTCATGGGGTCACAAAGAGTTGGACACGACTGAGCAAATGAACTGAACTGAACAATTTTTAAATATTTGAAGTAAGCAAATATCTCTCTTCAAAAGTCTGTGATGGAATCTAGTATGATATTAGAGTATTTTAGCTTTTCTCCTATAGCTGACAAAAGAAGAGGTCTTCAATATTACTCTATAGGTAGAAAACAACTTGGGTCTTACAAAAGCACAAGACAAGAGGTCTAACATTGGTCTGATTTTATGGACAACAGGAAGCAAATCCTAGAGTGCTTTGATCAATGACTTCATAGTTTATTTTTACAAAGGACCAAAATTTTCATAAAACAAGCCTAATGCAGTACTAAAATGCAAACATTCCTCCAAAGGCAACACTGGGACTTAAATTGTCTACTGACATTTAATGTATAAATGTGTGTGTGTGTGTAAGTCACTCAGTATGTCTGACTTTTCCAACCCCATGGATGATAGACTGTCAGGCTTCTCTGTTCATTAAATTCTTCAGGCAAGACAACTAGAGTGGGTTTCCATTTCCTCCTCCAGGAGATCTTACCAACCTAGGGATCAAACTTGGGTCTCCTGCATTGTAGGCAGATTCTTTACCATCTGAGCCCCAAGGAAGCCCCATATAAATATATATCACAAGTTATTTTTAGACTATTTGGATAGATTTCAACATGACATTTTAATTTTCTACAGTGTATCCAGTATGTCCTCATACAGGCATCACTATAAATGATTAGTATAAGATTCTTTCTGGAAGGCAGATTTTAGGGAGAATTTGAGAAAAGAAAGAAACAAAACAACACAAAAATTTCATAGAGTTTCTAGAGTGCCTGGGTAAAACGAATTAAGGACAACATACAAAGGAAACTAGAATTTATTTCTTATTGTCCACTTTAGCTTTTACTCCTGACCCCAATTTAAGGAGTTCTAGACAATATATCCAACCAGTCCATTCTGAAAGAGATCAGTTCTGGGTGTTCTTTGGAAGGAATGATGCTAAAGCTGAAACTCCAGTACTTTGGCCACCTCATGCGAAGTGTTGACTCACTGGAAAAGACTCTGATGCCGGGAGGGATTGCGGGCAGGAGGAGAAGGGGACGACAGGGGATGAGCTGGCTGGATGGCATCACTGACTCAATGGACGTGAGTCTGAGTGAACTCCAGGAGTTGGTGATGGACAGGGAGGCCTGGCGTGCTGTGATTCATGACGTCGCAGAGAGTCGGACACGACTGAGCAACTGAACTGAACTGAACTGAGACTATATATCAGAAGAAAGAAGCAATATTAACCCTTTTAATCCACTTGAGTGTTGTTTAATAAATAAAGAACAAATAGGATGCCATATCATTACCACATTAAGGCTTAAGTGTGCATTAAAATGGATTTTCCAGGTGGCACACTGGTGGTAAAGAACCCACCTGAAAATGCAGAAGACAAGAGATGCAGATCAGGAAGATCCCCAGGAGGAGGTCGTGGCAACCCACTTCAGCATTCTTGCCTGGAGAATACCATGGACCAAGGAGACTGCCAGGCTGCAGCCCGCAGAGTCATCAAGCGCTGGACATGACTGAAGCGATTTAGCACACACTCATGTGCATTAAAATACACAAGTTAAAATGGTGTATGCCTTAGTTTGACCACCACAGTTATATGCTAGATACCTGTGCAGGAAATTCCCCCAATATCAGTATGATTATTATATGAAAGAAGATTTTATATACATAGAATAAGGCTTGTTATAATCACTCAAACTTCACATTGCCCTCAAACCAATGCTTTAAACTTGTCTTAATTTCTGAAATACCCATTACCACTTCTAGCCTTCTCATTTACCTTCCATTTGGGAAGAACATTTACTCTGAGACTTTTCTCCATATATTTCTTGGTGCTTTTGGGGAAATCAATGCTCAGTGACATTTCAATTACTATAGCACAATATTTAAAGAGGATGAAATTATGTATTGCTATTATTTTATAAGTCTTACTAGGATGGCTATTAGTTTGGGGTCCTTCAATAATTCCCATGAAGTTCTATCTGTGGAAAGAATATGATTCAGTTTTAAGACTTGATTATAGCCCCATAAAACAAATTTACTTTATTTTATTATTCCTCATTGGATGACTTCTAAGCTCAGACATGCCAATTCCCCCTTTTAAATATGAACAATAAATGGGCATGTGTGTTTGACTACACACACACAAAGATAATAATTCTCCAAACTGACTCAAAATCCTTGGAGTATTATATTTCTATTTGAAATAAAAGTATTTGAAAAGATTAGAAATAATGTTTGAATAATTTTTTCTTAATTATTTTATCAGTTAAGGTAATAGCAGATTTTTTTATTTAAACTAATATTTTCTCTATTAAATGCACACTAAAAATATTCCATATTTATCTGTTGTTATGATGACTCTGAAATCATTGTGTTAATTGCATGATAGTCTAGAGAATATGTAGACATGTTGCTGATGAACCAATTGTCAATACTTCCAAATTCCGCCCAAAGCATTTTGACATTAATGTGATTATTAATTATTTTTGGGGCCTCATTACACAGAAAAGTTCTTTCTTCATTTTTACATTCCTCAAGTAATGTCTTTCTTGTTTTACAGTGGTTTTAATAATGATCAGAAATTTACTGGACCCCAGTAATTAGTAACTACTCCAATCATGTTAGCCCTAATTAGCCCTAAAAATCAGAAGGAAGTTATTTTAGATGATAGCATTAATAATGATCACCATGCTAATCGGTCCTAGTAGTAAAAGTAGACAACTTGATCAACAGCAATTAGTTTTGGCTTTTACCCACTGCAATCATGTAGACTCATTTCCACATAGGGCTAAAAATCAATGTATTCTCCTATTATTTAGATTGTCAATTATGCCTTTCATCCCCCAAATGAATCCTAGCCTCTGGCCTATGCATTTACAGCAGTCCAAGCACTGCTGACTCATAATAATCTACTGGTTTGGTAAGTTTATGCATCGTGCAATATAAGGGTAAAGTTCTCATAATAATGTCACTGAATTAATTCCAAAGCTTCAGGATTTCTCCAAGTCTAAGCCTTCAACTAATCAGCTGTCACCATACATAACAACCAAGATCATTAACATCATAATGTAACTGTGATTCTAGTCCAAATAAACTATAATCTAAATATTCTAAATTCAGCACACAGCTAACCATTGAACAACATGAGGTTTGGGGCACTGACTTCTGAACAGTGAAAAATCCCCATATTATTTACAGTCAGCTCTCAGTATCTGTGATTCCACATCCTCCAATTCAACCAACCACAGACTGCATAGGACTGCAGTATTTACTCTTGGAAAAAAATCCACATGTAAGTGAACCAACACAGTTCAAATTTCATTGTTGAAAGGTTAACTATACTATGTTCATAAACATAGTACAGTTAAAACTCTCCTCTGTCTTTCCTTAGTAGAAAATGAACAAAGATTTATATACAGTTACAATATTACTGTTTCTTTTTTTTTTTGAAGACCCTCTATGTGAGACAATATTACTGTTTCATATAAAAATTTTAATATTTAATAGGAATGTATATCTTATGAATTGACATCAATAAAATAAAGTCACTGTCAGTTTTCTTCTGCTTGATCTCTGTTTACTTCTGCCTGAAGAGTCTTCACCCAAACTATCAACTTGGAAAACATCTCCTTATCTGTCAAGAAACAGCTCACCTACCACAGTTTTGCGGTCATGGTCTAGAAGTAATAAAGCTTGCTCTGGGAAGTGCTGTAGGTGATATGAACAAGGTATTCATATTTGGATTTGTTAAATTCCAGTCTTGCTTTTAGAAGTCACCTCACATTGTCTGAGTTTGGATGAACTTCAACAAGTTACTTATATTTTCCATACTTCAGCATCCTCAATTTATAAGGTAAATAAAATAGCATGTATTATAGAGGATTGATTTGGAGACCACTTAAGAATATATGTAAATCATTTTAAGGAAGGCTTGATAAATGATGCTGTTGTTTAGTAGCTTAGTTGTGTCTGACATTTTTGCGAGCCCATAGATTGTAACCCTCTAGATTCCTCTGTCCATGGGATTTCCCAAGCAAGAACATTGGAGTGGGTTGCCATTTCCATAAGCTCAATAAATGTTAGATATTAATAAGCCTTCCTCAGTGATCAATGCAAACAAATAAAGGAAAACAATGGAATGGGAAAGACTAGACATCTCTTCAAGAAAATTAGAGATACCAAGAGAACATTTCATGCAAAGATGGGACACAATAAAGGGCAGAAATGATTTGGACCTAACAGAAGCAGAAGATATTAAGAAAAAGGTGACAAGAATACACAGAAGAACTGTATAAAAAAGATCCTGATAACCCAGATAACCACAATGGTGTGATCACTCACCTAGAGCCAGACATCCTGGAATTCAAAGTCAAGTGGGCCATAGGAGACATCATTACAAACAAAGTTGGTGGAGGTGATGGAATTCCAGTTGAGCTATTTCAAATCCTGAAAGATGATGCTGTGAAAGTGCTGCACTCAATATGCCAGCAAATATGGAAACCTCAGCAGTGGCCACAGGACTGGAAAAGACCAGTTTTCATTCCAATTCCAAAGAAGGGCAATCCCAAAGAGAGTTCAAATTGCCACACAACTGCACTCATCTCACAGGCTAGCAAAGAAATGTACAAAATTCTCTAAGCCAGGCTTCAACAGTACACAAACTGAGAACTTCTGGATGTTCAAGCTGTATTCAGAAAAGAGAGAGGAATTAGATATCAAATTGCCAACATCTGTTGGGTCATAAAAAAGCAAGAGAGTTGCAGAAAAACATCTACTTCTGCTTTATTGACTATGCCAAAGCCTTTGATTGTGTGGATCACAATAAACTGTGGAAAATTCTGCAAAGATGGGAATACAGACCACCTGACCTGCCTCTTGAGAAATCTATATGCAGGTCAGGGAGCAACAGAACTGGACATGGAACAACAGACTGGTTCCAAATAGGAAAAGGAGTACGTTAAGGCTGTATATTGTCACCCTGCTTATTTAACTTCTATGCAGAGTACATCATGAGAAGCACTGGGCTGGAGGAAGCACAAGCTGGAATCAAGATTGCCAGGAGAAATATCAATAACCTCAGATATGCAAATGACACCACCCATATGGCAAAAAGCGAAGGGGAGCTGAAGGGCCTCTTGATGAAAGTGAAAGAGGAGAGTGAAAAAGCTGGCTTAAAACTCAACATTCAGAAAACTAAGATCATGGCATCTGGTCCCATCACTTCATGGCAAATGGGTAGGGAAACAACAGAAACAGTGACAGATTTTATTTTCTTGGGCCCAAAATCACTGCAGATGATGACTGGAGCCATGAAATTAAAAGATGCTCACTCCTTAGAAGAAAAGCTTGACCAACCTAGACAGCATATTAATAAGCAGAGACATCATTTTGTCAACAATGGTCCATCTAGTCAATGCTATGGTTTTTTCAGTAGTCATGTATGTATGTGAGAATTGGACCATAAAGAAAGTTGAGCACTGAAGAATTGATGCTTTCAGACTGTGGTGCTGGAGAAGACTCTTGAGAGTCCCTTGGACTGCAAGATCCAACTAGTCAATCCTAAAGGAAATCAGTCCCAAATATTCTTTGGAGGACTGATGCTGAAGCTGAAACTCTAATACTTAGGCCACCTGATGCAAAGAACTGACTTCCTGGAAAAAGACCCTGATGCTGGGAAAGACTGAAGATAGGAGGACAAGGGGACAACAGGTTGAGATGGTTGGATGGCATCACTGACTCACTGGACATGAGTTTGAGCAAGCTCCAGGAACTGGTGATGGACAGGTAATCCTGGCGTGCTGCAGTCCTTGGGGTCACAAAGAGTCGGACATGACTGAGCACTGACTGAACTGACTGAAAAGTATTGCAAAAACATTTTAAGGGAAAATATTAACTGTACAAAATAAAGGTACAAAATAATTACAGTGATGATTCAGACATGAGAAAGACTGTACTAATCATTAATCAGTAAAGATTCTATTGCTTCATATGATAATGTGAGCTATCTATAATTAGCATTAGTTAATATTAAAAGACTATTTCCCTCTTGAATACATTTCTTGAATTACTTCTTCAGTTCTTTTATCGAAGCACACTGGGATAGGCTAACTTACTGTTTGCTCAGCAAGCTTTGCTATTCTTGTTTCTTTAACATGTAAAATAAGTTATCATATTCATCATTGCAATGAAGAACTATGCCTGTTCCAGCACTATTCTCTTCCCTCAGCAGCTGATTAAAATATATTTGATTTTGTCATTCACAATTTTTTCTATGTAGTAATGGTCATCTGGGGCAAAGACTGTTGCAAGTAACAAATAATTTATTATCAAACTATGGGCATAAATGCAATCAGACATTTTCTTGAAGCTGTTTGGACTGAATGACTCACAAGGGTTCAAAGTTTACACTTATTTATTCCTGAGGGTTATTATGTGAAGAAAAACCCAAGCAATATTTTACAAATCTATTCAAAGGTACATTGACTTTTTAAAGTTAAATTATTTCTCCCACATTTTCTATTATTTTTCAAATAGCATTTGGGGAGGGTAGTTTTAAATATTGATAAAGCTAACACTTTTTGATCTAAACTTATGTATTCTTTACCATAGCCTAGTGCAATACCCAGAGAAGGCAAACGCAACCCACTCCAGTACTCTTGCCTGGAAAATCCCATGGATAGAGGAGCCTGGAAGGCTGCAGTCCATGGGGTCATGGACGGACACGACTGAGCGACTTCCCTTTCACTTTTACTCATGCATTGGAGAAGGAAATGGCAACCCACTCCAGTGTTCTCGCCTGGAGAATCCCAGGGGCGGGGGAGCCTGGTGGGCTGCCATCTACTGGGTAGCACAGAGTTGGATACAACTGAAGTGACTTAGCAGCAGCAGCAGCAGCAGTGCAATGCCTGCTTTAGGCCCTGAAAGTTTTCTGTTCTGTTCCTGATATTGATCTGTGCATCCAATTAAATCTGTTTCCAGACTTTACTGCATTGAGGTATTTAAACAGGACTGATGTTAAGTACCAAATGAGAAAAGTACGGTAAAGCTAAGAAGCCCAGTCAAATGCGTTTGAAAAATAAAGACAGATGGTACCTATTAGAGAGTTTTCTGCAGTTGAACCACACTATTTACGCTTAAATTTTCTTTGATAACTGGTTCATTTGCAGATGCACATATGCTTTGGGGAGGTAAATATAATATGCTAAATATGCTGTATATACTTGGGCTATGGATTCATACTGTTTCTAGGTCTTCTCAGTGAAAAAGCTAGTGTGTATGTACCCTAACCTCTGCCCACCAAAACACAGTTGATATTAAACTGATACAGACTTGGAACAAAATATTTTTCTTATGCTGGATTTTATATACTTTTTCACACTGAGAATTCCTTTTCTATGTTAAAGATACAATACAATTAAATTTTTGTGCTTATTCTTTTATATTTATTCCATGTTGTGTATTTTATTTATTAAAACACCCACACTGATGACCTCTTCTGAAGGTGATCATCTGCAAAGACTTGTTTCAGAAAAAGAGTCACATTCATAGGTACTGGAAGTTAAGACTTCAGCATCTTTTGGGAGACACAGTTCAGCACACCTGGCAAAGAATATCGGCACTTTCTCTTGGACAACATCTTGAATATCACTTAGCCTCTCTACCTCCTGTAGCTTGGTCAAGGGGATGAATCCAAGGAGTTAAGTCAATTTTCAGGACATGAATTAAAGTGCCAGACATACTACCTTCAAGTCAAGCCTATGATTATTGCTCAGTTGCTCCATACAGGTTTTGTTGTGTTTCTGTCTTCATAAAGAAGCTATGCTTACCACTGGTCCTTCTTATCCAAAGATTGTACAGAAGTCATAATTCATTTAAAATTATTTATTCACTTAGACCAGTCTGTTAGTTTTTAAAAACTCTAAATCTTGTTTAGGGAAATAGAGTTTATAAGCTCTGAAGTAAAATATGGAAGCATTTACTAAAAGGAAAGAGTTTATCTACTTTACTTAAAGGGAACATTCTAAGTCTCAACATATTAACTTTCTGATACTTATTTATTTATTGACCATGGCAAAAATAAAAATATTAAGAAATCCATCTGTAGTCTTATGTATATACGTCAATATTTTCTGTAAATTCCATTCAAGATCCTTTAACCACTTTCTACTAACTCCTTCAAAATGTCTAATAACATTATCTTTCTTATCTGCCATGATTCTACTAATTTTCAGTGTTCTATTTGTCCTTAGCACTTTGTACATACATCTGTAAACTGTGATAAAGTGCTTTGATCAGACTTTTTGCTCTCCTCCAGGCTCATACTTTCTTTGGATATAGGCTATACCTATTCATCTTTAGATATTCCAAATATGGACCTGTTGTCAGACAAATGGCAGAATTCAATACATTCAATACATGAGCACTTATTTGTGGACATTGTTAAATTATGTGTGTATGTAGCCACAATAGCATATTATCTCAATCAGGATCCATTCAGGGAAACCAAAGCCTTATCAGACCTTTCAGCAGAAAGAAATTTAATTTATGGAAAATTGCTCCCATAGGTGTTGAAAAGTTAAGAGTAAAACCACAGACAGTAATTTCAGAAAGTGGCTATCATCTACATTGCTTGGGAAACAAAAAGGAAGAGGTGAAACTGCTAAAATTTAAGAGCTCAAGGAAGAAAATCTAGAGACAATTGCTGTTTAGAGCTATGAGTAGGAGGTACTACCTTTGAGAGGACATAAGCCTGAAAGAGCCTGCAGGTAATTACTTCTGCCAAAGAATTACTGACAAGAGGAAGACAACAGTGAGAAGGAACCTCCTGCCCTTCTCCTGCCTTTCAGTCTCCATCTGGTGCCTCTTATTGACTGAAACTACCATTTGGCAAGAAGCCATTTGGCAAGAAGTTTTAAGAAATGTAGTTTGTAGGGTCCCAACCCCAGCATCCAAAATCAGAGTCGAGAAATGTAGGTTTGGATTTTAAGACTATAGGAAAGTAATCAGTATGCCCAATTTGGATGTAATTTTTTTTTTTTTTTTTAACATAGTTCAGGTGCAAGGAAGGATACAAAAAGGAAAAAAGACCTCTGAATTTTCAAGTATCTGTTAAGTACCAGACACCATTTTATGTTGTGAAATATTAATCATTCAACAAGTATTTGCTGGACACATACTATTTCCAGTCACAGTGAAGAACCTTCAAGTACAATATGAAAAGATGGACATTATCCTTTCTTTCATAGAATTTAGAGACTTGAAAGAAAAATGGGCAAATAAATGTATAATTATGTTAATATGTGTACCGATCTAGCTCAAATCATGTAATCACCTTGGAAAAGTCAGAAAAGGAAATGAAGGATAAAGAAGTTATTCAATATTTCCAGGATAATAGATCCCAGTTGCACAGATAAGACCTGAATCCAGAGATGCAAATCTCTAGGATTCACATATTTTCTCAGGATGCCACTCTTCTTGCTAGGTGAGAGAAGCATAGAGTGGCCTCTTGATCTGTTCTTGCTGCCAAGTTCTGCAAGCTCACACAGAGAAAAAGCAGTAAATTATTTGATTTGACTTTGTTTAGATTCCTCCAAAATGGAAGATAAATATCTTACATGGATATCCATGCCAAGGGAAAATTCAGTTTAATTAGCTTCATCAAAGTCCTTACACTCTACATCTGTACAGCCACATTCGACTCCTCTTCTTGTACTTGTGGCTAACTAGATACTTTGCCAGTTCATCAGTGGTTTAGAAAAATCCCCTTATTTCATCCTTTAGTATGATTCCCTGATAAAGTATGGTGCCAGATTTTCAATTACAACAAGCATTGCTAGGGGCTACCCAAATTCTCGTTTGTGCCATATCCATGAATTTCATGGTTCTGTTTATTTCTGTCATTTGAAAAATAACTTTTCCTGATGACTGCCTAGTAGATGTATGAACTAAGTCTCTGGGGAAAGAGAAAAGAGAGTTCGTTAGGGATAAAAGGAATCTTTAGAGATTCAGACTACTATAATTACTCTAAAGAAACTGTGACACTGGAGAAGTTGACTTATCTGTCTCTTGTTACATCTTTAGGGAAGAAAACTCTATAATGTCTTGAGACTGTGAATATTGGTACAAGTCCTTTCTACAATGTCATATAAGGTAAATATACCCGTTTTTTCACAAAAGAAAAACAACAATCAAATGAACTAGTACAAAAGGTTTAACAACCCCTAGAGACTTCTCAGACAGTAAAGAAACTGCCTGCAATGCAGGAGACCTGAATTCGATCCCTGGGTTGGGAAGATCCCCTGGAGAAGGGCATGGCAACCCACTCCAGAATTCTTGCCTGGAGAATCCCCGTGGACAGAGGGAGCCTGGCGGGCTACAGTCCATGGGGTGGCAAAGAGTTAGATATGACTGAGCAACTAAGCACACACACACACACAAAGACTTCAGTAATGAGATACAGTTTAGAAATTATTTGGGATCTACCAAGTAACACTCAAGGATCTCACCACTCAAAGTGAATGATTTGCAACAGAATTTGGATTGGAAAGATAAATTCAAGGTCAATCATTTAACCTGCAGATCTCAAGTGGGTAAGATTACAGGATAACATTTTGGCCATGTGGGGGAAAGTCATGGAAGTATAAGCAGCCTCTTGACCTTAGGGCCGAGTTATATGTAAACCCCTAACCTTTACACTAGTTAAATTCCAAAACCATAAGGCTTCTGCATATTTTCTAATATGTGTGTTTAGCCTTGCTTAACATGTTCAAGGAGACCCAACCAGTCCATTCTGAAGGAGATCAGTCCTGGGATTTCTTTGGAAGGAATGATGCTAAAGCTGAAACTCCAGTCCTTTGGCCACCTGATGCGAAGAGTTGACTCATTGGAAAAGACTCTGATGCTGGAAGGGATTGGGGGCAGGAGGAGAAGGGGATGACCAAGGATGAGATGGCTGGATGGCATCACTGACTCAATGGACACGGGTTTGGGTGAACTCTGGGAGTTGGTGATGGACAGGGGAGGCCTGTCATGCTGCAATTCATGGGGTCACAAAAGGTCAGACACGACTGAGCAACTGAAATGAACTGAACATGTTCATTCTTTTCTTGGATTAAGGGTAGGGAAATGATGAGTATGTGATTAAAGGATATCAAGACCCTTTCTCCACATCAGACTTATGACTAAGCTATACAAACAAGACAGTGTCGGAAAAGGAGAACAATGCAGCCAGCTAGTCTGCACACAGTCGAAAATGATGAAGGCTCTGATCCCTTCCCCAAATGATTGTTGTTGTTTAGTTGCTCAGTTGTGGCCAACTCTTTTGTGACCCCATGGATTGTAGCCCACTAGGTTCCTCTGTCCATGGGATTTCTCAGGCAAGAATACTGGAGTGGGCTGTCATTTCCTTCTCCAGGAGATCTGTCCAACGTAGGGCCCAGAGATTGAACTTGCACTGGCAAGAGGATTTTTATTTATTTATTTTACCACTGAGCCATCTGGGAGGCCCTATGTTAAACTAGAGCGATGTTAAGGAAGTTACCTAATTTCTCTGAGTCTGTCTTTCTTTCTCTTTACAACAGAAATATTTGATAAGGTTTTCAAACATTTCTTATGACAGTTATTGAGATATATGAGATGAAGTCCCTAAAACAGTGGCCGGAATAGAATAGAAATTTTACAAAACAATGTTACTATAAAGAAGTTGTTTTAATCTCACTCAAAGGATCTGTATGCAGGTATTTTGCTTCTAATGTTCAACATAATCCAGTCTTTTTCAGTATACCAACTCCTCTTGCTTAGACAGGGAAATTATGAATAGTTTTCATTCTGAAAATAATAGATGAAAAAGTATTATCAAGAAAGGAAAAAGATAAGATGAAGACTGTAGTGGAGATTTGCCATGGTAATATTTTGCACATTAATTAGTTTTTACTTGTTCCTTACTGTTTCCCTAAGGGTATAGTTCTTATCTGATGGATGGAGTCAAACCAAAGAAAGGGCAATTTCATGACTTACCATCACGAGAATTTATAAATGAAAGGGAAAATAAAAAACACATTTCTCCAGTGATAGATCTGCTTTCCTCCTAAGAGAAGAAAATGAAACATATTGTATTCAGTCAGTTATTTATATAATAGTTTGAAGCACTACTATGTACTTTGGAAATCCAATAAAATCTAAAATAGACTCACACCTGACTTATGAAGCTTATAGTCCAGTAAAGACAAATAATCAAAATAAATCACACAAATATATAATTATAAATGAGTTGCATATTTGAGTATATAAATGAGTTATATATGTATATACATATATATGTAAAAGTATAATGTAATGAGTCACATGAAGAAAAAAATATACTAAATGTTGAGAGAATACTCCTGGAAAATCTAAGTCCAAGGATCAGAACAACTCACACGAAGAGAAGACAAATTGGCTGACATCTGAGAGATGGAGAGGAATTAACCAAGTCAAAAGGTGGGGAGAGAAATCCTGTACTAGGGGCTCAAGTTAAGAAAGAACATGGGAACATTCAAAAACCACATAAGTGAGAGTTGGGCTGAAACACAGATAAAGAAGGGCACAGGGGCAAAATATCACCTAGGAAATGAAGAAAGAACCTAGATAATTTAAAGCATATAGGTTTTGGCAAGATTTTGTTCCTTATGTTAATTACTGAAGGACTTTACATAGGAAAGACATTAATGAAATTGCATTTTGAAACACTAACTCTGACTATCCCCAGACAATGAACTGGAGGGAGAAACAACTGGTGGCCAGGAAAATAATACTGAGGTTCATCCAGCTGGTTCAATAAAGAGATGTGGTAGCTTAAACTAGGCAGTAAATGGATTCCAGAGTTACGAAGCAGGTTTATTTGTTTAAATTTGTTGGTGGACTACACATGGGAGATAAGAGATGGTGAGTGACAGCTAAGCATTGATCGGGGTCAGAAGAAGGGAGAGAGGAAAAATTACCCTAAGTATGAAGTACTATGATGTACTATGATGGGTATCACATTCTGACTTCTACATGTACTGGTTCTTCTAGGAAATCCTTACTGAGAGGGAATAAAAGAAAGTACATGTAAACAAGGAGGGCATGGCCCTGGTAGACTGCGCTTTAGTGTTTTCCACTAGGTGGAGAGGTCACATGTATGGAAAATGTGATGCGATGGATAATTTTATGAGTATATGGATGCTGTTTGCCATAGCCAGCCTCCAGGATTTCCCACAAAGACCTTCAGTCCCTTGTATAACACTTGTATAGTCCCTCCTGCACCCTCGTGACCAACAGAATATGGTGGAACAGATGTGCTTATTTAACTAATATTTGTTAAACATATAGTGTACACCAGGCACTCTTACAAGCCATTAGGAATCAATACTGAAATACTCAGTGAGTCGGTGAGAGTAGAAGAAACAGTAACGTGTCATATTTTATCAGGTGATGACTACAACGAGGGTATACAATGCTGAAGAAAACTGTAAAATTCTGGGTGATCGGTAACATGAACAATATTTGTATTATTCCAGACTTAGCATAATGCTCTGCACTTAGTAGGTACTGTAAATGTTACATTGGATCAATTGAACAACAGAGAATTTTCTATATTTATAACTTAATCAAAATAGGATAAATAAAAAGGATTCTGTTCCTCATTGAACACGTGGCTCTGCATATTGTACTTCATTCATTTATCGCTAATGAAGCCATAACTATTCAGACTTTATAGATGTCTGTGGCTTCACACTCACATAGAATAAATGCAAGCCAGCCTGTACCTGTCATCTCAGGATGATGACAGGACCTTAGAAGAGGAGTTATTTTGGAACTAGTTAAATATTTGCTCTTTGGGGCATTGATCATCCCTATCAAGCATTTTGTTTGTTTTCCAAGGACTATTATTTGTTGATATGACCTTTTCTAAAAAAGACAAGGATGATAATGGCAATCATCACTGATTAGGGGATTCAATAAAGTTATATCTCTGTCACACACATATACACACAGGGCTTTTAAAATCTTACTAAAAGATTGCATTAACAAATAAATCATAAATGTTCTACATAGGTAAATCTGAGCAAGCTAAACTGATTTCCTTAGATATACATTAAATCTAAAGGCTGGACTCAATTTAACCAATGAGTTCTAGCTAACACATTTTGTGCATTTTTACTATAAAAATTTGCTTTGTAGGATAACTCAGAAGAAGGACAAGAAACCTAGAGAAGCAATGACTTGCAAAATCTTAAGTGGCTGGAAAAATAATGGAAGCAAAAATTAACCTGTCCTAATTTTTAAGCTCAGCATTCAGAAAACTAAGATCATGGCATATGGTCCCATCACTTCATGGGAAATAGTTGGGGAAACAAGGGAAACAGTGTCAGATTTTATTTTGGGGGCTCCAAAATCACTGCAGATGGTGACTGCAGCCATGAAATTAAAAGACGCTTACTGCTTGGAAGGAAAGTTATGACCAAACTAGATAGCATATTCAAAAGGAGAGACATTAGTTTGCCAGCAAAGGTCTGTTTAGTCAATGCTATGATTTTTCCAGTAGTCATGTATGGATGTGAGAGCTGGACTGTGAAGAAAACTGAGCACCGAAGAATTGATGCTTTTGAACTGTGGTGTTAGAGAAGACTCTTGAGAGTCCCTTGGACTGCAAGGAGGTCCAACCAGTCCATTCTAAAGGAGATCAGTCCTGGGTGTTCTTTGGAAGGACTAATGCTAAAGCTGAAACTCCAGTACTTTGGCCACTTCATGCGAAGAGTTGACTCATTGGAAAAGACTCTGATGCTGGGAGGGATTGGGGGCAGGAGGAGAAGGGGATGACAGAGGATGAGATGGCTGGATGGCATCATGGACTCCATGGATGTGAGTCTGAGTGAACTCCAGGAGTTGATGATGGACAGGGAGGCCTGGCGTGCTGCGATTCATGGGGTCGCAAAGAGTCGGACACAACTGAGTGACTGAACTGAACTGAATTTTTAAGCAGTTAATAATGATCTACATGAAGAGGTGCAAAGAAATGCTTTAAATATAAGAGTCAGTACCAAGCAGGACAGAGCAAACATATAAAAGAAAAAAAGAAATATTTGACTTATAGGGCAAGAAATAACAAGATGAGATAAACTTGAAAAGGTTCAAGTAATATATAAAAATGATCATGAATACAAACCTATTCAGCTGGAGAAGGATCAATGAAAGTTGCAAGAAAGAAAAAAAAAAGATTAGGTACCAAATGTACAGTGAATTTAATAAGAAAGATAAGATGATATTAGCAAATAATAGAAAGGCACCATTAGCTAACAGATGGAATAAAAACTTATTATGGAATCATACGTGTGAACCCTTTCTATATGTGTAGGTAACCATGTCACACACAGCTACAATCTCTAGAGGGAGTGTGCAAACTGTGAAGAGGAAACCAGGGGAAAAATTAGCCAAAACATATTTTTTAAGGCATTTTAAGTTAGAAAACAGCAGGATCTTGATACTGATGAGGGTCCTGAGAACATCTCAAAGGTCCAAAAAGCATGTAAATTTCTCATAAAATGCAATGAATCAAGGCTTCCCGCAGAGTTCATGTCTAAAGAGCAAATGCCACTCTGAGATGGAGTAGCCACATCCCCTTCTTCATTCACTAAGGACACACATCTTAAATCTAGGACCCTCGGCTCTAATTAGTGACTTGGGGAAGTAATGAATTATATAACTATACAACAAGCACCTTTGGGGTCATACACAAATAGTTTTACTAGCGATCTTCAAAGTCAGTGAAATTTTCTGGTGTGATTATTAGAAGGCAAACTTCTAGGCTAAGGGACTATTTTAATAATCATTCAATATTATTTGGATATAAGTGGCCTTCAGTCTACACAAGAGGTTAATATTAAATGTGTCATTCTAAGGAGATACACTATATCTTAATCCAAGACAGCAAATAGAATGATGGGGCACATCCAAGGGTAACAGATTAACAATTAAATTACATGCGAGGCAAAAATAAAAATATTGTTTTGTATAATCAAAGCATTCCTGAAGGTGTTGGTGTAAATGTAAGGCAGGGAAAAGGACCGACTGATGGCCTTTCCAGTCTCTTCCTATCTCAAGATGTTTTTCATGGTAGCGATTATCCTGTAAGACAGTTTAACTTGTGTTGTTTTACTCTTTTAACTGAAAAGCAAAAATGCTTCATCATGTAACATAAGAAACCATTCTTCCTTAGCTGAAGAGCAAGTAATAATTATAGTTCTACAAACTGAGTGGCAGGACTTCATCAATTACACAAACCAAAAGCTTGACTTCTTTTTATTATGATGACAGAGCTCATAAACAAATCAATAGAGTTTTGATTGTACTGACTACACTTAAAAAAATATATGGAGTAGGTATGTTGATAAATGCCTCTGTTTTGTGGCTCTTCCAGTGGGATTGATTCTTTTGTTAAAGAACATGAATGTGCATTCCCAACCTTGTTTCTAAGTAAAAGATAGAAATCTGCTCCAACTCTGGAACTTGGCGGAAAGGGAAGAAGCATTAACTACATTAGAGAAGATTATACCAATGTATAATCCCAGTAATTTATATGATTATATCGCAGTTGCAATTGAGTAAAAGATACCAAAGTACTAAAAATAAAATAAAGATAAATTGGCCCATATCTTCTAATATAAGACTGAGCAGCCTCACAGATCAAGGTATATGATTTAATCGAAGAAAAGCAGTGTGTTCTTTTTACACAGCCTCACTTTACTTATATTTCTCTTTTAGAGAACACTTTGATTTAAACCCCATCTTAGCTTGGGCTGCTTTTCTTTTACCTTATAGATAAGATACTCCATGGCAATTTCCATTAGGCTTTTTGTCCAAAGTTAGTATCAACTGAAGGTGAAGTATTTCTAACCGGCACCTTCCAGCCATGGAAAGGCTGACCTGAGTGAAATCTTTTTCACTGCCCTCCCCACAGAGAAGGCAGAGTACCAGCCAGATAGTGAGAATCAGAACAGAATGCCAAGGCACCCACGCTAACATAAGTTATGTTGCTCACGTACTCCTGGAGTAGTAGGACATGGAAGGACATGTCCGAGTTAGCTAGGGAGAAGTACACATTTCAAGCACAAAGTGCCAAGGTCACAGACAAAACCTGAAGTATAAGACAGTGAAGCTATTGGACATCTTTCATTAACAGAGCGGCTTTATCATTTCACTCTGTCACCCCTTAGGAAGCACAGTTAGAGACAGAAGTGCAAACTAAATTTTCTGAGCCCAGTTTGAACACAACCTGTTAGCACTAATACTCCCCCAGGGTTGGAACAAAGCCTGATCATAAGGTCGCTAATCAGTGATCTACACTCTAGAAGTGAGTCTAGATTACTTCACTGCTTTTCCAGAGCATCTCTTAGAATTAAAAAAATGGTGTCTGTGGTTAACGTGGCATACCATCTTCAGTGACTTTTTATGTTGAAATACCAGGGTGTTCTAGCTGACTCAACTTAGGATCAAGGTATTTATTGGGAATTACATTGAAAATCTGCTCTGAGATTCTTTAAGGGTCTTTAAGAAACTGAATAAAAAGATCATAGATAATACAATCAGAATCCAGTCACTTTCACTTGCTTGTGGCAAGACTTATTTTTAAAACCACCTGTGGCGGATTTGTGTCAATGTATGGAAAAACCAATACAGTATTGTAAAGTAAGATAAAGTAAAAATTAAAAAAAATAAATAAATAAAACCACACCATTTTTTTCTCCATGCTGGTTCTCATTTTAAAGTATTATACAAAATAGAAAATAATTAATAAAACATGACAAGGTTAAGATCCTAGTCTAGGCATGATAAAAGATCAAACGGTGGGGGGAAAAAGAGAGAGAGAGAGCGAGCGAGCGAGCTATGGTCAAGCACACAAATTGATCCAGATATCAAATAACATTAAAGAATCAAACAAAGCCTTTCATCTGAATTTTTAGAATTCTGTAAAGCAGTAATTGTCCCATATAAGAACTAAGAAGGAGTAATCTCATAAAGGAGTAATTCTGAGGAGCCACCATTGCATATAAAGCTCCTGTCAACCCTAAGATTACAGACCAAAAACTAGATGCAGAGGGATCTTTTCCATTTATTACAGGAGACTGTGGAGGGTCATGGAAAAAGGACTCTTCTTTTGAGCTCTGAACTGTTTCTTAGTTGGTGGAGCTCAGGTAACTTCCTCTGAACATTGCATTTTTGGTTTTGGGTTTGTATTTTTTTACCCATAAGGCAGAAATTATCAGAATCACTAACATATTTTTAGACAAATATCATAAAGGTGTAGGAGAAAATTAAAGTACATAAAAGTGCTATAAAACTGAAAAGCACTACATAAATGAGTTGCTACTACTTACCTGAGGAGACAATCACATTTTCTGTGTTCTGCAGAATTCTTGCTGTTGGCATTCCTCAATAATATTGAGCAGTCTGGCTCCTATGACATCCTGGTTCTTCTAACCATTACCGTCTTATCCTTTGACCACTTAAGAATGCTGGACCATCCTTAGCCTGTCCACACAAGCAGATGCCCATCCTCATTAGCACTCTTCACAAACTAATTAGGCTTAGCAAGCCAAAATGTACCAGCAGGTGATTATGTGAGTGGCTTAAGTGTCCCCTGGAGAGTAATCTCGTCTCTGGTGTCTTCTGAGAGACTGTGACTTGTGGGTGGCTGGACTCCATGGTACACAGGAAACCTAAAGTTTGAGTTGGATCCTTCTCCATCCCTCTATCACTTTGTTCCAATGAAATCTGCTCAGTTCCACAGTCACAGACTGCTCTTCTGACCCCAGTCAGCTGTCTCAAATAGATTGCCCAGAATCAGATGATATTCCGCAGAAAGGTGCCAGAAAATTCAATTTCTGTGAGGAAACAAAGTGGAATTAGAGAATCTATTTTCAATGTCAATAGCAGCTCTAGTTTATTGAGCACCTACTATGGACCAGTCACTGTGCTTTCACACGTGAGGCAGGATAATAATTTAGAGTATTAATTTAGGTGTTTCTTTTCTGACATTTTGCCCCTTTTAATGCCCACTTTGGGCTTTTCAAGTGGCTCAGTGGTAAAGAATCCACCTGTCTATGCAAGAGATGCAGTTTTGATCCCTGGGTTGGGAAAATCACCTGGGAAAGGAAATGGCAACACACTCCAGTATTCTTGCCTGGAAAGTCTCATGGACAGAAAAGCCTGACAGGCTACAGTCCCTGGGGTCGCAAAAGAGTTGGATATAACTAAGCAAATAAGCAACAAGAACAACAAATGCACATTTCTCCCAACTTTCATTCAAGGGTTGATGACAGAATTTCTGTTTGCTTCCTTCATAGAAGTTCAGGGAAGAGTGATTGTGTTCAGAATTTCCACACCTACTAAGCAAATAAAGCTGGATGCTCCCGAGAGAAACATGGGAAAAAAGGAATTGGTACATATAGACTAAACAACTAGGAGAGGCAGGGCACTCTCCATACCTATATTAGTAAACTGTTTTCTTTGTTTTGGGTAAGAAACAAAGAATGAAAATTCTACGGCTCCTGAGAGCAGAGAAAACCTACCCCCTGGGCAAAAGGGCTGGATATGAACTTCTAAAGGATATCACCAAATGCTCAGCACTCAAGCTGAGCAATAAAGAGAGAATTCAAGAATCCTGTTATCTGAAAGGGTCACATATACTGAGGCAATGGACATCTCAGAGGCCATATGGGTTAATCTATGACCTTAGACAAGACACCTAACATTCCCCCAAGACCAAAGAGCCAAAATCTTACCACTGCATGATATTCTCAAAGAGTGCATATTGCTGCTCAAGGAAAGTGAGTATTTCAGGTACAAAGGATACTGAGTTTTTATCTTTGTCTCTCTCCCAGCCCAAGAGAAGAAGGGTTCAGAGTCAGAAATGACCAGTTACAGCAAATGAAAAAGCTTGTTTTCTTCCACCCCTGGATTTATGAGTCCAGATTCATTCACAGTACATGTTTAATGCTTCAATTAATCCCTATGGCAGCATTATGAATTACAAATTACTCCTTCCCTTGTTATAGATGAGAAAACCTAGATAAAGATATTTAAGTCACTTCTCAAGATAGCTTAGCTAGTTTATGATGGTTCTGGCTTCAGTCCTAAGTTTTTCTGACTCCAAAGCTATCTCATCTTCAGTTCTGCAGCATCTATACCATGAGGTTGAGTAGGCTGGATGAAATTCAGTGTTGGCAATTACACTACTGATTCTTCTCAAAGGAAATGTGAATCTGTAATGCATACCTGCCCTTCATATTAGTACAAAGTTAAAAGAAATTCCAGGGTTTGGGGTCATAAAAGTCAACACTCCTGAATGACATACTTCATAAACATTTGTGTTTGCCTTTCATAGCTGCACTTATAATTTTAAAACACTAGATTCTTCATAGGCATTTTACATCCTAATTTTTCCACATGTGTGGGCTTGGTGGTGGTTCAGAAAGGACAAAGCTCATGAGGGATAAAGATCCATCTGCAGTCATCAAGTAATTTTCTGAAGATTAGACACTTGGCTGGTATAAATAAAACTTTGGCAAGACCCAGAAGTAGAGGAGGCAGCTGAGAATAGTTTCCGGCTACTCAGGGGAGCACCATGTGCATCAGAAGGAGGCTGACAACGAGTGGCTGCTCAAAGAGCTGCCAGGAGATATTTGCACTTGTGTACTGAAACCAAGGGGGAAACAAGCTGCAAGACAGTGTGCCAGCTGGAATCATAGTGCCCAGTGAGAGGATAGAGATGAGTACTCATGGAGGGTACAGAATACTCACTTCTGAAACTTGAAAAGAAGGTCAGTGTGTGGCTATGGGGGACCAGAAACAGATGCAGGACAATAACACAATCAAGCAAAATGGACAGCGGAAAGGAATGAAGAGGAAAGTTCCATGAACTTAAGAAACATAGCCAGTTAGCATATTCCATAAAGGGATCCTGGTCTAGTTCATTTGGTACCAGTTACATTAAATCATTGGGTAAAGAAAGGAAATTTTAGTCACTTAGTCCTGTCTGACTCTTTGTGACCCTATGGACTGTAGCCCACCAGGTTCCTCTGTCCATAGAATTCTCCAGGCAAGAATACTGGAGTAGGTAGCCACTTCCTTCTCCAGGGGATCTTCTGAACCTTCTGAACCCAAGGACTGAACTCAGGTCTCCTGCATTACAGACAGTTTCTTTCTTGTCTGAGCCACCAGCTCAATTCCTTCCTTGCTGATTTAGCGGTAAAGAATCTGCCTGCCCATACAGGAGATGGAGTTTTGATTCCTGGGACAGGAAAATCCCCTAGAGAAGGAAATGGCAACCTACCCAGTATTCTTGCCTGGGAAATCCCATGGACAGAAGAGCCTGGTGGACTACAGGCCATGGGGTTGCAAGAGTCAGACATGACTTAGTGACTACACCACCACCAAAGAAAAGAAGGACAGGAAAACAAGATCATTATGTAAAAAGAGAAAGATAGTACACAGATACATATTAAAGAGCAGAGCAATCTGATTAACCTAAGATCTGACGCTTTTAAAATGAATGACTTGGCAGCTCTACTGTAACCAATTTTAAATTATTATTTCCTCATATGTAATTGAATCTGATAACAAAGAAATGATGGTTTTATTATTACTATTAAACTAAGATTGAATTGGCACTCAATATATGCACCAAGCATATTAAATCAATTCTCTTAAATAATAGTTCTCAAAACTGAATGAGGTACCAGAGTTGAAGTTCTGTTTTAAGGTGCTAGACTCCTATTTTGTGTTGCTATTTAGTTGCTAAGTTATGTTGGACTCTTTTGCAAACCCATGGGCTGTAGCCCATCAGGCCCTCTGTCCATGGGATTTCCCGGCAAGAATACTGCTGTAAGTTGCCATTTCTTCCCCTTCCCAACCCAGATACTGAACTCGCATCTTCTGCTTGGCAGGTGTATTCTTTACCACTGAGCTCCTTTAGTTGCTCATTAAATTGTGGCTACCATTAATACTGGCATTGAAATTATTCTTTTACCTAGCTAGGCCCTAACCTCAAAGATAGTCTTAACACATATCTATTACTACCCTAATGCCAGAAAAGATTGGAATGAAGGGTTTAAATTCTAATTCTATCCTAAATTTAAGACAAATACTCCTTCTCAAGGAGATCCAAAACATTTAGACTGACTAAAAGTAACTTGCATTAGGCTGGATTCATACCTGTTATATACCCTGAGTTAGGATTTCCCATTTATGTACACAGTCATCTCACTGAGGTCCATATAAGATTTTCTTCCTACTCTTCACTAAGTAAAAACATGTTCTTTACTATTCCAATCCTACACACATTTTTACTAAAAGGTGTGTGCACATGTGCTGTGAGAAGGTTATAGACTAATTATTGATAATCATTACACTTTTTTGGCATGTGTAAGAAATAAAGAGTTCTCCCTTTAATTTCAGAATGTCTAGCTCCTCTTCATCATGAATTGCCACCTCCTCAGAAAAGCCTCCCCAACCAGTCAGTCTAAATTAAGTTTCCCCTATCAATCTCCATCTCAATGCCTTGGCAATTGCTTTTGAAATACTTATCAAAATTATTTCTCAAAATTTATATGCTATTCTGTCTATTTACTTATATTTGTCATTAGTACCAACTACAATGTAAATTCTGTGAGGGCAAGGGCCACATTCATCTTCATCAGCATTCAGAAATATTTACTCAGTTCATACAGCACCAGGGGTTGTTTCCAGGCATTGGGACACAGCACTGAATTGATGTTCCAGCTGTGAGAAACAAACAAAGGGCAAAAAAAAAAAGATAGGTGATGATGTTATAAAGAATCTACAGAAGAAGGGGCTAAAGATGGCTCCTGCATTGCAGCCATGAGAACTTGTTGACATGGTGGAGTCTTTTTCATCGAAGGTGATTAAGGACTGGCTTCCTTGGTGGCTGAGACAGTAAAGAATCTGTCTGCAACGCAGGAGACCTGGGTTTGATCCCTTGGTTGGAAAGATTCCCTGGAGAAGGGAACGGCTACCCACTCCAGTATTCTTGCCTAGAGAATTCCAAGGACAGAGGAGCCTGACGGGCTGTATAGTCCATGGGGTTGCCAAAGAGTTGGCCATGACTGATCGACTAACAATTTCACTTTTTCACTTTCCTGATAAGTGGACCCATGATGAAAAGAGGATGAAGAGCATTCCAGATAGAGGAAATAGTAGGTGCAAAGACTGGGAGCATAGGATCTAGGAATCAGGCATTGTAGCTAGAGCAAGGTGGAAAAGGAGAAGAGAAGGACTAGGTGATATTGCAAGGGTACAGAGCTCTACAAGGGCTTCCCCGCTGGCCCAGACATTAAATAATCTGCCTGTAATGCAGGAGACCTGGGTTTGATCCCTGAGTCGGGAAGATCCCCTGAAGGAGGGCATGGCAACCCACTCCAGTATTCATGCCTGAAGAATCCCCATGGACAGAAAAGCCTGGTGGGCTGAAGTCCAAGGGGTTGCACAGAGTAAGACGCAACTGAGCGACTAAGCACAGAATAGCACAGAGCACTCTGAAGCCCTATTGATAAGGCTTTTCACTTTATCCTGGCTGGGGTGGGAACAAATTGGAGAGTTCTGAGTAGAGAATGATAGCGTCTGATATACATTTTAAAATAACTGCTTTTGCCTGTTGTGTAGAGAATACCCTGGCAAAGATTGGTCAAGGGTGAACAGTTCAGAGATTATTGCAGAAAAGTGAAAGATCATGATGGCATTAAGTGATTATGACAGAATTATACAATGATTGCTGTGGCAGTAATGGACACTGGCCAGATTCTGTATTTATTTTTAAAATAGAGATGATTAGATTTGCTGACAAAATGGGTGGGAGGAAGACAGAATGGAAGGTATCAAGGGTGACATTTTTGGCATCCACAGTTCAAAGATTAGAGTTGCACTGATCAAAACAGGAAATGCTTGGAGAGAAATTTCAAAGGTAGAAACGATGAGCTAAGTTTGAGTTGGGTGAAGTTTCAGCTCTGGGAATATCAAGTAAAGAGTTGTCTATACAATTGTGGAGTTAAGAAAAAAGTTTTGAGACTGGAGATATGTATTTGGAAGTTACTGGAATATAGATGATGCTTGAAGACACTGGAATAGATGAATTCAGTTATGAGGAAAACACAGTAAAGTTGTGAGTGCTGACTTTCAGGATACTCAGGCATTTAGTGCTTGGGAAAATGAAGAGGAAAGAGCAAAGATGTCTGAGAGGGATTAACCTATGAGGTAGATGAAAAGCCAGGAGAAGGTGGCATCCTGGAAACCAAGGGTCTATTTCTGCTGCTGGGTTAGTAATGTGAGGACTAAGAATGGAGCAATATGGCCACTGCCAGATGGCCTTGACATGTGCAGTCTTAGGAATTAACAGGCATGAATGCTTAGATGAAGCATTTTTAAGAAAGCCTGAAAGGAAAGGAAATGGAGTATAGACAACACTTTCAAGGGACTTTGTCCCCCTCCCCAAGAGAGAAGGAATTAGAAAAATGGGGCTATGGGAGAGTAATGTGAGTCATGGGGAGAGATTTTGCTAGTGGGATCCTATTTTATCAAAAGGATAGTCTTGCTTACTGAAGTGAAGAAAATTGATGAGCAGGGGGCAATTGCAAGACTGAAGTTTGAGTAGAAGAGCAGGCATGAGACATACTATTCAACAGAAGGAACAGGCCATGATTAGGAGCTGGCAGGGAGGGCAGTGGGGACAGGGAGTGGTATTTTCCCTGCACCAGAAGAAAGAGGGAGTGTTTTGGGCACAGGTGCAGAGACATCGGTAAAACATTGGCAGATTTGGCCTGTGAGCATAGAGGAAGTTTCCTCCCATTCCTTAATTGCATTCTTAGCATCATCCACAGTGCCCAACTTGTAGTAAGTGTTCAAAAATTTACTGAATGGATCTGTGTACACTATTAAATCTGATTCCAGAGAATTTCCTAAGAAGAATGCTCTGTATAGGAGTTCGTCTGGCTTTGAGCTTACACCTGCGCTGTCAAACAGAAGAATGTGAGAGGAAAAGAGAGAAGCTTTTCAAATAAGCTTTAAAGATTTGCTTCATAACCTCCACCCTTCCCTCTAAAACAAAGATGTGGATAGAAAGGTATGGGATGTTGTACTTTTATTATCGAAGTAATTGGATATCTGCGACTCCTCTTACCCTCTCATAATATCTGCTGGATATAACTCTTGGCTTTCTCATTTTGGCTACATTCCCAGAACTGTATGTAAAGTGTTTCCCTGAAATATTGAAAAGGAACCTACATTTTAAGTTCATCATCTCTCTTTGCTTGAAAAGTAGCTCATTCTCTTCCTGTTGAAATTGCATTTTGTGTAGGCTTTTCTTTCTTGATTATTAAAGTTAAAACTCGGAAACCACAAGGTTCATACAAGCCAACCATGTTGTGGCGGACAATAAAGAGATAGGAACACCAAAAAGGAAAAGAAAATAAAGATGACTGGAATGTGTTTTTAACGTGAATTAATGGGAATAGAGGAGATGCAATGACTGAGACCCTACCAGGTGCTATGCTGTCTACGTATTTATATTTAGTCATCTCATACACACACACACACACACACACACACACACACACACACACACCTGGAAAGTAGGCATCATTCACTTACTACCAAGAAAAAAAAAAAGTGGAACAGAAGTTTGAGGTTAAAAATAAAAACAATATCTCCACTTTTTAGGTAGATTATTATGTCCCAGATCTACTGCTAAATACTTCACATGCATCACCTGCTCCCATTTTAGACTAACCCTGGAAGGTGCATATTTTTAGTCCATCTTCTAAGATAAGAAAACTGGAGCATTAAGAGGTTTAATGATTTGCTGAAGCTAACACAGCTACCAGGGGCTGAATCCTGGTTGTTGGAGACATACTCTTCCTGTCATACCACATGGTTCACCAAGGAAGCTGAGGCACCAGGAAACTGAACAAACACATGAAGAGAAAGCAAAATATAATCACTGAATAAATTTTGAAAAAGGAGTATCAATGGCCCAATGATTTTGCTGATGATACTACGTCACAATTGATTTATGTCTAGTTGCATTCCTCAGAAAATGATGAGGTTTCATTTCCAAATCCATCTCAATGCATTCTGACTGAACATTAGCAAAAACGAACAAGTATTAAAACTCAATTTAATATAAGAAATGTCTTTTTGCTCCCTTAACAAGCAGGCAGCTAGGTTACAATGAAACATAAACAAAGAAAATCTTATATAGTGTGTGAAATATATTTATGCATGTACAAATGTAACTTCTTCAAGAGTAATTTCTCCTCAGGCAACCTCAGTTCAGACAGTAATTAAGAACACAGTCCTTAAAATCAGAACTGAGTTTCCAGGCTACCCTTGCCAGGACCTGGGTATGAGATTGGCACTAGTTCCTTCTCCTAAGCCCTTTCCACAGTCCCATTAGGGAGAAAAGGATGATGCTATTACCTACCTCACAGAATTACTGAGAAGAGCACTGAAATAATCCAGTTAACACAGTGGCTAACACAGGAAACGTGCTCAATAAATTGTTTCTGTCCCAAATGCCATTTGGAAATACAGCACAAGGCACTAATGGTCACTTTAGACTCTGCAACAAGCATGGAGATTGACCTCAAATAAAGTGCTGGTTTTTCAAAAGGTTCTAATGATTAAGTCAGATGCAGATAAATCACAGCATAGGCTGTGTGATTAAATTGCACCTCCTATTTAATTGCATCTCAGGTGCCAGGTACTTGTTACAATCCTTCTCTCTTCTACAAGGACAGGCTTGTGTTTTATAAGCACAATCAAGTGGAAAGGAGATGAAGAAGTTTAAATACAGCCAAGACCTTAGTACACAGGAATGGGGTCTGTTTACTCTTCCAAGACAATATTATAAAATTATAATACACCAACAATTTTATAAAATTATTTAACAAGCTAGAGAACTTGAAAGGAAATAACATTTAAAAATTTAAACCCAGTTTGGTTTTAATTTTCCTAACAAGTGCAAGAGAAATCTTAGCCAATTTCTAAGGTCTATGCAATTACCACAACTATTCATTTAGGAGAGGAGTTCATGCCAATTCTTAGAAAGAAATGGTATTTTCTCTTTCAAATACGATACTATTACTCTCCACATCTTCTGCTGAGGACAGAACCCTTGGGGAAAAATACATCTTTATATTCTCAGAGCTTTATCTCCAAACTCATAGTACCTCCATAAATCTAAATGTTCAATTTTTCTGTTTCTATCCAAAGTCACCTCCTCCATAAAAGTTTCCCTGATGCCTTCACCTACATGTGAACCGGTTCTACATTTCTAAAGTCATATAGGATGTTATCACTTCTGCCTGCTTCTTATGTTTATCTCTACTACTGTCATTTTTACTACAAAGTATTCTAAAGAGCAAGGGCTACCTTCTCGTGCATCTGTCCTACACAGATCTCAACACAAACTCCTGGACATGCATAAACTCTTCCCCGATCCTCCCCCAACTCCCCCACCCCTGCCCAACCTGGAGCATTAAGCCTCCAGTGTGTTTTAGACAGGGATATCAGAATCAGTTACATTTACTAACTGCTCCAGTACTTTGGCCACCTCATGCGAAGAGTTGACTCATTGGAAAAGACTTTGATGCCGGGAGGGATCTGGGGCAGGAGGAAAAGGGGATGACAGAGGATGAGACGGCTGGATGGCATCATGGACTCAATGAACGTGAGTCTGAGTGAACTCTGGGAGATGGTGATGGACAGGGAGGCCTGGCGTGCTGCAATTCATGGGGTCGCAAAGAGTCGGACACGACTGAGCGATTGAACTGAACTGAACTTTCTTTTGCCACAAATCTTAAGACTCAAATCACAAATCTCTTTATCAAGGTTTAAGGGACATTATCTCATTCAAGTCTCAAAACTACCCTGAGTAGGTCCCAATATGACACACGTATTTTTGTAAGTTAGGAGGCTGGGGCTTAGAGATTGTGAGTCATGGACCTAAGATCCCAGCATGGTAACATTTCACTTGGTTCTTCCTTCTCCAGATCTCCTGCTGTTGACCACCACTGCAGGCACTGAGTATACCCATTCTATGAATAGCCAAATAAAATTCCAGGGCTAGGTTTTGTTTTGCTAGATGAAGTATAGTATAGGCAAGTGATTATATTTTCTAACAGACAAAAAATTCCTTACATAAAAAGACCAAAGACTAAAATTTAAATATTTCTTTATCCTTTGAATAATCCAGTGATGCAAACATAATGCATTACGTGTATTACTGAGGAGCATTCAAATTTATTCTCAGTGACTTGCAAACTGCCAGCTACTTAGATTTAATGAGTTATGAAGGCACTGGCCTTGCATTTACAGTTTTAATGTGAAGGAATAATTTTGGCATTTCCTTTGGGTAGTAGGACCAGTTACTCAAGCAATTAAGCTTCACTTTCTGTTAACAATACTGTATTGTGTGCCCGAAGTCTGCTGTTCTTAAAACTCTTAAAGTTCTCAACACAGGCAACATGCAAAGGGGTGGTGACTGTGTAGGGGTGATGGATCTGTTAACTAGCTTGATTGTGGTAACCATTTCATATTGTATTACACATCAAGTCATTGTGTTGTATACTTTATATATATATATATATTTTATATTTATATAATTTTTGTCAAGTATATCACAATACACTTAGAAAAATATAGCCTTCACTTTCTGTGCTGTGCTCAGTTGCTCAGTTGTGTCTGACTTTGGGACCCCATGGACTGTAGCCCACCAGGCTTCTCTGTCCATGGGGATTCTCCAGGTAAGAATACTGGAGTGGGTTTCCATACTTTCCTCCAGGGGATCTTCCCAACCCAGGATCCAACCCAGGTCTCCCACATTGCAGCCAGATTCTTGACCATCTGAGCCACTAGGAAACCCCTTTATTTTCTGCTCTGCTCCAACAGAAGTGAAAGCAATGGTTTCAAACCTTCCCTAGTAATTATAAATGCTTACATTTGATCCATATGAACTGATGCCATTGTTCTCTATAAGTATAGAACAAACATTAGACACAGATTGAAAAAAAAAAAAGACAGATAGATATAAGCCTTGAGAAGAAGATCAGTTGTGAAGAAGAGGGGCATGGCTAGTCTGGTAACTAAATTCATCCAAGCCTTTCTTTAAGTACAATACACTCTGAATTATTTTTCCATCCAGGGTGCTAAAGTAGGAATTTAATGGGGTAATACTTGTGTCTGGAAACAATGGATTAGAGAAGGAAAAGACAGTATTTTTCTATTAACAGTAAGATGAGCTTCTCTTTAAAAACAAGATTAGTATTCTGCAAGCAGAGTGTGAAAAGCTTATGCTTTTAGTAGAAAATAAGTTGAGAGTGAGGTTATTCTTGAGAGAACACAATACACATGCGAACCTCCTAATAATGATATTTAAAGGGTTAAAATATGCATAAAAATTTCAAAGTTTGAACCTTAGCATTCTCTAAAGACCCTTACAGCCAGGCATGATCAAAGATCCTGGTAACCACAGCTGCTCGATGGGTAAAGTGGCTCTAAAATCAGACTACCTGGCATCTAATCCAAGCTATTATTAGCACTTTGTCTATTTTAAGTGATTAAAAGCTAAAACATTACTAATAAAAAATAAAACTTCATAAAGAAAATAAATACCTGAAGATGTGATTAATAGAACTCATAAGGCCATATTCATGTCAAGTCAAGCAAAGGCAGTGGTTTATGGTGGAGGAGAGTGTGTTGATGTTTCCTATCATTTTTGTTTCATTTTCTTTTTAAAGCATTTGAATATATCAAAGAAGGGGCAGTTCATAACAGTTCTCACTGCCTCCTGAGTGACAAGAAGACCACCACCAGGGCATGCCAGAAGGTGAGAAAACAAAAGTCCAGTCCAGAAACAGCTGTCTACAAGATGTGTTTCCTAAAAAGTTCAGTGCATATCAGTCCCTTTTTAGATGCCCTATGAGAGCTCACTGTTTACACAAATTATTCTAATAAGGTGATTTTTGGGTCACTGTTTGCGAAAACCACAGTCCTGCTCAGGTTACCAATGAAAAACAATTTATGGAAAAAAAAATACTTATTAAAAAATTAGGAATCCTAGCTCTAGGAGTGAAGGAATTGGGCAGCTCTAGAGAACACAGTTTCCTTCTTCCTCACCCTCTTCTTTCTCTCCACGACCCCCATCCAACCCCAGCCTCTACAGCTTCTACCTTCTCTGTTCTTTTGTCTTCCCTTCCTTTCACTTACTTTTCAATAATCTATGATCAATAACATTGGGTTAGACAGTCCATTTCCCACTCAACAAAGAAACAAAGATGGATGGCAGGGGAATGCATCTAAGAAGGACTTCAAATAACACGTGTCTTCAAGCCTTCCATCGCTTGCCGGGCAAGGACTCTTGTCCCTATAAATACATCAAAAGTAGCCTCTGTGGAGCAGATACCCATCTACCGCATATGTAACTACCAACAAGCCCACCTTTTTTTAAATGTGTCTTCCAAACAACCTGAAATCTTTAAGAATTTAATTTTATTAAATCTTACTTCCATTTATAACTTCTAATCAGAGCTTCTGACCAAATAACTAGGTTTTTGAGGTTGTTTATATGACTCAAAGCAAAGGAATTTTGGTTCTTTTGTTAGCATGCTTAACGTTATCTCAGGTAAATTTCTTTTTAAGTTTTAAATATATTGAAGAGGTTCTGTAGTACTAAAATCTATCCCAAATATGGTTTTCAGAGACTAAAGTTTCAAAAATGATAAATCCCCTAATTCATACAACAAGAGGATGCTTTTTAAGGATAAGGACAATTTAGTAAATGGTTCTATGCCAAGTATAAACACTGATACTGGCTATACTGATTGGAGTTTCATCTCAAAATGAAAAGGGGAAAGGAATCACACTTGGAAAAAGCTATGAAGTTTCCTGAGATAGAATGCTGCTAGAGCACTCTATAATTGATGAACATGTCTCTTGGATGTGACTGTTTATATGTGATTAGTGCAACAAAACTTGACAAGCAGGAAAAATAAGCCCTCATTTCATGAAAGATGGGTGGACATTTTCCAATCATTTTCTGAAGTTAAACTCAGGCCCTCTAGAGCACTGGAATCCTCACTTGATTTTTTTTTTTTTTCCCTGAAATATCCTTTCTGGCATCATATGTCAGAATAGCCCAAGGATTTCTCTTGAGATCTTAATCCAGATACTGAAGGATTTTCTAAATTTTCCACCTGACCATAGACTCTAAAACTATTGTGAATATGCAAACAGAACAGCATTTCCATTCATCCAACAAATATTGACAACACCAAACACTGTGGTAGGCATTGGAGATATAATAAAGAACATAATGAGGGAGTTTCCTGGTGGTCCAGTGGTTAAGAGTGCCTTGCAATGCAAGGGACATGGGTTCAATCCTTGATTGGGAAACTAAGATCCCAAGTGCCGCAAAGGGCCTAAAATCTACGGTTTTCAGAGACTAAAGTTTCAAAATTATAAATCCCTAATTCATATAACAAGAGGATAAGGACAAAATAGTAAATGGTTTTATGCCAAGTAAAAACACTGATACAGGCTCTACTGATTGCAGTTTCATCTCAAAATGAAAAGGGGAAAGGAATCACACTTGGAAAAGGAAATGAAGTTTCCTGAGATAGAATGTTGCCACAACTACCATGCCTGCACTATAAAGCCTGGGTGCCACAATTAGAGTCCGTGAGCCACAACAAAAGACCCCACATGATGCAATGAAGCGCTCCTGTGTCACAACTGAGAATTGTTGCAATAAATAAATAATCCTTAAAAAAAAATAAAACCATGGCGGAATTTCTGTTAAATAACAATTACAGTAAAGGTTAATGAGTCCTATACCAGAGGAAAAACAGAGTGCCACAGGGGTTAGCATCATCAAAAGTTCTTCGTCTCTCCTCCCATGCACATGGTTTCTTGTACATCCTGCCCCATTAACATTAGTGGGGGCTGAGTGACTTACTGTGACCAATGACATGGAGTGGAAGTGGTATGAACCACTCACTGGATGAAATCTTTAGGAACCAGGATACAATTGACTATGCCTTTGTTTTTCTCCTTCCCATAGTACTGACATTCCCAAGGGAGCTTGACCTGGAAACCTGGGTCACGCAGTGGAAACAATGCAGAACAGTCTCTAGCAGAGCTTTGATAAACATATAGAATGCGTAAGAAATGAGCATATAATTTATCAAACCTCTGAGATCTTGGGTTTTGTTACTATACCATAACCTAAATTATCCAGATTTGTGTGGATGCCACATGGGGCATACAGAAAGCATATTAAATCCAAGCTAGGGTGGGGCAGGAAACAATTCCGTGTATATACATGAGCATGCACGATGTTTTTCCTTATCATCTACTCAATTGTAAACTATGAGAACACAGTATTTTGCACAATGTATCTGCCCAAAAATGTTGGTTTAATTTGGATGGGTCAGAAATAAAACTGTGGCTCAAGAGATTCAACTTCAGCTCTTTTCTGCAGTGCCTGTTAACCACAACTTCAGTTCAGTTCAGTCGCTCAGTTGTGTCCGACTCTTTGTGACCCCATGAATCGCAGCACGCCAGGCCTCCCTGTCCATCACCAACTCCTGGAGTTCACTCAGACTCACGTCCATCGAGTCGGTGATGCCATCCAGCCATCTCATCCTCTGTCATCCCCTTCTCCTCCTGCCCCCAATCCCTCCCAGCATCAGAGTCTTTTCCAGTGAGTCAACTCTTTGCATGAGGTGGCCAAAGTATTGGAGTTTCAGCTTTAGCATCATTCCTTCCAAAGAAATCCCAAGGCTGATCTCCTTCAGAATGGACTGGTTGGATCTCCTTGCAGTCCAAGGGATTCTCAAGAGTCTTCTCAACACTACAATTCAAAAGCAACAATTCTTCGGCACTCAGCCTTCTTCACAGTCCAACTCTCACATCCATACATGACCACTGGGAAAACCATAGCCTTGACTAGACGGACCTTAGTCAGCAAAGTAATGTCTCTGCTTTTGAATATGCTATCTAGGTTGGTCATAACTTTTCTTCCAAGGAGTAAGCATCTTTTAACTTGGTTCTGGACAAATTCTTGGCTCTGTTATACTGTATAACTGGGGAATTGTACATGTGTTTCTTAATTTCAATGGGCATCAAATCCTTCACCAGCTAAACTGAAATGATGAATATATAAAAATATTCATCGTAACCTTGGTTCCAAACAGGTGATCAACAAAATGCTAATTTTCTCCCAGAATCACTTTTTTTTTTTTTTTTGCCTCTCTTCACATTCCAGTGTGGATAAATTCTCAACTATATATGGAAACCAAGATACCGATTTGCTTCTACAATGCTGGAACACAAGACTGAAAAACTGAAGACATGATCAGTTTTCATAAAATTAACATACATCAAATGTC
Source organism: Nanger dama (assembly GCA_917880005.1). Classification (NCBI taxonomy): domain Eukaryota; kingdom Metazoa; phylum Chordata; class Mammalia; order Artiodactyla; family Bovidae; genus Nanger; species Nanger dama. Next base: position 2,375,816 of record CAKJTW010000094.1, on the reverse strand, counting down.
TTTCCCCTTAAAGTATCACTGACACATTATTGGTAAAATAAAGTATTCTGTTTCAGATTTGACTGCAAAGGTACTTTTAGAATTTCCATTGTGAATCTTCCAAGTATTTTTGCCTGGAAATCTCTTAATTTGTTTTTTCTTTTATCAATAGTATCACTTCTGAGTGATTAAAAATGCCAACTGCAGGACCTAGGTCAAATATAATTCTATGCACTATTTACAGCAGATAGTTTGAAAATAATAGGAATTTTGCATGAGTAATTTCAACAAGAAAAGGTGCCTAATAATTCAGAGGTATATTTATATTCTTAAGTGTTCCATGTGTCTTAGATACTCTTTGCTAAGTGCTGCTGCAGTTCCTCCAACTCATAATAAAGCTAAACTCTGCTTGTCTCCCATGAAATGATTTATACAGAAATCTTTCATTATCCTTGCTGATAAGAATGCTCCCCCACTACACACTGTAGCATTTTCAAATAGGTATTCATCTCAACCAGGAAAAAAATCTTTTTAATGATCATACTGCCATGATTTACAGTTGTTACCTGAGAGAAGATTAATCCACAGAGACTTGATGAAGTCTATGTCAAAAAACTTGGGTAGGAAGTATTTAACCAAAGCAAAACATTTTGGAGTTGTGTGTCACTTTTGATGAACTCAGGCATACCCCTGCAGATAAAACAGAATGAATAAATAGACTCAATCTTTGTACACTTTTACATCAGCTTTCCTACCAAGTGAATCAAAAACAAATAAACAAACAACAACAACAACAAACTTAAAAAATGACAGATCAATCTCTAAATGTATGTCTGAGAGGAACTGGGAAATTCCTGACAAAATTCGTTCAGTGAATCTAACTGAAGCCCATTTAGAAATGTGCCAATCAGCTTGTGTGCTAAATATCTAAGGGAGGCTGCATTTAGGTTTATCTCAACCCAAATCTCCAGGCTCAGCCTATTCATATATAATTTGGATGAGCACAAGATTAGCAGCCATATTGCTCTGATTCATCTGATTTTAATGGAACCCTTGAGGTCTGACTCAATGCAGCTGACTGGTTTCCTGCTATATTAAATTGTCCCTAATCTGATTGACTATATCATAATATTATAGACTATAGATTCTATATTTGGATTCTACATTTGGTTCCCTGTGTTCAGGAAAGTTAGCTCTCTTCTTAAAGCTTTGATTTCTAATTTCAAATCTGAGGATATTGCCATCACTAGCAAATATCAGGAGGGTACAAAAGTGGAAATAAAGGCTATCACTAATGATACCTAACTTCACCATTTAAACAATGAATATAGGTCATGAAGCTTCCAAGTTCTTAAACTCTCTTGGAAGCATTTTGCAATTCTGCTTCTGGAGTTGGTGAGTCTCTGTGTGTGTGTGTGCAAAGGTTCAGGTCGTGCTTCCATTTGGCACAGTAGCTTCATTTTCAGGAGGCTTATGTGGACATCAGTGTTTTTTCATGAGTCACCATGTGTCCCAGCGCTCAACATACAGATTACAGTGTGAGTACAGCAGTAATTACAGCCTTCCAAATCCTAAGCTCTCAAACCTCCTCATTTCACAGGGCACCATCAGTTTACTTTCCCAAAGCTGATTTCAGCACTTTGGCAGATGTTTTATGAATGTTGTAAGCGGGTACAAAATAGAGAAACATTCTAATACTGAGAGTTGTAAATATCGTTTCATGAGCCTAAGTCTTCTTCATAAACATTAGAAAAAAGTACTCTCCAAAGAGAATGTTTAGGAGTTAAAAGAGAATAAATCACCATTGTAATAATCATAAAAAAAGCAATTGCATACTGGTATTAGATAGTCTCTGGGTAACCAGGTGCTAATAATTTTATTATATTAATGAAGACAAAGTCATATTGGTCTACACATTTGAATGGTATTTGCTTCAGCATTAGGAAGGCCCTGATGTCTTCCTTTTAAACTCAAGTTATTAACTTGACCCTGTTATTGAGAGATTGAAATTCTTAATTTAAGGGTAATTTACAATGGTGTCTATAACATTAGATACAAATGGGGCATTAGCTAAGGAGGAGTGGAGGACATTCATGCATTTTTATGCTCTATTATGGCTGACTAAGGATCAGGTCTGTGGCACAGACAGCAAATATTTACACCGTCTTTATCCTGATCCTTGTCACATCACAAAGATCAAGACCATGAAGATCAAGCAGAGAGATGCAAATACAGAAGTCTAAGTTGTTTCACATAATGCAAAGGTCTAAAGCGTCATTATTCCCCCAATGTTACAGAACTCAGTTCCTACATAAGGCTATATACTCCTAACTTTTCACTATGTAAATAGTATTTTAGTTAAAACCTTTAGCTAAATAAAGGGGGTAATATATATTATTTAATATTCAATATATTAATTACTAAATTAATATAGTATTTAATATAAATACATATTATTTAACTAAAACCTTTTAGTTAAATAATTTATCACGTGCTTAAAACAAATCTTTAAGATCTGAGTCAATTCTGTTGTTGTTCATCCAGTCATGTCCATCTCTTCACGACCTCATGGACTGCAACATACCAGGCCTCCCTGGCCCTTGCCATCTCCCAGAGTTTGCCCAATTTCATATCCATTGCATCTGTGAGTCAATTCTAACTTTTCACAAAAAGCCCAAATCAATAAAATGTTGATAAAGGTGGGATTACCAATCCCATCCCATACTTTCAAGTACATAATTCCTACTCAGGATTCAGCATCTCAGCATCTTCAAACCAAAGAAGTATACGCATTACTGCTGCTGCTGCTGCTAAGTCGCTTCAGTCATGTCCAACTCTGTGCGACCCCATAGATGGCAGCCCACCAGGCTCCCACCATCTCTGGGATTCTCCAGGCAAGAACACTGGAGTGTGTTGCCATTTCCTTCTCCAGTGCATGAGTGAAAAATGAAAGTGAAGTTGCTCAGTCGTGTCCGACTCTTAGCGACCCCATGGACTGCATCCTACCAGGCTACTTCGTCCATGGGATTCTCCAGGCAAGAGTACTGGAGTGGGGTGCCACTGCCTTCTCCTATGCATTACTAGGTTAGTAGAAATTTCCAAGGAAAGTCTGTTTCCAGCCTATTTCTCACTAAGGTAAAGAACAAGAAAGTACTTTCTATTCATACGTTTGCCTTGATCCTTTTTGGCACTAGTCATAGCAAGAGGAAAAATACATATATGGCAACCCACTTCAGTATTATTGCCTGGAAAATCCCATGGAGGGAGGAGTCTGGTGCGCTACAGTCCATGGGGTCACAAAGAGTCGGACACGACTTCACTTTCACTTTCATACACATTAGTAGGGCTTCCCTGGTGGCTTAGAGGGTAAAGCGTCCACCTGCAATGCAGGAGACCAGGGTTCAATCCCTGAGTCAGGAAGATCCCCTGGAGAAGGGATGGGCTACCCACTCCAGTACCCTTGCCTGGAAAATCCCATGGACAGAGGAGCCTGGGAGGCTGCAGTCCATGAGGTCGCAAAGAGTTGGACACAACTGAGCGACTTCACTTTCTTTTCCTATACACATTAGTGATTCCCACCCTGGCTACATACTAGAATTATCCAGGATACGTAACAACAAAACAAAACCCTGATGTTTACACCCTACAGTAGGCAACCAAATCAAAACTCTGGTGAAACACTGAGCTGTTAAGTTCCCCAAGTAATTCTAAAGTACAAATAAGGCTGAGAATCCTCACATACTAATTTGTTGTGGTGTGAGAAGAAAACCACTCCAGAACAGAAGCAGCCTTTCTGCTAACTTGCTGCAGTATGCGATAGTCCATTACTAAAACAATTCATTGTACATCTCCCATGGGCCATACTGTCCAATAAACATAATAGCAATTAGCCACATGGACTATTGAGTGCTTAAAATGTAGGTAATCCAAACTGAGATACTCTCAGAGTAAAATAAACACCAGATTTCAAAGACTTAATAAGAGATAACACAAAAGTGATCATGTTGAATACTTATTGAAATATTTTGACCATGGATGGAAAAATATACTAATAAAAATAATTTCACTTGTGTTCACTTTTTTTGTGTGAACTTCCCTGGTGACTCAGACAGTAAACAATCTGCCTGCAATGCAGGAGACCCAGGTTTGATCCCTAGTTGGGAAGATCTCTTGGAAAAGGGAATGTCTGCCCACTCCAGTATACTTGCCTGGAAAATTCCATGGACAGAGGAGGCTGATGAGCTATAGTCCATGAGGTTGCAAAAGATGAATATGACTGAGCAATAACACTTTCACTTTTTATTGTAGTTAATAGAAAATTATATTTGTGACTCAAGGTTTTATTGAAAATTGCTATGCTAGGAAAATAATTTTGATGTGCTAAAGACAGTGGATTGGGAAATTTTATTGATTTTTTTTTAATACATCAACCTATTTAAAACCATTATTTTTATTACCATATTGGCATAACAAGAGGCTCTGAGAATAGGGAAAATATGACAGATGAATGTTGCTATTGAGAAGATGCCTGAAAGTCCAGATCATTGAACACTTCTTTGGTATGAAAGACAGCTGCCATGTTGAGTCACCGTAGACAGTGACACAGATTAGATAAAATGCTTCCTTCACAGCCGGGTTTGGTCTTTTCCCTATTTCTCCCTGTCTATCATTGTTAAGCAATTAACATCTTCATTTGGGCCGGTGCACTAAGCGTGGCTGAGAGGAGCTACCCTATGTCCGAGGGTGAGGGGCAGCAGCCTAGAGTGCCAGGCTGTGACAGCACAGGAATGGCCAGAGGAGCTACCCTGCATCTGAGGTTGGGGAGGCGACCAAGAGGAGCTACCCTGCATCTGAGGTGCAGGAGTGCCTAGAAGGAGCTATCCACATTGAGAGTCAGGAACAGTGGTGGTAAGGAGATACCCCTCATCCAAGGTAAGGAGGAGCGGCTGTGCTTTGCTGCAGCAGCTGTGAAGAGATACCCCACGCTCAAGATAAGAGATACCCCACGCTCAAAATAAGAGAAACCCAAGTAAGATGGTAGGTGTTGCAAGAGGGCATCAGAGGGCAGATACACTGAAACCATACTCACAGAAAACTAGTCAATCTAATCACACTAGGACCACAGCCTTGTCTAACTCAGTGAAACCAAGCCATGCCTGTGGGGCAACCCAAATTGGGTGGGTCATGGTGGAGAGGGCTGACAGAATGTAATCCACTGGAAAAGGGAATGGCAAGCCACTTCAGTATTCTTGCCTTGAGAACCTCATGAACAGTATGAAAGGCAAAATGATAGGATACAAAGAGGAACTCCCCGGTCATTCAGTTCAGTTCAGTCGCTCAGTCATGTCCGACTCTTCGCGACCCCATGAATCACATCATGCCAGGCCTCCCTGTTCATTACCATCTCTCAGAGTTCACTCAGACTCACATCCATAGAGTCCATGATGCCATCCAGCCATCTCATCCACGGTCATCCCCTTCTCCTCCTGCCCCCAATCCCTCCCAGCATCAGAGTCTTTTCCAGTGAGTCAACTCTTTGCATGAGGTGGCCAAAGTACTGGAGTTTCAGCTTTAGCATCATTCCTTCCAAAGAAATCCCAGGGCTGATCTCCTTCAGAATGGACTGGTTGGATCTCCTTGCAGTCCAAGGGACTCTCAAGAGTCTTCTCCAACACCACAGTTCAAAAGTATCAATTCTTCGGCACTCAGCCTTCTTCACAGTCCAACTCTCACATCCATACATGACCACAGGAAAAACCATAGCCTTGACTACACGGACCTTAGTCGGCATAGTAATGTCTCTGCTTTTGAATATACTATCAAGTTTGGTCATAACTTTTCTTCCAAGGAGTAAGTGTCTTCTAATTTCATGGCTGCAGTCACAATCTGCAGTGATTTTGGAACCCCCCAAAAAAGTCTGACACTGTTTCCACTGTTTACCCATCTATTTCTCATGAAGTGATAGGACTGGATGCCATGATCTTCGTTTTCTGAATGTTGAGCTTTAAGCCAGGTCATTAGGTGCCCAATATGCTACTGGAGGTCAGTGGAGAAATAACTCCAGAAAGAAAAAAGGGATGGAGCTAAAGCAAAAACAATACCCAGTTGTGCATGTGACTGGTGATAGAAGCAAGATCCGATGCTGTAAGAGCAATATTGCATAGGAACCTGGAATGTCAGGTCCATGAATCAAGGCAAATTGGAAGTGGTCAAAGAAGAGATGCCAAGGGTGAACGTTGACATTCTAGGAATCAGCGAACTAAAATGGACTGGAATGGGTGAATTTAACTCAGATGACCATTATATCTACTACTGCGGGCAGGAATCCCTCAGAAGAAATGGAGTAGCCCTCATGGTCAACAAAAGAGTCCGAAATGCAGTACTTGGATGCAATCTCAAAAACAACAGAATGATCTCTGTTTCGTTTCCAAGGCAAACCATTCCATGTCACAGTTATCCAAGTCTATGCCCCAACCAGTAATGCTGAAGAAGCTGAAGTTGAACAGTTTTATGAAGCCCTACAAGACCTTTTAGAACTAACACCCAAAAAAGATGTCCTTTTCATTATAGGAGACAGGAATGCTAAAGTAGGAAGTCAAGAAACACCTGGAGTAATAGGCAAATTTGGCCTTGGAATGCAGAATGAAGCAGGGCAAAGATGAATAGAGTTTTGCAAAGAAAATGCACTGGTCATAGCAATCACTCTCTTCCAACAACACAAGAGAAGACAGCACACATGGACATCACCAGATGGGCAACACCGAAACCAGATGAATTGTATTCTTTGCAGCCAAAGATGGAGAAGCTCTATACAACAAGACCAGGAGCTGATGGCTCAGATCATGAACTCCTTATTGCCAAATTCAGACTTAAATTGAAGAAGGTAGGGAAAACTGCTAGAGCATTCAGGTATGACCTAAATCAGATTCCTTATGATTATACAGTGGAAGTGAGAAATAGATTTAAGAGCCTAGATCTGATAGATAGAGTGCTTGATGAACTATGGAATGAGGTTTGTGACATTGTAAAGGATACAGGGATCAAGATCATCCCCATGGAGAAGAAATGCAAAAAAGCAAAATGGCTTTCTAGGGAAGCCTGACAAATAGCTGTGAAAAGGAGAGAGGTGAAAAGCAAAAGAAAAGGAAAGAGATAAGCATCTGAATGCAGAGTTCCAAAGAATAGCAAGAAGAGATAAGAAAGACTTTTTAGCAATCAATGCAAAGAAATAGAGGAAAAGAACAGAATGGGAAAGACTAGAGATCTCTTCAAGGAAATGAGAGATACCAAGGGAACATTTCATGCAAAGATGGGCTCTATAAAGGACAGAAATGGTATAGACCTAACAGAAGCAGAAAATATTAAGAAGAGGTGGCAAGAATACACGAAATAACTGTACAAAAAAGCTCTTCACAACCCAGATAATCATGATGATGTGATCACTAATCTAGAGCCAGACATCTTGGAATGTGAAGTCAAATGGGTCTTAGAAAGCATCACTACAAACAAAGCTAGTGGGGGCGACAGAATTCCAGTGGAGCTGTTTCAAATCCTGAAAGATGCTGCTGTGAAAGTGCTGCACTCAATATGCCAGCAAATTTGGAAAACTCAGCAGTGGCCACAGGACTGGACAAGGTCAGTTTTCATTCCAATTCCAAAGAAAGGCAATGCCAAAGAATACTCAAACTACTGAACAATTGCACTCATCTCACATGCTAGTAAAGTAATGTTCAAAATTCTCCAAGCCAGGCTTCAGCAATACGTGAACCATGAACTCCCTGATGTTCAATCCAGTTTTAGAAAAGGCAGAAGAACTAGAGATCAAATTGCCAACATCCGCTGGCTCATGGAAAAAGCAAGAGAGTTCCAGAAAAATATCTATTTCTGCTGTATTGACTATGCCAAAGTCTTTGACTCTGTGGGTCACAATAAACTGTGGAAAATTCTGAAAGAGATGGGAATACCAGACCACCTGACCTGTCTTTTGAGAAATCTATATGCAGGTCAAGAAGCAACAGTTAGAACTGGGCATGGAACAACAGACTGGTTCCAAATAGGAAAAGGAGTCCGTCAAGGCTGTATATTGTCACCCTGCTTATTTAACTTATATGCAGAGTATATCATGAGAAATGCTGGGCTGGAAGAAGCACAAGCTGGAATCAAGATTGCCAGGAGAAATATCAATAACCTCAGATATGCAGATGACACCACCCTTATGGCAGAAAGTGAAGAGGAATTAAAGAGCCTCTTGATGAGGGTGAAAGAGGAGAGTAGAGTGAAATAGTTGGCTTAAAGCTCAACATTCAGAAAACGAAGATCATGGCATCCAGTCCCATCACTTCATGGGAAATAGATGGGGAAACAGTGCAAACAGTGTCAGTCTTTATTTTGGGGGCTCCAAAATCACTGCAGATGGTGACTGCAGCCATGAAATTAGAAGACGCTTACTCCTTGGAAGAAAAGTTATGACCAAACTAGATGGTATATTCAAAAGCAGAGACATTACTATGCCGACTAAGGTCCGTGTAGTCAAGGCTATGGTTTTCCTGTGGTCATGTATGGATGTGAGAGTTGGACTGTGAAGAAGGCTGAGCGCCAAAGAATTGATGCTTTTGAACAGTGGTATTGGAGAAGACTCTTGAGAGTCCCCTGGACTGCAAGGAGATCCAACCAGTCCATTCTGAAGGAGATCAGCCCTGGGATTTCTTTGGAAGGAATGATGCTAAAGCTGAAACTCCAGTACTTTGGCCACCTCATGCAAAGAGTTGACTCACTGGAAAAGAGTCTGATGCTGGGAGGGATTGGGGGCAGGAGGAGAAAGGGACAACCAAGGATGAGATGGCTGGATGGCATCATGGACTCTATGGATGTGAGTCTGAGTGAACTCTGAGAGATGGTGATGAACAGAGAGGCCTGGCGTGCTGCGATTTGTGGTGTCAAAAAGAGTCGACACGACTAAGCCACTGAACTGAATTGAACAGATTGGAACTACCATGACTCTTGATTTTGCAGATTAGGCTTCAGTTTTGGTTTCCACCCTGCTCATTAATCTTGAGAGTCACTTCATCTCTCTGATCCCATTCTTTATCTATAAAATAGAGATAAGACAACTCCTCCCATGGTTAATCCATTTTACCTGAAATAAAATAAAACCCAATCTGGTGCCTGCTGCATAGCAGAGTTCACTCAATGGCTGTCATTCCTTCTCCTTTTCCACATGAACAACATCTATTTATCCTTTGTAAATCAAATTTAAAAATCACTTTTAAAAATATAAAGTCATAGCTATGCATTTCCCTTCTATTGCCTCATAGAACAACATGCACATTTTAATTACTTGGGAGCATTTATTTTTCCCCCACTAGACTACCACAAACTTCTTGAGGTCAGAGTCTTTGCTTGTAACTCCAATGTCTAGCATGGAAAGTAGAACACAGCTGGTGCTCAATATCTGCTGGGTGAACAAAAGGATGGGGAGATAGTGTTTGTGATTCAGCCCTTGGAATCTGGAACTGGAAGACAACAGGAAAAAAGGTCAATGATTCAATAAATAAAAGTATGTCAATAAGGAAAAGAATGGAGAGTATATGATCTGTCTGGATATTTCTCATCTCACCTTAGCCAACCATCTGGAAAACAGGTCATAATGTGCTGCACTCTCACTGCTGGAGGAACATACAAGAGAAAACACCCCGAACATGCTACCATTCTGTAGTCTTCCAGCAACAGTACCATCTGAAGACACCACTTCCATGGTCTTTAAGCCATGCTTTCCTCTACTAAGCACTAGCTCCACTCCTAGCTACTTTTCATCTACAAGTCTTTTCCTAGGCAATGCTATCCCCTTTCCACTATTTATATAAATGTTTCAACTAAAGCATTCCTTCTCTTTCTACTCCTCTTCTCCCCCCCCCACCCCAACCTCTGAGCCTTGGTAAATCCCATGCTCTTTAAAATACCATCTAAAGGCTGTTTCTACTGTCTTCCCTAACCAGAATTATGCCAATGACCTCTAGAAGCTCCATCCTCAAACAGAACATTGCCTGTGGTTCAAAATGACAATTAAAAAGCTATTCTTGACCCATGAGTTACTTGTTTCTGTCAAGCCCTCTAGAATATAAAATCCCAGAGAGAAAGAAGTATGTTCTATTACCTGTGTCCATTGTGATGCCTGGCTCAGAGCCTTGCACTTTACAGCCAGTAAGAATTTTGTGGTAGGACTGAAATGAATCCCCAGGATAAAATATTTAAGCCAGTGTATAGTATAGCTTCCTAAAGGTTTTTAATGTGTTATATCTACAGAGATCTATTCTGATTCTATTTACACATAATTTAACTCCATGAATCTAATATATCATACTTGCTGAACCTTTCCAAACACAGAGAAATTCTAAGTTCCCTTTGAACAAAAAGAATGTGAACTGGACTCCATGAATCTTGTAGACAGTGGCCAACACAGAACATACCTAAGGAATTAGAGAGGTAGAACAAGTCTACTGTTACCAGGAGCAGGAGCTGGAGAAAATATTGAGGCACAGTGGACAAGAGTACACTGCACTGTCCTACAAAATAACTGCTTTAAATTTCTTTTTCAAAATTTACTTGTTGAGGTACAAAGAAATTAACTGTTTCAAAAAAAAAAAGGTTGAATCTCAAGTTTAAAATATGTTAGGTGTACTAAACACTCAACATAACATTTTTAATTACTTGAAGATTTTTTTATTTCAATATTTATTAATTCCTAATTATTAATATATATCTGTCTAGTAAAGGCTATGGTTTTTTCTGTGGTCATGTATGGATGTGAGAGTTGGACTGTGAAGAAGGCTGAGTGCTGAAGAATTGATGCTTTTGAACTGTGGTGTTGGAGAAGACTCTTGAGAGTCCCTTGGACTGAAAGGAGATCCAACCAGTCCATTCTGAAGGAGATCAGCCTTGGGATTTCTTTGGAAGGAATGATGCTAAAGCTGAAACTCCAGTACTTTGGCCACCTCATGCAAACAGTTGACTCATTGGAAAAGACTGATGCTGGGAGGGATTGGGGGCAAGAGGAGAAGGGGGATGACAGAGGATGAGATGGCTGGATGGCATCACCAACTTGATGGACGTGAGTCTGAGTGAACTCTGGGAGTCAGTGATGGACAAGGAGGCCTGGCATGCTTCGATTCATGGGGTCACAAAGAGTCGGACACAACTGAGCGACTGAACTGAACTGAACTGAATATATGTCATTAGCCAACTCTCAGAATAAACGTAACAATAAGATTCTAAAATTCCATTCTAGATAAATAGCATTATACCATGCATTTTTCAGTTACAAATTTTCATCTCACACAATTACCAAGAGACTCATGTATCTGCTATATATTTGGTGGTTCAACCTCTAGCAGCCAAAGGTGGAAACCTGAGTTAATTGGCAATAGTTATTTTTCTGATTTACCTCAGTGATGTTTTATTGTTGCTTGCAGATTTAGGTCTAAGGTTGTTGCCTGGCTGCCTCTCCAATTCAACCCTAGTCATGGGCCAAAGATATATTCAAGACTAAAACCTTAATCTGTTTATCTAACTGGTGATCAATATAATGATTTGATTCTGTAACAATAAGTATGAACCCCTATTGAGATAATTTATTCCCAGTTTTTCCACCTAATTACTAAGGAATCTTGGTATTTTATTATACTTTTCTAACATTTCAAATGCCTCAACTACAAAATAGTAATAACAATAATATTTACTTCTTAGCGTTGTTGTGAGAATTAACTGAGACAATTGGTTAAGGCATAAACGGTAACTGATGATCAATAAACATTAGAAATTGATTATGTCACCAAGAAGAGGGAAAATAAGTGAGAAATAAAGTCCCATTTATAGACTCTGTTCTCATCTAAAAGGACATCAAAGGAAAAATTGAGCAGTGGCACCAAGTGGAAAGTTTTCAGAGTCAATCGGTTCTGGGTCTGATTCCCAGACCTACAATTTACAAACAGTATGAAATTAAACAGACTTCTTAATTTCCCTAAGCCTCCATTTCCTTATCTCTAAAAAGGAGTTAATAACAAATGACCTAGAGGTGGTGAGGATTAAGGGAAATAGCATAAGTAAGGCTCTGAAATTTAATAAATAGGAGAAGAAAGCATAAAAGGGTTAAATAGTGCAGCATTTGTATGTAGGCTGGGATGCAGCAGCTGTTGATGGAGTATGAAAGAAGCTCTGTTGACTTAGTGATTCTTCCTCAAATACAGATGAAAATAGGAAGCCTTAATAATGCTTGACTATTTTAAAATAATCTTCTGACTAAGCTACAGCTGTGCTACCTTGCTATCGCTGTTCAGGCCAGTATCTGTTGATTTTTTTTTTTTTTTTTAGACAGGACATCAATAAGCAGGAAGACCACTTGGAAAAGCTGATTGTACCATAAGCAGTCTACAGGGAGAGGCAGAGTGAGCTGGATGGATCACCAGGAAGCTGCACAGAGGTCAATGTTGGCTAAAACCAGACTTTAAAGAGATCATGTTTCAGTGCTTCACTGTGATAGAGTTTGTGAAATGCTTTTCTAAAACAAACTCTTCCCCTGCATCCCCTGGGTTTCTTTTTATGGCACCAAATGGCTTGTATCTTGTCCCAGCCCTTCGGATAATCCCAAAGATATGATTAGTTTTAAATCTTACTCACTTGTTCAACTCAAGACTTTGGATGCACTGAGTATCCAATAAATGTTTGTTGAATAAAAGGAATAAATTATTCAAAATAAGGTAAATATACAATTATAATGGCACAGGATATTGTCTCCAAATCTTTGGAAAAAAACGGAGACTCTACAACAAGAGAAATTAAAATGTTCATACTCTAGGATCCTGTAATTTACTCCTGGGAAATAATTCAACAGAAAAATAAAGCTCTGCCCATGATGCTGCTTTGTGCTGGGCAATATTATTTGAAAAGTGTAAATATTTAGCATAATAGAACTGTTTGAGTAGATTATGACATTTTATAAAGTGATATTATGTCTACCTAAAAGAAATAACTACAGAGACATTATTGCAATATTTTACAAAACATTTGGTAACAGCAGTAGTATTAAAAATACCCAATTATGCTATATTAATAAATATATAAAATACATATGACCATGTATAGCTACCATAAAAAATCCATATACATGAAAGGTTAGAATGGTCAAATTACAGGTATCTTCCTGACAAAAGTCTTCTTTGCTGTTGTTTAATTTTTAGCAATTAAAGAAAAGTTAGAGGGTAGCTTTGAGACTTCTCTTGTTATAAAAAAACTCAGATATGCAGATGACACCACTCTAATGGCAGAAAGTGAAGAGGAACTAAAGAGCCTCTTGATGAAAGTGAAAGAAGAGCGTGAAAAAGCTGGCTTAAAACTCAACATTCAAAAAACTAAGGTCATGGCAACCAGTCCCATCACTTCATGGTAAATAGAAGGGGGAAAAGTGGAAACAGTGACATATTTTATATTCTTGGACTCCAAAATCACTGCGGATGGTAACTGCAGCCATGGAAATAAACGATGCTTGCTCCTTGGAAGGAAAGCTATGACAAACTTAGACAGTGTACTAAAAGCAAAGACATCACTTTGTCAGTGATGTCAGGCAAAGTCAGTCAAAGAACTGACTCATGGGAAAAGACTCTGATATTGGGAAAGATCGAAGGCTAAAGGAGAAGGAGGTGACAGAGGATTGGATGGTTAGATAGCATCATAGACTCAATGGACATGAATTTGAACAAATCCTAGGAGATAGTTGTCAGGCGAGTGTATTCTCCTCAGTTCTGTCTCATCACAACAAAGATTTGGAGTGACGAACATTAAAGCCCTCAGTGTGTCCCAGCTCTGGGGTCTTGAACAGACCGTGTTATAGCTCTTAGATAAATCAGTATTACAGCTCCGTGTTACAGCTCTATTTTATTTAGAAAATAGCAGGAGAATCCATCCCCGAGGCATGAAGGCATGCCAACCCAAAGACACGAAGAGACGAGCACCCCTAGCAGGAAGGGGGGTGGGGGGAGAGAAAGAGAGAGAGAGAGAGATCGAGCCCTTTGGCTCCTCTTTTCATACGTTTTTCCTCCCCCTGGGCCTGCCCTATGTAATTGGGCTAGCCAGGAGTGCTGTTCGTTCTACCTGAGATCCTCACTCCAGTCCTTCCTTTACTCTATTTTCACAGCCTTTTCCCTTCCTTGTCTTTTAGCCACTGCCATTTTGGACTCCTGTCTCCTATTCTAACTACCTAACATAGTGAAGGACAGGGATGTTTGGCCCCCTGCAGTCCATGGAGTCGCAAAGAGTCAGACAGGACTTTGCAACTGAACAATAACAACAATTTGTTTAAAAGAGTTTTCTACAGTATATTCAAGACTGAATGATCATCTTTCAAATCATTGACTTCTTCCAAACTCACAATGTGAAGTGTCAGTTTTTAGATCTAAAGAAATTTGAGATCTAGAATGGACTTCAGAGATTAATAATTTTACAAATAAACAAATGGAGGATCAAAGAGATCAAGTGATCTACACAAATTCAAATATTATACTCAGTTTCAAGTTAGTAACAGTTCTAATACACCATAAGTGAATTCCTCAATTATGCCTCTGGAACATTATCTAAATCAGTGTTATCAAGGAAAAGATTTAATTGTGCTTATGAAATTACACGTACTGAGACAAGGAAAATCTCAGATAAAAGATTAAAAGTTACATAAATCTTACTCCAACTTTTATATTCATGACAATGGACATTTTTTGGAAATAGGAGTTATAACAAGAAAAATTATTTTCTTAATGTTTACCTAACCAAAAATATAACATTTCCTCAAACTTTAATCAATGAGTTTATTTACAAAGCATTTGGGGGAAAATTTCAAGCTCTAGTAAAGTCTATTCTCAAGTCTCTCTTCACTGTTACAGAAATTAAAATGAAAAGCTGATTTAAAAAAATGAAACATAATTTCAATAGCATCACATCTTTTAAACCTCTGCATCTAGGAGATAAAACTAATTTCTAGGTGAGTTTTCAAGCAGTGAGCTTTGAAAGTCATCTCTCTAATATACAAATTCTTTGATTTCTAGTGGTCACTATTTGATTGAAAATATTACATATTGTGTAATTTACAAACTAAAGACAGCTAACTCATTTCAAAAGATTACTTTGAAGACGTTCATTTAAAATCATTTCTGATGTTCAAAGAAATAATAACCACATGAAACTTGAGTACATATTTCTCTATCAATAGGATAATTTGCCACAAGCAATTACACAACATACATTTAATGTAATACTGCCTTTGGAGTTTTCAGACTGTTAAACTAGTTTCCCTTGTCAGTTGCAAAGGTGTGAGATACAGTGACATTTAAGACCTATTAAACTTAATGACCTTTCCATCTTATTAAAGAAAATTAAAGGACAACTTTCTCAATGAGATTTTTACTTTTAAAATGTTGGACTACTGAAGACAAATGATTTGCCCAAAGGATGCTGCATGAAAGTGACTATCTTTGATTTCACAGAGCTGTCTCTATAAACACCATGACAACCAGTTCTCAAGTAATTTGTATAGGTCATACAACATTGTATCTGAGTATTTCAACTTATTGTAAGTAAAAGTGTAGATGTGATATCCTAAATTTTAATTTTGAAATAATTTGAAAACAAAATTTTAACTATTCATTTCAAAGTTAAATTTTTTAATAAAATTTGTTTGACAAAAATTAAAGCAGTCTGTTTTATTCTGTTTTATAATTCCCTGTACTTTCAACAATAAAATATTATATCAATATAATTTATAAAATTAAACACAAAACATGTTCCCTATCTATGGTTTTTAAACTATTTTCTTAATTTATTAATTCAATCATTTGTTCTTTAATCTAATTTCTAGTTAGATTGTGCTAGCTCAAGTTTTCTCAAAATGGAAACATGTACTATTGACAGAAATTTACAAAAAGAAAAATGTGCTTAGGTTCAAACTACTCTGAGTTAACATTATTAAGCTTGTTTACTGCTAGGCCTTTCTATGACTTTTAACATGCTGACGTGCATCCTGAGTCTGTATCCTCCAGAACTGCATAAAGCATTTCCTAAGAATAGTTCACCATCAGTTACTTGTTTTTATGAAGCATCTCCACAGACTACAGTTTACAGGGTCATCATAAATAATGGTTGAATTAAAAATCATGAAATAACTTCTTTCAGTGTTTACATTTTCTGGAAACACCAGGTAAAATATTAAAGATTGCATATATGTGTGTATATACAAATTTACATAATACTCTATATACACATCTATATATATTTATATGTGTATATATGCATATGTGTACGTGTATAATGTACTTTCCCAAGAGTGGCAAAAAGTTGCCAGCTCTTTATCTCAATATCCACTCTATACTTCCTTGGTCATGATTCCAGTTTTTAGCCAGGCAAACTGCAACCAAGAACAAAGCCTTCATTCACAACCCCCCTTGTACTCATGCATATCATGCGCTTCCCAGTGGTTAAAGAATGTGCTTCCCATGTGCTTTCAGTGTTAAAGAATCCACCCGCCAATGCAGCAGCCACAGGAGACACAGGCTTTTGACTCCTTGGTTGAGAAGATACTCTGGAGGAGGAAATGTCAACCCACTCCAGTATTCTTGCCTGGGAAACCTCACGCACAGAGAAGCCTGTCCGTAGGGTAGCAGAGAGTCGGACAGACCAAGCACAAATTCAGGCCTTGTACATATCACAGAGTGATGTGATACGTAAGCAGAAATATATGACAGTTTGGGGAAATCTTAAAGGGTAGCTGGTATGTGCTCTTTAGCACTTCTGCATTCTTTCTTCTGTGCTGCTAAGCCCAAATGGAATGTGTGTCTGGAGCAGACTGCTATGGCATTTCCTTCCTGCTTACCACCCCATCAACTCTAGGATGCGACCCCCATCTTCACAGCTCAGAATGATTCCTTCTCTGAGAATTTCTTTCCCTTCTGAACAGGGTATAGACATTCAGCAGTCACATGCCAATGCTGTAATATAGTTTCAGGGACTATCCTGGATTAGGAAGATTTTCTCTCCCTGAATTTGAGGATCTGTGATAGAGAAAAAGGAGATTCTTGACAGCTTAGTGTTTGGAATAGAAGCATGTTAGCAAATTGACTACCAAACAATATTCTTGAGCATCCCAGAGTTGACCTGGTTTCCTACTTCTTAAAGCTTTACTTTGCTATTCAATAAATAGCAAAGATTAATAAATAAATCAACTGAATTCAATAAATTCAATCTCTCAATATTCTTTTTTCTGAGTAAGCCAGCCAGAATTGGTTTCTACTACTCACAAATCAAAAAAATGCTATTAGCTTTAATTAAGATACAGTGTTAGAAGGAAAGGCATACAACATAAATTAAACCACTGATTAAACAAAATTTAAGAAATCAAACCAGGAAATGTAGAGTAGAAAAGTACTTGTATTGATGCAGCAGTTCAAACTGTTCTGACTCCTACTCCCAGTTAGGAAAAGAGGAGTGGGAAGTAGGAGGTTTGATGGGATGTAGATGGGAGGTTTGATGGTTTGTGAAACTTTGTGTGTGATGTCAACTTCTCATCTATTTTCGTATAAAGCCTGGAGGAGAGCATAGCAACCCATTCCAGAAGTCATGCCTGGATAATTCTACAGATAGAGGAGCCCAGTGCACTATAGTCCATAAGGTCTCAAAGAGTCAGACATGACTGAAGTGACATAGCACACACACATATCCTAGTAGGGTCAATCCTGTCTAGTTTAATCCCTAAGAGAGGAAAAACAACTGGGGCAATTGCCCTGGACTCCAAAATTTTGAGGCTATTTCATGTTACGATTATGCCCCACCCCCAGAGTAAAAATCTTTTCTGTGTTAATTCAGCCACTGACTTATCAAAATCACCATGACAGTTCTGCAGAGATTCTACCATTGCCCCAGCCTCTATCATAGCAGCTGTTTTTGAGTTTCTTTTTTTTTATTCACTGCTAACCTTCATGTCAGTTTTAACCTGCTCCTAAAATAATGTTGCAAACCAGGCCTCACCCTGGAAAAGATAGGGCTGGCTTTGGGAGTCCAAAATTTCCTGAATCCTAACCAAGGACTGTGAAACTCAGTATGTCCTTGACTAGTACTGAAATTCACTTCTATCTCCAGCCACTTTAAGCTATTCCCATCCTAATAGGTGAACTTCCCAAATGTCGCTAGTGGTAAAGAACTTGGCTGCTGATGCAAGAGATGTAGGAGACATGGGTTCAATCCCTGGGTGGGGAAGAACCCCTGGAGGAGGGCATAGAAACCCACACCAGCATTCATGACTGGAGTATTTCACGGACGGAGGAGCCTGATGGCCTATAGCCCACAGGGTCTCAAAGAGTCAGACATGACTGAAGCAACTTCGCATGCACTATCCTAGGAGGTGCCTAATTCTAAAATTTAGTTTTCACAATCAAACCACCTCTGCAAATGGCAATTTCCATCACAGCTCTTTGGAATTTCCCCAGCTCATACTGGCCTCTTCCTTTCCTGTTGTCCTGTTTAACTTAGAGTAATTAATTACTTCCCAAATTATCTTTAATCATTACCCAATTGTGTCTGTTATTTTAGCTTTCTTGACCAGACTGAAAGTTACTAGTTAAAAAATCTTGACCTCACCGTCCAGAGTGCCAGGAAACCACTATTCAGTCAACATTTCTTGGTTGGACAATGACAAATTGATTTTATCATGTTGGTCATTGGTATTGATTCAATGGCAAGTTATGCCTGCCCTACTAATTCATGGCCAGCACACATGTTCTTCCCCTAATTGGAGTACATCTCAATCTCATCCCACATTTTGTGTAACTAATGCTTTTGACCTGTGGTGTTGGAGAAGACTCATGAGAGTCCCTTGGACTGCAAGGAGACCAAACCAGTAAATGTGAAAGGAAATCAACCCTGAATATTCTTTGGAAGGACTGATGCTGAAGCTCCAATACTTTGGCCACCTAACATAAAAAGAACTGACTCATTGGAAAAGACCCTGATGCTAGGAGAGATTGAAGGCAGGAGGAGAACTGGACAATAGAGGATGAGATGGTTGGATGGTAACACCAACTCTATGGACATGAGTTTGAGCAAGCTTCGGGAGTTGGTGATGGACAAGGAATCCTGGCGTGCAGCAGTTGATGGGGTCGCAAAGAATCGGACATGACTGAGTAACTGAACTGAACTGAACTGAATGCCTTAGGCTTCAGTCCTCTGATTAGATCTTATTTCCTTCAGAAAGCATTTCTTAAGCCCCAGCCCTGTCCATTACAGTACTTTCTACCATTGTAGCTGAATAATTGGTAATTAATTACCGCTGCTCAGGGGTTCTCAGCTGTGGGAATTTTGTTCCCCAGGATACATTTGGTGGTCACAGCAAGAGTAGATGGCAGGCTGCCATTGGCATTTAGTGGTGGGACGTCAGGGATGCTGCCCAATAACCTACAACACATAGGGCAACCCCTCAGAACAAAAAAATCATCCAAGCCCCAAATGTCATTACAGCCAACAATCAGAAATTCTGCCTAGCTCAATGGCATTAGAGTTACTCTGAATGTGTGCTTTGACGTTCACCCTCAAGCTACTGAAAATATTATGAGACTCAGCTGTTATAGAATTTTGAGATATTGAAGATGTAATCTACCACACCAAACACTGTTCCCTTTGAGAACAGAGAAGAAAAAAATGCACTTTCTCAGGAAAAGTCATATTTCTTTATTCAATAAATTTTAAAAATTATTGTTTTTCTCTATTTCTTTGGCTGCAGAAAGATTAGAACCAAATTTGCTCCCACCTGTGATAATAATATATGATTGTATGATATTAATTCCTACTAACTTTATCGCTGTCTTTATTATTTTCCTATTTTTACTTTCTTCTATCTAAATTTCTTCAATTGCTTCTTTACCACTGTCAGACATAAACAAACCCATTTTTTTTTAAATAGAGCAACATTCTTATACTTAACTCCCCATCAAGCTCAAAGGAGGATAGCACATCATTAAACAATGTGCTTTGGATCAATATATCTTTCAGAGGAAGAAATAAGAATAATTTTATCACTATTATACAGTCATAGAACAATAACAACTGTCTAAATATAAAGTGACCTAGGAAATGATATAATCAAGTTTCTCAATTTAGCCTAAAGGAAAAGTGGATCTAAAGAGATAAAGTGCATTACCTAAATTTATGCACTAGCACAAAATTTGTACCAGAATATCTAGATTTCCCATTTTTCTGAAAGCTATTTGCATAAATAGACAACAATATATATTTACACTGCCCTGAAATTCAGGTACCATAGACTGGTGGGCAGTACCAGAGATTACAGTAGGAAGTGAATGTTTTAAACTTTGAAGTGCCTGGTGATTTCTGTAGGAAGAACATCATGCAACATGACAGCTACCATTTTAGAGTTCTATTGCCTTAACCACCTACTTCCCTAGCAGAAAATGACAAGTTAGAATGCCGGTGACTTCCAACAGCATTTTGGAGAAACAATTGCCTTAAATTCATAGATTAGTGTCTGTTTTCAAGAGATAAGCAAATGCAAGTGCCTTTTAGAGATCCTGTTTAAGAAATCACTCTTATTAAAGAAGCTCACATATGTTTGAAATGTATCTCTCTTTAAGTCTCACAGGGCATGGCTTACAATTTTAAGTGAAATGGGATTAACTATTTCACTTTTACAAAATCTCTCAAACAACTCCCTCTTTAGTTCATCTTTTCACTAGCTTGCAGCACTTTAATTTTTGCAGCAAAACACAAAGTTTTGTGGGGTTTTTCCCAGTTTTATTAAGCCATAACTGATGGACAACATTGGATAAGTTTAGGGTGTAAAATTGGGAAATAAGTACATCAAGGCTGTGTATTGTCACCCTGCTTATTTAATTTATATGCACAGTACATCATGAGAAATGCCAGGCTGAATGAATCACAAGCTGGATACCACTTTAATGACAGAAAGCCAAGAGGAACTAAAGAGCCTCTTGATGAAAGTAAAAGAGGAGAGTGAAAAAAGCTGGCTTAAAACTCAACATTCAAAAAACTAAGATCATGGCATCCAGTCCCATCACTGCAAACAGAAGGGGGAAAAGTGGAAACAGTGACATACTTTATTTTCTTGGACTCCAAAATCACTGCTGATGGTGATTACAGCCATGAAAATAAAAGACACTTGCTTCTTGGAAGAAAAGCTATGACAAACCTAGACAGCCCATTAAAAAGCAGAGACATTACTTTGCCAACAAAGGTCATTGCAGTTGAATCTATGATTTTTCCAGTAATCATATACAGATGTGAGATTTGGACAAAATGAAGGCTGAGTGCAAAGGAATTGATGCTTTTGAACTATGCTGTTGGAGAAGACTCTTGAGAGTCCCTTGAATAGAAATGATATCAAAACCATCAAACCTAAATGAAAGCATCCCTAAATATTCTTTGGAAGGACTGATGCCGCAGCTGAAGCTCCAATATTTTGGCCACATGATAGGAAGAGCCAACTCATTGGAAAAGACCCTGATGCTGGGATATATTGAGAGCAAAAGGAGATGAGGGTGGCAGAGTATGAGATGGTTGGGTGGCAGCACTGACTCAATGGACATGAGTCTGAGCAAACTCCAGGAGACTGAAGGATAGGGAAACCTCGCATGCTACAGTCTATAGGGTGGCAAAGTTCAGATATGACTTAGCGAATGAATATTTTCCATTCAGAGAATTTCAGCTTACCTTTTAACTCTTAATGGAATAAAATAATCTTGAATGAACTGACCTTCTTTCTAGCTGTGCCTTGATAATATTTTTCCAAATATTTGCTCTGAATTATCTATTATTTAATATTAAAGATGCTTTAAATGGCCGTATATTCTTACAGTATTAGTCTTATTTTAAAAGGAGGGGCTTTTTAAAGGGACTGGCAAATAAAAGAAGGGTTCTTTCTCCATTGCTGACAGAGGACACAACATCTCAAAAATGTGCCTTAACTCCAACTGCCCAGGGAACAGAAGCACTCGCATTTATGTGTCTGTTAAAATGTTTCTGGTGGGCTGTTGGTACCTGAATCCTACTGTTTACCATCTCACTGGAAATGTGAGAAAAAATGCCTACTCATAAGTAGTTCATAAATTTATTAATAATACATGTTGCTGCTGCTGCTGCTGCTAAGTCACTTCAGTTATGTCTGACTCTGTGCGACCCCATAGATGGCAGCCCATCAGGCTCCCCCATTCCTGGGATTCTCCAGGCAAGAACACTGGAGTGGGCTGCCATTTCCTTCTCCAATGCATGAAAGTGAAAAGTGAAAGGAAGTCGCTCAGTTGTGTCCAACTCTTAGCGACCCTATGGACGGCAGCCTACCAGGCTCCTCCATCCATGGGATTTTTCAGGCAAGAGTACTGGAGTGGGGTACCATTGCCTTCTCCCAATAATACATGTTAAGAGATCCCTAACAGAGACCCCCTCCACCCCTCAGCATCCAATCCAAACTGCTTAAATAAAAGCTCTACTGAAGAACATGCATTAGGTACAAGGATACCTGTATACTCATGCCAGAACAAAAATGGCCAGGTTGCTTAATTTAAAAGCTCAGACTTGAAATGAAACATGCCTTTATCGGTCTGAACTTGAGTCTGTCTTTTTAGATACAATAATCACCCAACATTAAATGGAGTCAGTAAAAGCCAGTCTCCCCACTCATAGGCTGGCCATTGCCCTCTCAGAGCAAATTTGAAAGGCGGAAGTCAAGAAGAGGGATAAGCAAAGGGGAAGCTTGGGAAAGGGCTGCAAGTGTTAGAAAGGGAGTTAAAATATCCATTAGATAGATTATGAAAAGGTTAGAAGGAAACTGGCAACACCATACCTAATTATGAGATAGTATGTGCTCTTAAACTAATATTCAAATTACTTTGCTGAATTTTCATCTCAGAAGAGACAGTGTGTGTGTGTGTGTGTGTGTATATATAGTATATATAGTATACTATATAGTATATACAGTATATATAGTGTATATATATATATATATATATAGTGAATCATATAAAGTAAATTAATAAGTTGGAAACAGAACTTATAGTTTAAGACCCTCAATAGAAAGTGACTCTGCTAGCATCTTGATGGCAAAGATTATTTTTAAATACCTAGAAAAGGCAGAGGAACCAAAGATCAAATTGCCAACATCCCTGGATCATGGAAAAAGCAACAGAGTTTCAGAAAAACATCTATTTCTGCTTTATTGACTATGCCAAAGCCTTTGACTGTGTGGATCACAATGAAGTGTGGACAATTCTGAAAAGATGGGAATACCAGACCCCCTGACCTGCCTTTTGAGAAACCTATATGCAGATCAGGAATCAACAGTTAGAACTGGACATGGAACAACAGACTGGTTCCAAATAGGAAAAGGAGAACATCAGGGGTGTATATTGTCACCCTGCTTATTTAACTTATATGCAGAGTATATCATGAGAAACGCTGGACTGGAAGAAACACAAGCTGGAATCAAGATTGCTGGGAGAAATATCAATAACCTCAGATACGCAGATGGCACTACCCTTATGGCAGAAAGTGAAGAGGAACTAAAATGCCTCTTGATAAAGTAAAAGAGGAGAGTGAAAAAGTTGGGTTAAAGCCCAGCATTCAGAAAATGAAGATCACGGCATCTGGTCCCATCCCTTCATGGCAAATAGAGGAGAAACAGTGGAAACAGTGTCAGACTTTATTTTGGGGGGCTCCAAAATCACTGCAGATGGTGATTGCAGCCATGAAATTAAAGATGCTTACACCTTGGAAGAAAAGTTATGACCAATCTAGATAGCATATTCAAAAGCAGAGACATTACTTTGCCAACAAAGGTCAATCTAGTCAAGGCTATGATTTTTCCAGTGGTCATATATGGATGTGAGAGTTGGACTGTGAAGAAAGCTGAGCGCCGAAGAATTGATGCTTTTGAACTGTGGTGGTGGAGAACTCTTGAGAGTCCCTTGGACTGCAAGGAGATCCAACCAGTCCATTCTAAAGGAGATCAGTCCTGGGTGTTCTTTGTAAGGAATGATGCTAAAGCTGTAACTTCAATACTTTGGCCACCTCATGCAAAGAGTTGATTCATTGGAAAGACTCTGCTTCTGGGAGGGATTGGGGGCAGGAGGAGAAAAGGGACGACAGAGGATGAGATGGCTGGATAGCATCACTGACTCGATGGGCGTGAGTCTGAATGAACTCCAGGAGTTGGTGATAGACAGGGGCCTGGCGTGCTGTGATTCATGGGGTCGCAAAGAGTCGGACATGACTGAGCAAATGTACTGAACTGAACTGATTCATTAGAAAAGACCCTGATGCTGGGAAAGACTGAAGGCAAGAGGAGAAGAGGACAACAGAGGATTAACTGGATGGCATCAGCAACTCAATGGACATAAATCTGAGTAAGCTCCAAGAGTTGGTGATGGACAGGGAAGCCTGGCATGCTGCAGTCCATGAGATCTCAAAGAGTTGGACATGACTGAGCAACTGAACTGAACTGAACTGAACATATTTTTTACTTTTTGGTGGTTGAAAGAAAAGTTTTAGGTAAAATATGACTTCTCAAAACACATTAAATATTTTCATTTTTCTACAGTTGCTTCAGTTAAATGGAAGATAGATTATATTATCACTTCCTTTCTGCATTACAGGAGCTGATGTAACTGATGGTTGAACTGAGTGTGCCTGAAAAAAATAAATTTTAGTCTCAAATATTTCAATTAAAATAATAGAGAAAAATAGTTTGCCTCTAATGGCAAATAAAGGTATTTATCTAAGGCAGTGCCACATCAGACTAGAGGAATCAAACTCACCATGAAATTCAAAGATCAATTTAAAATATCGCATAAAATAACATTATCTCTGTATGTCATTTAAAATCTAAAAGTGTTAACATCTTTTGTTTCAAATACATGTCTCAGTTGAATTAATACAGCATCAAAACACAGCAAGTAATCTCTCTTGAGTGCTCCCTGAAAGCTGACAAAATTATTTCTGGGGTAAAACCCTTTTATTTTTCCCATGAGAAACCTCACTTAGCGGTTGTTCTATATGGTTGGAAAAAGCTATACATAGATTTTTGAAAATTCAACAAAAATTGGGAATGTACAAAAAGCAGCACCAGACTCAAGTCAAAATTGCTCAGAAGTATTGACTACACTGAATTTTTCTGAGTTATTTCCAAAGATGAGTTTTCAGTAAAAGATCATTAATCTTTAATCAATGACATCAAAAACTTTAAAGCTGAATATATTAACTATATCAAAAATACATGTGTGAAACTGCCAACTACTTTTAGATTTTGCTTCATCAGACACTTCACCATTTGACTCTATTATTGATTACAGATTAAACTAGTGTTTTTTTTTTACTAAAGCTCATCTTTGAAAGTGACTCAATAAAAGAAAAATTCATTTTTCTAAAAGTCAGTGATGCTGAGCATCTTTTCACATACTTTTGGCCATCTGTATGTCTTTGGTGGAGAAATGTCTACTTATATTTTCCAATCGTTTTTTGATTGTTTTTTTGATATTGAACTGCATGAGTTGTTTGTATGTTTTGGAGATTAATCGCTTGTCAGCCACTTCACTGGCAAATATTTTCACCCATTCTATGAATTGTTTTCTGGTTCACTTACAGTTTCCTTTGCTGTGCAAAACTTTTAAGTTAAATAGGTCCCATTTGTTTATTTTTGTTTTTATTTTCTTTACTCTACATAGTGGATTAAAAGATACTGCTGTGATTGACATCAGTGAAGGTTGTGCCTATATTTTTCTCTTTTATAGTATTCAACTTACAATTAGGTCTTTAACCCTGAGTTTATTTTTGTCTATGGTGTTAGTGTTCTATTTTCATTCTTTTGCATGTAGCTGTCCAGTTTTCCTAGCAGTGCTTATTGAAGAGACTATCTTTCCTCCATTCATATTCTCCATGGATAGTCTTGCCTCCTTTATTACAGATCAGTGGTGCATAGAGTGTGGGTTTATCTCTGGGCTTTGTGTTCTGTTCTGTTGATCTAATTGTCTGGTTTTGTGCTAGTACCATTATGTTTTGATGACTGCAGCTTTCTAGAATAATCTGAAATTAGGGAGCATGATTCCACTAGCTCTATTTTTCTTTCTCAAGATTGCTTTGCTTTCGCAGGGTCTTTTGTATTTCCATCAAAACTGTAGAATTTTTTTTGTTCTACTTCCATGAAAAATGCCATTGGTAATTTGATAGGAATTGCTTTGAATCGGTAGGTGGCTTTGGGTTCAGTTCAGTTCAGTCGCTCAGTCGTGTCCGACTCCTTGCGACCCCATGAATCGCAGCATGCCAGGCCTCCCTGTTCATCACCAACTCCTGGAGTTTACCCAAACTCATGTCCATTGAGTCAGTGATGCCATCCAGCCATCTCATCCTCGGTCGTGCCCTTCTCCTCCTGCCCCCAATCCCTCCCAGCATCAGAGTCTTCTCCAATGAGTCAACTCTTCGCATGAGGTGGCCAAAGGACTAGATTTCAGCTTCAGCATCATTCCTTCCAAATAAATCGAGGGCTGATGTCCTTCAGAATGGACTGGTTAGATCTCCTTGCAGTCCAAGGGACTCTCAAGAGTTTTCTCCAACACCATAGTTCAAAAGCATCAATTCTTCGGCGCTCAGCCTTCTTCACAGTCCAACTCTCACATCCATACATGACCACAGGAAAAACCATAGCCTTGACTACACGGACCTTAGTCGACAAAGTAATGTCTCTGCTTTTAAATATACTATCTATGTTGATCATAATTTTTCTTCCAAGGAGTAAGCATGTTTTAATTTCATGGCTGCAGTCACCATCTGCAGTGATTTTGCAGCTCTAAAAATAAAGTCTGACGCTGTTTCCACTGTTTCCCCATCTATTTCCCATGAAGTGATTGGACCAAATGCCATGATCTTCATTTCCTAAATGTTGAGCTTTAATTCAACTTTTTCACTCTCCACTTGCACTTTCATCAAGAAGCTTTTTAGTTCCTCTTCACTTTCTACCATAACGGTGGTCTCATCTGTATATCTGAGGTTATTGATATTTCTCCTGGCAATCTTGATTCCAGTTTGTGCTTCTTTCAGTCAGCATTTCTCATGATGTACTCTGCATATAAGTTAAATAAGCAGGGTGACAATATACAGCCTTGACATACTCCTTTTCCTATTTGGAACCAGTCTATTGTTCCAAGTCCAATTCTAACTGTTGCTTCCTGGCCTGCATACAGATTTCTCAAGAGGCAGGTTATGTGGTCTGGTATTCTTATCTCTTTCAGAATTTTCCACATTTTATTATGATCCACACAGTCAAAGGCATAGTCAATAAAGCAGAAATAGATGTTTTTCTGGAACTCTCTTGCTCTTTCCATGATCCAGCGGATGTCAGTAATTTGATCTCTGGTTCATCTTCCTTTTCTAAAAAAAGCTTGAACATCAGGAAGTTCATGGTTCATGTATTGCTGAAGCCTGGCTTGGAGAATTTTGAGCATTACTTTACTAGCATGTGAGAGGAGTGCAATTGTGTAGTAGTTTGAGCATTCTTTGGCATTGCCTTTCTTTGGGATTGGAATGAAAACTGACCTTTTCCAGTCCTGTGGCCACTGCTGAGTTTTCCATATTTGCTGGCATATTGAGTGCAGCACTTTCACAGCATCATCTTTCCGGATTTGAAACAGCTCAACTGGAATTCCATCACCTCCTTAGCGTTGTTCATAGTGTTGCTTTCTAAGGCCCACTTGGCTTCACATTCCAGGATGTCTGGCTCTAGATGAGTGACCACACCATCGTGATATCTGGGTCATGAAGATCTTTTGTACAGTTCTTCTGTGTGTTCTTGTCACCTCTTCTTAGTATCTCTTGCTTCTGTTAGGTCCAGACAATTTCTGTCCTTTATGGAGCCCATCTTTGCATGAAATGTTCCCTTGGTATCTCTATTTTTCTTGAAGAGATCTCTAGTCTTTCCCATTCTGTTCTTTTCCTCTATGTCTTTGCATTGATCACTGAAGAAGGCTTTCTTATCTCTTCTTGCTATTTTTGGAACTCTGCATTCAGGTGCTTATATCTTTCCTTTTCTCCTTTGCTTTTCACCTCTCTTCTTTTCACAGCTATTTGTAAGGCCTCTCCAGACAGCCATTTTGCTTTTTGCATTTCTTTTCCATGGGGATGGTCTTGATCCCTGTCTCCTGTACAATGTCACGAACCTCATTCCATAGTTCATCAGGCACTCTATCTATCAGATCTAGGCTCTTAAATCTATTTCTCACTTCCACTGTATAATCATAAGGGATTTGATTTAGGTCACACCTGAATGGTCTAGTAGTTTTCCCTACTTTTTTCAATTCAGTCTGAATTTGGTAATGAGGTGTTCATGATCTGAGCCACAGTCAGCTCCTGGTCTTGTTTTTGTTGATTGTATAGAGCTTCTCCATCTTTGGCTGCAGATAATATAATCAATCTGGTTGACCATCTGGTGATGTCCATGTGTAGAGTCTTCTCTTGTGTTGTTGGAAGAGGGTGTTTGCTATGACCAGTGCATTTTCTTTGCAAAACTCTATTAGTCTTTGCCCTGCTTCATTCCCGCATTCCAAGGCCAAATTTGCCTGTTACTCCAGGTGTTTCTTGACTTCCTACTTTAGCATTCCTGTCCCCTATAATGAAAAGGACATCTTTTGGGGGTGTTAGTTCTAAAAGGTCTTGTAGGGCTTCAGAGAACCATTCAACTTCAGCCTCTTCAGCATTACTGGTTGGGGCATAGACTTGGATAACTGTGATATTGAATGGTTTGCCTTGGAAACGAACAGAGATCATTATGTCGTTTTTGAGATTGCATCCAAGTACTGCATTTCAGACTCTTTTTGTTGACCATGATGGCTACTCCTTTTTTTTCTGAGGGATTCCTGCCTGCAGTAGTAGATATAATGGTCATCTGAGTTAAATTCACCCATTCCAGTCCATTTTAGTTCGCTGATTCCTAGAATGTCGACGTTCCCTCTTGCCATCTCTTGTATGACCACTTTCAATTTGCCTTGATTCATGGACCTGACATTCCATGTTCCTATCCAATATTATTCTTTACAGCATCAGACCTTGCTTCTATCACCAGTCACATCCACAACTGGGTATTATGTTTGCTTTGGCTCCATCCCTTCATTCTTTGTGGAGTTATTTTCCGCTGATCTCCAGTACTATGTTGGCACCTACTAACTTGGGGAGTTCCTCTTTCAGTATCATATTATTTTGCCTTTTCATACTGTTCATGGGGTTCTCGAGGGAAGAATACTGAAGTGGTTTGCCATTCCCTTCTCCATTGGAACAACTATGGTCATTTTCACGACATAGATTAGTATGGATAGTTTTTTTCACAACATTGATTCTTCCAAGCCAAGAACAGAGCATATCTCTCCATCTGTTTGTTTCATCTTTGATTTCTTCCATCATGATCTTATCGTGTTTTGAGTACAGGTCTTTTGTCTACTTAGCTATATTTTTTCCCTAGGTATTTCATTCTTTCTGATTCAGTGGAAAATGGGGTTGTTTCCTTAATTTCTCTTTCTGATATTTTGCTGTTAGGGTATAGGAAAGCAAGAGATTTCTGTGTATCAGTCTTGTATCTGTTACCAAATTCATTGATGAGCTCCAGTAGTTTTCTGGTAGCATATTTAGGACTTTCTGTGTATAGTATTGTTTCATCTGCAAACAGTTATAGTTTTCTTTTTTTCCAATTTGGATTTTTTTGTTGTTCTCTGATTGTCATGATTAAAACTTCTGAAACTATGCTGAATAAAACTGTCCAGAGTGAACAACCTTGCCTTGTTCCTGATCTTAGAGAAAATGCTTTCAGTTTCTCACCATTGAGAATTATGTTAGCTGTGGGTTTGTTATATATGGCCTTTACTGGCTTCCCTGGTGACTCAGATTGTAAAGAATCTGCCTGCAATGCAGGAGACATGGATTTGATCCCTGGGTAGGGAAGACTTCTGGAGGAAGGCATGGCAACCCACTCCAGTATTCTTGCCTGGAGAATCCCCATGGACAGAGGAGCCTGGTGGGCTACAGTCCACGGGGTTGCAGAGTATCAGACATGATGGAGCAACTAAGCACATCACATGTTGAGGTAGGTTCTATCTATGCCCACTTTCTGGAGAGTTTTTAATCATAAATGGTGTTGAATTTTGTCAAGTTTTTTTTTTTTTTCCCCTGCATCTATTGAGATGATCATATTTTTTTTCCTCAGTTTGCTGATCTGATCATCAGATCAAAGACTGAATCTTTGCACCAGATGCAAAGATTGAAGATTCTTTGCATCCATGGGATAAGACCCACTTGATCATGGTATATGATCCTGTCTATGTATTGCTAGATTTGGTTTGGTAGTATTTTATTGAAGGTTTCTGTGTCTATGTTCATCAGTGATATTGACCTACAAATTTCTTTTGTGTGCTATCCTTGTCTAATTTTGGTATCAGAGTGATGGTGGCCTCATAGAATGAGCTTGGGGTTATTCCTTCTGCAATTTTCTGAAGGATTTCAGAAGGATAGGTGCTAACTCTTCTAAATGCTTGATAGAATGTACTTGTGTAAGCCATCTGGTCTTGGTCTTTTGTTTGAAGTCTTTAAATTGCAGTTTCAATTTCAGTACATGTGGTTGGTCAGACTATTTCTTTGGTTATTGATTTTAATTCAATTTCATCCAAACTGCAAACACAACAGAATCTCAATTTACAGATCTTTCATCTAGGCAGTATTATGGGTCTTCATGTCTAAGGACATTCTTATGAATCTGCCCTTGCTTTTTATTTTGGTACTAGAGTGGGCTTCCATTTTTACCAACGACATTTATTCAGGCAGCATCCTTCTCAACCTTGTGGCCATTTGACAGTGTGTGACCATTTATTCATTCTTAAGTTTTCTTCTCAGTCGTTATCTATTACATGCTAGTTCACTTAGTAATTCTCTGTTACTTTAACTTTTATGCCTGCTTCTACCTCTGAAAGCTAGATTTCTCCAGGGATTTTATCTCCACTGTTCTCTTTCCTCTCTGTACCCAATACTGTAAACTTGTCTTGTTTCTTCAAATATCATCTCTATTTACTGGCAACCAGTTATGTAACTCTAGCTTTACTCTCTCATGAAAGAAACAGTCCAACCTTCTTCTCCCCAAGCACCAGTTAAAAGTAGTCACCAAGTCCTGCCAAACTGATTCCCTAAAGGGCCCAAGAGTCTTTCTCTTCTTGTATAATACCCTCCCACTATTAATGGCTATTTCATGCCCTACTTACATCCTTACTCTCATCATAATATCCCCATGTGTCTCCCCTGTCTCCTAACCCAGAATGGCAAACTGTTTTTGTTCCCTGTGCCAACTTCAGTTGACCGGGAATGGAAGCCCAGAGTGCCACCTTGAGAAAGATTCTAAGAGCACGTTTAGCCCCAGTAGGAAGGAGTTCTATGTTGAATTAGTGAAGTCAGCCCTGTAGCATTGCCCTCATCTATCTTCTCCCATCACTGTCACAGTGATTTTTTTAAAAATCAAGGTACAATGTGAGAGTGAATTTTTAGAGTATAATTCAGATCATATCATCTCTCTGCTCTAATGTTTTCTGTTCTCAACTGCCTGGCAAATAAATTCTGAGATTTCTAAATGCTACCATTCAGTTTCCCAGTGCAAACATTCCTTACTGCTTCTATTATACTCCATCTCTCTTAGGTTTAATTGAACTAGTCTTTCTTATATATTGTTGCATTGGCCCCAATTAAACTCCTACATCAAAGGCCAGTACAAACGCCATTTTCTCTATTTGCCTTTCTGGAATATTTTCAGGCACTTCTGAGAAGTCCCTCTTCAGCCTTCCCACAGCCTTTAAAACTTCTTTCCCAGCACACATCTCTTTCTGCAACCGTTATTCAGCATTTTGAGGAATATGGCTTTCTCATCTTCATAATCCCTTAGACTTAGGGTGCTTCAATATAATAGGGATTCAGTAACTCTTTGTTTAATAATGGATTATAATGAAGAATCTATAAGACCATTTTAGTTTACATGTATGTATAACTTAAGCAACCTAGCACAGTTTTTTTTTAATATATTGTTGTTCTTGCCTTTGTATAAATTAGTATAATTTTTAACAGCTTGCAACAGTTAAGTTTGAGATACCACACTGAGTAACACTATGGTCAAAGGTGTACAGAGTAATGGATTAATCTCTATGTTTTCACTTACAGTAGATATTAGAGTATATGGTTGTTTTGATGTCAAATCCCATAGTGTGCTTTCTAGATGTCAGAATGCATTTGAATGGAAAACCAAGAACAAAACAAAACCAAAAGGTATACTTGTGTGTGCACACACACACACTTCAATTTACTTTTGCCTGAATTTTAAGCCAATTGTTTTAAGCCAATTCTTCTTAACTATCTTAATGCTTGGGCTATAATTTGGTACATGAGAATTTCAATCTAACTAAAAGGATATATATGTGGAGACTTCGGCACTGTTTCTGATGTACTTCCAGGATACGATAAGAAAAATCTTTGACACTCTTGCTAATCAGTGTGTGGTTGATGGACCAGCAGCATGCCAGGTTCAAGGAGCTTGTTGGAAATGCATCATCTCATTCCCCACCACAGTCATACTGAATCTGAATCTGTATTTTAACAAGATCCCTATGTCATTCCTATGTGGATTAACATTTGAAAAGCACTGCTCTGGAAAACCTTAGTTAGAAAAAAAAAATTAACAATCTAATTTAAAATGAACAGAGTGGGAACTCCCTGGTGGTGCAGTGATTAGGACTCGCTCCCTTTACCTCCATGGCCTGGGTTTAACCCCTGGTCAGGGAACTAATATCCCACAAGCCATGCAGTGTGGCCAAAAAATTTTTTTAATGGGCAGAGGACCTGAATAGTCACTTTTCAAAGAAAACATACAGATGGCCAATAGGTGCATGAAAAGATGGTTGACATCACTAATAGTTTGGGAAATGCAAATCAAAACCACAATGAGATGTCAACTCACATTTGCTGTTATGGCTAGCATCAAAAGAGAAGAAATAACAAGTGTCAGCAAGGATATGGGAGAAAGAGGACTCATTTTTATTTTTAAGGAAACATACTTTTCCGTAGTGGCTGTTCTAATTCACAGTTCCTACCATCAGTGCACAAGAGTCCTCTTTCTTCCATATCCTTGCTGACACTTGTTATTTCTTCTCTTTTGGTGCTAGCCATCCAGAGGGATGGTACGGAAAAGGAGGAGGGAGGGGGTTCAGGATAGGGAACATGTGTATACCTGTGGCAGATTCATGTTGATGTATGGCAAAACCAATACAATATTGTAAAGTAATTAACCTTCAATTAAAATAAATAAGTTTATATTTTAAAAAAATTAAAAATAAAATTACCCAGTGATCCAGCAATTTCACGTCTGGGTATCTATCCAAATAACTAACTAGAAAGTGTACATTCATATCCTTGTTCACTGAAGCACTATTTACAATATCCAAGATATAAGTGCTTCCCAGGTGGCTCAGTATTAAAGAGCCTGCCTACAATGTAGGAGACACAGGTTCAATCCATGGGTTGGGAAGATCCCCCAGAGAAGAAAATGTCAACCCACTGCAGTATTCTTGCCTGGGAAATCCCATGGACAGAGGAGCCTGACAAGTTACAGTCCATGGGGTCACAAATAGTCTAAACAAGAGTGACTAAACAATAACCACAACAAGATATGGAAACAATTGAAATGTCCATCAGTAGATGAAATGATAAAGATGATGTGGTATATATGCGCAGTGGAATATTATTCAGCCATCAAAAGAGAAATCTCTCCATTTGCAACAACACAGATGAAACTTTAGGGCATTATGTTCAGTGAAGTAGATAAGCCAGAGAAAGCAAATACTGAATTATCTCACTCATACATGGAATCTTAAAAAAGCACAATGAAACTATAATGCACAGATGGTGGTTGACAGAGGTAGTAGAGTGGAGGTAAGCAAGATGGACGAAGGGAGTAAAAGGTACAAATTTCCAGTTCTAAAATAAGTCATGATGAGGTGATGTATAGCCTGGGATTATAGCTAATAATAATTTATCGCATGTTTAAAAGTCATGAGGGTGAATCTTAAAAGTTCTTACCACATGATAAAGTTCTGTTACCAAGTGTGGTAACGGATGACAACTAGACTTCTTGTGATGATCATTCCATGATATCAAACCATTATGTGGCACACCTGAACTAATAATGCCATATGTAAATTATACGTAATTTTGTAAAATGAGAAGAAAAATGATCCTGACACATGGATCACCACCCTCAGAGATTCCAACTTAATTGGTGGGGGATACATACTGTTTGGGGCTTTTAAAAGGCTCTACAAGTGATGCTGTAGCCCAAATTAAGTAAGCTTTGGTGCATCCTGGGATCACCAAGGGACTTGGTAAAAATATGAAGACTGAGGCTCTATGCTCCTCTAGAATTCGGGGCTTCTGAACTCCATATCAGTTCTTCAGGTGTTTCTGATAAACACACTAAAACTTGAGAGCAGCTAGTCTAGAGAAATCCTGTTTTAGGAGGCTTGGAAGTTTCCATTGGCCAGAAAATGAATATGGATGAGATGTGTCTATGGGCCCTGTGGGGAGCAAAATTCCAAAGACACATCCCTTTCTCCAAAATTCTCATTATTTTGGTTATTCAATAAGACACTTAACTGGGTACCATGATGAAGGGACTTTGCAGGCAGAATTAAGATTACTAATCTTCTGACCTAAAAATAAAGAGATTATTCTGGATTATTTAGGTAAACCAATGTAATTACATGAGCCTTTAAAAGCATAAGAATGAATCAGAGAGGAGGCAGAAGAGGAAAACAGGAGAGCAGCAGCAGATAAGTAAATCAAAGAGATTCCAAGAGTGAGGACAGTTCAGTGTATATAGTGAGTTCTGAGATATACAGACCATGGCCAAGCACACAAGTGTGGCCTTTAGAAGCCAAGATGGCCTTAAATCAACAAACAACAATGGAGACCTCAATCCTACAACTGCTTGAAGTGTTAGTGAAAGTGTTAGTTGCTAAACTGTGTCTGATTCTTTGAAACCTCATAGTCTATCCATGGAGTTCTCCAGGCAAGAATCCTGCAGTGAGTTGCCATTTCCTTCTCCAGGAGATCATCCTAATTCAGGGATCGATTTTGGGTCTCCTGCATTACAGGCAGATTTTTTACCATCTGAGCATAAACAACATCAATTGTTATAACATCTAACAATTACTATTGCTGCTGCTAAGTCACTTTAATCGTGTCCGACTTTGTGTGACCCCATAGATGCCCTCCAACTAGGCACCCCCATCCCTGGCATTCTCCAGGCAAGAACACTGGAGTGGGTTGCCATTTCCTTCTCCAATGCAAGAAAGTGAAAAGTGAAAGTGAAGTCACTCAGTCGTGTCCAACTCTTCATGACCCCATGGACTGCAGCCCAACAGGCTCCTCCATCCATGGGATTTTCCAGGCAAGAGTACTGGAGTGGGGTGCCATTGCCTTCTCCAATTACTACTGAAGAACAGCAAAAGAGACCCCTAATAAAGAAAGTATCCCCTGCCCCCAAGCCCCACAAAATCTGAATTTAGATAAGCCTAAATTTATGCAATGCAAATATTCTAATTCCTTCCTTCAACATTTCTATAGAATGAAGATTAGAATTAAACATGGTGGATTCAATATTCCTGTTTATCTCAGCTATCTCAAAATCTCACTAAAAAATAGTAAAAGTAATAATAATAGCCAAATTTAAACCACAAGGATAAAGAAAGAAAACAGTGAGTCTTAAAATTTTAGATGACAGAAAGAGAGAACAAGTGATACAGACAATTGACAAGAAAAAGCTGAAACCCAAGTGACTAAGTCACAAGACAACTACAAAAATTGATTCAGACCATGTAATCCATAAAAGTTCAGGAATTAGAAGCAGTAGGAGACTCTAATGGTGGAGGTTTACAGGAGAAAAGATTAATCTTCCAGAATTCTTCCTAAGCCCATGAAGTTAGGAGCCTGCCCAGGTAGAATAATAGAAGGTTATTCTCTGGAGACTCTGAGCCAGCAAACACTAGGTTTGGGGATATCTAGCACAGGTGAGGGAAGTGGTATAGCAAGTGAAACTCTGTACACTGAATTGTAAAATTGCTTTTCTATTCTTTCAGGAAACTGACAATTAAACCTGTCAAAAGTAGTATTTTTTCATAATTTCTTTCCAATAAAATTAACAGTTCTAGAGAAAGAAAACTTCAGGAGCTGACTTCTGGAATCTTCCCAAAGGAATAGAAAATCTCCATGTTAACTATGCGATCCTGAGGACCACCAGTCCATTAATTCTCCCCATGAAGAAGAAGAAAACTCAATTAGGTTTTAGTGCTTCCATCTTGAGTCAGGATATACAACTAACATTCCTTAAACCTTTGCAGAATAGCTCTTACATAGAAAACAAAGACCAACATGAACAACTAGAAGTGGAGAAAGTGTAGTTAAGTTAGAGAGAAGAAAAGAATATTAAAAACTTTCATGTATGTTATCAGAGAGATAGAACATAAAAATATATTTGCATGCATGCAAAATAAGAGCAGGATGCTATATTAATTTTTAGAAAAACAAGAATTTTAAGAAATTAAAAATATGATGGCAGAATGATTATTTTTTACCCCCATAAAGTGTTAGAAGATACAGTTAGGAAATCTCCAGAAAGATAAAAACAAAAAGGTAAAGAGAAAAGAACAATAGGAGATAAAAAAGGTAATAGATTATGGGTAAACATAAGAATGTCTATGCAGGAATGCCAATGTCAGAGTAATTAAAGGCCTTGAAAGAAAGATCACAGAAAATGGAGACAAAGAAATAGCATGAGACTTTCTTAAAAACTAAAACATAGAATTTTCAGGTTGAAAAAGACTCACTGAGGATAATAAAATGAATTTAAAAATATAATGATATT
Source organism: Nanger dama (assembly GCA_917880005.1). Taxonomy (NCBI): domain Eukaryota; kingdom Metazoa; phylum Chordata; class Mammalia; order Artiodactyla; family Bovidae; genus Nanger; species Nanger dama. The sequence continues at coordinate 2,338,807 of CAKJTW010000094.1, read as the reverse complement.
AACTGATATCATAATGATATTTCAGAACACCAAGATGAAAGAGATAATCAAAATTTCCAGAAAGAAAAAGTCCCATTACAAACCAAAGACCAGATATTAAAACACTGTCTGATTTTCAGCTGCAATACTGGAGGTCAGAAGTCAGTGAAGTATGCCATTAAAATTATATGAAAATGATCTTTAACCCAGAACTCTATCCCCAGATAAAATAGCAATCATATGTAGCAGGGTAAACTCAATATTTAACATCAAAGTGTTATGTCTTAGGAAACTACTGGGGATTAAGTCACCAAATCAAGAGAGCAAACCAAAAAGAAAAGATCTCAGACCTGGGGATGGTTGGGAGCATGGTAGAATAAGGATTAAGACAGTCTTGAGAGGTGAAAGGCATTCCCAGGATCAGTAAATGGATGTGCTTGAAAGATGCTGTGCAGAGGGCTTAAAAACCAGTAAAACAAGACTGGAAGACGGGGCAGAGAACTCAGAGAGAAATTGTCTACAGTTTAAAAAAAAAAAAAAAGCAAAGGACAAAGAGAAACAGCTACCCTATGAATTTGACCAAGTTTCTGAGAGTTTTCTTTATCTGCCTCATAGGTCTATTTAACTCAAAACCTTACACGTGTATGACCTTGATTTGAAATAAGCTAGTTAAGTTCAATTTCATTGATAATGTAGCTAACATCTAAATTAACCACCCTTTCCTCAAATGAAAATCCTTCTCTTATTGATATATTTTTCAAATATATTTAAATCATGAAATAAATCAACATAGACTATAATAAATAACTCTCATAGCTTTTTAGACCCCCAAATTTCCCTCAGCAAACATAGATTCACATATATTTAGTAGTTTTAACTTTCCTATAGTTCTTCCTATTTAAGCCATTCATTTTCAAAGAAAATTATTGGTAATGTATATTTGGAAATGGAGTTATAAAGAAGAAATCAGAATTGTGGCAGGAGAAATGTTTTTTTCCTGCAACAGTCACTTCTTGCTCAGGAAATGCAGTATTATTTCACTCTATGTTAATAAATTCAGTAACCAAATTAGTTACAAAATAATCATTAATAAAGTTTTCTTTCTGTCAGTCATACTGATTGAAATGAGTGCACTATTTTGATCCCCATTACTTTATTTATAGATTTCTCTTCACCTGGAAGTCCCCTGAGATGAGAAACACCACCCTGTCAAATTGATTTGATAAGGTTGCTATTCACCCACCTATACAGCCAAACATTAAATGAGGCTTAGTTCATTTCCATGAGGGAGTCATGCTAAATAAAGCAACCTAGGATAATAAGTTGTGGAGGACATAATAAAGAATAATGACAAAAAGCAAACATATCTAATATTGCAGAGTTGCTTAAAAGTAAGACTTACTTCTCTCTTGTGGCTTCTGACGTATAATATCTATCATATTTTGTCAAGATAATGCTCCCAAGTTGCATTGTAAGACATAGAACAGCCTAAACGCCCGAAAACATTTTTAGAAAGTGGCACAATGAAGAAATAATACTATTTTTCTATGGGCTCTACCATAAAATTGGATCAAGATATCTCTAAGCAATTTGTTTTTAAAAGCACATCCAGTTAGATAACAATGATTTCTGGTGTCACATCATCTATTTTAATCTCTGTGAACAATGCACCTTCTTACTCTCTGATCAGATCTACTCCATTGGCCCAAATCACTGAGCTAAAATAAGTGAATAGGTTTATTTCTAATATAGACACACATTCAGTTCTTTTTCATAAAAGTAGGGAAATTCAAGTTGGATAGGATATTAGAATGCCTCAACAATTTTATTTTGTAGATGAAAAACTGAACTTTAGAGAAAAATGCATGATTTTTCATTCATTTTTAAGTACATGCTATTTTTTAGTCATCTGAATTTCTTTCTACATGACAATTAATGATAATATTATTAATCACTTACATATGTAAAACATATGTGCATTATCAATTATCATAGCAGGGCTACTGTTATTTTTATACATGAAGAGTCTGATTCTCAGAGAGAGAAGTAAACTCCCTGTTTTGGGCCCCATAGCCAATAAATGGCAGGATGAGACCGTCAAACTCTGTACAGTTGTCCTATGCTATTCTGGGTCCAGACATAATTGAGAAGCGGGAATAAAAACCGTGCCTATCAAGTTTTTCATAACATGAACTCAAGTTTAGTCACAGAAGCAAGTGAAACTATCATTTGCTTCAACACACTGCTGCATGATTTCCATGACTGATATTACTGTTATTTTAAAACAGTGAACCAAATTCCAAAACTGAAAGTTGTTTTTATTTTAAATAGCCAGGTATACCATAGTTTACAAATGCTTCTTGAAACATTAATAACTTTATCCTCTGATTGCCTGATGTGTTATGTGAAATGAAAGTCGCTCAGTCATGTCCAGCTCTTTGACGACCCCATGTATATACAGTCCATGGAATTCTCCAGAACACTGGAGTGGGCAGCCATTACCTTCTCCAAGGGATCTTCCCAAGCCAGGGGTCAAACCCAGGTCTCCTCCACTGGTGGAGGATTCTTTACCAACAGAGCTACCAAAGAAGTCTAATGTGTTATGGCTGGGGTTTAATGATAAAGATGTATGTTAACAGAATTGTAAAAATGCTTCTATCATAACTTTATATGAAGGTTAATTTTAAACAACCTATAATTTTAATGATATAAAGAGAAGGAAACAGTACATATAGCATTCAGTGTAAGTCAAGGTAATATAGAATTAATTTATTATATAATACAGTAATGCTATTTTCAAGGTAGACACATGAAAAGACTATTAAGTCTTGAAACATCAATAAAAGACAAATGCTTGTTAGTCTCATATCTGCTAAATAGTAAATCAGGCTACAGATTTCTGTCTTATTATTTTTAACTAGAATTATAGAAGTCAAAATATGAAAATGGTTTAATTCTGCTATCTTTAGGGATTTGGAGATTTCCTAATCTGTTTAGATTAGGAAATGCAGATACATTTACTTACTGGAAATCTATCAATTGCTACAACTCCATATACTCTGCACTTTACAGTATTTGTTCTTTAAACTTTAATTATTGAAATTAATACTTAACTTCCATTGGTGAAACTTGAATTACCAAATTACCTTAAATATTCATAAAGGTTCTTAATCATTTTTGAGTCAGAAGTCCCTTTGGGACTCTAATGCAAGCTACTGACTCTTTACTCACAAGAATGCACTTGAACTCCTACACATACCAGGACCTATCTTTTCAAGGAATTTACAGATAGACAATAATTGAGAACTTCTGCCCCACTTCAACTTAAAATAGAGAAATATTGTGAACTGAAAATTCATCTGCATGGAGCTCTTCTCAAATTTTCTGAATTTTTAAAATACTATCTTGTGGGTTAAGGATTATATCAAGTTATAGAATATATTTATCAATCCTCCTGAATTTTCACAGCTGTAATAACTGGCATTAGTTTATCTTAATTATTTTTCATTTCAGCCTGGATGACAAAGGGTCATCAATGCAGATACCCCTCTTCTTTCTTTGTGTATTTGTTTATAGCCTAAAAAGACATCTCCCTGAGCATCTACTGAATTACTATAACCTTTGCTTGCATATGGGCTTCCCTGGTGGCTCAGATGATAAAGAATCTGCCTGCAATGCAGGAGACATGAGCTTGGTCCCTAGGTCAGGAGATCCCCTGGAGAAGGGAATGGCTACCCACTTCAGCATTCTTACCTGGAGAATTCCATGGACAGAGGAACCTAGTAAGCTACAGTCCATGGGGTCTCAGAGAGCCAGACATGACTGAATGAATAACCTTTATTTGCATATAAAGCTCCAGTATCTAAAAGCTTCCTGAAAACAGGGACGATGGAGAAACAGACACAGAGAATAGATTTATGTACATGAGGAGAGGGGAGGAGGTGGGGTGGTAGGGACATGGGAGGGAGGTTCAAAGGGAGGGGATATATGTATACCTATGGGTGATTCATGTTGAGCTTTGACAGAAACAGCAAAATTCTGTAAAGCAATTAGCTTAAAATTTAAAAAAATACTTTTACACACATTCTAGGGAAAATGTCAGAAGACATTGCTGAAATTTGTACAATTTTAGCAAGATATCATCAAACCAGATTGAAGACTTTCTAATGTGGAAGAAAATAGAGCAGGAGTGATAAAAGAAAAAAAAACTATATGAAGCTTTAAGAAGAGTGAAAATATGAATTATCAATTTGGGAATGGACCCAAGTGAAACAGTATACATAAATGTGAAGTTTCCTAGAAAAACAATCAGCTAACTCATAAAATAAAAAGAAAGAAATTCAAAAAGAAAAAAATGGTTGTCTGAAGAGACCTTACAAACAGCTATGAAAAGTAGAAAAGCAAAAGGCAAAGGAGAAAAGGAAAGATACAGCCATTTGAATGTAGAGGTCCAAAAATAGCAAGGAGAGATAAGAAACCCTTCTTCAGTGATCAATGCAAAGAAATAGAGGAAAACAATATAATGAGGAAGACTAGAGATCTCGTCAAGAAAATTAGAGGTACCAAGGGAATTCTTAATGCAAAGATGGCACAATAAAGAACAGAAATGGTATGGACCTAACAGAAGCAGAAAATATTAAGAGGTGGTGGCAAGAATACACAGAAGAACTATATGAAAAATATCTTCCTGACCCAGGTAATCACGATGGTTTGATCACTCATCTAGAGCCAGACATCCTGGAATGTGAAGTCAAGTGGGCCTGAGGAAACATCACTACAAACAAAGCTAGCGGAGGTGATGGAACCAGTTGAGCTATTTCAAATCCTCAAAGATGATGCTGTAAAAGTGCTGCACTCAATATGCCAGCAAATTTGGAAAACTCAGCAGTGGCCACAGGGCTGGAAAAGGTCAGTTTTCATTCCAATCCCAAAGAAAGGCAATGCCAAAGAATGCTCAAACTATCGCACAATTGCACTCATCACACATGCTAGTAAAGTAATGCTCAACATTCTCCAAGCCAGGCTTCAACAGTACATGAACCATGAACTTTCAGATGTTCAAGCTGGATTTATGAAAGACAGAGGAACCAGAGATCAAATTGCCAACATCCATTGATCATCGAAGAGCAAGAGAGTTCCAGAAAAATATTCATTTCTGCTATACTGACTATGCCAAAGCCTTTGACTGTGTGGATCACAACAAACCTTGGAAAATTCTTCAAGAGATGGAAAATAACAGACCACCTGACCTGCCTCCTGAGAAATCTGTATGCAGGTCAAAAAGCAACAGTTAGAACTGGACATGGAACAACAGATTGGTTCCAAATTGGGAAAGGAGTACATCAAGGCTGTACACTGTCACCCTGCTTATTTAACTTATAGGCAGAGTGCATCATAAGAAACACTGGGCTGGAAGAAGCACAAGCTAGAATCAAGATTGCCAGGAGAAATATCAATAATCTGAGACATGCAGATGACACCACCCTTATGGCAGAAAGTGATGAGGAACTAAAGAGCCTCTTGATGAAAGTGAACAAGGAGAGTGAAAATGTTGGCTTAGAACTTAACATTCAGAAAATGAAGATCATGTCATCTTGTCCCATCACTTCATGGCAAATAGGTGAGGAAACAGTGAGAAACTTTTGGGGGGCTCCAAAGTCACTGCAGATGGTGACTGAAGTCATGAATTTAAAAGACACTTGCTCCTTGGAAGAAAAGTTATGACCAAGCTAGACAGCTTATTAAAAAGCAGAGACATTACTTTGCCAACAAAGGTCCATCTAGTCAAAGCTATGGTTTTTCCAGTTGTCATGTATGGATGTGAGAGTTGGACTGTGAAGAAAGTTAAGTGCCAAAGAATTGATGCTTTTGAATTGTGGTGCTGGAGAAGACTCTTGAGAGTCCCTTGGACAGTAAGGAGATCCATCCAGTCTATCCTATAGGAAATCACTCCTGAATATTCATTGGAAGGACTGATGTTGAAGATGAAACTCCAATATTTTGGCCACCTGATGTGAAGAACTGACTCATTTGAAAAGACCCTGATGCTAGAAATGATTGAAGGCAGGAGGGGATGACAGAGGATGAGATGGTTGGATAGCATCACTGACTCAATGGGCATGAGTTTGAGTATACTCTAGGACTTGGTGATAGACAGGCAGGCTTGGCGTGCTGCAGTCCATGGGGTCACAGAGTCAGATACAACTGATCAACTGAACTGAACTAATTCATAAAAATGATATATCAGTTTTCTATTTTGTGTTCATGTTTTTAGTGGAGAGAATGAAGAAGCCTGCTGCTCCCAAACAATGCACCCTGCTCTTCCTGGAAATAGTCTAAGCCAGAGGAAAAGCAGTATCTTGTTTAGAAGAGGAGTGAAATAGTGTATAAGCCAGCCAAGAAAAAGTTTTATTAAATAAGCCAATATTGTTAATAACTGGAAAATAAGATTACCCCCAACCGCACCAGCAGCCATACATTGAACTAAATTGTGAGATCTTAATGATCACTTTGTCATCGTTCATTGAAGAAAGGAAAGTGGTAATGGGGAGAGAAAATAAATCAACATCTTTTAAGAATATATAGCTTGTTAGGTTTTTATTGAATATTAACATATTCTTATTAAATGTTCATAATACAACCTAAAGACAGACATACTTCTTTCTGTATTATCAATGAAGAAATGGTAGGTAGGCAAATTGCTCCAAGATGCCCAGATATTAAGTGCCAGAGGCAAAACTCCCATCAAAATGTGTCTGAATCCATCTTTCTCTTTCCACATACTACACAATATTACCTACAATACAGAGGAGATGAGAAAATAAAGTAAAACAACACTTTGTGAAAAAGATTTTGGTTAAGGTTGATGGTGATAAAGGTAGATTTCAGGGAAGGAGACAACACCTACCATATTTGCTTCTACTATTATTTTGGATATTGGGATTCACACAGATACATGGTGAGCAAGAGGGGGGAAACAAGTTATTTAGCACTGACAGCCAAGAGTGATCTCCACATAAAGTTAAAGAGCTGCATGTAAAGTCCAGTGAGGAGGCAAAGATCTCCAGGAGTCAGTGAAAAGCAAACTGCTTTAGAAGTGAAAGATGTAAAAATCTAGATGGTTTGTTTAGTTAAATAAGGTATGTGAGTCAAAGGCTATGAGGGAAGCATGAATTAGTAATATATTTCATGTGAGGTGTCTGATTTATGCCATTTCTCCACGTTTAAACTATATTATGATTTCAGTGGCTGAGGATAACCTGTGGGTATGCCTTGGATTAAAAAAAAAAAAAAAAAAAAAGACAATTCTCTCCTTTTGTCTTAAAGTAGGAAGTTCTCATCTAAAGACCATTTTTCCTGACTCAGTATTTATATTTTCCTTACTTTCTTAATAATGCTTTTCCTACCTTGTTAAATTTAGTTGAACATATTCCGAGTAGTTAAATGCATAACCCAATTTGACATCAACAAGAAGCAATATCTTATGCCTCAGTACATACTTATGCTTCCTGCCTACCTTACACACTCTAAAGTGTTCTCACCCCATCACTTCATCCACTCGTGTCATTTCCACTCAGCTACTCCCTACTAGAGACTAATAATACACAACTGAAAGCCAATGGTAAATGCTATCTTCCATGAAAAGTTCTGCTAAAAAGTCCATTAATAGTTTGATAATAAAAATTTAGAGAGATCAAATGAATTTACCAAGAAACAGTCACCAGTCTTGATGGATATGACCAGTCTTGATGGTACGAGGTCCTTAGAGTGAAATTGTTTTAATAGTCTAAGAGGTAATAAAAAGCCAGATCCATAGGGCTTTGTAGATCCTGAAATCTACCTTCTCTATTGGAGGGTTGAACAACAACAAGAGAGGTTATGACTTAAATTTGAACACGGCAACCCACTCCAGTATTCTTGCCTGGAAGCCTGGTGAGCTACAGTACATAGGGTCACAGAGTTGGACGTGACTGAAGCAAATTAGCAGACAAATACACACATACACACACACAATCTCTATTTGCTAGGTTGATAACAAGCAGAGGAAAGTGGCCAAGAGAGGATGCAGAGACACCAGCTTATTAATGAGGCTGTTGCAGTGTTCAAGATAAGGGTGATGGCGGCTTGGACAAAGTGTTTCTCCATGGCAGAGAACAAGGTAAAGATACTGCCTGAAGATCTGGAGTGAAAAGTCCAATGGAAATTGACCGTGACTCTAATCCTCTGTCTGGGGCAACATGACACCAAATGCAGTGACAGAGGAACTGAGTCAGGCCCACCTCCTTGGAAACTAGTGTGGGTCCATATAACTCTGCCCGCTGACAACACAGCAACCCAGTGATGGTTAAGCACCATTTCAGATCCTCTCTTCCAGAATCCTGTCTCTTTACTTCCATTCCTCCCTTTTGAATCCTACTCATACCTGATTGCATCCATCAATATTACCTCCTTACTGAGCCTTCATGATTACAACAAGATTTGCTCTCTTATTCCTCTGGACCACCTTAGTACTTCTTAAGAATCATGTCTTTCTTTGATTGTCCATGTCATCTTCCTTGTGACATCATTTACCTAATATCAAATAAGCGTGCATTCTGTGCTAGGCTTCATATTAGATAACTCTCCGAAAGCACTTCATTATGTGCTTTGAACATGGGAAGCCCTTGAATAAATGGAAGAATGAGTAGAGTTTTGGCTGAAGATGAGAGCAGAAGTCAGTATTGCTAACTTCTAGGCAAATGTTGCCTCTCCCCCAACCAACTCAATACCTCAGCAAACTCCAATGTCCTTACCTCTACAGAGACAGCAAAATAAGCCATAAAATACTAAGCCCATGTCAGTTTGGATAACTGGACCTATTGCAGGCATCAATTTTTACAGAGTAAGGCAATTCACATCAACTGAACAACTTTTAGACCACTCAGTTTATGAAGCAATGAATTATGCCTACAGTAACTCAGTTTTATCTGTAATATCTGAAAAGGTAACACAGGTATAAATAAAATACTGATGATGAAATAAAGATGATTCTTATATTACCTTACACAATCACCATTCATCCATCTCAATTTCTGAGAATCATCCTATCTTTATTTATTCTTAATAACCCATAAGAGGAGGGGCGGTCCTAAGATGGCAAAGGAATAGGATGGGAGACCACTTTCTCCCCAACAAATTCATCAAAAGAACATTTAAACGCTGAGCAAATTCCACAAAACAACTTCTGAATGCCAGCAGAGGACATCAGGCACCCAGAAAAGAAGCCCATTGTCTTGGAAAGGAGGTAGGAAAAAATATAAAAAACAAAAAGAGACAAAAGAGATAGGGACTGAGCTCTGTCCCATGAAGGGAGTCTTAAAAACAGAAGTTTCCAGACACCAGGAAACACTCTCACTGCTGAGTCTGTGGCGAGCCTTGGAACCACAGAGGGCAACAAACTGGGAGGAAAAATAAATAATTTAAACCCACAGCTTACTTGTCCAACAGTAACTCCCCCAGTGGAGAAGCGCAGAAGCCTGCACCTGCCACTAGCAAGCGGGGGCTGGGCAGGGAGGCACAGGCTGCATTGCTTTGTGTAAGGACCAGGCCTGAATGCCCCGAGGGCAATCTGGGTGAACTAACGCTAGCAAACCAAACTGTGCGATAGCTACCACGCTAAAAACCCTAACTTAAGACACCGCCAGGCCTGCTCTCAGAACAAAGGACTGTACAGAGCTACTCGGCTGCAGACCATCCCCCTCCGGTGACAGGCAGCCAGAACCCGAAGAGGGCAATCACAGCTCCAGAGAGACATTATCTACCAAACTGCAAGCAGGCTTCTTTGCTGACTAAGACTTCTTGGGGTTCTGGACAGTCAACATCTGCCTGAGAAGGTACGCTGGTTGTACACGCAGAAAACCGAGCAGCTGGGACTGGGGCAGCGATAAGTTGCAGTGATCATGCTCACCAAATACCTCATCACCTGAGCTGCTTGGACCTGGGAAGGGCACAAAATGCAGGCCCAACAGAGTCTGCACCTCTGAGGACTTCCTGAGTGCCTGAACTTGAGCGGCTCAGACCTGAGAGGTGCATGTAGCCCAGGGCCGACCTCAATGGTTCCTGACGGAGCAACAAAGAGCCTCAGAAGTGCAGGCAAAAAGGGAACACGCACCGTGAGCAGGGGCAGGCCCAGTGTGGCTGAGACACTGAGAGCACACACCAGTGTTATGTGTTTGCAGTGTCCCTCCCGCCCCACAGCACAACTAAACAAGTGAGCCTAAAAAAGTGTCCACCACCAGCCCCCTTGTGTCAGGGCAGAAATCAGACACTGAAGAGACCAGTAAACAGAAGAAGCCAAAACAGAGGGAACCGCCTTGGAAGTGACAGGTGCAATAGATTAAAACCCTGTCATTAGTACCGACTACATAAAAAGGCAAAGGAGAAAAGGAAAGATATAAGCATCTGAATGCAGAGTCCCAAACAATAGCAAGAAGAGATAAGAAAGCCTTCTTCAGCGATCAATGCAAGGAAAACAACAGAATGGAAAAGACTAGAGATCTCTTCAAGAAAATTAGAGATACCAAGGGAACATTTCATGCAAAGATGGGCTCCATAAAGGACAGAAATTGTCTGGACCTAACAGAAGCCGAAGATATTAAGAAGAGGTGGCAAGAATACACGGAAGAACTGTACAAAAAGATCTTCATGACCTAGATAATCATGATGATTTGATCACTAATCTAGAGCCAGACATCTTGGAATGTGAAGTCAAGTGGGCCTTAGAAAGCATCACTAAGAACAAAGCTAATGGAGGTGATGGAATTCCAGTTGAGCTGTTTCAAATCCTGAAAGATGATGCTGTGAAAGTGCTGCACTCAATATGCCAGCAAATTTGGAAAACTCAGCAGTGGCCACAGGACTAGAAAAGGTCAGTTTTCATTCCGATCCCAAGAAAGGCAATGCCAAAGAATGCTCAAACTACCGCACAATTGCACTCATCTCATATGCTAGTAAAGTAATGCTCAAAATTCTCCAAGCCAGGCTTCAGCAATACGTGAACCGTGAACTCCCTGATGTTCAAGCTGGTTTTAGAAAAGTCAGAGGAACCAGAGATAAAATTGCCAGCATCCACTGGATCATGGAAAGAGCAAGAGAGTTCCAGAAAAACATCTATTTCTGCTTTATTGACTATGCCAAAGCCTTTGACTCTGTGGATCACAACCAACTGTGGAAAATTCTTCAAGAGATGGGAATACCGGACCACCTAACCTGCCTCCTGAGAAATCTGTATGCAGGCCAGGAAGCAACAGTTAGAACTGGACATGGAACAACAGACTGGTTTCAAATAGGAAAAGGAGTATGTCAAGGTTGTATATTGTCACCCTGCTTATTTAACTTATATGCAGAGTATATCATGAAAAATGCTGGACTGGAAAAAACACAAGCTGGAATCAAGATTGCTGGGAGAAATATCAGTCACCTCAGATATGCAGATGACACCACCCTGATGGCAGAAAATGAAGACGAACTAAAGAGCCTCTTGATGAAAGTGAAAGAGGAAAGCAAAAGAGTTGCCTTAAAGCTCAACATTCAGAAAACAAAGATCATGGCATCCAGTCCCAACACTTTATGGGAAATAGATGGGGAAACAGTGGAAACAGTGTCAGACTTTATTTTGGGGGGCTCCAAAATCACTGCAGATGGTGGCTGCAGCCATGAAATTAAAAGACACTTAGTCATTGGAAGAAAAGTTATGACCAACCTAGATAGTATATTCAAAAGCAGAGACATTACTTTGGCGACTAAGGTCCGTCTAGTCAAGGCTATGGTTTTTCCTATGGTCATGTATGAATGTGAGAGTTGGACTGTGAAGAAGGCTGAGTGCCGAAGAATTGATGATTTTGAAATGTGGTGTTGGAGAAGACTCTTGAGAGTCCCTTGGACTGCAAGGAGATCCAACCAGTCCATTCTGAAGGAGATCAGCCCTGGGGTTTCTTTGGAAGGAATGATGCTAAAGCTGAAAATCCAGTACTTTGGCCAACTCATGCGAAGAGTTGACTCACTGGAAAAGACTCTGATGCTGAGAGGGATTGGGGACAGGAGGAGAAGAGGACAACAGATGATGAGATGGCTGGATGGCATCACGGACTCGATGGACGTGAGTCTGAGTGAACTCCAAGAGATGGTGATGGACAGGGAGGCCTGGCGTGCTGCGATTCATGGGATCACAAAGAGTCAGACACGACTGGGCGACTGAACTGAACTGAACTGACCATAGAAAGGGGCCTATAGATCTTGAGAAATATAAGCCAGAACAAGAAACTATCCTAAAATGAACTGACCCCACACTGCCCACAACAATACTAGAGAAAGTCCTAGATATATTTTTACTATTTTTATGATCATTTTTTTAATTAAGTCCTCTGTTACTCCTTTAATTTTCATTTTTATAACTTACTATTACTTTGAAAAAAAGACCCTATTTTTTAAAGAAATCTTCATATATATATTTTTATAATTTTTGTCACTTTTTTTTATTTTATTTTTTTTTAAATTAAATTTATTTATTTTAAAAATTACAATACTGTATTTGTTTTGCCATACATTGACACGAATCAGCCATAGGTGAACACAATCTCCCAATGCCGAATCCCCCTCCCACCTCCCACCCCCATCCTCTACTTGAATCATCCTGTGCATCAGCCCCATGCATCCTGCATCCTACATTGAACATAGATTAGCGTTTCGTTTCTTACGGGAAAATATACATGTTTCATTGCCATTCTCCCATACCATCCCACCCTTTCCTCTCCCTCAGAGTCCAAAAGTCCACTCTATACCTCTGTGTCTCTTGTTGTCTCACATGTAGGGTCATCATTACTGTCTTCTAAATTCCATATATATGTGTCAGTATATTGTATTGGTGTTTTTCTTTCTGGCTTACTTCACTCTGTATAATCGGTTCCAATTTCATCCATCTCATTAGAACTGAGTCAAATTTATTCTTTTTAAGGGCTGAGTAGTATTCCATAGTGTATATGAACCACAGCTTTCTTATCCATTCATCTGCTGATGGACATCTAGGTTGCTTCCATGTCCTGGCTATTATAAACAGCGCTGCAATGAACATTGGGGTACATGTGTCTCTTTCACTTCTGGTTTCCTCAGTGTGTATGCCCAGCAGTGGGATTGCTGGGTCATAAGGCAGTTCTATTTGCAATTTTTTAAGGAATCTCCACACTGTTTTCCATAATGGCTGTACTAGTTTGCATTCCCACCAGCAGTGTAGGAGGGTTCCCTTTTCTCCACACCCTCTCCAGCATTTATTGCTTATAGACTTTTGGATCGCAGCCATTCTGACTGGTGTGAAATGGTACCTCATTGTGGTCTTGATTTGCATTTCTCTGATAATGAGTGATGTTGAACATCTTTTCATGTGTTTGTTAGCCATCCGTATGTCTTCTTTGGAGAAATGCCTATTTAGTTCTTTGGCCCATTTTTTTATTGGATCATTTATTTTTCTGGAGTTGAGCTGCATAAGTTGCTTGTATATCTTTGAGATTAGTTGTTTGTCAGTTGTTTCATTTGCTATTGTTTTCTCCCATTCAGAAGGCTGTCTTTTCACCTTGCTTATAGTTTCCTTTGTTGTGCAGAAGCTTTTAATTTTAATTAGATCCCATTTGTTTATCTTTGCTTTTATTTCCAGTATACTGGGAGTTGGATCATAGAGGATCCTGCTGTGATTTATGTCGGAGAGTGTTTTGCCTATGTTCTCCTCTTAGGAGTTTTATAGTTTCTGGTCTTACATTTAGATCTTTAATCCATTTTGAGTTTATTTTTGTGTATGGTGTTAGAGAGGGGTCTAGTTTCATTCTTTTACAAGTGGTTGACCAGTTTTCCCAGCACCACCTGTTAAAGAGACTATCTTTACTCCATTGTATATTCTTGCCTCCTTTGTCGAAGATAAGGTGTCCATAGGTATGTGGGTTAATCTCAGGGCTTTCTATTTTGTTCCATTGATCTATATTTCTGTCTTTGTGCCAGTACCATGCCGTCTTAATGACTGTGGCTTTGTAGTAGAGCCTGAAGTCAGGCAAGTTGATTCCTCCAGTTCCATTTTTCTTTCTCAAGATTGCTTTGGCTATTCGAGGTTTTTTGTATTTCCATACAAATCTTGAGATTATTTGATCTAGTTTTTTTCCCTTTTTTTAATATTGTATTTTTGAAAAACCAACCTGTACTCTAGATTTTTAATCTTCGCTTTTTGGTATTTGTAATCAATTTTGTACCTTTAAGAACCCAATCTTCAGTACCCATTTTTACTTGGGAGCGAGATTACTGGCTTGACTGCTCTCTCCCCCTTTGGACTCTCCTTTTTCTCCACCAGGTTGCCTCTATCTCCTCCTTCCCCCTTCTCTTCTATACCCAACTCTGTGAATCTCTTTGTGTGTTCCAGATGGTGGGAAACACTTAGGGAACTGATTACTGGCTAGATCAGTCTCTCTCCTTTTGATTCCCCTCTTTATCATCCTGGCCACATCTGTCTCCTTCCTCCCTCTTCACTGTATAACTCTGTGAACATCTCTGAACAGTCCCAGGCTGTGGAGCACACATAAGGAAGTGATTACTGGCTAGCTTGCTGTCTCCTCTTTTGATTCCACCTCATCTCATTCGGGTCACCTCTAACTCCCTCCTCCCTCTTCTCTTCTCCATGTAACTCTGTGAACCTCTCTGGGAGTCCCTCACTGTGGAGAAACTTTTCATCTTTAACCTAGATGTTTTATCAACAATGCTGTATAGATGGAGAACTCTTGAGACTGCTGTAAAAATAAGAATGAAAACCAGAAGCAGGAGGCTTAAGTCCAAATCCTGAGAACATTAGAGAACTCCTGACTTCAGGAAACATTAATCGACAGGAGCTCATCAAACACCTCCATACCCACACTGAAACCAAGCACCACTCAAGGGCCAACAAGTTCCAGAGCAAGACATATCACACAAATTCTCCAGCAACACAGGAACACAGCCCTGAGCTTCAATATACAGGCTGCCCAAAGTTACTCCAAAACCACTGTCATCTCATAACTCATTACTGGACACTTCATTGCACTCCAGAGAGAAGAAATCCAGCTCCACCCACCAGAACACCGAGACAAACTTCCCTAACCAGGAAAACTTGACAAGCCACCCATACAACCCTACCCATAGCGAGGAAATGCCACAATAAAGAGAGCTCCACAAACTGCCAGAATACAGAAAGGCCACCCCAAACTCAGAATATAAACAAGATGAAGAGACAGAGGAATACTCAGCAGGTAAAGGAACAGAATAAATGCCCACAAAACCAAACAAAAGACGAAGAGATGGGGAATCTACCTGATAAAGAATTCCAAATAATGAAAGTGAAAATGATCCAAAATCTTGAAATAAAAACGGAATCATAGATAAATAGCCTGGAGACAGGAGTTAAGAAGATGCAAAAAGATTTAACAAGGACCCAGAAGAAATAAAAAAGTCAATATATAATGAATAATGCAATAAATAAGATAAAAAAACACTCTGGAGGCAACAAATAGAATAATGGAGGCAGAAGATAGGATTAGTGAAGTAGAAGATAGAGTGGTAGAAATATATGTATCAGAGAGGAAAAAGAAAAATGAATTAAAAGAAATGAGGACAATCTCAGAGACCTCCAGGACAATATTAAATGCTCCAACATTCGAATCATAGGAGTCCCAGAAGAAGAAGACAAAAAGAAAGATCATGAGAAAATACTTGAGGAGATAATAGTTGAAAATTTCCCTAAAATGGGGAAGGAAATAATCACCCAAGTCCAAGAAACCCAGAGAGTCCCAAAGAGGATAAACCCAAGGTGAAACACCCCAGTCAGTCAGTCAGTTCAGTCGCTCAGTCGTGTCCGATTCTTTGCGACCCCATGAATCGCAGCACGCCAGGCCTCCCTGTCCATCACCAACTCCCGGAATTCACTCAGACTTACGTCCATTGAGTCAGTGATGCTATCTAGCCATCTCATCCTCTGTTGTTCCCTTCTCCCCCTGCCTCTAATCCCTCCCAGCATCAGAGTCTTTTCCAATGAGTCAACTCTTCGCATGAGGTGGCTAAAGTACTGGAGTTCAGCTTAGCATCATTCCTTCCAAAGAAATCCCAGGGCTGATCTCCTTCAGAATGGACTGGTTGGATCTCCTTGCAGTCCAAGGGACTCTCAAGAGTCTTCTCCAACACCACAGTTCAAAAGCATCAACTCTTTGGCCCTCAGCCTTCTTCACAGTCCAACTCTCACATCCATACACGACTACTGGAAACACCCCAAGGCACATATTAATCAAATTAAGAAAGATCAAACAAAAAGAACAAATATTAAAAGCAGCAAGGGAAAAATAACACACAATGGGATTCCCATAAGGATAACAGCTGATCTTTCAATAGAAACTCTTCAGACCAGGAGGGAATGCAAGACATACTTAAAGTGGTTAAAGAAAATAACCTATAGCCCAGATTACTGTACCCAGCAAGGATCTCATTCAGATATGAAGGAGAAATCAAAAGCTTTACAGACAAGCAAAAGCTGAGAGAATTCAGCACCACCAAACCAGCTCTCCAAGAAATGCTAAAGGATCTTCTCTAGACAGAAAACACAAAAAGGGTGTATAAACTCGAACCCAAAACAATAAAGTAAGTGGCAACGGGATCAGACTTAGCAATAATTACCTTAAACGTAAATGAGTTGAATGCCCCAACCAAAAGACACAGACTGGCTGAATGGATACAAAAACAAGACCCCTATATATGTTGTCTACAAGAAACCCACCTCAAAACAGGGGACACATGCAAACTGAAAGTGAAGGGCTGGAAAAGATATTCCACGCAAATAGAGACCAAAAGAAAGCAGGAGTAGCAATACTCATATCAGATAAAATAGACTTTAAAACAAAGGCTGTGAAAAGAGACAAAGAAGGACACTACATAAAGATCAAGGGATCAATCCAACAAGAAGATATAACAATTTTAAATATATCTGTGCCCAACATAGGAGAACCACAATATGTAAGACAAATTTTAACAAGTATGAAAGAGGAACTTAACAATAATACTATAATAGTGGGAGACTTTAATACCCCACTCACACCTATGGATAGATAACTAACCAGAAAATTAACAAGGAAACACAAACTTTAAATGATACAATAGACCAGTTAGACCTAATTGATATCTATAGGACATTTCACCCCAAAACAATGAATTTCACCTTTTTCTCAAGTGCACATGGAACCTTCTCTAGGATAGATCACATCCTGGGCCATAAATCTAGCCTTGGTAAATTTTAAAAAAATTAAAATCATTCCAAGCATCTTTTCTGACCACAATGCAGTAAGATTAGATCTCAATTACAGGAGAAAAACTATTAAAAATTCCAACATATGGAGGCTGAAAAACATGCTGCTGAATAACCAACAAATCACAGAAGAAATCAAAAAAAGAAATCAAAATATGCATAGAAATGAATGAAAATGAAAACACAAAAACCCAAAACCTGTGGGAAACTGTAAAAGCAGTGCTAGGGGAAAGTTCATTGCAATACAGGCATACCTCAAGAAATAAGAAAAAAGTCAAATAACCTAACTCTACACCTAAAGCAACTAGAAAAGGAAGAAATGAAAAACCCCAGGGTTAGTAGAAGGAAAGAAATCTTTAAAATTAGGGCAGAAATAAATGCAAAAGAAACAAAAGAGACCATAGCAAAAATCATAAAACACTGGTGAAAGAAATCAAAGAGGACACTAATAGATGGAGAAATATACCATGTTCATGGATCGGAAGAACCAATATAGTGAAAATGAGTATAGTACCCAAAGCAATCTATAGATTCAATGCAATCCCTATCAAGCTACCAACGGTATTTTTCACAGAGCTAGAAAAAATAATTTCAAGATTTGTATGGAAATCCAAAAACCTTGCTAAACCAATTTTGAGAAAGAAGAATGGAACTGGAGGAATCAACCTGCCTGACTTCAGGCTCTACTACTACAAAGCCACAGTCAAGACAATATGGTACTGGCACAAAGACAGAAATATTCATCAATGGAATAAAATAGAAAGCCCAGAGGTAAATCCATGCACCTATGGACACCTTGTCTTTGACAAAGGGAGGCAAGAATATACAATGGAGAAAAGACAATCTCTTTAACAAGTGGTGCTTGGAAAACTGGTCAACCACTTGTAAAAGAATGAAATACTTTCTAACACCATACACAAAAGTAAATTCAAAATGGATTAAAGATCTAAACGTAAGACCAGAAACTATAAAACTCCTAGAGGAGAACATAGGCAAAACATTCTCCAACATAAATCACAGCAGGATCCTCTATGACCCACCTCCCAGAATACTGGAAATAAAAGCAAAAATAAACAAATGGGGTATAATTAAAATTAAAAGCTTCTGCACAACAAAGGAAACTATAACCAAGGTGAAAAGACAGCCTTCAGAATGGGAGAAAATAATAGCAAATGAAACAACAGACAAACAACTAATCTCAAAAATATACAAGCAACTTATGCAGCTCAGTTCCAGAAAAATAAATGACCCAATCAAAAAATGGGCCAAATAACTAAATAGACATTTCTCCAAAGAAGACATATGGATGGCTAGCAAACACATGAAAAGATGCTCAACATCACTCACTATCAGAGAAGTGCAAATCAAAACCACAATGAGGTACCATTTCACACCAGTTAGAATGGCTGTGATCCAAAAGTCAACAAGCAATAAATGCTGGAGAGGGTGTGGAGAAAAGGGAACTTTCCTACACTGTTGGTGGGAATGCAAACTAGTACAGCCACTATGGAGAACAGTGTGGAGATTTGCTAGCGACAGAATGAAATACCAACACGGCCGAGTGGTTTGAATCTTTTTCTTTATTCTTATTCTCTGCTGCTTCTTGCAGCTACCTTATTTTATATCTTTTTCATAACAATTTACAGGGCAAGTTGCCAAAACACTATGATTCAATGACTATACAGTGCACAGGCATGGGGTGAGATAACCTTTACCTTAACTTATTTACTGCAGCTAAGACTTTGTTTTGGGGAACTTCCTTATCAACTTAGAATCCATTTTGACCCTGGGTCTGTTCCTTTCTGAAGGATCAGAGAAACATCCTTGTATGCAAGAAATGTTCTTTTCCACAGGGTCAAAGGATTCTTGGCTGAAGATCTCGTTTGCAAGAATATTCAGCCCTGACCGGGAGCCTTGTTTGCAAGGGTCTTCCCAGCCTCCCTTATATTTTGTTCCCTACATCTCCCCTTTCTTTTCTTGCAGGTGCTGAATAAGCGCCTGAATACGCAAAGCTTCTTTTTCAGTTGTTTCCCTTCTTGCCAGCACCAGTAGACTGTAAAAGAAGTGAAACATAAAGCAACAATTAACAAAGTATTCACAAAGGATGTTGTTAACAATGTAGATATATTTCATAAAGGATTGAGGTTATCTAATCCTTTTTGAAGATTTTTCAGTATATCAGAACCAATAATGTCAGGCAGCGTCTTATTAAAAGTTGACAAAATAGTTTGTTCCAATTTCATAATTTCAGCAGTTAAATTCTGGTGTCCCACCAAAGACCTTCTCACTTTTTCCCAGCCCTCAATCATATTAAAGGGAACAGGGGTTACACATAGGTGAGATGTATTCCAATCACATTTTAACACACTCTTTGTAGCTAACACAGTCACTTGATCTCCTAACCAGGAAACAGTGTGTTGTAAATTCAATACATCAGTAGCCAATTGAGCATCCAAATCATGCTGTTGTTGCCACAATAAATGAGCATCCTTATGCCACTCCTTGATGAAATCAGCATTCTGTATGCCCTGATGCAAAGCAAGACCTGCTACAGTTGCTGTTGCTGTTACTGAAGCCAAAGCAAGAATTGATGTGATGATGATGCCAAGCATTCTTCGGGATCAATGGAGAAGAGTTTGTACACCATTCACAAGATGAGTGACAGCAAGAGTCCGACCAAGGTCGAGTAAGATTAATAGGTAACCAGAGTTCAGTCCATGCTTTCACAATAACCAAACAGTAACTATTGGAATGAACCATCTTGTTTTCAACATTTTCCCACCAGGAACGGTTTATACATTGAGTCAAGTTACAATCAGAACATGATATAACTCCCAAATTTCATTCCAGGTCCATTGCCCATACAGTAAAGAGTAAGGAAATTTTACACATGCTATAGCAGAGTAAGATTTGTTAATATGCAAATGAACTTAAAAGGCCCAGAAGGATCATTAACATTTAAGGTGAAATTTCCAGTCCAAATAGTAAGATTACCTGACAAGTCACCACTGCCATCATGGCCAACAGAAGATTAGCAGGACTCAATGGCTGCCCCGCCTTCTGCAATGACTTTTCAGCTTCCTGCGTCAGTTTCTTCAGCTGTCCCCATGTTGGTGGATTCACTTCTCTTGTTGCAAAGGTGAAGGTCCTCTGCACGGACAGTTCCTGAAACTGGCGCACAAATGTCGCTCATCCTGCAACTTCACCAATCTTAATGGAACCCAGATCCTGGAATCATTCACAGAAATGAAAGCATATCCTCGCCCCAAAAAATGAAGTACTGCTGGAATCCATCCCTTTATCTCATCCTTATACCATACCCGGGAATGTTCAAAGCTTTTTGTCTTCTTTTCTGTATTGCCAAAATGCTGTTCTGCTGGAATCATCTTACCTTTTCCCCAGACATTCAAAAAATTAAGAGTTAATAGCGTTTTATTTAATGCATCCCTTGGTGATATCACACCCTTCTTCCCCTTTTCTTATTTTTTCAATATACTCACGAAGAGTACGATTAGCTCTTTTAATTATAGCTTGTCCTTGACTGTTATAAGGAATTCCAAAAGTATGCTTAATATGATATTGTTTTAAAAATTGAGATAATTTAGAGGATTGATATGTGCGAGCATTATCAGTTTTTAATTCTATAGGTATGCCCATAAAAGCAAAGCAAAATAGTAAATGAGTAATAATGGAATCAGCCTTTTCTGAACTTCAAGCAGTAGCCCACTGAAAGTGAGAATAAGTATCTATAGTATGATGAACATATTTCTCATAGAACATAGAAGCAGAGAATGTAAACCGCTGATTTTCTCTCCCTACTTTAGCTTTATCAGCAGCCACCGGGAATAGAGATGCATAAGGTGGTGCAGAAGGGTTAACAGCCTTGGAAGTCATTTTCTATTTAATAAAACCTTCCAAAAGGCAGCAGTCATTGCCTCTATAGAATCTGAATCCTCCCCCGAACTCACTTCTCCATCTGTCTCAGTGGATGAATCTGTACTATCATCCGGAGGCGTGGGCAGAGGCCAAGGTGAAGCCCCCTCCTCACATTTGCCTTTTTTTTCTCTCTCTCTCACAAACACATCTTTATACAGGGGATCATCATCTTTTTAAGAGGACATGAGGTGGCCTCACTGTCAGCAATCATTAATTTAAAAGCCTGTGTTATGACACTACATAGAGTCCACAGCTTTAAAGAAATCACATTTCTTTTGATGCTGCCTTCTTAACTCCTTTTTTAATCTTTTCCATTCCTTTAAATTCAACTGTATTTCTGTTTGATATTTAAACCAATAGCAATGCTTCTCTATAAGGAAGAACAACTCACTCAAACGGCGAGTAGACGTTTTAACTCCTGTAGAATGCAGGAGCCCCTTAACCAGCTCCATATATTGGGACCTTAAAGATGGGGACTTCCCCATGGTTTTTTCTTTTTCTTTTCTCTTATTTTTCTGTTTATTTTTCTTTTTCCCGAAAGTACCCCTTTCAGCGTTCTGCACCGCCGGAGTGCTTACCCTTTCGGTTCTTTTCTTTTGTTTTTTTCTTTTTTCCCAAAAGCCCCCTTTCAGCTTTCTGCCCCGGCTGCTTACCCTTTCAGTTCCATCGTGCCCCACATTGAGCGCCAGATGCTAGTGACTGAATGAAACACCAACACGGCCGAGTGGTGTGAATCTTTTTCTTTATTCTTCTTATTCTCTGCTACTTCTTGCAGCTGCCTTATTTTATATCTTTTCACAACAATTTACAGGGCAAGTTGCCAAAACACTATGATTCAATGACTATACAGTGCACAGGCATGGGGCGAGATAACCTTTACTTTAACTTATTTACTGCAGCTAAGACTTTGTTTTGGGAACTTCCTTATCAACTTAGAATCCATTTTGACCCTGGGTCTGTTCCTTTTGAAGGATCAGAGAAACATCCTTGTATGCAAGAAATGTTCTTTCCACGGGGTCAAAGGATTGTTGGCTGAAGATCTCGTTTGCAAGAATATTCAGCCCTGACCGGGAGCCTTGTTTGCAAGGGTCTTCCCAGCCTCCCTTATACTTTGTTCTCTACAGAGGTTCCTTTAAAAACTGGAACTAGAACTGCCTTATGACCCAGCAATCCCACTGCTGGGCATAGACATCTAGGAAACCAGAAATGAAAGAGACACATGTAACCCAATGTTCATCACAGCACTGTTTACAATAGCCAGGACATGGAAGTAACCTAGATGTCCATCAGCAGACGAATGGATAAGAAAGCTGTGGTACATATACACAATGGAGTATTACTCAGCTATTAAAAAGAATGCATTTGAATCAGTTCTAATGAGGTGGATGAAACTGGAGCCGATTATACAGAGTGAAGTAAGCCAGAAAGAAAAACACCAATACAGTATACTAACACATATATATGGAATTTAGAAAGATGATAATGATAACCCTGTATGCGAGAGAGCAAAAGAGACATAGATGTATAGAACAGTCTTTTGGACTCTGTGGGAGAGGGAGAGGGTGGGATGATTTGGGAGAATGGCACTGAAACATGTATAATATAAGAAACAAATTGCCAGTCCAGGTTCGATGCAGGATACAGGATGCTTGGGGCTGGTGTGCTGGGATGACCCAGAGGAATGGTATGGGGAGGGAGGTGGGAGGGGGGTTCAGAATGGGGAACACATGTACACCCATGGCGGATCATGTTGATATATGGCAAAACCAATACAATATTGTAATTAGCCTCCAATTAAAATAAATAAACTTAAATTTTAAAAAATAAAAATTTTAATTAAATTAAAAAAACATAAGAAACCCCTTTAAAGAAATAGAATTATTAGTCATTGAGTATTTCACTAGGTACTAATACTCTCTATATATTATATTTATTATTAACTTATATACTGAGATAGCCAATATATTTCACGTTTTACAAGGTGAAGAAACTAGAGAACTTAAGTAATCTTCCTAGGATCATATACCTAGTAAATGAACTTGACACTGGAGACAGTTTCCTATGTATGATGGTTCTTTGTTGTAAACATGTATTTCCAAAGGTCTAGTTTTTAGTCCTTAAAAATAAAGTCTACTACACTAGAGGCAACAGCAACTTCTCATTAAAAATTTTAAATAAATACACACACACACACACACACACACACACACACACACCCCTAGTTTCTTTCCGTTTTCTTCTGTCCCTAATAACTAGCATTAGTTGGAAGATATTATTTTTGTATTAGGCCTTAAATTGAAAACAATAAGTCAAAATGAATGTTATTTTATGCAAAACATTTGAATTGCATTATTATTAAAATCCAACATGTCATATGAGGCTGATTTCCATGAAAAGAATAAGAGAATAAGAGTACATGTTTAAAAATAACACATTGGAACCAAAAGGAATATCACCAAGACTCAAAATAGAAGGATATATATTTCCTTCTAATTTTAAGAAGAAAGATGTGCATAATTCATTCATTTTAATTAATTACCTAAAGGTAATTTAATGATAATTCCAAATTTTAATAATCATCACAAAAAAGACATTTTAAAAACATTTTGCATTTCAAAAGTATTTAAAAGAAATTTTGAGAACTTATTTCAGTTAAGTATGAATGATGTCAAGTAAAAGGTGATGAATGGTAAAGTTATAGGAAACTCAAATAAAAAAATGCTATGTGTAAATAGCAGCTATCCCAGAAATTTATTCCACCCCTGGTTATTTTTTTGTACACTTCTATAGCTCATAGGAAAGTGAGAAATTAATGTAGACTAATTCCCTACATTTACTTATGACACAGATGCAGACCAGAGTTTAAGCAAATTACTGAAGGTCAGGTGGCTCAGATGGTAAAGCATCTGTCTACAATGCAGGAGACCTGGGTTCAATTCCCAGATCGGGAAGATCCCCTGGAGAAGGGAATGGCAATCCACTCCAGTACTATTGTCTGGAGAATCCCATGGACAGAGGAGCCTGGTAGGCTATAGTACATGGGGTTGGAAAGAGTCGGACACAACTGGGCGACTTCTCTTTCTTTCTTCTTTCTTTCTTTCTCTTTCTCTCTCTCTCTCTTTCTTTCTTTCTTTTCTTCTTTTTCTTTCTTTCCTTCTTTCCTTCTTTCTTTCAAGAATTGAGGCCTTCCTGGTGGCTCAGATGGTAAAGCATCTGCCTGCAGTGCAGGAGAGCTGGGTTCAATCCCTGGGTTGGGAAGATCCCCTGGAGAAGGAAATGGCAACCCATTCCAGTACTCTTGCCTGGAAAATTCCATGGACTGAGGAACCTGGTGGGCTATACAGTCTATGGGGTCGCAAAGAGTCGGACGTGACTGAGTGATTTGGATTAATTAGAAAGAATTAAGGCTAGAACATTCTTAACTAGAATCACCCAGTGATTGTATCTGCTAATTTTGATGAACTAAAGCATAACTTAAGGGATCACTCCTTGACATTTCAAATTTAAAGTCACATATAAATTTCCATTCTGTGTCCACTCACACTCGATTTCAAATTTAGAAGCATTCTCACAGTCCCTGACTTTCACTTTATTATCAATGAAGTGAAGAATTTTAATTACCTAGAAATACTTCCTAGATATTTTGTGAGAAAGAGTCAGATTGAAAAAACCTGCACTGAGGACTTCTGTGTATTATGGCTCTCTCTTGGGCATGCTCAGTTGTGTCCAACTCTTACAACCCCATGGACTGTAGCCCACCAGGCTCCTCTTCCATGAATTTTCCAAGCAAGGTTACTGGAATGTGTTGCCATTTCATCCTCCAGGGGATCTTTCCAACCCAGGGGTTATGCTTAGGAGAGCAATGGAATTTCCTGTGTCCTGTCATTCTGGAGCCATTCAATATTTTCAGTAGTTCCGTATTAAGAAATCCTGCAGCCTCTCCCAAGTGAGAAGCCAGAGCTGTGGTGCACAGTGGAGAAACAGTAGGAGAGGTAGAGAGCAGTGTCTACGGTGTTGAGAGTGAGATATTCAGCATCCAAAGGATGAGCACCTCTGGGGAGGCTTTATATTATAACCGAACTGGGAATGAAAAAACATAGACTTTAAGAATTAGTGCTATGGGTTATGGGCTTCCTGGTGGCTCAGACAGTAAAGAATCTGCCTGCAATGAGAGAGACCTGGATTCAACCCCTGGGTTGGGAAGATGCCCTGAAGAAGGGAATGGCTACCCACTCGAGTATTCTTGCCTGGAGAATTCCATGCTATGGATAATAATTCAGATCTCCTTTCATGTGCTTTAAGAGATACAGGTGGCACTAGTGGTAAAGAACCCGCCTGCCAATGCAGGAGACATAAGAGATGTAAGTTTGATCCCTGGGTTGAAAATAACCCCTGGAGGAGGGCATGGCAACCCACTCCAATATTCTTGCCTGGAGAATCCAATGGACAGAGGAGCCTGATGGGCTACGGTCCATAGGGTTGCAAGGAGTTGGACATGACTGAGTGACTTTCACTTCACTAGCTATATTCAGTCCTTGTGATTGCCCAAAATAGAGGAGTCATCATTGTGACAATCACATGGTATTAGTGATTAGTTCAGTTCTTTAGGTCTAATGACATAGTCTACACTGTGAACTAACTCAGTGGATATAAGCAAGGTGATGTCATTCCAAAGGAATGGTCCTTGAGGTATTAATAAAGCAAAGTAGAAGAACGGGGGGTTGAGGTGGGGTACAGGCAGGGAAACAACAGCCAGAGTGTTCTTCATTCTTGGCCCAATCAACTATAGTTAGAAGCTCACTCCTTAGAAATTGACCCCCAGGTTTCAGATCTCCCCTTCAGAAGGTTTATGTTCCAGTGTGGAGTTAGAACCTGGGAGCATTTCTTCACCAGAGGAGAAGGAAAAAAAATTTTCAGTCCACCACATTCTGGCTCACTTGAGACCACTCTTGCTGTGAGTTCTTTGAGGTTAAATACTAATCCCAGTACCTGGGATGGTATCATCAATTCAATGGATACGATTTTGAGCAAACTCCGGGAGATAGTAAAGGACAAGAAAGACTGGCATGCTGCAGTCAGTGGGGTCACAAAGAATCAGACACAACTGAGTGAATGAACAAGTACCTGTGTTCTAGCCTGGCAAGATGAGGCTAATATCTTGCTCTAAAACTCACCTCCAGTTCCTAGGTTATAGTTCAAGCCAACGGAACCCAAGCTTAATGATTCTTAGCCCATACAACAGTATCTCTGAATCTTAGGCTCTTCCCAACCTAACCCCTAAATTTGGGGGAGTCCAAAGTCAAGCCACTGACCTCTGAGGCCCTACTTCCAGATAAATACTCTTTAATTCTGTCTACAATAAGAGGTTATAAAGAAGTGATTCCTAAAGGCCTTGCCAATCCCAAAGCCTATTACATTGGGTCTATCAAATGTCTGGTTCATCATTACAGTCTCCGATCTAGATCTCCCTTCAGGTGACTCAGACCAAATGATAATAAAAATGGAGAAATGTCTCTGAATTGCAAGGCAGGACTTGTGACAATCAATGGATTAAAGTAAGATTTGTGAATTTTTTTGAGCCATGTGAAAAAGAGTTATGGAATTATAATTTCTTACATTTTGACATCTGAATTAAAGTACCTGAGCCCTAAGGGGTGAAATCTCATTAAGATTTATGTTATCAATAATAGAAATAGGTTTAAAAAATAATGACATGCTAATTTCTGCATAAATATCCATGTACTTTCCAGTTTCCTCTGCTATAAACTTTTGCC
The DNA here is from genome assembly GCA_917880005.1 of Nanger dama. Classification (NCBI taxonomy): domain Eukaryota; kingdom Metazoa; phylum Chordata; class Mammalia; order Artiodactyla; family Bovidae; genus Nanger; species Nanger dama. The sequence goes on along the minus strand of CAKJTW010000094.1, from coordinate 2,311,786 downwards.
AAGTACCAAAGGCACACTTTTACAATCAGTATAGTGCAAGAAGTGAGGAATATTAAAAAATATTGAGATCATTTTCTATATTTTACAGATCTTTTTAGGAAATCTCTCTCTCCCTTCCCTTCCCTTCCCCATCCTATATACAGAAAAAGAAGAATATGACTTATTTTGCAAGAAAAAGAGATGGAGTGACTACAAATGGTCCTTGCTGGTGGAGGCTACAGAAAAATCTTAAAAATTAAGATCTACCAACAAATTAACAAATAATAATTTAAATGTTATTTCTCTACTTCCTTTTAATAGCTCCTATACAAGGAGATCAAGGAAGTGGCCTCATAATCAAACAATCTCCATGGTTAGAAAGTGTCCATCTGGGCTACGATGAAAGAGCTAATGACAAATCAAATAACTCAAAGGGAGACACTGAACAATCAAGATTCTGAATATCTAGACTTCTTTCTAGGCTGTAAAGAATGGAACCACTTTGAAGTAATATACAGTGAGTAAGTACTATTCTAGGGCCTTCTGGGTATTGGTTAGAGAAAGTTTTAGAATTTTAATTCTCTAGGTTCATAATCATTATCACCACAAACCATGCTTAGTTAGTACTTTATAAGATTTAGAGCAATTCTAAATACTTAAATTGTTTGAGCCTTCCAAAAACTGTATGAAGTAATTTCAGTAGCCCCATTTTAATATTGGGGGCTTCTCTTATAGCTCAGTCGGTAAAGGATCTGCCTGCAATGCAAGAGACCTGGGTTCGATCCCCTGGGTTGGGAAGATCCCCTGGAGAAGGAAAACTGGCAACCCACTCCAGTGTCCTTGCCTGGAAAATCTCATGGACAGAGGAGCCTAGTAGGCTGCAGTCCCTAGGGTCACAAAGAGTAGGACATGACTGAGTGACTAACACACAACACGCACATTTTAATATTAATATATGAACTAAAGAGATCCCCAAAGGTTTAATGAGTTACTGATAAAACCATCATGCTAGTGAGTGACAGACTTGAACATTCAGATCTTCTGGCTCTTAGCAGTGATAATATTAAATGAAAGACTGCATATAAGGTAACTAGCAGATTTTTAAAATACTCTTTATCAGGATAAAGAATTTCCCTCCTTTATTTCTAAATTTTGATAGGTCTTATTTATGAATGGGTGTTGAATTTTATCTAATGCTTCTTCTGGATTGATTAAGATTATCATGACTTTTTCTCCTTTACTTGTATGACTTATTAGATTCAGTTCAGTTCAGTCGCTCAGTCGTGTCTGACTCTTTGCAACCCCATAAATCACAGCACGCCAGGCCTCCCTATTCATCACCATCTCTCAGAGTTCATTCAGACTCACATCCATCGAGTCCATGATGCCATCCAGCTATCTCATCCTCGGTCGTCCCCTTCTCCTCCTGCCCCTAATCCTTCCCAGTATCAGAGTCTTTTCCAATGAGTCAATTCTTTGCATGAGGTGGCCAAAGTCCTGGAGTTTCAGCTTTAGCATCATTCTTCCCAAAGAACACCTAGGGCTGATCTCCTTCAGAATGGACTGGTTGGATCTCCTTGCAGTCCAAGGGACTCTCTTCTCCAACACCACAGTTCTAAACCACAGTTCTTTGGCGCTCAGCCATCTTCACAGTCTACCTCTCACATCCATACATAACCACCAGAAAAACCACAGCCTTGACTAGACGGACCTTTGTTGGCAAAGTACTGTCTCTGCTTTTGAATATGCTATCTAGGTTGGTCATAACTTTCCCTCCAAGGAGTAAGTGTCTTAATTTCATGGCTGCAATCATCATCTGCAGTAATTTTGGAGCCCAAAAGAATAAAGGCTGACACTGTTTCCACTGTTTCCCCAGCTAATTCCCACGAAGGGATGGGACCAGATGTCATGATCTTCATTTTCTGAATGTTGAGCTTTAAGCCAACTTTTTCACTCTCCACTTTCACTTTCATCAAGAGGGTTTTTAGTTCCACTTCACTTTCTGCCATAAGGGTGGTGTCTTCTGAATATATGAGGTGATTGATATTTCTCCTGGCAATCTTGATTCCAGCTTGTGCTTCTTCCAGCCCAGCTTTTCTCATGATGTACTCTGCATATAAGTTAAATAAGCAGGGTGACAATATACAGCCTCAACGTACTTCTTTTCCTATTTGGAACCAATGTGCTGTTCCATGTCCAGTTCTAACTGTTGCTTCCTGACCTGCATATAGGTTTCTCAAGAGACAGGTCATGTGGTCCGGTATTCCCATCTCTTTCAGAATTTTCCACAGTTTATTGTGATCCACAGAGTCAAAGGCTTTGGCATAGTCAATAAAGCAGAAGTAGATATTTTTCTGGAACTCTCTTCCTTTTTCCATGATCCAGCAGATGTAGGCAATTTGATATCTGGTTCCTCTGCCTTTTCTGAAAACAGCTTGAACATCTGGAAGTTCTTGGTTCATGTATTGCTGAAGCCTAGCTTGGAGAATTTTGAGCATTACTTTACTAGCATGCGAGATGAGTGCAATTGTGCAGTAGTTTGAGTATTCTTTGGCATTGCCTTTCTTTGGGATTGGAATGAACACTGCCCTTTTACAGTCCTGTGGCCACTGCTGAGTTTTCCAAATTGGCCAGTATTTATAGTTTTCTTGTAATGAACATATGGACACAGAAATTATGCAGGCTTCAAAAACAAAATGCAGAATGTTTCCTCTTTCTTTTTTTTTCTGAAACCATTTGTCAAATACTGGTCATTTTTCTTTGCTTGAATTTTTTATAGAATTCACCAAGAAGACCATTAGGTCAGAGCTACCTACTCTGATAACTCTAAACCAAAACAGCTTCCTCTGCTCTTTACTTTCATAGCTCTCCATTGATTTCTTTCCTTAGCTTTTATGTTAGTTAGTAACTATGTACTCATATAATCAATGTCTGTCCATACAGTCACACAGAGTTGGACACGACTATAGTGACTTAGCATGCATGCATGCAATGGAGAAGGAAATGGCAACCCACTCAGTATTCCTGCCTGGAGAATCCCAGGGACAGAGGAGCCTGGTGGGCTGCCATCTATGGGGTCGCACAGTCAGACATAACAGAAGCGACTTAGCGGCAGCAGCATACCCCCTAGACTAAACACTGAGAGTTGGGATCGTGTCTATTTTGTTTATGATGATGTCTTAGAACTTAGAATAATAACAACTGGCAAATACAACTTATGTACTTGCTGAATGGTTAAATGATGAATGAATAAATGAATGAAATTTAACTGTTGGATACTGTTTTCACACCTTCTCTGTGTTCTACAAACTATTGTTACAAGTTCATTAATTTTCTTATTTCAATAGAGTATAATGAACTCTACACTTTTCTCACTTATGTTCTTACAGTAATATAAAGTACAGTGTAATGAAAACAGTATGAGACAAATAAGAAAAATTTGAGGGTCTTATTCCATGTTATTCTGTATAACCCCACACTGACCATAGTATTCACAAGATATGTGATATTGGTTTTGGACTTCAGACATTTAATTGATTTTAGTACCTTCATTTCAATCTAAAAATAATAATGTTGCCTTTCCCTAATGGCAAATATGTGAAAATGTTTGAAAAATCCTAAAATGTTACAAAAAGCTAGAGGGTTGTCAATGATAATGTTGAAATTGAGAATGTTTACCTTGGAAGTATGCATTTATGTTTCCTTTAATACTCATTCAAAATGCATATATTTGAATAGTTTTGTGTCTAGAAAAATGCTGGACAAAAATATTTTCAAATTTTCTCTAGGCTTTGTGGGTTTGCGTTTACAGTGAGGGGGAAGAATTAACTTAAAAAGAAAAAAAAAGAGCATGCTACTTAGATTATTGTGACCACACCATTATTGTCTCTATGTATTAACTCACCTCCCTGTATTTTATTCATAAAACTGATCAGTGCCTTGAGAAATGTCCCCACAGTACCACAATGAAGGCTCCTTTTAATATGGAAATCAAGCCACTTTCACTTAGAATTTGATGGAGTAATTCTCCTCCAATCTAAAGACAAGAGAAGGACAAGACATACTGTTTCCTAGTCAGTCCTTCAAAGTCCTGGAATCCTGTGAGACTCCCGGAAAAGAAGTAACTCAAAGCACAGAATCCCAAACAAGTTATTCAGAAATCAAGCGGCTGCTTTGACACAGTTCAAATAGGATAACAAAACCATTCGACAATTTCACCAGCAAACAGGCAGCACTGACCTTGGAGAAAAGCCATAATGATGGCCAGAAATAATTTCAGCTGCCATCAGCAACATTATATATTCATGAAGTTATATTTATTTGTCCTTTGCATCAAACATACTTACAAACTAACCAAGTACTTAAGTTGTCTTTGCCCTCTTTAACACCAGCATAAACAGCTACAATATACATTACACATCTTTCAACTGCACAGAAAAGAGCTATTTCATAAAATATGAAAACATGAGGCTGAAACTTCTTTCTCCTCCTACTTTTCTTAATGTCAACAGCCCTACAAACTCTTCTTAGGGTTTTCAAGGTATTGGTATAAATATTTCTTAATCTCAGTTAATTCTAGAGGCAAGATCCAAGTAAAATTCAGAACAATGAAAGGAGGCGAAAGAAAAGAAAAAATCCTCACTCTACACATTTAGCTGGAAGGAGACAAGTGCCCTGCAACAAAACACATTTTGTGTGCTGAGCTCCCTCTTCTGATTATAAATGTGGAATTTCAAAATAAAGGGACTTAGTAAAATGACAATGTCTCCAGAGGCAGGCAGGCTGACTACCAAGAGGCTATAAGAGGACATTTCTTTTACTGAATTTATCACAGTCGAAGGTCTGCACTTCAGCTTATAAGGCTGAGTTCAGTTCAGTTGCTCAGTCATATCTGACTCTTTGTGACCCCATGGACTGCAGTACACCAGGCTTCTCTGTTCATCACCAACTCCCGGAGCATACTCAAATTCATGTCCATCAAGTCGGTGATGCCATCCAACCATCTCATCCTCTGTCGTCCCCTTCTCCTCCTGCCTTGAATCATTCCCAGCATCAGGGTCTTTTCAAATGAGTCAGTTCTTTGCATCAAGTGGCCAAAGTATTGGAGTTTCAGTTTCAGCATCAGTCCTTCCAATGAACATTCAGGACTGATTTCATTTAGGATGGACTGGATGGATCTCCTTGTCATTCAAGGGACTCTCAAGAGTCATATCCAACACCATAGATGTGACGGAGAAGCATCAATTCTTTAGCGCTCAGCTTTTTTATAGTTCAACTCTCACATTCATACATGACTACTGGAAAAACCATAGCTTTGACTAGACGGACCTTTGTTGGCAAAGTAATGTCTCTGCTTTTTATATGCTGTCTAGGTTGATCACAGCTTTGCTTCCAAGGAGCAAGCGTCTTTTAGTTTCATAGCTGCAGTCACCATCTGCTGTGATTTTAGTTCAGTTCAGTTCAGTCACTCAGTCATGTCCGACTCTTTGTGACCCAATGAATCACAGCACACCAGGCCTTCCTGTTCATTACCATCTCTCGGAGTTCACTCAGACTCACGTCCATCGAGTCCATGATGCCATCCAGCCATCTCATCCTCGGTCGTCCCCTTCTCCTCCTGCCCCCAATCCTTCCCAGCATCAGAGTCTTTTCCAGTGAGTCAACTCTTCTCATGAGGTGGCCAAAGTACTGGAGTTTCAGCTTTAGCATCATTTCTTCCAAAGAAATCCTAGGGCTGATCTCCTTCAGAATGGACTGGTTGGATGTCCTTGTAGTCCAAGGGACTCTCAAGAGTCTTCTCCAACACCACAATTCAAAAGCATCAATTCTTTGGTGCTCAGCCATCTTCACAGTCCACCTCTCACATCCATACATGACTACTGGAAAAACCATAGCCTTGACTAGACAGACCTTAGTCGGCAAAGTAATGTCTCTGCTTTTGAATATACTGTCTAGGTTGGTCATAACTTTTCTTTCAAGGAGTAAGCATCTTCTAGTTTCATGGCTGCAGTCACCATCTGCAGTGATTTTGGAGCCCAAAAAATAAAGTCTGATACTGTTTCCCCATCTATTTCCAATGAAGTGATGGGACCAGATGCCATGATCTTCGTTTTCTGAATGTTGAGCTTTAAACCAACTTTTTCACTCTCCACTTTCACTTTCATCAAGAGGCTTTTTAGTTCCTCTTCACTTTCTGCCATAAGGGTGACAATTTATAGCCTTAACATAGCCTTTTCCTATTTGGAACCAGTCTTTTATTCCATGTCCCGTTCTAACTGTTGTTTCCTTAAAGACCCTAAAAATAAAGTCTATCACTGTTTCCATTATTTCACCACCCCTTTTCCATGAAGTAATGGGACCAAACACCATGATCTTAGTTTTCTGAATGTGGAGTTTTAAGCCGACTTTTTCACTCTTCCTCTTTCACTTTCATCAAGAGGCTCTTTAGTTCTTCATCACTTTCTGCATATCTGAGGTGTCCTCTGCATATCTGAGGTTATTGATAGTTCTCCTGGAAATCTTGATTTCAATGTGCTTCATCCAGCCTGGCATTTCACATGATGTACTCTGCCTTTAAGTTAAATAAGCTAGGTGACAATATACAGCCTTGAGGTACTCCTTTCCTGATTTGGAACCAGTCTTTTGTTCCATGTCCAGTTCTAACTACTGCTTCTTGACCTGCAAGCATATTTCTCAGGAGGCAGGTCAGGTGCTCTGGTATTTCCACCTGTATAAGAATTTTCCACAGTTTGTTGTGATCCACACGGTCAAATGATTTGGCATTTTCAATAAAGCAAAAATAGTTTCCTGAACTCTCTTGCTTTTTGATGATCTAGTACTGGAACTCTTGTTTTTGCAATGATCCTGCAAATATTGGTAATTTGATCTCTGGTTCCTCTGCCTTTTCTAAATCCAGCTTGAACATCAGAAGTTCATAGCTTACATACTGTTGAAGCCTGGCTTAGAGAATGTTGAACATTATTTTGCTAGCATGTGAGATGAGTGCAATTGTGCAGTAGTTTGAACATTCTTTGGCACTGCCATTCTTTGGGATTGGAATGAAAATTTACCTTTTCGGGTCTTGTGGCCACTGCTGAGTTTTCCAAATTTGTTGGCATATTGAGTGCAGCACTTTCACAGCATAATCTTTCAGGATTTGAAAGAGCTCAACTGGAATTCTATCACCTCCACTATCTTTGTAGTGATGCTTTCTAAGGCCCACTTGACTTTGCATTCCAGGATGTCTGGCTCTAGGTGAGTGATCACACCATTGTGGTTATCTGGGTCATGAAGATCTTTTTTGTATAGTTCTTCTGTGTATTCTTGCCAGCTCTTCTTAATATCTTCTGCTTCTGTTAGGTCCATACCATTTCTGTCCTTTAGTGTACCCATCTTTGCATGAAATATTCTCTTGGTTTCTCTAATTTTCTTAAAGAGATCTCTAGTCTTTCCTATTCTATTGTTTTCCTCTACATCTTTGCATTGATCACTGAGGAAGGCTTTCTTATTTCTCCTTGCTATTCTTTGGAACTCTGCATTCAAATGGCTATACCTTTCATTTGTTCCTTTGCCTTTCACTTCTCCTCTTCCTTCTCAGCTAAATGTAAGGCCTCCTCAGACAATCATTTTGCCTTTTTCCATTTTTTTTTTTCTGGGGATGGTATTGATCCCTGCCTCCTGAAAAATGTCAGGAACCTCTGTCCATAGTTCTTCAGGCTTAGTTCTTCAGACAGTTCTTCTGTCTATCAGATCTAGTCCCTTGAATCTTTTTCTCACTTCCACTGTATAATTGTAAGGGATTTGATTTAGGTCTTACCTGAATGGTCTAGTGGTTTTCCTTACTTTCTTCAATTTAAGTATGAATTTGGCAATAAGGAGTTCATGATCTGAGCCACAGTCAGGTCCCAGTCTTGTTTTTGATGACTGTATAGAGCTTCTCCATCTTTGGCTGCAAAGAATATAATCAGTCTGATTTCAGTACTATCTGGCGAAGTCTATGTGTAGAGTCTTCTCTTGTGTTGTTGGAAAAGGATGTTTGCTATGACCAGTGTGTTCTCTTGGCAAAAGTCTATTAGCCTTTGCCCTGCTTCATTCTCTACTCCAAGGCCAAATTTACCTGTTACTCCAGGCATCTCTTGAGTTTCTACTTTTGCATTCCAGTCCCCTGTAATGAAAAGGACACCTTTTTGTGGGTTAGTTATAGAAGGTCTTGTAGGTCTTCATAGAACCATTCAACTTCAACTGCTTTAGCATTACTATTCATGGCATAGACTTGGATTACTGTGATATCGAATGGTTTGCCTTGGAAATGAACAGAGATCATTCTGTCATATATGAGATTGCATCCAACTACTGCATTTCAAACTCTTGTTGACCATGATGGCTACTCCATTTCTTCTAAGGGATTCTTGCCCATAGTAGTAGATATAGTGGTCAGATGAGTTAAATTCACCCATTTCAGTCCATTTTAGTTCACTGTTACCTAAAATGTTGACGTTCACACTTGCCATCTCCTGTTTGACCACTTCCAATTTACCTTGATTCATGTACCTAACATTCTAGGATCCTATGCAATATTGCTCTTTACAGCATCAGACTTTACTTCCATCACCAGTCAAATCCACAGCTGGGTGTTGTTTTTGCTTTGGCTTCATCTGTTCATTCTTTCTGGAGTTATTTCTTCACTGATCTCCAGTAGCATATTGGGCACCTACTGACCTGGGGAGTTCGTCTTTCAGTGTCCTATCTTTTTGCTTTTTCATACTGTTCTTGGGGTTCTCAAGGCAAGAATACTGAATTGGTTTGCCATCCCCCTCTCCAGTGGGTCACGTTTTGTCAGAACTCTCCACCAGGAGAGTTGGCCCCACATGGCACAGCTTACAGTTTTATTGAGTTAGACAAGGCTGTGGTCCATGTGATAAGATTGATTAATTTTCTGTTATTGTGGTTTTCAGTCTGTCTTCCCTCTGATGAAAAAGGATAAGAGGCTTGTGGAAGCTCCCTAATGGGAGAAACTAGTAAAGTAATGCTCAAAATTCTCCAAGCCAGGCTTCAACAGTATGTGAACCGTGAACTTCCAGATGTTCAAGCTGGTTTCAGAAAAGGCAGAGGAACCAGAGATCAAATTGCCAAAATCTGATGGATCATGGAAAAAGCAGGAGAGTTCCAGAAAAACATCTACTTCTTCTTTACTGACTATGCCAAAGCCTTTGACTCTGTGGATCACAATAAACTGTGGAAAATTCTGAAAGAGATGGGAATACCAGACCACCTGACCTGCCTCTTGAGAAACCTATATGCAGGTCAGGAAGCAACTGTTAGAACTGGACATGGAACAACACATTGGTTCCAAATGTTAAAGGAATACGTCAAGGCTATATACCGTCACCCTGCTTTTTTAACTTATTTGCAGAATACATCATGAGAAACACTGGGCTGGAAGAAGTACAAGCTGGAATCAAGATTGCTGGGAGAAATATCAATCATCTCAGATATTCAGAAGACACCACCCTTATGGCAGAAAGTAAAGAGGAACTAAAAAGCCTCTTGATGAAAGTGAAAGTGGAGAGTGAAAAAGTTGGCTTAAAGCTCAACATTCAGAAAATAAAGATCATGGCATCTGGTCCCATCACTTCATGGGAAATACATGAGAAAACAGTAGAAACCGTGTCAGAATTTATTTGGGGGCTTCCAAAATCACTGCAGATGGTGACTGCAGCCATGAAATTAAAAGATGCTTAAACCTTGGAAGAAAAGTTATGATCAACCTAGATAGTATATTCAAAAGCAGAGACATTACTTTGCCAACAAAGGTCCATCTAGTCAAGGCTATGGTTTTTCCAATGGGTATGTATGGATGTGAGAGTTGGACTGTGAAGAAGGCTGAGCGCTGAAGAATTGATACTTTAGAACTATGGTGTTGGAATAGACTCTTGAGAGTTCCTTGGACTGCAAGGACATCCAACCAGTCCATTCTGAAGGAGATCAGCCCTGGGATTTCTTTGGAAGGAATGATGCTAAAGCTGAAACTCCAGGACTTTGGCCACCTCATGCGAAGAGTTGACTCAATGGAAAAGACTCTGATGCTGGCAGGGATTGGGAGCAGGAGGAGAAGGGGACAACAGAGGATGAGATGGCTGGATGGCATTACCTACTCAATGGATGTGAGTTCCACTGAACTCTGGGAGTTGGTGATGGACAGAGAGGCCTGGCATGCTGCAATTCATGGGGTTGCAAAGAGTCGGACATGACTGAGCGACTGAACTGAACTGAGGTGGAAAACTGGGCGGGGCCATGCTGAATAAATCTTTAATCCAATTTCTGTTGATTTCTGTATTCCCTCTCTGTTATTTGACCTGTGGGCCAAACTATGGAGGAGTTAATGAAGATAATAGCTACCTCCTTCAAAAGGTCCCATGCACACGCACTGCCTCAAGCATGCCCCCAACCCTGTAGCAGGCCACCACTGACCCACGCTTCCACCAGAGAAACTCCTGGACACTCATGGGCAAGTTTGGGTCCATCTCTTGTGGGGTTACTGCTCCTTTCTCCTGGGTTCTGGTGTGCACAAGGTTTTATCTGTGCCCTCCAAGAGTCTGTTTCCAGTCTTGTGTAAGTTCCAGCGGCTCTATGGTGGGTTTAATGGAGGCCTTCTCCAAGAGGAGTTATGCCATATGCAAGTCTGCTGCACCCTGAGCCCCTGCCCCTGCAGCAGTCCACTGCTGACCCGTACCTCCGCAGAAGACACTCACACACAGTTCTGTCTCAGTCTATGTGGGGTCTCTGGGTCCTAGTGTGCACAAGGTTTGTATGAGCCCTCTGAGGATCTCTGGTGGGTATGGGGTTCGATTTTAAATGATTTTGCCCCTACCATCTTGCTGGGGTTTCTCCTTTGCCCTTGGACATGGTGTATCTCCTCAAAGTTGCTCCAGCACTGCACAGAAACCTAATTTATCAGATCCGGAGAGAAGACGGCCCTCCACATTAACTAAGCTTATAGAGATTGGCATGTAAAACAAACTATCACTTTATTAATCAAAGTGAAAACTGCAATAATCATGTAGAATATATATCCAGAATATTCTGTATCTCTTGTACAGATTTGCATTGGATACTAAACTATAACCACTTCGAGAATAGGGATTCAAAGACAAGAGAGTGGCCTGGATGATTTACAGAATTAATGCCTTCAGGATAAGTTCTGGAGAAGGAAATGGCAACCCACTCCAGTATTCCTGCCTAGAGAATCCTGGTGGGCTACAGTCCACCGGGTCACAAAGAGTTGAACACGACTGAGTGACTTCACTTTCACTTTCAGGATAAGTAACCTCATGTGTCCCTATTTGTCACCAAAAATCTGTGAGTGAATCTGTTCAAACCAGCATTTGAACAACATGTTCATTCCAGTTCTTCAAAAATCTGTCTTACTACTGTGAGTTATATCATAAAGCTTTAAGGGTAGTTTTAGTTTACTCTGTTTAGCCATAGCAGATTTTCGCTAATGTTCTCAGGACTGACTAATCTGTTAAAGGCTAACTTTAAGAGCACTGATGCTTTGAATATATACTATATTTAACATATTCCTGGGAAAGAGAAAATTTCTATCTATAATGTATATTGCAGAAATGTAGAAATGCTTACATCTTATTTGAGCATATCACAGAACTCACACAGTTAAATAGTACCCTGATTTATCTTTCCCACTCAACTCTCTTGTTAATATTCTGGAACTCTGGGCCTCTATTTTATTCATATTCTATTTCAGAATTTAATCCCAATACTCAGATTGAGAATCAATTTATTCACTGGTTGTTTAAAAGAATACAAACACACTCACATACACACACACACACACACACACACACACACACACACACACATACATATATATATGGAACAGTATCATTTTCCTTGAGGTGAGTTCCCCTTGAAGCATGAGTAGGACTTTGGATTCTGAGAACCTGTCAAGGTAGTGGGTTAGAGTTAAAGAGGATGGGAAATAGAAGTGGGTGTAAAAAAAAAAAAAAAAAACACACAGAGAAAACCAGGACTCCCTAAGACAATGCTTTCACTAGTTGTAAATTTTTCTTAGGATAGCCAACCAGGGAAGCTAATCATAAACAGAGCACTTCAAAATAAGACAGGCTTTACATTTTCAGGCTCCTTCTTCTAGCTATATTCAGGGAATGTTCCTAAATTTGATTTTAGGAAAATTCTGAAGAACCCCTCCCTACTTTTTCAAACAAATCTTCTCTTTACAAAATTTCCAGGGAACATGCTGATTCCAGGAACGACTGAGTGAAAAGGAAATAGTGAAACTGAGTAAAAGTTAAAAGCATGCCAGAAACAAATGTTCTCCATAAGAGTGGAAGTAAGAATGAACTAAGATTAAACAGAAGCTTTCCCATTTTTGAAGGATACAATCATATCTCAAAGGGGTTTGCTAAATCAAATAATAGAAGCCAAAAGAAAACATTTTATACTAATTATACAAAGAAACAAATGAAGATACCATAAAAGGAAAAAAAAATCCGAGAACTCTGCTATAAATTCAATAACAGGTCGGCATACAAATTATGAAACTGAATCTACAGAACTACTGTGGAGTAAACAGTTTCATTTTGCCCCATGAGATTTCTTCTTTAGCTTTTAAAGAATTGTGCAACAAACTGTTTCTTGATGCAATTTAAGATACTAAGCAAGATCAATGTACACACCAATAGAACTTCTGACATCTAAGTTGAGCTACGGATTACGGCCCATTCAAGCTCCAAGTCAGCCTATAAACATGTGACAACTTTTGTTAGTCTAATGGGCAGTCTACCCAATCTGTTTCTAACTTCAAAATTAGTATGTTGTGCTTAGTTGCTCAGTCGTGACCAACTCTTGTGACCCTATGGACTGTAGCTCACCAGGCTCCTCTGTCTATGGAATTCTCCAGGGAAGAATACTGGAGTGGGTTGTCGTGCCCTCCTCCAGCGGATTTTCCCAATCCAAGGACAGAACCTAGGTCTCCCGCAGTGCAGACAGATTCTTTACCATCTGAGCCACTAGGGAAGCTCAGAATTATTATCAGTTATAATAATGAAACTGAGATCACAGCTTGACTTTCAGAGCCAGAGTAATTAACAAAAAGCAATGCCACTAGTGCAGTTAACTAGAATATATTTCAGTTCAGTTCAGTGGCTCAGCCGTGTCAGACTCTTTGCAACCCCACGAATTGCAGCATGCCAGCCCTCCCTGTCCATCACCATCTCCCGGAGTTCACTCAGACTCATGTCCATTGAGTCAGTGATGCCATCCAGCCATCTCATCCTCTGTCGTCCCCTTCTCCTCCTGCCCCCAATCCCTCCCAGCATCAGAGTCTTTTCCAATGAGTCAACTCTTCTCATGAGGTGGCCAAAGTACTGGAGTTTCAGCTTTATCATCATTCCTTCCAAAGAAATCCCAGGGTTGATCTCCTTCAGAATGGACTGGTTGAATCTCCTTGTAGTCCAAGGGACTCTCAAGAGTCTTCTCCAACACCACAGTTCAAAAGCATCAATTCTTCCATGCTCAGCCATCTTCACAGTCCAACTCTCACATCCATACATGACCACAGGAAAAACCATAGCCTTGACTAGACGGACCTTAGTCGGCAAAGTAATGTCTCTGCTTTTGAATATGCTATCTAGGTTGGTCATAACTTTCCTTCCAAGGAGTAAGCGCCTTTAATTTCATGGATGCAGTCACCATCTGCAGTGATTTTGGAACCCCTAAAAATAAAGTCTGACACTGTTTCCACTGTTTCCCCATCTATTTCCCATGAAGTGATAGGACCAGATGCCATGATCTTCGTTTTCTGAATGTTGAATGTATTTACTCCTTAGCATGGAAGGAGCATGGAAGTCAGAGAGACCTTTATATGAAATGATACAAACATTTTCATGAATCTACCCTTCACAAATATCAATTCCTCAAGTAATTTTCTGTAAGTTGCTCAGATTTGAACTCTGAAAAATGCTTGATTTTTTTTGAATAACAAATACCTCCTCAGCAAGACTTCTAAAAATTTAGCATGGAAGAATTCGGGAGTTGGTTGAATCTGATTTCTTTTGCCTAGTAGAGTGATATAATGCTTAAGGGCACAGGCCTGGGTTTGAGTCCTAGAATTACCATCTCTTAGCTGTGGATTATCAATAAAGTTAATAACTCTCTAAGGCTCAGTCTTCTCATCTGTAAAATGGTGATAACAACAGCACTTAACCCAGAGAGTTATATTGATTAAACAACATAATGCATGAGAAATTGGCACACAGTAAGCAGTCTGTAAAGGTGGACTTAAAAAATCCTAGAATATATATTTTTGGTGGTCTAGACATTAGAGATTTTTAATATCAAATAACTAACAGAAATGAAATACTATTTATGTTTTCCCCAAGAAGTTGATAGTTTATAGACAATTCATATATCCGATAGTTGACAGAGAATTTATATATCTGAAAGAATTAAATACGCATTCTCATAGTTTGAGCCATCTTCCTGAACAGGACACAAAGGTCTTGGGTCTTGAAGTACACAGTGATTTCATCTGGAGACCATAGTCTTATTTTTCCCAAAATTTTTCCGTGTACAGACAAAGGATTTTCAAAGACGTGAGCTATCGTGATTGGTAAATAGCTAGTGTTTCATCAACTTTCTGTACTGCCACAACATTTGGGCTGGTCTATGGTTCCTCTTCACTGCCACTCAGCTGGCCCGAGAGAAAGGAGAATTATGACTACAAAGTTAGCAATGCGAAAGTAAGTAAAGTGAAGTCGTTCAGTCGTGTCCGACTTTAGCGACCCCATGGACTGTAGCCTGCCAGGCTCCTCTGTCCATGGGGTTTTCCAGGCAAGAATACTGGAGTGGGTTGCCATTTCCTTCTCCAGGGTAGCAACGTGAATGTAGAGATAAATGCAAGCAGATACATGGAAAGAAAAATTAATGGCCCCAGAGAAGCAAAAGTAAACCACATATTTAGAGAAAAGAAATACGTCCTCACTTTTTAAGAAGTCCATGTTGCTATCACTTTTGTGAAAGGAATCAAGCAGGGCATTTAGCTATAAAGGCACAATGGTTAAGATACATACTGACAGCCTTGGTTAGACTCACACATGCTACTTGGTTTTGAAAGTTCATTACGTTTCCATTTACACACAAGGAAAAATGGATAGTAATGTCTCTGTCTCATGGTTATTGTTACAATTTACTGAGATAATGTATGTAAAATACTGCATAGAACACTATATCAGAACTGTGATGGCTATCATTACTATTATTATTTGCCACGGAAGTATCTAAAAGGACCTTTTACTGTGCTTTCCTATCCTTCAATGCTAGAGGTTAGTCTCCCACTAGATTTTCAAATTAAAAAAAAGAAAAAGAAAAAGTCAGCCACAGCCTAAAAGCAAAACAGTAGCCAAACATAGAAGAAAACAGTTGATCAGCAATGATTTTAAGATACTTAATTCAGTTGCCTTCCCATTGAAAAGACACTCAAAACAAGGGCAGTCCTTCCATCAACCTGAAAGCTTGTATATATAAAATGGGCACACAGAGACACAAATGTACATGATTTATGTAATTTATATATAAACTGGAGAGGAAGGCAGAGATCTAACTCACTTTACATATTCATCTTAAAGATGAATAAATTCACGCCTAGAAAATGTCTCCCCCAAGGTTACCAGATGGTTAGTAACTAACACTGGAAGCCAAGTATCTGCCAGTCTTTCCATTACAACCAACAGCTTTCCACGCAATTCATTCCTGACTTTAAGCAAAGTTTCTTGTTAGGAAGGGTAGATTTCTAAAGCAATTCTGGATTGCCTTTGAACACTGACAAAAAGTAAGAGTTAGGACAATTTATATCAGATTTGAGGGATGCTTTAGATGATGTCATTTCCCAATTTCATTGCAAGACATTATCTCCGGGTTTTATTCTCATGACTCAAAGCAAAGAAAGAAAGTCAAGCATAAAAGGTAGTGTTTAACTGAATAATTGGAACAGCTTATTATGAGCTGTTTTATTTATACTTTGGGTAAATATATTATTCAGGCAGTATACTTTCATGCATTACATATTTTTATAACATTTTAAATGTACATAGTTTCATAAACCCTGTCTAATGTACACTGTAGGCTGACAATAATTATTAGAAATTGAAGCATATCATGAAACACTGTAAGAAATTCAGAGAATTTCTAGCCTTTTTTATTTTACTATTGATATACCCACTGTGACATTTACAGAATGTCATCGTCAACTCATCAGAAAGAACAATGATTTTCCTCTACTTATATATTTACATTTGAACACAGATCTTCAGAATAAATCTTCAAAACTAGAATTGATTCATAACAAACCATTGCAAGCATTCCCAGGTTGTTATTAAGCCCATGTGATAATATCATGGGGGAAACAATCCATGGGGCCACAAAGACTTGGACACAACTGAGTATGTAACATGAGCATAAGAACAATACCATGCTGTGTTCTTATTGCTGTTTAGTTGCTCAGTCATGTCTGACTCTTTGCAACCCCATGGACTGTAGCCTGTCAGGCTTCTTTGTCCATGGGATTCTCCAGGAAAGAATACTGAAGAGGGTTTGACATTTCCTTCTCTGAGGGATCTTCCAGACCCAGGGGTCAAACCTATGTCTCCTGCATTGGTAGGGTGGATTCTTTACCACTCAATCCACTGAACCACTTGGGAAGCCCATACATGAAAAAAATTTCTTTTCTCTTACTGTGTGCCAAGAATTGTGTTAAATAATCATTTCAGCTCAGGATTTCTCCATTTTAGCACTTCTGACATTTGGGACTAGGGCATTATCTTTTGTAGGGAGCTGTCCTGTGCTTTATAGGATGTTTTGCAGTATCCATAGCCTTGACCTTCTGGAAGCCAGCCCTCTAACTAAAATGCTTCCAGACATTGCCACATATCTCCTGGGTGGCAAAATTACTCCTGTTGAGAACCACTGCTTTCATTAATTGAATTCTCTCAATAATCCCATGAGGTATATATTATTGTCTCCATTTTGCAGATGAAGGGAGAGAAACAAGGAGTTTAGCAATTTGCCCAAGGTCACACAGACAGAAAGTGGAAATCCAATCATTGGCAAATGGCCCATAATTTAATCACTGGATGATACACCTCACTCAAGGACCCAGATGAACGTAAAATCAAGTTCTATGTATCCACAGACATCTTCCCAGCCACAGTGAAATGGAGAGACTCCTTCAGAAAGGGGCACATACCAGTTCCCTGCAAAATTTTTCTTTACATGTACCATGTCTGAGTCACTGAGTTATGCTGCAGCCACAAGGAAGGTGAAACATTAGTGGCTGAGAGCATCAGAAGTTTGTTTCTGGCCCCAGTCATTAATATACTGTCACTGTCCTGTGGCCTCCATCATCCTGGGATGTGATTCAAGGATGAGGACTTGCAGGGGACAGACCAGTCTCTCGCAAGGTGATAGCAAACTACCTGGAAAGGCAATGTTTCTGCTCAGAAGTGACACAGATCATGGTCAAAGCAAGCCCGGTGGTCAAGTTTGAAGACAGTGGGCAGGAAATTCTACCTTCCCTTGAGGGGTAGAGGGTAGGCATTAGGGAGACGCCAGGTGAAGAGCATTCTTAGTAGGAAAGAATAAAATTTTTGAAAAATAATACAGCCTTCATACAACTACACTGAAAAGTGATAAGGAGTAATGTCATTTAGAAAAACAACTTGTTTATTATTCAAAATGCCCATATCTGTATGTTTCCTAGAGGTTTCTGTTGGAGAAAGCATTTCTGATGTGGCATCTAAATGCCAGAAATGGACATGTTCCGTATTTTAGAATCTCAAAACAGTAAAACAGCGAGATGTCACAAAACAAAGTGGATGCCATCTTCTGATTCTTTTTTCACTTTTGAAAAAGTCCTTTGAGAGACTCAAAAATTTCTTTCCTTTTCTCTGAACCCGTTCCATCATCTCTTAAATAGAAGCTTCAAGAAAGCTATTCGACTTCTACCTGATTCCCAGGCTATTCTAAGTAAGAGGAAGGTAATCTTCTGAAAATAGAAAGAGTAAATTGGTCATCACCAGGGCAAAACGGTGGGGGAAATGGGTGGTCAAAGGGCACAAACTTCCATTTATAAGATGAATAATTTCTAGAGATGTACATACAGCATGGTGACTACGGTCAGCACTACTGTATTGCATAAGTGAAAGTTCCTAAGAAAGTAGATCTTAAAAGCTCTCATCCTACACACAAAGAGGTAACTATATGAAGTGATGACTGTGTTAACTGACCTTATTGTGATCTAATTTCCCCAGGTACAGGTATATCAAATCATCACTTTGTACACCTTAAACAAACAACGCTGTATATGTCTATTATGTCTCAGTAAAACTGGAAAAAAAAAAAGAAAGAAAGAAAGGGTGTTGTGTTTGGTGTTTGGTGAGAAAACACTGCGTCAGTCATGGATGTCTGTAGGAGGATTCATCACAGTGTGTACATTACGATCAAAGTTACTCACTGTAATGCTTTCACCACACTAACCTCCTCTCCCCTTTCCGCTCTGCCACCATGGCCTCTCACTTCCAACTCGCATCCTCACCTTCTCTTTATCATCTCTCTCCCCCTCCCTCCGTCCCCCTCTCTCTGAAACACATATACATACACACACACACACACACACACACACACAAATATACCCCCACATTCTCTCAGGAAAATTTAACTTTATAAAAATCACAGAAGTCACTATAAAACAACACTGGTACCAAATGTTTTAAGGATCTTTTAGTGGAGCTACATAATACGTACATTTAATTTCAAGTATTCTCAGTCAGGAAGATCCCCCGGAGGAGAGCACAGCAACCCACTCCAGTATTCTTGCCTGGAGAATCCCATGGACAGAGGAGCCTGGTGGGCTACACTCCATAGGGTTGCACAGAGTCAGATACAACCAAAGAGACTTAGCACACATGCATGCACATCCTTGGGAGGAAAAAGACAGGACAGAAAAGTAGAAAGAAGGAGGGTCAGAAAAAGAGAAAAGAAGAGCCTGATAGATTACACATAGTGGCAAATCCTTGACCCTCCTCCCACTGAGACACGAAGTCTAAGTTTCCTACCCTCGACTCTTGAACTGGTCCTAGTGATTTTCTTGATCAATATATAGAAAGCAGTCTCAGGGACGTTCTAGGACTTCTGAGGGCAGACAACTATCCCTTTTAGCCTTGCTGCGTTAGCCCAGGCTATTTGGAACACTTTGTACTGTGGATTGAATTATTCTCCCCCCCCCCTCCACAAATTTGTTAAAGTTCAACTGTGAAAGTGATATTATATAGAAATAGGATCTTTGTGATTGTAATAAAGCTAAAATGAGATTATAGTGGATGAGTGTGGGCCCTAAAGGTAATGATATCCTCATATGGAAAGAGCTATCAGGAGATAGAAGGACACAAAGGGAACTCAGTCACGTCAAAACAAAGGAAGAAAACGGATTGACCCGGTACAAGCCAAGGAATGTGAAGCACCGCTGACAACCACCAAAAGTTACAAACAGGTAAGGAAGGATTCCTCTCTGGAGCCTTCAGAGGGAGCACCCCCCAATGCCCCCAACACTTTGATTTTGGACTTCTAGCCTCCAAAGCTGAGATAGAATATAGATAGATAGACAGATAGATAGATAGATATAGATATAGTTTTTTTTTTTTTTTTTTTTCCGTTTTAAGCCACTCATCCCCAAGAAACAGAAATATCTGGTCTCGGAATGCTCCCCATGGGAACTTACAACCCATCCATATGATGAGAATCACAAGTGATATGGAAAGACTACATGTGGACATCCATCCACAGCCCTAGCTGAGCTTCCAGTCAACAGGGAGAATCAACCGCTGGGAAATCCCTGCTGAAGCGACAGGCTGCAGGTGGGAGAAGTCACTGTGGAAGCTGGCACCGTGAAGCTGAGATCATCTGCCTAAGCAACTCCATCTAGATTTCCTGATCCGCAAAATAAAACTGTTCCTGGCTATTGCATTTCCTGGTAATTTGTTACATGGTAATAAACAAATGGAGCTGAGTCTAGTACCTAAAGGTGGGTTATATAATAAAAGCCTAAAATATATAGCCTTGGCAAGAACTGGAGGGGCTTTGAGGAGTCTGCTGGTGATGGCTTGAAGGACAATCACGAAAGAAAACATCTTAGTCCAAAGAAAAGGACGTCATAATTATGAACTGGCAACCTGGATGCCTGTCAGATAATGAACCCTTGGATTTGCCTGAAGAGATTTCCAGACATAAGGTGTAAATTTCCAACTGCCCCAGCAAAATCTTTCTCAAATTTCTGACTAATGCAAAACTCAGCAAGATTAAAAAAAAAATTCAAGCTACAGGGTTTAGGAATAGAAAAAAAGAAGAAAGTAGGTAGGAGAACAAGAAAGAAGAATGTGATAGATTAAGATTATTCACTAATTGTGTCTGACTGTTTGCAGCCCCACAGACTGTAGCCTGTGAGGCTACTCTGTCCAGGGGATTCTCCAGGCAAGAATACTGGAGTGGGTTGCCATTCCCTTATCCAGGAGATCTTCCCAACTCAGGGGCTAAACGTGAGTCTCCTGCATTACAGGTGCATTCTTTACCATCTGAGCCAAGTAAAGAGGTGAGGAGAAGATAAGATGAAAGATGATGACAAATCCTTGACATTCTTCCAACAAAGAGGTGAAACTGAATTCCGGTACCCTTGAATCTGGACTAATGTTCCACATTTATTACATAATAGTGAATAACTGGAATGGGGGAAAGAGGTAGTGAGGGAACAAGAGAAGAAAATCATTTGAAATTTTGAACCTTCTAGAATGAGAATAAAATAGCTGATATAAATCCACCTTTTAATACTGGAGCACTTCACCCACTCAATGTTATTCAAATGTTTCAAGATTATATGTACAGTCACATCACAGTCACTAACACAAATCAATGACTTCACTTGATGGGTGACCAAAATGGCTGTTTAATTCTGGGGGCAATATCTAACTAAGCTGTATTCACTCCTTCACTGTATTGTAACTGAGAAAGGCATTTTTGTTTGTAAGGTGGTATCTCTCTAACGGATTTTCAGGAATAACCTTCTTTGCCTTAGGCATGGACTTCAGAACTTCAGTTTGACCTAAGATATGTCTTTATCATAGTCTTTCAAACAAAAAGGATTCACACAAGGCAGAACACTCCTGATACAAAGATCTGAGTAAGTGTTAAATATGGAAGATGCAAATCTAATACTATGCATTCTTTTATAGATAAATCTCCTTCTTCCATCAAATATTTAAAATGGTTCAAAAGCAAGACAATTCACACTCTATGAAAAATAAAATATGTATGTAAGTCCAGCATCAGAGAAAATTTAAGCAGAATAAAAGTAACAAATTATGAATAGTCAAATTAATGCTAAATAGTTAATGAACTGAATTTGACTCTGAGCTTCCAGACAACTAAAGGGCAAAGGAAATAACCATGTGTACTTCTTAAAGGAAGAGAAAACATTTTCATTGCAAAGGAGAAGTTATTCTGTCAGAGAATTCTGAAAAAATATTTCTTAGAAGACTAACATTAGGACACCCTGATTTCAACAATATCTCTACAGTTATCCTCACACAAAATCACATTTCATTTAATGTTTCTTCAACCTTTTCTCAATGAATAAGTACATAATTTCAAAACTCATCTCAGTCATAGAAACATATATGGCCAAGAAAACCTATCCAAGATGCACCTTTAATATTTTTTCCCTTTCTCTACAATCATAGGAACTCTTGAAGGTTAAAAAGCTTATTTTTTCTTCTCAATGCCTAGTATCATACCTATGTGGCACATGGTATCATGCAGATATACCATACTTCTGTGTTCTGAGAGCACGTCTGAGGCAAGGGTCCTTATATAAAGAAACCAAATTCATTTCCTTTCACAGTTCAGACTCAAAAGAATGACATTGTGATTTGTTTATGCTATGTTAGAATGCATAATAATACATAAAAGCATGCAATGATGTATGAAATTCTGGCAAACAAAAAGCTAATATTACTATGGGAGTCATCTGGATGTACTGTTCTTTTCTTTTTCACAGTGCATTGCAGTGTGAAATGTTTATAGCCTATAGCTCATACAGAACTAAATCAGAGTCTTGCTTACTAGAAAACTGAAAGAGAACAAGTGGTTTATGCTGGTTAAGCATTAAAATATCCCAAAAGGTTTGGGAAAAATCAAGACACCAGCACCATTAAAAAGAGGCATTATTCGTAGCACAGTGGCAATATTAAACCTGAATGGTGAGATGGGAAGAGGAAATCATTGCATGAGTTTGGTGGAGATTTGCAGAGAGTTTCACAAGGCAGTTTAATGCTTAGGCAGCTGACTTTTATTGCTATCTCAAGGGCCAGATCTGACTAAAACTCTCCCTAGTCTTCACTCCACATTGTGCTAAAATGGATTGGAGCATCTAGGCAAAGAGATTTAATGTCTTTACCATTTGGAGGGAGGAAAAAAAAAAAAAAAGAAGAAAGGTACCCCCTGTATAGCCAGACTGGTAAGTAGCATTTACCTCCCCAGCAAGGAGCAATTTCTGTCTGGATGGGTGGGGGAGAGTACCATTCCATTTATCTTACAGTTTTATGAGCACCCCAAGTCCTAAAGAACCAAAATATGCAGAGTAAACTGGGGAAAGTATTTAGAGGCTGATACTGCAGAAGAACAGGTATCTACCCATCAAACAACTTATACTTTTGAGTACATACTCAGACCAGAGGATAAGAGCCTATGAGAGCTAAAGGGCAAAGACAGAGTACTCTCCCCCAGGAGATTAGGACTGAGTCCAGAAGAGATGCAATAACAGAGTGTGCTACTTAAAAGTCTCCTAAAGAGTTCATCAGGTCTGGTAGCGTTCAAATTGTCCTCCTGTAAGTCCTACCACAGGAAAGGAAGGAAGATGAGTTCAAAAGAAAAGTCTCCAGCACCCTCTCCAGCTTTAAACAGAGCAGCTCTACTTTATCTCATGTGTTCTCAGTTGTGTCTGACTCTTTGAAACCCCATGGACTATATATAGCCTGCCAGGCTCCTCTCTCCATGGGATTTCCCAGGCAAGAATACTGGAGTGGGTTGCCATTTCCTTCTCCAGGGGATCTTCCTGACCCAGGAATCAAACTCGAGTCCCCTGCATTGGCAGGATTATTTACCACTGAGCCACATGGGAAGCCCCTACTTTATTTCACATATTGTATTAAAAAAAAAAAAAACCTCTATGTTAAGTCCATCAATAGTAAAACTTGAAGGCCTTTTAAGAAAACGATTAATCATTTGAGACAGAAATCTGTTGCTCTGCTTTCCTAGCATTTATTTTTGCCGTGTTGGGTCCCTGAACTGCCTGAAGACACCACAGTTCCCTCACTGTCCTTATCAAATTGGCAAAGATATTTGGCTAATTAGTTTCATTCAACGTCTCTGGCCACAGTAACTGGTTAGAAAAAAGTTTTATGACTTGAGGCAGATCAGAGCCCCAAAGACTCAGTCCAGGGCTTTTAGGCAAGCCTTCAGGTTAGAGGTAGGTTAATCCATTAGGATTACTGAGAGGATAGGGCTAAGCCTGGAGTTACTGGAGGACACCTTCTGGACAATGGTGTCCAACTCAGGAGAAAGAGCTCTTGTGTGCTGGTTTGTGCAAAACCAGCCCTGTTCCCGGAGTTTCAAGTATACAACAAATAAACACCTGTTTTTGTTTATAATTTTGTTTTCTCCTCTTTACAAACTAAGGGCTTCCCTGGTGGCTCAGACAGTAAAGAATCTGCCTGCAATGCAGGTGACCTAGGTTCAAACTCTGGGTGGGGAAGACCACCCTTGAGAAAGTAATGGCAGCCCACTCCAGTATTCTTGCCTGGAGAATTCCATAGACACAGGAGCCTGGCAGGCTACAGTCCATGGGGTTGCAAAGAGTGACTAACATACACAGTAAGTAGACACACCTAGTGGGAACCCAGAGACCCTGACTCTCAGGCTCATGCTCCTTCCACACATTCATCCTTGTGTTCAAGACAGTATATACTCAAAGAAGGAATGACACTCTAAAAACAGCAACATTTCTAAAACCTGAGGGAAATACCCCTCCCCCAAAAAAAAATCACATTCCGAATTTAATAGAGGAGCACACAGTCTAAAGCAAACCTATAGTGGATCCCTTCATTGTGTTTGTGAATTCAAATGTGTATGTGCCTTGACCTGAATATGTAATTTCAATCTTGCAGACCCTTCTTAGCCCAAGACTGTGGTTCAGAGGGCCTCAGAAAGGGGTCGGCCTGAGTCATCAGCACCTTTAGAACACATATTGGCATTTAGAAAGTATGTTTTTGCTCATCCTGAGTCAGTAAATCTTTACCCCCAGACAAAGTGGAAATACTACAATGGTAACTGACCATGCTGGGATGCCCTGGTGGCTCAGTGGCAAAGAATCTGCCTGCCAGCGCAGGAGGTAAGGAAGACACAGGTTCAGCCCCTGGGTCAGGAGTAGAAAATGGCAACCGACTCCATATTCTCACCGGGGAAATCCCATGGACAGAGGAGCCTGGCCGGCTACAGACCATGGGGTCGAAAAGAGTCAGACACAACTTCGCAACTGAACAACCACCACTGACTGTGCCAGAGTTATAGTACTTCATGAGAACTATAGCTCAGTAAATGATCTCTCCCCCTTTGTTCTTTGTATTTTCACTTATTTTAGTGGTGGAAAGGAATTTTACAAATCCATGTGGTGATAAAATACAGTTCATTTTGTTCTATGATTAACTAGCTGCCTAGCCTTGGGCAAGAAAATTCAATACTGAGTCTACTTTCAAGGTGTTTAGGTGAGTAACTCCACTCTCAAATCTCTTTAGGATCTAGCTATCTCTGAGACTGTGGACTTAATCACATCGTAATCTACACAAATCTAAAATGTGGTGAAGTCTGGCCTTCAGCATTTCGATGGGGATGTAGAAGCTGGTGCAGGCTGCTGAGACAAGCGTCTCAGTGTAGATTTCCTTTGTAAAAGTCTGCTTTATAAATGTTTTTGTCTGTTTTTCTAAAACCTGCATGGAAATATTTAAGGTAGACAGATTCTAATCAAAAAGCAATTCTTACAAATATTAGATCAGAAGCAAAATTTGATAGGTTAAAAAAGACTATCTCCTTAAAAATCATTGATCTGAGAAAAGTAGGTTTATGCAAATCAGTGGCCATTCCCATTCTACACTTGATGCAAATTTTCCAATATTTCTACAGCTCTTATAAAAGTATTTCAGGATATAAACTTTGGGATGAAAATATAACTCATCAGCAGTTACTTAGTAAAGCAAATACATGGAATAAAATGTTGCTTCTTTTGATAATTCTGTCAGTGCTATCGTAATTCCACGAAAAAGGAAGCACGGTGTGATGAAAAATGGTTTGAACTTCAAACACAGACCTGGCTCTAACTCAGGTCCAACTGGAAATTTACTGTAAGAGATCTTGGAGAAGTTATCTCAACTCTTAGAAACTTAGCATTTACTTCTAAATATATAGTATATTCTTAATAATACATATGTGTGCTCAGTCTCTTCAGTCATGTCCGACTTTTTGCAAGCCCATGGACTATAGCCTGCCAGGCTCCTCTGTCCATGGGATTTCCCAGGCAAGAATACTGGAGTGAGTTGCCATTTCTTTCTCCAGGGGATCTTCCTGACCCAGGGATCAAACCGCTGTCTTTGTCTCCTGCACTGGCAAGCAGGTTCTTTACCACTAGCACCACCTGGTAGATACACTATATACATACAATAATATGTATATGTGCATATATACTCCCATGGACTGTAAATATGTGTGTGTGTGTGTATACTTATTTTTCTCCAAAGTGATTGAAGGTACTAAAAATATCAACAGTATTCTGATTAGTGAAGGAACCACTGTGTTATAAAAATATTTCAAGTACTCAAACTCTCAACCACATAGCTAACTACAGATAGAAATTCACAGCATACAAAATTATTTTGGGGTATGCTTTATGCCGTTTTCAGAGAATGCTTTACCCCTCACCCCAAAGTTTCAAATGTCTGGTTAGATAGAGCTTGCTTGCTTGGCTTTCTCCTAAATCATTCCCTTTTGCCCTACATTCAGGGGAAATCCCCATGCTCTCTCATTTTCCTTGTTTGCCTGGTTTCCCCTTGCCCTCTCTTCCTCCCTTGCTTCTCTGTCACCTCTGTTTTTCTTACTGAGCCGCTTCATTTTCTTCTTTATAAGCTGGCTTATTTAGAATTCCTTCTCTATCCAAAATTCTTGCTAGCTTTCTTTTCAGCCTGACATGGTTTGGCATATTACCCTCTGAGTTTCAATTTCAGAAGTTTCTATGTTTCAGTTTCAGAATCAGCGTTTATCTTACAATGAAATGAGCAAGCAAAGGCAGACAGAGTACAGAGTATCTTCCGGGGCTCTGTGGGAGGAAGGAAGTGTCATTTTCAATCAAGATATGGTTGGGGGAAGCAAGGGAGAAATCACTTAAGCCTTTACCTGTTTGAATGTACAGATTTCAGAAATAACTGGCACAGATGGGAACGTCAAAATGGTATTAGATTATTGAGAAATAAACATTTGGAGAAAACATAATTGAGACAATGGTAAAGAGAAAGGACTTTAGGAATTAAAACAAAGGATTATCTTATCCTAGTTTTTATCATTTTTTCTGAAGGACCCATAACTCCCAAGTGTAACTGGCCTGAGGCTTTACCGAAAGAGACAGTTGGGAACCCTCAGCTAAAATGAGCAGAGCTCACAGAAAAGAACTTTCTGATAAGAGCTTCTTGAATACCCTCTTCAACACAATCTTAAGTCACAGCAAAAGTTTACAAATTCTCAAATTGCAATAACAAAATAGAAATACTTATTAGTCTTTTATTAAGGACAGTTAAGAGCCTATTTCTTTAAAATTTGAGACTTAAAAGGGATAAAGTCAAAAGCCAAGCCAAAAAAATTGCCATTCTTGCTATAAATTTTGACACAAGCCTTTCAGAGAAAATAATATTTACTTTGCCCATTATTTATTATTAATCACAGATCACATTAAAATTGTAGAAGCCAGTAGTCTTTTCAGTTGATGGAATAAAGAGGGATTTCTTATCCTTTTTCCTTTCTACTTATTGGGAAACTTTACTGATTTTTTTTAAAGTTGTATCGAATGATGATTTTAACGTTCAGTAACTTCCTTCACGGAGAAGGCAATGGCACCCCACTCCAGTACTCTTGCTTGGAAAATCCCATGGACAGAGGAGCCTGGAAGGTTGCAGTCCATGGGGTCGCTGAGGGTTGGATGCGACTGAGCGACTTCACTTTCACTTTTCACTTTCATGCATTGGAGAAGGAAATGGCAACCAACGCCAGTGTTCTTGCCTGGAGAATCCCAGGGACAGCGGAGCCTGGTGGGCTACCGTCTATGGGGTCGCACAGAGTCGGACACGACTGAAGTGACTTAGCAACAACTTCCTTCAGGAGTAGAGTCACTTTAGAATCAATAGTGCAGTAAAGCTATACTAGGTTATGCTGTAAAAAAAAAAATACCATTGTTCCTTCTTCATATCCATCCTGGATCAGCTGGGAGCTTTGCTCTGAGGATGATTAAACAATCACTATTTTGAACATCTCAGGATTTCTTGTTTCTGTTCAACATACCCACTACAGAGCTATTTTTGAAATTATGGTGTCCTCAGTGACAATTCACTGAAGAATGTCATTTCATAATTCTATGATGAAACATTGTGTACAATGATTATAGGAAAATAATAAAATGTGTGTATGTTTGCTAAGGCACAGAATACCTATGTAAGTATACAGCTGACTCTTGGACAATGAGTGTGAATTGCATGAGTCAGTTTATTGCAGCTTCTTTTTCCATAGTAAAAACAGCAGTACTGCATGATCCATGGTTGGTTGAATCCACTGATGCAGAAGCATGGATACGGAGGGAATGAGTGTGTAGAGTATACATAGGGCTGGCTATGAATTATAGCGGGATTTCCAACTGTGTGGGAGGGCCAGTGCCTCTGAGCTCCACCGTTCAAGGGTCAACAGTAAGTATAAGAAACTGGTAAGTGTGGTAGACTATGAAGGAGAACTAGATAGCTCACAACAGGTTTAGATACAGAATTACTTTTCTGTTTATACACATCTATATATGCTTATTATTGTACTATGTGGATGAATTTTCTGCTAAAGGTAAATAAATAGTCACTAAAATACTTCTCTTTAAATGCCTCTGATCAAGGCTGCTGCTGCTGCTGCTGCTGCTGCTGCTGCTAAGTCTCTTCAGTCGTGTCTGACTCTATGCAACTCCATAGACGGCAGCCCACCAGGCTCCCCCATCCTTGGGATTCTCCAGGCAAGAACACTGGAGTGCCATTTCCTTCTCCAGTGTGTGAAAGTGAAAAGTGAAAGTGAAGTCGCTCAGTCATGTCTGACTCTTTGCGACCCCATGGACTGCAGCCCACCAGGCTCCTCTGTCCATGGCATTTTCCAGGCAAGAGTACTGGAGTGGGGTGCCATTGCCTTCTCTGCTTATCAAGGGTAGGTCACAAGAATACTGAACATAGCATACGGTAAAGTTGGTTAGTTCATGAAGAAATAAAGCTCATGCAATTGGTCTCACTGTCATTTTGAGCCACTCCCTGAAACCACAAGTCCCAGATAACTCAGGTTATGATTTCAAAAATATTATCAGATTTTCACCACACAGATCCTTCATTTCACTACAAAATACACAGGCAACGAGAAAGAGATAATTTCACAGCATCTCGGCGCATGGAGAAACTCTGGAGGTCATCTGGTTTAATGGCCCAAGTAACTTACGTAACAGTGTACACCAACTATATTTCAATTAAATAAAAAACTGTTCTATATTGCCTTAGCATCCACTTGGGATAGAAGAAGCCAGCCATATGGATAAGATTAGCTCATGCTTCAACGAAAGGCCCTCTGTTCTATATAGTCTTTCCTTGTTAAGTTTTTGTCCAAAGTAACGATTCTAAAATATCTTCGAAGGCCACCTATGTGAGAATCTCCTCTATAACATGCTGATAAGAAACAATCCAACTTCTGCAAGAGAACCTTAAAGGCTAAGAATTCACCACCTCATTATGTGCTTGGATAGCTTCAACTTTTAGAAAGTTTGTCTCCCACTAAGCCAAAATCTGCCTTCCTATAACTTTGATCAATTGGTTCACATTCTTGCTTTGGGCTATTTAATTGCTGGTAGAGATTTCAGCTGCTTGCCTGAAGGCAGAAGACTTAATGTTTTGTAACAACTATTGATCTTTGGCCAGCTTTGGCCTGTAGCTGGGCAGCTAGATAATTTATTTCTCTTTGAGGTTCTCTGATACTACCTCTAAGCTCCATTTTCTGTTTTATTTCTTGACGCTTTCATTTCTTTATGTGAAGAAATTTGAACACATGATCTTTTTTTTTTTCACTATGAGCTACACATTTTTACATAAATACCAATTAGCTGCTAATTATTAAATGTGTAGGTGAGAGGGCACAGATACATATTTATAGCTCAAATGAAAGCTTGTGGCAATTTGGATTAAATATTATGAAAATCTTTATAACAGTAATATTAAAAAATTAAGTAATGGAACAAACTGCCAAGAAAGGTTGCATAATGACTGTCACTAGAGGTATTCAAAGAAGAAATGGCCACCTGTTGGGAAATGATGGTTTAGAGCTAATTACATCTTCTGATTATCATCTGTGGATATTTATCTAGAATATCCTCTTCAGATTACTTTAAATTTTAGTACTTTTAAAGGCACAATTTAAGCATATTTATATAAACACGTCTGAATCATCCATCAATACTACTTTTAAAAAATTTCTATTAAATGCTTAGAATTTTTAGTATCCTACATAATCCTCAAGAAATAATCTGAAGAAAATGGGAGCACAAAAATGCTCACTGTAGATTTATGGGCGTACATAACTTATAAACAGTCTAAATGTCAAAACATAGTAAACTGGCTAATAACTTATGATTCACGCATGCAAGGAAAGCTGGGTAACCAATTAAGCTGCAGTCACAGTTTGTAATAACATATATAATGTTAACTGTTATACTATTAAGTGGAAAACCAAGGCCTGAAGTTGCATACAAAATATGATTTCAACTATGGGGGAAACTGAAAAGGAAAAAATAGTATAGCTCTGCCAACAAAGTGATGAATATTTTAATATAGACCATTTCCTCTGCTACACTTAAGAAGGTTGGATAAAAATATATAACAAAGATAAGTAAGTTAGATGAAATGATCAATGCTTCATAAATCTAGGACTCTAAAATTCCTCTGTGTGAGGAAGATTAAAGAGCTGTACACCGACCCATAGCAATAGGAAAGAAACTTGGTAACTGCTCTGGGCTCTCGGTGGATATAGGGAGGTGAAGACATTTCCCTCAAACCTTTGCTATGCTCATAGGTTTGAATATAAAGGTATATAACCTTGAAAGTAGGGTCTAAGACCAAAGATACACTTGGGCCCCAGCTGAAGGGAATTCACACAAAGCCAAGTGGGTATTCATCTATTGCTTCCAGTACCTAGGACTTTGTAGCAGAAGACAAGTCCAGCTGAAGTTGAGTCTACAATAAAAGGTTACAAACAATACACAAAACAAATCCACACAGAAGAGTCCACAAACGTACGTACAGAAACTGAATTGACACTCAAAGTATAAGAAATAATATAACATAGAAAGTAAAAGTAGTATGAAAGCTACTAAAAGGATTAAAAGAAATCTAAAAGCCACCATGAAGCAAAACTATGCTCTTATGAGAATACTGAGTAGATTTGTACAAGTGCAAATAGGACTTTTAGGAGACATGTAAGAGGGTTAAAACACTGAAACATGTAAGAAACGAATCCCCAGTCTATGTTCGATCCAGGATACAGGACGTTTGGGGGCTGGTGCACCGGGATGACCCAGAGAGATGATATAGGGAGGGAGGTGGGAGGGGCTTCAGGATTGGGAACTCATGTACACCCACGGCGGATTCATGTCAATGTATGGCAAAACCAATGCAATATTGTAAAGCAAAATAAAGTAAAAATTAAAATATATATATTTAGATGTAATTAGTGGACTTTGGGGGCAGATTTAAAGAAATCATCTAAAATGCAGCCCAGGAAGATAAGATCAAAAATATATACTGAAGTTGTTCAGTTCAGTCGCACAGTCGTGTCCGACTCTTTGCGACCCCATGAATCACAGCACGCCAGGCCTCCCTGTTCATCACCATCTCTCAGAGTTCACTCAGACTTATGTCCATCAAGTCCCTGATGCTATCCATCCATCTCATCTTCAGGTCGTCCCCTTCTCCTCCTGCCCCCAATCCTTCCCAGCATCAGAGTCTTTTCCAATGATTCAACTCTTCACATGAGGTAGCCAAAGTACTGGAGTTTCAGCTTTAGCATCATTCCTTCCAAAGAAATCCTAGGACTGATCTCCTTCAGAATGGACTGGTTGGATCTCCTTGCAGTCCAAGGGACTCTCAAGAGTCTTCTCCAACACCACAGTTCAAACACATCAATTCTTCGGCACTCAGCCTTCTTTACAGTCCAACTCTCACATCCATACATGACCACAGGAAAAACCATAGCCTTGACTAGACAGACCTTAGTCGGCAAAGTAATGTCTCTGCTTTTGAATATACTATCTAGGTTAGTCATAACTTTTCTTCCAAGGAGTGTCTTCTAATTTCATGGCTGCAGTCACCATCTGCAGTGATTTTGGAGCCCAAAAAAATAAAGTCTGACACTGTTTCCACTGTTTCCCCATCTACTTCCCATGAAGTGATGGGACCAGATACCATGATCTTCATTTTCTGAATGTTGAGCTTTAAGCCAACTTTTTCACTCCCCTCTTTCACTTTCATCAAGAGGCTTTTTAGCTCCTCTTCACTTTCTGCCATCCAGATTTTCCTTTCTCTTCTGGAGATGCCATTTACATGATTTTGAACCTTAAGTTGTTAATAAGCATGAAGTATTAAATTTAGAAGGTTCAAAATCATGTAAATGGCATCTCCAGAAAGAGAAAGGAAAATTTGGATGAAAAATATATTAATACACTTAATGAAATAATGAAATTAAGAAACACGTGAAGTTTGAATTCCCAAGAATAACTGATAGAAAAAAAAAATCATGCTGAGTCGTATATATATTTTGTATGCAGAACACCACAGAAGAATAAGGCAAACAAATGCTGTCAAAGAAAAAAGACAAATTACCTAAAACTGAAGGACAATTGAAGACAAAGGTATCCCAGATCAAATTCAAAAGCCTTGAGACAAGAGACTTATGTCTTCAAGTAACTAAGAGGAAAGAAACACAAGCTTAAAAGTCTATGACCAGCTTAACTATCACTCAAGAGTGAGGGCAAAATTTTCAGGAAAAACCTACCAATGACTGATAATCACTATAAAGTATACCATGAAAAGGGGAAATTCAACCTGTAAGGAACATGTGAGATAAAACAATTAATAGGTATACAAAAGCTGATAAATCTGTGGATAAATCCACACTTGCCTTGAATATAAAAATCAAGATTCCCACTTTAGGCATAATGAAAAAATGACAGAAAATAATGGAGGGAAAATGATAAACAAGACTTTAAGGCAAAATATATTATTAAGGAAGAAATGTTTCATAATCATTAAAGGAAACATTCACCATGAAGATATAATATCTTGAACTAAGATGGACACAAAAACATACTATCAGAAGTCAAGAGAAAAACAACAATCAATATAACATCATTGTAGAACTAATAACGTTACAAGGAATCCATTCTGAGGGGGCTCAGGGTCTCCTGCTTGGTTCTCAGTTTCATATATAAAATCATAGATATTAAGAAATGTATTCTATATTAAGCTGGAAGTTTTATTTGTAAAAGGAGCACTGTCATAGGTAAAGGTGACAAATATTTCCTTTGGCAAGCTTAGTTAAGTACAGAAAGAATGGAATTAATGTGTGACTCACAAATCAGGTTCCAGGAGTAATCAGTGATAAAGGCAACGTAATTACGACTCAAACTAATGGCAACACAAGATCTTTCTGTCACGGCTCCACCCTCTCAGCTGCAAAACACTGAACAGCTGTCCTTGCAGAGAAGAGGTACCTACCCAAGTCTCCTTTCCGTGATGGGCCCCACTTCTGCGCTCTTGACCATTTTCTCCTCTCTACCGGTTTGAGAACATCCAGGGAGCAACGTGGCTGCTGAAATCTTCCACTGTCCGTTTCTAGTTTCATAGGCTGCTCTATCTCTAACCCAGGTGTTGTTTTGTGAGGTAAGCATGTCCTGCGGAGAAGGCAATGGCACCCCACTCCAGTACTCTTGCCTGGAAAATCCCATGGATGGAGGAGCCTGGCGGGGTCGCAAAGAGTCAAACACGACTGACAACTTCCCTTTCACTTTTCACTTTCATGCACTGGAGAAGGAAATGGCAACCCACTCCAGTGTTCTTGCCTGGAGAATCCCAGGGATGGTGGAGCCTGGTGGGCTGCCGTTTATGGGGTTGCACAGAGTCGAACACGACTGAAGGGACTTAGCAGCAGCAGCAGCAAGCATGTCCTAAGTCACCCTAACTGCTTATCTTCTCCCAGTCTCCCACTTGATTAGACCAAGCCTCATGGGAGGAAGCGACAGCATTCCCTTCTCATGGTAAAGGCACACTATTTACGCTATGCTTTCTTCTCCTCCAGTACCTACAGAACTTCTGCATCACATCTACAGTTGTATTGCCTGCTATTCAGGATACACAGTATCTTCATTTTGGCCTTGTATATGGACATTTTGTGAATGTCACTTATTCTTGGTAAGAACGAATCTGAACGTCAGAGGATTTTAGATACATCCATTGGATCAAGCTTGTTATACTGACACACAAAAGCCAGTATTCATACTAATTTTATCTGCTACTTCCATTAGTTTCTAGGAGATAGCTGTTCTCTGTAATAGTATAGATTTGGTGGGTAGGGTCAAATTTTTATAAAATGTTAATCCTGAATTACAGAACTTTGTGCATCATTAAAAGCAGTTTTATTCTTTTAAGCACAGAAAATAATCCCTAAAAATTGAGTATGAACTATGCAGCAAAGGAAGTCTTAACAATACTAAACAACTGTCCTACAGAATAGGTTATTCGATGATCATGTTATAAACTAGAAATTAACAAAAAAAAAGAAAGGTTAACAAAAACCTTAGAAATTAAAGAGTACTTTCCAGTAGTTAATGTTTTAAAGAATTCACAATTGAGATCACAACTTATTCAAAATAATGAAAACTCTGTGTATCTAGTAATTAAGTATTTATAGCAAAATTAACTCTCTTAAAAACATATACACAGTGATACTCTAATCATGAAGTGGTTTTAGGCTAATGTTTGTATATACGGTAAAACAAATTTCTACTTAACAAATAAAACAATATAACCAAAATATATTAATTAGTGTGAAAAGAAAAAGAACAACTTTTAAATTCTTGGAAGAAAATACTGGAGAAAATCTTTATGACAATGGGATGGAGTTGGATTTCTTAAACATAAAAATGCATACCATATATTAAAAATACTTATAAATATGGTTCAGTTCAGTTCAGTCCCTCAGTCATGTCCGACTCTTTGCGACCCCATGAATCGCAGCACGCTGTCCAGGTGATTCACCTGTCCATCACCAACTCCCAGAGTTCACTCAGACTCACCTCCATCGAGTCAGTGATGCCATCCAGCCATCTCATCCTCTGTCGTCCCCTTCTCCTCCTGCCCCTAATCCCTCCCAGCATCAGAGTCTTTTCCAATGAGTCAACTCTTCACATAAGGTGGCCAAAGTATAGGACTTTCAGCTTTAGCATCATTCCTTCCAAAGAAATCCAAGGGCTGATTATTTTTAATGTACCCAAAGAAACTATGTGCCAAGTTTAAAAATCAATAACAGATTGAGAGATATTTTCAAGGCATAAAATTTTCACAATTAATTGGTTAATATGTACATTGAAATCAATACAGAAATCAGACTTCTACAGAAGAAAACTGTAGGAATATGGACAGGCAATAAAAGGAGAAATAAAAATGGTCATTATATTTATGAAGGGACACTTGACCTCACTAGTAGTCTAAGACACAAAAATTAAAATGACATTAAGGTAACACATTACTGCAGAGAGCTATAAGGAAATAAATAAAACCTGAATATACCACCTGCTGACAAGGATGCAGAGGATGAACCAGCTTCCATAACCAGAATTATCTATGCTATAACCACTATTGAGAACAAGTTGGTATTATTAAATATAGGCAGTGTGTGCATGTTTGCACAAATATAGACATTAAAACATTCTTTCTAGTATATTAAAAAGGTAAAAGAAACAGCCTAAGTACTCATCAATAGAGGAATAGCTAAGTGACTAATATTTATACAGTGTAACATTTTAAGACAGTTCAGATGAAAGGGCTATATTACCTAACAGATGAATATGGGAAACAATTTTGAGTGGGAAAAAGATGCAGAAACATGTATAATATATTTATGTAAAATGTAAATACATGCAAATCAGAACTCTATATTGTTTGGTCATGGATACAGGTGTCTCTGGTAAAATTATATTCACGTCAAGGCAGTGGCTACATCTCCATGGAGAAGGATAGCAAAGAGAGAGTTATACTTTGTTTCAATAACAGATTGGAAAATTTGAAATTAAAAATAACACCTGAAGCAGTTATGACAAACTGTTCATGTTTAGTAAATCTGCGTTGTGAATACATTGTATTTTTGTGTGTGTTATTTATAGTGTTTTACACATAAAAATAATCCAGAATTTCAAGAAAAATTCCTTGGGTAACAGGATGTACACCAAAATATTACTAGGAGTTGTTTCTTGGTGAAGGAATTGCATTTTTGTTGTATACTCCTTTCTACATCTAACTTTTCCTAATTTTTCTTCAATAAGAATATTTTAATTTTATTTTTAGAATAAAATTTATCTTACTTGTGGCTCAGCTGGTAAAGAATCCACCTGCAATGTGGGAGATCTGGGTTCAGTCTCTGGCTTGGAAAGATCCCCTGGCGAAGGGAAAGGCTACCCACTCCAGTATTCTGATTTGGAGAGTTCCATGGTCCGTGGGAAGGTAAAGAGTCGGACACAGCTGAGCGACTTTCACTTCACTTTACTTACTTTTTAAAAAACATATCTAGGGCTCTCCTCCAAAGATTTCTTCTTAAACAAGACTGCTATCACACTAAAGGTGATACGGTTAGAGAAGGTATCATTTCTTTTTTTTTTTTTTTTTTAATTAAATTTATTTATTTTTTTAATTACAATACTGTATTTGTTTTGCCATACATTGACACGAATCAGCCATAGGTGAACACAATCTCCCAATGCCGAATCCCCTCCCACCTCCCACCCCCCATCCTCTACTTGAATCATCCTGTGCATCAGCCCCATGCCAACAGAAGTTTACTTTGGATTCCTTTCAATACCATTAAAAGAGCTGCCTTTACTTTGTTAACTACTGACATGGATGCTGAGATTTATTATCATCCGAATCAGTGGGGCAGAATGATTTATTCTTGGCACTGAAATTTAGGTCCTCAAGGATGAAAACTTCACCAAAGAATGCAAATGATCAAATTAAGCACTCTATTTTTTTCTATTTCTAATGATGACTTGGACTATATAATTCAGGTGGTTTGCTTTGCTAAAGTAAGATCAATGTCTCCTGCCTGGTTTTTGACTGATACTTGTTTGCCTGGAGTGACAGAGAGGACTTTAAAAGTGTTCCTCATGATACTAGGCTCTTAAATTGATATATTCTGATTTTTAATACTGGTAGGATTTTTGTACTGAGTAAAACACCAAACTTCACATGTCAAAGGAGAAAATGGATTTCTGATCTGCAGAAAGCATAGTGGGCATCCATATCTTCTCTAACACCCAGTCATGCTTATTTGACACAATTTACACCCAAATTGGTTATATTTTAGGAATTTTTTTGCAATAGTTATATCTAAAAATTACATTTGCTGCACAGGCATTTAATATACCACTAGATGATTATTGATTTTTTTCAAGGTCTTTCAAAACCTTGATGTTTTTGAGAGGAACTGTCACCCTCAGCATCTCTTTCCCTAGACTGAGAATATATGATTTTATCATGTGCAATGGGCTTAGGCATCAAGCAAACCCTTTAGACCGATCACATATTCTCAAGATTCTTTGAGGTTAATTAAAAATAGACACTGTAACATTATGCAAAGATGTCTAAGCTTCCTCTCCTAGAATGAAGAAATAACATTGAATTTTCCCAGCTTTATTAAGTGCTTTACATAAATCATAAAAGGAGAACAATTGTTTCCAAAGAAAATAATCCTTTGAAACTTTTACTTCTCTAAAAATCCTTATCTTTTGCTCTTTCACGGTATCACTTTATTTATAACATATGCACACACACACATGCACACACCCCCAGCCTGAATTAGATATTCTATTGACATGTTTTGGAAGGAGGGAAGATTAAGCTAAGTGTTTTGATATTCAAACCGACTGTTCCATGGTTTCTAATCATTGCAAACCTGATGTTTTAAATCATTAAGCCATTCCCTCTAGCTTACCATGGGAATATATTTCCATATAGTTTGCTGTGATATATTGAGAGAGATAAGAATTAGAATTCATTTGCCATTTAATTTTTCTCCCAAAGTGACTTAAAAAGGTCATCTAATGCCCACAATTCTTCTATTTCCAGAATATTTTTATTTCATCTATCAGAAACCCCTGTGTCAAGGTAATTTATTTGACTAGACTTCTAGGATTTCAGCATCATGGTTATATTTATTTGAATAAATCCAGAGTTCTATCTGATTCTAACCAGCAAATTATGGGAAAACATAAAATGGTGATATTTAATAACTCTATTTTATCATGAAGTAAGTTCCTGCATTTTTCCTTACACTGAAGTGATGTCAAAATATCACAGGTATCCATTTTTTATGTTAATACTAATTTGCTCCTAAATATATATCCCAAGCTATTGAGATCTCTAGTTTTTAGATTTCTCTGTTCTAAAACAAATTTTCTTACATGAATGCTTAGTTTCATTTATTGAATTTTCTGACAACATTATATAATTTCTTCTCCTCCCTCATGTCAATTCCCAACTCCCCAGCCTCTGAGATAATGAAGCAATCAAAATTAAAAAAAAAAAAAAAAAAGACTGAAGAATCCAAGCTAAAAATAAAAAAGCAAAGACCTACAGGAAAGCTGAGGCTCAGTTACTTCAGAAGGTCAATGTAGAGAAATTTAAATAAGCAAAAGCAGGAGTATTGAGACAGGAACCCCGTCAGACTTGAGAGTCAACTATGCTTGAGCCCTAGAGAACTTGTACCTGGATGGATTCCAGAACAAATGGTGAAAGCAATATCTTATTTCCTTCATATCTCCAGAATTAACCAAGTATCTGATATAAAACAGATTTTCAAGAAACATTTACTGAAAACCAGAAAAAATAACTAAATGGGTAAATAAATAAAAATTAAACTATGCAGCAAACTATGCATAACTGAAAAGTATCTCTAAATTCTGAAAGCATGTCTATCTATCTCCTTTCTTTTTATCAGAGATCTCCTGGCTCAGGTTCCAAGCAGTGGTCCAGAAATGGCTGAAGGGATAAAACATTGCACTTCTCATATAACCAAAGATGCTAAGCTCTTAGTATGTAAAAGTACTCCCAGACAAGCTTGGTAAATGCTGATTCTCAGGCCTAACAGTTGAGAAAGGGATTATCTCCTGCCATATCAGTAAGCAAGGATGTAACAGCCATCAGCGATTGCACCCACCATGGACGGTGACTTGGTGAGCCCAGAGGGAACTCAGAAAGGAGAAGAATACCTGCCATCTAGCAGCCAACAGTGGAGAAGGCAATGGCACCCCACTCCAGTACTCTTGCCTGGAAAATCCCATGGATGGAGGAGCCTGGTAGGCTGCAGTCCATGGGGTGACAAAGAGTCAGACACAACTGAGCGACTTCCTTTCACTTTTCACTTTCATGCATTGGAGAAGGAGATGGCAACCCACTCCAGTGTTCTTGCCTGGAGACTCCCAGGGACGGGGAGCCTGGTGGGCTGCCATCTATGGGTAGCACAGAGTTGGACACGACTGAAGCGACTTAGCAGCAGCAGCAGCCATCAGACTGCAGCCACTCTCCAAGGAGACCCCTGAGGAAGCTCAGGATGGGAAAACAGGATACTGGCCCTAGACAGCTGAGGTTCATATCAAAGGAACGATTTCAGTGAGCCCAGACTCTTCCCATACATAAAAGTGCTAAATTCCTTAACTTGGGTTATCTGGTTTTCTTTAATTAACAGTAATCTTTTGGTGTCTAGACTACCTGCCCTTTGTTTTAAACTTCTATGTAACGTGGCTCCTCACCTCACCTCCTCAAAGCAGTTCTCTCAGGGTCACTTGACACGCTGTCTCCCAGGCTTGAAATCCTAAAAATTCCCACTGAATCAAATATAACTCTCAACTTTTAAGTTGTAACTATGTTTTACGTCCACACATTCAAAGAATCTAATTCAGTGATTTAGGAGATAAGTCAATGCTTTCTAGTGGAAGATAAAATAACAGTTAACAATTCATTAAGTGCTTACTAGTACTATTCACAGAGAAGGCAATGGCAGCCCACACCAGTGTTCTTGCCTGGAGAGTCCCAGGGACAGAGGAGCTTGGTGGGCTGCCGTCTGCGGGGCTGCACAGAGTCGGGCTCGGCTGCAGTCACGCAGCAGCTGCAGCAGCAGCGGTACTCTTCACAGCGGTTCGCCCTAGCAAATAATCTGTACAAGCCACTTATGACCAATCATTTCTAAAAGCCCCTCCCCTTGAGATGAGAAGTAGCTTTGACCTTGGCTCTGCTATGTACCTGCTCAGGAGAAAAGACTAAAGAGTAATGTGAAAGCATGGCATCAGGTCCCTGAGAGATGCTGGCCCTTGTCTCCATCTCATCTGTTTACTAAAAGAGAAAAATGAAACAAACAAACAAAAAAAGACCCTAAAAACATTGTCCATTTTCCTTAAAACATAGCATAATTTTTACCATAAAAGAAAGCTTGGAAAATGAAACAATTTCATTTAACCATTCTGAGGACCAAAAATAACAGAGCTTTTCCTCCATTCATTAAGGCAAGAATCATCATCCTTTGCAAGAATTCTCAGATGGAAAATGCTGATAGGTAATTCCATCACATCAACTGTAGTCTAAAAGAAACAGAATCTGGATTCTCATCCTACTGTTTTAAACCAGCCAATTTATATGAGTCCCCCAGGTATGTATTACATGGATATTTCCAAGGGTAAAGAAGGCATGTGTCACCTCTCAATGTGCAGGCAATTGCACATAAAATACCTCTGTGGCTTGTTGCTGAAAAGTCACACCTCTGATCCACAGATCGGCTTAATTTAACCATTTTTCAACATGTTAATACATTCCCCTATTTTAAATTCCTGCTTAGTGGAAAGTTTCCCCCATTGAGCATCTGATTTAATTTTGTCTGCTTGGATGCCCTTTAGGTAAAGGACACCATTCAATATCAGAATTAGAAGCATTCTATTCATTTCTCCCCCTGCAGCCAGGGAAAGAGAAAGAAGAGTGCAGAGAGGCAGAGATTCAAACAACCCTAGATGCAGCAATTCTCCAGCCGCTGAGCAATGAGGTTTCATACGCTGCTGGAGGACCCATTCATCTTAATCCATCTGGAAAGAGGGCTATGTGCAATATTTCACAATCTAAGTACTTTCTGACAAATCTATTAATTATGCACTCAAACAAATTATTTGCTGCCTGTGGAGGGTTGCTACTGGATTTTCTCCTGTGCCAGAATCCATGTCCTCTTTTCTGCTTTTAACTCATTGCTGTCATTGGCACAGAGATAGGAGTCCCCTCCTTTGAATCATCTATTATTTTACCTTTGATGTGGTCACTAGGAGACAAGCTGAACAGGGGGCTGAGGTAACATGAT
The DNA here is from genome assembly GCA_917880005.1 of Nanger dama. Lineage (NCBI taxonomy): Eukaryota > Metazoa > Chordata > Mammalia > Artiodactyla > Bovidae > Nanger > Nanger dama. The sequence goes on along the minus strand of CAKJTW010000094.1, from coordinate 2,270,692 downwards.
ACCAAATAACTGAAAGATATTTTCTGCCTACTTCCTTACCACTTTTTGTCTTCTGTTCTCCTTTACCAGAGTGTATGGATGATGTCTACTCTACGTGCTCAACAGTTAGATGAGACCATTTGTCTAAAGCTTACTGCCGCTTCCCACCCACGACTTCTTTTCCTCAGTTCTGAAGACAAGGCCTCCTCCACAATGCATGAGTAACAGCTTTCTGAAACATGTGCAATGTTTAGAAGGAAAAAACACAGAGATGCAATCTATTCTCACTAATTTGATGATTACATTCAAGTTCTAGTATATCATTTAAAAAGATCAAATTTTAAAAAATAATAGTTTCCTAGCCTTCGAAATACTGTGTGCTATTATAGAAAAATATTGAAAACAATGACAAGGACATAAGAATCACCCATAATACCACCTTTTTAAAAATGTGTGCATGCCTTTCTAGTCTTTTTTATATATACTGAAGATGTATGTGATATATATTAAAAATACATGTATATATGATTTTATATGGATTTTTAACTTACAATTTCATACATATTTTCTACATTACTGAGACTTTGAAATTTGTTGGGGTAATACAATTAAGAACAATATCTTTCCTAACCCCCAAATCCTCTCCAACAAAGACAGAAGAGAAAGAAGACACTTGTATTACTGAATAAGCATTTAACCAAAATGTGATCTGCATTGTAAGCAATTTGCCAAGGGATTGCAAAGACAGAAAGACATCTCACCCTTTTACACAGCCAAGCAGATACAACCCATCATATACATGTTTTCAAGATAAATAATAACTAGTCCTCGAATAAGATGACTTGACAGCACCATTTGTCACAAATTGTTCCTAACTTTACCTGGCAATTGAGGTGACCATCTGTTAGCTAATGGGCTTTACCAAAGGAAAAACAAACTTCTAGTTTTATGACAGGAAGCACTTTTGCAACATGCTCAAGGTACAAACATCTTAGTTTTTATTTGTTTTTACAATATACACAAAATTTTTAAAATATTTTCATTTTCTGTCATAAAGGTAAAGAGTAATTTACCTAAGTATTCTCTACTAATTATTAACTAACCCAATTTTAAATAATTTTGCAAAATACTTTTTTTTCTTTTAAAAATTTTTAATTAATTTTTATTGGAGTATAGTTGATTTACCATGTTGTATTAATTTCTGCTGTATGGCAACATCAATCAGTTATACATATACATATATCTACGATTTCTTAGATTCTAGTCCCATATAGGTTATTACAGAGTACTGAGTAGAGTTTCTTGTGCTATACAGTACGCTCTCAATCGTTATCTATCTTATATATATTAGTATATATGTCAATCCCAATCTCCCAGTTGATCCCTCCTCACCCTTTTCTCCCTTGGTGAGCGTAAGTTTGTTTTCTATATCTGTGACTCTATTTTGTTTTGTAAACAGTTTCATTTGTACCTTTTTTTTTTTAGTTTCCACATATAAGTGATATCATATGATATTTGTCTTTCTTATGAATAAGGCTTTCAACCACCTTTATTTTCAAAGACCACATGAAACATTACAGTGTTTTCTTTGAGACAAACAGAAAAATATTAAATATCGCATTCAAAAATATATGCATGCTTAGAGACACACACACAGTATACTTTTGATAACTTAAAATGCATACAGCAAGTATATTCAGTAACCAGCTGCATGTACTCAACAATGCATTAAGTGCTTAGAAAAGGTACTATTCAGATCCTAACCATCAAAATCCTGAGTTGAAGATGAGTTCCTTAAGAACATCCATCAACTGGTCCATTGTTCAATCCATGCAAACAAGGAGCATTTATGCCCCATCTTGTGTATCTCAGAACTGTTCCTTCTGTAAAAGACTAAGCACCTTCCATTTTCATGGTCATTAGCTCCTCTGATAATGGGAAGAATTCATTTTTCAAATGGCAGTTGGGTGGTCTGGGAAAATGAGCTTGCCTTCAAGAAGACAGAGAAGAATATTTTAGTTTTCTATTTTGGAGATGATGCTGAGTCAAAACATCTTTAACTTTTCCAAAATATTTTTTTTTCTTTTGAGGTAAGTAGACTTTCATTTTATACCTAAAGGAAATGAGGTGCTGGGGGAAGTGAGTCACACAGCAAACAAATGGGAAATCAACAGTTCGAACTAATTGCCATCAGATTTCAAAATTCCTGTTTTCTGCATTATGGTAGAATGCAAAACCACTAGAAACTTTCTACTCCTTGCCTTGCAAAGTATCTGTGTGTCAAATTGACTGTAATTTCATGACCACTAGCAAAAAGGAGGGCACAGTGTAAAACCCAAGAACTTGTAACTGAACAAATATATGGCAGCAGATATTAAAAAGAATTCATACAGAATTTCAGAATCTCAATTCACTATGCAAAGAAAGGAAATAAGATGAAGCCTTCGGTTCAGCTGCTCAGCGTTCCTGACTCTTGGCGACCCCAAGAATCGCAGCAAACCAGGCCTCTCTGTCCATCACCAACTCCTGGAGTTCACTCAAACTCATGTCCATCGAGTCGGTGATGCCATCTAGCCGTCTCATCCTCTGTTGTCCCCTTCTCCTCCTGCCCCCAACCCCACCCAACATCAGAGTCTTTTCCAGTGAGGCAACTCTTCGCATGAGGTGGCCAAAGTACTAGAATTTCAGCTTTAGCATCATTCCTTCCAAAGAAATCCCAGGGCTGATCTCCTTCAGAATGGACTGGTTGGATCTCCTTGCAGTCCAAGGGACTCTCAAGAATCTTCTCAACACCACAGTTCAAAAGCATCAATTTTTCGGTGCTCAGCTTTCTTCACAGTCCAACTCTCACATCCATATATGACCACTGGAAAAGCCATAGCCTTGACTAAATGGACCTGTGTTGGCAAAGTAATCCCTCTGCTTTTGAATATGCTATCTAGGTTGGTCATATCTTTCCTTCGAAGGAGTAAGCGTCTTTTCATTTCATAGCTGCAATCACCATCTGCAGTGATTTTAGAGCCCTTCAAAAATAAAGTCTGACACTGTTTCAACTGTCCCCATCTATTTCCCATGAAATGATGGGACCAGATGCCATGATCTTCATTTTCTGAATGCTGAGCTTTAAGCCAACTTCTTCACTCTCCTCTTTCACTTTCATCAAGAGGCTTTTAGTTCCTCTTCATTTTCTGCCATAAGGGTGGTGTCATCTGCATATCTGAGGTGATTGATATTTCTCCCAGCAATCTTGATTCCAGCTTGTGCCTCTTCCAGCCCAGCATTTCTCATGATGTACTCTGTATAGAAGTTAAATAAGTAGGGTGACAATATGCAGCCTTGACATACTCCTTTTCCTATTTGGAACCAGTCTATTGTTCCATGTCCAGTTCTAACTGTTGCTTCCTGACCTGCATATAGGTTACTCAAGAGGCAGGTCAGGTGGTCTGGTATTTCCATCTCTTTCAGAATTTTCCACAGTTTATTGTGATCTACACAGTTAAAGCCTTTGGCATAGTCAATAAAGCAGAAGGAAATGTTTTTCTGGAACTCTCTTCCATTTTCCATGATCCAGTGATGTTGGCAATTTGATCTCTGGTTCCTCTGCCTTTTCTAAAACCAAATTGAACATCTCGAAGTTCACGGTTCACATATTGCCTTACTGATATGCAAAAACAGCCAGCATTATTTGCCATAATTCAATCTCAGAAAAAAAAATCCTCCAAGTCAGCATAAATTTTAATAAATTGACAATAATTTCACAATTTGCACCTCCCTAAACTAAATTTGTTTTCCAGAGTTTTGGCAATGATCTCTATATATTAGCAAAAGAAAAGGTGAAATGCTAAAATTTATAATTAACAATTAATTTCAATATAACATCAAAAATTGGCTTTAATTTCTTAAAGAAATATTTTTACAAAAATACCAAATTACATAATTTACGTTGAACAAAAGTTAGTCATATGAGCCACAGCTTCTTTACCTTTCTCTGAAGAAAACCACTTTTGTGTGTGTGTGTGTGGCTAATATAATGTTCTCTTTTCAGTACCTGAAGATTGTTTGTTAATTATTAATGTAACCTCTTCGGAATAGATGGGAAAATGCACCATCAATACTTATATTACTCTTTCAAAGATTATATTCAATGGTTGAAATATTCCTCTTTGCTCACAATATAGAATTTCCATAGAATCATGATTGAGCACAAAAATAGTTAGTCACTAAGACAGTATCCTCTGATTTAGCTTTCTGTAAGAGATGTAGCTCCTGAGATAGCTCCTCTAGTAGGAGGGCCTGGAGGAGCTATCTCACATTGAAAGTCAGGAACGGCAGTGGTAAGGAGATACCACTCGTCCAAGGTAAGGAGCAGCAGCTGTGTTTTGGCTGGAGCAACCATGAAGAGATACCCCACGCCCAAGGTAAGAGAAACCCAAGTAAGATGGTAGGTGTTGCAAGAGGGCATCAGAGTGCACATACTGAAACCATACTCACAGAAAAATAGTCAGTCTAATCATACTAGGACCACAGCCTTGTCTGACTTAATGAAACCAAGCCATGCCTGAGGGGCAACCCAAGATGGCGGGTCATGGTGGAGAGGTCTGACAGAATGTGGTCCACTGGAGAAGGGAATGGCAAGCCACTTCAGTATTCTTACCTTGAGAACCCCATGAACAGTATGAAAAGGCAAAATGATAGGATACCAAAAGAGGAACTCCCCAGGTCAGTAGGTGCCCAATATGCTACTGGAGGTCAGTGGAGAAATAACTCCAGAAAGAATGAAGAGATGGAGCCAAAGCAAAAACAATACCCAGCTGTGCATGTGACTGGTGATAGAAGCAAGATCCGACGCTGTCAAGAGCAATACTGCATAGGAACTTGGAATGTCAGGTCCATGAATCAAGCCAAATTGGAAGTGGTCAAACAAGAGATAGCAAAGGTGAACGTCAACATTCTAGGAATCAGCAAACTAAAATGGACTGGAATGGGTGAATTTAACTCAGATGACCATTATATCTACTACTGCGGGCAGGAATCCCTCAGAAGAAATGGAGTAGCCATCATGGTCAACAAAAGAGTCTGAAATGCAGTACTTGGATGCAGTCTCAAAATGACAGAATGATCTCTCTTTGTCTCCAAGGCAAACCATTCAATATCACAGTTATCCAAGTCTATGCCCTAACCAATAATGCTGAAGAAGCTGAAGTTGAACAATTTTATGAAGCCCTACAAGACCTTTTAGAACCAACACCCAAAAAAGGTGTCCTTTTCATTATAGGGGACTGGAATGCTAAAATAGGAAGTCAAGAAACACCTGGAGTAACAGACATATTTGGCCTTGGAATGCGGAATGAAGCAGGGCAAAGACTAATAAGTTTTGCAAAAAAATGCACTGGTCATAGCAAACACCCCTTCCAACAACACAAGAGAAGATTCTACACATGGACATCACCAGATGGTCAACACCGAAATCAGATTGATTATATTCTTTGCAGCAAAAGATGGAGACGCTCTATACAGTCAACAAAAATAAGACCAGGAGCTGACTGTGGCTCAGATCATGAACTCCTTATTGCCAAATTCAGACTGCAATTGAAGAAAGTAGGGAAAACTGCTAGACCATTCAGGTATGACCTAAATCAAATCCCTTATGATTATACAGTGGAAGTGAGAAATAGATTTAAGGGCTTAGATCTGATAAATAGAGTGCCTGATGAACTATGGAATGAGGTTCGTGACATTGTACAGGTGACAGGGATCAAGACCATCTCCATGGAAAAGAAATGCAAAAAGCAAAATGGCTGTCTGGGGAAGCCTTACAAATAGCTGTGAAAAAAAGAGAAGCAAAGAGCAAAGGAGAAAAGGAAAGATATAAGCATCTGAATGCAGAGTTCCAAAGAATAGCAAGAAGAGATAAGAAAGCCTTCTTCAGTGGTCAATGTAAAGAAATAGAGGAAAATAACAGAATGGGAAAGACTAGAGATCTCTTCAAGAAAATCAGAGATACCAAGGGAACATTTAATGCAAAGATGGGCCCGATAAAGGACAGAAATGGTCTGGACCTAACAGAAGCAGAAGATATTAAGAAGAGGTGGCAAGAATACACGGAAGAACTGTACAAAAAAGATCTTCACGACCCAGATAATCATGATGATGTGATCACTAATCTAGAGCCAGACATCTTGGAATGTGAAGTCAAGTGGGCCTTACAAAGCATTACTACGAACAAAGCTAGTAGAGGTGATGAAATTCCAGTTGAGCTGTTTCAAATCCTGAAAGATTATGCTGTGAAAGTGCTGCACTCAATATGCTAGCAAATTTGGAAAATTCAGCAGTGGCCACAGGAATGGAAAAGGTCAGTTTTCATTCCAATTCCAAAGAAAGGCAATGCCAAAGAATGCCCAAACTACCGCACGATTGTACTCATCTCACATGCTAGTAATGCTCAAAATTCTCCAAGCCAGGCTTCAGCAATACGTGAACCATGAACTCCTGATGTTCAATCCAGTTTTAGAAAAGGCAGAGGAACCAGAGATCAAATTGCCAACGTTCGCTGGATCATGGAAAAAGGAAGAGAGTTCCAGAAAAACATCTATTTCTGCTTTATTGACTATGCCAAAGCCTTTGACTGTGTGGATTACAATAAATGTGGAAAATTCTGAAAGAGATGGGAATACCAGACCACCTGACCTGCCTCTTGAGAAATCTGTATGCAGGTCAGGAAGTAACAGTTACAACTGGACATGGACAACAGACTGGTTCCACATAGGAAAGAAGAACGTCAAGGCTGTATATTGTCACCCTGCTTATTTAACTTATATGCAGAGTATATCATGAGGAACGCTGGACTAGAAGAAACACAAGCTGGAATCAAGATTGCCAGGAGAAATATCAGTCACCTCAGATATGCAGATGACACCACCCTTATGGCAGAAAGTGAAGAGGAACTAAAAAGCCTCTTGATGAAAGTGAAAGAGGAGAGTGAAGAAGTTGGCTTAAAGCTCAACATTCAGAAAACGAAGATCATGCCATCTGGTCCCATCACTTCATCGGAAATAGATGGGGAAACAGTATCAGACTTTATTTTTGGGGCTCTAAAATCACTGCAGATGGTGACTGCAGCCATGAAACTAGAAGACGCTTACTCCTTGGAAGAAAAGTTATGACCAACCTAGATAGCATATTCAAAAGCAGAGACATTAATTTGCCAACTAAGGTCCGTCTAGTCAAGGCTGTGGTTTTTCCTGTGGTCATGTATGGATGTGAGAGGTGGACTGTAAAGAAGGCTGAGCACCGAAGAATTGATGCTTTTGAACTGTGGTGTTGGAGAAGATTCTTGAGAGTCCCTTGGACTGCAAGGACATCCAACCAGTCCATTCTGAAGGAGATCAGTCCTGGGATTTCTTTGGAAGGAATGATGCTAAAGCTGAAACTCCAGTACTTTGGCCACCTCATGCGAAGAGTTGAGTCATTGGAAAAGACTCTGATGCTGGGAAGAATTGGGGGCAGGAGGAGACAGGGACAACAGAGGATGAGATGGCTGGATGGCATCACGGACTCGATGGATGTGAGTGAGTGAACTCCAGGAGATGGTAATGGACTGGGAGGCCTGGTGTGCTGCGATTCATGGTAAGCAACTGAACTGAAGAAATGTAGCATGCCTAACCAGTCCAGGTTTGATACTGGACAGGTCTAGTATGTGGAGCATGGAATTAGATGCCTAACCATCTAACTTAACCATCCTCTTAACATATCCTTTGCTCAATTTTACACACACACACACACACACACACACACACACACACACAAAGGAAATAATTGCCATGAATGTGAGAAAATGGTAAAATGCCATTGGTCGTCATCATGATATAGCCCCTGTCTAGCTATACTCTTATTCTCAGTTTGGCCTACCAGACTAGTTTTGAGTCTCAGAGAGGAGGCTGCTGTTGTTTAATTGCTAAGTCATATCCAATTTTTTGTGACACTATGGACTATAGCCCAGCAGGTTCCTCTGTTCATGGGATTTCCCAGGCAAGAATACTGGAGTGAGTTATCATTTCCTTCCCTAGGGGATCTTCCCAACCCAGGGACCTGCATGTCCATCATTGCCAGGCAGATTCTTTACCACTGAGCCCCTGAAAGTGAACATTACTCAGTCGTATCTGACTCTTTGCAACCCCTGGACTATCCATGGAATTCTCGAGGCCAGAATACTGGAGTGGGTAGCCTTTCCCTTTTCCAGGGGTCTTCCCAACCCGGGGATCGAACCCAGGTCTCCCGTATTGAAGGCAGATTCTTTAGCAGCTGAGCCACAAGTGAAGCCCAAGAAGACTGGAGTAGGTAGCCTATCCCTTCTCCGGAGGATTTTCCTGACCCAGGAATCGAATCAGGGTCTCACACTGCAGGTAGATTCTTTACCAACTGAGCTATCAGGGAAGCCTCAAAGAGGAGGGAGAGAGTTCAAACCTGAACAGGACTGCCTTGGAGCACAAAAACCAAGTAATACATGAATTCAGGAGAAGGTGGGTGTTGGGCAATGGGACGATACAGTGTGCCTCCTCACATCAGCACCAAGGAGAGCAGCAGAACTGAATTATGACTGCAACGTAGAAACACAACAGCAAGTGCTCACTTACTGCAAGCAAATGGCAGGCCCAATGCAGATCTCTCACTGAGCCCTGATGGAGACATGACTGGGGGATTGTTCATTAGCAATGGATTTTAGAGGTAAAATGAAGTGAAGATAATCATGTTAATAGGATATAATTCATACCTACATCCAGTCAGACCTTGGCCACAAAATTTATATAACATGTGGCACATATATCATTTTTAAACCCGTTTCTTAAAAGACTTTTGCTGTGATGATTGCCGACAATATATTTCATGTATCTGAACACTCCCCGTCGTCACCCACTATGGAAAGCAGCCCAGGTAAAGAAGAAGCTGGAAACAAGACATATCTGATCCCAATGCATTGTTTAATGTGCCAGCCGCAGTAGAATCGTCCAAGGAAGTTGGGAGATTAAGGATTAACTGTTAATGAAGCACCTTCAATATACCAAGACCCTTGTCAGACATTTAACAATACCACCTAACTCTTATATCAGCTAGAAGGAGGATTAATGATCACTCTGCCACAGACAAATTCAGAGGAAGCAGAATTCAGTTCATACACTTGTCCTACAATTAGCCTTAGAAAACCCTCTGTGATATCATCCCCAGGAGGCCATGTTTTGCCTCTTTTCTTTATGGAAGTTGTCAGAACAATACCCTAAGGCTAACCATAACCCTATCTTCCCGTGTCTCTCTTCCAGTCTAACTACAAGACATGCATGCAGATAACCTTTACACAAATAGCCTACCTGCTGGCACAACACACCACTAAGAAACTGAGGAGCCAGTGGGACTTTATGACTCAGGGAGCTCAGACCTGTGCTCTGTGACAATCCAGAGCAATGGGATGGGTGGGAGGGTGCAAGGGAGGTTCGAGACAGGGAGGACATCTGTACTGTAGGAGGAAATGGCAACGCATTCCAGTGTGTTGCTGCCTGGACAATTCCATGAGCAGAGGAGCCTGGCAGGCTACAGTCCATGAGGGGTCACACAGAGCGGGACATGACTGAAGCAACTTAGTCCATAGCACACATGGTTCTTTCACGTTGACACATGGCAGAAACCAACACAATATTGTAAAGCAATCATTCCCAATTTAAAAAAAATAAAATAAAAAATTTTTAAAAAGAAACTGATGACCCTGATATTCTGAAAATTTCAACAACTGGAAGAGTTTGTTGCAAACAAAGAAACCGACCCAGGCTAACTTGAGCACAAAAGGTATTCTCGGCATACATGTTAGCTTACATAATCAAAAGGAACCAGAAGAGCCAGGGCTCAAGCATAGAGAGCAACCGGGTTAACTCTGGGGAGCAGAAGCAAAGGGGCCATATCCTCAGGGCTCTGCTATCAAGACAAATGAGCTGCAGACTGTTTGCATCATGAGCTATCTCCACTCAAGATTCAGGTCGAGGGAGAGAGGGAGGCCGTGCGCCCACCTGGGTGACGGGCTGAGGCCGGCAGGAGAGAGGAAGGCTCAAAAATTGAATCCATGCAAGGCTGCGGATGCCAGGGGAGGAGACGTCCCCACCGGAGAGTCAAAGTGCTGAGCTGGCGAAATAACGGATCCCCACTACAGTAGCGAGAGGCCTCCCAGGCCCTCACGAACGCCTTCCCTTGTCACATCAGAGCACTTTCTGCTTACTCACATCCCTCATACAGGGCCCTCTGACGCGCAGGCTGAGCCACGGAGGACTCTGTCTCCCCCACTATCACCACGCACCAGAACCCCGTCCAGCTTTGATTCATTACACACATCCCTTCTATCTTAGCCACCAGAACATGATCTATATGGTAATTTATTTCACTGCTTTGTGCTGGCTGCCGCCCCTCACGTCCTATATCATTTAGGCTGAGTTCTGCATAGGCGGCAGACCTATGCAGAACATTCAGACCCAGCCCTTGCTGGAGAAAAAGAGCTCTCCCAGCCCTCCTCACAGAGGGAATCAGCCCAGCCACGGTAGACAGGACAGACCGGCCCCAAGCCCTCTGCCAACATCCGTGTTTTGGAGAATGCCGAGTTCTACAAATCAGAGACGGAGAAAATGAGCAGACAAATGGGCGTAACTGAAATCGAACAGCCACAAGCACTCTGAAAGCACACAAAAGCCCTTCTACAGAGATACTGGGTTATTGAAATTAAGCACTCTAGAGTGTCCAGAGAGAAGTCTAGAAATTTCCTGAACCAGGAGGCAGGATTTGTGATTCTGAAATAGATATAATGTGTTTGAATCATCCACTTCATTAAGATACCCAAAGGGTTTTCAATTTACCATTATGACATTCAAAAATAAAAACATGGGCAAAGGCTACCCTTAGAGATAAACAAAAGTCTGAGCAGGGAGGAAGAGATGAAGAGATGGCTTTGCCAGCAAAAGGAATGAAGCAAAGAATCTGCTGTTACTTGGTGGCCTCCAGAGCTGCATGTTTAACAGGCTCTTTATTTCTGCAAATCCGTCTTCAGAATGATTTGTGGGACAGGCATGCCTCCCTTTACTGTATTTACTAGGTACAGCAACTTGGTAGGAAAACCTGGAGAGCTACAGGGTCAGGGAGAGAGCAACTTACAGACCTCAGAATCTTCTTTCCTCGTTTCCCAGCTAAGTGGTCCCCTCACAGGCGTGGAGAAGTTGAATATCTCTGTTTGTGAGGTCAGAGTCATGACAGTTTTTGTGCTAATTTTTTGTTTCCAAGGAGAGAGCAAAGAAGAGTTGTAAGAAGGGAGGGGCTTTAAGAGGATTATTAAGCAAGAATTGTTAAGAAAGATTAACATTTGATATTAAGTTGTTTGTCTGTGAACTAAGGCTCTTCATCTGCTCACACTTGAGAGAGAGCTCCTTCACATAAGAAGGTCCTATATGAGCAGAATCAAGTGTGTGTGTGGGTGTGTTTTCACACACACAGGAGTGGGAGATAGACCGCCATATTCCAGAGGTGTTCTAGGTGCTTGAGCCATCCTCACCAGGAGCTGAGTTGCAGATTGGCCATAGTTAGCTTTTTTTGTTCTATATGCCAGAGTGTTTATTACTATTATTTTAGAACAATATATAAATGACCACCAGGTGTAAATGCTAAGATGTTTTTAATGTTCTCTTTTCCCTAAATGAATTTTCAACTTACAAATGTATATCAGCTCCTGCTACTTATTAGCATAAAACTAGATCCTTCTTTTGGGCTCCCACACCCTCTATTAACAAATAGCCTATCCGATCTCGTGTCTCCTCATTCCTAGTACTGTGACATAGCCAGGCTGATGCAGTCTATGTTCCACATATGTTTAAGACTTTCCAGAAGCTATGCCTTTGTTTATGACATTCCACACATTGGGAACAGCCTCCTCAATTCCAGTTCTTGATCTTCATTGTCATAGTTCATGATTCTCAAATTACCTTTGCCCTGAGCCTAAGCTCACACTGGCCTTTGAAGTTCTCACCACAATAATTTTCCTGTCCATAGGTTGCCTTTAGCTGCCCTATAGCTATCCATACATTTATTGTTTTTATGTTCACAGTTTATGAGCATTTCAAAGGCAGCAACCAATCTGTCCACGTCTTTGCAACTCTAAAGCCATGAACTACGGTGGGGCGGGGTACTGCAGTACCTACTCAGAAAGTTTTGTTGAATAATTAAGTAGACATCTTTGAATGGCAACAGACTGTGCTCAAAGCATAAGAGAGGGAGGAAAGGGAACGGAAGTAAGAAAAAAAGGAAAAAACGTGGCCCTACTCCCCAAGGGACTTACTTCTACCTCTGGAGAGACTAAAACACACATGAAAAATCACAAGAGTACACATCTGACATATAAATTCACATTTTTACCTCAGGGAAATATAACCTACCCTGTGTGGTCCTCTGACCCAGTGTATACAGGTTTCTCTGTGGCTACAGGGGAATCTTGAAGATCCAGGAACTGATGAAATCAACAGACTCAGGGAAGTGGCCCCAATAGGTTTTACTGGGAGGATTCAGGATCTCATGGTTTTAGGAGAAGCCCCTATCCAGGACAGGGCAGAAGACAACTGAGGGGGGCGGCCAGAAGTGTGATGCTACTGGCTATCACCCAGGAGTTTGGTCAGTCCAGCTCAGAGAGATTCCTTCTTAAACATTTTATTTCTCCAGCTATATTGAAGTATTAACAGTATGCCAAAAAATGCACATAATTAATGTACATAATTTGGACACATGTATACACTCACATTACCATCAACACTATCAAGGTAATAGATGTATCACCTCCAAAAGTTTCCCTGTGTGCCTCTGTTGGTTTTTATTTCCTCTGCATGTGTGTTTGTGTATTTGTGTGTGTGTGTGTGTATAGAGCAATTAGCAATTAGTGTGTGTAAAGAGCAATTTGCTGTCTTAGCAGAGAGCAAATCTCATGCTAAGTGCTCAACATCTTACGTTAACTATAGAAACTATGATGTGCAGCACATATCTGGAACTTATTATGTGTAAATATAACTTTATTCCTAAGAAGACTCATTTTCAGAGAAGCAGCTGTCACACTGCTGTGAACTGCCCTCTAGAGGCAGGAGGAGAGTAATGCTGGTCAGCCCATCAGCGCAGGAATGTTGCTAGAAATCCAATGACACTTTCCTCTGGATACCTTAACAGGCTTGAAAACACACAAAGTGGATGGAGGCTCACTCTGCTTTATTTTTCTAATTCCCTTAGAAAGTGCCCAGCCCTGCTTAATTTTCATCAGCACACTTATCACCACCTGGCATGATATCCATTTATTTGCTTCTTTGTTATCTTATTTTTCCCGGTTAGAATATAAAAAACCTATTTAGCCTGTTTTGTTTTGGAGCTTCTAGAATGGAGCTGGTCTCTTGGCAAGTGATCATGAATAATTGTTGAATAAATGTATTATTTCTAGATAACCAAATTAAATAATTAACTAATTGTTCACGATGCACTTCATTTCACTTTGGAGAATATGGTGCCTATTAAACGGATAAAGCCTCAACTTCATCTGATGCTCAAAGGGAAAAATAAAATCATAGTTCCTTATCAAAACGGTTTACATGACTAAAGAACATAGTGTAGTGTCTGCAACTAAAAGTAGTTTAGTAAACTTTATCAACTATCAGAAATTGAATTCTCTCCCATCACACATGCACACATATACACTTTAATGATAAAATATCTCCCTGTTTATCTTCAATGATGGACAAATACCTTGTCTTAGGCATGTTTAAGTATAGAAACATAACTCTTAATAATTACTCAAAGCATGCTTAATAAATTAATGAATCCTGCAATAGACATTCTCTAACAGGACCAATGACACCTTGTATAGTTAATCCAATGCCTACATCCTGAAAGGGGCTAATATGAATTGCAAATATGCTAAATTTATTAATATCATAAATAAGCTAGTCTTAAAATTAAACCCCTGCTATTATCAATAATACTTCTGTTGTGTTAGAAATAAGATCGTGAATACATTTATGCTTTCAGTTTTTAACTTTCTCTTATTCATAACAGTTATGAATAATAAATTACATCTTTCTCTGTTAAGAAAGACTTCAGAAAGCTCCAATTTTTGTCTGTTTTACTTCAGAAACTTGTTGCTGACTCATGTGCCTCATCGTCTCATTCTTTCCCTACCTTAAAGTTTATTTGAATTCATCTGACAACTGCCCTTCTGGTCCTTTCTATCTTCTTATTTTGTGGATCACTGGCCAGAAAACAGTGACTCTCAACAAAACACACGTGAGACGCCATAGACAGTTTTGAATGTAATTAGAGGGAGCAACATTTTCTTGTTTGCTTTTTGATCTGTATTTTAACACTATTTTCCATCATGCAGGTGTGAACCTTAAACTTGAATGGAGTGCTAAACATATAATAGCCAGAGTTAGAACGTGATTCTGTGAAGAGTAACTAAACCAAACAGATTTTACTCCACCTTTACAACACTGGCCACACTACCCATGTCCTTTGTGGTCTTTTATACTCTTACCCAAGGCTCATCTGACAATATTTCACTTCTGTTTCCAACTAACCAACAATGCAGAATTTTTTTTTAACATTACGTCCCTCCGGTCTTCTCAGGCTTCCTATGTCTGCATCCATCCCCAGAGCACTCATTTCTGCTTTCACAGCCTCTTCAAATTCTCAAGTCATAGGAAAGGGCACAGGGAGGACCAAAGACTGACAGGACATAAGACTTGGCTGGTCTCAAACTCAAGACATTGTCTACCTGTTTCCAATTTGTCAAAGCTTGACTCGGGTGAAATGGCTCCTTTTCAGCTTCCTGAGCCAAAGATACTGACACCTTCTTCAGTATTCCTCCACCACTCTGTTAGCACTGACATGATCCCATTCATCAAATATTTAGAAAGGAAATTTTTAATGTTATCACAGTTAAATAGCGACAGGGGGCCAGTGATTAGTGTAGAGTGCAGCTACATTGCACATTGTAGATTTAGAATGACACCCCTCTTTCCAGCACCACCTGAGAACTTTTATTTTTCCAGTAATTTCAGTACCTTCTCTCCTATCTCAGTTTGTTAAAGAATAGTTTTGTTTTAGTATTCTTTTTCTTCCATAAAGAGGCTATTTTATCAAGAGGCTACTTTCTCAAGATGTTTTTTCTATTCTTTGTTTTGGTCCTTTTCATATTAGAGATTTCCTTCTAACCTGATCTTTGGCTCCCCCACAACATAAAAGTGTGAAAATTAACATCCGAATAGAAGTACACACTCGTGGATAGAGCTTGTGGATGGGGGTCTGTTTTGCACATAGAAGTGACAAATAGTGTTGACTTGTTTATTCTTAAAGTTAGTGAATCCCCCATGTCAACTCATTCAGGTTGTTAGATGCAACAGAAAACATTTCTCAGCATCTGGCTGGTCTGTGCATACCCAGCTCTAGGTGTCCAAAAAGCTGACAGAGGACAACAGTAGAATGAAGGTCTCAACCTTCAGCATATAATTTAGTACTATTGCAGCCTGTTTTCAATAGGGAAGACTGCTCTTCACTGCTGCTTGCATTTACAGTACATAGATCCTCTGGTATTACTCACCAGAGAATGAAACCCCCATGTGTTCTATCTAGAGGTAGGAAGACCATTGCCTTGTCTGCGGGATGGGATGGGATGGAGAAACTTTTGGTGTTCTAAATGCTTCTTAAGCAAACTTTCAGCCATTTCTTAAGATGTAAGCATCACCTGAGCCCTTCAAAGGTCGCTACAAATAAACTGGGTGGTTTCTTAGACCTCCCTGCTGTCCATGTATTAGTGTGCATTCTAGAGACTTCTAGATTAGTTACTACTCTGAAGAATCTGCCTGCCAGTGCAGGGGACATGGGTTCGATCCTTGGTCCAGAAAGGGTTCACATGCCATGGAGCAAGTAAGCCCATGTGCCCCGTCTACTAAAGCCTGCACAGCCTAGAGCCCTCGCTGTGCAACAAGAGCCACCCAGAGGAAAAGCCTGAGCACCACATCTAGAGAATGGCCCGCATTTCCTGCAATTAGAGAAAGCCCTCACGCAGCAACAAAGACCTAGCACAGTCAAAAATAAAATAAATGATATATTACTTACTACTCATCCTCTCCTGTTCTGACCATCTTTCTGATAAAGTCAAGCTGAGGTAACTATGTGTTCAGTCTATGATTTTTAACCAGAAATATGTCAATACATCTTTCTATTTAAATGTGAGGGGTTTTAGTAGACAAAGAACACTGCCTGCCATTTCAGTAAACAACACAAATGTTGCTCACCATCAAGCCATTAGCCACAGCAGCCCACAAGGGCAGTGCACCCTGAAAGGATGGAGGAAAACAGGATACCAGCCCTAGATACCTGAGATGCACAAAGGATTTATCTTAATGAGTTCAGATTTTTGGATCTTCTCATACATAGAAAAGCACTAAACTCATTTACTTGAGATGCCTGGTTTTTGTGATTAGTAATTATATTTTGATGTTCCCTTATGCGGGGCTTTTCCCTCAGGAAAAATTCCTATACATCCAGTTCCTCTCTTACCTCTTTGGAACAGCATCTCAGAGCAGAGAAGTTGCCTCCCAGGCTCTAGCTCTAAGTACATTCCCCAGATACAAATAAAAAACAACTTTTAGACTGTGTATTTTTTGTCCTAGTCAGCAGTGAGATGGAGGAATCTTATCCATCCTTTTGTTTCTTGTGTACAATCCATCAAACAGGACAGGCATTCTAAAACATTCACCAAATGAATAGATATATACAAGAACATATAGATCAATGGAAGAAGGATGGATGGATGGGTAGATGGACACAAGAAAGAACAACTTCTTCGTGGCTCAAAGAGGCTGTGTGAACTATCACCTATGGGAAAGAGCTCTCTTTTGACATAGACTGCCTTTGGAGTTGTCTTTCTACCTCGTAAAGAGGTATACCTTCTTTCTAGATCATCAAATGTTTCTCTGGCTTGAATCATAGGGCACTGATATTGACTAGGCTATGCGTGAGATCACTCACCCCTTTTCTATGTTTTATCTTCCCATCAGCACCGAGTTACCTCCCCCAGGCATCTTGTTATGAATAGCATAACAGAAAGTAAAGATCATTGCTCCTTCTCCTGGAAACTTATGAAGCAGCATTGCTACAGTAAGAGACAGTGCCTTGCAATGCAGATTTCATGGATTTTCCATGAAGCATTGTAAGGTAACAGTATGCTTTTCAATGATTTCTGCTCTGCAGAAGAGTCTTGATTGCATCTAGCACACAATACCATAGCAGCGAAATTCATGAATATTTTACTCATACAGGGAAAAGGAGTCTGCCTAAATAGCTTTTATTTTGTAAGGTTTCAGATTTAGGTGTTTTCTTTCTTTTTTTTTCCCTCCCTTCCCAGATTCTTTTTTTTTTTCCCTTAAACCCTACATTAAACAGCTGCTTTGAAAGTTTCTCTTTCCCTTTAAGTGTTTTCACATTTCCAGGCTGTGCTCCTATGATCTAATAAAATTAAGCTATCAGGAGGAAATCATCGCATCAGGGCTGGGGAAGCATTGTAAAGCACCAGACATCTCGCTAGAAGAGCATCTCTCGGGAGTTTGCTCAGGGAAAGAAGCAGTGGGTGGAATTGCTGAGCTCCTTGGTCTGTTAAGCTGATGCCTGCCTTCCCACACTTGTCTTCTTTACATAAGCATTTTCCTTTTAAGGCAGCCCATGGCAGCTCTGGGAGAGAAGCCGTCAGGCACAACGGTCAGATCTAAATATTCCAGGGAGGAGATAAAAATAAAGTGTTGTACCTGAGTGAATGACCTTCTAACATTTCCAGTCTTGAGCTGCTCGATGAAAGTGCTTTCACTTCCCATCTTACTCACCATCCCCACTTCCTGATCTCCTTGTAAATTTTAACTTCCAGGGGACAGCATATGCTTCTGATTGTTAATAGCTACAGCAAAAAGACTGGGGATTTTTTTTTTTTTTTTTTGGCATGCAGCATTTCATCCAAACTAAAAATGGGCACCGAGTCAATTCTCAAGTATAACTCACTGGAAATTTACACCCCCAATGACTACTCATCTAGACAAGTGTATTTTCTTCTACTTAAATCCCTTTTACTTTTGTGATTTGGCTGACTATTGTTCCTTAATGAAGACACAGTGTAGACAAAAACTGACTTCTGTAGACAACTGATGCTCCTACTTTAGTGGAATTACTTGGAAGGCTTTATTTAAAATGCAGATCTGTGGGCCCTATTCCATATCCCCCAAATCAGAAAGTTGGTGGTATTTCACAAAATACATGAAATCTAATCTCTAGAATACAACAGGGCTTGAACAAGAAATATAAAATATTTTGGTTTGCTGATTTTAAACATCACAGACTGGCAAAGTTAGACAAATCTAAGCTTGGATTAAAGTCTTCCCCACATCCCCTGTACCCTATCTTTTCTCTTTTCTACCTGTTTGTTTTGTCCCTTTTACTTATTCGAGGGCTACATTTAATTTTTGCTTGAAAATGCTTTCCATCTGGGATCCTTCATATGCTGCACAGTATTGAGAATGAAGTAGGCACTTGCCCAGTGTTGACTAGTATCTGAAGATTAAAAGGCCAGCGGAGTGGCACTGTGAAAGGAGACTATTAAAAGTTCTCATTACTCTGGGGAGAACTTTAGGAAGAAGTCTTGTATTTAGGTGAAGGTGGCTCAGACAGTAAAGCGTCTGTCTACAATGTGGGAGACCCAGGTTCGATCCCTGGATCAGGAAGAACCACTGGAGAAGGAAATGGCAATCCACTCCAGTACTATTGCCTGGAAAATCCCATGAACAGAGGAGCCTGGTAGGCTACAGTCCATGGGGTTGCAAAGAGTCGGACACGACTGAGTGACATTCCTGTTCCTGTTCAACCACATGTTTGTGTCCCCAGAAGAATGATTTATTTCTATGACCCTATGGGGCAGATTTTCTTAGTTAAGTAGGTTCCTCTGTAGATTGACTTGAGTGAGTCACCTTCGACAGATTTCTGGGTTCTATGTTCTCTGGCTCTCTCTGGTCACTTGTAGAGTCCACTCTTCCAACAGCCACAGAAGAACAGAATGAGCATTTCAAACAGCTGTCAGGAGGAGAATCAACATGACCGAATATACAGAGAGCTATTATTCTTTGCAGGTGTTTAGAACAGAAAGCACTTTCTTATGTTGAAATAACTGAGGTAATCCCTTTCCTTTTCCCTTTTCTCTCTTTCCTCCACCTCTTTTACTTTCCTCTGTTACACAAATGCTTTGGCGGTAACAAGGTGCAAAAATAGAGATTCAGAGTTGTCATTTTTGTGTCAAATGGCTAGAAAAATGGTACCTGCCTCAGAGCGTTTCATTAGGAAATAAACAGGATAACATTTGAAAGTACATAGTGTTACCAAGTCCAAGCTCACTCTACTCAATGCAAGCAAGGTAAGTCAGTGAATCTGAGACAAGGTGTTAGGGTCAGAAAGAGACTTTATTCAGGAGCCGGCTGACCAAGAAGATAGCAGGCTAGTGACTCAAAATAACCATCCTGGGGGTGCCTGGTTGCCAGGTTCTTTTCTAGATCAGAGATTGGGGTGGGGGGAGGCAAGGAAACAAAGAAAAAAGACTGTTCAGTCCTTGCAAATTTCCCTAGAAGGGCAAGCTTCAGCCGGGGGAATGTGTTAGTTTTACTTCCTTACAGTCAGTCCTTCAGAGCTGGGGCTCAGGTTATCTCCTTTGAGGCAGGCCACTGTGTATGCTTACAACAAAAGCAGCAAATAAGGGTCAAAGTCACAGAATGAGATCCAGTATAAATTCAGAATTAACCCTTCCCAGTTACAATAGCTTAAGATCTAAAATGCAGGAGAGCTTAGAAAATAGTCATCGTACTAACCATGCCCCTAGAGCATATAAAATGAGTTTGGAAGTGTTTCCAATAAGAGCTTCTACAAGTTTAGGTCAATTTCTAGGAGTCCCAATTTCAAATGGAAATTGCTGAGAGACAATGCCAGGACCACGCCAGAATTAAATAAGTACCTTCTAAAGCCCACTGCAAAAATGTTAGATGAGCATTCCATCCAAAAAGATATCAAGAGTTAAGCAATACAGACAACTGAAGAGGATACACTTTCTTGACCACTGAGAAACTAGAGAATCAAGAACCCTGAATACATTTAAGCCCCTGATTACCTAACTACTTCTATGATTAAAAAAAAAAAAAGTTGATAATCATGTATGTTTAATGCTTCTCATCAAGCCAAAGGCACCTGTATTTCTCTCATTCTTCAGACATGCCAGCTGTTATTTATCCACAATAAATGGGATTTCACATTTTGTGACAAGCCTATTAAGGGGAAAGTACAAATGCTAGAATGAAATAGAGAATAATAAGTTATCAAGACTTTTTTCTCTCAAATATACATCATTATGTTTATTATACTCATTCTCTTCTTGAGAATTTTGTGTTCTAAGGAGGATAGTGGCATTAACAAGAGGCTATATCAGGAAGCATTCTTTAGAAGAAATTTCAGCTGCAGATCACCACACTCTGTATTTGCTGGATTATCCATTTCCCAGTATGATCAACCTTCCAACCTGGTGCCTTTCCAAAACTGTCATACAGTTGCATGAGAGAGAAATGTAGGAGTTATTTTGCTTCAACAACTATATTCAAGTCCTGTCAGCCTCATTTCCCATATATTTGTCAGTCAAGTCAATCCACCTCACTCTATCTATATGACATACTTATCTGAATGTATGTCATCTTTTCTCTTACCTGGTTTATAGCAATACCATCATGACTAGTTCATCTGACCCTCTCTAGAGACTCTGAATGAGAACTGGGTTTGATCCCTGGGTTGGGAAGATCTCCAGGAGAAGGGAAAGGCTACCCACTCCAGTATTCTGGCCTGAAGAATTCCATGGACACAGTCCATGGCGTTGCAAAGAGTCGGACACAACTGACTGAATTTCACTTAAACTCACCATTATTCTTCAGTTCATTTCAATTTCTCAGTCGTGTCCGACTCTTTGTGACCCCATGGACTGCAGCACCCCAGGCTTCCCTGGCCATCACCAACTCTTCAAACCTATTCAAACTCATGTTCATTGCGTTGGTGATGCCATTCAACCATCTCACCCTCTGTCATCCCCTTCTCCCACCTTCAATCTTTCCCAGCATCAGAGTCTTTTCCAATGAGTCACCTCTTCGCATCAGGTGGTCAAAGTATTGGAGTTTCAGTTTCAACATCAGTCTTTCCAATGAATATTCAGGACTGATTTCCTTTAGGATGAACAGGTTGGATCTCCTTGCAGCCCAAGGGACTCTCAAGAGTCTTCTCCAACACCATTATTCTTAGTGCAGCTCAATTATCTTTCTGGATTTCAATCTGGATCATGCAATCCTTAAAATATCTCTTATTTTCCTTAAGGAAAAGATGCAAATTCTCAGGTTGGCCAATAAGCCCTGTGAGGCCTGCCCCAGCCTCTCTCCCTACCTCTCCAACCTCCACTGGGCTTTATTTTCCTCCTACTTTTCCATACTGATCTCAACAAGAACAGATGCTTATAACTGTATTGTACAATAGTTGCACTCCTCCATATTACTTTGCAAAGAGCTAATTAAGGTACATATTTTGAAGAAACATTCAAAGTAATAAATTTGGTTCACTACATTAAGAACTAAGGTTTGGGCATTCATAAACATTTGGAAACGTGCAGGATCAAATTTTCTTTCCTTCACTGCATAAACATGCTCTGCTCACATGGAAACTATACAGTAAAGGGGTGCCTTGTGTATTAGAACCCATATTTACCTAACTTTATATGATCACATGAGTCTACTCCAAGTAAATAAGACTTTCAAAGCACTTTGTTTCACGGAATGGTAACAGGACTTTTTTTTTTTTTTCCCCTCCAGCTAAACTTTTCAAACACTCCAGTACTGTATCTTGCTAGTGAACTTGAGTAAACTGCTTTACTTCTGAGTCTTTTTCCTTCAGTGAAACTGGACACCCAGGTTGGTTATAGGAGTTTAATGAGATTATGCAGTGGCATAGAAGTGTGGCAAAGTGGTTTTATTCTCCTGTCCATATTTTTCCCCCTTCAGTTGCTCTGCTAATATGATTTTGAGACAAGGAAAATGCATTGCAACTAATTCCCACTCAGAAGCACAGAATATTTTTATGCTAGCAATGATATAAAGATCATTGAGTTCAATATCCTCATTTTACAGATGAGAAATCTAAGGTCCCAAGTGATGCCCCAGGTTACAAAGCTAGTTAGCATGACAGTTGAGACTAAAAGAATGTCCTCTGAATCCCATGTTAATCCATTTGGTATTAAATAACACTAATTTGGGTAGATTTCTATTCTTTTTCTGTTTGCATATTTCATTTTAAAATTAATGACTGCAAATGTATATCTAAAATTGGACTATATTCACTTCATAATTTTCAGAAAGTAATCCTAACTATAAATAGATTATGCCAGAGTTCAGGCTTTGAAAGAAAAAGATCTGAGCTTCATTCTTGAATCTGCTATTTATTAGCTGAATAACCTTGGGCAAGTCATTCAATTTCTCAGAGCCTCTGTAACCTCATTTGTTAAATGGGAAATGTTAACACCTATCTCAAATAATTACCGTGATGATTATATATGAGATAAACTCTGAATGCAAAGAGCCAAATTAGAACAGAGTTTAGAACCTACTAAGTCCGTAAAAAAGTTAACTTCCTTTATCTCACTCAGAGTCTGCAGATTCCAATCCCCTCAAAATATAACATCATACTTTGGAGGGTTTCATGTTACAACACCTAAGTCAAGATGTAAGGAATGATTATAGGGTCTTGGGCACTCATGATTGCTAATAGAATTCAGAATATCAGCTTTAAGTTTGTTTTCAAAGTTAAATAGAAATGCAGGCAGCTTTAAAGTGTCTTTGAAACGAACTGGCTTTCTTCTCCTCCTATTTCCATTGAAAAATCACATATAAATTCTTCTTTTCTGATAACGAGAGAAAAAGAGAACTATCAGCAGGAAAATTTTACCTATGATTGATGCTTCCAGTCAGCTTAAAAACAGCAAGTATCTCAGATGTAAAAATTCTGACACATCACTTTCTGACAAAACTACATTAAACAGCCACAAGTTCAATCCATTAACTCAACTCTGTAAAATGACAAAATTAAGTCTTTGATATTAATAATCTTCAAACAGTTCTCTTCCTCCCCCAGTTCTCCAAACTGAATCAATTTTTTTTTTTTTTTTGGTCTTGTTTCCTGGGTGGGATTGCATTTTACCCTGCTTTTGATTGGCAGGATGAAAAGATAGTGCACAAGTTTACTTCCTGGGCATCAGATTGTGGTGTTAAATTGCACAGTCACACAGAAGCAGAGCTGGGGGAAAAGAGGTGAGAAATGGAATTGCTTTCCTCCAAGATCCCCAGTGGGTATATAATATTTTAAACTGTATCTTGATTTTCTTTCAGATTCTCAAAATATTTTCCTCTTGTTATTCCAAGGAGCCACTTTTTTTTTTTTTTTTTTTTTAAGGCTAATGATGAATATATTTCAGGGCCTATTTTGTGGCTGAGAAAACTGAAGCAAAGTGGTAAAGCAAATATATCCATATCATATGACTTATTATACAAATCATTATTCTGATTCCCAGCCCAGAAATATTTTGGTTTTGATCTAATAGGAAAATGGGTAAGCCCAAAGGGGGAAAAATAACTAGTTCTCAAGTATGAATTATAGGCACTCTACAATTATTGATTTATACCGGTATAGATTCTAACCAGCCCCAATAAATTAAATATTTTCTTAAACTCAGCTGTACATCTTGAAGCCATTGAAAGTGTTTGTGTGTAAATTCAAGTTGTATAGATAGATGGAGAGATAGATATATAATACATGTGTCTGAATATCTGTGTTTACTGGGTATTTGACTTAGAAAAAGGGTAATAGTAATAATGATTATTCAAGAAGCCAAGTTTCAGAATTATTTCAAGTCTAGAGCTAATAATATTTGCTGTACTTGGTGAAGATTCAGATGTAAGGCATGAGAGAGGAGGTGACTAATTTTTCTGTCCTAAGAAACTAAGAGATGTGAGTTTCTACTTGCAGAGATAAATTGATTATAGAAGGAACAGGTATATCAGGAGATGGATGTGAATCCAGAGTCCACTTCCAGACATTTTAAGTTTATTCATTAGACATCCAGATGGGGATATAAATAGACAATGATACATATGAGTCTAGAATTCAGAGCAAAGGTTGAGTTAGAATACACAAAGTACTTAAATTATTTATCACCGTGATATTGGATGTGATCAACCACGCAGTGAGTGAAAATAGAGAGGAAGAAAGCTGGAGCCTGTAACAGTCCCTTGCTCAGAAGTCCTGAAGTTAAAGATATCAGTAAGAGACTTTAAAGATGAGTAAACTGAGAGAATCACTATTAGAAGTATTAAGAGATCAAGTAAAGAAGTATTTCAAGAAAAAAAGTCATCAGCTCTGCTCATTGCTGTTCACAGGAAAAGTAAGATGAGGAATGAGATTTGATCAAATTTGGCAAAGGTAATGCCATCAATGTCCTTTAAGACCATGTGGCAGAGAGCTGTCAAAGGAATATATTTTGAGTGAAAGGATGTTCTGCTAAGCAAGAGATCTGAGAAATGGGGGCAGGGGGCAACATGCAGATATAAGACCAAGAGAATTACTTTTTTTTTTTTTCCTTGTTCTTATTTTAAAGTAAGATAGGCTTTTTTTTTTAATACTTTATTCTATGTTACAATACTGTATTGGTTTTGCCATACATTGACATGAATCAGCCACAGGTGTACACGATTTCCCAATGCCGAAGCCCCCTCCCACCTCCCACCCCATATCATCTCTCTGGATCGTCCCGTGTACCAGCCCCAGCATTCTGTATCCTGTATTGAACATAGACTGGTGCTTCATTTCTTATATGATAGTATACATGTTTCAATGCCATTCTCCCAAATCATCCAACACTCTCCCTCTCCCTCTCCCTCAGAGGCCAAAAGTCCGTTCTATACCTCTGTGTCTCTTTTGTTGTCTCACATACAGGATCATTTAATGAGATATTAGCGTGTATGTGTATTAAATGAAATGATTCAGGAAAAATAAAAACTTGATAATATGGGAAAGAGGGAAAAAGTAGATGTCATAACCATAGAAGAGAGGTTGGATTCCAGTGTAAACAGAAGAATCAGCCATAAAAAGAAATATTAACACAATGTTATAAAAAAGACAAAACACAGGTTCAAATTCAGATAAACTGGCATACTTGTAGAAATATATAAAAGTTCTCTTGCATTTGTCTCTATTTTCTTAGTCAAACATTAAACAAAAACAAGGAAAAATAATGAGGAAGGAGTTATTGGTGATTTGAAGGCATAGGAGACATTTTAAAATATTTGCCTAAGACAGGATGAAACTGGGGAATGTAACTGGATAACAGGACAACATATATATGCCATGGATTTAAAGTGAGACAAGACAGTGTGGTTGCATGATTTTTTTAACTTATATTATCTGTCAGAACAGCTGAGAGAAGACTGGTATTTAAATGTAGCCAGGTGATGATGACAGAGGGAGAGAACTGAGAATTGAGGAATTGAGAGTGTATGCAAGAAAAAGAGCATAATGATGGGCCTTATGATGCCAGCCAGCTAAGAGGGAAGAGAGGCTAAGTTGTGGTCAGAGAGAGTGAAAGATGAAATAGTCCAATGGGTTGGAAACAGTAGAGGGATTGAAGAACTGTTGGCCGTGAGGACATTAGAGAAAGTAAGATTGCAAGTTGGGGGTTGCAGTTGGAAACCATGTGTTTGAAATAGGGGTTTGGAAAAAATGGAGGTGGATAGCTGGGGTGGAATGCAGGAGAACATCATTGGAGATTGTGGGGCCCTAAATGGGAAACCTCAGAGGAAAGAAAAAAAAAAAAGGAGGGGGCCAGTTTGACAGTTGGAAGCCATTGGAAACTAAGATGTTGCCTGGCAGAAGTGATAGGGGCAGGGTCTATGTTTGTCAAAGTTTTTGATTGGCTCTCTTGATTTCCATGCAAATGAGGATTTGACATTTAACATGATTGGTGCGACTGAAGGCACATAATGACTTGACCTTTAATGTGATTGGTGCAACTGTGGAAAGTCCCTCCTAAACCACCCCCTGCTTGCCTATATAAGCTGGGAGTTTGCAGCAATAAAGTGGAACTGCTTCGACGGAACCCCTGTCGCGTCTGATTGTCTCTTGCTCGCCTCGCCAGGGGCTGAATTGGCAGACAGCAGGCTCACCTCTCCTCGGGAACCCCTCGGCTTTGCTGAGGGAATTCCACTGCCTCCACTCTTTCTCCGGAGCGCCCCCAGCAGAAACTGGCGCCCAACGTGGGGCTCGAAGCGGACGGACGGAGGTGGTGTCACCGTGCGGCTCTGAAAGAGGAGCAACGAAGGACCCTAGCAGGGTCACAGCACGGAGCTCCCTTTAGAGGAGTATCGCCTGAGGTAATCCGGATTTCGAGGTGGGCCCCCTCCTTTATGAGGGAAGTGCCAAAAACTCTCTTATTTTCCTTCTCCTCTTCTTTTCTGATCTGTCCTTAATTCTTTCTTTCTGGAGTTTCAGTGAACAGGCGAACGGTTGTGGAGGCAATTGATAAGTCCTGGCTAGGGCCACTCTCTGGCGGACTTTGAAGGCCCAACAACAGGTAAGCCTCAGTAACTAGAGCCCAACCAGGTGAAACTCCCTTTAATCTTTCTTAACTGAGGACATGGCCTAGAATCTTCCCTGTGGGCATGGGTCAGGCACTTAAAGGCCATTAGGCGCCTGCCACTTGAAGACTCCCGTGACAGGATAAGGGGGTCATGGAACAAGCTAGAAACCTCTAGGGTGCCCGCCCCCAGCAAGAAAACTTCCGTGCAACGACGCAGGCACATAAACAGTTCCAAAAGCATACCATAAGCCCAACTTTCTGGCCACCACCACTCCCGGTAGGATTTTTGGTGGTTGTCCTCAGTGACTTTTCTGTCTATTCTCTCTGGGCAGCATGGGAAATAACATTAGCAAGTCTGATGAGCCTGCACTCAAGGCGCTGAGATATATGCTCATAAGCAGGGGACTTGAGATTTCTGATGCTCAGGCTATTAAGGTCTGGGGGACCATTGTATGGTCGGCCCCCTGGGTTGCTTCAGCTAATCTGTTTTCTTGGGACACTTGGGATCGAGTGCAAACCTTGCTAGGCAGAGAGAGGTTCGATACGGTGAGGAGCCCCACTTACTTAGGGTTCTGTCTGATCGTTTTGGCCCTCAAGCTCTGCTTCTCACGGAGCGAGGAGCATGTCACCGATACAGGTGCCCCCAATTCAAAATCAGAAAAACAATGGGAAAGGTTTGACAAGGAAAGAGTCATGTCAGACCAAAATATAGTGAAAGAGACTGTAGGGAATAGAGACTGTAGAGTGAGTAGTGGACTATGGGAGCCTTTTGGGGATGATAAAAGGGCAGAAGAGAATAGAGACCCCTTTGCCTCGGGACAGGGAGCCCAGGGCAGAGATCTGTACCCCCTCCCTGCCTCCCCTATTTGAGGAAGTTTTGGGAGCACCTTAGGTGCTGAGATATGCTCATAAGCAGGGGACTTGAGATTTCTGACACTCAGGCCATTAAGGTCTGGGGACCACATCTAAGGGACCCTAGTTCCCCAAAATCAGGTCGATGTTTTGGCTGCAGACAAGAGGGACACTTTAAAAAAGAGTGCCCTCAAGGCGGGGGAAGACCTATCGGTCAGAGACCTCCCACTATTCCATTCATGTACACCATCTTAGGAGTCATCAAGATTTACCTGGATTACTTTCAACGGGAAATTCCTAGCCGATACAGTGGCCTCCCTTACAATCCAGGCTTGTAACTTAACAAGATGCCTATGACCTTCACGATCTTACTCATATAAATTGGAGAGGGCTACATAAAAGGTTCCCACAGATCCCTATTAGAGAATTAAAGAAAATTATACATACATGTAAATCCTGTCTTCCTTATTTACAAGTACCACCTTTACAGCCCCCAGGAGTAAACCCCCGAGGGCTAAAACCCAATGTGCTGTGGCAAACTGATGTAACCCATTATTCCTTTTTGGAAAACTTAAGTATGTCTTTGTGTCTATTGACACTTATTCTCATGCCTGCTGGGCTACTGCCCACACAAGAGAAAAAGAAAAACATGCTCAAAGCCATTTTCTACAATGTTTTGTGACGTTGGGCCTTCCCCGTCAAATAAAAACGGATAATGGCCCTTGTTTCATCAGCCAGAGCTTACAGAAATTCTTCCAACAATGGTACATCATAACACCAGAATCCCACATAACCCCCAAGGACAAGCCATAATTGACCGCCACCATCAAAATTTAAAGGCTCAATTACAAAAACAAAAAGGGGGAATAAGCCCTCACCAGCAACTTGGAATGGCACTCTTTACTCTAAACATCTTAAATTTTTCAAAAAATGAACTGATACCATGTTTTCAAAAACATTGGTCTAATCAAGAAATAAAACCTGAAACACAAGTGAGATGGAAAGACCCCATCACTGGTCAGTGAAAGGGGCCCGATCCGCTCCTTACAATGGGGAGAGGATTCAGATGCATATTCCCCATTGGGGACCCCAGCCCTGATGAGTTTCAAAAACTCAGAAGACAACTTACTGGAAGCATCTCTTCTGTGAAAATTGAAATGCTCAAGATTTATGAGAGAAGAAATGTTTGCAAGAGACAGTGAGCCAGTTGTCTGGAATTCTCAGGAATGAGTGGCAACAGAAGGTCTACAAGATCCACGGATTATGTGAATGGTCAAATGGTGTATTTCTCAAAGATGTAGGAAAAAATTAATGAATATTTATTTTGATGGGCATCAAATATTTAAAAATTAACCCACTGTGGGTATTTTTTTAACCCAATAGTGTTCAGGCTACAGTTTGAACACTGACTTCTGCAGCTAAGACACAGAAAAAGCTACTTCCCTGTAGGCTCTTTTCTACCAATGTGACCACACAACAAGAGTTCATTGCACTCTCATTCAATGTGGTTCTTTAACCTCTGGGTGCTTTTCTTTGAAGGTGAGTTTTCTTTGTCTGGGTGTATATATTTACCTTTAACATACACAAATTACTTTATACCCCCACACCCAGCTTTTATAAGTTTAACCTGGAAGAAAAGTAATAAATATCCAAGATAAACTGAGGAGGTATGAAACAGAAATACTAAAATGAATGGAGATAAGCAAACAAGTTAAACTTCAGAGAAAAATGTTTCTTCAACCACAAAATGGCCTGTGCCTGGGGTGAATCCTAGGTGTGTATGTCAAGGTCTCCGGGCCTTATCCTCGCCCCTACATTTCATGGGGTAAAGTAGGTGCTCACAAGAGGCACTTGGACTTCAATCTCAGTATTTGATTTATGCCCTGGCTAACTGGACCCCTCTCAACAGGAATTGTGACAACCCTCTTAACCTATCCCTTTCTGGAATTCTTAGAAACCAAATCTTGATCCCAAACCCTTCATTATTATCAAGTAAGAAGTCTCAAACATGGTAGACCACAAAGATCCCTATCACCTACTGGCTTCAGTTATCACCATCTGGAGACCTCTAAAAATGTGACTCATCCCATTGGACACTTCTAGATGAGAGAGAGATCAATTCTGAGCTTATCCCTTTCTTCCCACAGTGTAGTCAGAACTGCTGACTATCCTTCCTGTGGCCAGCTCCATAATCCAATGAGTTTTCTGATCTTGGTTTTGTGCAGAGCTCACTTTGCAAATATTCTTTCTTCCCACTCCCACTGCTTAGTCCTTGCTGAGTTCCCCACTGTGCCCATAGGCAAAGCTTGTCTAGGTCATGATATAGTAGATTATTTGATACTCTATCTCCAGGTTTTTCTTGGCTCGAGGTCTTTGGTATGTCAGTCATTTCAAGGGTGGTTACCTTTTTCCAACCCATGGCAAACACCCTGTCTTTCTCTGTGTGTTATTTGTCCAACTTCACAGAAACATCACATTAGAGGAAGAAGGCAGAAACAGGAGAAATAGACTAGAAATGGTAGAAATTTAAAAGATATCAATAAGTGAAAGTGAAGTCGCTCAGTTGTGTCCAACTCTTTGTGACCTGTGGACTGTAGCCCACCAAGCTTCTTTGTCCATGGGATTCTCCAGGCAAGAATACTGGAGTG
Source organism: Nanger dama (assembly GCA_917880005.1). Classification (NCBI taxonomy): domain Eukaryota; kingdom Metazoa; phylum Chordata; class Mammalia; order Artiodactyla; family Bovidae; genus Nanger; species Nanger dama. The sequence goes on along the minus strand of CAKJTW010000094.1, from coordinate 2,240,431 downwards.
GGTTGTCATATTTGCTTTTCAAAGAAGAAAGTGAGTGTGTATCAGCTTATACATAGGATATATTATCAATGTATAATATGAAAGAAAACATGTTTAAATCCTATAGAGAAACCAACAGAATATTTTTATCATCTTCTGCAGGTACAATGATGATTGATATACTATTCAGTTCAGTTGCTCAGTCATGTTCTACTCTATGCAATCCCATGAATTGCAGCACACCAGGCCTCCCTGTCCATCACCAGCTCCTGGAGTTCACCCAAACTCTTGTCCATCAAGTCAGTGATATCATCCAGCCATCTCATCCTCTGTCATCCCCTTCTCGTTCTGCCCCCAATCCCTCCCAGCATCAGAGTCTTTTCCAATGAGTTAATTCTTCACATGAGGTGGCCACAGTACTGGAGTTTCAGCTTTATCATCAGTCCATCCAAGAACACCCTGGACTGATCTCCTTTAGAATGGATTTATTTCCTTGCAGTCCAAGGGACTCAAGCATCTTCTCCAACACCACAGATCAAAAGCATCAATTCTTTGGCATTCAGCTTTCTTCACAGTCCAACTCTCACATCCATACATGACCACAGGAAAAACCATAGCCTTGACTAGATGGACCTTTGTTGGCAAAGTAATGTCTTTGGCTTTTGAACATGCTATCTATGTTGGTCATAACTTTCCTTCCAAGGAGTAAGCGTCTTTTCATTTCATGGCTGCAATCACCGTCTGCAGTGATTTTGGAGCCTCCCAAAATAAAATCTGACACTGTTTCCCATGAAGTGATGGGACCAGATGCCATGATCTTACTTTTCTGAATGTTGAGCTTTAAGCCAACTTTTTCACTCTCTTTCACTTTCATCAAGAGGCTTTTAGTTCTTCACTTTCTGCCATATGGGTGGTGTCATCTGCATATCTGAGGTGACTGATATTTCTCCCAGCAATCTTGATTCCAGCTTGTGCTTTATCCAGCCAAGTGTTTCTCATGATGTACTCTGCATATATGTTAAATAAGATATACAATTGGTTCCTCACAATTCATGCTTTGTTGCTTTTAAAAAGCTCAAAGCTTAAAAGAACTATTTAGAAAATGTCCTCTACTTAATGTTATGTGAAAAAGGCAGGATATTAAGTAGTGTGCAATACACTCATAATTCTGTTGCAAAATGGGTCTTTCTGTTCAGACAAGTCTAAGATATGCAGGGGAAATAAACTGAGCCTATCACATTCAGTTTATCTTTGAGACATATTTTATCAATCAGGTAAGTCACTCCTTTTCAAAGAGATAGAATGAATAGGGGTGACACAGATATGGGAAGGGAAAACATCTTAGACTTGAGGTAGAAGATAAGAGTTAGCACCTCCACCTTCTCTCAGCCCTCTCCATAACCCAAGAATCAGGACTATAGTATACTCAAGATGTCAACTGAAAGAAAAAACTTGCTTTGCATGAGACAAGAACACTGATATTTTTGACTCTAGAAACAGAGAGGGGATGGAAAAGCCAGAAGTGACAGGCAAGCTCACCAAGATGAACAGTGGCTAAACAGATTGGGAAAGAGGGCCAGTGAAATTCCATGGTGTAGGGTGACTAAAAGATTTTTAAGAACAGTGATGAAAAATTTTTTAAGTTACTTGCATTACTGAGATATTTCTCCCTTTCCAAATTAAATAAGGCTATTTCACATATAAATGTATGAATTTATACTTCATGTATAAATTTTTTCTGAGTAACATTTCTATGCCTATGTTTGTGTATAAGTTAAAGCAAATGTGAAATTTTCCATCAGGATCAATAGAATTAAGAGTAAAGTTTGCAAGGGTAGAAAAAGAGCACAAAGACCAAAGTAACCGTGAAAATGTCCCCTTGAATTTGCAGAAATATTTTAAAGGGATTTGTACCTTTATACACCATGGAGTTGATGGGGGTATGTGTGAGCTTGTCACTCAGTCATGTCTGACTCTTTGAGACCCATGGACTGTAGCCTGCCAGGCTCCTGAGTCCATGGGATTCTCCAGGCAAGAATACTGAAGTGGGTTGCCATTTCCTTCCCCAGGATTGATGGGAGATATGTAGCCTAATTTGATCTAGATCTTGACAGAAAGTGAAAACCCAGAACATTTATGTGTGTAAGAGCCAGAGATGAGATAGACGATAGTAATGAACTGGAGACATTACCTACTGGAACCTGTATTCATATCTTATCTAGCATAATGTATATGACTTGTTATATTCTATCTAGCCAAGGGATATAAAAGAATAACGTAATACCATTAAATTTTTCACTTATTCTAAATTCATTGAATATCTACAGCATGTCATTTACTATATTGGGCACTAGAAGTACAACAAGGATCCATACCCTCATGGAGAAGCATCAGAAACATTTGACGTTCAGGTTCCTATATTAAGCAGGTAGAATGATATGATGGAAAGCCAGCATAACTAAAACCAGAATTGAATTCATACCTCAATTCTTTCCTAAATAGCTATGTTAAGTGTGACTTATAAATGTAAGGAATCAACTTTTTCTATTTCAAGATGAGATGGATGAATGGATGATACCTAATATTTCCTACAATTCTAATATAACATGATGTATAGTTTATTACTGGGGGCTTTGTAAAATGAGAAATCCATGTAAAATTCTTATTGTTTACTACAATCAGAAACCAAATTAATAAGTACCAAAATCATTAGTCCTATAAAAAGAATATGACTGAAAGCAATGCAATACACAATCTCAAAATAAGTTTCTAAATATGGATTTTTTTTTTTTTTTTTTTGTAAACCTCTATTGGCAACAACAATATCTGGGCTAAACTGAGAATTTGAAAAGGAAAAGGAGGAGAAGACACCAACATAGTTTAACCACCAAAATGAACCAATACCTTTGATAAGTGCTTTATATATCTTATCTTATTTAATTCTCACTGCAATGCAAGAAATGGGAACTATTAAACACCTCTTTCGGAAAAGGCAATGGCACCCCACTCCAGTACTTTTGCCTGGAAAAATCCCATGGACGGAGGAGCCTGGAAGGCTGCAGTCCATGGGGTCACTGAGGGTCGGACACGACTGAGTGACTTCACTTTCACTTTTCACTTTCATACATTGGAGGAGGAAATGGCGACCCACTCCAGTGTTCTTGCCTGGAGAATCTCAGGGACGGGGGAGCCTGGTGGACTGCCGTCTATGGGGTCGCACAGAGTCGGACACGACTGAAGTGACTTAGTAAACACCTCTGTAAAAGGATATGTGCAAAATAAGGAACAAGAAGCAATTTGTACAATCTCAAAGGGCAGGAGAAGAGGTTTGAATCCAAGTTTTCTGATTTCATTCACCACGTTTCTCTCACTATATCCAATAGTTTTCTATGTATTAATAGAAAGGTCATCTTACACTTTCTTTGATCTTTCTTTTCTGCATGTCTGTTTTCCTTCCATCTCCCACCTCTTCCCAAGATGAAGAAAGGACAAAATTGCCAAAGATATGCTATTTTAAGTAAGTGAATATCTATACTTGAACTTACAAGTGACATACCTATGTGTCCACAACCATAGTTAGAAGTGGAACATTGCTCACCTCCTTGCCTGAAGAGCCATTATTCTAACTTCCATCACCATGAATTGTTTTGACCAGTTTTTTAAATGTATGGACAGAGAATAACATGTATATTGTTTTCATTTGGGCTTCTTTCACTCAAATTATATTTATGAGATCTATCCATGGTGTTAACTGCTGTAATAAATTTTCACTGCTCTGTAACAAATTATATGGATATACTTCAGTTCTACTACTGTTAGATATTTAGGTTATTTCCAGGTTCGGGATAAGAATATACTTTCAGATGCCTTCTACTAACATATGATTTTTTATCTGGTCAACCCAGTAGAATTGTTGGGTCATAGTTAACTGTTGTAGATTGAAATTTTAGCTGAAGCTCTTTAGCCTGTTCTATCTCCTCTGCTATGTGACTTTGTAGTTGCTTGCGTTAAAGGCAGACTGTAATTCCCCAACCTTAAACTTTGGGCTTGGTATTGGAATTTGTGTTGGCCAATGAAATGCAAGTAAAAGTGCTAGTTTTCCAGTTCCACGCCCAGGCCAAAGAAGCAGTATAGATTTTCTGCTATCACTATGAAATGAGCGCTCCCTGAAGAGCTAATGTCTCTTTAAACTTGGGCTCCAGAATGAAAACAGCTAGTACACATCTGATCCCAACCTACCCAATGGAGCCAAACCCAAGAGACACCTGCTTAAAGCAGAGTCATGCTGAGTTCAGCTTAGATCAGCTAGCCCTAAGGCAGCCTGGCAGCACAGAGCAGGAAACATTTCTGCTTGGGGTAAAACACAGAAACATAAATTTTATCATCTTACCCATTTTAAGTGGACAACTCAGCAGTGTTAAGCACATGTCACCATGTCACATTATTGTGAAACAGACCTCCAGAACTTTTCATCTTACAAATCTCTAAGTCTATAATCATTAGACAACTCCCCTTTTCTTAAGTGAAATAACCCAGTCACACACACACACACACACACACACACACACACACACACACAGGCAAAAAACTTACCTCGCTATGCTAATTGGAGAATACACATGTCCCATTATACTGCTGCTGCTGCTAAGTCGCTTCCAGTCGTGTCCGATCTCTGCGACTCCACAGACGGCAGCCCACCAGGCTCCACTGTCCCTGGGATTCTCCAGGCAAGAACACCGGAGTGGGTTGCCATTTTCTTCCACAATATGCTAGACCCTGATAAATAGTTTTTCAATGTAGCTGGACCAATGTATAATCCCGCCAGCACTGTATGGGAATTCTAGTGGCTCCACCTTTGCAACTGTGGGTGAGTCAGATACTTTCTCCTTTCCTCAGTGGTTCTTCCACATCCTCTAGCTTCTTGCTCCTGTGCAGTTAGGAGGAGAAACCTCAACCTGAAATATCATTCTAAATCATTTTCACTTGAGACACTCTAGTGTACACACTTCAATAGCTGTACTAAACTTTTCATGATACTAATGAGGTGGAGTATTGTTTCATAAGTTAATCAATCAACTAAATTTCCTCTTTCCTGTAAGTCTTGGTCAATATTTTGCCCACTGAGAAAGGGGGGTACCACTTTTCTTATTGATTCACAGAAAGCTATTAACGTTTTGAATATCAATATTGTGTTGGTTATACACACTTCAAACATTCTATCTGACTCTAAAAAGTAGGTTTGTACTCTATTCAAGTGTCTTTTGAGGAAGAAAAGTTCTCACTTTTTCAATAAGTATAGTATAGTAATCTATTTGCAGTCATCCATCCATATCCAGGGTCTCTACATCCAGGGATTCAACCAACCTTTGATCATTTAGTATGCTTATGACTGGAGTTAGCTGAATCCAAGGATGCGGAGTCCTTGAGTACAAAGGACTAACTAAGGGATTTGAACATTCACAGATTTTGGTATTGGTGGCAGATCCTGGAACCAGTCCCCTCCCTTTAGATACTGAGTGATGACTCTACTTGACTATGGGTGAGGAGAAAAGAGAGAGTTTAAAATTCTAAAGAAAGAACATATGTTGCTTCTTTAGAAGGTCATAATGGACATAATATCTAAATTTTTTAAAAAAATTTTATAGAACTAAGTCAGTGTTTACAGTCTGCATTGTGGTGCATTTATGACACAGCTGCCTTAAGAAACTCTTTTCCTACCTGAAGTTTTCCCCACATGGAAAGTTATTTAGATAACATTTCTTTGACACCCTCACTTCATTCTCCTAGGATAGCTTAGTGTGGGGAAGAAAAATAACAGAGTGTCTCTCTGATTTTGAATTAAAAAAAAAAACAAAAAACAAAAAAAAGTGTCTGAATGTTTCACAGGTAAAAGAGACCCAGCTGCATCATAATTTCGTTTTTCTTCCTTGGTGAAAATATTGACTCCTCCTGTTCTCATAGCACAGTTTACAGTACAAGCATACCTCTGAGACATTGCAGGTTCAATCTTGGCCCACAGCAATAAAGTAAATATCGCAATAAAGAGAATATTGCAATAAAGAGAGCCACACAATCTTTATGGTTTTCCAACTGCATATGAGTTACATTTACCCTATAGTTTATTAAGGATTCAATTTTGTTATGTCTAAAGAAAATGTACATACCTTAATTTATAAATACTTGACTGCTAAAAAACTGCTAATCATCATATGAGCCTTCAGCAAATCATAATTTTTTTTGCAATAGTAACATCAAATATGACTGATAATAGGTCAGTACAACAAATAAAATAATGAAAGAGCTTGAAATGTTGCAAGGATTACCAGAGTGTGACGCAGAGGCACAAAGTGAGCAAATGTTGGAAAAATGTTACCAATAGACTTGCTTGGCACAGAATTGCCATGAACACCAAATTCTTTAAAAAAAAAAAGAAAAGATCTTTAAAGTACAATTTTAAAAAGTGCAACAAAAAATATACGCCTGTATTTTGCAGTTCCACTGAATATCAGGTAAAGGTTAAAGTCCAATATTAAAAGTAGAGTCAACACAGGTTTCAGGACCTTGTAGAGTGAAGATGAGAGCAAGAACAGTGATAGAAAAGGGTAAGGCAAGAAAGGGACGAAGGCAGAGGAAGAAAAATATGGAATAGAAAGAAAGGCTAGAAAAAGAAAGGTGGCGAAAGGACAAGACAAAGGAAAACAATAATAGATAGTACACAAAATACACTTGGCATCGTTGAATAACACTGAGTCTTCATTAGATGCCAATACTTAAATGTTACTTCAAAATACAGTTGGCCCTGGAAAAATGGAGGAGTTAGAGGTGGCTGACACCTGTGTAGGTGACCCCTAATCCATGCACATTGGAAATTAACAGTCAGCATGCTGTACCCACAGTCACACACGCACAGATTCAATCAACCACAGATCGTTAGTACAGTTACATATTTATGAAAGAAAAATTCACATATAAGTGAATCCACAAAGTTCAAAGCCATGTTGTTCAAGGGTCAGCTGTATACCACCTATTTTGCAAACATTTCATGTTATGCCCATTTTCAATAAGTTTTAGACTAGCTGAATGCCTAAAACATGCTTTGGACCCATTATGAAATCTAACATAGACAGTAAAAAGAGGTTAACACTCTAGTTTCTTTTATGACAAATTTTTACTAAAAACCTCTTCTAATTTAAGAAAAATTTCAGATCTTCACAGTTTAAAAAAAAACACAATAAATCAATATATATCCAGTCCACTGCTATTGAATGGTGGATAAAAATTAGGTGTCTTTTACTGAGGTATCTATTTTGGTGCTCAGTCATGTTCAACTCTTTTGTGGCCCCATGGAGTGTAGCCCCCCAAGCTCCTCTGTCCATCGGACTTCTCAGGCGAGAATCCTGGAGTGGGTAACCATTTCCTTCTACAGGGTATCTTCCTGACCCAGGTATCAAACCCATGTCTCTTTCATTGGCAGGCAGATTCTTTACCACTAGCACCATCTGGGATTACCAATAGAGCTAAAGTTCAACTCACTATCCCTTTCATTCAGTTCAGTCGCTCAGTCGTGTCTGACTCTTCGTGACCCCATGAATTGCAGCACACCAGGCCTCCCTGTCCATCACCAACTTCTGGAGTTCACCCAAACTTAACGTCCATTGAGTCAGTGATGCCATCCAGCCATCTCATCCTCTGTCGTCCCCTTCTCCTCCTGCCCCCAATCCTTCCCAGCGTCAGAGTCTTTTCCAGTGACTCAACTCTTCGCATGAGGTGGCCAAAGGACTGGAATTTCAGCTTTAGCATCATACCTTTCAAAAAAATCCCAGGGCTGATCTCCTTCAAAATGGACTGGTTGGATCTCCTTGCAATCCAAGGGACTCTCAAGAGTCTTCTCCAACACCACAGTTCAAAAGCATCAGTTCTTCAACACTCAGCCTTCTTCACAGTCCAACTCTTACATCCCTACATGACCACAGGAAAAACTATACCTTGACTAGACGGACCTTAGTCGGCAAAGTAATGTCTCTGCTTTTGAATATACTATCTAGGTTGGTCATAACTTTTCTTCCAATGACTAAGCGTCTTTTAATTTCATGGCTGCAGTCACCATCTGCAGTGATTTTGGAGCCCCAAAAACAAAGCCTGACACTGTTTCCACTGTTTCTCCATCTATTTCCCATGAAGTGATGGGACCAGATGCCATGATCTTCATTTTCTGAATATTGATCTTTAAACCAACTTTTTCGCTTTCCTCTTTCACTTTCATCAAGAGGCTCTTTAGTTCTTCTTCACTTTCTGCCTTAAGGGTGTTGTCATCTGCATATCTGAGGTTATTGATATTTCTCCCGGCAATCTTGATTCCAGCTTGTGCTTCTTCTTGTCCAGCGTTTCTCATGATGTACTCTGCATATAAGTTAAATAAACAGGGTGACAGTATACAGCCTTGACATACTACTTTTCCTATTTGGAACCAGTCTGTTGTTCCATGTCCAGTTCTAACTGTTGCTTCCTGATCTGCATACAGATTTCTCAAGAGGCAGGTTAGGTGGTCTCGTATTCCCATCTCTTTCAGAATTTTCCACAGTTTATTGTGATCCACACAGTCAAAGGCTTTGGCATAGACAATAAAGCAAAAGTAGATGTTTTTCTGGAACTCTAGACTAATTTACCAGGATACACTCTTTGGAAGTGTGGTACGCATCACTCTCATGTAGTCTCAGTGCCTCTCTAGGTCTTCCTTCTTTATTACAACTTTGGTGGTGCTGGTTTAGTCACTAAGTCGTGTCCAACTTTTGAGAGACCCCATGGACTATAGCCCACCTTCTCTGTCCATGGAATTTCCCAAGCAAGAATACTGGAGTGGGTTGCCTTTTCCTTCTCCAGGGGATCTTCCCAGTTCAGGAATCGAACCCAGGTCTCCTGCATGGCAGGCAGATTCTTTACCAACTGAGCTACAAGGAAAGTCACTACAACTTTGGACAATCCAAATCCATCTAGATAACAGAGGTGGTCTCAGTAATTTGTTCATGCTGCCCTCTCCTCCTCAAATGCACTTCACCATAAGGACTTGTTTTTATAGCTTTGACCTTTAGTACAACCACCTAGTATGTCCCTGTTATTCTTCCATTATCATTAAAGTAAGGATAAATACATAAAATTTTATATTATGCCCTTTTATGATTTATATATTTCATTCTTACTATTAGTCAGTGTATTTGGAGGCTAATTTGTCTTTACATGATAACTGTATGTATCTACCCTGATCCTTCATGGATTTGTAGATCTTAAAATGTTTACTAGTAGTAGGAAATGGAAACCCACTCCAATATTCTTGTCTGGACATTCCATGGACAGAGGAGACTAGCGGGCTACAGTCCATGGGGTCACAAAGAGTCAGACACAGCTGAGTGACTAAGCACAAGGCGTTACTATCACAGAACACTCTCTGCATTTTCTTTCTAGGTTATTTGCATCCTGGCAGCACATTGCAGGCACTGTTAGATGTGTGTTGAATAAATTAATGCACAAAGCATATTGTATACATGAATGAATGAATCAATCCATCAAAACCTATAACAAATATTTATAAAGCCAGAACCTAAATTCAAGATTTCTCAGACCAACTTCATAGTACTTTCCACTTATCCAAATTAAATATCAAAACAGACTATAGATGTCTGAGTATACTATTGCTAGGTTAGAAAGGAAAAAATGTTGTACCAGATTAAGATGTCAGATTTATTCTTAGCATGTCCTCATCCTGTATTTTATATAATTTTAGAGCACAGAAAAATGCATAGCTGAAATTCTACATCAGTTAGTATCAAATTACTCCAGTATGTTTTTAAGATTTTGGTTTCAGGAGTGAAACAAATGGGTCATGGAGAATGAATGCAGTAGATCATTACACAAGTGATCAGTCAGCATCTTTGCCTACGCATTAAGGCTACTGGGTGAACAGCTCAGATTTATAATAGCCGAATTTCATGCCAGCGTAAAAACTACAACCTAGCATGAGTTATCACGAGACATCAAAAAGAAAGTATGGTGATAATATATCCATCCAATTGCTACATAAACGGAAGCACTGTAAGAAAGTTGGCTGAACACCTTGATAACCTAATTCATAATGTCTCTAAAAAGCCATACAATGATATAGGGGAAATAATGAATGCCAGATAAAGATATATATAATTTAAGAAATATATATATCATACATATTTAAGTCTTGAAACTCAAGCACTGTATTAGATTTGTCTAACCCATCTGTTGTTACTGGTTGTCTACTAAAAGCCAAAATGTTCTGATTTTTTCTGCTGTCAAGACATCTTTACACAGTTTTATTAAAGTTACTAAGTTTGAAAATTTATCTTCCTCGAATTTTTCTAAAGAGAATTTCAGATGCAGTGATACTACACTGGCTTTCAAGACAGACAAACCAGACTTACAATGTTACCCTAGGTAAATTAATTTCTCCGAAGTTCAGTTTTCTCAGTATATAAAATTGGCATAATTACACTGCAGCAAAAACAGGGCAGTATGTTCACCGAAACCAGTCATTTTTATCTTGGGAAGACTGGCTGCCTATATTTCCCAGTCTCCATTATGGTAAGTTTGGGGTATGAGACTCAACTGGTCAATGAAACATTGGGGAAAAGTAAATAAGCCATTAATGAGCCTGGTCTTATTTCCTAAAATTCATTGGAAGGACTGATGCTGAAAGTGAAACTCCAATACTTTGGATACCTGATGCAAACAACTGACTCATTTGAAAAGACCTTGATGCTGGGAAAGACTGAAGGCGGGAGGAGAAGGGGATGACAGAGGATGAGATGGCTGGATGGCAACACTGACGCAATGGACGTGAGTCTGAATAAACTCCAGGAGTTGGTGATGGACAGGGAGGCCTGGCGTGCTGCAGTCCATGGGGCTGCAAAGAGTCAGACATGTCTGAGCAACTGAACTGAATTAATTTTCCAAAACATCCTTTTTAATGTTTCATATGTAGCACTAGTGGAAAAGAACCTGCCTGCCAATGGAGGAGACAAAACAGATGTGGGTTGGATCCCTGGGTCAAGAAAATTCCCCTGGAGGAGGGCATGGGAACCCACTCTGATATTCTCGCCTGGAGAATCCCATGGACGGAAGATCCTGGCAGGTTCCAGTCTATGGGGTTGAAAAGAATCGGACATGACTGAAGTGACTTAGCACAGCACAGCACAGCACATACTTCTTTCACCTGCTAATCAGTTTTCTTATATAGCCCTCAAGGTCATTGAGGGTGGTAGAATCATAAGATAGAAGAAGCCTGGATTCTGAATAATTCTAATGAATAGAACTTGCTTCCTCAGGCCTCCATATCAGGCCAACCATCACTGACCTATACTGGACTGTGACACAAATAAGGATATTTTACTGAGCTGAACCACTATTATGTCGTGAACATTTATTACGGCCATGAGCCTACTTTAACTAATACAAAATATCTAATTTAAAGAGCAAGTGAGGGATAAAATAAATTAATGACTATAAGAACCTTGATGGTGGTGGTTTAGTCACTAAGTCGTGTCTGACTCTCCCAAACCCAGGACTATACCCTGCCAGGCTTGTCTGTCCATGAGATTGATTTCCCAGGCAAGAATACTAGAGTGGGTTCCTTCTCCAGGGGATATTCTCAGCCCAGGGACTGAACCCAGTCTCCTGCACTGCAGGCAGATTCTTTACCAACTAAGCACCACCTTAAGGCAGTTTAATATAGTATCTGGAACTTACTATGAGGTTAGTTCTCCTTCCTCTGTTTAGCAGGGTGATCCAAACACATCCAGTCTCTACATTTATTTTTTTACATTCTTTAGCCTACGGATTCTGCACTCATCTCACAAGCTAGTAAGGTAATGCTCAAAATCCTCCAAGCCAGGCTTCAGCAATACGTGAACCATGAACTTCAAGATGTTCAAGCTGGTTTTAGAAAAGGCAGAAGAACCAGAGATCAAATTGCCAATATCCGATGGATCATCAAAAAACCAAGGGTTCCAGAAAAACATCTATTTCTGCTTTATTGACTATGCCAAAGCCTTTGATTGTGTGGATCATAATAAAGTGTGGAAAATTCTGAAAGAAACCACCTGACATGCCTCTTGAGAAACTTATATGCAGGTCAGGAAGCAACAATTAGAACTGGACATGGAACAACAGACTGGTTCCAAATAGGAAAAGGAGTACATCAAGGCTGTATATTGTCACCGTGCTTATTTAACTTCTATGTAGAGTACATCATGAGAAACACTGGGCTGGAAGAAGCACAAGCTGGAATCAAGATTGCTGGGAGAAATATCCATAACCTCAGATATGCAGATGACACCACCCTTATGGCAGAAAGTGAAGAGGAACTAAAAGCCTCTTGATGAAAGTGAAAGTGGAGAGTGAAAAAGTTGGCTTAAAGCTCAACATTCAGAAAACGAAGATCATGGCATCTGGTCCCATCACTTCATGGGAAATAGATGGGGAAACAGTGGAAACAGTGTCAGAATTTATTTGGGGGGAGGGCTCCAAAATCACTGCAGATGGTGATTGCAGCCATAAAATTAAAAAACACTTACTCCTTGGAAGAAAAGTTATATCCAACCTAGATAGCATATTGAAAAGCAGAGACATTACTTTGCCAACAAAGGTCTGTCTAGTCAAGGCTATTGTTTTTCCAGTATTCATATATGGATGTGAGAGTTGTACAATAAAGAAAGCTGAGCGCAGAAGAATTGATGCTTTTGTACTGTGGTGTTGGAGAAGACTCTTGAGAGTCCCTTGGACTGCAAGGAGATCCAACCAGTCCATCCTATAGGAGATCAGCCCTGGGTGTTCTTTGGAAGGAATGATGCTAAAGCTGAAACTCCAATACTTTGGCCACCTGATGCCAAGAGGTGACTCATTTGAAAAGACCCTGATGCTGGGAGGGAGTGGGGGCAGGAGGAAAAGGGGATGACAGAGGATGAGATGGTTGTATGGCATCACTGATTCAATGGACATGGGTTTGGGTGGACTCCGGGAGTTGGTGATGGACACAGAGGCCTGTTGTGCTGCAGTCCATGGGGTCACAAAGAGTCAGACATGACTGAGCGACTGAACTGAACTGACCCTATGGATTCTTGACCCTTTTCCAATTATGTGTAAAAAAATAAATATCTTCTGCAGATAATCACAGTGATAGTGTACAGTTGTTTCTTTAGGCTATTTTTATTAAAATCATCACTTCTTTTTACCTTTTCGTCCAACTCTTTTTACACATGCAGATAGTTTGAAATATGGTTTGGGGAAATAATGTGATACACAATGTCATTTGAATGTATGCCATAATATTTAAACCCTAACTTGAAATTATTTTGGGGTAGAACAAATCTATGACTACAGAAAGTTTGTGTAACTGTAACAAAGTACACAAGGGACAGCCAAGTAGACACTGACCTCTTGCACCTACAGAAAATGAGGGGGACAGCAGAAATCCTGTTGATAACTTAATTACTATTAAAATGCATGAGGTTTTTCCAAAATAAATCAGGATGCTCTGTTCTCTCTTTTCTTTTTAATTCCTTAGCAAAACCCATTTTTAAGTGTGTGTCGGGGGGCGGGAAGCAGTGGTGGAGTGGAGCCATTGATTTAGGCTAAAGGAATTTATGATCTGAAACTCCCTAAAATTTGTTTTGAATTACCCTGTGCACATTTCACACTTTGAAATGAGCATCTGAGGAGTTTTATACATATAGATGTACTTGTTGGCTTCCTGACATTAATTCAAGACTTTTTACGGGGTTATTTGCAAAAGCTTTATGGCTGTGACCTCTGCATTCAGAAGAGAAATGTTCCTGAAAATCTGGACATAACTTTTAAAACCAAGAATCAGTGTCACTTTGCCACTGGCTTGCATTGTTTAAGGCTCCCTTTTACTGCATGCCTACTGTGAGCCAATCTTGTGGAGAACTCTGCGTGTGCTATTTTACACACTCCTCCTGACAACCCTATGAGGCTGATAGCAACATCAATCACTGCACTGCACAGGAGAAAACTAAGACTTAAAAGAGGTTCAATCACTGCTCTTGACCCTAAAGCCCCAGAGCTTTCTGGTCTAAGTGAGGCTTGTCAATAATGAGCACAGAGATAACAGATATGTTATGGCATACATCTGCTGTCACTGCAAAACTGCCCTTTCTACTCCACCACTAACAGTGTGCGGGTGTTTCCCTCCCTGTAGATCTCTCTTCCTGCCACTCATCTCCTCCAGGCTTGGCGGTGGATAGTAGGTCCATTTACTGTGTATATGTGGTAAGAAAACATTTTCCTTAGCTTCATGGAACATTGGTTATTAAATTAGAACCATCTCCAAAACTGCCTGCAGCCTTGGAGACTATCTTAGCCTTTTGCTCATTACCACTCAGCATCTTATTCTCACCAAGCCACTTCCAGCTGACTGTTCCCCTTGAAGAGAGGCTCTGATCCCCCACATGATTCTTATTAAGTTCCTTATCTCATCCTCCAGAGGCAATGCCTGAGGCAACGCCTGAGGCAATGATGTGAACTCCACAAGTCAAAATGTATACAATTGGTTAGAAGTTAAAAAGCAGCCAACCTAAGGCTGCACATTGAATTGGTCATAATTGAGTGAGTGGTTTTAAGACCTAAAATTTCAGGTGTTACCTTCACATCTTTGAGCCTCACAGGACCGCAAGGGCCTCACCATGCGTTCCCTCTGCTCTCAATAGATATATACCCTGACCCTGTACCCGGTAGGGAAGGCTTCTCATCTAGCAACTTAACCCACCAGCCAGATTAGCTTCACTCCACCTGGTCCTCAACCCAATAAGTTTCAATTTGCTGCCAACCCATGGAGTTGTTCCAATAATTCAATTCCATACTCGTGCCCACTCCAGTGCTCTTGCCTGGAAAATCCCACAGACGGAGGAGCCTATTGGGCTGCAGTCCATGGGGTCGCTAGGAGTCGGACACGACTGAGTGACTTCAGTTACACTTTTCACTTTCATGCATTGGAGAAGGAGATGGCAAACCACTCCAGTGTTCTTGCCTGGAGAAGCCCAGGGATGGGGTACCTGGTAGGCTGTCATCTCTGGGGTCGCACAAAGTTGGGCACAACTGAAGCGACTTAGCAGCAGCAGCAGGGATCAGAGGGTACCCCACCCTCCCGTTATACAAAGAGTGTCTCCAACAACCCTTTCTTCTCTCTTTGTATGGCTCAGCATGATATGCAGTGTACTCTCCCCCAACCCATGCCAAGAGTGTGACTAATAAACTACTGTAAATTTCACCTGTCAAATGCCGGGCGTCATATATTCAGCCATCGCATACTACGGTAGAAAAAAGTTGAATTCATCAACAGGGTGAATAAGAGATGATCAAAACATTGGTTCCTTGCATTTACATATTTCAGAAGCACATTTGGTGGGGAAAGGCCCACAAAAATTATTTA
The DNA here is from genome assembly GCA_917880005.1 of Nanger dama. Lineage (NCBI taxonomy): Eukaryota > Metazoa > Chordata > Mammalia > Artiodactyla > Bovidae > Nanger > Nanger dama. The sequence continues at coordinate 2,224,983 of CAKJTW010000094.1, read as the reverse complement.
TGATTAGTTCATGATTAAGTACACTTTAACTGCCAAAATGAGACAAGACAATCTTAGAATAAAAATAGTCTTTTCAATTGAACAGTTAGGTTGAACAGTTAAATCTAGTCTCACAGAAAACCCACACTGTATTTTTCTTTGTGTTACACTTTGGTGAAAGGTTGAAAAGAGACTGGCATGGTCGGTAGATAGACGTGTGATCAACACTGGATCACATGTCTTGAGTCATCCACTATGAACTGGAAATAAACGGACTCTGCTGCTACTCTTGTTTATACCTGCATAAGACATTTTCCTAACAGTTGCCAAGTTTTGGTAAAGGGATACAACATTTGGGCTACTGTTAGCACCAAATCAAATGTTTAGTCAACCTGAAGATCTTGTCTAAGACCCGTGGCTACAACAACCAATTCATTGAGTATTTTACTTTTTATAGACACTTCCTTGAACTTGGTCCACTCTGCTTAGTCCATGTGGTGACTGATGTACCTGTTTAATTCATGTGAATAATTAAAGGTGACATTTAGAACTCAGATCAGAAGTCTTTAGCACAAAATCAAACATCTCATTAGGGCCTGGGCAAGGTTACTTTAAAAGCTGCTCATGGAAACTATCTAACATGATAAACAACACAGGATTAGTGAAAAGAGTATGTGTGCTCAGTGACTCAGTTGTGTCCGACTCTTTGAGACCCCATGGGTTATAGCCCGCCAGACTCCTCCATCCATAGTGTTTTCCAGGCAAGAATACTGGAGTGGGTTTTCATTTCCTTCTCCAAAGGATTGTCCCAACCCAGGGACTGAACCCCTTTCTCCTACATCTCCTGCATTTACAGATGGACTTTTTACCACTGAACCACCTGTGAAGCCCATTAGTTAGTTAAACACATTTTGACAAAATTATATTCTGGAAAAGTACATAATCGTCAAAAAGAATAGTATATATCTATGTGTGTTACTATGAAAAGATATTCTTAAAAGGTTGCAAATTTGAGGATCAGATACATAGTATGCCCAACTGTGTAAGAGAAAAAGATTATATACTAATATATGTTTATGTATATGCATAAAATTTTCCAAAAAAATAGAAATGGTTAAAATGTCACCTCTTCAGCAATGGACCAAAAATGGCCAGTTAAGGATTTATTTACAAACACCAGCAGCATAGCCAGTCAGAAGTTGATTAAACAATCTCCAATAGTTTAGATTTTAGATTCATAAAGTAGCAAAAGTGACATTTTCTTATAAAAATATAAAAGGCTAAACTAGAGTATTAGTCTAGGAGAGGTCCATCTAATCCCTCAAAGAGCTAGAATAATAAGGAAAGGCTAGTGTGTTACAAGCCTAAATGCAGTTACCAGAGAAGGCAATGGCACCCCACTCCAGTATACTTGCCTGGAAAATCCCATGGATGGAGGAACCTGGTGGGCTGCAGTCTATGGGGTCGCTAAGAATCGGACCTGACTGAGCAACTTCACTTTCACTTTTCAGTGTGTTACTAAAAAGGACTTTTTAATCTATAGTAATGCCTTAACTGCTACTACCTGGAAAGCTCATATATTGGAAGTTCAAAATTGGACATGAAGACACTGCAGAGAAGAATGGCTTCATGACACATACACGCTATCTGAATTTGTATAGCTTTAGAATAATACGGCTAACAAGACAGATTTTGCTGCATCGTGTAACTCTCAATTATTGTAATTAAGGACCCTGTTAGGAGAGCTTCTTTATTATTGTCCATTTAAACATTTAACATAATATAGAACAAAAAATTTACTTTTCACTAAGTAGCTAATGTGGGCAAATATTCTAAAAATACAAATTCAGCTAAGAGCAATCCAGATTCATGATAGCAAGATCATATCAACCAAGTAACTTGGGCATCATCTGTCATGGACAATTTGCTATTATAGTCATCTCTAGGTTTCCACCAGCTTCCCTGGTGGCTCAGATGGTAGAGAATCAGCCTGCAGGGTAAGAGGTCCCTGGGTAGGGAAGATACCCTGGAGAAGGAACTGACAACCCACTCCAGTATTCTTCTCTGGAGAATGCCATGGACAGAGGAGCCTGGTGGGCTACAGTCCATGAAATCACAAAGAGTTGCACATGACTGAGCAACTAACACTTGGTCACTAGGTATCCACTGCATGGAGGCCGTGCTTGTAGCTTTTCAATTTTTAGTATAAAGTACCTAATTCTTTGGGTTACCAACTAATGCATAATAAATCACTCAAAATTTCCTGCAGTAGAACACTACCAATTTATCATTCTCAGAGAGTCTATGGTTCAGGCATGTGCACAACCCACAGGCGAGAGGACTTGATCCTGCTCCATGGCATTTAGGACTAGAATCTTCTGGAACAAAAGTCAATAAACTTCTTCCTTTAAAATTCCAGACAATAAATATTTACAGCCTTGTGGTTCACAAACAATGCCTGCTGCATTTTGTATTTTTCTACTTATAATTTATTTTAAAATAAATTTTAGCTCACAGGTCTCACAAGAGCAGCCTACAGGCTAGATTTGGTTCACAGACTATAAGTCGGCCAAGCCCTAACCTGGAAGTGTTTACACCGTCATGTTTATAGCACCTAGACTGGGACAACCGAAAGGCTAGATTCAGTTGAGACTGAACCAGAGCATCTACACAGAACCTCACTAGGTGGCTTGGGTTTTCACAGCCCTGTAGCCGAGCTGAGATGGAGTGTCCTGACAGCAAGCATTCCAAAAGTATGAGGAGAAACCTGTATGGTTCCCCTTCAACAAACTCCAAAGTTCACCCAGTATTACTTCTCTGTATTTCAGTCATAACAAGTGAGTCACAGAAATCCACCCTGTAAATTCAAAGGCAAGATAATCAGACTCTATGTCTTGTTGCTCACATTGCACTGGACCATGTGAGACGGGAGATACTGTGGTGGCCACATTTGCAAACTCAGTCTGCCAGAACCCTTCTACGATTCACAAAGTATATATGCATACAGACACAGGTCAGTACTTGCACACAAGTCTATGGTAACACCGTGCAGTCAGGTTTCTAATGTATTTCCCTGACTGCCTGAATCCTCCCTTACGAACTCCATTGCACACAGAACAAAATCATTGTATGGCTGTCATATTCCTTTTTGGTAATGGAAACTACGACCTATACTTTAGAAGTGAACATACAGCATTACCATCTAAAACCTTCAAGACTCCCAGAAGTATTTGCCACATATTCCCACTTTGAAGATCCAAACTACAACCAGCACCGTAGACTAAGGGAAAATGCAAATAAACAGGTAACTGAGCATGAAGAAACTTTGAAATGCAAGCAAGCTTATTGTTTTGAAAAGGCTTCCCTGGTGACTCAGTGGTAAAGAATCCATTTGCCAATGTAGGAGCTCTGGGTTCAATCTCTGGGTCACAAAGAGCCCCCTGGTTAAAAAAAAAAAAAAAAAAAAGGCAACCCACTCTAGTATTCTTGCCTGAGAAATCTCATGGACAGAGGAGTCTGTTGGGCTGGAGTCCACCGGGTCACAAAGAGTCAGACACGAATTAGCAACTAAACAACAACAATCATCATTACCATTCTCCTGTATATAAATTTTCTATTTAATTATTTTCAGGAGAGTATCTGTGTTAAGTAGGAATCAGAAGTACTTGACAAGAAGTAAAATTTAAAAGCAAGGTTTGTCTGGGGAAGTTGTGATGTGTAACTAAAAGTGTTGCCCTATTATTTTTAGCTTTTCCAGCTCTTCTTTTCCACAAACGCTAGAAATGGGGAGTATTCTCAAGTCAAACAAAACCTTCTTTCACATAGATGTACTTTATATCCTGTGCAGCAATATGTAAGCCTCATTTTTTTTTATAGTGAACAGGTACAGCACAGCCACTTAGTTTTCATGAGACATTTTTTTAATTTGGAACATAAATTAAATATTTATGCCAGAGTGGCCAAAATGAAGACAAATAGCTCTAGCAAACAATTCTCTTAATAAAATTCAATCACTATGATACAAACTGTTGTCAAAAGGGTAAATGCAAGTTAACTTTTTAAAAGTTTTGCTTCATGATCCATGGAATTAATAACTCATGTCATGAACACTGAAAATGGAGTGCATCTTTACATTTTTGTACTCCTTTGTGTTCTTGCAAGTGTTTTTTTAATTTATTTAATGTCCATCTTTTTTACAAGGGGTCTTTTCAAAGTTAAAAATATAATTATATTTTCTCAGCTAATTAAAATGTCAATCATTTATTTTGGCATATTAAGTATAATGGCTGTTACCCAAGTTTTCTTTTCATTTAGATTCTGATTATTTTGTCATGTCACTCAAAAATCTATGCTTTGCAACTTGTCCAAGATTTTTCCCCTCATTAGCATAAAACATCTTAGAGTCCTGCTGGTAGTGTTTTATCTAGTGCATGAAATTATTTGGATAATAAACAGCTGGAAACCAAAATGTTATATACTGGCAGGGAAATAAATGAATATAAACTTTCTTCTCTACCACCCCTTGTAATTTTTATATTGAGTTTCAGAATTAAAAAGTTCCAGAAAGGCATACTGGAAGATTGTCTATTAGACTCTTTTCTTCTTCCTCTATTCTCAATTATTATTATCATTTTTACCAGTTCTGATTTTCTACTTCTTTTCTCTATCCTCATTGTCTACTTTCTCCCTAAGATGAGGTGTTCTTTTAAGTTAAAAATGTAATTATATTTTTTTCATCTAATTAAAATGTCAACCATTTATTTTGGCATATTAAGTATAATGAATATAATCTCTCTAAATGTATAATCTCCTAAATGATATCTAAAATCTTGGCTGGCCTTAGTATTCCTGACTTTCAAAAACTTCTCAGTATAATCCAGAGGTTCCAGGATAGCAAATATGTTACAGGAACAGGTGTACAGGGCATATTTTTGTTCTCTTTTTCTCTTTACTTTTATCCCATCTTCTTATTTCTGCATCCTTTCTTTTGTCTTCTCCATTTCCTGCCAAGCTACAAACACAGCTCTCCTTTCACATAGCTCATTTTTATTTTAAAGCAACTAAAATGTTATGAAGTCACATACAGATATGTGTGTGTATAATTATTTCATCTTTTCTTAGTTTTTGTGTTTTTTTCTGAATCATCTGTCTCACCATTTCTCTTCAGGTTATTTTCCATTCAGGGAAAGAGAGTAAAAGAGCACATGAAGAAAATATTTGTATATTTAAGGTCTTATTTCAAGCTCCTGTGTTTAGCTCTTCTGAAAATGACACCTTTGCCTTGGAGGAGACTACTATCTGGAAGAAAAATACCAACCTACCTGCTGTGCAATTGCTGAGCTATTACAGGGATTGAAAATGAGCAGGAATGTTGACAAGTCTTCAACTGCTAGCCACGGCTAGAATTTTGACATTGAGATGAAAAAGCATAAAGCCATTACTGATCTGCGAGGAAACAAGGCGATTTCTGACACATGTGATGCTCCTAACTGCTCGTGGACAATTGAACCTCAAGGTTGTCACTCCTCAGGAACGGACACATGCATATGTATGGCTGAGTCCCTTCTCTGCTCACCTGAAACTATCACAACCTTGTGAATCAGTGATACCCCAATATGAAATAAAAGTTTAACAAATGTTTAAAAAAACAATTTTTTTCAAAAAGTTATCATCCCTAATTTCTGTAAAATATGACAATACAGTGTAGGCAAAAAATAAAGCACTGGGACCATGAATAATATATTAATATTGGAAAGGTACTCTACATGATCAATATAAAACTGCTAATTTACTCATTTATGGTACTTATTATAATACAGATGATGTAGTCTAGAAAAAATAAGATACAATTATATGTCAGGAAACATATAACTGGTTCTCCTCAAAAGTCTGTGATTTGGAACAGTGTCTGTTTTGGAGAATAGCTGTAACCTGAGACGAATGCCAATGTACCAGTACTTTTACCTCAAAATATCTCAAGAGTGGCTGCTCCCCTTTTTAATTCAACTCTACCCTGGCATACACAGGCTTAGAGGTGAAACACTGAGCAGATGTCTTGGCAAGCTATACTCTGGTTTATGGACATCTTGTATAAGCCAACTGACCTCAAGAATGGTCTCCTTGCATCCCTACAGAAATATTCAAGAATTAGGGCATTCAGAGTTTAGACTGATTTGGCCAGGAGGTTTGATCACACTCAGTCACAATTTCCAAACTAGAAACCATTCAGTATTAAAGAAGGCAGATACACTTTGTTCAGAATAGCCTTGGGACTCAGGTCAATTCTGAGAGACTCTAACAGGAACTCTTTTGTCTGAACAGTTTCCAAATCAAATTCAACAGCTGTAGTGTGCATGCTACAAAAGTTTGTCTCTCTTAAATAAGAAATCAGTTCCATCCTATGATATGGATTCAGTAACTGACAGATATGAAATTAATTATTCCATTATATTATCTTTTATGAAGAAAATTGAATGTTTCTTGGTTGCCCACCTTTAAAGCCTTTACTTATAACAATCACCTCCTGAAAATAGTCAATAAATCTTATTGGCTATATCTTCTTATTTAAAAAGTAAGCTAACTGAGCAAAAATTTTATTACAATACTTTTCAAAGACAAAGGGAGCAGTAAATATAAATATGGCCGAAGGTTTAACCTAAAAAGTATTTTTAAGTTATTTATGTTATTGATTACTTGAATTTCATGCAGACCTTTAAGGTCTTCACAGTTTTGCTGGGTACATAAATGGATCAATATAAGACTATCACATAGCAGGTGCTCAAAAAAATATGCACTGAATTTTTTTAGTTCAAGAATTACAGAGGAGGGAATCAAGACATTAGGGTCATGGGATGCAGAGCGCACCTCCCTCCTGCCATGAACACGGCAAAAATGTATCCGAGTGTGGACTATTTTCACTAAAAACAAAAGGAAGGCTGGCAGAAAAATGCTTATACAACCAAATCTATAAGAAATATCCACACAGAACCCAGTAGGATTGGAAGTGAAGTAATCGGGTCAGAACCTGCACAGTTAGAAGGGGACACACAAGAAGAGGGTGGTTACACGTGCTCAGAGATCCTCCCTGAGGAGTGAGAAGTTTCAAACACATACTGGGATCCCAAACTGTGAAGTCCCACACAGAAGGCTGAATGCTCTTAACTGGTTTGGAAATCAATGGGTATGACACCAAGGATCTAAGAAACTTAGACTCCACCCATGACACGCAGGTACACACTTGCTTACTCCTGGAACGATGCCAAGGAAGCAGACAGACTGCTGGGAACTCTGAACCAGTTTCCATGAACACCCCAGTGCGCATCCCAGCCCAAGCTGAATTTCTGCTGGCTCCTCTTGCCCCACAGTACAGATCCAAAGAAGGGCAAAGGCTGTCCCAGACAAGAAGAATGTGTAACTTCAGGGCCTGGAGACAGCTTAGACATGGCAGAGCATCCAAACAGGGTGAGGGCAGCCATCACTGACACTCATAAAGGCCAACATAAAGATCAAAGACTAGTCTGGTGCTCTGACTGGTGCTGGGGATAGCTCAGCATTTGCCCCAGCCGACACCAAGCATCTCTTCAGGCCCTTCTTGAGGCACAGTGCAGCTGAGAAGAGTACACGTTCCTAGGGGATGAGCCGGATCAGATCCAACACTCAGGGCTTCTGCTCCAGCAGCGTGGAACCTGAGCCTACCTCAGCAGGGTGGGGCTTTAACCACTAAGAAGAGCAGAAGTGTTGGCTCACACCTGACTCTAGACATAGCCCTTCCATCTCCAGCCCCACCAGTTACCAAGATAATAGCTGCAGGACACTGTAGGGGAAGACAAGATCCATGCTTACCTCAAGCCCAGCTCTCCCACCCAAGCGATTGTGAACATGCAGACTCTATAGGAATGCTCTCACATAAAAACACCCCTTCCAGATCAAGGTAGGTAAGTGTTTCAACTAAATTTCATAAAGTGAAACTGAAAGTTAAGCAAAATGAGAAGACACAAGATTTTGTTTCTAATGAAGTAACAAGGAAAGAAAACTGAAAAAATTTAACAGTGATAATTTACCAGATAAATCATTCAAAGGATTAGTAATAAGAACACTAACTAAACTATGGGTAATAATAGATAAAGACAATAATAATTTTAACGGGGAAATATAAAATATGAAAAAGAACCAGTCTAAACTGAGGAATACAATAACTGAAATGAAAAACTAGAAGGAATTAACAACAGAGTAACAATAGAGTAGGTAATACAGAAAAATATGCAAGCAATGTAGAAGACAGAAAAATGGAAACTGCCCAAACTGAACTCAGTAAAGAAATTCTGAAAATGAGAACAGTTTAAAGGGAGTTCTATGAAAACAACAAGCATACCAGCATTCTCATTAGCAAGGTCCCAGAATAAGAAGAGAGAGAGTAAAGGGTTGAAAATATATTTGGTGAAATTATGGGTGAAACTTCAAATCTGATGAAGGAAAGAGATATTCAAGTACAGAAAGCACAAAGAGTCCCAGACAAGATGAACTTAAAGAGACTCACATGAATAAATACCATAATTAAAATAGCAAAAATAAAAACTCCCAGCAAAGTAATGCTGAAGACCACACAGTTTCATAGGAAAGTTTAACCAAACATATAAAAAAGAACTAGTACCTATCCTCTCAAACTATGCCAAAATATTGAAGAGGAAGGAATACTCCTGAATTCATTCTATGAGGCCAGCATTATTCTGATACCAACACCATACAACAACAAAAAAAAAAGAAAGAAAGAAAGAAAATTGCAGACCAATATCACTGATGAATACAGATGCAAATATCCTCAAGAATATATTAACAAACTGAATCCAACAATATATACAACATGATCAAGTGGGATTTACATCAGGGAAGCAAAGATGGTCCAGTATCTACATATGTTCTGAGGCAAAAAGCCAAGAAGTGATATACCATATTAACAAAACAATAAAAATCACATGATGATCTCAACAAACAAAATATTTCATAAAAATCCAACATCTATACATGATAAATCTCCCAAAGCTGGTAGAAAAGGAACATATGTCAACATAACAAAGTTTATTTATAACGAATCCACAACTAACATCCTACTCAAAGGTTAAAAGCTGAAAGCTTTACCTCTAAAAACAAGAACAAAATAACAAGGCCCGATGTTTCCATGTTTATTCAACATATTGCTAGATGTCCTAGCCACAGGAATCAGACAAGAAAATTAAAAGGAATTGAAATGAGAAAGAAAGAAGTAAAACTATAAGTGTTTGCAGAAGGCATAATACTATGCATAGAAAATACTAATGTATCCACCAAAAACTATTATAACTAAGGAGGAATGATGCTAAAGCTGAAACTCCAGTACTTTGGCCATCTCATGTAAAGAGCTGACGCATTGGAAAAGACCCTGATGCTGGGAGGAATTGGGGGCAGGAGGAAAAGGGGACAACAGAGGATGAGATGGCTGGATGGCATCACTGACTCAATGGACTAGAATCTGAGTGAACTCCGGGAGTTGGTGATGGACAGGGAGGCCTGGCGTGCTGCAATTCATGAGGTCGCAAAGAGTGGGACGTGACTGAACTGAACATATTAAATAAATAAGTAATAAGAGTATATTGAATAGCACAGGCAATATAGTCAATATTTTATAACTTAATAGAGTATAATCTATAAAATATTTTATTAATATGTTATATACCTGCAATATAATATTGTAAATCAGATATTCTTCAATTGAAAAAGAATTATTTATCTGATATTCCAGAAATTTCTAATTTAAACTTCCCTGAGATTTTATAAGAAATAGTTAAAATATGTTCATTTGAGAATATACCATTTTTCCATCTAAATTATTGAACTATTTCCCAAGCATTCCAACTCCTTACTGCAAAAGCTTAAATCATGCTACCGTTAACTGTTTGTTCTGTGGTGTTACTTGAGTGGAGTCTACATCTAAGACAGATACAACCTTTATCTTAATTGTTCACTAACACTAATTAATCAGTTACCTGAATAAATTAGTCATTTACTTTAAATAACTCTTCAGTTTAGTGAAATAATAAAAACAGGCACATCCCAAAATCAACTATTAATTTAACTTAAACTATCCAAGAGACTTCCCTGCTGGCTCAGAGGGTAAAGCGTCTGTCTACAATGCAGGAGACCTGGGTTCAGTCCCTAGGTTGGGAAGATCCCCTGGAGAAGGAAATAGCAATCCACTCCAGTACTATTGCCTGGAAAATCCCATGGACAGAGGAGCCTGGTAGGCTACAGTCCATGGGGTGGCAAAGAGTCAGACATGACTGAGTGACTTCACTTTCACTTTCTTTCACACCCAAGAGAATAAACTTATCAAAAAGATAAGGCTGTTTGTTAGTGATCAGACAGAATGAAATCATTGCAAGCACCTCTAGGGTGTCCATCAGAACGTACGAGCTAGAACATAGTTAAGCAAAGTGGATGTTTTTGTTTACAAAGATGTACAATACATGTGCACTATTTGTATTCACTGTACCAGAGAGACATTAAAAATAGTTGGCCATAGCATAGCAAAACTGGTAACCTAGTACATACTCTATGAATTTGTTCAAGGATGAATGAATGAATGCTTTTGTGTAGACACATTAAGAGTCACTCTTAATAGATACCAGGATATTAGAATAAAAGCCAACGTAGTCTCTCTTAGGTATCCATTATTGCATTGCAGTAGTTTTTGTTTAAAAAACAAGCAAAAATGTTTTCAAAATTGTTCTTGATGTGTAGTTTTGAGATTAGGAGTTCCATTCTGGATAATTCTAGCAATAAAACTAGAAGTTTAAATTACAGCTTTGAGTTTGACAAATTTGGTTTCAATTCCTGGCTCTGCCATTTATTTAATATGTAATTTTCATCATGCTTTTTAATCTCTTTGTGTACTTTTCATCACTAGCTGAATAGGAACAATAATTTACCAGATCATTCTGAGTATTAAGATAGTATGTACAAAGAAATTAATACAGCGACTGACACACAGTTAGGTACTCTATAAGTAACTTTAAAAACACACACAACTTTAAACTTATTGTATTGGACAGGTAAGTAAGCATGAGATACTTTAAAAGAGAGAATAAAGACCTTGTGAAGTCAAGTGGGCCTTATGAAGCATCACTATGAACAAAGCTAGTGGAGGTGATGGAATTCCAGCTGAGCTATTTCAAATCCTAAAAAGTTATGCTGTTAAAGTGCTACACTCAATATGCCAGCAAATTTGGAAAACTCAGCAGTGGCCTGAGAACTGGAAAAGTCTTTGTTCAATTCATGAACAAAGAATGTTCAGTGAAAACCACACAATTACACTCATCTCACATGACACCAAAGTAATGCTCAAAATTCTTCAAGGCAGACTTCAACAGTATGTGAACCAAGAACTTCCAGATGTTCAAGCTGGTTTTAGAACAGGTTAGGGAAACAGAGATCAAATTGCCAACATCCAATGGGTCATAGAAAAAGCAAGAGAGTTCTAGAAAAACATCTACTTCTGCTTTATTGACTATGCCAAACCCTTTGATTGGGTGGATTACAACAAACCCGAAAATTCTGAAAGAAATGAGAATACCAGACTACCCAACCTTTCTCCTGAGAAATCTGTATGCAGGTCAAGAAGCAACAGGTAGAACTGAATATGGAACAATGGACTGGTTCCAAACTGGGAAAAGGAGTACATCAAGGTGATATACTGTCACCCTGCTTATTTAACTTCTCTGCAGAGTATATCATGTGAAATGATGGACTGGATGAAGCACAAGCTGGAATCAAGACTGCTGGGAGAAATATCAATAACCTCAGATATGCAGATGACACCACCCTAATGGCAGAAAGCAAAGAGGAACTGAAGAGCCTCTTGATGAAATTGAAAGAGGAGAGTGAAAAAGTTGGCTTAAGACTCAACATTCAAAAGATGAAGATCATGGCATCTGGTCCCATCACTTCATGGCAAATAGATGGGGAAACAATGGAAACAGTGACAGACTTTATTTTAGGGGGCTCCAAAGTTACTGCAGATGGTGACTGCAGCCATGAAATTAAAAGACGCTCCTTGGAAGAAAAGCATGGCTCAGAGGTTAAAACGTCTGCCTGCAGTGCGGGAGACCCAGGTTTGATCCTTGGGTCAGGAAGATCCCCTGGAGAAGGAAATGGCAACCCATTCCAGTACTCTTGCCTGGAGAATCCCATGGAGGGAGGAGCCTGGTAGGCTACAGTCCACGGGGTCACAAAGACTCGGACACAACTGAGCAACTTCACTTCACTTCAACCTAGACAGCATATTGAAAAGCAGAGACCATTACTTTGCTGACAAAGATCCATCTAGTCAAAGCTATGATTTTTCCAGTAGTCATGTATGCATGACTACTGGAAAAGGCAAAGACAACCCACTCCAGTACTCTTGCCTTTAAAATCCCATGGACAGAGGAGCCTGGGGGCTGCAGTCCGTGGGGTCGCGAAGAGTCGGACACAACTGAAGCGACTTAGCAGCAGTAGCAGCAGCATGTATGGATGTGACAGCTGGACGATAAAGAAGGCTGAGTGCCAAAGAATTTATACTTTTGAACTGTGGTGTTAGAGAAGACTCTTGAGAGTCCCTTGGACAGCAAGGAGATCCAACCAGTCCATCCTAAAGGAAATCAGTCCTGAATATTTACTGGAAGGACTGATGCTGAAGTTGAAGCTTCAATACTTTCACCACCTGATGCAAAGAACTGCATCACTGGAAAAGACCCTGATGCTGGGAAAGACTGAAGGCAGGAGGAAAAGGGGATGACAGAGGATAAAATGGCTGGATGGCACTACCAACTCTCTGGACATGAGTTTGAGCAACCTCTGAGAGTTGGTAAAGGAAGGTGAAGAGTTGGTGAAGGGAAGCCATGGGCTGGCAAAGACTCAGACATGATTGAGCAACTGAACTGAACTGAAAGACCTAAAGATCAAATAAGTTATCCTCTCAAAGTTTAAGATACTCTGTTTTACAAAGAAGTGAAGCCCTGAAATTTACATTGAAGTTTATAAATTAGTATGTGAGTAATGCACATTTTTCAGATAAAGTGTACAACATTCAGAGACCCAAAATATATACCAAAAAAATTATTTCAAGTTTATTTGAAATGAGTAATATCAGTAACACTAAAATTAAAAATGCTTTTACCTCTACAGCTTTTGCGTATGGCATATACAGAAAGTAGACCCAGAAAATGACAAGCAGAGCTTTTAGTAAATTAAAATGTGTTCCAGCTGGGCTATCCTTTCTATAACATGTAAAGGAATTTCAAAATCCAGTGTCAAGTTCACCAGTGCTCAATGTATTTTCCTATCTCCCCTCTCCCCATCAATTAACTTTCCAAGTCATTTTAGTCAAGGCCAAGCTAAAGTACCAGATCAAGAGACCAGAATATGAATAGCCCCTCTAGTTGTCCTCTTTTTATTCCTGTATCCACCTTCTCAACTTATGTTGCAATATCTTTATTCACTTACTTTGATTTTTCAATACTACTTGACATAATCTTTTTCTGTCCTTTTACCTCCTGGAATCTAGGAAATCTCCTTTGGCACGTTGTTTTGTTTAGATTTGATGTTTTTGCTTTATCAAAGGTCAGTTATGCCCAAATTCAAAGTGCCTATCTTTTGTAGAGATTCTCTGGCCAAAACAATATAACCACAAAATATAATCACTAAAGGACAGTGTAACCCTAAGTATGGGGGAATATGACTGTTCAGCAGAGGAGCAGAGGCAAGAGTAGGAGTCTGGAAATCTGCAGTCAGGGAATTCAAAGACTAAGGCTCTGTAGGACAGCTGACATTTCTCCAACGGGAGACAGGGATCAAGACCATCCCCATGGAAAAGAAATGCAAAAAGCAAAATAGCTGTCTGGGGAGGCCTTACAAATAGCTGTGAAAAGAAGAGAGGCAAAAAGTAAAGGAGAAAAGGAAAGATATAAGCATCTAAATGCAGAGTTCCAAAGAATAGCAAGAAGAGATAAGAAAGCCTTCTTCAGCGATCGATGCAAAGAAAGAGAGGAAAAGAACAGAATGGGAAAGACTAGAGATCTCAAGAAAATCAGAGATACCAAGGGAACATTTCATGCAAAGATAAAGGACAGAAATGGTCTGGACCTAACAGAAGCAGAAGATATTAATAAGAGGTGGCAAGAATACACGGAAGAACTGTACAAAAAGATCTTCACGACCTAGATAATCATGATGATGTGATCGCTAATCTAGAGCCAGACATCCTGGAATGTGAAGTCAAGTGGGTCGTAGAAAGCATCACTACGAACAAAGCTAGTGGAGGTGATGGAATTCCAGTTGAACTGTTTCAAATCGTGAAAAATGATGCTGTGAAAGTGCTGCATTTAATATGTCAGCAAATTTGGAAAACTCAGCAGTGGCCACAGGACTGGAAAAGGTCAGTTTTCATTCCAATCCCAAAGAAAGGCAATGCCAAAGAATACTCAATCTACCATACAATTGCACTCATCTCACATGCTAGTAAAGTAATGCTCAAAATTCTGGAAGCCAGGCTTCAGCAATACATGAACTGTAAACTCCCTGATGTTCATGCCGGTTTTAAACAAGGCAGAGGAATCAGAGATCAAATTGCCAACATCCGCTGGATCATGGAAAAAGCAAGAGAGTTCCAGAAAAACATCTATTTCTGCTTTATTGACTATGCCAAAGCCTTTGACTGTTGCGGATCATAATCAACTGTGGGAAATTCTGAAAGAGACGGGAATACCAGACCACCTAACCTGCCTCTTGAGAAATCTGTATGCAGGTCAAGAAGCAACAGTTAGAACTGGACATGGAACAACAGACTGGTTCCAAATAGGAAAAGGAGTACGTCAAGGCTGTTATTGTCACCCTGCTTATTTAACTTCTATGCAGAGTACATCATGAGAAACACTGGGCTAGAAGAAGCACAAGCTGGAATCAAGATTGCCAGGAGAAATATCAATCACCTCAGATATGCAGATGACACCACCTTATGGCAGAAAGTGAAGAGGAACTAAAAGCCTCTTGATGAAAGTGAAAGTGGAGAGCAAAACTGTTGGCTTAAAGCTCAACATTCAGAAAACAAAGATCATGGCATCCGGTCTCATCAATTCATGGGAAATAGATGGGGAAACAGTGGAAACAGTGTCAGACTTTATTTTGGGGGGCTCCAAAATCACTGCAGATGGTGACTGCAGCCATGAAATTAAAAGACGCTTACTCCTTGGAAGAAAAGTTATGACCAACCTAGATAGTATATTCAAAAGCAGAGACATTACTTTGCCGACTCAGGTCCGTCTAGTCAAGGCTATGGTTTTTCCTGTGGTCATGTATGGATGTGAGAGTTGGACTGTGAAGAAGGCTGAGCGCCGAAGAATTGATGCTTTTGAACTGTGGTGTTGGAGAAGACTCTTGAGAGTCCCTTGGACTGCAAAGAGATCCAACCAGTCCATTCTGAAGGAGATCAACCCTGGGATTTCTTTGGAAGGAATGATGCTAAAGCTGAAACTCCAGTACTTTGGCCACCTCATGCGAAGAGTTGAGTCATTGGAAAAGACCCTGATGCCTGGAGGGATTGAGGGCAGGAGGAGAAGGGGACAACCGAGGATGAGATGGCTGGATGGCATAATGAACTCGATGGACGTGAGTCTGAGTGAACTCCGAGAGATGGTGATGAACAGGGAGGCCTGGTGTGCTGCGATTCATGGTGTCGCAAAGAGTCGGACATGACTGAGCGACTGAACTGAAGCATCTATCATATGCATGCTCTTTGGAACACCAGAAAGGATGACTTTTGTGAGCCATTTCGGACCATCTACCACTTTAAAATGCTAGCGGATTTGAAGGACTTGTGGAGAGTTAATACTAAGATTTAAAGCAGGCCTATGAATGTGAAATGCTCTTTTCTCTTTTGACTACCACAGCCATGTTTTCTAAAGGTACTTTTCTATGGTGGCAATGACTTTGCCCATATAAGGCATAGCAACTATTTATTCAAATCAGGCAAACTACAAATCAATCCTAGTGTGGGAAGGAGGCATCAGTTCAATGACTTATTGGATTGAATATTTCAGTAACAAGAGTTCTACCCATAACCCTTAGCAGACATGGAGAGTTTTTCGTTTTTGCTTTTTCCTAGAGAACACACTCAATTCCAAAGGAAACACAAAGCTTTTTGCACAAAAGAACATTACAAGGAGATTGCTTCCAAGAACAAATCTCAATGATGTGGTATATTTGAGACATTATTGTAACTTGATGGTTTTTCAGCTAAAATAGAGGAAAGAAAGATCTGTCCTAAATATCTCTGTCGGGGAAGGCTCTCAGAGGAGTCAGTCAACTCCAGGTGCATCTCATTTACTATCAGGGGTCAATAACTAGAGCTGTAACTCAACCGTGTTGTCAAATGGCTCTCTTCTAGTGCTCACAAGGCAGGGAAAAGTAGGGTATCATTCCAGAATTGAGTATAAAAATAAAATATTCCTTTTCTAAAGTATTTTCTTTATTAAATAATATAAGATTTCTCACCTGAGCAATAGGAATGTCCATCAGTGAATGCTGTTGACCACTTTAGAACTTAATCTCTCTTTTAATATAATTTATATAACATTGCTCAAATTTTTACTGAGTAAAGATCTACAGATTCAAGTGAATCATGCTGTACTAAATCTGGGAATTGGGTTTAGTAATGGTCAAAATTAAGATGATCTAATAAGAATATTTTTAAAGTAATAAAAAAAAAAAGAAATAAACTGCCCCATGTAAATAAAAAGCCTACAAAGCTAAGAGAAAAATACTGGTTAGCCTCTCTCCTCTGAAAATTAAAGTACCAGTTAAGTTATTTTTTATAAAGATTTATTTAAAAACTTTATGTAGAAATTCTTCTATATTATCTATGATTTCAAATTTTACTTAGGAAGTTGAAGAAACATTTCCTATTGCTTCAGTTTTCTAAAGAACTTAAAGGTTTGTCACTGAGAAATACGAATATGAAAAATATCCATTTTCCTGCATTAGCATCTGATTTGTTGAGCAAAGATAGACATGAACAGGTGTAGTGGTCAGGTGACGAATTTAGAGCCCAAAGCCTAAGGATGCAGGACTTTCCCAGGTGGTGCCGTGGTAAAGAATCCACCTGCTAATTCAGGAGACACAAGAGATGCGGGTTTGATTCTTGGGTCAGGAAGATCCTCTGCAGAAGGAAATGACAACCCACTCCTGTATTCTTGCCTTAAAAATCCTCTGGACAGAGGACCCTGGTGGACTACGGCACAAGGGGTTGCAAAGAGGCAGACAGAACTGAGCAACTAAGGATGCACAAATGGAGTACAACGGACTTTTTTCTATATCTCTATATTAAACCAGAAGGTAATAAGACGTCAGTGAAAGATGCGTGAAAAATCACTAGGCGCAACCTAAGAGTGGAGGGAAAATGCTGACAGACTGGAAATAGTAAGAAAAGATGGATGGGACGCCGTGACAAGATGAGCTTGCATGGTGGGCTTTTTAGTGTACAACTTATTGCACACCCCTGTTAGTAATACAGTTGAAATGCTATGACCTGATTATATCCTTGAGTATTCATATTGCATTTATTTTATTAGGAGCAATAAACCAAGCACGTTTTTAAAATCCTTTTGTTTAATTCAATAAAGAATAGAGTTGAATGCACATGGGGAGAAAAGGAGAGCCTATCACTTCAGGGAACTCAGGGTTGCTATGTGGAGAATATCCAGAAGATTAAGTTACAGCACTGGTAATTTATGGCTTCCAGAACTTGAGAGCCTATTTCATGGCTGCATTTCATCCTTGGGGTTGATGTGTACTTTAAAAACACATTCTGCTAATTACACTAGCTCTCTATGTAATGAAGAATCCATGCATAGAAGCCCATAATGCCTTCCTGGAAGTTACCCTTTGCAATTCATTGAGTTTATGAATAAATTTATTCCTTTTCTGTCTGGTTATGGAACCAATATCTGCCTCCCCCCTGCCCCATTTTTCAATACCCAACATATTAACTCCATGGCTTAAAAAGTATGAATTTAGTTTCCGCTTGTAAACCAACTGCTTGTATTAGGCTTATAATATAGATAAATAGTAAAGGTATTAAAATAGGAATAAATTAGAGCCAGAAAGTAGCTCGTTTAGTCCAATGATATTTCCAAAGCACCAGAGTCAAGAAATGTGAGATTACAGCACGAGCATTGCAAAATATAAGCACCGCATAAACAGCAATCTATTTATAACCGTTGTTTTACTGCTGGTATTCCTGAAAGGTAAGCTACTCTTAGCGTCAGCCTTTCTAGTCTTCAGAATACATAGAGGGCCAGGGAGAAAAAGAGCCGTCTTATTAAAACATGACATCCAAATGCCTTCTTATTTCAAGTTGTAGAAATCTGAGTACACAGTAGTGTTCTGGGAACACAGAAGCCATGGGATAATCTTAATACTGTGTGGAACAATGTTATTCAATAGTATGTTACTCGAAATTTATCTTTTATATTAAAACAGACATGTCTATAGTCTAAAGAAAATGCAAAATGTATAGGAATTTTAGAGATAACACATGACTTCAACAAATATTTAAAATAGATAACCAACAAAGATCTACTATATAGTACACAGAACTCTGCTTAATACTGTGTAATAATCTAAATGGGGAAAAGAATCTGAGAAAGGATAGATACATGCATATATAGAACTGAATCACTTTGCCAAACACATAAAACACAAACATTGTTAATAAACTATACTCCAATGTAAAATTTAAAAAAAAATAATTTAAGTGATTGGGAAATTTATTCTGTCAGGTCACTACAGATGATTTATCTCCCTCCACTTTCAGAAGTGTCCCAGGGCAAAAGTTGGGGGAGCACTGGTCTAAGGGGTTCTTGAGAAATCCAACAAGACAGGAGGTGTTTATCTCAGAACTTTCTGGCATCCAGTCGCACACCAACAGGAAAATATCACTTGTTAGAGACCTTGTACTAGTGACTGTTAGGAACTCAGGCCGAGTTTTCTCTCTGATACTCATATTCCTCAACAGAGAAACAAGGTGACCAGGTTAGGCTTCTAAGTTACCTTTCAACACCACTCTATGATACACGTGGGCAGAGGTAGGGAATGGAGACCTACGAGAAGAGGAACCTCTTCTATGTTGCTTGAGGTAGAGATGAAGACATTTGGTCTCAAAATGGAAGATGAATAGAGATGAGCTATGAACAAGAGTGCATAAGGATGAAGCAGTGCTGTCTATGAGAGTGATAAAGCTGTATTACACGCTTTATCACATTTAATTTCACAACAGTCCTAACTGTAGGTAACATTGTGTCTGGTATGCTGAGAAAGATACTGAGAAGCAGAAGTGTAATTTACAACATCTCCTATAATGGATCCCTGGCTTGACCCTTGAGTTTCTATCTTAATCACTCCACCATACTGCATTATTACAACTCACAAATGTGGAGAAACAGGGATTAAAGCTGCTTTGCCAAAGAGGGGCTTAAGATTTTCAAGCATATTCTACCCTCAGACAAAATAGAAATTTACTGCTGCCATGAGTTCAGAAGTCCAACATTCTCTCTCCACTAATTCTTTCTATGAAAAATGGAGGAAGCTTAGAGAGGGAAGAAAGAAGGAAGGAAACAACCCATGAGTCCTAAATTTTCTCATGAAGTGCCGTTTCTTTAGATCAAATTCTGAATTCCTTAAAAAAGTAAGATGTTTGATTAGAGGCAGACTGGGTTCTGAGACATTATCAGTCATGTTCTCTTTCCTGAGGGAAAATTTTGAAAAGTAGGGCACATTTTCCACAGTGTTCTGATTGTAGTGTTCAAGTCTTAACACTCATTACCACTCCTGATTGTGCCTGCAGCAGTGATAGGAAGCACAAGTTTGTGTCTGTGTGATCAGTGAGTCAAGAGTAATCTAAGAGTTAGATTCTTTAGGCTGCAAGTAACAGAAATGTCCTTGAGCTGGAACTCATAATCGGGATTTAATTGTTGTAGGAATACAGAGTATCTGGTGATATCCCTAGGGAAAATGAACCAATACCTCATGAATACAGATAACCCACCAAGTTCTCCATATGCCTCTCTGCTTTATTCATTCATTTCCACTTCATTCTTCTCCCTCAGTGAAGACCGGATTCTACTGTTTCCTGGTTTACATAAGGCAAACAACTGCTGCCCACATTTCTCTAGCTTATGTACATCTCCTCCATGCCAAAGTCACTAGGATGTATTTAGACAATAGAATCTCTTAGACTCAATGCCATACCATTGGCTACTGTTGAGTCAAGTTCATACTGGGAAGCCAAACTGCTATTCTTATAATCAAGTGAGTTACAGACAGGAGGAGATAGTGCTAGAGATGAGGAGAGCACTGACAGCTAGAGACACAGCTCAGCTGGGGTTCACACTAGGCGTGTCAATATTCTCCAGTGAAATCCGGATACTCCGTGAATCTGTTTGTGGTTTTATTTTTATTTTTTTTTTCCCTTGTTCAGAAGACTCCAACAGCAAGATTTTATTACCCAACTGGATAGGCTGAAACATAATTCCCCAAACCATCCCTAGAGAGCAATATGCATGTGGCAGCTGTACTGAATTTATTTACATCCTTCTTTCTACAAAGGCTTTGAGGAAGCCTACCAAAAACAAAAAAGAAATATAATTATCGTAATGTGAATATGGCTACAGAACACTAAAAGAATGTGTCTACATTTATTCTCAGTTTTGGTGCTTAGTTCAGTTCTGCTCAGTTGCTCAGTCATGTCCAACTGTTTGCAACCCCATGAATTGCAGCACGCCAGGACTCCCTGTCCATCACCAATTCCCAGAGTTCACTCAAACTCACGTCCATCGAGTCGGTGATGCCATTCAGCCATCTTATCCTCTGTCGCCCCCTTCTCCTCCTGCCCCTGATCCCTCCCAGCATCAGAGACTTTTCCAATGAGTCAACTCTTCGCATGAGGTGGCCAAAGTACTGCAGTTTCAGCTTTAGCATCATTCCTTCCAACGAACACCCAGGACTGATCTCCTTTTGAATGGACTGGTTGGATCTCCTTGCAGTCCAAGGGACTCTCAAGAGTCTTCTCAAACACCACAGTTCAAAAGCATCAATTCTTCAGCGCTGAACCTTCTTCACAGTCCAACTCTCACATTCATACATGACCACTGGAAAAACCATAGCCTTGACTAGACTGACCTTTGTTGCCAAAGTAATGTCTCTGCTTTTGAATATGCTATCTAGGTTTGGTGTTAACCTAATATTAAAACTCACAAATTCTTAGACTCTAATTAGGTTAGAGACTTAGGTGTGTAACTGAGAAAAGCACACAAACACAGCAATTTGGGACAGCTGATACACTGATTCATCTGTCAGATAACCTTCTATCTCTGTGTAATTTGCATGAAGTCAGGAGAAATCTTTCCGCTGTTCAGTGAGAAGAAAAGCCCTTATACAAAATTCAGAAAAAATTCTGTCTGCAAAAACTTTACAGTCAAAAACAAAGACTATGGAATTCTGAGTACAAATAGGGCCAGAAAGTACTTGCTGCTGCTTGTTTTCATTCATTCATGTATTCAACAAATATTTATTGAGCACACCTACTCAGGACCAAGCATCATGATGTAAACAATAGAATGGAAACAGCCTCTGATCTGAGAGCACTCACACTTCACTAAAAACAAGACAATGTGTCCGATGCTATGACAGATGGAAGCCCAGAGTATGAACAACAGGCTTGGCCAGGATGATTCAAGGAAGGCCTACTGCAGAGGAGTCTCCATTGTGGTTTAAGAGAAAGAAGCATAGAATACAAGGAAAGAATTTTTGGCTGGAGGTATAGCAAGCTCACAGTACCAAGTGTGGTGAGAGAACCAGGCAGGAACAAAGGACTATAAATAGATCCGCATGGCTAGAATATAGGGTTTGAGAGAAGACCATTAACAACTGTGATAAATGAGACTGTCTTACCAATTCTTTTTCTTAAAAGAAAATTTTCATCCCATTAACAAATATAAAATACCCACTACTGTTCTCTTTATGTGTTTTTACTGAGATATTCCACTGTGATTATGTTTACCAAAGACTTGCACATTCTACATTCCCATCCCCACCCACACTTCCATAAAACTCCAGGTCCTTACTTGCAGCTAACAGGCCCGGATCCCACTTTCGTGGACTCCATGTAAGTTCTTTGCTGCTAGTGTCAGTGGTGTTCTTATAGACTTGGTCACAGAAACTGATTTCTTTTAATGGCAGCTCTCCTTGGAGTCAGTTCTCCCTAGGCTCCACAGCACCTAATGGTTTTGTCTTTAGGATACAACATGATGAATGGTGAGCAATGTGATGATGCAGGAGGACCTTCCTGGATTTCCCCACAGCATCACATCATCCTGTTCATTCCTGCAGTGTGTGCCTTAACAGTCCTCTCCGCCTACCACTACTCTCTCCTCAACAAATGCTTCATCATCCTAGAGCTCCTTCTAGACGCCATCCCTTCTTAAAACTCTTCCTCAGTTTGAGTTTTGAATCAATACATCACTGGGGGTTTCACTTTCATGACGTTGAAGACTCTTTAACTCATAAAACACTTCAGTTCATGCAAAAATTCCATGACTCCAGAATATTCTGTATGTCAGTAGCCTAGATTATTCCGACAAAATTTGTTTATACCTACCCTTTTCAGGCCCCAGGTACATGTCCATCCTTCACGCATTATGCTCACTAACTGTAGGTATTAAATATATTCACTTCCACATTTTCTTTTTTTTTTTTTGATGATACAAAATTGTTTATTATTAGTGAGGAAAAAACAAAAATATAAAGAATTTCTTCCCAGGATACCATAATGTTTTGAAACTCCAGGATAGTATTCTGTCTTTTGTTATGAATTTGACAGAAAACAAAAAAAAAAAAAAAGCAAATCTTATCCGACATTTGTTTTTATTTCTTAAAGAGAATTCATCTCTTTTTTAAAGCAGTATTCTATCAATTGGGCCCTTTAATCATTAAGATTAATGTTAAGTACCATTTAAACACTGAATTCATACCCTTCTAGCTAAAATGTAAGTAACTTGACATTTTCTTTACCCAGGACAACACATCAAAAAGAACAGTAAAATTTCTATCAGAACTTTTTAAATGCAGAATATGATGCAAGCCTCCCTCTTTTGCTAATATGGAGACTTCAGCTAAAGTAAAAGAATCCCTTGGAGAGCTATCATATGGACAATCAGGAATTCCATGGGCCTCATAATTGAGGCATATGAGATTTTACTAAGAGAGCTAAGCCATCTCTTTCCCATTTCTGGAGGGAACATATAGAATGATATTAAATCCAGAGAGATTGAGGATAAACCACTTGTATAGTAAATGTTGTTAAGTCCTCTTGTTTATGTACCTGAGTAAAAGACATAAAATCTCTATCTCTAGAGTTCTTTCGAGCCAAAAATACTGGCACCATTTATTCAGATTACAATCTACATTCACCTTGGAGACACATTCTTCAGTTAAATTATATGAGAACTGCATCCCTGTCTTTCTTTTGTTGGGCTTTGGGGTATTGACTAACCCTGGCGGCCATCATACTTTCCCTTTCCTCTCTTACTTTCAGCTTCTTCATAATCTACCTAGTAAGAAATCCCCAGAGTATAATAGAAAGTTTCAGATGTGTCTCGTTCCTAATATATAAAATACCACCGTCATCAAAAACATATTTATCTGCTGTCCATATGCCTTGGCGATAACGTCAGAGCTCTCCAACTTGATAACTGAGGCAGATAGTCTCAGAGATAGTCAAGCTCTTGTTATATCAGGAAAAAAATACCCGTGTAAAGAAAATCCTTAAAATATATAATATTTTGAGCTTAAATTGATTCCTCTTTTAATTTTTTTTAATTCTAGTTAATTACTGAGGGAAATGCTGTATTTTGAACTGAAAGTTCAAAACTACCACCTTATCTACCTTTTTCATCAGGAGTCAACTCATTTTAGCATAATCTGCAAACATGTTGCTCATTTTTCTTTTCAAGGCAAAACTTTCAAACATACTTAAGGACCATTGATAAGTGTAAAAATTATCTCATTCAGATATAATGAGCTAACAATTAGTTAAATAAATATTTACCAAAAAAGAAAATGTAAACTAGACTTATGCCACACAAAAGTTAAATCATAAAAATAGGAAATAAATAGAAATGAAATACCTATGAGATATACCTGAGGGGGGAGGGGAATGTTGACGTTTTGAAAGTGACAAAGAACACTCTCCTGGAACATCTTTATGAACAAGTTGTAGCCCTTTAGTATTTTCCAAAGGACAATGAATAAAACTTATCTGACAGAAATTTGGGAGATTGCAAAATATCTAGCGTTTATCCTATGCTCTAGAAAGGCCATTTTAAGAAAAGGCATTTGTTATTACAAATATCAAGATTCTTCAAATAATTTCTTAGAGCAAAACGAAGATCATGGCATCCGGTCTCATCAATTCATGGGAAATAGATGGGGAAACAGTGGAAACAGTGTCAGACTTTATTTCTTTGGGCTCCAAAATCACTGCAGATGGTGACTGCAGCCATGAAATTAAAAGACACTTCCTCCTTGGAAGAAAAGTTATGACCAACCTAGATAGTATATTCAAAAGCAGAGACATTACTTTGCCGACTCAGGTCCGTCTAGTCAAGGCTATGGTTTTTCCTGTGGTCATGTATGGATATGAGAGTTGGACTGTGAAGAAGGCTGAGCGCCGAAGAATTGATGCTTTTGAACTGTGGTGTTGGAGAAGACTCTTGAGAGTCCCTTGGACTGCAAGGAGATCCAACCAGTCCATTCTGAAGGAGATCAACCCTGGGATTTCTTCGGAAGGAATGATGCTGAAGCTGAAACTCCAGGACTTTGGCCACCTCACGCGAAGAGTTGACTCATTGGAAAACACTCTGATGCTGGGAGGGATCGGGGGCAGGAGGAGAAGGGGACGACAGAGGATGAGATAGCTGGATGGCATCACTGACTCGATGGACATGAGTCTGAGTGAACTCTGGGTGATGGTGATGGACGGGGAGGCCTGGCATGCTGAGATTCATGGGGTCGCAAAGAGTCAGATACGACTGAGCAACTGAACTGAACTGAACTGAAAACCTGTAAAATGCTTCTATTCAAAATATCCAAATGTTAAAATGCATATGGCTTGCTGTTTCTTAGTTCTACATGAAAATGTTCATTATATGCTAATACCAGAAATTGTCCACACTAATTGCAACAACTTCATAGGATTAAGGGAAAGTAAGGAAGACAAATAACATATTTTGCCAGGTGTTTGGTGTTTCACCTACAACATTTCATTAGATCCAACAACTCAACAAGGTAGAATTTATCATTTGCATTTCACAACTGGAAGTATGATAATCAAACAAGTTAAGTAAGTAGCCAAAAACCCCTTAGCCACTCTAGTAGAGTCTGCAGTTATGCTCTACAGTTAAATCCATGTAACACTAAAGCTAATTTCACTGTATGATACTGACTTTCAGTTTCTTGGGATTTTGCTAAGAGTAATTACAGAAATTACTCAAGTTGTAGCCCTTTAGTATTTTCCAAAAGGACAATGAATAAGACATTTTTGACAGAAATTTGGGAGACTGCAAAATATCCAGTGCTTATCAGTAATTTCTGTCAGTAACTTTAGTACAAATTATACAGTTGCACTTATCTCACATGCTAGTAAATTAATGCTCAAAATTCTCCAAGCCAGGCTTCAGCAATACGTGAATCGTGAACTTCCGGATGGTCAAGCTGGTTTTAGAAAAGGCAGAGGAAACAGAGATCAAATTGCCAACATCTGCTGGATCATCAAAAAAACAAAAGAGTTCCAGAAAAACATCTATTTTTGCTTTATGGACTATGCCAAAGCCTTTGACTGTGTGGATCACAATAAACTGTGGAAAATTCTGAAAGAGATGGGAATACCATACCACCTGACCTGCCTCTTGAGAAACCTATATGCAGGTCAGGAACCAACAGTTAGAACTGGACATGGAACAACAGACTGGTTCCAAATAGGAAGAGGAGTACGTCAAGGCTGTATATTGTCACCCTGCTTATTTAATTTATATGCAGAGTACATCATGAGAAACGCTGGACTGGAAGAAGCACAAGCTGGAATCAAGGTTGCCGGGAGAAATATCAATCACCTCAGATATGCAGATGACACCACCTTATGGCAGAAAGTGAAGAGGAACTAAAAAGCCTCTTGATGAAAGTGAAAGAGGAGAGTGAAAAAGTTGGCTTAAAGCTCAACATTCAGAAAATGAAGATCATGGCATCTGGTTCCATCACTTCATCACAAATAGATGGGGAAACAGTGGAAACAGTGCTAGACTTTATTCTTTGGAGCTCCAAAATCACTGCAGATGGTGACTGCAGCCATGAAAATTAAAAGACGCTTACTCCTTGGAAGGAAAGCTATGACCAGCCTAGATAGCACGTTGAAAAACAAAGACATTACTTTGCCAACAAAGGTCCATCTAGTCAAGGCTATGGTTTTTCCTGTGGTTATGTATGGATGTGAGAGCTGGACTGTGAAGAAAGCTTAGTGCCGAAGAATTGATGCTTTTGAACTGTGGTGTTGGAGAAGACTCTTGAGAGTCCCTTGGACTGCAAAGAGATCCAACCAGTCCATTCAAAAGGAGATCAGTCCTGGGTGTTCTTTGGAAGGAATGATGCTAAAGCTGAAACTGCAGTACTTTGGCCACCTCACGCGAAGTGTTGACTCATTGGAAAAGACTCTGATGCTGGGAGGGATTGGGGCAGGAGGAGAAGGGGACGACCGAGGATGAGATGGCTGGATGGCATCACTGACTCAATGGACGTGAGTCTGAGTGAACTCTAGGAGTTGGTGATGGACAGGGAGGCCTGGTGTGCTGCGATTCATGGGGTCGCAGAGTCAGACACTACTGAGCAACTGAACTGAACTGAATTACAGAAAGGTGCAAAGAAAAAGTAACAATAACCACAGTCTAAATATGTGAACAAAAAATCCTGATGTTTTAGTTACACTGTGATAAAACTGTATACTTGCTTCACATATTTCATCTATATCAAAAGAACAAAGAAACCTTTAGTTTCTATTACTAATTTACGATGTTTTTCTCTTGGTTTTCTGGATTCATGCCATATAGTTTAAGGTAGAAATATTAGAAATATGTATTTATATGGTGTGTGTGTATATATATATATCTTTTATAGTATAAAATACATATGTTAAGTACATACAAATTGTACTTCAATACAGAAAACTTCTAGGGAATATCTAAGTATTTCTGTTTTACTTTTTGTTTCATATTATTTTAGAACGTCATCAAAAGTTAGAAAGTAAACTTTCTGCGTGTTACAGAGATATCTTTGTATTAAATAATCATTGGGAGTATGTGTGCCTAGTGAGAGATTCCTTGCTTGTAGTTCTACTGCAATGAACAGGAATACTTTTATCAGAAATAATTCCTAGGATTTCTGTACCATTTTTGCTCAGATTTTTGATCATCAGGTTAAAAACTGAAAGATCATTTTGGTCTCAAGTTTCTCTGGGGTAATCATATTGTCTTGTACTTCATTACTGAAATAAATTCAAGTTACACTAAAGAATTGTAAGAAGTCCTAAATCGAAAGAAATCATCTCAGAAATGCTATAATTTTTTTTCCTCTATAGAGAATATATCAGTGACATCTAAACGAACTGCAAAGCACAAAGGATGCATAAGTAATTTTCCCAGAGTTCAGTTAATCAATTTCTGACCATGGGCACTCACTACAAAAAAGCATTTAGTCAGACT
Source organism: Nanger dama (assembly GCA_917880005.1). NCBI lineage: Eukaryota > Metazoa > Chordata > Mammalia > Artiodactyla > Bovidae > Nanger > Nanger dama. The sequence goes on along the minus strand of CAKJTW010000094.1, from coordinate 2,197,135 downwards.
AAGTTGAATTAAAAACATAGATTATCCTAAGCTAACAATTATGAGTCATCTATTAGACAACCAGATGTAGTCAATATTAGCTATAGAGTTCCAAACTGATTAAAAAAAAACTTTCAATGAAAAGCCATGCTTGAAGGGGTAAAATCACACCTTCTACTTCATGTTATCTAGAAAAGAAAGTCAAATTTACTTCAGTAATAACTGGGTGTGGCAGTCATATGCTCTGGTGAAAAACACTAAATCCTAGGTTCTTTGCCCATCTTCTGCAGAATAAATTACAAAACCACCAATGGCACTGACCCTTAAAAAATATGCTTGTTATTCTGTTCACAATGTATGACATAAATATACACATATATATTTAAAGCTATCATTTGTGAAAAACCTTAGAGAGATCCTTCATCTCTATGAGCTGTAACTAGGTTATGAAATGATGCATCACCAAAGCCATCCTACATTGGAGTGCAAAGAACTCACCATGGGGCTGGGCCTGAAGCACAGATTCTGCTGTGTGCAGAGTGACCTCAGCAAAACCAGCATTGCCACGCACAGGCCTAGGAACCCAGTGGCCGCACGGCGCCCACAGGCTATGCAAGTGGCACCTGGGGACTTCATGTGGGTGGTGCAGGAGAGCAGGCCCAGGGCCCCAGCACTGAAGCCTAGGGAGCTAGTCCAGGACCACATGGTTGAGTGTGAAGGTGGCACCCAATTCACCTCTGGGAGCACTATCCCTGCTGCCACCCAGCATCCCCTGGCACTGAGTGAGTGCAAGGGTGGCAGAGCTTGGCTGCTTCCAGCTCTCTCCATTTCCCAGGTGGTCCACGGCTTCCTTGTGGAGGGTGCAGAGGACACTAAGGAGTCTGATCCCCACTTGACCCTCTTGACAAGGGGTCTGGTGGGACTCTACCAGGGCCATGCCCCATGGAGTCGCCCCTGCAGAATGCCAGGGGACCCTGACTCAGGGACCACCAGGCTCTCTGCTCACTCCTCACCCTCTGTGCAGGAGCTCTCTAGAACAAGGCAATCTGTGCAGGAGCTGTTGCCCCGAGGCTGAAACAAGTGTGAAAACTGAGTGGAAAGAAGTCAGCAGCTGGGCAGATGGCTCCAGTACCCTACTCCCAGCCTCCAGGCCATCTGGGACATCTGTGCCACCCTCAAAGAACCCTGGACACCGAGGAGCTCCATCAAGTGCTGGCGTCTGCAGAGGATATCAGGGACAGCTCTGAGCAGGACCTTGTCCCAGCTCTGCTGTGGCTCGGACACTGAGCTGAGCTGTGCCTCAAGAAGGACCCCACCCCATCCTCAGCCCACCTCGGCTAGCCAGCCTTTAAAGCAGGATCTCTGGGGCTATAATAAATATCTAAGTGTTTGTGAAAAGGAAATTTTAAAAAGAGGAAGAAGAGACAAAAAGAAAGGGGAGGTAGGGAACAGCAGAAAAAAGTCACCTAAATTCCAACTTAGTGTCAAAGTCAAGAACCAAACAATTGTTTCTCCTCTTTTGCAGCCAACCATCCAGGTTCAGAGGCATTTCTAATACATGACTTCACTGCACTGCTTAAGAAAATGATCTGATATATAGGAATGGGAGGAAGTAGACTTATCTTTTTATTTTCTAGCTGCTTTGGTGCTTACAATCCACACTTAGTGGGTCTGCCAGACACAGATAACTACCTATCTAACATGTCTTCTTTTGTAGTCTTTGAACTTTAGAATCACATTCAATGATTTTCTAGAAACGTTCAAAATCCTTAACAATTTTACAACTTTTTTAAAAACATAAGAAGTCAATCTGAAAAGGCTACAAACTATACAATGTCACAAAAATGACATTCTGAAAAAGGCTAAACTAAGAGGACAGCAAAAGGTCAGTGGTTGCCAGAGGTTAATGGTAGAGGGAAGCATGGATAGGTGGAACACAGGATTTGCAGCAAAAATACCCTGTATGAGCCCATAATGATGGACATATCTCCATTATACATTCATACAAACCAACGGAATATACAACTGCAGGAGTAAACCAATAATATAATCTATGGACTTTAGTGAGGAAGCAGACTTTAGTCACTTTAGTGACTTTAATTATAGTGAGTCAATGTAGGTTCATCAGTTGTGGCAGATGTTCTGTTCTGGTAGGGAATGTTCATAATAGGGGAAGCTATGCATAGGTGAGAGCAAGAGGTATAAAAGAAATCTCTGTACCTTGCCTTCAATTTTGCTATAAACCTAAAACTGCTCTTACAAAATAATGTCAATTAAAAAAATTAAAATAGTAAAACACAATGGCTATAGGGTTATACCTCAGATCCAACAATTATCAGCTTTTAATCTTACACCAATTTACTACCCTCTCTAAACACGAGTTTGCTATTTAGAAAGTGGTGTCAAAACAGTATGTGTTTCAATGATACATTCTTATATAGAAGTAATACTATTAGGCATAAAAAAGGCTGAACACAAATAATTGATGCTTTCAGTCTGTGGTACTGGAGAAGACTCTTGAGTCTCTTGGACAGCAAGGAGATCAAGCCACTCAAACCTAAAAAGCAACTATGAATATTCACTGGAAGGGCTGATGCTGAAGCACCATTACTTTGGCTACTTGATGTGAAGAGCCGACTATCTAGAAAAGACCCTGATGCTGGGAAAGACTGAAGGCAGGAGGAGAAGGGGATGACAGAGGATGAGATGGTTAGAGAACATTACTGTCTCAATGGACATGAACTTGAGCAAACTCTGGGAAGTAGTAGAGGACAGAGAGGTCTGGCATGCTGCAGTCAATGAGGTTGCAAAGAGTAGGACACCACTGAGTGACGCAACAGCAGCTATCAGGCATACATAACGCCGAGTCCAGCGCCTAGCAGAGAGCAGGTGCCCAGTAAGCAATGACTGCTCAATTTAAATTTAGTTCTTTCTTAACAATACAATTTATGTGTAAGGGTGGGGAAGGGCATAAAAGACAAATCCCAAATATGGACATCCAGAAAATAAGTCAAGATGTTTTTACTTTGTGTGTGTTTGAATATTAATTCTTCCTCTCTAAGTAGACTATTTCCATTCATATGTACAGCTATATATTCAAGTATTTTGTACCTGGACTTTAAGAAAATATTTTATATGTCTCAACAAATGTTTAATTTTTCAAATTCTTTTCAGTTTTCCTCCTCCTCTGTTGTTGAAAACAGTTTAACCTTTCATCTATTCCACTTAACTATATTGCATGGAGGGGAGAGGATTAATCCACTTTTTTGTACTCATGACATTTACACTGATCACATTATTGTCTGCACACATCAAAGGTGAAGTGGGTAAAAGATGAGTTTACACAGAATATTTACCTAAGAACACTTATAAAAATTATTTTCTGTTTACATAATTCAGTAATATTATCTACAACTTTATGTTACCCTTATGGATTCATTGACAAGAAAAATTTAAATAAAAGCACTTATAGTAAGTCAGAAATCTTGAAATCTATGCTTGTTGGTGGAAAATATCTAGGATTTAGGGGTATTTAACTATATAAAACTATCAATAGGTATAATCAAAATATACATACACATACACATAAATACACAAATCTTTCTACATATAAATCATATTTTATATTCTTGTTATGACATACAGTTATCAAATGTCTTTAAAACCATATTAGGGGACTTGATGGTCCAGTGGTTAAGAATCCACCTGTCAATGAAGGGGACATGGGTTCAATCCCTTGTTCGGGAAGATCAAGTGCCGCAGAGCAGCTAGGCTGGTGCACAACAATTATTGAGCCCACACACCTAGAACCCATGCTGAGCAGTAAGAGGAGTCACCAAAACAGCAGCTGCTGCACTGAAATGAAAGGTAGCCGCCCTCCCCACACTCTGCCCCACCACTACCCACCCCCTGCAACTAGAGAAAGCCCACGTGAGCAGTGAAGACCCACTGCAGCCAAATATAAATTTTAAAAATATATATATATATATGGACTTTGTTCAGGCAGGACTTTAGACACTCTAGTATTATAAGTGAAATGTAGCAAAAATAGCAGTATATTACTTCCTTAGCAACATAAACAGCATTTTGTTAGACTTAAAATCTGAACATAAGGAGTAGTCCACATTAGGAACAAATCAGTCATTCATGTACAAAATTCATACTCCAAGTCCTCCTCTCAAAATCATATGGATTTGGTTAAATAATAACCAAAGTGGATTTATCCAGATATTAACTTATTTATCCTATAGCATTATTCATTCTGAGCAGCACAGAATTCTACATCTAACACTATTAAGTATAATAGATTATGCCCTCTTCATTAGAAAGTAAAAATCATTTAATATTTCAACTGCAAGATGATATAGTACAATCATTTAAATTTTTTCCCATAATGCCAAACTGCTTGCTTCCATTATTGAATCTAAAGGAGCCAATGGAAAAAATAAAAATATAATGCCCTCAAGTCATGAGAAATCATGGAAAAAGTTACTTTGAAAAAGAAAAAAGTTAAGATTTTCTATTTCTTCCTGGTTCAGTTTTGGAAAATTGTACTTTTCTAAGAATTTGTCCATTTCTTCCAAGTTGTCCATTTTATTGGCATATAATTGCTGATAGTAGTCTCTTATGATTCTTTGTATTTCTGATTTGTCTGTCGTGATCTCTCCATTTTCATTTCTAATTTTGTTGATTTGATTTTTTTCTCTTTGTTTCTTGATGAGTCTGGCTAATGGTTTGTCAATTTTATTTATCCTTTCAAAGAACTAGCTTTTTGTTTTGTTGATTTTTGCTATGGTCTCTTTTGTTTCTTTTGCATTTATTTCTGCCCTAATTTTTAGGATTTCTTTCCTTCTGCTGACTCTGGGGTTCTCTATTTCTTCCTTTTCTAGTTGCTTTAGGTGTAGAGTTAGGTTATTTATTTGACTTTTTTTTTGTTTCTTGAGGTATGCCTGTATTGCTATGAACTTTCCTCTTAGGACTGCTTTTATAGTGTCCCAAAGGTTCTGTGTAGTTGTGTTTTCATTTTCATTTGTTTCTGATGCATATTTTGATTTCTTTTTGATTTCTTCTGTGATTTGTTGATTATTCAGTAGGGTGTTGTTCAGCCTCCAAATGTTGGAATTTTTAATAGTTTTTCTCCTATAATTGAGATCTAACCTTAGTGCATTATGGTCAGAGAAGATGCTTGGAATAATTTCGATTTTTTTGAATTTATCAAGGTTAGATTTATGACCCAGAATGTGATCTATTCTGGAGAAGGTTCCGTGTGCACTAGAGTAAAAGGTGAAATTCATTGTTTTGGGGTGAAATGTCCTATAGATATCAATTAGGTCTAACTGGTCTATTGTATCGTTTAACGTTTGCGTTTCTTTGTTAATTTTCTGTTTAGTTGATCTGTCCATAGGTGTGAGTGGGGTATTAAAGTCTCCCACTATTATTGTGTTATTATTAATTTCCCCTTTCATGCTTGTTAGCAATTGTCTTACATATTGCGGTGCTCCTATGTTGGGTGCATATATATTTATAATTGTTATATCTTCTTCTTGGATGGATCCTTTAATCATTATGTAGGAAGAATCAATATAGTGAAAATGAGTATACTACCCAAAGCAATCTACAGATTCAATGCAATTCCCATCAAGCTACCAGCAGTATTTTTCTCAGAACTAGATCAAATAATCTCAAGATTTGTATGGAAATACAAAAAACCTCGAATAGCCAAAGCAATCTTGAGAAAGAAAAATGGAACTGGAGGAATCAACTGGCCTGACTTCAGGCTCTACTACAAAGCCACAGTCATTAAGACAGTATGGTACTGGCACAAAGACAGAAATATAGATCAATGGAACAAAATCAAAAGCCCTGAGATTAACCCACATATCTATGGACACCTTATCTTCGACAAAGGAGGCAAGAATATACAATGGAGTAAAGACAGTCTCTTTAACAGGTGGTGCTGGGAAAACTGGTCAGCCACTTGTAAAAGAATGAAATTAGACCCCTCTCTAACACCATACACAAAAATAAACTCAAAATGGATTAAAGATCTAAATGTAAGACCAGAAACTATAAAACTCCTGGAGGAGAACATAGGCAAAACACTCTCCGACATAAATCACAGCAGGATCCTCTATGATCCATCTCCCAGTATACTGGAAATAAAAGCAAAGATAAACAAATGGGATCTAATTAAAATTAAAAGCTTCTGCACAACAAAGGAAACTATAAGCAAGGTGAAAAGACAGCCTTCTGAATGGGAGAAAACAATAGCAAATGAAACAACTGACAAACAACTAATCTCAAAGATATATAAGCAACTTATGCAGCTCAACTCCAGAAATATAAATGATCCAATAAAAAAATGGGCCAAAGAACTAAATAGGCATTTCTCCAAAAAAGACATACAGATGGCTAACAAACACGTGAAAAGATGCTCAACATCACTCATTATCAGAGAAATGCAAATCAAGACCACAATGAGGTACCATTTCACACCAGTCAGAATGGCTGCGATCCAAAAGTCTACAAGCAATAAATGCTGGAGAGGGTGTGGAGAAAAGGGAACCCTCTTACACTGCTGGTGGGAATGCAAACTAGTACAGCCATTATGGAAAACAGTGTGGAGATTCCTTAAAAAATTGCAAATAGAACTGCCCTATGACCCAGCAATCCCACTGCTGGGCATACACACTGAGGAAACCAGAATTGAAAGAGACACATGTACCCCAATGTTCATTGCAGCGCTGTTTATAATAGCCAGGACATGGAAGCAACCTAGATGTCCATCAGCAGATGAATGGATAAGAAAGCTGTGGTTCATATACACTATGGAATACTACTCAGCCCTTAAAAAGAATAAATTTGACTCAGTTCTAATGAGATGGATGAAATTGGAACCGATTATACAGAGTGAAGTAAGCCAGAAAGAAAAACACCAATACAGTATACTGACACATATATATGGAATTTAGAAGACAGTAATGATGACCCTATATGTGAGACAACAAAGAGACACAGAGGTATAGAGTGGACTTTTGGACTCTGAGGGAGAGGGAAAGGGTGGGATGGTTTGGGAGAATGGCAGTGAAGCATGTGTATTTTCCTGTATGAAACGAAGCGCTAATCTATGTTTGGTGTAGGATGCAGGATGCATGGGGCTGATGCACAGGATGATTCAGGTAGAGGATATGGGGTGGGAGGTGGGAGGGGGCTTCGGCATTGGGCGATTGTGTTCACCTATGGCTGATTCGTGTCAATGTATGGCAAAACAAATACAGTATTGTAATTAAAAAAATAAATAAATTTAATTAAAAAAAAAAAGAAAAAAGTAAGCATTTCTTGACACACAGCAAAACGTTTTCCTCAACAAAGAATAATTAAAAACTGAAACCATGAGAAGTGCTTACACTTATTTGTCTTTACTAACAACTAGATCTAATGTTTGTATAGTGGAGGTAGAGCAGTAAGTATTAGCGGGGGGGTGTTCTAGATCCATCTAAAGTGGGACAAACCGCTCCTATGGTTAAGAATCTGCCTTGCAATGTGGGGGACATGGGTTCAATCCCTGTCTGGGAACTGAGGTCCCACATGTTGTGGGGCAACTGGGCCTCCTGCCACAACCAGAGCACCCTGTGCTGCAACTAAGATCAGACACAAGTCAAACTAAAAAGAAAAAAGATGAGTAAAGCATGGTCAGTGCAGATACTGAGATTTATTTAAAGGTTAATATTTAACTGTCACAGAAATATTGGTAACAAGCCTGATATTCTAAAGCCAAATTTATCTGAGGCCAGTTTGCCTTTTAGGCTCAGATTCTGACAGCACACCAAGTGCATGGAAACTCCTGTAGACTTGTGTTAACTAGTTTAGTTCATAAACCTAACATGTAAAACAGAATTCTAATTTGTTAAGGCATGATGAAAAATATGAAGGTAATACAGACTAGTAAATTCTTAATCTCCATTCTCTGAGCCAAAGAGTCATTTGGTAGGTGCTTGGCCTCAGAACAGGATTTATGTTAATTGAAATTTATTGGCCTCAAGCTATTCCTTCATAGAAGCTTCTTCCACTGAAATGTTAAAAATCTTTTGGATAAGGCTTTCTACATCCACTTCCTCGGTAGGGATGGTCGTTTTAATTTGGCCCTGATAATAGGTTAATCACCACTGCCTATATCTCTTAACTTTTGTTTATGCCTGCCCTTAGAAAACTAAAAAGAAAATGTGAAATATTTCTTTTAGTTATTCAATCTATTCTTACCAGCCCAAAATCTGATCTTTTTATGGCATGAGACAGATTTTTATTTTCTTTTCCCCAACTAATATCCATTCAGTTCTTTCTGCCCAGCAGAGTAGCCATGCAGTTTGAGTAGGAATATGGAAGGAGTAGGCAGAGATTACTCCACCCCAGTTCAGGGTCAACCCTAGAGTTTCCAGAAGAATCAGGATACTCCGAAAACTTCTGCCATATTGATTGGTGCAGATAACCCATCCCAAAGGCAATGATCAAAATGCCTCAGTCCCATCAACCTGATTTATAAAGAAGCATGTGAACAAGCTCAAACAAATGAAAAATGAAGCATGGTGTGCTAGTAACTTTTGCAAAAGATGATGTCTTGTTCCACTCAGAAAAATACCAGCACATTCTCTTTCTGGAAAGTGTAATGAGATACTAAGGCTGGGGTCATTTTACTATCACATAGAGAACCAGGCTTGGATGACTTTGCTCATCCTGCAAAGGCAGAACCCAAAGGCAGGAATTGCTCTAAGGTAACATCACTGATATGCTTAATCAAATCATATTTGATTAAGACAAATATATGAAGACAAATTGTGGAAGATTTAAAATCTGTCCACTATGTGTCAGATACATCTTCCTTTAAAATCTGTAACTAATTCCTTTCACTTTAACTGAACCTAGTAACTCACCTGTAACAATTTGTGTGGCAGAGTAACAGTAACTTCTAAGACTAGGCCAGAGACAACACTGCAGCATCTTCCTTGTTCTCTCTCCATTCTTTCTCTCTCTCCTTCCATCTTCCCCTCTCTCCCATCCTCTCCCTGTTTTCTTGGGGAAGACAGCTGCCATGCCAAGGGGACACCCAAAGCGGCAGATAGAATGGCCCACATGGTATGGAACCGGGACCTCCTGCTAAGAGCCGGGAAGGAGCTGATGCCTTTTTCCAACCATGACATGAGTGAGCTAACCCGGAAGAGGATTCTCCAAGCTTAGGCATGTACTGAAATAATGGCAGCCCTAGCTAACATTTTGACTGCCATCTCATGAGAAACTGAGCTAGAATCACCCAGGAAAGTCATTCAATAATTCCTGAACCACAGAAACTATGGGAGAAAAAAAGTTTACTGTCTTAATCTGCTAAATTTTGGCATAATTTGTTTAATATTAGAAGAATAATATGCGATCCAACCTCTGGAATGCCTAATCTACACAGCTAATAATTCCTCTTTATGTTATTACTTTGAATTCCTTTGTTATTACTTTTTTTTATTATAAAATAATGAGTCCTAAATTGCTACAAGGTAATATGTATTTTTACTGTGATCTATGACATAGTAATAATATTTTAGTTTAATTCTAAAAGAAAATTGTTATTTCCAAATTCTTGGGCAAAAGAGGGTAGAAAGGAAGACCTTCCTTGGCAGTAAACAAAGTAGTGGAAGGAGTAGGAAGGAAGTATCATTTCGTATAATCAGGAGTCACCAGAGGAAAGCGCTCCCAGGCAAAGTAGCTAAAGAAGGTAAAGATGTCCACCATCTAAAACTGACTTTAGATCTCTCCTTACAAATCTGGTATACTAATTTCCTGTCACCTTCAGGCTATTGGTTCTAAGTCTGAGGCCTTATGTGCCTCAGCTTCCGGTCATAATTGGATTTAGGCAACAATGTTAATACCATATTACAACAAATACTTATTGGAAAAGATGAGTCCTGATGCTGGGAACGGTTGAGGGTGGGAAGAGAAGGGGCAACAGAGAATGAGATCCTTGAATGGCATCACTGACTCAATGGACATGAATTTTAGCAAACTCAGAAGAAGGCAATGGAAACCCACTACAGTACTCTTGCCTGGAAAATCCTATGGACTGAGGAGCCTGATAGGCTGCAGTCCATGGGGTCGCTAAAAGTCAGGCATGACTGAGTGACTTCACTTTCATTTTCACTTTCGTGCACTGGAGAAGGAAATGGCAATCCCCTCCAGTTTTCTTGCCTGGAGAATCCCAGGGACAGAGGAGCCTAGTGGGTTGTCGTCTTGGGGTGGCACAGAGTTGGACATGACTGAAGCGACTTGGCAGCGGCAGCAGCAGCAGCAGGGAGACAGAGAAGGACAGGGAAGCCTGGAGTGCTGCAGTCCATGGGGTCGCAAAGCGTCTGACGTGACTTAGTGACTAAACAACAACAATACATGAGATGTTAGTTCAGTTCAATTCTCCTTCTGCCCCCAGTTCCTCCCAGCATCAGAGTCTTTTCCAATGAGTCAACTCTTCGCATAAGGTGGCCAAAGTACTGCAGTTTCAGCTTTAGCATCATTCCTGCCAAAGAAATCCCAGGGCTGATCTCCTTCAGAATGGACTGGTTGGATCTCCTTGCAGTCCAAGGGACTCTCAAGAGTCTTCTCCAACACCACAGTTCAAAAGCATCAATTCTTCGGCACTCAGCCTTCTTCACAGGCCAACTCTCACATCCATACATGACCACAGGAAAAACCATAGCCTTGACTAGATGGACCTTAGTCGGCAAAGTAATGTCTCTGCTTTTCAATATGCTATGTCAGTTCAGTTCAGTCGCTCAGTTGTGTCCGACTCTTCACGACCCCATGAATCGCAGCACACCAGGCCTCCCTGTCCATTACCATCTCCCAGAGTTCACTCAGACTCACGTTCATCGAGTCAGTGATGTCATCCAGCCATCTCATCCTCGGTCATCCCCTTCTCCTCCTGCCCCCAATCCTTCCCAGCATCAGAGTCTTTTCCAATGAGTCAACTCTTCGCATGAGGTGGCCAATGTACTGGACTTTCAGCTTTAGCATCATTCCTCCCAAAGAAATTCCAGGGCTGACCTCCTTTAGAATGGACTAGTTGGATCTCCTTGCAGTCCAAGGGACTCTCAGGAGTCTTCTCCAACACCACAGTTCAAAAGCATCAATTCTTTGGCACCCAGCCTTCTTCACAGTCCAACTCTCACATCCATACATGACCACAGGAAAAACCATAGCCTTGACTAGACGGACCTTAGTCAACAAGGTAATGCTATAGGTCCATGCAAACTCAAATCAGATCAAGAATGTTTGGCAAAGAGTTCAAGGTGCTATTATTCTGGCAACAAGAGAAAAGAGTGCCAGTCTGCAAAGAAAGAATCAAGTTAGATGAATACCAGAAAACCATGTTGGGTAAGAAAGAGAAACATGACTGAATTAATATCTAAAAATGAGTAGAGACCAAGCGAACTGATGTTCAGTAAAACTTAAAGACTTAAAATAGGTTATGGAAAACTCAGTTATTAGGATTAATAAAAGCCAAAGTATAAGCCACTTGGAGAATAAAACAGAAAACTGCAATGCGACAAAGGAATCCAGTGATTCAGACACATAGAGATAGAACTGGCTCTAAGCTAAGCCAACACATATGCACTGACTGGGTCAATCTGTCAAAATAAAACAGAGCAAAGATGGAGAAAAAAAGAAGCAATTATTTTAGTGACACTTGCCATGAAATTATACTGACATTTGCATATTTTTATTCATTCTCCTAAAAGGTATGATACATGTACAGATATGTGGATAATAGAATCTCAAATGATACTGTCAACTTTCATGTTTCCGAAGGTTTCTGTTGTTCATAGAACTCACTGTTTTTCTTTCTCTGATTTAGGAAGAAAAATAGTTAATATTTACTTCAATATTATATTTCATGCTATGAACTACGGGGAAAAAAAGCACTGTTTTGTTTAATTGACACAAAATTATTCTAGACTGAACATTACTACAGTTCCTTTTAAAGGTGGGGGATCTGGGATCAGAATTCACAGTTGTAATAATCGAGTCAGAATTCAAATACATCCATGTGCCTTCTAAGATGTCATCACTTTCTTTACTTATTAACAGATAAAACTGTTTCAGAGACTAATCATAATTTTACCCAATGCCTTTTTTTTAGAAAATAAAGTTCTAGCAATTATCTAGGAAGTTGAAATTAAGCATTATTACACATTATTGCTGTGTTTGTCTTTATGTTTTGGGAATTTTGCTTTTTTTTCCCTTGGCTGAGCTGGGTCTTTCTTGAGGCGCGCAGTCTTCCCTAGTTGTGGCATGTGGGCTTAGTGCTCCAGGGCACGTGGGATCTTCGTTCCCCAACCAAGGACTGAAATCCACATTGGAACATGGATTCTTTACCACTTTACAAATCAGGAAAGGAGTACATCAAGGCTATATATTGTCACCCTAATTATTTAACTTATATGCAGAGTACATCATGAGAAAGGCTGGGCTGGATGAAGCACAAGCTGGAATCAGGATTGCCAGGAGAAATATCAATAACCTCAGATATGCAGATGACATCACCCTTATAGAAGAAAGTGAAGAACTAAAAAGCTCTTGATGAATGTGAAAGAGGAGAGTGAAAAAGTTGGCTTAAAACTCAACATTCAGAAAACTAAGATCATGGCATCTGGTCCCATCACTTCATGGCAGATAGATGGGGAAACAATGGAGACAGTGACAGACTTTATTTTGGGGGGCTCCAAAATCACTGCAGATGGTGACTGCAGCCATGAAATTAAAAGACGCTTACTCCTTGGAAGAAAAGTTATGAACAACTTAGACAGCACACTAAAAAGCAGAGACATTACTTTGCCAACAAAGGTCTGTCTAGTCAAAGCTATGGTTTTTCCAGTAGTCATGCAGGATGTGACAGCTGGACTATAAAGAAAGCTAAAGAATTGACGCTTTTGAACTGTGGTGTTGGAGAAGACTCTTGAGAGTCCCTTGGACTGCAAGGAGATCCAACCAGTCCATCCGAAAGAAGATCAGTCCTGAATATTCATTGGAAGGACTGATGCTGAAGCTCCAATACTTTGGGCCACCTGATGTGAAGAACTGACTCACTGAAAAACACCCTGATTTGGGGAAGGATTGAAGAGGGAGGAGAATGGGATGACTCAGGATGAGGTTGTTGGATGCCATCACCGACTCGATGGACATAAGTTTGGGCAAGCCTTGGGAGTTGGTGATGGACAGGGAAGCCTGTCGTGCTGTGGTCCATGGGGTTGGCAAAAAGTTTGGCACGACTGAGTGACTGGACTGAACTGAACCAAGGAAGTAGTTTTATAGTAATAGTGAGGCAGAATCCACAGTTTACATACAACCTGGGTAACTACTCTACTTTTTTGCTTCACCATAATAGTGCTTTTACACATAGCACCTTATCAATTCCTATGTGGACTACTGCCATTCCTCTTCAGTTTTCTAATCCTTCACTTTATGCAAGCATTGATTTAAGGAGTAATCACTGAGTATTTGTTATAAAAAGGTATGTTTCTGCCTCCATCTATTATAAGACATTTGATTATGTCACCTTTGTTTAAGTAGAAATATACCAAGTGCCCGGACTTTAATAGTCAGGATCTATATATATGTAGCATAAATATGTGTACATACATATATAGGTATATAATTTCTAAACTAGAAGAGTTCTTGCAATAAGCCTGTATAAAAATTAAGGCTTTATAAATGAGAGGTTTACTGCTAGATTACTAAAATGACCTTACCTGAGATTAGGACAACAATGTAATAAAAAATTCAAGTGTTAAGTAATATCTTTTTTTTCTGTGACTTCAGTCAATATACTGGAATCAATTTGAATGCAATTTCTAGTAATAAATTTGTTTGAGACCTACATATGGCTATATAAACCCAAAGCAAAATGATAAAAATATTTTCTGTTCTTTGATGCGGATACAAAATTTATCAGTGCTAAAGGACAAATATATTTGAATAAACAGATTCATTTTCAGCATGTAACAATTTTCTTTTTCCCCTACCCTGTTTGATTTTTAATTTGTATTTTATGTCCATCATATAAAAGATGAGTTTTCTGTTGCTCTTTTTCATTAAAGGTCTGTAGTGGTGGAGCACACATTTCACATTCAGTGCAATGCATTCATAAAGAGAATTTACATATTCTAAAATTAACATAAATTTTGCTGCTATTTATGCATCCTATCTGGTCATACTCAAGATCAGGTAATGGGCTGTTTGTGTTGCAAACAGGAATAACTCAAGTTATTCATATATCTCAACTGCAAATCTATCACTTTGATATTTTTACACTTTTTATGTATTTTGTTTCTTAGCAGTATATATCAACTAGGCACATTGAGACAGAAGGTTAAATGTTTGGCTTAATGACTTAAAACTCCAGGGAAAGGGTTTTCAATAATTTTTGGTGAGGGATGCAGTATTTACTGCTACATTCTGTAGGAGCCTAACTCTTATTTCATACATTGTGGAACTAACCATCTCCATTTCTGCAGCAATTTTTAACAAGCTTTCAAAGCTACCCCACAATTTCTCTGGTTTCCTGCTCCCTCCTCTCCCATTAAATACTGATAAAATCCTATTTGGGTCTCTTGGCTAAACAACAATCCCAAAGGTCAGGAGAAGCCTGGCCCATTTCCACTTTTGGAGGCCCGATTTATATTAAAGGAAAAGAAAGAAATAATAAAGCAGAGTTATAAAAATGGCGGTATACCTACCATGTTTATATTTTAGAAATTATGATTTGTCTTGGGCATATACACATATTCAATAAAATTTAATTAGGCTATCCAAGATACTTGCAGGATTTATAAAAATTAATCAATTAAAATATTTAAGACAGTGAGTTCAGCAAAAGGACACAGAACTAAACTTCTATTATGGAGATGTTGGCCTCAGAGTATTTCTGGGTCTTCAGATATACATGAATTAGTAGATCAGATATACATGAATTAGTAGATAATGCTACTATTCTAAATTCAAGGCCTTTCATGTTTACGAGGCCTGAATGAAATGAACCTTTTGTCCTAGCTGCATCAAATTTTAAACCAATCTGATGTTCAACAAAGGAACAATGAAGGATCCTGTGATGGGTATACTATCCTTTTCTATTTCTTAGCTCTGACTTCCTACTGTATACAAAACATCTTGTTTTTATTACAATCGTCCTTAAATTCTTTGGTCAAGAGAGCATGATTTTATAAGTTTAAAACAGCATATAAAATTATAAAGAATAAAATATCTTAGCAGTTATTAAAAATACTCTCTACAAATTGAATTTTACTTCCTACTAGTCAGACACAGATTCACTTAGTGACAATTAAACTTAATTACCTCAATCCTCTTCTAACTGGAAAGACATTACTATTATCATTACTATTAATATTATTATAGCTAGATTCATTGAATGCCTCACTATGTACCAGGCACTGTAATAAGGCTTTGATTTGCAGCATCTTACTTGATTTGTGTAAATATTATTTATCTCATTTTTATAGACATAATATCAGTTATATACTTAGCGACTCTGAAATCTAAAACAGGTTAATAATTTTAACCACAGCCTCATGGAAAATAAGAGTTGCATACCCTGGAATGAATCACTCCTGTTACCTAATGTAGACTTGGCCTCCTCAATCTCAGTTGAAATGTAAATAATAAATTATTTGATTATTAAAAATATAAATATCAAATCTAAAAATCTAGGCACACAGATATCAAATTAAAAGATTAAAATTTGGCATAAACATTAAGAATATAAGTTCTGACTATTACAGCCCACTCATCAACTCATCCTTTTTCAGATCTTGCCTCATCAGTACAGACATATCGTCCTATGTTAGCCAGCCAGGGAACCAAAATTGTGGCCATCTATCAGATTGCTTCATTGCTTCCTGCAAAGTGTTGAGGGAGGAGATCACAGGTGGCTGAGTAGGTGGACAAAGCTTTGTTATGTCATGCAGTCTCTGAAGTATGTGACTGACCAAGTACTATGGAGGAGTAGTCATCTTTTAAAAAATGTTCTTTTGTGCAGATGTTCCAAAAGACGTATGGGCTGGTAGGATCATAGATGGTAGGACTTATGTTACTTTTTCAAATAAGCAAAATGTCAACAAAAGAAGGAGCTTTGAGTCAGTTGATTGACTTTAGGATTACCAAAAAAAAAAGACCATGATATACCAAGGGGAGAACTCAAGAAAAGAGAAGAGTTTGACTTTTACCTGGTAGCATCAGAGCATAGTCATGCCAAGTGCCCATTAGGTAGAAGAAACTTAATGTGCAAATCTAGAATGGATTCCTCAAGATCAACCACTATAGTTGTCAAGAAGTATTATTTTGCCTAATTATCCATTTTCAGCACATGGATACTTTCAAGAACTGCTACTTTTATAAATACATGTATGTGTGCTAAGTCGCTTCAATCATGTCCAGCTCTTTGTGACCCCATGGATGGTAGGCCACCATGTTCCTCTGTCCATGGGATTCTCCAGGCTAGAAAACTGGAGTGGGCAGCCATGCGCTCCTCCAGGGATCTTCCCAACCCAGGGATTGGACCGACAGTGTCTTCTGTCTCCTGCATTGGCAAGTGGGTTTTTACCACTGAGCCACCTGGTAGTCTAAATGTCCTTAATTGGAATTGTTAGTTCATTTGTGCCAAGTCCTTATCCATCTCAGTATTGGGCTTCTTATCACCATTATTTACTTTAGTTCATATTACAATTATAGTAAGAATCCTTTCTTAATTTTACATCAAATGTATTAAATATTGTTTAATCTACCATTGTTGTTCAGTTGCTAAATTGTATTGGACTCTTTGTGACCCCTTGAACCGCACGCCAGGCTTCCCTATCCTTCATTAACTCCTAGAGTTTGCTCAAACTCATGTCCATTGAGTCAGTAATGCCATCCAACCGTCTTATCTTCTATCACCCCTTCTTCTCTTGCCCCCAAACTTTCTTAGCACCAGAGTCTTTTCCAATGCTACTAAGTCGCTTCACTCATGTCTGACTCTGTGTGACCCCATAGATGGCAGCCCACCAGGCTCCTCTGTCCCTGGGATTCTCCAGGCAAGAACACTGGAGTTGCCATTTCCTTCTCCAATGCATGAAAGTGAAAAGTAAAAGTGAAGTCGCTCAGTCATGTCTGACTCTTAGCGACCTCATGGACTGTAGCCCACCAGGCTCCTCCGCCCATGGGATTCTCCAAGCACAAATACTGGAGTGGGTTACCATTTCCTTCTCCAATTTTCCAATGAGTTGGCTCTTTTAATCTACTGTGGGGCTATATTAAACCAGCTATTTCAGAATTATTGATGATATGGCCCTCAATTGGGACCAGAAAATCTGGTCCTAGGCTTGCTTTTGACACATTACGGTTAGGTGACCCTGTGTGGGTCTCTGAGCCTAGTTTATCACCTTTGTAAATGAGAGGACAGGAGTATGTGAGAACTAAAGAGGAGGAAAGAAAAGATCTTTGTTTCAGCTCTAACTGTACATGATATAAGAAATTATCACTCTCTCCTAGAAAAGTATCTCCAGGAAAAGAAAAAAAAATCCTAATGCCCATTTAATTTACATTCCTAACTAACCTATGGTAAAGCTGTCTAGTGAAGTTGGGGCCACTGGGCCTATCCATTTGAGAGACAAACTGAGGATACTGTGAAAGAGATGCCACCAGCAACAGCCCAGCATTAATGTGAAAGTTTAGTGTTTAAAAAAACAAAACAAGCTCTCTGTTTTTTATGGGTTCATAATCATCTCAATGATTTCTGAGTAAATTTTGAATTGATCACCTACAAGAGTTGAAGCACCAAACATAAAAACCTATTCAACAACGACGTGGCATGGTGTGAAACTAAAAATATGTGTTTCTCCTCTCAGTAAAGGGTCCATTTTTTTCCATCTGCAAGAATGGAATACAGCAGCCATCTCAAACTGATGAATCTGTAGCAAATACAGAGGCCTACTTAGCAGGCATGCAGCCACAAGATAAGGAATGAATGATTCCAGAAATATGGCATTGTTCCCATTAAAATTTGGAGGTTTGTTCATTTCTATGCATGCCACAGACATTTAATGTCTTCCTTTCTCACTGAAAGGGAAACTGAATAGCATTTATTAATGAAGTGGCCAGCAGCAAACCTGAGCTTTCCAAAACACAATGCAGAAATTGCTATTTGAAAGTGAGCAATGTGAAATTCAAACTTAATCTCACAGCTAGACATTTGGCTTATTACATGTAAGAACTTTTATAAACATACCAGTCTTCCACTAAGTTTTTAATTTACAGGTCTAATTTACTTTCTGCACCTTCAGAAAGAGCCTCCTCTTTCTCTCTCACCCAGATTCCATTAAATATTACTTGGAATATTATTTTCAAAGTTGAAAATATTTGCTGAAACGAAGAATAATGTATTCGGGAATAATTTATTTAGGGAAAAATGTGGCCTGCAAGGAAAATCACCATAAAAGACTAGGATGTAGAAGACCAAGACTGATGAGGGAATTAAATCCACAAAAAGAGAAGAGGTGATCTGAGTGGAAGCACTGCTCTCCACCTGTTCTCTGGTCTGAACTTTTCTGATGGAAACTTTTGTCAAAAGCCAGGCAAAGAAAACAGGAAAAAATACAGAACTGAACCTAAAGATATTAAAAGTCCAAGAAAGCATAGCTTTGTTGTCTCTAGAGCAGAAAAGGCCACAAGTGGGGAAAGGAGTCTCATTTAAGAGTCAAATCTCACAACACTAAAACAAGGACAAGAGCATCAATCTTAGAAACCAACAGGAGAATGAGAGGATGACCTAATGGGGAGCAATGCTAGTCTACATGGAGAAAGGAGGCTGCATGAACACCCCCGGAGCATGCTGGGCTCAAGAAGGTTGCTTTCCTAAGCATAGGCATGGTTAGTAAAGTGGAGGGGAAAGTATTGGGTTGGCCATAAAGGTCATTCAGTTTTTCCCAAATGAACTTTTTGGCCAACCTAACACATTTTTTAATAAGTACTTGAAAATCAGTTTACAGTTCCTATGATGTATGACCCTAAATTCTCCAATAGTCATTTTTCTGAACATTCTTCCCATCTGGGGAGACTTTGTGATCCAACTAAATCCTTTCTACAATATTTAAATAGCATGTTATCACCTACATGCAAGTACCTAATTCATCCCATACTATAGGCATTTCTTCCTATGTGAAAAATTTCACCACGACACCAGTTTTAGCCCAGTGCCATCTTTTAATTAAAGGCCACACTAAGATCTCCTGGGATATGCCATTTCTTACATTTATTCTTGTACACTCCACTGTGGCTTAAAATGAGTCCCATGAACTGAGTGATTCGGAGGTTCACTCAGGCCTCAAAGTAATTACCATACTATAATCAAAATCTACTTTCAAAGTGGATGAAAAATATGTGACAACTAAGATGGTTCATTTTATCAACTTCTAAATACCTGATATATTCACTCTTACCAGAAATGATTTTTACTCATTATTGATGAACGTACTCTCAACTTCATATACAGCACACCACCACCCAAGACCTTGCTTGCTCTTATTTAATAGTTAAACCTCTCATTGTCTTCTAATCCATTCTTATCCAACCTTTGGTACACAACAATAGCTTACATTTATAGAACAACAACCATGAATCCAGATCCATTGCCAGGGCATTATTCTTCCTCACAGAAATCTAGCAAAACCTGTTTATATGCTTCTGTGAGTTTAGGTATGAGGTAACTGCTTTACAGAGGTTCAAAAATAAACTATCCAAGTTCATACAGCTATTAAGTCAGGGAATCTGTCTTCAAAGTGATGTCTGGCTCAAAAACTTGTAACTTCCTTGTATTATCACACTGCTTCTTAATTTGTCCTTCCACAGAGAGAAATTGTAATGTAAACCACTAAAAAGAGATTTAGTCTTGGCCTGGGTGGGCTACTAGCTCTTCTTGCTTTCTGAAAACATTTGTTCATATCTTATTGCCTCCACATCCTGGTTCTTTTCCTCCATGTCTTGTGTCCAGCTTCCTGATTCTATGTCCTCCCTTAACTGCATGAAACACTATCACAGGCACTCAAGTACTTGCTGCCCAAACTATGCAAATCAGTTACATCAACTCGCTTTCTCCTTGCATCGCTACTTAAAATTGAGAACTTCAGTTAGCAAAATCCAGAGACAAATAGACGCCTGAGAATCCCACTTTATTTTTCTTTTTAACTTGTGTAGCCAGGGACAGATATGATTCTTTCAGGCTTAAAGCAAAGAAAGCCTTTGGTACATCTTTCACAATTTATAGGAAACCTAATTAAGCAGGAAATGATTGTGGTGCCTCAAGTGTACATAATGTATCATTTTGAGAATTCCTTCAGGCAATCATTTCATGTGACCATAACAATGATTATAGGAGGTAGGCAAAAACAGGGTTCAGCTGAGGTTGGAAGATTTTTTCAAGGTCACACAGCAAAATTAATTGATATTAGAAATACTTTTATCCCATCCCAGTTGAGTATTTAACTGGAAATATTCAGATATCTCCACTGAAAATAATTTTTAAAAATACTTATGTACTACAAATTTAAAATGTTTAATGTTAAATGTTAAAAGGATAGAAAGCAGTATACATTATGAACTTTTCCATAATAGTAGGTTTTCTTAAACCCTGGGTCAGGGGAGGGAGTCACTGGACTTTTAGAACTCCATGAAATTCAGGTAATTATATACAAAATTTTGCAAATTCTACATTTTGTTAAGGATAAGTTTGATAGTTCTTATCAATTTTCAAAGCTGTCTATGACCAAGAGATTTCTAAGAACCACAGATTTAGAGCTAAAAATGTATTTAAAACAGAATAATTAAACCTCTAAGATGAGGTGATTGTCATATAACTTCAATTATTCAAAAATAATGGTAAAATTAATTTTTTCTAAAGATCTCATATGTTTTCAAAATCACATAATCTCAAACAGTATTTTTTGGAATAAATGCTCCTCAGACTGTTTCAAGCCTTTCATTAATTTTCAGAATTCTGAAACAGTTGACTTTGACACTTGCTGGTGCTCTTGTTGCTTCTATGAAGGGTTTTTTTTTTTTTTTCTTCAGAAATTCTTACTTCACTATTCCAGAGGTGCACCCCCAGCTGTGTATTGGTACGATCTGACCTGGAACACTGTGTAAAAGCCTAAGTTTTTTTTTGAAAATGAAAGGATCTCAATCTCAGTGGCAAACAATCAAGGAAGGTGAACATTACCACTGCCTGAGACTTTAATACTGGTTGGGGAAAGTAAGTAACTAGCAAAAAATTAATTCTAGGAGAATGAGATAGTCATAGTGGGCTTTAATAAGCTCCCAAATAAACTTTGATCAACTTCCCAGGGGAAGAGGTTGGAAAAGTTACATGGAAGTTTAAAAGGGACTAGAAAAGTTCCCACTTTATATATCTATTGCTAGTTAAATCTGAGACTCGCATAAGCAAGAAGTGAAAGCTGGGGAAGACTTGTAAACTGAATTTTGAATGTATGTCCCACCCCACACATAGAAACCCTCAGCAACAACTGGAAAACCATTGGCTCAAAATGTCTATGTATAACCTCTAATCAATTACTGGCTGACCTTTAAACTATGCTAGTATAAAGAACCCACCTGCAAGATGGGAGACCCAGGTTCAATCCCTGGGTCAGAAAGATCCCCTGGAGAAGGAATTGGTAACCCACTTCAGTATTCTTGCCTGGAGAATCTCATGGATAGACAAACCTGGCAGACCATGGGGTCCCAAAGGGTCAGACATGACTGAGCAACTGCATGATGTGATATGATGGGAAAACTTGAGGACAGGAAGAAAAGGGTGCAACAGAAGATGGATGGCATCATCGACTCAGCAGCCATGAGTCTGAGCAAACCCCAGAAAATAGTGAAGGACAGGGAAGCCTAGCTTGCCTCAGTCAGTGGGGTCATAGAGTCGGACACGACTTAGCCACTGAACAACAGCAAAGCTATCCTAGGAAGGAAGCAATAGCTAAGAAGCCAGTCAAGAATAAAAAGAATAAAAAGGATGAGCTATCAGTGGCCATAGAATCCATGGAAGACATCTACAAAATTTTGTCCAATCAAGTCATTGAATAATAACCCTGAGTAAGAGATCAGAATCCATCGGTGCTACAATAGATCATCCAAAATATCCACATTTCAAACAAAACTTACAACAAACAAACAAGGAAGCACCATCTACACATAGGGACTTCTCTGGTGGTCCATTGGCTAAGATTCTGCACCCTAAGTGCACGAGGCATGGGTTTGGTCTCTGGTCAGGGAACTAGATCCCACATGCACAATTAAACATCCTGCATGCCACAAGGAAGATGGAAGATCCCATGTGCTGCAGCTAAGAACCAGCACAGCCAAATAATTTTTTTAATGCCTAAAAAAATAAAAAGAGTCTATAGAGACTGACTCATTGCAAAGGAAGAGAACTTCTACAGGAGTATTTCTGTGAGTTATCCAGGACTGAACATGCTGCAACAGTCTTAGCTGTTCCTACAGTAAGGAAAATCTCAGAGTTTCAGAGTGACTCGGGTGCCCTATATTCTAAAGTAGTCTAAATCTTCCATTTGGGCACTGGTCCGTGGCACTTTAAATACCAGAAACACCCATCTTTCTGTATTTAACCCACTGGCTATCATTTCAATCACCCAGTCGCAGCAGCTGTCTGTTCCACTGGGCAACTCTTGCTGTGATCATCTCCAGAGAGGATGGGCATAAAAATGGGATATGGAGGGCTACTGTTGTAACCTGGCACTGGAGTTTTTGCCCTTCCCAATGCATCACACTGTAACTGATTAGGTGGAAAGGCACAAAAGAGCATTTAGGCAGGAAGAGAAATGCCTCGTTATCTCGAGTTCATACTTCAGTGGGTCTGGTAGATTTCCTCTCGTCCTAGCACCTGCATTTCCCTCTATAGTTGGCAACAGAAAAAGTTACTGCTCCATGTAGTGTCTTTTTTTTTTTTTGTTTTTTTTCTTTTTTTTTAATTTTAATTTTAATTTTTATTTATTTATTTATTTTTAAATTACAATACTGTATTTGTTTTGCCATACATTGACACGAATCAGCCATAGGTGAACACAATCTCCCAATGCCGAAGCCCCCTCCCACCTCCCACCCCACATCTTCTACTTAAATCATCCTGTGCATCAGCCCCATGCATCCTGCATCCTACATTGAACATAGATTGGCGCTTCGTTTCTTACAAGAAAATATACACGTTTCATTGCCATTCTCCCAAACCATCCCACCCTTTCCCTCTCCCTCAGAGTCCAAAAGTCCACTCTATACCTCTGTGTCTCTTTGTTGTCTCACATATAGGGTCATCATTACTGTCTTCTAAATTCCATATATATGTGTCAGTATACTGTATTGGTGTTTTTCTTTCTGGCTTACTTCATTCTGTATAATCGGTTCCAATTTCATCCATCTCATTAGCACTGAGTCAAATTTATTCTTTTTAAGGGCTGAGTAGTATTCTATAGTGTATATGTACCACAGCTTTCTTATCCATTCATCTGCTGATGGACATCTAGGTTGTTTGTTTGTTTCTGTTTTTAATTAAATTTATTTATTTTTTTAATTACAATACTGTATTTGTTTTGCCATACATTGACACGAATCAGCCATAGGTGAACACAATCTCCCAATGCCGAAGCCCCCTCCCACCTCCCACCCCACATCCTCTACTTGAATCATCCTGTGCATTAGCTCCATGCATCCTGCATCCTACATTGAACATAGATTGGCACTTCGTTTCTTACAGGAAAATATACATGTAGTGTCTTTTTAAAATAAAGTTAAGTAAGCAAGAAAATAGCTTCTTGAAGAAAATGGTAGTAAGGGAAGAGAGCATTGGGAGATCGTGTACACCTGTGGCTGATTCATGTCAATGTATGGCAAAACAAATACAGTACTGTAATGTAGAATAAAGTATTAAAAAATAATAATTAAAAAAGGAAAAAAAAAAAAAAAACTTCAGCAGTTTTAGTATGCCCCCATTACTCCTGCTATAAGTCGCAGCACTGAGACGGTGTGGTTTGAAAGAGACCCTACCAGCAGTTTATCATTTTGCTTTTGCACTTCCACTTAATAAAGTCAAATTGGGCATCCTGAGATTTAAATTCTGTATGATTGTGACTGTTTTAAGCAACTTGACTGTGAAGGCAAAACACAGCAGCAGCATGGCTATATCCACCTACATATATGCTTAGGGTGAACAAGTTTTCCCCTAGGTGTCTATGAGATGCGGAAGCACGGTCCTTCCATAAGAGCATCTGAGGCTGTTAAAACCCACAGGAGAACTACTCTTTGGAGATACAAGGACCATGAAAACCAAGGGAGTGAAGGCAGGGAAAAGATGACTGTAGAGCAGCAGGACCAGAAAAATGGTGAGGAGGGAATTTCTCTGTCTTGGGAGGAGCCACACTGCAAAGATGGAAGAAAAGCTTCAATAAAGAGATGACTGGGAAATGTAAGCTGAATCTGATCATGTGGGAAATCAGTTAGGGGCAAGCTTCTCTCACTGGTGTTTAGGAAGCAGAACTGTGTCTTATTGTCAATCTTTTAGACAATCTAGTAAACACAGTTTTTCTGCTCTGTATCATAAAGAAGCCAGAAATTCAGCTTAGTCTGAAGCCTACCTGGTCCCCAGGCAGGCTTTTGACTTGTATTGGAACGCTAATCTTTCATTCACAGTTCTAATACTGGAAAGCAACTGAGCATTGTCCCTTCTTAAAGAACATTTTCCAGTAGGACATAGTGGATTTAGTGCTGCATTTGAAATTTAAACATATCAGAAGTTGCAAATCAAATAAGGAAGATGAAAACAAAATATCAATAAGCTTTTATTTTTCTATTAACTGTAAAATTCAGCTAAGCAAAATAACATACACTCAGCCTGGAATGCTCTTCCTTTAGCTTTGCCCATGATTAACTCCTTATCATCCTTTAGGACTCAAATATTAAGGCCACCAACTTACAGCATCTGGCTTGGGCTATATCCTCTAAAACCTCTTTCTTTGCAAATGTAATCATTTGTTAGTTGTTTATCTGCTCCATTTAAATGGAACCTCAGTGAGAACAAGGATCCTGTTTATCACAAACCCTAATAACTAGACGATGCATCATAAATATTTGAAAGAATATTTTTAGATCAGAAAATGGATTATGCGGCTCTTCTACATGGGTCATATTTCTGGTGTAGTAACTCTGAGCTTCACCAAACAATATCAGATACAATTTGCATTTTTATTATCTTTTAATATATAAAACACATTTATTCCTTCTTTTGTAAATTGACCTGATTTTTTAAGCACTTACAATTTAACAGTTAAGATTTTAGAGCACCAAAGATAAATGTCACAGACACTGTCTGGAAGGATCCACAATAATGAACATTCTAGTAGTTAGACAGAATTGCATGCAACATCACTGGCTCTTTTATTACTCTGTGCCATTGTATGTGTCCATGTCTGCTAAGTCGCTACAGTCTTGTCCGACTCTTTGCAATCCTATGGACTGTAAGCCCACCAGGCTCCTCTGTCCTTGGGATTCTTGAGGCAAGAATACTGGAGTGGGATGCCATGCCCTCCTCCAGGGGATCCTCCAGACTCAGGGATTGAACCCAGGTCTCTTGTGTCTCCTGCCTCGGCAGGCAGGTTCTTGACCACTAGCACCAGCTGTGCATGCTGAGCCCATTTTCTGGAAAGCCATGGCTGCTTTAGTATTAATAGTTTGAAATGCCTCCTCATTTTCTGCAACACACTGAATACTGATGATACATGCTACATTTCAAATACATACACAGGGGAAACAGCAGAGGTTTTTACAACTATCATCTAGAACCATGGTCTGTCACAGTAAAAGACAAACAGAACAAAAATATTGACAAGTTTGCTGAAGCAGTAAGTCTTTGAATTGTTGATGCAACCACAAACATGGGAAGTCTTGAAGATATTAGGCAAACCGATGTTTAGATGACTAGGCTCAAAAATTAGAAGACAGTTGGAAGTGGAAGGTCACAAATGGTTAGAAACCTCTCTTACCCTGTGAGCTTAACTGAGAGCAACTTATCACTCCAGAAGCACAGAAGATCAGACAAGAATTTCTGACTTAAAAAGTAAATAAAGGTTTAAATCCTAAATGGTTTATATTTTCTTAGTGAAATAGAGCTGAGGCTAACGCTACTCCATGATTTAACACTTTAACCATCTTGTGTAAATACCCTCCAAAGGCCTTAATTCAATCCTGCTTTTTAAAAAAGAGCTAAGAAAATAATAACAACTGATTTCAGTTACAGAATAAAGGTAGAAGTCATTGACATATACATACATTTATGAATTATAGTTTAGTAGAAAATAGCAACGGTGAAAATATCATTTTTAATCAAATATCCTTAAAAGATTTGTGTATTACCAAAATGGCATACAATAGTGAAGATCATAAATGTAATCTACCCCATGTTATATTCTGTCTACAAGTTAATCACATTTATAAGCACCTGTAATGTATTTCAGAAATAGAGTAGGAGTCCAAACTCTATTCCTCTGTCAACCACTAGCTTGTTGGCAGAGAAACTTTCTACAGCTTATTTCTCAACTCTAGAATGGGGACGATTTTCTACCTTCATCATGGACTGTTTTAAGGATTACAATTACCTATGAGTGCTTTGAAAATATATAAAAGGATTATGCATGAATCTCTATGCCACTTTAAACAGCCACCTTCAAATACCTGAGAATTATTATTATTTCTAATAATAAATCATCCATGTTGTTCATGTACTAACCTATCAAGTCAGATGCCAGTCTCCAGGTCACAGTCCCTCATCAAGAAGTTAGGACTCCTGCCTCCCTCCCTTATGTCCTTCAGCCCCTAGATGTGGAGTGATCAAAACCCTCTAAAAATCTAAGCTCCACTCTGAGGGCAGACACTGCCTCATTCTTGTCTCTCCTTCATTCCCTTCCTTACATTATTCACGTAGCAGCAAAGCCATTCCCTTGGTTGCCCATCTTAGGGGAAATTCTCTTACACTTCCTATTTCTCTACCTATAATAGAAAGACTTGATCAAATTATATTTGTCTCTTGCTGTCCTGTCAATTCCTTGAGGGCGAAAGAAGGTCACTTTTTCTTTTTGTGTTTATATTTTCATTCTAAGCCCAAAGAAAAGCAATGCCAAAGAATGCTCAAACTACCGCACAATTGCACTCATCTCACACACTAGTAAAGTAATGCTCAAAATTCTCCAAGCCAGGCTTCAGCAATACGTGAACCATGAATGACCAGATGTTCAAGCTGGTTTTAGAAAAGGCAGAGGAAACAGAGATCAGATTGCCAATATCCACTGGATCATGGAAAAAGCAAGAGAGTTCCAGAGAAATATCTACTTCTGCTTTACTGACCATGCCAAAGCCTTTGACTGTGTGGATCACAATAAACTGTGGAAGATTCTGAAAGAGCTGGGAATACAGGACCATCTGACCTGTCTCTTGAGAAATATGTATGCAGGTCAGGAAGCAACAGTTAGAACTGGACATGTAACCAAAGACTGGTTCCAAATACGAAAAGGAGTACGTCAAGGCTGTATATTGTCACCCTGCTTTTTAACTTATGTGCAGAATACATCATGAGAAATCCTGGGCTGGAAGAAGCATGAGCTGAAATCAAGATTGCCAGGAGAAATATCAATAGCCTCAGATATGCAGATGACACCACTGTAATGGCAGAAAGTGAAGAGGAACTAAAAAGCCTCTTGATGAAAGTGAAAGAGGAGAGCAAAAAAGTTGGCTTAAAGCTCAACATTCAGAAAATGAAGATCATGGCATCTGATCCCATCACTTCATGGGAAATAGATGGGCAAACAGTGTTAGACTTTATTTTCTTGGGCTCCAAAATCACTGCAGATGGTGACTGCAGCCATGAAATTAAAAGATGCTTACTCCTTGGAAGGAAAGTTATGACCAACCTAGATAGCATACTAAAAAGCAGAGATATTACTTTGCCAACAAAGGTCCGTCTAGTCAAGGCCATGGTTTTTCCATTGGTCATGTATGGATGTGAGAATTGGACTGTGAAGAAGGCTGAGTGCCGAAGAATTGATGCTTTTGAACTATGGTGTTGGAGAAGACTCTTGAGAGTCCCTTGGACTGCAAGGAGATCCAACCAGTGCATTCTGAAGGAGATCAGCCCTGGGTGTTCATTGGAAGGACTGATGCTAAAGCTGAAACTCCAATACTTTGGCCACCTCATGCGAAGAGTTGACTCATTAGAAAGACTCTGATGCTGGGAGGGGTTGGGGGCAGGAGGAGAAGGGGACAACCGAGGATGAGATGGCTGGATGGCATCACGGACTCGATGGACATGAGTATGAGTGAACTCTGAGAGATGGTAATGAACAGGGAGGCCTGGCGTGCTGCGATTCATGGGGTCGCAAAGAGTCAGACATGACTGAGTGACTGAGGCTGAACTGAATGTGTTGACCAGTATTGTCAATATAGCAGTGGTGCATCAAAGTTTATTAAGAGATAAGCATCTGGATTTCTCTCCTCTGCAGAGCCCTCCACTACTTAGAATGAAGACAGTGAAGCCTGAGTCTATCCTGCTTAGACATGGTGTTTTCATTGCTCCCTGACTTAATGCCCATAATAACTGCTTCCACTCTGCACCAACAAACCCCTCAAGTCCATTCTCCATACAGCAGCCAGATCTTCTTAGAGCATAAATTAGAACGTGGCCTTTCTCAGATTCAATTACTCCAATGGTTTTGCACCAGCACTTAGAATTAAATTCAAACTCCCTTTCCTGGCCTTGGTGATATGATTTCTATTAAGAAGAATGTTCCTGCACATGTCCCCAATCTCACCTGCTCCCTGTTCCCTTTTATTCACTGTACCTCAACCACAGTGATCCCAGAACACACAGCTAATTTTCAGGTTAGGACATTTAACCAACCATCCTTTCAGCATGAAACGCTCTGCTTCTCAATCTTTATTCGGCTCACTTAGCTCCACAGACACTGCCTCTAAAAGCCTATTAGCATGAGATCCAGAGGAGCCGCGCAAGATACTCTCTATCACCTCTATTTTGTTCTCAACAGTTCTTAAGATTATCTGGTACATTCTGAATTATGTGTTTATCCTCTCTCTTTTCTCACACTATGTAAATCCCAGGAGGTAAGAAACCTTGCCTATTTCACTTCCCACAATATCCCTAGTGTCTAATACAGTACCTGGCATATAGTAGGTATTCAATGGATGATTTTTGGATAAGTAATTGAATAAATATAGGTTTTACCTGCACATTCCCAAATGCTCTTTTAAAGTATGTTTTAGAGTTTTATTCTGAAATATCTCTATTTTATATTCTAAAGGCAATCCCAAAGCAGCATCTTCAGAAATCACAGTTTAATCATTTAAAAATCTATTCAGTCTAGCATGTGTCAGACATGCGGGTTGTGCTCAGTATTTATGGAATACACATAATCATTTATTTTTATATGGCTCAAAGTTAGACATTTACACTTATTCAAATGCAAACTCCAGCTTAAGGGTTTATTTTGCTACTAAAGTTCATTTTTCAATGTGTTCTTTTGGTTAAAAAGATGAATCCTCAGGTTAATTTTATCAAGGGGAAGTTGGATTCCTAGGTTAACTGTTAAGAATCTATTCAGTTTATCAGCTTCTGAACTGTGAAAAGAACCTTTAACATTCGGATCAACTGTGACCTCAGCAATGATTTATAAAGAAACTATAGGATGCTGTTTGATTTGCATGACCTATTCTTCCCTTCTTTGGGGGCTTATTTTTGAGTATGATCAAGAAAATGTTTAATAGTTACCTATCCTTTTTTAGTTATTTTTTGTTGAAGGCTAACTGCTTTACAGAATTTTGCTGTTTTCTGTCAAATCTCAACATGAATCAGCCATAGGTATACATATATCCCCTCCCTTTTGAACCTCCTTCCCATCTTCTTCCCCACTTCACCCCTCTAGGTTGATACAGAGTCCCTGTTTGAGTTTACTGAGCCGTACAGCAAATTCCCGTTGGCTCTCTATTTTACATATGGCAATGTAAGTTTCCTTCTTACTCTTTCCATACATCTCACCCTCTCCTGCCCTCTCTCCACATCCATAAGTGTGTTCTCTATGTCTGTTTCTCCACTGTTACCCTGGAAAATTTCTTCAGTATGCTCATGGGTGTATATGTGTATATTCAGTCACCTTTTCTATTGTTGTTATAAACCCCTGCTTCTACATTGGGCTTTTGCAGTTCTGTGAAGTTTTCCCTTTTTCCCTTTTTTCTTTCTTTTCCCTTTTTCCCCTCTTTTTTATAATTTTAATTTTTAACTTTTTAAAACCTATTATATTTTTTCTATGTTTATTTTTGCTTGCTTTTCCTACTGTTCTTTTCCCCTTGCAGTTAATCTTTAATGTATATAAATCTTATTCATCTACCTCTATTTAACTTTGCATACCTATCCTTTTTGAATGAAATCAAATTTTGGAATTACTGCATAGGCACATACACACTTTTTCTCCATTGTTCTTGCTTTGTGATTTTGCAATCTTATTTACTTTCAATACAAGTAAATCTTGTAACTCATCTTCTCCAAGGGAGCTTCCCAACCCAAGGATCAAACCCATGTCTCTTGCATCCCCTGCGTTGTCAGGCAGGTTCTTCACCACTAGTGCCACCTGGTAAGCCCAATAATAAAGCTATTTTCTCTTAATGCAAATTCATTTTCTCCAGTCTGCTTGATGCTCTATCAAGCCTAGATACATGTCTGTTAAAAAGCTTCACTGGATCTTTAGAATTCGCATTCTACTTTTCTAGATTTCATATTCAAGATAAATGTTCAAAAAAGCACACCTATGGCTAACAGCCTCTGCCTAATACTTTTAAGACCTGATCACTTCATGCTAAGCCTCACTATACAAATGGGAAGGATATTGTTAAAGCTGCAAAAGAACATAAGCAGATGTCCCCAAAGGATGGGAAATTTTAAGACTATGAATTATGAAGAAGATTAGACTTGATTCAACATTTCTAACTTAGAAATGATAAGATTAATAAGCAAGATCACACTGACTCAATGGTAGGCATTTTCAAATCTTTTAAGCAGAAAACTGAGTCCACTGAATTTGTTGAGCTAAAGAGAAAATAACTCAAAAGTAATTAACTAATGTTGACAAGGGACCAGACCCTGGGCAATCAAAACTATTTTGACTGCAGGAAAAGATTCCTAGATTCTGACACCAAAGGAACAAAAAGATTTTCTTGAAATAGTTTAGGGGTAAAAGATATGTAAAGATTTCAGAATTTTAGAGCACAAATATGAAGTGGGCTGATAGAAAACTAATAACCTATGTAGATCCAAGCATCAAGTACCTCTGTATTCATTATTGCTTCATGAACACTGAACTCTTTCCAGCCTCTGAGGGCTGAAGTAGTGAACAAGAAGCATTCTCACAAAATGACCAGGAAGCAGGAATTATGAGTTCAATGTGATAAGCAACAACATTGAATTTCAGAGATTAAAAAATCTCCACAATTGGTGACCTGTACAGGAAGAAGGTCCAAAAGGGAGGGGTTATATGTATATGTATGGCTGATTCATTTTGCTGTACAGTAGAAACAAACTACATTATTAAGCAACTATACTACAAAAATAATTTTAAAATGCCCACAGTCACCCAGTAATGAAAGAAACAAACCTCTAACTCTGAGGTTTCTTTTCCTTTATACAACATTTGTCCAGATAAGTTGCACTGAAATATAAAGGAACAGTTGCCATCCCAATTTTCCCTATTGGTTAAGACTATAGATTCTTAAGTCAGATGTGTTGCACACTCAGATGACCACTCGTGTCTGACTCTTTGTGACCACATGGCTGCAGACAACCAGGCTCCACTGTCCACGGATTCTCCAGGCAAGAATACTGGAGGGGTTGCCATATCCTTCTTCAGAGGCTCTTCCCGACCCAGAGATCGAATCTGAATCTCTTATGTCTCCTGCACTGGCAGGCACAGGGTACAGTAACTGGAGACATGGACTTTGGAGTCTGGCAGCACAAGGGTTAAATTCATACTTACTAGCTGAGCTACTTTTATCAAGTTACAGAAAAGCTCTAAGCCTAAGTCATTTCCTTTTTAAAAGGGGACAATTATATCACCTCCTTCATGGGATTATTAGGAGGCTAAAACTACTGGAATAAAGAATAGAGCATGGACTTTAATAAGTGCTCACTGGCGATGCAGTCCAGTACTCTTGCCTGGAAAATCCCATGGATGGAGGAGCCTGGTAGGCTGCAGTCCATGGGGTCGCGAAGAGTCGGACACGACTGAGTGACTTCACTTTCACTTTCGTGCATTGGAGAAGGCAATGGCAACCCACTCCAGTGTTCTTGCTGGAGAATCCCAGGGAAGGGGGAGCCTGGTGGGCTGCTGTCTATGGGGTCGTACAGAGTCGGACACAAGTGATGCAACTTTGCAGCAGCAGCTGAGCTACTTTTATCAAGTTAAAGAAAATCTCTAAGCCTAAGTCATTGCCTTTTTAAAAGGGAGACAATTATGTCACCTCCTTCATGGGATTATTTGGAGGCTAAAATTACTGGAATAAAGAATAGAGCATGGACTTTAATAAGTGCTCAGCATTACTTTTCTTATATATAATCATTCATCTAAAATTAATAACTATAAACAATTAGATATCAGCTTAAAGATCTTATAATAAGCTGATCTAACAAACATATATATAATTATGTAGACATTTAAAATGTTGTATGGAATATTTTATGTAACAACTTAGCACTTAAAAATAATATGAAGTATATTTTTTTATTACTTTATTCCACTTTACAATACTGTATTGGTTTTGCCATACATTGACATGAATCAGCCACATGTGTACACGATCTCCCAATGCCAAAGCCCCCTCCCACCCCACACTGTCTCCCCAGATCATCCCGTACACCAGCCCCAAGCATCCTGCATCCTGTATTGAACATAGACTGGCGCTTCGTTTCTTATATGATAGTATACATGTTTCAGTGTCATTCTCCCAAATCATCCCACCCTCTCCCTCTCCCTCAGAGGCCCAAAGTCCGTTCTATACCTCTGTGTCTCTTTGTTGTCTCACATACAGGGTCATCGTTACTATATTTCTAAATTCCATATATATGTGTCAGTATACTGTATTGGTGTTTTTCTTTCTGGCTTACTTCACTCTGTATAATCGGCTCCAGTTTCATCCATCTCATTAGAACTGAGTCAAATTTATTCTTTTTAAGGGCTGAGTAGTATTCCATTGTGTATATGTACCACAGCTTTCTTATCCATTCATCTGCTGATGAATATCTAGGTTGTTTCCATGTCCTGGCAATTATAAACAATGCTGCAATGAACATTGGGGTACATGTGTCTCTTTCAATTCTGGTTTCCTCGGTGTGTATGCCCAACAGTGGGATTGCTGGGTCATAAGGCAGTTCTATTGTAGTTTTTTAAGGAGTCTCTACACTGTTTTCCATAGTGGCTGTACCAGTTTGCATTCCCACCAACAGTGTAAGAGGGTTCCCTTTTCTCCACATCCTCTCCAGCATTTATTGCTTGTAGACTTTTGGATCGCAGCCATTCTGACTGGTGTGTAATGGTACCTCATTGTGGTCTTGATTTGCATTTCTCTGATAATGAGTGATGTTGAGCATCTTTTCATGTGTTTGTTAGCCATCCATATGTCTTCTTTGGAGAAATACCATGTTCATGGATTGGAAGAGTCAATATAGTAAAAATAAGTATACTACCCAAAGCAATCTACAGATTCAATGCAATCCCTATCAAGCTACCAACAGTATTTTTCACAGAACTAGAACAAACAATCTCAAGATTTGTATGGAAATACAAAAACCTCGAATAGCCAAAGCAATCTTGAGACAGAAGAATGGAACTGGAGGAATCAACTTGCCCAACTTCAGGCTCTACTACAAAGCCACAGTCATTAAGACAGTATGGTACTGGCACAAAGACAGAAAAATAGATCAATGGAACAAAATAGAAAGCCCTGAGATAAATCCACACACATATGGACACCTTATCTTCAACAAAGGAGGCAAGAACATACAATGGAGTAAAGACAGTCTCTTTAACAGGTGGTGCTGGGAAAACTGGTCAACCACTTGTAAAAGAATGAAACTAAATCACGTTCTAACACCATTCACAAAAATAAACTCAAAATGGATTAAAGATCTAAATGTAAGACCAGAAACTATAAAACTCCTAGAGGAGAACATAGGCAAAACACTCTCCGACATAAATCACAGCAGGATCCTCTATGATCCACCTCCCAGTATACTGGAAATAAAAGCAAAAATAAACAAATGGGATCTAATTAAAATTGAAAGCTTCTGCACAACAAAGGAAACTATAAGTAAGGTGAAAAGACAGCCTTCTGAATGGAAGAAAACAATAGCAAATGAAGCAACTAACAAACAACTAATCTCAAAGATATACAAGCAACTTATGCAGCTCAACTCCAGAAAAATAAATTACCCAATCAAAAAAATGGGCCAAAGAACTAAATAGGCATTTCTCCAATGAAGTATATTATTTTTACATAAAAGGAATTGAGTTTAAACATTTAAGAGTGGCTTTTCCTCTTTGGTAGGATTATACACAATTATTTATTTTTGCTTTATATTTAAGAATTTATAGGTAATATGATTTACTTATATACTCAGAAAACTTTAAAGTTACAAATGAAGAAATCAAAAGAAAGTATTTGCTTGTCTGCAATCTTTTGATTTGTTTTAAATTGCTTCACAGAGCTTTTAGTGTCAATAGTGCAAAAGTTACCTTAATTCTAGGTCAAATCTGAAAAATAATTCATAATTTCTCAATTAGTTTAAACCAAATTCACTATACTTATAAAGATTCTATTTAACACTGGATTCTATTTAACACTCCATCAGTGACTCCACAGTTAAAGAAACAGGTGCAGCGTTAATGAGACCAAGGTAGAAAAATCTTCCATGCAGAAATAAAAGTGTTTTGACATTATGAAGTGGATTGGCTGTGTAAAATTACATTGCCACGTAGATTTCAATTCTATTTAAAACATAGGAACACCTTCTTGTCTACTAAGTGCAACAATATGATAGAACTGGGGAGAATAACAGTTAGGGTTTGTTATTTCTGAGACAGAGAGTGAAAAATGAAGAACAAAACTCATCCCCAAACCTTAGCCAGACTTACTACATATAAAAGCATGTTTTTCACCCCATGGAAATGCACAGCAGATTTGTAAAGACAGTTTAAACACAAATACAAAACTCGGCAAACAAAAAGAAAATGCACTTTATGGAAATAAAACATGTTCTATTCAGAACAGGTCCTAATAATCTTCTGGTGTAAACAACCATACATTACAAGTCTAAATTCACTCTCACCCAAGGTCATAAGGCAGAAAAGAAAACAGTAACCAAAAGGATACGCAAGAGAAATGGGTCATAGATAGGTAAGTAAATAACTCAACTAATTTGGGAGATGCTTTTATAACAGATCCAAATTCTAGACCACGTATCTGTTGCTATTTATCATACAATCCTTCCAGGGAACCATTTAAGTATTGAGAAAAGAATAATAATAACAGAAAACCAAACCCAGCTGGTAAACATAATACCACAAGCTGCAAAAAAATAATTGATAAATTCATATTCATTCATTTATTCATCCTGTCATTTTCCCTCATCTTTAATCTCTTTTCATTGTTTATTAATAGTTGATGATAGAAGAGATATTGCATGAAATTCTAGTTCTGTCCTCTAAACAAAGAGAAAAATTCTATCCCCTCTCTCTTCCAAAACTTCTACAACTTCTTACAAGGTACGCCATACTCTTCCCTCCTCCCCGACCATGACAAAGCTAGTTGGGTAAGGGTCCGTTAGAGCTGAGATTGTCCTGAAGCGCACTCAGTCTGGAAGATCACTGCATCAAACTGATATTGAACTCACAAGTTCCATGTATGTGACAGCAGAAGTGGAGGGAAGGAAATCAAAGCCCTAAACTCAGAAGCTATCCTCTGGCACAGAATTCTATCAACTCATATGGTTTCTTCCTTTATTAAAAGCAACCAAATCTGATGAGTGATTATGCAAGTCCAACCAGTGTTCTCTTCAATTTCTAAAACTGCATTTTTCTCTTTCATTCACTTCACAATCAATAAGGTTGAAAATTGTGATTATTATAATTAGGAAAACATTTCAGAACATTTGGTCCAAAATTACTTCGCCTAACTCTCTCATTTTGAAGATGATAAAACTTCAGTTCAGTCAGTCACTCAGTCGTGTCCAACTATTTGCGACCCCATGAATTGCAGCACACCAGGCCTCCCTGTCCATCACCAACTCCCAGAGTTCACCCAAACTTAAAATCCATTGAGTCAGTGATGCCATCCAGCCATCTCATCCTCTGTCGTCCCCTTCTCCTCCTGCCCTCAATCCCTCCCAGCATCAGAGTCTTTTCCAATGAGTCAACTCTTCGCATCAGGTGGCCAAAGTATTGGAGTTTCAGCTTTAGCATCATTCCTTCCAAAGAACACCCAGGGCTGATCTCCTTCAGAATGGACTGGTTGGATCTCCTTCCAGTCCAAGGCACTCTCAAGAGTCTTCTCCAACACCATAGTTCAAAAGCATCAATTCTTCAGCTCTCACATCCATACATGACCACTGGAAAAACCATAGCCTTTAACTTAGATGATTAAAAACAACAACAACAACAACCACCTTGTCTACATCTACAGTAAGTTGAAGATCACATATAAGATTTCTTATAGCATTAACACTATGTCTTTTGTCTCAGCAATTGGATCCAAAGTTCTCCGAGCTTAGGCTGTTTTTTTGGTTTTTTGTTTTTAAAAAAGGCTTATTTAGGCCACCAGGCAAGTGGAAGAATATTATTTGAAAAGCAGACACTCAGTAATTCTCGTATAGGTTGAGCAGAACTGACTCTCTCCAATAGTTAAATTGTCTCTCTGTTGTGTAATACATTCTAAATAAACAAAATTAACATAAACAAGTAAATCAAGGAATTTAACACGAGTCTTCACAAAAGCAAAGGATTAGTAAAACTACTCAATGTCATCTTTATCTTCAAGTCAGGAAAATGGTGGAAATATTTTCTAAATAGTAGGAATTTTCAGTGGTCCTTCCTCTCCGTAGACACATAGATGAAGTTCTCTGAAAAAATAAAGTTCCTCTGTGCATGTGCTCATGGGTATACTCACAAACACACAGTTTTACCATCATAAGAGGTAAAAAGATTCAGATACAATCAAGAGCTATATCATATGACTCAAATACAGACTTTTCTAGCTAACAGCCCTCACTACACACAAGATATTCCATAGAATGGATTTTTCTAGGAGCTACCTAAACATCCACTGTGGTCAGACCATAATAAATGAGGATCAACAATTTCATAATATTTCCCTTTGATTAGAGTTTGTTGATTTTTATTTGAGTGTTCAGTGTTTTTCAAATAAAAGCAAAGAATAAAAGATTTCTATAAACTCTACTTGATGAATTTGGCATGACTGAATGCCCCAGGAAGAAAAACTTATTGAGTTGTCTACTTGGAGTCATGATCACCCAGAAAGCTAAAGTAGATCTAAACCAGAGTGGACATGGATATCCACATGGAACAACACAATGATCACCAGTATTCATGAAGAAAAACACAGTTGATTTTGTAATAATCATTGCCTCTAAGGGGCTCCAGACTCAGTCTTGAATCAATAAACTTCAAGTCTTTACTGATTTTAACTTTTACCAATAAATAAAGGATATAAAAATAAAGATGAGTAGCATGCAAATTGTACTTATGTTTGCCATCAAAATTAAATTTCGAATATATCAATGAGAATATTCTAAAGTTTGCCTTACAATTACCTGTCCTTTAACCTCCCTCCTCAAAAAAAAAAAAAAAAACACACACACACAAAAACAAAAACACAAAAACAAATATTCCTGTATAATACAAAGTAATGCTTTTGTAATTTTTCCCATTGAAATCACTGACTCTCCTAAAACTCACTGTTCTTCCTGTCAACTCATTAACCCAAATCAGAAATCAAAAGTTATCCTAGGTATTACTTTCTCAGTCATGTCATCCTTCACTATATCTAAATCACTAATGTTTATCAGATCTATACATATATAAACTCCGTAGATTGCTTTCCAATCATGCCTCCAGTCTCTATTACTGACTTTATTGCTCTAATCTAGGTCTTCACCTACTTTTTCCAAGATGGATTACAGTATTTCAAGGGTCATCACTCAGTCATATTCCTGTGAAGTCTTGCTCTTTTTTTTATAAGGTTTTCCTGATTGGTTTACTCCTTTTATAAAATCACTTAGAAAACCCTTTACCTACAAGATAGAATCAAAACTCCTTAGAGTAATCTATAAATTCCTCCATTCTTTGACCACTGGCTAAATCACTCATCTCCTTCCTTGTCATAACTCTACCTACCCCTGAAGATAATCTGTGTGAAGCTTTCTCTGTTTGCTCTCTCCCAGTGTCAAGTGAGAAGTGATCATCCTGTCCATTAGGGATCCATAGTGATCCATAGTTCTAGAGACACAACTATTTACAACTCTTCCCTAAGCCTGTCACAGTAATGTTGCAAATGACTGATTATATGTTCTCTAAGAGAACACACGTTTTGTTTCTGTTGTATGGTAATTTTAATCAATGGTTAGAGATTGCCTAGAGTCAGTATTGAGAGAGAATTGTTGAGAAACTTACTTGACCTGCATTCAAGCTCTGTCTACTACCGGAACCAGAAGGGAGAAGAACTGTCATTGGACCAGCTGTCTGTCATCTTTTCCCTAGACTGTGAATCCTGGAAAGTAATGAAATGTGTTTTATTTTTTCATTTCAATGCCTGCCACAGTTCCCAGCACAAACATCAAGAACCTCACATCCTAATCTATAACACCACATATAAGAATCCATACTCATTCTTTTCTGGTTCTTGAAAGATAAATACTTAAGTACCTGAATATCATCTGCATTACTTGGTTAATAAGAGGATATATTACTATGTCATTATGCATAGAATGACAGAGGATCTAGTAAGAGTGACATCCGAGGCCTTCCAAACACAACTGTTTTCCTAGCAGCTTTGTAAAATTTTCCTCAGACAATTATACAACCCTCCCCAAGCTCTATTTCCTCATCAGGAACATAGGGATAATGAAATCTGCTTTGCAACATTGCCATAGGGATTAGAAATAAAAAGTATCATTACATAGTGGGTCCTCTGTAAATGATAACTATTACTATGTGCTATTTTGGTTCACAACAATTTCCATGGGGAGAAATACACTTTTTCAAACCCAAAGGAAATACTTTTAGTCCCTTTTTCTGCTCAGTTATGTAGTTGGTTTTATTAGTTACAAAGAATCAATAAGTATCAATTCTATTTATTACATCTTTATGTTGCCACTGCCCTAGCCCTGAGCTCATGTGCACAGCAGCCTCGAGGATGTTTATTGTTACTTTTAAGAATCAATGAATAATTGATAACCAGGAAACATTCTGCCTTTGTGTTTCACCTATGGATTTTGAAGGGTTAAGGTGTTTAGCTCTTCTCTTTCATATTTCAAATTCTAGCCTTTATTTACCACACCCCAAAGGAGTTATTAAAAAAATAAGGGTTTTGCAGAATCAGTCAATAGATTCTTTGATCTCCTTTGAATTCATATGTTATCAAGAATGTCCTTTTCACAAAGTCTCCATAGGCTGTAGCTGAACAACACATGGATATACATGTATACATGTCAAGGAGTTTAGGGAGGAGATGCTCACAAGTACGGGCTGGAGTCAAGAACTGACAATGAGCAGAAGAACACAGTTGAATCTAGTGCAATGCCCTCCAGTCACTGACTGCCACCTACTAGGTTCCAAATTTCAATTCTCACTTTAATTTGACCCTATTGAGTAGATGTTACTGTCCTCCAATAAGTAATTAAAAAGTTTAAAAGATTAAGTCAGAAGGGATATAGCATATTATGGAAGAGAAGATGGTGCCAGAAATAATGGGCTTCACAGGCGGTGCTAGTCTTAATGAACCCACCTGCCAATACAGGAGACATAAGAGACGCGAGTTCCATCCCTGGGTCAGGAAAATCCCCTAGAGGAGGGCATGGCAACCTGCTCTAGTATTCTTGCCTGGAGAATCTCATGGACAGAGGAGCCCAGCGAGCTATAGTCCACTGGGTCACAAAGAGTAGGACACGACTGAAGTGACCGAGCACAGCATATCACACTATAATTAACAACCACCCTCACCATCACCACCACCAATCGCTATCTTACATCTGCTGTGTGCTCTAATAATCCACAGGCTCCTGAATGACAGAGCTGAGACTGAAACCTAGATTCCCCTGGTCTCAAAGCTAATGCTCTCCCTAACAATTTCCTCTGGAGGTAGAGCTGGACCATTTCAATCCCCTCATCGTTCAGAGCCTAGCCTTCTTGTCCAAAAATCTCCTATCTTCCCCCAAATGGTACCTTAGCCACTCCAGGGCTTTCTGCCACTGCAGGGCATTCATCTTTTCCATTGGGACAGAGAATGACCTACCTGCCACATTAGAGGAAATGCAAGCAAACTTTTGAAGGTGTTCTTCAGTCTATGCAAATTAGTGTAATGATGCCAGACAATCTAACATAGACAGAAACTTACAATTAATGAAGCCATGGATCCAAACTTTGTACCACAATGGACAATTAACCCAAAATCACTGCCATCGTGAATCATTTCAGAACAAGGAGATGAATCATAGCTTTATAGAAGCATTGCCCTGTCTAGTTAATGAGTGTTCGCAATATTGTTAAAATTTTTATTAGTGTTATCATTAAGCACTTACAAAGCAATTTGCTAGTAGTCTCCTATCCCATCCCCACTTTAACACCAAAACAAATGCTATGGCAATTCTAATTCTGTTTTTCCAAATTTGAAAAATTAAGAGAATGTTGGCCCAGAGATGATTTGAACTGGCACAACAAATACCTCTTCTCTCTTAGAAAAGAAGTCTCCTGATAGAGATGATAAACAGGGAAAAATGACATCAAAATATTGCCACATGGATGGGCAAGTTATGGGAAGAGCTTTTCTGCCCCATTAAAGATGACCTCAAGAGAAAGAAATATATACCAGAGACTGTGACTGAGAAATTATGTGCTGATGAGGTAATCAGTAGTAAGTTAAATAACTGTGCTTCTAATAGAAGCAGCTGCTTTGTGATTCAGCAGTCTGAGAATCAATGAGCCTTGTATGGAAATGTTCCATAAACAAAACCAAAAGCCTGTGTTATAAATGTAAACAATGTAATGCAATTTCCCTAAAATATTGACCACTTTTGCTTCTAGTCCTTTCCTTGGTTCTTTAGAAAAGCTGAACATCTTTATTTTTACCAAAAATAAAAGAGTTTTAATTTTTCTCTTTCACTTTGGAAAAAAAAATTGAGTATACTTGCAGGGGAAGATTTAAACACCTAAAGAAGAATCACATTCTATAGGTTTCCTTAAATACATGGAGGGTGTTTAGGTCTCTAACAAAACAACAAGAACAAAACAATTTTCCTGTTTGATAGGCCCTCATGGTCTTATTGAAGGGAAAAATTTCATCATTTGATGTAAAGATTTCATACTTGTTGGTATTAATATTTCCCCCAAACAAATCCCTCTATGAAACTTGCATGGTGAGATGTTCTCTTAGGGTAAAAACCATACAGCAGGATTTAAAAGCAAGCTAAAGATCATGTGCGGAGAAGGCAATGGGACCCCACTCCAGTACTCTTGCCTGGAAAATCCCATGGATGGAGGAGCCTGGTAGGCTGCAGTCCATGGGGTCACGAAGAGTCGAACACAACTAACCGACTTCCCTTTTACTTTTCACTGTCATGCATTGGAGAAGGAAATGGCAACCCACTCCAGTGTTCTTACCTGGAGAATCCCAGGGATGGGGGAGCCTGGTGGGCTGCCATCTATGGAGTCGCACAGAGTCGGACATGACTGAAGTGATTTAGCAGCAGCAGCAGCAGCAAAGATCATGTGACAGACTCATCGCAGTGACCATGACAGCATCAGCCAGTCACTCCTACAGCCAAATATCTTTTCTTCCTTTACAGAAAAAGTGCAATTTTGTGTGTATGTTTGCATGGTGTTGGAAAGAAAGTGAGAGAATTAATCATGAAATAAAATGGAATCCATCTCTAAGTTCCTGGAATACTCACCGCCCTAAAACCAAAGTCAAGTGGAAATTATATTTTGCCATCTTCAATGGTCACAATATGGAATATGATTAGCAAACCCAAGAGGCATTACCATAACATGGATCTCACCAAGCTATGCCAGGATGTCTTAGCACACTGATTACTAAGATATATTTAATGAAAGATTATCTATAGCATTGAAATTATTTATTAGGTGAGTTGTATGACAAAATTACAGTTTCAAGTGGTTATGTTTCTACTCACTTTCGTCATGGATCTGGTTCACACATGGCCAAAGATTTCAGAATAGTGCGATTAGCAAAAGACCCACAGAAATCAGTATTCCTAATATACAGGTCATCTTAAGAAAGGACAAGGGCCTCTGAACCTCAGCTGTTATTTGTGGGGCTCTGGGGAAAAGCACAAATGGAGGATAACATAACACATGCCTAGATATTTAAAACTTACAAATTAAAATTAAATATTTCATTCTAACTATTCATATTAAATAATGCTAGTATGCAGTGTCTATACAGGTGCCAGCACTCAGCACTGATAAAGAGTTGAAACACACATCACATCTAGGCAAGTGTGGCTCAACACAACGGCCATGATGGAAATGTCCCATAACTGTCATCTGTCTCCTAGCCACTAGCCATGCGTGCGGAATGAGCACCTGAAACGTGGCTAGTGCAGCCGAGGAACTAAATGTTAACATTACTTAATTTCAACAGTCTTCGATAGCTATTGGCTTCCACATCAGAAAGTGAGGTATAGACCTACAAAATGTTCCTCAGATGCCATGTGCAATGGTTGCCAAGACTGTTAATTCATGAGAAACGTATTAGAATAAGAAACCAGAATACAGACATTAAATGGGAAAGTTACTTCATTATGCAAGATCTTTCATGTTCATGAAAACAGAGGAAAAGCTGACACTTAAATTGATTTGCCTTTTATCTATTAAAGTGCTTCCATTGCTCCAGTCTTTGAAGCAAGGTCCATCCGCACTATCGGCAGCAGACCAACTCACAAACATTCACTGTATTTACTCAACTATCTTTTATTTCAAAGACACAGGGCAAAAGATACAGAGATGATTTACCCTGGCTGGTCAGTGCTGAACCTGAGATGAAACGCTTGGCACTGTACACTTCTCTATGCTAACTGCTTGTGATAGAGTGGCCTGTATATCCCTCCATAAATGTGTAAGAGAGACAGAAAAACATAAAGGACCTCTGTAAAATGTGGGGGTTTGGCTGAGAACCCTTTTGTCTAAAAAGTACTATAGTGGCCTCACACTGAAAAGTAATTAGAAAATTTAGTGTAATGGTTATATGTTGTATAAAATTAGCTTAAGATGATATTTTCACTTAGAACCAAATGGAAACATGTATCTCACATAAAGCAGCATTATTATCGCTTTACCAAAGTAAAATCAGCAAAAGCAGCAGGAAATTACTAATTTCCATTTCCCTTTACCCCACAAACAACGACAGATCCATTATTATAGCTGGTGCTCTCATTATAAATCATTTCCTGTATGCATTTGTGTGTGAAAAAAAGGTTTCAAAAGCAAATAACAAAGTGTTAAGAGATACTAATAACTGAGAGGCATAAACCATCAGTCAAAAATGTAGGAGGCCAAGAAACTGCAGAATGAGAACCTTCCCGTAACACATGGAAATGACCTTCCACTGGGCTTCCGTCTAGGGCTGCACTCTGCTGCAGTTCAGTGAGCACTAATGTGTTAGTACTTAGAGGTGGTTTCCTTGGCTTCCTTTGCTAAACATGAATAAAATAAAACCTCCCCATTCTGTCCTTCTGTTATTTTCACATGCACACTTCTCATAGGATGAGGCAGATTGAAACCGATCTGATCTATCGTTGGCAGTCTCTAAAATTGTCTCAACTTAGTCCAGAATGTTCCTGACCTCTACCCAGAGAGAAGTGCAGAGAAAGAGGAGTCAGGACTGTCTT
Source organism: Nanger dama (assembly GCA_917880005.1). Taxonomy (NCBI): domain Eukaryota; kingdom Metazoa; phylum Chordata; class Mammalia; order Artiodactyla; family Bovidae; genus Nanger; species Nanger dama. Next base: position 2,152,821 of record CAKJTW010000094.1, on the reverse strand, counting down.
TTGAAAAGAGAAGCTGCCAATGCAACCTTCACTAAGAAAGCTCTATGTAAGAACTTCTATGTAAGAACGTTCTAGAAGAAACTTCTATGAGGGTCATGCTAACTTGTTTCCAAAAGGTGTTGGTTCTCCTAGGACATCTCATTATTCTCATGCCAAGTAAAAATTTCCTAAAAGACTGGTAAGACTCTTCACTATATGGTCTCTACTTATCTCTACAGGTTCATCTATCTTCCAAACATACCACTTATTATTTCTTGTATTCAAACACACCAATCTCTCTATCCAATGCCTTCTAACTGTGATGTTCCTTTGACTTGCTACGAAACAGGCATTAAGCTAAGACCTTCACTTATCTTCCTCCAAACTGTACACAGTTTCTCCCATGTGCTCTCAAAGCAAGTCAAATTTCACCCACTGCAGCAGCAGTCACACTCTAAGGTACTCTCATATTTGTTTGCCTCTATCATCTATGTTGTTCTCTTCAGTTACCAAGTACCAGACACCTTCTTACCTTCCCTAATCTTACAAGGTGGCACCCAGGATACAGATAAGAAAACCTGACCACAGAAAAGTTAAGAAACTTGTCAAAGGTCAGGTAACTCATGAGTGGCAGTGGTTGAATTTAAACCCAGGCCTCTGGATACAGAGCCTATGATCTTCATCACTATTCTCTGATGTCACCTAACACAGTTTGGTTCAGTCGCTCAGTCATGTCTGACTTTTTGCAACCCCATGGATTGCAGCATGCCAGGCCTCCATGTCCATCACCAACTCCCGGAGCTTCTTCAAACTCATGTCCATCAAATCGGTGACGCCATCCAATCATCTCATCCACTGCTGTCTCCTTCTCTTCCCACCTTCCATCTTTGAAGAATTAGGGTCTTTTCCATTGAGTCAGTTCTTTACATCAGGTGGCCAAAGTACTGGAGTTTCAGCTTCAGCATCAGTCATTCCAATGAATATTCAGGACTGATTTCCTTTATGATGAACTGGTTGGATCTCCTTGCAGTCCAAGGGACTTTCAAGAGTCTTCTCCAACACCACAGTTCAAAAGCATCAATTCTTTGGCACTCAGCTTTTGTATAGTCCAACTCTCATATCCATACATGACTACTGGAAAAACCATAGCTTTGACTAGACAGACCTTTGTTGGTCAAGTAATGTCTCTGCTTTTTAATATCCTGTCTAGGTTGGCCATAACTTTTCTCCCAAGGAGCAAGCATCTTTTAATTTCATGGCTGCAGTCACCATCTGCAGTGATTTTGGAACCCAAAAACTTAAAGGCTCTCACTGTTTCCACTGTTTCTGCATCTATTTGCCATGAAGTGATGGGACCAGATTCCATGATCTTCATTTTCTGAATGTTGAGCTTTAAGCCAACTTTTGCACTCTCCTCTTTCATCAGGAGGCTTTTAGTTCTTCTTCGCTTTCTACCATAAGCGTGGTGGCATCTAAATATCTGAGGTTACTGATGTTTCTCCTGGTAATCTTGATTCCAGCTTGCACTTCATTGAGCCCAACATTTCACATGATGTACTCTGCATAGAAGTTAAATAAGCAAGGTGACAATATACCGCCTTGATATACTCCTTGCCTGATTTGGAACCAGTCTGTTGTTCCATGTCCAGTTCTAACTGCTGCTTCTTGACCTGCATACAGATTTCTCAGCAGGCAGATCAGGTGCTCTGGTATTCTCATCTGTTTAAGAATGTTCCACAGTTTGCTGTGATCCACACAGTCAAAGGCTTTGATGAAGTTAATAAAGCAGAAGCAGATATTATTTTGGAACTCTATTGCTTTTTCAATGATCCAGTGGATGCTGGCAGTTTGATCTCTGGTTCCTCTGCCTTTTCTAAATCCAGCTTGAACATATGGAAGTTCACGGTTCATGTACTGTTGAAGCCTGGCTTGAAGACTGTTGAGCATTACTTTGCTAGTATGTGAGATGAGTGCAACTGCACAGTAGTTTGAACATTCTTTGATATTGCCTTTCTTTGGGATTGGAATGAAAACTGACTTTTTCCTTTGCTGTGGGGAACTGACTTAACACAGTAAATGTTCAGTAAATACTTTGAGAATAAATACATAAAGGAAGGAATAAAATCTCTAAATGAATGATATTTTGATATATTTCTCACATGTTTCAAGCCCCTTTCAGCACTCCAAGGCGTGAGCCTTACTCCTTTTCTGATTCAATTTCAAGAATTACAAATGACATAATAGCTTAATTTGGGGTCATTCAATAACATTATTCAAATCCTGTGTAAGAGTTAACATACTAGCCCTGAGATTGCTATATTTTGCAAGGCCTTCTTATAAATACGACCCATAACCAACATCTGGACACTTGATTGGTTAAATTTCCCTACTCTGCTGTAAAACTTTCCTTAAACAATAAGAACATCTCACTGTGCCTAAATTATGCAAACAATGTGGCTTATGCGGAACACTTACTGTCCTTGTGGAATTTTGGTGCGTTCTAATCAGAGTACCTTTGTAACTATTCCCAAAAAGCACTGAGTGCTGAGTCTTTAATGAGCTTTTCTGTAGACCAGACTCACACACTACTGCAACTCATTGCTGGAGGAATTAAGCGCATCTTCCATGCCTCACTAGAAGAGGACTTTTGAAAGTGTGTCGGGTTTCTCCAGACTCTGCCCATGAGCCATGATCTTTGCTCATCTTGCTTTCTTATCCTTTCATTGTAATATATCTTAGCCATGCGTGCAACTACATGCTGAGTCTTGTGCTCCTTTTAGCAAATCACCAAACACAGAAGTGATCTTGGGAATCCCCAGTCCAAATCCCTTTGTGAGTGGGGCATGAAGCAGGAGGAAAAATAAACAATGATCAAGGCCTTCAAGTATATTTGCTGCAAAGCATATCAATTTCACTGGGTTTAATCAAAGCAATTCTCCCACTGGCATAAAAAAGAAGTACTGATTTTATTTTTTAGAAGTACTGATTTTAGACATAGAAATCACTATTTTGATATTATTTCAGTCAAAGTAGGTATGTGACCTTGTGCAAACAACTGAACATCTCAGAGCTTTGCTTCCTTATCTGTAACATGGAAAAAATAATACTTATTTCTCAAATTTCTTGGAAGTTTAGTTGGAACAACATAAGCAAATGAGCCTAGGTCTGCACTTAGCATGAACACTCAATAATACACAATTATCAATTCTAGGACCTGAGGCCTTTCTTTTCAAAGCATACCTATGCTGCTGCTAAGTGGCTTCAGTCGTGTTCGACTCTGTTCAACCCCACAGATGGCAGCCCACCAGGCTCCCCGTCCCTTAAAAGGGCACAAAAATTCATTTCACCTGTTAAGATATGATGTAATTCTATGTTTAATCAACCACACACACCACCAACACACACATACTGACTTATCTTAAAAACAAATATATAAAAAGCACAAATAAATACAGCTTTTTTCCTGCCAGTCCACATTATTACAGTAACCAAAATAACAATCCTAGCCATTTTTGTTCAGGTGCCAGCTACTTGGCTCTCACCAAAAAAAAAAAAAAAAAAGACTTTTAACATTTTATTAATCATAAGACAGCACTAAATTTACTTCCCACCTGACAGTTTTAAACATGCACCCAAATGGTAAGTCAATTAAGTGACAGTGTCCACGTTACTCAGGCAGATGAAGCAATAAATGGTTTCTGTGGCAGATTAAATGCCAGAATAAAATTGAGGGGTCTTTGATAAACCACTGAAGAGGTCACTGGCTCCCCTCTGCTGTCCTGGAAACTGGACATGAACATGAACACCTGCAGATCCAGCATCATTGATGAGATTTTTCAAGGTGTGGGGTATGCAAGTTTGAAAGGTCAAAAATGATAATTTCCAAGCAGGCTGAATGCCCTAAATTTTGATGATCACCGACTGAAATGAAAAGTCTACAGGACTTTCCTCATCTGACAGATGAGAGAGTTTGGGCCAGATGGGTCATCTTTCAGATTAATATAGAACTGGGGACCTTAGATTCTTCGGCAAATAAAGTAGAAGCTGAGCAGTGAGACTCTGTTCTGTCCACACACACCACCTCCCCACCAACAGCTCCAGTCAGATCTCATTTAAACAACACTACTCAGAAGAGGAAGGAAATGAGAGAGAGAGAGGGAGAGAGAGAGAAATATTAGACCAAATGATCTTCTATTAGCATCTGCCCAATTTTAAATTTCTGTGAATTAAAAGGTTAGAGTCGTCCCTCTTCACTTTGCCCTGATGATTTTTAACACTACAGACCCAACATCTTTCTCAAGGAGAAAGCAATCCATTCTTTTTAATCCATCCTTAACACAATAGTAATTAGTAAAGGAAGAAAAGAAAACTGATCACGACAAAGAAGGAAAGATAGAAACATACTCTTTCTGCCATTATGCTCGCAGCTCTGGTGTACAGTATTTTATTTACATTTTCCAACAACCCACAACTCCTAATTTATTCTTTACAAAACTGCACAGTGTTCTCACTTTGATTCCAAAAGTGAGATCGGAAAACTGTGAGATTGGAAAATTGAAGAAATATGCTAAAGTTCAGATAGCAAGTATGGTAAAAATCAGCAATGAATTTAAGGATGCTTTGATTTGGCAATCTGATTTCCTTTGAATGGAGAGGAGGGAAGATGAAGAGGAGAAGGAGAAACCTTAGAGCAGCCTTCCTTTACTTGGAAGTACCAATGTCTACAAAGAAAATGACGTACATGTACATGATGTACATGTGAAATCATAGAAAAAAATTTTGGAATATTAAAAATATTAGCAGTGATTACTTCTGGAGAGGGAATGGAAAGAAGAGGCTAATAAGAGGATTTTTACATTGTCTTAGTGTGTTTAGCTGCAATAGCAAAAGACCATAGACTGACTGATTTATAAACCACATGCATTTAGTTCTCACAGTTCTGGTGGCTGCAAAGTCCATGATCAAGACCTCAGCAGATACAGGACCTGGTGAGGACTCACTTCCTGGCTCCCTGAAATCTTATCTGACAGAAGAGAAGACGGAGCTCTCTGAGTCCTTCTTTGTAAGGTCACTGATCCTACATGTGAGGGCTCCACCCTCATGACCTGTTAAACTCCCAAGGGCCTTACCTCCAAAACCCTGTTACATAAGGGGTTGGGCTTCCACGCATGAATTTTGAGGAGACATAAGCATTCAGCCTATGGCATACATTTTATCCTATATGCTGTCATGTTATTTGAATATTCTGCTTCAATAATGTAATGTTACTCCTATAATTTAAGGAATAAACAGAAAATAAAATATTCTGTTTATAAGAACATACAGTCTTGTATCAGTCTGACCAGAGGATTATCAAATAGCTTTGAAAACAAATTTCCTTAACAATAGGTTACAAGGCTTCTATTTTCACATTCAACTTTATTACTAATCTGCTTAGCTAAATCCTGCCCTAAAGTGTCGACAGTGAATGTGGATTATGGATGGATGGAGTCCCGTATTTTCATTCAGAAATATTAAGCATCTACAATCCTGCCTTTTCCAAATGCTCCACCTACTTCAAGGAGGTGTGAACTATTTGGTGCTTGTTAGAGCGACTTCCCTGTCACTTTTCACTTTCCTGCATTGGAGAAGGAAATGGCAACCCACTCCAGTGTTCTTGCCTGGAGAAATCCCAGGAACAGGGGAGCCTGGTGGGCTGCCGTCTATGGGGTCGCACAGAGTCGGACACGACTGAAGAGACTTAGCAGCAGCAGCAGGGCACTTATGAACACTTCTGTAATGACAGTTCTGTCAATTCATCTAGGAATTATATCAAAGTGTAGTCTCCTGCCTGCCACAGTACCCTCCAGAAACAAGCATTCCCTCAAAGGGAAATCTTCCAATTCTTAATTACAGTCGGGACTCAAAAAAATGAGAAGTTTCTCAACATTTAAACAATATGTTTTAAATTAAAAAACAGGATTATCTTACATTGCCATACTAGCAATTCTGAGTATAATATGTATATATAATAAATTATTACATTAAGATATAATATTTTCATTCAGATGTGCTTTCCTATCTAATCTTTACAATAGCCTTGCATTGTTTTATCCATTGAAGAAAATACCATTCATTATTTTGCTTAAACCATTGATTCAGTCAATAACAAAAATGAAACTTAAATCTCATTCCTTAAGCTCAGAATTCTTTACCATATAACACATTAAGTTTGAGTGATTTCCAATGGAAGAGAGAAGGAATGAAAAGCCATTATATTTTTCAAAGCCCCTAAAGTTAAAATCATGATCCATTGATAATTCCTATTATCAAGAAGCTGACCTGATAAAAATATGTAATACTCAGATTATCATTGCTTTAACTAATTATAACACTGTGCAACTAAAATGAAAATCTGGTCTTGAAAGAGAAATTTGTAAATGTTGCCTCCTAGCAAGAAATTCAACTCTGCAAATATAGTGATGGCTGGTAATTATTTTTCCTATCTTACCTCTTGATTATAGTACTTAAAAGTAAGTACAGACTTAAATATATTTGTTAATTCCACATTTAGTGATAATCATTAACTATGTTTTATAACAACTGACTTATACAATGGCTTAGCTAAGGATGTCTATATTTACATTTTAAAATTCAAGAAACACAGTAACAGTTCAGAAAAATGACAGGTAAATATGAGATCAAATTTCTAAATAATGCTGCTGCTGCTGCTGTGTCACTTCAGTCGTGTCCAACGCTGTGCGACCCCATAGACAGCAACCCACCAGCCTCCCCCATCCCTGGGATTCTCCAGGCAAGAACACTGGAGTGGGGTACCATTTCCTTCTCCAATGCATGAAAGTGAAAAGTGAAAGGGAAGTCGCTCAGTCGTGTCTGACTCTTCACAATCCCATGGACTGCAGCCTACCAGGCTCCTCTGTCCATGGGATTTTCCAGGCAAGAGTGCCTAAAAGAAGAAATTGTCTTCTGAGAAAAGTGCTGGAGTGTGCAGAGGGTGTTTACGAACTGCTGCGCTTTCTGGTGCCTCGCAGAGTATTTCATTTTTAAGAGTATTAGCATATCTTACTCCAATTAAAAAAATTTGTAAAATTCTTCTCAGGTACTTCATTTTAAATTTGTGTTATTGCTACAAATGCCCTAGCTCCTTTGGAGAAGGGTGCTGCTCTCTGCATGCTCATGCTAAGTCACTTCAGTCATGTCCGACTCTTTGAGGCCCTATGGACTGTAGCCCACCAGGCTCCTCTGTCCACGGGATTCTCCAGGCAAGAATACTGGAGTGGGTTGCCATTCTCTTCTCCAAGGGATCTTCCCAACCCAGGGACTGAATCCACATCTCTTAAGGGTCTTGCATTGGCAGGTGGGTCCTTAACCACTAGCATCACCTGTAACGGATTCCTTTTAGGGTTACATTGTCCTGTTCTTTGTATACCTAGTAATTTTGGATTTTGTATCATGGCTTATTTTAATGCAGCTATTAACAATTAAAATTTTATTTGAAAGTAGAAAATCTGAGATAAATGGCCAAAATGCCAGGATAAGGGGTGAAAACGTCAGCAAATCAGAATGTGTACTCAGCTTAACTATGGAGCAGATGAAAGGTTTCTACCAATTGAGGCTCTGAAAGTTATATTCTACTTATTAATCAAACTGATCCTGCAAAGAATAGAGTTAAAAGGGCTCATCTTTGAATCTGCTTCATTCATTCCTTCTTGCAATACATAACCCCCAACCCAGCACTATCCAACCAGAATTATAGTCACTTAAGCCAAGAAGATACACAACTTAATTCAAGTGAACTCTGTATCTCAGTTTGCTCTGAAAAGAAGTTAACCCAAACACACCAGAGAGAGAGAACTGAAGGCCAAACCTGACCATTTTTGCAATAGGCAATTCCACCCACTATGAGATAGGAGGTCGTGGCTAGCACTGCACAAGCAATCTCAGTGTTCTGAACCAGAGACCAGGGGCAGGTGCAGTCATCAGAAGTGCCCAGTAACAACCCTGCCATGCACCAGGCAGAGAACCCAAAGCCAGGCAGATGAGTGATGCACCAGTAAGAAATGCCAACAGGCAGGAATGGGATCGACCTCTGCCAAAGAGGAGTCTTCAATCTGGCACATTCACCTAAAGAACAAACACATGGAAGAAAATAGTGCAACTGCTCAAGTAGATGTGCCAGGAACAGGATACCCAGAGAACTGTGCAGTCACCACCATCTGACTGTTCTGCCAACCCAAAGCAGAACTGGAAGACAGAAAAGTCTACGGTGACAGTCAGACAAATGACAGGAAGGAAGTACCAGGGGGTTCAAACTCAAAGTATAAATCCCTAAAGACAGACTGAGTAAATAAAACTGGAGGAAGTAAATGTTTCACTGTAAAATAAAACTGACATCAATAAATCAGGAAACTTCCTTTGCCAACTTGTAGAATATCTCCAGGTGGAAACAATCAAAGGTGTCAATGACTGACTCTGTGGTGGCTCAGTCAGTGAAGAATCCGACTGCAATGCAGGAGAGCCAGGTTCGATTCCTGGGTTGGGAAGATCCCCTGGAGAAAGAAATGGCAACCCATTCCAATATTCTTGCCTTGGAAAATCCCATGGACAGAGGAGCCTAGTGGGGTCACAAAGAGTCAGACACGGCTGAGCAACTAAACCACCACGACAGTCATAACGGGGAAGGGAAAAGAAGTATGTCCTCAGGTACGATGAGGAGGAAAGAGTTTGGGCATACTGAATCAACAAAAACAGAGTTAGCTCATCAAAATGTTTTTTTTCTGAAAAAAATTCTACTTTAGAGCATCATAGCAGGACCTAGGGAGCAGAAAAAGACTTTACTTTTTCCATTCTTTTTTTTTATTAATTTATTTTAATATTACTTTTTCCCAGTCTTGTATCATGTGTTTTCACAATATCCGGGGTGAGAAATGACAAGCTTGTCTTTTGTTTTTCATAGCAATAAAGAATGATATATACCAGAGTTTAAAGTGGGGGCACTAAAATAGAGTTGCTTATGCTAAGCCCTCTGTCACCAAAAACAATCTTGTAATAATCAACCTGATTTTTGCCTAATATAACTTCCTTGCTCTCGCTTCTTTCAGACTATAAAGTCTTTCATTTTGTACAGCTCCTTGGAACTCCTTTGTATCTGCTAGATTGGATGCTGCCTAATTTGAGCTGAATAAACTATTAAATTTACTTTTATATACTTTATGAATTAAAAATTTAGAAATTAAACTTCCCAGTTATGACCATGAGTTGTTAATAGTCATATAATGATGATTTATAGACTTCCATCCCTGACCTCTCACCCACTTCTTTTCTAGGATGTGTGTTTCCCATAATACCAAGTGTTAAAAGATAAACTGGAACATATTAAAACTTTTAAGTAATATTACTGACCTGAAAAAAACTCAACGCTTCTCTAATAAAATGCAAAACAAGGGCTAAATGTCCACCTGAAAATTAAATGATAATCAAACTAAAAATCACCTTAAATTTAAGCCCCAACTTAATTTAGGATAACATTCAGCAGGGGAAATTCAAAGCTGATAAACAACTTCACACCAAGCTAAAATAAAAGAAAAATTTATATATAAACAAATATAATTAGGTATCCACAGCTCTCAGGGGTCCTTTTTATCCTTAACGATGAAACAAAATGAATTAAGCCCCCACTCCATGTACTGTGCTACGGTCTGTACTCTCTTGGAGCACCTGTAGACTGAGGTGAGGGTGGTGTTCTTTGTTCTCATTATTCTCTTTATGAATTTCTGCTTTCAATGATCTCTCAGAACTTTTCCATTGTCCCTGCTTTTGTGTCTGTCTTTCTCTTTGGACCCCTTAGAAAGTCCTTCAGTGTAACTTAACACTTGGCTACTGTCCCTCCTCTGCATCCATCAAAGTATCACCACTATAAGGCAGGTGCACACAGGAACTCGTCTCAGTGCTTTTAAAGACATCATAGTGACTGGACCCGAGCACAGAATAGTAACCAACTTGAAAGTCAACAGCAGGTAACATGGACTATTTCCTGGACAGAGTCAACTCAGGATTATGGCTTAACAGATACACTTTTACTAAGTCCCAGTATCTTACCATGTTGTAGACTCCATTTTTAAAGACACACCCCTTCTCCTCTACACTTCATGTCTCCTCTTAACAAGAATGGATTCAAAGACATGCTACTTTTTTTGGTTCAGTTCAGTTCAGTCACTAAGTCATGTCCGACTCTTTGTGACCCCATGGACTGCAGCATGCCAGGCTTCCCTTTCCATCACCAACTCCCACAGCTTAGTCAAATTTATGTCCATCGAGTTGGTGATGCCATCCATCTCATCCTCTGTCGTCCCCTTCTCCTCCCACCTTCAATCTTTCCCAGCATCGGGGTCTTTTCTAAGGAGTCAATTCTTCACATCAGGTGGCTGAAGTATTGGAGTTTAAGCTTCAGCATCAGTTCTTCCAATAAATATGCAGGACTGATCTCCTTTAGGATGGACTGGTTGGACCTCCTTGCAGTCCAAGGGACTCTCAAGAGTCTTCTCCAATGCCACAGTTCAAAAGCATCAAGTCTTCAGCACTCAGCTTTCTTTATAGTTCAACTCTCACATCCAAACATGACCACCTGAAAAACCATAGCTTTGACTAGATGGACCTTTGTTAGCAAAGTAATATCTCTGCTTTTTAGTATGCTGTGTAGGTTGGTCATAGATTTTCTCCCAAGGAGCAAGCATTTTTAATTTCATGGCTTCAGTCACCATCTGCAGTGATTTGGAGCCCAAACACTTAAAGGCTCTCACTGTTTCCATTGTTTCCCCATCTATTTCCCATGAAGTGATGGGACCAGATGCCATAATCTTAGTGTTCTGAATGTTGAGTTTTAAGTAAACTTTTTCACTTTCCTCTTTCATCAGGAGGCTTTTAGTTCTTCTTTGCTTTCTGCCATAAGGGTGGTGTCATCTGCATATCTGAGGTTATTGATATTTCTCCCAGCAATCTTGATTCCAGCTTGTGCTGCCTCCAGCCTGGCACTTTGCATGATGTACTCTGCATATAAGTTAAATAAGCAGGGTGACAATACACAGTCTTGACATACTCCTTTCCCAATTTGGAACCAGTCTGTTGTTCCATGTCCAGTTCTAACTGTTGCTTCTTGACCTGCATACAGATTTCTCAGGAGGCAGGTCAGGTGCTCTGGTTTTCCCATCTCTTTCAGAATTTTCCACAGTTTATTGTGATCCACACAGTGAAAGGCTCTGGCATAGTCAATAAAGCAGAAATAGATGTTTTTCTGGAACTCTCTTGCTTTTCCCATAATCCAGTGGATGCTGGCAACTTGATCTCTGGTTCCTCTGTCTTTTCTAAATCCAGGTTGAACATCTGAAAGTTCTTGGTTCACATACTGTTGAAGCCCGCCTTGGAGAATGTTGAGCTAACATGTGAGATGAGTGCAACTGTGCAATAGTTTGAACATTCTTTGGCATTGCCTTTCTTAGGGATTAGAATGAAAACTGACCTTTTCCAGTCCTGTGGCCACTGCTGAGTTTTCCAAATTTGTTGGCATATTGAGTGCAGTACTTTCACAGCATCATCTTTTCTGATTTGAAATAGCTAAACTGGAATTCTATCACTTCCATTAGCTTTGTCTGTAGTGATGCTTCCTAAGGCCCAGATGACTTCACATTCCAGGATGTCTAGCTCTACGTGAGTGACCACACCATTGTGATTATCTGAGTCGTGAAGATCTTTTTGTATATTTCTTCTGTGTATTCTTGCCACCTCTTCTTAATATCTTCTGCTTCTGTTAGGTCCATACCATTTCTGTCCTTTATTGTGCCCATCTTTGCATGAAATGTTCCCTTGTTATCTCTAATTTTCTTGAAGAAATCTCTAGTCTTCCTCATTCTGTTGTTCTATTGTTAGTTATGGCATATGGGATCTAATTCTCTGACCAGATATTGAACCCAGGTCCCCTGCATTGGACATGCAGTCTTAGCCACCAGACCACCGGGGATGTTGGAAAATGATGCTACAATTTTTATAAATGTAAATTGAACTTTCAAACCTTTTCCTATTAATGTATAGTTCTCAGATGTACACCTTCACATATATCCACACATATACTCAGAAAATAAACTTTATGGGTGTGTTAATAAAATAGCTGCCTACAATACATCCTTTAGGGTTGACTGCTGAGGACCAGTCAATCCTAAAGGAAATCAATCCTGAATATTCCTTGAAGGGACTGATGCTGAGGCTGAAGCTCCAATACTTTGGCCACCTGATATGAAGAGTTAACTCACTGGAAAATACCCTGATGGTGGGAAAGACTGAAGGCAGCAGGAGAAGGCGACAACAGAGGATGAGATGGTTGGATGGCATCACCAAGCCAATGGACATGAATTTGAGCAAAGTCTGGGAAAGGACAAAGAACAGGGAAGCCTGGCGTGTGGCAGTCCATGGGATCACAAAGAGTCAGACACAACTGAGCGACTGAACAGTAAGGACACACCTCTACTCTTACTACAAACTAAGATTTTTTTTAAAAGCCTTTACATTCATTATTTTTCACCTTAGGCCAAATAAAATTGTCATTTAGAGTCCCCCTCTATTACCAACCAGGAACTTCTATTTTAATAATGGTTAATTTTTGTTTTCTGAGAAGAGCTACTTACAGGGTTAGTTTAGAAAGCCTTTCAGCATCTGAGAAATTTTTCTGACCACTGAGTACATAAGAGTGAGAATAACAAGAGTTGTCAAGTTTTTCTTACTTTTTGTGCTTTGAGGAAGCCAAAGAGGTGAAGAGATGGAAAGACAGAAAACAGGATAAGGGAAAAACTGTAAGTAAAATCCCCAAACTGGCGGAAAGTTAGAAATAAGAGATCTAATTATTGCAAGATTCCATAAATAAATACATAGAATCTTAAAGGAAGAGACTGCATTCGGATGCTACACAAATCAAAGGCCATGTGGGTGCATGATTTCTTGAGAGGTAAAGGGAAGCAGGCAGGGGTCATTTGCAAGGACTTTCGCCTCATTGACTTTTGCTCCCTCCAGGGTCCTTTTGGCTGATCTGTCATCTATGGTTCAGTAGAAGAGGAGTTATTTTCACTTTCTCCCATTTTGCCTCGTGGCTCTTGGCTCTTTCGGATGGTGTTTAGTTCAGACAACAGCTGGCTACTGTCAGTTTTGTGTAGGGTTATGAAATACAGCACTTCAATGTTTATTCCAGAGGCTTTTTGAAAACACTTGTATTCAGTTGGCTTCCACCTCTGACTGCCTGGACCTCTGTGTTTACTCATTATGGGAAAAAAAATAAAAAGGAAAATGCAAGAGGCTCTCTGTGACAATAGGCATACCCTTCAAAAGGCAGACTGTTGTGTTTAGGGGAAAGAAATTCAAATAATGGAGAGGCTAATGCAATCTGCGCCCACTCTGTCTGGTGGTCTGGCGGCTGATGAGGATGTCTGAGATCATATCGATTTCTTTCTGAAGCCTGAGTCCCTCTGGTCTGTGCTCACTTGCTCACTAGCTTTCTGCTCAAGAATTTTCAGTGGTTCTGCTACTGGCCTCCTCTTGGGCTGTTTCTTCCGGGAGGTTGAGATAATATTCCTTTAGAAGCGGTGCTTTAGAAAATCTCTTCCCTTTCCTTTAGTATACCATTGCGTGCATGCGTGTGTGTGGTCAGATCAGCTGTGTCCGACCCCAAAAGTGACCCTATGGACTGACGCTCTCCAGACTCCTCTGTCCATGGGATTCTCCAGGCAAGAACACTGGAGTGAGTTGCCGTTCCCTTCTCCAGGGGATCTTCCCAACCCAGAGACTGAACCCGTGTCTCCTGCATTGGCAGGTGGATTCTCTACCACTCCGCCACCTGGGGAGCCCCTCTCTAACGATACATGAAACTTAAATGATAGAAAAAGCTTAAGATTTTTTCCAGGCTCAAGATTCTTTGTAATGTTGGGCAGTGGCTCCCAGCTAGCCACATGATCTCAAGGGTAAACAGCTGAGGCCTTTACAGTCATTCTCTACCCAGACAACCATTCTGTTTTTCATTTTCAGTACCATTTTCAGTCAACTACATGAGATATTCAACATTTCATTATAAAATAGGCTTTGTGTGAGATGATTTTGCCTGATTGGAGGCTAACAAGTGTTCTGAGCACATTTTATACAGACTAGACTGAACTCTGTGTTCAGTAAGTTAGGTGTATTAAATGCATTTTCCACTTTGGGTATTTTCAAGTTACAAAATTCAAGGAAGATCTATATAAATACAGAGAACTTCTGGATCCATTTGCTGAGCTTCAGTTTCTGCATATTAACTTTTTTTTTTTGCCTATGTGTCCTTTTCATCCAGACATAGCAGAAAATAAGGGCAGAGAAAAACTTTAAAAATGCATTGAAAAGAAGAGAAAGATTGACCATCCTACTTGCATATGGTAGGTTTCCAACACACCGAGTCAAGGTTTTCTATGATTTCAAAATCCAATAGCATTAGTACTTAAGAATTCCCAGAACCAGTCCTTTAACATAAGGGTAATAAAGATGAGAAACTGGGAATGAACTGGCGTTTGACATCAGACAGCCCCAAGTTCAATTCCTAGCTCTGCCGTTTGCTGGCTGAGATTTAAAGAGGTCATCTTGCCTCTCTCTCTCTTTCCCTATAAAATAATACTGACAATGCCCACTTCTTAAAGATGTCATGAAAGCTAAATGGGATAAACTGTATAAGGTTTTGATTCCAGCCACAAAACATTCAATAAATATTCACTTTCTTATATTAATCAACTGCAATTTCATGAGGATTCCTGGCCAAGAAGATAGTTTCGGAGTTCATTATGTGGACAAATTGAACATCTTTTAAGTAACTAACACTTAAGCTTATATACAAATTTTATTTCACAATTTACTCCAAGCTGCTTTGCTGTCAAGGAAATACTCAAAATGCACAGAAATGGTACAAAAGGAATCCCAGCATTGATAGAGCCCGCCGTGGACTCTCTTATCTCCAGACAAGAAGTATCTGTAAAAGGACCAGAGGGCTGGTACAGCAATGGGCGAATTTGGGTAGCATGGTGGACAGGGTGCCTAGGACTCTGTGCATTTTGCCTTTTATTTTCTCCACTTTTTCTTTAGGCATCCCCCATGAAAGGAAACGGGTCTTGGGTTTTTCTTTTAATAATTTTCACTAAAAAAAAAAAAAGGCATCTGTAGTCAAAGTTACAGAAGAAGCAGAATTGAAAGAAAGAAATTGTTTCCTGGTGTCCTTTCTGTTCTTTGCAGAGGACAGTTTTCCACACCTTGGGACTCAGGGAGAGCTCCGTTGTTCAGCAAATACACACTGCCCTCTGTTGGAAAAGTGGTGCACTCCCACTCTGCTGACAAGACCAAACTGAAGGATTAACTGCAGTGCAAAGCTAAGTTTCCTGTCTGAAATTCACAGGGGCTCAGCCCTACTAATCAGAAGAGAAACGAGATAACAAGAGTCTTACACAAAGTCTATGCTACAAAGTGTATCCCAGATACAATCTTTTGGGGAGTTTTTTGTTTTGTTTTTTTTAAGGAAACAAAAGCAGAATATTTTCTTAAAACCAAAAAGCCTTTCCTTGAAAACATTTTGGTTTGCACCTTTAACCCTTACTGAGTGAGATCACTCGACGAATCTGAGGTAGCTCACTCCACTGCTTCTGAGATTGAAAATGGTCACTTCCTGCTTGCAGTAGCACAGAAATATCCTGCTCAGCAGCTGGCTTTTAAGGACTAAAAACCTCTGATTAAAGAGAGAAAGCAAAGAACAGTAACATTTCTATTTGCCACAACTTTGTCTACTGCTGCCACTCTAGTGCCTTAAATATCACAATTTCAAATCACTATAAACTCTTGATTCTTATTACTTCTCAAGCAAAACTAAATTCACCAGTTTCAGTTCCAACTCCAACCTTTTATCAACACCAAGGGGCAAGTGGAAACACATGTTTTTAAATACAAAGAAACAAATGGAAAAACATTTAACCAACTAGTAAAGGAACAATATTAATGCACAGATTAATGAGTGAAGACATTTGGTATACAATGCAAGATATAAAGGTAATAGAATGTACACAGATATTATCCAGATACTCAAAGAAGCGGGTGTAGACTCTTCAAGGGAAACACAAAAGAATCTCTCTAGAGAATGGATTTCAGCTGTGTTAAAATCCTTAGCGAGCAATCTGCAGCCATAGACTCAATTTTAAAATAAACTCACAGCATGCTTTTTATTATACTGTATCTGTAATGGTAATGTAGATGTCTTCTCAGTTTGTTCAATTGCTTTGATTCCAGGAAGAGCAGCCGGATTTCCAAAGCAGAGAACAGCCTTGAACACACAATGCAATTGTAGCCACTGAGTTATAGTACCTTTTAGCTATTCCCAACAAAATAAGTCCACATGGATGTCTTAGCTAACAACCAGCATTAAACATCATATATGTGTGTGTGCTCAGTCACTAGGTCCTTTGTGACCCCATGGACTGCAACCCACAAGGCTCCTCTGTCCATGAGTCCAGGCAAGTATACTGGAGTAGGCTGCCATTTTCTTCTCCAGCAGATCTTCCTGACCCAGGGATGGAACCCGCATCTCCTGCATTGTCAGGCAGGTTATTTACCACTGAGCCACCAGGGAAGCCACAACACCATATATAGCATCTTATAATTCATCTCATGACCAAATCTGAACAACTTCAAAATCATGTTCCCAAACTTCAGTACTATTTGCAAAGACTACAACAGAAACTCAATAGTATCTAGAGGAAAGAGGATAAATGGAGAACATCCTGGCTTCAGTCTCACTGACTGTCAGCCAATGTTAGTTTTTCAGAATTCTTAGCCTGTGAACTTGACTCCAGAAGTCTCTCCTTTACAGATTAATGTTTGTACTCTTCCATTTATAATTTTGGGTAAGAAAGTCTATAATGTATGCCTCATCACTTTTCAGAAACAGCCCCTTCAGCTAGAATGCTTTAGAAATCTACAACTGTAGCAGTCTTACTCACCAGGTCGTATCTTTTTTTTTCTTTTCCTCCCACGGAGTTTATTAAAACCTCTTGGTTTCCAGCCTCGATAATTCCAAGTTGAACAAAGGCTCTTTATCATGGTAGAGCACCCTTACTTCCGTGCAAGCGGGCACCGGCAGTGTCTCTTTCCACCAGGGCTCTCTGCAGGTCAGAAACGGGACACCTGAGGAAGAGTCCTCATGTTTTCAGTATTAACCAATCCAGAATTTCCTTGTGTTCTGAGTAATTAACCAACCCAGAGCCAACGCGATACGGCATATGGGTGGGGCCTCTTGCCAGGTGAATCCACTTCAATATAACTTCAGTCACTTTTTTTGTTTTTGTTTTTGTTTTTTATTTTTATTTTTGGCCACATCCTGCAGTTATGCAGGATCTTAGTTCTCCAACCAGGGATGGAGCCTGTGCCCCTGCATTGGGAGAGCGGAGTCTTAACCACTGGACCGTCAGTGAAGTCCCTGTAGGCTCCCCATTTTTATCCCTAGTCCCAAGTACAGAATGGAATTCGGGGCAGCCCATCAAGGCCCTGCCTCTCAAGGCTTCCATTGACAATTTAAATCCAAAACCAGCTTAGTGTTCAGAGGTCCCTGCGGAAGCGGGGTACCTTACCATCTCAAAGCAGCAAATATCATTTCTGTTCAATCATGCTTAACAGGCTGGAAGGTTCTCTCTTCCTCTAATCGCTTTGCCTCAGCCCCAGCTGTAGCTCCAGCCTGCAATCCTTTCGTGATGAGGCTCTCAGGCCCATGCCTTTGCTCCCTTGCCTGCACGTGGAGATCAGAAACGCACAGTTTGATTGGATCCTTGCCTCCACTGTGCCTATTCACTAAGAACCCTATGGCCCACTGTCCCCCAGTGAGGCTCTCTGGCTCAGCCAGGCCCATTCTCACAGCACTCATGTGGGCCTTCTGCACAGTTTGACCACAGCCAAGTACTTTGTAATAGGCACTTCCATATAGTCAATCGCCAAGGTCAGAAGACCATGTGACTGGTTTAAAGCCTCTTGCCCAGGCCACAGCAGTTAAAAGGAAACAACCCAACTATAACACTCCCCTGGCCTAATAGAAGCCTCGGCAAACTGTCAAGTTCACAACAGCCTGGCTTACCAGAAGTCTTTCCAGGGTGTATTTTGATTCCCCTTATTTCAAGCCTTTGATTTTTGGTTTTCACCATTCTGGTCTGTGCACCCAATGCTGGGGTCTCCACGAGGTCCCCATAAATATCACACCTCTTCCTTGCTTGGGTTCTAAACAAAGTGAGAAATAAAACCAAGGAATGATGATGGCGGTTGGGAAAACAGCTATGACTTTTATTACTAATAAAGGCCAAGATGGAGAAAGTAGCTTTATAGGAGTGCCTGATAGTTTTCGTTTGTTGAAATCTAGTTTAGAGAGGTTTATCCATCTGGGGTGGAGTTTCCTAGGTGGCTCAGTGGTAGTGAATTCACCTACAATGTGGGAGACGCCAATTCAATCCCTGGGTCAGAAAGATCTCCTGGAGAAGGAAATGGCAACCCACTCCAGTATTCTTGCCTGGAGAATTTCATGGACAGGGGAGCTTGGCAGACTACAGTCCATGGGGGTCGCAAAGAGTTACACATGACTTAGTGACTAAACAACAATCCATCTAGGTAGGGGAGGGCTGGTTCCCTCTGCCTTCAAGCATAATCTGTTTTCTTCCCACATTTATCAATCATATAAGTTATTCCTTCTCTCTAGAGGCAGAATGAGTAAAGGAGATCAGAAAGAGTAGAATCTGTTTAGAGAAAATCTATTCTCATGAAAACTAGAGAAGTGGGAGAAGGAGGTGCCCTCGTAACACTCACTACAATGCACTAAAGCTGCTGGGCCTGGTGTGACTCTCCCCGCTGATGATGAAGTCTCCCAGGGCAGGGTCCCTGTTTGATTGACTCTTAGATCTCCAGTGTCCAGCACTATGCCTGGCATTTCAATATTTGTTTATGCCTCATCTTTGAAAAGCAAGCCACAAAAATAAGTGAAATTAAAGGAAAATGGGAATAAGACAATCCGATAGACCTACAGAAAATAGAGCATATAAAAATGGATGACCTCCAAAATGAAATTATTTTCAGCTTCTGACACATGGCTCAAGAAGAAAACGCCTACACGCTTGCTACTCAGTGTGATCAGCTGGTATCACCTAGAAGCTAGTAGGTTCAATCTTCTTCGGTATCTAAAAGAAAGAGAGTAGCTGAAAATATTGAGAAAACAACACTAGTACTACCTTGGTGTGTCCCCACAAATATATGACATAAAATAAGAATGAGAGGTGAACAAGTGCAAAAGTGAAAGAGAAATATGGGGAAGCAGAGAGAGAGAGAGAGAGAGAGAGAGGAGAGAAGAGAGACTCAGTGGGAAACAGGGCTCAGTCCTGCAGGATTCTGTATCATGCCCTAAAGAGTTTGGACTCCATCCAGAGGACAAGAGATGTGTTTGTTATTGCTGACTACAGTCAGCCACTCAGAAATTCCTCTCCCATAAATTAATGGAGCTGGATTTTGTGTTCTCTGTGTAAAACCATATAATTTATTTCTAAATCAGGGCACTTTTAAAAGTGAAAGACAGCAGTGTTAAGGTTATTCCATGACAAGTAACAACCAACCAAGACCTGGCGGTGCTTTCAAAGCCCCCGTCCCTTGATGGTCTGACTTCTTTTCTGTTGACCAGCCCTATCTCTGTACCACACTGCCCAGGAGCCCACATTCCACTTAGCACAGTGAAGTAGTGGAGTCAGTCTAAAGTGTTATTCAAACAATTTCTTTCATTTCATAATTCCTTGGATGCATATTATAAGTCTATAAAATTCAACAGCCCATAAAAATAGACAGCTTGATTTTCTAAAACTCTCTTTACTACAACTGCTCAGTATTAACCACCACCCCCTTCACTTTCATTCCATAAAAGTTTGAGTGTTCTTTAAAGCAAATTTAATGAATGGATTTGTTTTAAGAATTTTTGGAAACATGAAGATACCTGGGAATAACAAAATAAACAAAAAGAAATTATATCTCTATAAGTGTTATTTGCAGGTTGAGGTTGTTCTATCTTGATTCATCATTAAAAATATATTTTTTTTCCTCACTTTGATTTTATCCACTAAAGCTAGAGGCTAAGACCAGTAGCATGAACCCCTAGGATCAGATATGATTGGGACTTTTAAAAATTAATTTAATATTGGTGACTTCAAAAATGAATTTCAAATCATAATTGAATTTTATTACATGTAAATAATAAACACATTGTAGGACTTTCTATAAATACTTTGTCAATTGGTTGTGGAAAAATTCTCCCAGAGCAGCGTCCCATGATGTAGCAACAACTAAAATGAACTGTATAAAGTGTATGAATAATGCATACAGAATACAAAGTACAAAACTATAATGTAAATGGTATATTTATAGAGACAGGCAAGAAATAACAATGGTGAGATTTTGGATAATTTTTATTTCCTTCTCTTAATTTCAGTTTGTTAAAAAATTACCTAATCAGCAGAGAATTCTTTTTCTTTTGAGAAGCTGGGACTTCTCAAAGTTTAATATGCTTATAAATCAACTATTGATCTTTTTAAAATGCAGAATCTGATTTACTAGTTTGGAGGGGACCTGGGACTATGCATTTCTAAAAAGAACCCAAGTGTGCCAGTGCCACCAATTCAAGGACCCCACTTTAGGGTTAGAATGCTTGCCAATCAGGAGACGTGGCTTCAGCCCCTGGGTTAGGAAGATCCCCCAGAGCAGGAAATGGCAGCCAGCTCCAGTATTCTTGCCTGGGAAATTCCATGGACAGAGGAGCCTGGCGGACTACAGTCCATGGAGTTACAGAGTCAGACATGAGTTAGCAGCTAAAAAACAACAACAACTTTAGGGTTAAGGGCATAGAACTCTAGCTCTCCAATGTGGCTGTACCTCAAAATCATTTGGAGAGTTTTTTAAAACACATATCTGTGGGTCCCACTACCAGAGGTTTCAATTTAATTAGTCTGGGCTAGGTCTCAGGATTTTTAAAACTCCTCAGGTGATACTAATGTGTTTCCAATTTTGAGAAGCGCTGACACAGAAGTTTGGGTCCCAAAAGGTCTGCTCATATTTTTATACAGAAAGTATACGTTTTGTAGGCGATTCTCACATAATTTTGATGCTCTTTGCAATGGTAAGACATTAGCCTTTGTAGTACGGACATAAAGATGTGCGTGTTTCTTCCACAGTGATCGATTGTGATTTCTCCAGAAATAGGAAAGCAACATCAACATTCACAGCTGTGGGTTGAAAATGGCTCTTTTGGAGTAAAGTCTGTGAGTTATTGGATTTGATTGAATGCTGAACTCACTACGTGAAAGGACTGCATTGTCAAAGAAGACATGTGCTTCACAGATAGGAAAAGCCCTTTCTGTATTTCTTATTTAATATTCCACTTTTATTCATCTTGGAGTCAGGAGTCAGCAAATGTTATTCCTTTTACTAACTGTGCTTCTGACCTCAGGCAAGCCACTTACTCTTTCTGTGGATCATATAGGAAATGAAACAGTCTAACAGTGCAACAGTCCTCACGCTGTCATCCACTCTTTGTGACCTTAGGGACTGTAGCCCACCAATCTCCTATGTCCATGGAACTTTCCAGGCAAGCATACTGGAGTGGGGTGCCATTTCCTACCCCAGGGGACCTTTCTTTCCGATTCTGGAATCCAACCTGCATCTCTTGTGTCTCCTGCACAGGCAGGCGGATTCTGTAAGGTTGTGATCAAATCATCTGCCAAATGGTCCCCACCTCCCTTTCAAGTCTCAAGATTTAAGTTTCTCCCCTTTTCCACCTCGCCTTTTCCCAATCTCCATTATCTCTATCCATGTCCTCAACACTGTCATCCTCTCAAAATCTCTCCTGTAGAGCAGTTATTTTCAAGCTTTAGTATATATCCAAAGAACCAGTATGGCTTATTGGAATGCAGGTTCTGAGCCTCATCCCCTGCATGTGTGGTACATTAGGTGTGGAGTAGGGCCTGAGAATTGACATGTCTAAGTTCCCAGGTGATGATGATGGTGCTGGTGATCCAGCCCACAGTTTGCAAACTACTGCTCAATGCATTCACAAAAGCAAAATTAGAATACTATACTAGCATGGCATGAAGGAGAAAAATGGGCACTTAACTCCAAAAGCGGAGAAGGCGATGGCACCCCACTCCAGTACTCTTGCCTGGAAAATCCCATGGATGGAGGAGGCTGGTAGGCTCCAGTCCATGGGGTCACTAAGAGTCCGACACGACTTAGCAACTTCCCTTTCACTTTTCACTTTCATGCATTGGAGAAGGAAATGGCAACCCACTCCAGTGTTCTTGCCTGGAAAATCCCAAGGACAGGGTTTCTGGCTGGCTGCCATCTATGGGGCCGCCCAGAGTCAGACACGACTGAAGCAACTTAGCAGCAGCAGCAGCAACTCCAAAAGTGCACTGCCTATGGGATATTAAGGAGTTTTTACATGTGTGTTTTTAGAAAACTCTGCCTGACCTACTGTGTAGATCAACGCGCTTGGAGGAAAATGTCATTGCTTTCCATTCCTGGCATGCAATGTGGTACCAACTGTTAAGAAGAGAGTATAAGATCAGCTCCTTTATGCCAAATAAAAACAGTCTGAAAAGAAGCACCATTCCCCTCAGTTTGATGAACTAACTTACCAGGCTTGAGCTGCTGCTGCTGCTGCTAAGTTGCTTCAGTCATGTCCGACTCTGTGCGACCCCATAGACGGCAGCCCACCAGACTCCCCCATCCCTGGGATTCTCCAGGCAAAAGTAGCGGAGTGAGTTGAGCTGGGAAAAGCATAAACAATCAAGCTAACATACAAACAAAATCAAATCAAGAGCACTACAGGTTAACTTAAAGAACACCTTTTCAGACCTTTTAGTCATAAATTTCTTCCAGAAAATGAGAAATGATATCTAAGTTCTGATGCCTTTCTCCTTGATGTGTATTTTTCAGAACATCCAGATACCAGTTACCTGACTCTAAAGCTTTCTTAGGGAGAACATTGGGATGCAATTTTTCCTCTCTAAATTTTACCTTTTTCCATTTGGAGTAAAAAGACAGGGGAAACTACTTATTGTTGTTGTTCAGTTGTCCAATCATGTCTGACTCTTTGCAACCCCCTGGACTGGAATCAAGATTGCCGGGAGAAATATCAGTAACCTCAGATATGCAGATGATACCACCCTTATGGCAGAAAGTGAAGAGGAGCTAAAGGGCCTCTTGATGAAAGTGAAAGAGGAGAGTGAAAAAGTTGGCTTAAAGCTCAACATTCAGAAAACGAAGATCATGGCATCTGGTCCCATCACTTCATGGGAAATAGATGGGGAAACAGTGAAAACAATGTCAGACTTTATATTTTTGGGTTCCAAAATCAGTGCAGATGGTGACTGCAGCCATGAAATTAAAAGTCACTTGCTCCTTGGAAGAAAAGTTATGACCAACCTAGATAGCATATTCAAAAGCAGAGACATTACTTTGCTGACTAAGGTCCGTCTAGTCAAGGCTATGGTTTTTCCTGTGGTCATGTATGGATGTGAGAGCTGGACTGTGAAGAAGGCTGAGCACCAAAGAATTGATGCTTTTGAACTGTGGTGTTGGAGAAGACTCTTTGAGAGTCCCTTGGACTGCAAGGAGATCCAACCAGTCCATTCTGAAGGAGATCAACCCTGGGATTTCTTTGGAAGGAATGATGCTGAAGCTGAAACTTCAGTACTTTGGCCACCTCATGTGAAGAGGTAACACATTGGAAAAGACTCTGATGCTGGGAGGGATTGGGGGCAGGAGGAGAAGGGGACAACCGAGGATGAGATGACTGGATGGCATCACGGACTCAATGGACGTGAGTCTGAGTGAACTCTGGGAGATGGTGATGAACAGGGAGGCCTGGCGTGCTGTGATTCATGGGGTCGCAAAGAGTCAGACACGACTGAGAGACTGAACTGAACTGGACTGAAGTGGACTGCAGCATGCCACATCTCCCTGTCCTTCACCCTCTCCCGAAGTCTGCGCAAGTTCATGACCATAGCATTCGTGATGGTAAATGCATTATCTCAGTTTCCTTCATGATACCCATTACTGAGAGGAAATTTGAACTACCAATAAGTCCACCCTTCCTGTATACAACCATTCCTTTGTGTTGACTCACAGAACAGAAGATATTCATAAACAATGCATACAGCTGCATACATGAAATTTACACAGATAAGTACATGAGATGAAAACACGCATACACCTGCATGTTCGCATACATATTATCCTTCTAAAAAATTCTTTGAGTGTTGGAAAAACAATGACCAAGTGTCTTGCTTCTATTTGCTCTAGCAGACAGAGATGACCAAGTGTCTTTTGCATATTTAAAGGCTTCCCGGGAATACGTGGGACATACGAGGTCACACTGATGGTGCTGAGTCAGCATCAATCTGACAGCTGCTGCTTGATTTGTGTAGAAACTCCTTCCATGCCATGCTTGGTATTCTCCAAACATATTTAAGATCAATATTATTACTATTCCTCATTAGGCCACTGTAATTGACAGTTTTCTTTCCTAGAAAATTATTTTGAAATAGCATGAAATCCTCAAAATGGTTCAGATGAAAGAGGAATTAAGGTAGTGTGGAAATGGCTTGGGTCTTTTTATTACTATTATTTTTTAAAAGGAGGATATTAAAATGTTCACCCTGAAGCTTTATCAAATATTTTGGAGATTCTTTGTACCTCTGTTCAATAGTTATAAATTTGAGGACTCCATGCTGCTTCCACCATGGGCATTTTTTTTCAGCAACTTTATATGAAGAAGAGGGATTTCTGAGTTCCGTTGTCATGGTAACCCTATATTCAGGTTGAAAAGCTTTATTGAATGTTTTGGGTATTTCTCCATCACAGCCTTCATTTAATAGATTTTGATGTTCAAATGTTTAAATATACTATTTCATCTCTGCTAGGGTTGTTTGGCTTTTAATATGTCTATATGCATGTATATTGTTTAAATGGTTAGGTACTAGAGGAAAGAAATATGCTCACTATGATTTTTCTTTCTCTTCCTCTATCCCTATTGGTACCCAAGAATTTTCACTTGTGAAAAGCAAAGATGTACAGATAGAATCTAAGATATAGAAAACACTGATGTCCTCTTATTTGGATCTCAAAACAGGACCATGATGTGTTTCTGAAAAGGCCATAATGTTTCCGGCTTTGTTTTTCATTTGAAAGGATGGAGGTGCTACAAAGGCAAGGGGCGATAGAGGGCAGAGGGGACAGACAAATGAAGTGGGAAAAATCACAGGGTATCCAAACGGTAATCCCAACCATTTATCCTTTTGACAAAGACTATTTGTTGTCACTTTCCATTTCTAGAAACACTTTTCTAGAAAATACATGAGTCCTTTCAAGGGTGAATGAGAGTCTCAAGGTAAACAGGACTTCATTGTTAAATATGTTGCGAAGATACTAGATTGGATAAAGGATTTAGTATGCTTCTGTGCATTGTTATGTCTTTAGAGGTCAAATAGTGGTCCCCAAATATTTTGACCGGGAACCGTGGGGAGTGGGGCACCTACAGAACACCCTCCAGGAAACACTGCTTTCTAATATATTTCTCAAAGCTTTCTTCTGTTCCCAACGTGAGCAGAAAGATAAAAGCTTCCTGGGTCAGTCAGTAAAGTAACACTTAAGTCACGTCTTGCCCTACCGCATAACTGCAGAATACTATGGAAGAGACAGGTTTACTCAAAACAAGGTCAGAGGTCATGTGAGGAAAAGGATAGACACCTTGACAATAGGCTCTCCATCTCCTAGCTAATCACCTCTACATACGTACCCTCAAGAAACTGAAAGCCGAAAGCCTCCCAGGGACACTCTGGAAAGGGTAAGAGAGGTGGGGTAGATCATACCCTGAAATTCTGACATGACAATTATCCTTTGGAAATGAACTCATTAATTAGAGGGCAGGACACACATGAGGCTGAACTTTGAAGGCATCCCTCCTATGAATGCTGCTGTTTTCCCTGATCACTTATCTTAACCTGTGATTTAAACCTTTTATTATCCAGTACAGTAGCTACAGGAGCCTAGAGGATAATTTTCAATCAAATATAATTTTCTTAGAAAATTTTGGATAAAAAATATTTAGTTATTTGGGCAGATGATTACATCTTTTGGGCTATGATTGACGGAAATAATATTTTTATTGGAGTACAAAACAATTAGAAATCATTGCCTGCACCATTAACATACAGCGCTTTGGCCTTCTCATTCTGTATTGAAACACCCTAATAACAAGTCTATTATGATGATAATGAGTATTATTTAATACTTAACACATCCAACCCTACATTAGATGTTCTCTGCCCAGCAGGGTAATTTTGTAAATACAATTTCAAATAAAAAACATAAACAGAGGTGTTGATGGTTTATATCTGAGAAAACAACTAGCATTTTTATTTACATCATCATCTGTTAGTGATCAGGAGTTATTCTTCCTGATTTCATCTTCCAGCTCTCAGCCATCTTCCTCTCTGCTGCATGACATGCCTCAAGGAATGAGAGGGAAAGCTGCTGAAGGAAGAAACAGAAAAGATGCTGTCTGTCTGATAGGGTCTATTTCATCCGACAACACTGTGGATTTGTTGATGGAAAAGGGATCTCACAGTTAACAGAACTCATTCCACAACTGAACTGTTTGTTGCTGGATGCTTCAGTGTCTAAAAATCTGCCTGAATAAATTATCAGACTCTTACCTTCAAAGGCCCAGTTTTTCCAAAGTTGATTAGTCCACTCTGAAGAGTATATGCACTCAATACCACCTTCTCCAGTCTCTTTGCCCCACTGACTTAACATAGCAAGTTGAGCACGGCAACTGCAGGAGTTCAAGCTCGCCCAAGCCAGATCCCCTTTCCCAGGCAGCAAACTCATCCCCAGCAGATTTGTCCTTCTGTGTCTGGTCTATTTCACTTCAGATACAGTTCTCCAGGTTCATCCGTGTTGTCACATGTGGTAGGATTTCCTTTTCTTTTCTCAAAGAGTAAATAATATTCCATTGTGTGTACATACCATATTTTCTGTATCCATTAATCTACAGACGGACATCTAGCTTGTTTTCATGTCTTGACTACTGTGAATAATGCTGTAATTACTATGATACTAATATCTCTTCAAAACCTGATTTCAATTCTTTAGGATAAATTCTTAGATGTGGATTGCTGGATTGTATGGTAGTTACATTTTTTTGTTTGTTTAAAACTACATTTTTATTTTTGCACTTTAATTTCAGAACACAATCCCTAATAGCTTAGTTGGAAAAGAATCTGCCTGCAATTCAGAAGACCACAGTTAGATTTCTGAGTCAGAAAGATCCCTGGAGAAGGGATAGGCTACCCATTCCAGTATTTTGGGGCTTCCCTTGTGGCTCAGCTGGTAAAGAATCCACCTGCAATGTGGGAGACCTGGGTTACCTGCAATGTGGGAGACCTGGGTTCTATCCCTGGGTTGGGAAGATCCCCTGGAGAAGGGAAAGGCTACCCACTCCAGTAGTCTGGGCTGGAGAATTCCATGGATTGTATAGTCCATGGGGTCGCAAAGTCAGACACAACTGAGCAATTTTCACTTCACACCACAATGCACAGTATTTAAACCCAATATCAAACGTAGGAAGCAATAGGACTTGAGGTCCTTGTATCCACATTAGACAGAAAGATGGGGAAATAAAACCACTAGACATCAGCAGAGGGAACCAGGGGGGCCAGGACCACGCAGGTGCTGCCAGGGGCAAGTGAGGACACTATGTAGAGGGGACAAAGTCTGCAAGGAGAATCTCCTAAACTTCTTCCTTGTGATGGGCACCCTCATCCACCTCAAGGGCTGGGGTCAGGGATCTTAGCAGGAACAGCAGCACCTGATTTCTACCGTAGTTTCTCATAGACATGTAAGTCCAGAGTCATAGTTAGCATGGAGGCTCTAGACAGAATTGGTGTTTGTAACTCTTACTTACTGCACCCTTTCTGTGGCTCCGTGGCAGGTGCATTACCTATATAGCTCTTTTAATTCTCACAACCTTAAAGCTGTGAGACTACCAATGTCACAAAGGAGGAAACTGAGGCTTAAATTAGTTAATACTAGACCACAAAGTAAAGGACGAAAGACAATAAGAAATAACAGGGAGGAGGAAATAAAATTCTAACCATAAGACTTTCGAGAAATTTCTATTTAAAGATTCTGAAAATTAAATAATTTATTCAACTTGTGAATGACTGTTTTGCATTTAGAAATATGTTCTTCCCTTTTACTATGGACTTCTTGGAATCTAATAACCATGATTCATCCTGAGAATTATTTCAGAATCATTCCCACATTTATCTGCCACCTCATATCCTCTGTCTTCCTCCCTACCCAGTAAAACTCTCTTATAAGCCACATAAACTTCCTCTCTTTTATATAAAACAGCTGTCCACCCATCAACAATCTTTACTGGGGACAGAGCAGAATACTTGACACTCTAGCAGATTTTACAGCTACTGAAATATGATGAATTCAAATAACAATTTTATCCAGAAACATGGACTGAAATACCAAGTCTATTCAAAAACAGAGGGAAAGGAAAAGTATTCAACTTTTCTCTGCAGATTTTTTTCACAGAACCTGATTTATGAACTTATAATTGACTAGTGAGCATCATGCTTTAATTATGATTTTGAAAAGGCCTTAGCAGTAGACTAGCTCTGACAGCCTGTGACATGGTGTGGGCTTAAGAGAATAGGTATTTATACAGGTGGTGTCAATCACCCAGTGCATGTCATTTCAACTGCCTGTCCCAATCAGGACCAGCATCCAAGAGTACAGCAATTAGAATGAGGAGATGAAAAGCACTGGGGACATCATGATGGAAGTCAATGGCAGAGGAACCCAAAGAGATGGCACAAAATGTCACCTTCATGCAGACACTATTTTAATACTGATAAGGCAAACTGCAGTCCTTTAAAATGGGGCCACATAACTCATTGAAATGGAGAAGGAATAACTAATTTAATGAAATCAAAAGGTTCACATATCTCCCAAGGAAATTAGGGATTCAACTCTAGATTCCACTGTCATACATGACAATAACCTCTAAACCAAGAATTTAACTGCTCAGTATGATATGTGTGCCACTATTTGATCTTATAAGAGCCACTGGACACTGAAGATAGAAAATCACAACCCATTAGTATATTCACCAAAGTCATTAATTAGGTTTATGGCTGTCCTGTTTTGGTCAGCATTTAGTGAAGAGAGGAATGAAGAACAGGGTCATAGATGAAAAAGCATTATATTTAGAGTCAGGTTTAAATCACACATTGATTCAATTTATTTTAGCTTTGAAAACTTAAAAGATTCCAAACCTCAGTTCTTTTATCGTAAAGTGTGACAATAACACAGAGCCATTGTGCAATTTACTCGTTGCAAGGCATGTATAAACTATGAAAAGAGAAGTAATACAGAGAATCAACATTACTAAAAACTATTCATTATCTATTGCTTTGTAACAAATTATTTTAAAACCTAGCAGCTGGAAACAGCAAACATTTCTTATCTCACACTTTCTAGGGGATCAGAAATCCAGGAGTGGCCTCATTGAAAGGCTCTGGCTCAGGGACCCTCAAGGAGGCTGCAGTCAAGGTATTAACCACGGTCTGCTCAAGGCTCCAGAGAAGGCAATGGCACCCCATTCCAGTACTCTTGCCTGGAAAATCCCATGGATGGAGGAGCCTGGAAGGCTGCAGTCCATGGGGTCGCTGAGGGTCGGACACGACTGAGTGACTTCAGTTTTACTTTTCACTTTCACTTTTCACTTTCATGCACTGGAGAAGGAAATGGCAACTGACTCCAGTGTTCTTGCCTGGAGAATCCCAGGGATGGGGGAGCCTGGTGGGCTGCCGTCTATGGGGTCGCACAGAGTTGGATATGACTGAAGTGACTTAGCAGCAGCAGCAGCTCAAGGCTCAACTAGGGCAGGATCTGTTTCCAAGCTCACTCATGTGGAAGTTGGCAGAAGATCCACTTCCACACTCACTCATGTGCTATTTGCAGGCCTCAGAAGACTTGTTTTCAGATTCATTTACATGGGCCTTCCTCCAGGGCTGCCTTACTAACATGAATAGCAATTAGGTTCTCCCAGGATGAGCTACCCAAGAGAAAGCAAGAAAGAATGCCCAAGGGAAAACTACAATCTTTTTTTTATAATCTAATTTCAGAAGGAGCTTCCCATCATTTTGGCTGCATACTTTTGTTAGAAGCAAGTCATTCAGTCCAGCCTACACTCAAGACAGATTACACAAGTATGTGGATGCCAGGAAGTAGACCGTTGGGGCCATCTCAGAGGCTGTTTACTATAAAAACTATTCAACAACTATAGAGATTTGGCTGAGCCTCACAATCATTTCAGCCAAGGAGTAGCTGAAAGCAAAACAACTATAACTTTTAGGTTCTTTCCATGATTTTGACTCTACTTGAGATGCGTAACTCATTCAGTTGTTTTGTCTATACATATTCACTCTGTGTTAAGCAACAAAAGTTTTTAAAGCTCACATATGGTCTTCTTTTACCAGTCTTTGAAATGTAGGCAGCTGTCTATTTATAAACTACTTTCCAAAGTCTAAGGGTTAATTATCCATTTCACAGAGTACCAATGACTAAGCTTGTCAATCTGCTGCAAGGCTTTACATTTTTCTTCACTTTATTCTTCCCTAAACTAAACTATATTGGAGAAGGAAATGGCAACCCACTCCAGTGTTCTTGCCTGGAGAATCCCAGGGACAGAGGAGCCTGGTAGGAGGCCATCTATGGGGTTGCACAGAGCTGGACACTACTGAAGTGACTTAGCAGCAGCAACAGCAGCAACAGCAGCAGCAGCAGCAGGCTAAACTATAATTTGCATTCAAAAAGTAAGCAGCAAAGCAAGTGTTTTAAACTCTGAGCCTCTACCTCTGTCAGTTTATCCACAGAAGCTTTCTTCATGATCCAACCTGTGATTGGCAACTGGAAAAAAATTTATACTCACCTGTTCAGGGAAGAGGCTAATCAGCTAGGCTCATACCTACAGTGTCTCCTTATAAAATGCCTGGCTGAAAAGTTGAGCTTTAACTGTAGTATACTATGAGTTGAGAAAATTAAAAACAATCATCTAACTCAACTTAATTTTACAAAGAGGAAAACTGAGGCACCAAGAATACAAGTGCAAATGCTAGAAATGAAAAATATGACACAGAAATGAAAAAAAATTCACTCAGTAGACTTCAGAGAAGACTGGAAATCTTAAGAGAAGGGCTCAGTGGACATTAATACATTTCAACAGAAATTACATAAAATAAAAAATAAAGTGACAAAGAATGGGAAAATAAACACCACATCTGAGAGGAGGAAGGCAATATCTAATGCTCTAGACTCATGCTTAGGTATTATAGTCCCCAAAGAAGAAGAGAAAGAGAATAAAGCAGAAGAACTATCTGAATGGCTGAGAATTTCCAAAATTGTCAAAAAAATCAAAACTACAGGACAAATATGTCGTGAACCCCAAGCAGCATAAATAAGCTACAACTAAAATCACACACGATCATGTATTAGCCAAAATGCTAAAATCAAAAATAAAGAGGAAAATGTAAAGCTAAAATGGACATAGACATACTCTGTAGAGAATGGCAACAATAAACTATAAACAAGGTGAAAAGACAACCCTCAGAATGGAAGAAAGTAATAGCAAATGAACAACTGACAAAGGATTAATTTCCAAAATATGCAAGCAGCTCATACAACTCAATACCAGAAAAATAAACAGCCCAATCAAAAAGTGGGAGAAAGTCCTAAACAGACATTTCTCTAAGGAAGACATACAGATAGCTAACAAACACATGAAAAGATGCTCAGTATCACTCATTATTAGAGAAATGCAAATGAAAACTATAATGAGATATCACCTCTCACCCATCAGAATAGCTAGTGATAGTTCAGTCACTTAGTCATGTCCAGTTCTTTCCAAACCCATGGACTGGCAGTATGCCAGGCTTCCTTGTCCATTACCAACTCCCAGAGCTTGTTCAGACTCATATCCATCGAGTCAGTGATGCCATCCAACCATCTCATCCTCTGTCCTATCAAAATGGTCATCATCAAAGAGTCTGCAAGCAATAAATGCTGGAGAGGGTGTGGAAAAAAGGGAAACTTCTTGCACTGTTGGTGAGAATGTAAGTTGATATAGCTACTATGGAAGACTGTATGGAGATTCCTTTAAAAAGTAGGAATAAAACCACCATATGACCCAGGAGTCCCACTTCCAGGCATATAACCTGAGGAAACCAAAACTGAAAAAGACACATGTATCCCAGTGTTCATTACAGCACTATTTAAAAG
This sequence comes from Nanger dama, assembly GCA_917880005.1. Lineage (NCBI taxonomy): Eukaryota > Metazoa > Chordata > Mammalia > Artiodactyla > Bovidae > Nanger > Nanger dama. The sequence continues at coordinate 2,120,379 of CAKJTW010000094.1, read as the reverse complement.
AGCTAGAACATGGAAGAAACTTAGATGTCCGTCAACAGATGAATGGATAAAGAAGCAGTGGTACATATATACAATGGAATATTACTCTGCCATAAAAAGGAACACATTTGAGTCAGTTCTAAGAAAGTAGATGAATCTTGAGCCTATTATACACAGTGAAGTAAGTCAGAAAGAGAAATATAAGTATTAAATACTAACACATATATATGGAATCTAGAAAGATGGTACTAAAGAATTTATTTGTGGGGCAGCAGTGGAGAAACGGTCATAGAGAACAGACCTATGGACACTGGGAAGGAGAGGGTGAGACGTATGGAGAAAGTAACATGGAAATTTACATTACCATATGTAAATTAGATAGCCAATGGGAATTTTCTGTATGTTTCAGGGAACTCAAACAGGGGTTCGGTACCAACCTAGGGGGTGGGATGGGGAGGGAAATGGGAGGGAGGTTCAAGACGGAGGAACATATGTATACCTATGGCTGATTCATGCTGAGGTTTGACAGAAAACAACAAAATTCTGTAAAGCAATTATCCATCAATTAAAAAAAAGAATTATGGCTGATGTATCACAAGCAATTGCTTTAATAATGTCTTTGACATTCAGACTTTCCAGTTTGACTTTCATATCATGTTATTCTCTAGGCTAAAAAGAGTAGTAAAATAATATCAGGCTTATGGCAATAAATATGGAAACATTTGTGGAAAATGTCTAGAATTTAGATGGATGAATTCTGTAACAAGGTGCTGTTGTTTGTATTAAAGCAAATTTTGAGCAGGATTCAGAAATTTCAACTTGGTATCATAGTTCAGTTAACACATTTTTAAATTCCCTTAAAAAAAATCTCTATATATCATACCCAGAATTTCTTAAGGAAATCGTCTCAAAGGGGTCTAACTTACCCAGACTGAGCACAGAAAAATTTATCACATTCACCGAAGTCCTAGGCAGATAGTTAAATGTCTGACAGGTTTTTAACAGGGGGATTATAAGAAAAAAATCAAATTTGTGAATAACTAAAATCACATGTTGTAATGGGACATTCTGGAGAAGGGAATGGCAACCCACTCGAGTGTTCTTGTCTGGAGAATTCCATGGACAGAGGATCCTGGCAGGCTATGGTCCATGGGGTCACAAGGGGTCAGACACAACTGAGCAGCTAACACGTGTGCAGGGGAAGTTAACGCTTTACTGCAGAGTTAATACACAGCACATGTAAGCGTGGTTGGTGTATTAAAATTCTCCAACTCTCTGCTTAATCCTTAAGGATGAGATTCACATGTGGTTTCCCATGTGTTACTCTTCCAAAGTAGGTGGCAAACACTCCTCTACGTCATTTTTAGGTCTGATCATGCAACTTTCTTTGGCTTGGAATGTGGGCAGCCATGATGCATGCCATATCCAAAGCAGCTTCAAGTGGACTTGCTTTTGTGTGTCTAGGCCATGAGAACAATTACAATACAGTCTAGACAGAAACTATATTGTCATCACCATAGATTTGAGAATGAGAAGATATATAAAACAGATATGATCAAGACCAAATGGGATTATAGCGAATCTGCAGACTTGGCAACAAAAAAAATAAATATTTACTGTTTTAAGTCACTGAAATGTAGAGACTATGAGTTACCACAACAAAGTGATCTAATATTGTGTGTATGTTTACATACATACTTCCTCATGTAAAGTCTATTAATACTGAGAGAATTTTCATTCTCTCCCTGTGAAACCGGAGAAGGCAATGGCAGCCCACTCCCGTACTTTTGCCTGGAAAATTCCATGGATGGAGGAGCCTGGTGGGCTGCAGTCCATGGGGTCACTAAGAGTCAGACACGACTGAGTGACTTCACTTTCAGTTTTCACTTTCGTGCATTGAAGAAGGAAATGGCAACCCACTCCAGTGTTCTTGCTTGGAGAATCCCAGGGACGGGGGAGCTTGGTGGGCTGCCGTCTATGGGGTCACACAGAGTCGGACACGACTGAAGCAACAGCAGCAACAGCAGCAGCCCTATGAAACTAGTTCACATTTAAATATCAGGAAGCAAAGGCTTAATAGCACATTCCATAACTGAAATCTATTCTTAATTGTAACTAATTTAGGAAGTCCCCTATGCTTCTGATAAACTTTGTAAAATTTCAAGCAGTGCTGCTCAGGGTACCTCTCAGTGTGTTTCTCTAACCTTACATTCATTTTTTGCTCTGAATGTTCTATGAAGTATTTTGAGTATTCGTGAGTAAACATAATCCTGCTTTTGTATTGTGACCTTAAAGCCTCTTAGAAACATGTCTCACAAACTTCTTAGACATGGAAGCAACCTAGATGTCCATCAGCAGATGATTGGATAAGAAAGCTGTGGTACATATACACAATGGAATACTACTCAGCCCTTAAAAAGAATAAATTTGACTCAGTTCTAATGAGATGGAGGAAATTGGAACCGATTATACAGAGTGAAGTAAGCCAGAAAGAAAAACACCAATACAGTATACTGACACATATATATGGAATTTAGAAGACAGTAATGATGACCCTATATGTGAGACAACAAAGAGACACAGAGGTATAGAGTGGACTTTTAGACTCTGAGGGAGAGGGAAAGGGTGGGATGGTTTGGGAGAATGGCAATGAAACGTGTATATTTTCTTGTAAGAAACGAAGCGCCAATCTATGTTCAATGTAGGATGCAGGATGCATGGGGCTGATGCACAGGATGATTCAAGTAGAGGATGTGGGGTGGGAGGTGGGAGGGGGCTTCGGCATTGGGAGATTGTGTTCACCTATGGCTGATTCGTGTCAATGTATGGCAAAACAAATATAGTATTGTAATTAAAAAAATAAATAAATTTAATAATTAAAATAAAACAAAAAACCTGTTCATTCTTGTTTTAAAAATAAATTATTTTACTTCTTCCTATTTAATATTGCTTAAGTAGGATAACAGACTTTTCATCAAGGCACTGGGCTTCCCCAGTGGCTCAGATAGAAAAGAATCTTCCTGCACCGCAGGAGACCTGGGTTTGATGCCTGGGTAGGGAAGATCCCCTGGAGAAGGGAATGGTAGCCCACTCCAGTATTCTTGCCTGGAGAATCCCATGGACAGAGGAGACTGGTGGGCTACAGCCCATAGTGTCACAAAGGGCTGGACACAACTGAGGGACTAGCACTATGTCACTTAGTATCCCTTGACACCAAGTTTTCAGCCAGATAGCTTCATATCTCATATTTCTATATGGAAAACAAAGTGGGAAAATACTCAGCATATCAAGTGGGAATATCATTGCCTTCATGTTTTTGTTAATTTCTGTCCCTGTGATTAGATGCATAGATACTTGCTCCATTTCACCCAGGGACATGAGACGCCTTGAAACTTCAAAGTTCTCCATACAGAAGGTTCTATACCACAGAGCCACACTCAGACCAATAATCAGTTTGCCTGAATTGATGAGAACTACACACAACCAAATATCAGATCTATGTTAGTGGAAGTGTTTATAAGTACATGAATTAGGCAAGGCATCAATAGTATCTATCTTTCCTTTTGTCTTATATTTCTCTTTACTCCTTTGTGGTGATTTGTGGTTTAGTCACCAAGCTGTGTCTGACTCTTTGCGACCCCATAGACTGTAGCCCACAGCTCCTCTCTCCATGGGATTCTTCAGGCAAGAATACCGGGAGTGGGTAGCCATCTTCTTCTCTAGGGGTTCTTCCTGACCCAGGGATCAAATCTGGATCTCCTGCATTGCAGGCAGTCTCTTGGATTGCAAGCAGATTCTTTACCGACCGTGACACTGGGGAAGCCACTCCTTTGAGGCAAAGAATATTTAGAAGCCTTTTCAAAAGGCTGAATGTTTTAAAGAATGAGAATTTCATTCAATGTTGTCATAAAAATTTTTTAAGAAAAAATAATAAGGTTTCACCATTGGAAGATGTTTACCTAGCAGAATGACTATTTGACAAATCATGTAGTCAACCAGCCTAATTGTGAATCACGGAGCATGTGCACTGGCTCCTCAAGTATCTGGCAGAGTGGCTGCCTTTTTAAAATTCATGACATCATACTCTGGTGCTTCAAGTTTGGCTCAACATGAGAAATCTCCTTCTTTGGATGAATTAATTGGAATATTGGCTCTATGGGAAAAATAATCCCTCCAAATCTCTTTATGAGGAAATTACTATCTCAGATATAATTTTCAGTTCCCTAAAGGAAATAATAACTCTTGATAGAGAAACTAAAATGCTTCCCCCAAATTTGTTAAAACTAGTTCAGTTGGCTTTGTCATATTAAGCACTACAATGAAAAGAATTTTCATTGTCACAGATAATTTATGAACCGATGCACACCAAAGAATGAGTACTGAGGAGTATTAAGGAAGCTCATAATTTTAAATGTATATTTCATTCATTTGGGTTGGGAGAAAAGCTTATTTTTAAAAATAGAAAAATAATAAAAGAGACTTTTAACTTTATTTATCTAAAGGTATAGTATTATGGTGCTGGGAAATTTCCCATATCATATACATTAGTTCACTATTGACAATTATAATATCACATATCACAGAACTCTTTCCTTGTTCCGTCCATTTGACCTACATACATCTCTATTCACAAGGTGAAGGTTAACAACATCACTCCCACAAGTAGAGCAGCTCAACTTACTTTTCTACATTTTCACCACTCTTGCCTCAAATTTGTCCCAGGGTTGGGAGTAGGGGGAAGGAAATGCTTGCAATTTGTGCTCACTATATACTAAACCCATAATATGTTATCCCATTCTTTATTACAACAAAACAAGCACTTTCTTCTGTCTTTCAGAGGAAGTATAATTTTTCACATGAAAAGTAAACACTTCAAAATGCTGAATAAAAATGTCCTTTAAAAATTCGTGCTGGTTAAATTTAGACTGCTAAACAAAGTCCAATCTAAGAATATTCTTTGGCTCCATGCCCATAGCATTTTCATTTGATTGTAAATTGGACATATTTTCATTCAGTTTAGAATCTTGCTACTCAGTAAATCTTTCCCCCTTAAGAGGCTCAACGGGCTCTGATTAACATAGAGGCACCAGCATTAACTCCCCGACTTTTGAGGACACTTGTATCATTTCTAGTCAGTGATGCACCACCAGCCTTGCCCTTTCTACCTAGAACATTTTCTAAGAATAACTGTGACTAGAAAGGATAATGTTTCTTTTATAATAATTCAATCTTACTGAGACATGGTTTGCACACAGAAAAATATGCCCAAATCAATGCTTGAGTGAATTTGACAAAATATAAGTTCAGTTCAATTGCTCAGTCATGTCTGATTCTGTGCGACCCCATAGACTACAGCATGCCAGGCTACCCTATCCATCACCACCTCCTGGAATCTGCTCAAACTCATGTCCATTGAGTCGGTGATGCCATCCAACAGTCTCATCCTCTATCGTCCCCTTCTCCTCCCACCTTCAATCTTTCCCAGCATCAGGGTCTTTTCCAGTGAGTCACGTCTTTGCATCAGGTGGCCAAACTATTGGAGTTTCAGCTTTAGCATCAGTCCTCCCAGTGAATATTCAGGACTGATTTCCTTTAGAATTGATCAGTTGGATCTCCCTACAGTCCAAGGGGAGAGTCTTCACCACCACAGTGCAAAAGCATTGATTCTTCAGTGCTCAGCTTTCTTTATAGTCCGACTCTCACATCCATACATGACTACTGGAAAAACCATAGCTTTGACAAGACAGACCTTTATCAGCAAAGTGATGTTTCTGTTTTTTAATATGCTGTTGAGGTTGGTCATAGCTTTCCTTTCAAGGAGCAAGTGTCTTTTCATTTCACGGCTGAAGTCACCATCTGCAGTAATTTTGGAGCCCCCAAATAGTCTGTCACTGTTTCCCCATCTACTTCCCATGAAGTAATGGGACCAGATGCCATGATCTTAGTTTTCTGAATGTTGAGTTTTAAACAAATATTTTCACTCTCCTCTTTCACTTTCATCAAGAAGCTCTTTAGTTCTTCTTCACTTTCTGCCATAAGGGTGACATCATCTGCATATCTGAGGTTATTGATATTTCTCCTGGTAATCTTAATTCCAGCTTGTGATTCATCCAGCCCAGCATTTTGCATGATGTACTCTGCATACAAATTAAATAAGCAGGGTGACAATACACAGCCTTGATGTAGTCCTTTCCTGATTTGGAACGAGTCTATTACTCCATGTCCAGTTCTAACTGTGGCTTCTTGACCTGCATACAGATTTCTCAGGAGGCAGGTCAGGTGGTCTGCTATTCCCGTCTCTTTAAGGAATGTCCATAGTTTGTTGTGATCCACACAATCAACAGAGAAGGCAATGACACTCCACTCCAGTACTCTTGCCTGGAAAATCCCACGGATGGAGGAGCCTGGTTGGCTGCAGTCCATGGAGTCACGAAGAGTCAGATACGGCTGAGTGACTTCACTTTCACTTTCCACTTTCCTGCACTGGAGAAGGAAATGGCAACCCACTCCAGTGTTCTTGCCTGGAGAATCCCAGGGATGGGGGAGCCTGGTGGGCTGCCGTCTATGGGGTTGCACAGAGTCAGACATGACTGAAGTGACTTAGCAGTAGCAGCAGCACATAATCAAAGGCTTTGACAAAGTATTTTGACAAAATATAGTCATAATTAAAATAATAGAACATTTCTAGCACCCGCCCAAAGTTTTCTTCTACCACTCTATGTCAGTATTCTTCATACTAGTCAGCTACAACAAATGAGCTTATTTACAAGACCAGAAATAGAGTCACAAATATGGAAAGCAAATTTATGGTTACAAGGGGAAAGTGTATGGGAGAGGAATAAATTTGGAAGATTGGGATTGACATATTCATACTACTATATGTAAATAGTTGTTCTGGACATGGAAAAATAGACTGGTTCCAAATCAGAAAGGGAGTACATCAAGGCTGTATATTGTCACCCTGCTTATGTAACTTCTATACATCATACATCATGCGAAATGCTGGGCTGGATGAAGCACAAGCTGGAATCAAGATTACCAGGAGATATATTAATAACCTCGGAAACGCAGCTTACACCACCCTTATGGCAGAAAGTGGAGAACTAAAGAGCCTCTTGATGAAAGTGAAAGAGGAGAGTGAAAAAGCTGGCTTAAAGCTCAACATTCAGAAAAGTAAGATCATGGCATCTGGCCCCATCATTTCATGGCACAGAGATAGGGAAACAATGGAAACAGTGGCAGACTCTACTTTTGGGCTCCAAAATTACTGCAGATGGTGACTGCAGCCAGGAAATGAAAAGACGCTTGCTCCTTGGAAGAAAAGCTATGACAAACCTAGACAGCATATTAAAAAGCAGAGACATTACTTGACCAACAAAGGTCTGTCTAGTCAAAGCTATGGTTTTTCCAGCAGTTATGTATAGAAGTGAGAGTTGGACTATAAAGAAAGCTGAGCACTGAAGAATTAATGCTTTTGCACTGTGGTGGTGAAGACTCTTGAGAGTCCCTTGGACTGAAAGGAGACCCAACCAGTCCATCCTAAAGGAAATCAGTCCTGAATATTCATTCGAAGGAATGTATCTGAAGCTGAAACTCCAATAGTTTGGTCACCTGATGGGAAGAACCAACTCACTGAAAAGACCCTGATGCTGGCAAAGATTAAAGGTGGGAGGAGGTGACAACAGAGGAAGAGACTGTTGGATGGCATCACCAGCGCAACAGACGTAAGTCTGAGTAAGCTCTGGGAGCTGGTGATGGGCAGGGAAGCCTGGCATGCTGCCATCCACAGGGTCACAAAGAGTCAGACATGACTGAGCAACTGGACTGAACGGATAAATATAATAGATAACTAATAGGAACCTGCTGCATAGCACAAGAACTCTATTCAGTGTTCTCTAATGATCCATACCAGATAAGAATCTAAAAAGAATAAATATATGTATATGTACAATTGATTCACTTTGCTGTAGATCAGAAACTAATACAACACTGTAAATAAACTATACGCCAATAGAAATTTATTTAGAAACTAAAAATTAAAAAGTTATTGATCTGCCTTATGTAGACAAGGATATGTACCATACGCCCTCTGTTTACATGACTTCTTTCATTTAGCATAAAACCTGTGAGATTCATCCATAATGTTGGATATATTGGTTGTCTATTTTTTTTTTAATTCCAAGTAGCATCACATTGTTTCAATATATAACAATTTTTTACCTACTCATCTGTGGATGAACATTTGGGGTGTTTCTAGTTTGGGACTATTATTAATATGTTAGTCTTTGTGTGTATATATATTTTCATTTTTCTTGGATTCACATTTTCTAAAATTTATCTGAGTGTTTTATGTTTTAATGTTATGGTAGATGGTGCTATTTTTCTAGTTGTTCATCACCAGTATACAGAAATCCAAATAAATTTTTTATGACTGCATCTTGTGATATTTGTAAATTCACTTGTTCTAGCAGCCTTTTGGTTAATTTCTTAGGAATTCTACCTAAAGAATTAGATTATCTGTGAAGAGGGACAGTTTACTCCTTTCCAATCATTATGCCTTTTTATTTTTCTTCCATTGCTGCACCAGCTAGGACTTCCATTACAATGTTTAATGAATTGTAAGAATAAAAGTCCTTGTCTTATTCTCAGTATTAGGAAAGAACCTTCAATGGTTTATCATTAAGCATGATACCAGTTGTAGATTTCCATGGATGTTGTTTATTTGGTTGAGGAATTTCTCTCTTATTTCCTAGGTGTTAACTGCTGAATTTTATCAAATGCTTTTCCTTTACCTATTAAGATTATTATATAAACTTAGGAAATCAATCCTGAATAGTCCTTGAAAGGACTGTTGCTAAAACTGAAGCTCCAATACTTTGGCCACCTGATGCAAAGAACTGACTCACTGGGAAAGACCCTGATGCCAGGAAAGACTGAAGGCAAAAGGAGAAGTGGGGGGCGGGTGCAGAGGATGAGATGGTTAGATAGAATCACCCCCAACTCAAAGGACATGAATCTGAACAAACTCTGTGAGACAGTGGAGGACAAGGGAGCCTGGCATGCTACAGTCCATGGGGTCACAGTCAGATGACTTAGCAACTGAACAACAACAACTGATTGTTACTGTTTTTAAAAACATTAATCCAATTGCTTCCATCAATTATCATTATGTGTGCGTGCTTAGTGTGTGCGCTCAGTGTCTGACTCTCTGAGACCCCATGAACTGTAGCCCACCAGGCTCCTCTGTCCATGGGGATTCCGCAGGCAAGAATACTGAAGTGAGTGGTCATGCCCTCCTCCAGGGGATCTTCGCAGTCCAGGGATGGAACCCAGGTCTCCTGCACTGCAGGTGGATTCTTTACTGTCTGAGCCACCAGAGAAGCCTGATCATCATTATACATCATATTGAAGTCTTGCTGGGAAAATCTCACTTTCTCATGATGTTTTCTCCTTCTTATACATTACATGATTCAACCTGGTAATATTCTGTTAAGGATTTTTGCACCTATATCATAGCCAGGATGGCAGCAACATTTTCGCAATTATAAAGTACAAGAGATTTTCAGAGATATTCATTCTGACATTATTAAACTTTGAAACCAAGGCCAACAACTGTCTACCTCTGGAATGTTTTTTAAAACAAAATTAAATCCCTGTTTGTATAAGCCAGAAGCAGTTAAAAGCATCCCTATCTGATTTAAATGCAATGTCGGGAATAGCATATTTTACAACTACTCAAGAACATAGGGAATTTCACTTCAACATTTTTTTTGCATTATTTTTTTAATCGTATTGACTTCAGGTATATAACATGGTGATTTGATATTTTTATATGCTAATAATAAACAGTATTCTAGCAGTAGTGCTTCATCAATTGTCTTATTTTATTTCCACATAAATTTACCTCATAGAAGGAGTACACTTCTATTCTTGTTTTACAGAAAGTGAAACTGAAACTCACAGAAAGTAAGCCATCTGCACAATATCATCCAGTTTTTAAAGCTTAACACTAGATTTTGAACCTACTTTTTGTAAGCGGAAGTTTAGTTGATTTACAATGTTGTGACAATATCTGCTGTACAGCAAAGTGATTCAGTTATACATATATGCATGTTATTTTTTAATATTCTTTTCCATCATGGCTTATCATAGGATACTGAATATACTTCTGTGTGCTATACAGTAGAATGCTGTTATTTATCCACATAATATATAATAACTTACATCTGCTGACTCCAACATCCCACTTCATTCCTCCCCAAAACCTTTGCCCCTTGGCAACTGCAAGTCTGTTCCCTGTGTCTATGAATCTGTTTCTGTTTCATATATGGGTTCATCTGTGTCATATTTTAGATTCCACATTAAATGCACTGAACCTTCTTTTATCTAACTAGAAAGTTCATGCACTTAACCATGGCATCTCTAAAATTAAAAGACATTTCTTGAACATTTTGTCAAGTATCTTGGAATTCATACTTGGAATTCCATGGTCCACCTATTTGCACATAGTATTCTAGAAAGGCATGAAATTTTGACCAATGGAAGACCTAGTACTTGACAGTGAGAGCATAAGGACAGCCTGGGAGTTCCAAAGAGGAGTATTCAATGGTAGTAAAGAAAGTCAAGGAAATCAAGTTGAGATCTTATTCTTTTTATGCCTCATTTATAATCAGATAGCAAAGGGAGGCATACAAAAACTGGAAAATAAAAACTATGGTGTGGTATCTTGAGCCTTCTGGAAGGGCATTATTAACACAAAATAATTTAAAAGCTTCTATCAAGTTTCTGATAATATTCTTGCTCAGAAACAAGTATAAATATAACATATGTTGACTTTTTGCTATACAATATTTTCAAAACTTTAAAGGACACTAAATTGCTATTGAATTCCAAGAAGGGAAAATATAGCTCTCAAAAATAACTAGGGCTGTAGTACTTCAGGGCAGAATTTTGTCAAGTTGAAACACTCAGACTTACTGTGATTACATAAATACCAAAACTAGAAATAAGAATGAATTTGAAAAAAAAGCTTAAAGGACGAAACCAAGTTTGACTGAAACATTAGAACTATGACAAAAAAGTGACACCTGCAGACTGGGAAAGAATGTTTAACAGGAAGAAATAAGCCTTCACTTGGGAAGAATGTTTAACAGGAAGAAATAAGCCTTCACTTGGACCTCAATTTTTTCAAGAAGTCTAAATACACTTATTGACATTTCTGAAGATGCAGTCATGTAGCAAACCTGTTTAAACTGATAAAACAGAGCCCAGGGTTTTGTACACAATCAGAAAAAGAGACAAGTGCATCCTCCAATTAATTGGCAGAGCCTGCTTCAATACTGATTAGGTCTCCGCACAGTGAGACGTGAAGGGAAAAAAAAAAAAAAAAAAAAAAACAACAAAAACTCCTGGTGACCAAATACTAGAAAATGAAAATGAAGTGAAGCAGGAAATTTAGAGAGATTGTTTTGTAGCTTATAAAACTACAGTTCAGATACATTTTGAAAGTGTGTCTCTTGCCAGTATTCTACACTTTAAAGTAGAAAGAAATGAGCTTTAACTGTTACTTTATTACATGTGACAAAAACTTACATTTGAGAAAGTACCTTCAGAGACATTATCCCATTTGACTTTTGTAACCATCAGTGAGGTGAAAAGTATGATTACCACTGGACAGATGAGGAAACTAAACTCAGGTAAGAAAACAAAAGTATGAAATTACTTGTTCTTCAGTTCAGTTCAATTACTCATTTGTGTCTGACTCTTTACGACCCCATGGACACACCAGGCTTCACTGTCCATCACCAACTCCCAGAGCCTACTCAAACTCAAGTCCATTGCGTCGGTGAGCCATCCAACCATTTCATCTTCTGCCATCCCTTTCTCCTCTCGCCTTCAATCTTTTCCAGCATTAGGGTCTTTTCCAATGAGTCGGTTCTTTGCATCAGGTGGCCAAAGTATTGGAGTTTCAGCTTTAGCATCAGTCCTTCCAATGAATATTTCCTTTATAGTTGACTGGTTTCATCTCCTTGGAGTCAAAGGGAATCTCAACAGTCTTCTCCAACACCACAGTTCAAAAGCATCAATTCTTTGGCACTCAGCATTTTTTATAGACCAACTCTCACATCCATAAATGACTACTGGAAAAAAAACATAGCTTTGACTAAACAGACCTTTGTTGGTCAAGTAATGTCTCTGCTTTTTTAATATACTGTCTAGTTTGGTCATAACTTTTTTTTCCCCCAAGGAGCAAACATCTTTTAATTTCATCATTGTAGTTACCATTTGCCATGATTTTGGAGCCCAAAAAACTAAAGTCTGTCATTGATTCCATTGTTTCCCCATCTATTTGCCATGAAGTGATGGGACGGGATGCCATGATCTTAGTTTTCTGAATATTCAGTTTTAAGCCAACTTTTTCACTCTCCTCTTTCACTTTCATCAAGAGGCTCTTTACTTGTTTACTTTCTGCCATAAGGGTCGTATTATCTGTGTTTCTGAAGTTATTGCTATTTCTCCCGGCAATCTTGATTGCAGCTTGTGCTTCATCCAGCCCAGCATTTCACATGATGTACTCTGCATTGAAGTTAAATAAGCAGGGTGACAATATTCAGCCTTGATGTACTCCTTTCTCGATTTGGAACCAGTCTGTTGTTCCATGTCCAGTTCTAACTGTTGCTTCTTGACCTGCATACAGATTTCTTAAGAGGCAGCTAAGGTAGTCTGGTATTCAAATCTCTTTCAGAATATGCCCCAGTTTATTGTGATCCACACAATCAAAGGCTTTGGCATAGTCAATAAAGCAAAAGTAGATGTTTTTCTGGAACTCTCTTGCTTTTTCAATGATCCAACAGATGTTGGCAATTTGATCTCTGCTTCCTCTGCCTTTTCTAAATCCAGCGTGAACATCTGGAAATTCATGATTCACGTACTGTTGAAGCCTGACTTGGAGAATGTTGAGCATTACTTTGCTAGCGTGTGAGATGAGTGCAATTGTGTGGTAGTTTGAGCATTCTTTGGCATTGCCTTTCTTTGGGATTGGAATGAAAACTGACCTTTTCCAGTCCTGTGGCCACTGCTGAGTTTTCCCTAATTTGCTGGCATATTAAATGCAGCACTTTAGGAGCAGCATCTTTTAGGATTTGAAAGAGTTCAACTGGAATTCCATCACCTCTTCTAGCTTTGTTTGTAGTGATGCTTTCTAAGGCCCATTTGACTTCACATTCCAGGATGTCTGGCTCTAGATGAGTGATCACACCATCGTGGTTATCTGGGTCATGAAGATCTTTTTTTGTATAGTTCTTTTGTGTATTCTAGTTACCTTGTCTTAATATCTTCTGCTTCTATTAGGTCCCTACCATTTCTATCCTTTATCATGCTTATCCTTACATGAAGTGTTCTCTTGGTATCTCTAATTTCTTAAAGAGCTCTCCAATCTTTCCCAGTCTCTTGTTTTCCTCTATTTCTTTGCACTGAGCATTGAGGAAGGCTTTCTTATCTTGCCTTGCTATTCTTTGGAACTCTGCATTCAAATGGACATCTTTCCTTTTCTCCTTTGCCTTTAGCTTCTCTTCTTTTCTCAGCTATTTGTAAGACCTCCTCAGACAACCATTTGGTCTTTTTCCATTTCTTTTTCTTGGGGATGGTTTCAATCACTGCTTTCTGTACAATGTCATCAACCTCCATCCACAGTTCTTTAGGCATTCTGTCTATCAGATTTAACCCCTTGAATCTATTTATCACTTCCACTGTATAAGCATAAGGAATTTGATTTAGGTCATACCTGAATGGTCTAGTGATTTCCCTACTTTCTTAAATTTAATTCTAAATTTGGCAATAAGGAGTACATGATCTGAGTCACAGTCAGCTCCCAGACTTGTTTTTGCTGACTGTATAGAGCTTTTCCATCTTTGGCTGCAAAGAATATAATTGATCTGATTTCAGTATTGACCATCTGGTGATGTCCATGTGTAGAGTTTTCTCATGTATTTTTGGAAGGGGGTTTTTGCTACGACTAGTGCATTCTCTTGGCAAAACTCTGTTAGCCTTTGACCTGCTTCTGTTTTGTACTACAAGGCCAAATTTGCCTGTTAGTACAGAGAGCTCTAAACTTCCTACTTTTACATTCCAGTCCCCTATAATGGCGAGGACATCTTTTCTGGGTGTTAGTTCTAGAAGGTTTTGCAGGTCTTCATAGAGCCATTCGACTTCAGCTTCTTGTTCTTATGCTGTGACAAAGAGTCGGATGTGACTGAGCAAGTGCACACACACACATGCTGTAACAATAGCCACGAAAACAGAAAGACCACCATTTACTGACTATATCCCAGATGGCAGGAATTCTTGCAAGCATTTTAAATAATCTAATTGAATCCTAATCAGAATTTTATAAGACACATATTATATAATTGGCCCCACATTATATGTGAGGAATATCGAGAATGAAGCAGCTTAAATAACTTGTCCAAAATCACAAAGCTCGTAAGTTAAAGACTGACAATTCAAGTTCTATAGCTGTTGAAATGTAAACCCTATGCATTAAAAAAATGGGTCTATTATATTATTCTTGGTTAAATTAATGACTTCCTTACTTCACTATGTTCAAATTATGTAACTGTGTATTTTACAAATACTTTATTTATATATATATTACACATAGACTTATATAAAACAAATATGATAATACTTGTATACATCTTTTTTTTTTAAGTTTTATTTAATGTTTAGTTGGGGTCAAAAGTAAACAGGTGAGTTTTTCACTTTTACCATCCAAGGCCATTTGTCATTTATTACATAAACTTATGCAAATAAGCTGAAGCAAAGATATGCTTAAATTGTACAAGCTCTGAACTTCACACCATGGAACCAGGCTAAACAAGTTCAATTACATTCTAAAAGTTTGATAAATAATAAACTATTTGTTAAATAAAAAGAAGTCTAAAAAAAAATAGTACAACTTGCTTTTGATCATTGTAAGTCACTAATAATATCAGTGTATTAGTTTTCAGTTTGTTTCAACATTTATGAAATATCTACGTCAAATTGAATATTATGCTACAAATATTAATAAGATATAACCTTTGTCCTTGAAGAGTGAGGGCCAAGTATATGTGATATGCATAAATGGAAAATTCCAGATCAACTAGATAAATACAAAATGGAGATGTCAAGGTGCTTTAATAGCTTGGAGGAAAGTGACAAAACAAGCAGTCAAAGAA
Source organism: Nanger dama (assembly GCA_917880005.1). Taxonomy (NCBI): domain Eukaryota; kingdom Metazoa; phylum Chordata; class Mammalia; order Artiodactyla; family Bovidae; genus Nanger; species Nanger dama. The sequence continues at coordinate 2,105,182 of CAKJTW010000094.1, read as the reverse complement.
AGAATGCCTTGCTGGAGACAATGCTTGATGCAAACATTTAAAGGACAAGCAGAAGTGAGCCAGTAAAGATGGGAACCAAAGCATTGTAAAGGGTCACAACCCAACACCTTTCATGTCTTTCATTCCATAACACTAAGCTTGTGCATGCACTGAAGGGAAGAAACAAACCCATATCCCTTAGAAAGTCAATTCAGTTTAGAAAACAAGTGTTTTCCAACATGCTTATTCATTCACTTATATTCACCTTAAACTGAGCCTACTCTCTTCCATGTTATTTATTCTGTTTTGAATGCTTTTGCTCTCAATAAGCTCTTATTAGGCTATCACTCAATTTTTTTTTCATTAATTATATTGAGAACAAAAAGTTATTTGTAGGCCAAAGGGAAAAAATAAAGAAAAATATTGTACAGAATACTAGAAAATATAAATATTTGTTGTTGTTCAGTCCCTAAGTCATGTCTGACTCTTTGCAACACCATATACTGCAACATGCCAGGCTTCCCTGTCCTTCACTATCTCCTAAGCTTGCTCAGATCCATGTCCATTGAGTCACTGATGCTATCTAACCATCTCATCTTCTGCCGCCCTCTTTCCCTTTTGCCTTCACTCTTTCCCAGCATCAGGATCTTTTCAATGAGTTGGCTCTTCATATCAAGTGGCAAAAGTATTAGAGATTCAGCTCCAGTATCAGTCTTCCAATAAATATTCACAGTTGATTTCTTTTTCAGATTGACTGGTTTGATCTTGCAGTACAAGGAACTCTCAAGTCTCCAGCACCACAATTTGAAAGCATCAGTTCTTCATCACTCAGCCTTCTTTATAGTCTGACTCTCACATCCATACACGACTACTAGAAAAACCATAGCTTTGACTATATAGACCTTTGTCAGTAAAATGGTGTCTTTGCTTTTACTATGCTGTCTCAATTCCCTGAGGCTTTCTGGTAGGCACTGATAATAAACATCTGACTCCAGGGTGTCATCACAGATGAACCAAATTTTAGTACTTTATTTTGTTGACATTTTAACTTCCTATGTAAATGAAGAGTTGCTTATCTCTGCTTAGTAAATTGGCATAAAGAGGTAAATATTAAGCACCAGAGAGGAAAGTTCTTTGAATTATTTAATTCCCAACTGAGAGTAGCTCACATCTAAAATCTATGTTTGGTGTAGGATGCAGGATGCATGGGGCTGATGCACAGGATGATTCAGGTAGAGGATGTGGGGTGGGGAGGTGGGAGGGGGCTTCGGCATTGGGCGATTGTGTTCACCTATGGCTGATTCGTGTCAATGTATGGCAAAACAAATACAGTATTGTAATTAAAAATAAATAAATTTAATTTTAAAAAAAATAAATAAATAAAATCTATTATTCTTATATAGTAACAGTACCTGTCCTCTTAGCTGTTTTTAAAAAATCTCTTGATAATTTCTTTTATTTGAAATATATGTTCTACCTTTCAAAATCTCTGTGTACTTAATATAATCAGAAAGTTGAAACAATTTTTGCTAAATCTTAGCAATGACTCTTGATCTATCTTTTACCATTTCTATCTGCTGAATTAGGAAACTCATAACTTGGGCAGTCTTGGAATTGAGACTTGGCTTTGAGGAAGAAGATACTTTCTAGATTTAGTGACCTTGTATTTCTAAATTGAGGAGGCTGTCCTGACTACACATTTACTTCCCAATTGCACCTGTAAGTAAATTAATACATGATGATTCATCCATTTTGACTTGAGATTCTGAAATTGCAGATTCCCATAATGAGGAAGAGCACGGATTCTGAAACGGGACTACATGGGTTCTGATTCCAGCTCCACCACTTACTATATGATCTTAAGCAAATTATTATCTTCTCTTAGCTTATGCTTTTGAACTGTGGTGCTGGAGAAGACTCTTGAGACTCTCTTGGAGAGCAAGCAGATCAAACCAGTCAATCCTAAGGGAAATCAACCCTGAAAATTCATTGGAAGGGCTGTTGCTGAAGCTGAAGCTCCAATACTTTGCCACTAATATGAAGAGCCGACTAATGGGAGAAGTCCCTGATGCCGAGAAAGATTGAGGGCAGGAGGAGAAGGGGACAATAGACAATGAGATGGCTGGATGGCATCACCAACTCAATGAACAGGAGTTTGAGCAAACTCTGGGAGATAGTGAAGGACAGGGAGGCCTAGTGAGCTGCAGTCCATGGGATTGCAAAGAGTTGGACATGACTGAGCGACTGAACAACAAGCTGAAAATTGGGACTGTTAAGAGTATCTTTATGATGAGGTTGTTATGAAGTGCAATTGAGTAAATATAAGTGATCAAAACAATGGCAGACACAGAGTAAGCACTATATGCATATTTTGTATTATTGTTATACATGGAAAATAAAAACCAGGTAAAAACAACACAGCAACACAGTAGCCAAACTTACCAGTGACTATCTGCACCTTTGACTAGAGAAAACTGATACTTGTCTTCAAGATGAGATTTGTCTTCAAGATGGGATTTGAGGTTGGGATGCTTTAAATAATCCCATTATTCAAGAGGACAGTTATGCATAAGCTCCTGCCACCAGGGGGAAAATCTAGTAAAGAAAAGAATTCCAGACCCACAATGGCTCCCCAAGTGTAATCTTTTGGGCAATTCAGACACTTCCTAAGTAGGAAAAATAACTTTAGTAAATATGTCTTTATAAGTCACTTAGTCTTCTTCCTTCTCGTCTTTAATCTTACCAGTCTCTTGCCTGAAAATCTTCATTACTTCTTTTCAAGACTTCTGTGTCCTTAACCATCCAGCTAAATTATATCCTCAACTATGCTACCCTTCCTTCCCACTCTAATATTTGTTTAAACACTGTAAATGTTCAACATAATTTGTTGTTTGGCTTTGTACCCTAGCACAGTTCTGTTGTGTCAGGTGAATAAATCCTTGAGTTTCTATACCTTCTGAGATTGAGCATATAGTTGGTTTTCAAAAATCTACTTCATTAATGAAATTACAACACATTCACAGACGTTTCCATGTCAATGAGAAACCCAACACATCTTACATATCAGTCTAATACTTATAGGAAATAATATCCCCTGACTCAAAAATAAAAGTATGTATGTTTACGGCTGAGTCACTTTTCTGGCCACCTGAAACTATCACAACATTGTTAATCAGCTATCAGTTCAGTTCAGTTGCTCAGTCATGTCCGACTCTTTGTGACCCCATGAATCGCAGCACGCCAGGCCTCCCTGTCCATCACTAACTCCCGGAGTTTACTGAAACTCATGTCCATTAAGTCAGTGATGCCATCCAGCCATCTCATCCTCAGTCGCCCCCTTCTCCTCCTGCCCCCAATCCCTCCCAGCATCAGAGTCTTTTCCAGTGAGTCAACTCTTCGCATGAGGTGGCCAAAGTACTGGAGTTTCAGCTTTAGCATTATTCCTTCCAAAGAAATCCCAGGGCTGATCTCCTTCAGAATGGACTGGTTGGCTCTCCTTGCAGTCTAAGGGATTTTCAAGAGTCTTCTCCAACACCACAGTTCAAAAGCATCAGTTCTTCAGGACTCAGCTTTCTTCACAGTCCAACTCTCACATCCATACATGACCACTGAAAAAACCATAGCCTTGACTAGACAGACTTTTGTTGGCAAAGTAATGTCTCTGCTTTTGAATATGCTATCTAGGTTGGTCATAACTTTCCTTCCAAGGAGTAACCATCTTTAATTTCATGGCTGCAGTCACCATCTGCAGTGATTTTGAAGCCCCCAAAATAAAGTCTGACACTGTTTCCACTGTTTCCTCATTGATTTCCCATGAAGTTATGGGACCGGATGCCATGATCTTCGTTTTCTGAATGTTGAGCTTTAAGCCAGTTTTTTTCACTCTCCACTTTCACCTTCATCAAGTGGCTTTTTAGTTCCTCTTCACTTTCTGCCATAAGGGTGGTATCATCTGCATATCTGAGGTTATTGATATTTCTCCCAGCAATCTTGATTCCAGCTTGTGCTTCTTCCAGCCCAGCGTTTCTCATGATGTGCTCTGCATATAAGTTAAATAAGCAGGGTGACAATATACAGCCCTGACGTACTCCTTTTCCTATTTGAAATCAGCTATACTCCAATACAAAAATAAAATTTTAAACAAAAATAAAAAGTAAATAGTTCAACTCTCCAACTTTAAGGGAGTCAAAGAAAAACAATCTGAGTTGACTCCCTTGATATATCTTGACCTAAAACTGAGGATGGAGGAGGAAATGTAATAACATAATTTGATTATCTGGCACCATTTTGAATAAAAATATTGAAATCAAACATTGGGACTGATTTTGTTAAGTCACCCAAAGGCAAATTATTTTGATCATTTAAATCCCAACTGGGTGGTATGTACTGAGTATGATTCAAATATCATTTCCAATTGAATCATTTTTCTATTTTATGCTAACTCATCTTTTAATATCAGCAAATAAGAAGAAAAAAATGTAAAACTTTACAATATTGAGGGTAAGAAAGAAAGTGCTGTAATATCTGTATTATCTATTACTGATCATCCTTTGTACAGGTTTGGCATACATTCTGAAAATTCTTAACTTTTAACAACACAATACATTCAGAAATGCATATCTCATAGGCTCCATTATGCCACATAAACTTTTTCAATATAATATTAATAATTTTACAATTTCAGCTAAACTCCTGATTCTTATTTGTTTTCCTGATGTCTTTTCCTCCTTAATTACCTGTTTCAGAGATTTTTGTGTATCTGTCTTTCCCTATGTTCCCTTGAGGCCTCATAATTAGAGTTTGCTGTACCAAACAGGAAACCAAGAAAATCCTGTTTGATTTCAGTTTTTTGTAAAATTCTGAAATTTGGAACTGGGTTTATCAAAAGTTTTCTTGAGGTAGACAAACCTTTCAGCAAGTTTTACGCATCTGGGATGTATTCAAAGTCAGACTGAGCCAATTAATTTTTTGGCAGGGAAAATTGCAACGTATGATGGCTGCATTTGTGCTGCTGCTGCTGCTAAGTCATTTCAGTCATGTGACCCCATAGTCAGCAGCCCACCAGGCTCCCCCGTCCCTGGGATTCTCCAGGCAAGAACACTGGAGTGGGTTGCCATTTCCTTCTCCAATGCGTGAAAGTGAAAAGTGACAGTGAAGTCGGCCAGTCGTGTCTGGCTCCTAGTGACTCCATGGACTGCAGCCTGCCAGGCTCCTCCATCCATGGGATTTTCCAGGCAAGAGTACTGGAGTGGGGTGCCTTTGCTTTCTCCAGGGTTTGTGCTAGATGGCTTTATATAAAGATGGGTGACTTTGGATGGATCTGGCTTTGATCCATCCAAAGAGCAATTTGTTGGCTCTTTCCATTTATAAGCATGAAATGTGAGTCAAGTCTTGTCGAATTCTGTCCTCTCGGATCTCTTGCAGGAAGATTTGTCTCCTATCATTTAATTTCCCAAAACAATTCTTTATTCAGTACTAAACATTTTCCTCTGTTTGTGTTTATACTGAAACTTATTTTTCTTTAAAAAGCATAATGTAGGATGCAGGATGCATGGGGCTGATGCACAGGATGATTCAAGTAGAGGATGTGGGGTGGGAGGTGGGAGGGGGCTTCGGCATTGGGAGATTGTGTTCACCTATGGCTGATTCATGTCAATGTATGGCAAAACAAATACAGTATTGTAATTTTTTAAAAAATAAATTAATTAATTAATTTAAAAAAAAAAAGAATAAATGTGTGTATCCATAGAGAGTAAGATATAAAACAAGTAGAGGATGTGGGGTGGAGGTGGGAGGGGGCTTTGGCATTGGGAGATTGTGTTCACCTATGGCTGATTCGTGTCAATGTATGGCAAAAAATACAGTATTGTAATTAAAAAAATAAATAAATAAAATAAAAATTTTTTAAAAACAAATATAAAATAAATAAATAAATAAATAAAAAGCATAAGTGGCATATACAAAGACAGGTCACAAAATGGAATAAGCCCCAAACTACCTGTGCCATGAAGGCAGGGATTTCTGCTCTATTTACAGCTTCTAAATCAGTCTCTACTATATAGTTTAACACTGAACATTTGTTGGATAAACAAATAAGAATTCATTCCTCTTAAGAAACACTATAGCAGTAGAATGAAGTTGAAAAGAGATTCCCTGCTATTTCCTCAAACTCATTAAGCATTTTGTTACTTATTCATATTTCTTCCCTCAAAGTTTCAATTTACCAAATAAATCACAAGCTTACCCAACGAAGTCTATACCCTAGCCTTCTGTTGTTGTTGTTCAGTTGCTAAGTCATGTCTGAATCTTTGTGACCCCCCACCAGGCTTCCCTATCCTTCACTATGTCCCAGAGTTTGTGCAAACTCGTGTCCACGGAGTCGATGATGCTGTCCAACCATTTTATCCCCCTATACCTTTTATGCTTTTGCTTAAATATAACAATAGTGAAACTCATGGGCACACAACCGCAGAAGCAGTCTTGGAGTAATTAAGTGGTTCTCATTATAGAAAAGAATTACAAACACTGACATTTTTGCGGGGGGTCTCTTTAATAATACTGAAAGGGACTAAAAACTCATAGGTTATATGTGAGGAATTTAGTTCAGAGAGATGACATGATTACCCAAATCATACAACTGAGAGGGGAAAAACAGGTATGTAGCTAGGTCACTTGGTTTTAGGCAAAGTGTTATTTTCACTGTATGAAGGGTGAAATTTTTCTTTTCATCACTTTCTTTCCTGCATACAAAATACACTTCAGGATATCTGGCTTTATTTTAACCCAAAATTAGAATTGGAGGAACGAAGATCTCAGATTACAGTATCTTTTCAGGGTTCCTATGCATGTGCTTTGCAATGTCCACAGCTTAACAATGCCTCTTGAAATCAACTCAAAAAGGATACTAGGTCTTCACTGTGGGAATGGTAAGTTATCATAGCTGGTCCCTGTTCCTACCAGCCTCTCTTCTGATACAGTGTCCCTCCCTCCATATTTAACTCACTTTATTTTGTGAGTCCTTCACTCAACTGTAAAGTATGTCAAAATAGCGCAATTTGATGCCACTTTATTGACCAGACAGCCAATACTACTCAGTAAGCAATGGTACACTTCTATTTTGGTTCCTTGGTTAAGGCCTCGAAAACAGAACATGATAGGGAAATAAAGCTAGTCACTGGAACCAGAAAAACTCAGAGAAATCAATTTTGTGAAATCATAAAATTAAGAATTCTCCATAGCTACCAGTATTTCCTCTGTAGTCTAAAGAGTCAAGCATTACTGGACCTCACCTACCACCTCAATTTACTAGAATCTCTACACACACTCACTAAATTATTCACCATGGTTTTATAGAGCAAATACTTAGACAATGTGTTTGCTCAATCTGTGACACTCTATATTTTTATTCATCAAAGTTTTAATAATCATCAAATGTGTACTTGCAAAATATGTATATGATCCTAGGTGCTGGGCATACAGCTGAGAACAAGACTGACTCTGGCTGTATGCTGTAGAGCTTGGATTTTTATTTTTCTACACCATTCTCTTTCTCCCTCTCCTTCTGGGGACCATAATTTTTGGTATGTTAAAGCCACTTAACATTGTTCACATATCTATAAGGTTCTATTTATTTTACCTCAATCTTTTTATCTCTGTTCTTCACACTGCTAATTTCTATTAATCCATCTTCAAATATAGTCTTTTTCTTGTCACCTTCAATGAGCAGTTACTGTATATTATAGTCATTGTATGTTTAAGCTCCTTTTTTATTTAGTTTCTATTCCTCTGCTGAGATTCTTCATCATTTTATTCATTATACATATATCTTCCTTTATGTCCTTAAAAATACTTACAATAGCTGCTTTTAAATTCTTTTTGGCTAAATGCAACATCTGGGTTATTGCAAGAGCAATTTATATTTACTGCATTTTTTCTTGATTATGGGTCACATTTTTCTACTTCTTCATATGAAGTGTGTTCATATACTGGATATTATGGATAATATACTATACAAACTAGACACTGTATGTTACTAAGATGAGAGAATTTTTTTCTTCTAGAACCAGATAATTTGGCTGGATTTAAACTCCATTTCTCCCCTTGCAGAGATCACATTGTCTGAAACTTCTGTATGGTTCTCTCAACTTCCAGGTGAAATGCTGTTGTTTTTGTTTTTTGGTTTTTTGTTTTTTGCTGGGCCCCATATGTTTTTTTCTAAGCATGCCAGCCAGTTCAGCACCCAGCTAAAGATGTGAGTGGATTTTATATGCAGGTTTGAGAGCTGAATTACTTTATGTTTCTTCCTTTCAGGATTTCTTCCTAACCGTGTGGCTTTTTTTTTTTTTTTTTTTTTTTTAAGATCCACACTGTTCTCTGATGTCTCAAGGCAGTAAGACAGTGGCTTTCTGCCTTCAGAGCCTTTGGGAGATTTGGACACGTACTGAAAAAAAAAAGAGCTTCAAAATAGCAAATCTCACCTGTTAAACTTCATCTTTCAAGCATAACATCCTCTGCAATTTTTTACCTGCTTTTGGTCATTATCTTCTGCCTTCAGGTTGCCTGGAAGATAGATAGACAGATAGATAGATAAATGTTGTTGTTTAGTCGTTAAGTCATGTCCCGCTCTTTGTAACCCCATGGACTGTAGCCTGCCAGATTCCTTTGTCCATGGGATTTCCCAGGCAAGAATACTGCAGTGGGTAGCCATTTCTTTCACCAGGGGATCTTCCCAACCCAGAGATCAAACCCGGGTGTCCTCTGGCACGCAGATTCTTTACTGCCGAGCCAACAAGAAATCCCAGATATAGACAAAGACACAATATTATATATTTTGTAATTTTTATCTGTGAGAAAAAGTTTCTAACCTAATTAGTCTACCATTATGTAAAGCAGTAATCACAAAAACACACCACCAATACACTATCATCTTTTGGAAATCAAATGAGTCTTATTCAAAATGGTATTCCCAGGGTCAAAGATGTTTCCTGCCGTGTATCAGTTAATCAACAAGGGTTTGTTGTATTGAATATTTCATTTTTATCTCTAGGTTCATAGTTATTTGTTCAAATGTTTAATAAGCCATTTATAAATAATTACATAGACACCGTTTGAGATTTTCAAGAAGAAATAAGAAAAATAACACTGTGTCAGTCTCAGGAGAGCTCAGAAGATGGAATTTGAATCTCAGAAGGTAGCTAATAACTTGGGAGGCATACATTTTACAGAAGGAAATTTTCCAGGCAAAGGAGGAAAAGAGAAAAGCTTTCTTCTATTAAGATCCTGTTATCTGTCAGCGGTAAAGAAGTTCCACAGTCAGATGAGCCTCGATCTTCAGACAGCACTCTGAGTCTCCTTATTCTGTCTTTTGTGTGCTAAGTCATTTCAGTTGTATCCAACTCTTTGCGACCCCATGGACTTAACCTCGGCAGTTTCCTCTGTCCATGGGATTCTCCAGGCAAGAATACTGGAGTGAGTTGCCATTTCTTCTCCAGGGATCGAACCTGAGTCTTTAATGTCTCCTGCATTGGAAGGTGGGTTCTTTACCACTAGCGCCCCCTGGGAAACCATTCTGTCTATAATATGACACAATAAATGTGGAGCTGAACAAATCTTTGGAGGAAATTCCAGCTGTATCCTCAGGGTACTAATCAACAGATTCTCCTTGAAGGTTAAGTGTATTTATGCTAAAATGATAATGTCAGTGTTAATCCAAGTCACAGTCACTTGGAGATGGACTACACACACACACACACACACACACACACACACACACACTCAACAACTCAGACCTGCACAGGGACATTTTCTCTCAGTGAGTGAGTGAGTGAGTCAAGTCACTCAGTCGTGTCCAGCTCTTTGCGATCCCATGGACTATAGCCTACCACGCTCTTCCATCCATGGGATTCTCCAGGCAAGAGTACTGGAGTCGGTAGCCATTTCTGGATGGTATTTGTTTCTCATCAGTAGTAGCATAACTCCTTGCCATAAAATACAATAATAATCCAGTATTCTCATTAGAAATAGGTCATTTGTCAATAATTTCCTCAAGATGATATGTGGAATAATAAAATACTGGACACGGAGCCATCAAGGAAGAGCTTTTGTTTTAGATAGACTGTTAATGAAACAATTGGTTTTGTCATCAGGAAAAGATTTCCTTCTATTTCTGTAGAGAAAAATAACTTCTCCCTTGCTGTTAAATATACGTAATTGAAGAGATCCACATTGTACTGCTAATACAGTGGCATATCACTTGAACTTTTGACTAAGTGTCATTCTTCTAACATTATTATAGAATCCTAGCTCATCATGAGAACAGAGGTGCTAATCAAGAGGAATTACTCAGTAATCACATTTTTATTTAGAATTTTAAACGTGAGCATTGCTATTTGAGGAAGCACCCCAAGCATATTTTTTTTTCCATGTATTTATCTGAAGAGGCTCAATTAACTCTTTGTTATCTGGGCAAACCTAGTTGTATTGCCCCTCTTGTAGCGCTGTTGGCTGGATAGAAATGTTATAGAACACAAGTTTAATCGTCACATGTATATACACGTTCTATTGGTTCTGTTTCTCTGGAGAATGCTGACTAACAAAGGAAAATGTATTTACTTGTTTGTTTACTTACTATAAGAGTTATGTTCATGTGATTATGGAAGCTGACAAGTCCTAAGATTTGCAGTTCTGGAGAACTGATGGTGTCATTGTGGTCCTAGCCCAATGGCCTGAGAAACAGGAAGCCCAAAGGTACAGCTTTTGAGAGTCCTTTGGACAACAAGGAGATTAAAACAGTCAATCCTAAAGGAAATCAACGCTGAATATTCACTGTAGGGACTGATGCTGAAGCTGAAGCTCCAATACTTTGGCCACTGAGTTTGAGCAAACTCAGAGAGATAATGAAGGATCAGGAAGAAGAGTCAGACATGACAGCCACTGAACAATAACAAAGATACAGCACTAGTCCAAAAGTCAGCAGGCTTAAGATCTAAGAAGAGCCAAAGCTTCACTCCAAGCCCCACATGGGAAGGAAGTGATATCTCACCTTGAAGACAGTCAGGTAGAAGGAATTCCCTTTTACTCACTGTAGGGTCAGCCTTTTCATTGTATTCTGTCCTTCAACTGATTGGAAGGAGCCCACCCACACTGGGAAGGGCAATCTGCTTCATTTGGTCTACTGATTCAAATGTTAATCTCATTCAGAAACACCCTCACAGAAGACATACCCAGAAAAAGATTTGATCAAATGTCTGGGCACCTTGTGGTGAAAGTGACATGGGCTAAATTATGTTAGAAATTTCTTTCCATTTTACATAGTCTCAAAAAGAACATGAGATTCTGTTTTAACTCTAATAACCAGGAAAGGAAATAATAATTCATGATGATCTGTTTTTCTCAAGTGTAAAAATTAAGCATAGTTTATGCCTGATGTATACAACTTATGCTTCTTTGTTGCAAACATGATACACTGTTGCTCCTTTTGACATATATCATTCCTATCTGTCAATGTACCAAAATGAAAACAATCTTCAAAAAGCTACAGGGAAACATATTTTGGAGATGCACAGGTGATGTTAACAAACATTATCATGAAAATGTAATAGCTCTGAACACAGGTGTTTTCAACAAAAGCTTTTTTAAATGTGTCACTTTCATTGTTATACGTCAACCAAGAAGCAATAATCATGGTCAAACTGGTTAGTTAAAAACAACTCCAAATACCAATCAGAACACCTGAGTTTGACTTCCAGTCTGAATATTTAACTAACTATATAAGCATGGGTATAGTATGTAATTTCTCTGGTCCTCAGTTTGTAGAGCAATCAAATGATAAAAAATGGAAAGTCTACAAACTGTTTGATAGCTCCTTGAATTATAGTCTTCCTTCAAATGGGTTCAGCAAACATCTGTTGGCTGCCTATGAACCAAAGGTTGAAACTCTGTGCTAGGCACCTGGGGGATACAAAGATTAATAATTTATGATTTCTTTACCTCAAGGGGTTCACCATCTAGAGGGAAAAAGAAAAATGAACCTACAACTACCTTTAATTCAAGAAGGACTGTGGTAAATATTTCAACCAAGTTTCTAAGCAAAAGCCATAAAATGACAGAAGCCAGAATAATTAATTTCAGTCCAGGTACTGGAAGACTGGCATTTTATGTGAGCAGGAATTCAATTTATTATATGCAACCCACTATACTGAACTTTACTTTTGCTTCAGTGCTTAGAATGAAATGAAATGTTAGTTATATAATATAACTTAAGCATAATGCTGAGCTGATCTTGATGGAAATAGAGAATGTTGTAGAAAGAATGCTACGTGGCACCAAAATGCATTTCCTTCTGCTAGTCACACAGCCAGTAGTCACGTATAGATGTGAGAGTTGGACTATAAAGAAAGCTGAGTGCCAAAAAAATTGATGCTTTTGAACTGAAGTGTTGGAGAAGACTCTGAAAATCCCTTGGACTGCAAAGAGATCCAACCAGTTCATCCTAAAGGAGATCAGTCCTGAGTGTTCATTGGAAGGGCTGATGCTGAAACTCCAATACTTTGGCCACCTCATGCAAAGAACTGACTCACTGGAAAAGACCCTGAAGCTGGGCAAGATTGAAGGCAGGAGGAGAAGGGGATGACAGAGGATGAGATGGTTGGATGGCATCACTGAATCTACGGTCATGAGTTTGAGCAAGCTCCAGGAGTTGGTAATGGACAGAGAAGCCTGGTATGCTGCACTCCATGGAGTTGCAAACAGTTGGACACGACTGAGCAACTGAACTGAACTGAACTGGTCACACAGCCAGTCTATACTTCTTAGCTTTCTGCTTTAATAGGAATGGCTGGGAAACTGCATTATACACCAAGGAATACAGGCAAAGAGAAATCCCCCCTTTCCAGGTCCACTTTCTTCCTTCTTCTGTTAGCCAGATTCAAGGAGTCCATTGGTGACTCTGGTGTCATAGGAAGTGTATAGCCACTCAAAGAAGAATTCCTGAGTGATTGTGTGAACAAGAGCCTTTTTCTTGGCAACACACATTAAACTGTGACATGAGTGTGAAGTAAACTTTAAATCACTGCAATTTTTGGACTATTTAAACCCTTAGCCTACTTAGGCTAACAGAGAAATCAGTACCTTGACATGTAATGATTTAATAATGAAATTTAGATTATGTGGTGTTTGTTTAGTAATAGGATGGTTAAAGGAATGAAATTCATTTCAGAGGCAAGAGACACAGCAGCCTACATTATCACTGGCAAAATACTAACAGAAACTTAAACTAGGAAAATTGAAAGAATAAAAGAAACAGAGAGACTCATATTCATAATCAGATATTTTAACCCTCTTCTCTCAGTAATCAAAAAAATCAAATAGAAAAAAATCAGAATAATATAAAGTATCTAAACACGTTCAACCAATCAGATGTAACTGAGAGTTATAAAACATTGCATTCAAAAAGTAAAGAATATATGTTGTTGTCAAGCAAACAAAAATGTTCCTAAGACCATATTTGGGTCCATAGAAAAGTCCCCCAAAAAATTTCCAAAAAATTAACAGCATCCAGAATACATTTTCCAATCATACTAATTCAATTATAAGCCAAAAACAATAAAATATCTAACTGTTTAGACATCAAGCAATACCTTTCTAGATGTTCCTAGGTGAAAGAAGAAAGTATAAAGGAAATTAGAAAATATTTCAATCTGAAATGTAATGAAACCAAAATGTATCCAAATTTAGGGAATATGGCTAAAACTATTACAGGAAAGGTTATGCCTTTAAATGCTTGTATTAGAAGTGAGAAAAGTTAAAGATTAATCATCTAAACTTACATTTCAAGCAGAAAAAGAAGTGCAACACTGACAACAAAGAAAAAAAGAAAAGAAGGTGAAAAATAAAGATAGTAACAGGATCACACAAGTTGGTCCTCGGAAAATGACTAGCAAAACTAGTAAACCCTAAGAAAGGATAATCAAGGTAAAGGTGGAGAAAACACAAATTATCAATATGAGGAATAAAGATTAGAGATTATGCACTGAACCTACAGTCATTAAAAGGAAAATAAAAGGATAATATGACCAACTTTATGTCACTATATGGAAGAATTTAGATAAAAAAGAAGCATCTCCTTGAAAGATTAAACTTACCAAAACTGATCCAATAATAAATAAAAATTCTGAACAGCCATTATATGTGCTTTTAAAAAACAAAGCTGGACTTCCTGGGGGCTCAGCAGGAGGTGAGTTGGATTCCTGAACCGGGAAAATCTCACAGGCCACAAAGCAACTAAGCCCCAGGGCCACAGCTACTGGGCCTGCGCTCTAGAGCCTGGGAGCTTCAACTACTGAGCCCACGTGCAAGTGCTGAAGCCCTGGCGCTCTTCAGCCCATGCTCCTGCAGAAGGGAAGCCACAGCAATGAGAAGCCTGTGCAGCATAACTAAGAATAGCCCCTGCTTACCACAACTAGAGAAAGCTCGTGCAGCAATGGAGGCCCAGCACAGGCAAAAATAAAAATATGTAAATAATTTTATATTATTTATATAAATAATAATATATTATTATATAATATATATTAAATATATAAATAAAAATATATATAATATATAATTTACTATAATAAATATATAAATATAAAATATATATAAATATACAAATAAATATAAAATATTTAAATATATAAATAAAATATATAAATATATATTAAAATATATTTTAAATATATAAATATATTTAAATGTATGAATAAATGACTATATAAATATTTGTGTTTATGTAAATAAATAACAAATATTTAAATATATGAATAAAAACCAAAGATTTGGTCAGAAACTTGTCACAGGAGAATCTCCATCTCCAGGTGGCTTTATTGGTGAGTGCTATCAAATAGTTTAAGAACTACTAACCTTACTTATGTAAGGCATAAGTACCTTTCCAGGCAAAACTGAGGGAAGAAATATTTTCCAAATAATTTTATGAAACCAGTATAACCTCAATATCCAACCTAACAAAAACATAAAAATAACAAAAAACGTATAGACCACCCTCCCATATAAATACAAACATAGAAATTGTCACCAAAATGTTAGGAGTATGGGTCCAGCATTATAGAAAAAGGCTAATACATTATCTCCAAGTGTGTTAATTAGTGTTCTCCAGATAAACAAGACCAATAGTAAAATTGTGTGTGTGTGTGTGTGTGTATACAGAAATATATATTTAAGATTTATTAAATATCTAGTAAAAGAAACTGTTCTTAAAAATGCATTGATTTTAAGAAGAATTTATAATGAAAATTATAATATACAGAACTGAAGAAAATCCAAATCACTAAATATCTCTCTTGCAGGAAGTAATATATAATAAAAGGGAAACACATACCATTAAATGCACACAATAGGAAAGAAGAGAAGCCAAAAATTAATAAGCTAAGCATCCTACTCAGGTAGGTAGAAGTCAGCAGGATCCATACAAGTAAAGCACTAGAAATTTATGAACCAGTAACAACCAATTACAAAGTGTTATATCTAAAATTACTATTCAAAATAGCAAAAAAAAAAAAAAAAAGGAAAACATACACACAATCAAAAATACTACAAAAGTACACAATTATTGAAAGACAAAAGGAAAGGAAATTTGCCTTACCATATATCAAGTAAAACATATATTATTTAAATATACACACAGTATATTGAAATTTAAGCACCCAATATACCCCTTTTCAGACAGCTGTCTAGTTTAGTGAGCTGAGCAATGAAAATTTAAGCTCAAATATTTTATTACCCCTCCAAAAGTCACTCCTGAACCCCAAAATGAACTAAGTGGATTTCTATGCTCATCTCTACATTCTACTTTCATCTCTACACTTCTGAATATCTGAGTTTATGCGTTTACTTTCTCCATCTCTCCATGAGCTCTTTAAAGGAGAGACTGTGTCATATTCATCAGCATATAAATTCAGTGTCTACCACCGTAACTCCATTATGAAAAGTATTCAGTAAGCTGTTCATGCGTTGAGGATGTTATAGCTTGTAGACGGTACAAATTCTGATGAAAAGAACAATGGTCTAGGAGTTAGAGAAGCTGTGTTCTAGTCCCAAATCCATCATTAAATACCTGGGTGATTTTAAGATGTTATGTCTGAGTTTCAGCAACTTTATTCATAATGCAGAAGCGACAGTCCTTGACTTACCAACTTCAAGTGATACTTAAATACCAAATAAAAAGACAACTGAGGTCTTATAAAACATTATCTAGATATGATAGATTATAACACCTGAACAGTTTCCATCAGTTTGTAAGTTATCTGGCCCAAAATTAGGAAACATAGGCAATACTCCCAAAGTACTAGCTACATACTTTTCTCAACTGCATTTGAGAAATAGATTGCATTTTCCATAGAATATTACATATATATGTATCCCATCCCACATTCTCTTACAATGTGATGTTAACAGGCCTTCATGGACAGGTTCCCTTGAACTTGGGACTTTATAACTGTATTAACCAAAAGTATGTGACAGAAATGACCTTGCATAACTTTCATAGGCCATAAAAGTCAGTATGTCTCTCAAGAGACTTGCTCTTGAAATCCAGCCTCCTTGGTCTCAGGAAGGTGAAGTCACATGTTCAGCCTACATAGCCTTTCAGCCAAAAGCCAGTATGAGCTACTGGACATGTGAGCAAATGGGCCTTGAAATGATGTCAGGCCCAGTCTTCAAATATTCCATCTGAGGTGGAACACGTGGACAAAGATATCCCCATGGAGCCCTATCAGAAATCCTAACCCCCAGGAAGCAAGAGAGATGATCATTTTTTTAAGCTATTCAGTTTTAGGGTCATTAATTGATCACTAATATAACTTGATTTTCACAAACGTTTCCAAACATACCCTAACAGCAGCTTCTGCTTCCTCTCTTATGAGCGGGGCAATAGTTTTAGCAGGACTCACAAGGCAGAGCTGACAGGATTCAACAGAGAAGATACTTAAGACAGGAACAGTAATTTCTAAAGAATGCTTGCCATGGGAGTTTCTGACTTGGGTGGAAATGGGGCAGAGAAGGACAAGTTAATGAGAAACTAACTTAGAAAATACCAAGCTGATAAAACACATCTTCATGCCAACCTTCCCATGGCAACTTTTTGTTCAAACACAGGCATGAAATATTTAGAATTGCTCAAACTCCACTTGGAAGGCTTTTATCCCTGCAAAAAGAGTTTGTAGCCAGAAGCTGCCTGCTGGCACTGCGCGCAGGACTGCACCATTTCCTCACTATCGGATTTACCCTTTGAATGACTGGCACACTCCAGCCCATTTCCAAAGGCTCCTTTGCCTTCATGACTGACACTTCCCAGGAAAGAGGGGTTGTAATTGCCTCTTCTTTAGGAACTGGAGGCTGTTGGAGGGTTTTTGCTTTAGAGTGCCAGAGACCTCCCACTCTGCAAGCATCACAGAATCCATGGAAGGAACATTTCAACTCAGCAGGAGAGACAAAGACAAGGGAAATAAAGAAATTTGCAGGGTGGTTGCATTTCTGTCCAGTCTCCCAGTGTTGTCATTTCATTTTTGCCCAGTTACAGGGACCTCTTTAAAACCTGTCACAAAAGATTTTATGACACATTTATTTTTTAAAAATCCCCGGTATGTTCTTGTCCCACCTACATACTCCTCAGAGAATACCAAGAATGGAAAACCAGGGATGACACATTTTGCCCAAGCACAGTCTCTGCTGCTGAAAGAAAGCCATGTATTCCTCCTTTCCAAGGGAGACAGGGGACTATGTGACATGTTCAAAAACGGTCGGAATCAAAGAGATTTCAACCCAGATGCCTTCCTCAGATGAGTCAAAAGTGTCCCTAAGAGTCAGGAAAACTGGCGATTCTGTTTGATGAGAGTACAGATTTTCATAGAGGAAAAGCATTTTATATGTAAATTGGTTTGACCTTGTCCTGACAAGGATGGACAATGTTATAGATCAAAGATTCCCACACTTTCTGTAAGAAATTTTATTATTACTTTATGATTAGTATGAGATATATATTCTGAGACTATGAGTTGTATAATTCCATTAAAAATCCTACCACTTTGATATTTTTTGTAGACCAGTGTTCCTGTTACCATGACATAAATATATAGTGTATATCAGGTATTTTGAAACATTGAGGATAGGTTGTAGATACCTATTATGACTTCTATAAAACTGAAATTTTCAGGTAAAGAGCAATCAACTTAGAAAAGTCCTGGAAAATGTTATAAGAAATAAGATGTCAGGTTTCACCCTGGACCTACCAAATAGTGTCTACATTTCAACTGGATGCCCTGACGGCATGATCATTTCCATGTTTTTTTTTTTTTTTTAATTGGAGTATATTTGTTTTACAAAGTTGTGTTAGTTTCTGAGGTACAGCAAAGTGAATTAGCTATATGCATATATATTAATGAAGGTGGGAAGAGAAGGGGACAACAGAGGACGAGATGGTTGGATGGCATCACAGACTCAATGGACATGAGTTAAGCTCCAGGAGTTGGTGATGGAAAGGGAAGCCTGGTGTGCTGCAGTCCATGGGGTCACAAAGAGTTGGACACGACTGAGTGACTCAACTGAACTGATACATTTTAATGTAGCCTCTCTCTTTTGGATTCCTATTTAGGTCACCACAGTGCACTAAGTAGGGTCCCCCGTGCTATACAGTAATGTTTGAGGGGGTTTCTCAACAGCAGTATAACTGTCATTTTTGCCAGATATTTCTTTGTATTGGGGAAGGGGAGGGCTAGCCCGTGCATTATAAAGTGTTTATAGAAGGCCAGCATCCCTGGCCTCTACCCACAATATACCAGTAGCTACCCTCTCATCCCTCCCCATTTCCATCCCTCATCTCTCTACACCCACCCTGTCACCTTCTTGACCACAAAATGTATCTCCAGATAATGCCAAGTATCACCTTCAGGGGTGACAAATCAATCTCGATTGAGAGCCATTGATCTATAATGAAACAATTTTGTCCTCAGTTATATGTTGTCCATATTATTCGCTGTGGTTTTAGAATGGTAATTTTATGTATTCAGTTCTTGATTGTAAATTGCACATTTCTCTGTACTGGCTACCATAGCAGTTGCCTGCAGCAGTAGCCATCCTTATACTGGTCCCTCCTCTCTTATCCCAGGCACTCTTGATCTTTGAGATCATCCCCCAGCTAAACTACCTGCATAAAAAGCTTGTGTTTCAAGTTGTGCTTTCAAGTAAACCTAAGCATAGCCACTCCTATAAAATCTAGAAGAATTTAGGTACTATAGTCAATAAATGTGTCAACTGCTACATATAAAGCAAAATATCATTCACTGTAAAGAATTCAAGTTCACTGAAGGCAGTGGTAGCATATTTCATATCTCTGTCTCCCCATTAGCCATGAAAATGACTACCATGTGAGTTTCTCAATAAATAATTATTAGCTAAATTAATATAAAAACTTTTAACTTTATCTCATTCTCCTTAAATAATACCTTTGCTGCCACTGCTACTTCAATTTTATAAGCCAGTAGTTTGGAAAGAACAATGTTTAAAGTCCTTTCTTTGAAATAAGATAGTTAATTACTTCCTTGTCATTAGATGTGAAACAGCAAGAAAAAGCATGAGAAATATCTAAGTTGGGCACATGAAGGAAATTTTTTCTGGGTTTTCCCAAGCCATAATTTTCACCACGTTTTCTTTTCAAGAAGAGAGATTGAAGGGGGATTTATTTCTGAATTAATTTTCATCTGAATTAATTTTCTAGGTGTGATAATACAGCTGTTCCCTAGTGTTTCTGGAATTCATCTTGAGATTTTTCTTGCTGTTTTTGGCTGCCATGTCACAATTATCCTTCTGCTTTAATTATTAGAACTCTTATAATGGAAAGAAGCAAAACCCTTAATATTTGGGCTTTATGGTAGTCACATGGTTAATATCAAGAAAGGGACCGCAAGGAAAGCAGGTGCAATGCCATTTGTTTACACTTTAAAAAGATGCATTGCACATAAAATACACAGAAATCATATAATAACCATAAGCCTGTGATCTTAACTTACTGAGCAACAGAAGTCTGACAAATATCTTCTTACATGTTGCTCTCTCATAAGGAATTTCAGTTAACTAATAAACTTTTTCTTTGCGATACCGTTATGTTACTTTACAATATTTGTTTGGGGAGAAGGTTCCTAGGAGAGGTATTTTTCATTCGTTACCTATGTTCCAGCTGATACAAGCAGGTGAGGCAGCTGACAAACATTGATTCTATTTAAAAGGGTGGTTTCAGCCATTTCTCTCACTGCATTTTACCCACAGAAGCATTCTGTCACAGCTGTCAAGGTTCCCCTACCTTAGCAAGAAGCCGATCACAGTGATTTGTACAAACTGACTTTAAGCTCCAGCTCAGTGGGGCTGGATCTCAGGAAAGGTTCTTGGGAGATATAAGGTTAAACTGATGGATCACTTGAACTACCATGCAACGGTGTTCAATATTGTTATTAACATCCCAAGGACCAAAAGGAGCCAGGAAAGCAAGAAGGCAAAATATGCCAGCGATTGAAGATCAGGTCCAGACCAAGAAGTAGCATGAGGCCTCAGAAGGCAAAAAAGGATTTGCACAAGAAGCAGATTCAGGTAACTCTCAATAATAGGAGTTGTTTATATGTGCACTCAATAATATGTATCCATAATCTAGTTACAGGGCTTCCCATGTGGTGTTGCTGTGCTTAGTTGCTCAGTCATGTCTGACTCTTTGTGACCCCATGGACTATAGCCTGCCAGGCTCCTCTGTCCATGGGGATTCTCCAGGCAAGAATACTAAAGTGGGTTGCCATGCCCTCCTCCAGGGGATCTTCCCAACCCAGGGATCAAACCCAGGTCTCATGCACTACAGGCAGATTCTTTACTGTCTGAGCCACCAAGTACTAGTGGTAAAACCCCACCCGCCAATGCAGGAAATGTGAGAGACGTAGGTTTGATCCCTGGGTCAGGAAGATCCCCTGGAGGAGGGCATGGCAATCCACTGAAGTATTCTTGCCTGAAGAATCTCATGAACAGAGGGGCCTAGCAGGCATCATAGAGAGTGGGACACAACTGAAGTGACATAGCATGCATGCACGCAATATAGTTATAGGTTAGAAGGGATATTTCACCATTCCCTACCCTGATTAAAATTCAGAAAAATAGAACAAGACCCACATATGGAGCTTTTAATAGAGACAAGTATATTCACCCCCAAAGGACTGTCATTTCTTAACATTAAAATTATACCTCTTAATTTTTTGGTTGATTATATTAGGGTAAGTATATTCTAATAGTGTCTCCTTTCTGCTATAACTAACGTGAAATTTCTGTGCTTAAGATGATATAAGTTTATTCTGTGTTCCCATCACAACTTATAGCCATTCAGGGAAAGAGAAAAGGAGTTCATGATTATGTGCCAGTCTTCACATTTCTTTTTAATTTGACTAACACACTAAATCTCAAAGTTTGGGAAACATACTTCTTTAGAAAATGTAACATGTATGAAGTTTTCAAGCTGCAACTTTAATTCTGTTCATACATGGTGACTCAGCAGTAAAGAATCTGCCTGCAATACAAGACACATGGAGACACAGGTTCGATTCCTGGGTTGGGAAGATCCCCTGGAGGAGGAAACTGCAACCCACTCCAAAATTCTTGCCTGGAAAATCCCATGGACAGAGGAGCCTGGTGGGCTACAGTCCATGGGGTCACAAAAGAGTCAGACACAACAGAGCAACTGAACAACAAACACAAACAATTCAACTGAATCCTATACCTTCACACAATACCTTCCAGGTCTTTCCTTCTATTTTCTTTCCAGACTAGTTCTTGAACTTTCTCTATAGACAAAAGAAGTCCACAGGTCAAGGGATAGGAAAGACTACAAAACTGTGACAAGGAGCCAATCCATCGCTTTGGACGTTTCCACCTTGAGTCTCTATTATTTGTACATGTTAATGAACTTTCCTGGATCAGGAAAAAAGCATCCTGGTGGAGAATGCAGTGAAGATGTGGACTCATTAAGCAACAGAGGTCTGAAGAGCAAATAAAAGGCAAGAATAATGAGAAAGCAGTGGGAAGAAGAAGAATATATGAGAATGGTCCTGCTTGAATCAATAGATTCTCAGCTTATGTACTTATTCCTTTCAGCTCTAACTAACACATCCAAAATAGATGCAGATTAAATGGAAAAGTCTCTCCACAATGTGCCTACTTTCTTTTCATGGAACTGCCAGCCTAAATTAAAGCCTATTGTAGGAAGGATACCTGGATCAAGGTACTAACCCTGAAGTGTGAAAGTGAATGGCTCTGTGCATCAGCAGCCAACCTTGCTCTCCTTCCCCTGTCATTTTTTTCCTGTAAATCAACTCTACTACTTAATAGAAAAAAAGCTTACATGTGTGTGTGTGTGTGTGTGTGTGTGTGTGTGGTGGTATTTTATATGTGTGTGTGTGTGTGTGTGTATGCACGTGTCCATCTCTTTGTAACCCCATGGTCTATAGCCTACCAAGCTCCTCTGTCCATGGGATTTTCCAGGCAAGAATATTGGAGTAGGTTGTCATTTCCTTCTCCAGGAGATCTTCCCGACCCAGGGATCGAACTTGCATCTCCTGCATTGGCAGGTGGATTCTTTACCACTGTACTACCCAGAAAGCCCTATATATATATATATATATATATATGCTTTATTATTATTATTATTCTTTGTATATGGCATTATCATTGGGTGCTAAATTTTTATATGTCATCACAAGACACTAACATTGGACCACCAAACAGGGCTTGAGGGAAACTGGAAAGGTATTATCTGCATTTTAAACATAAACGAAGAAAATCTTAGACGTGTTGTTTCAGCTTGAAACTATCGGCCTAACACAGCAAAGATTAATTAATTCAGGAAATTTACAATAGTGTTGCATTTGGATCACTTAGCTGAAAGAGGTCATGGTAACACCCCATGCTGTGTGCAGCACTGGAAGTGATGTGCCCACATGAGGCACCGGATCTTTACTGTTATCATTTGAATGTGCTCTCTCACTTGCTCTCACTTTCTTTCCCATCTGGAGGTCCATTCAGCCCAAATAATGAACTATAATAACACACAGAAGGCCCCATTAACTGTAGCATTCATAAGGACATCGACAAGAATGAAAATGCCTAAGGTAATATTCTGGAGAGAGAACAATATGCATGGTTACTCTTGTTAGTTTTAGAACAATAATATGTAACAAATTATAAATTGAATAAAATACAGTTTTTACATTGACTTCTGTATTAAGAACTGCTTCAGTTGCTGGAATGGAGAAACCAAAATGACACTTGCCTAAAGAAGAGAATAGTTTACTTCCTCTCACGAAAATGTAGGTAGGCAGGCTTCCATCTTGCTGCTCTGCCATCTTCAACATCTGGCTCCATCTTGTGGTCCAGCAAGAGTGCTCCAGATCCCATGATCACATACCCATTCTAGTCTGGGAGAAGTGAAACCCCTACCCTTTCAGATACAACAGGGAACTTGCACATATCACTTTCAATAATAACCCACTGGCCAGACCTTAGTCACATGGTCAGGTAAACCTTCCAAGAAAGCTGAGAAATGCAATCTTTAACCAGTTTCCTTTGTGCCCAACTAAAGGAAGAATGGATGTTCTGCTGCAACTGAAAAAAATAAAAGTGATGAAGATCTTTAGCAGGTGTTGCTAAGGGAATTGGTTTCTTGTTTGATCCAATTGTATTTCTGTTGTAACTTTGGTTTAAAGTTAGGCATTAAAATGTCACTAATGTTTCATTTGATGGTTGCATAAGAAACCCTTCCATTGTCAGCAAATATACAAAATTCAATCTTTAAATTGTTATCTCTGTCTTTATGCAGGGTTACATGGGAATGTCCTCTACATGTATTTGCTATATTTTCTGTTTTCAGTTCTCTGAGAACTTCTGATGCCCTTCGGGAGCAGGAAATGTTAGTAGCTTATCACAGAATGCAGTATACATCTTAGATCTGACCTGAAAAGACTCACCTCTTGCATAAAAATCACAGGGGTTTTAATACTACTATCAACCAGTCACTCTGAATGCAGTTGTCAAATATTGCAACTCTCAGTTCAGTTCAGTTCAGTCGCTCAGTCGTGTCCGAATCTGCGACCCCATGAATCGAAGCATGCCAGGCCTCCCTGTCCATCACCAACTCCCGGAGTTCACTCAGATTCATGTCCATCGAGTCGGTGATGCCATCCAGCCATCTCATCCTCTGTCATCCCCTTCTCCTCTTGCCCCAATCCCTCCCAGTATCAGAGTCTTTTCCAATGAGTCAACTCTTCGCATGAGGTGGCCAAAGTACTGGACTTTCAGCTTTAGCATTAGTCCTTCCAAAGAAATCCCAGGGCTGATCTCCTTCAGAATGGACTGGTTGGATCTCCTTGCAGTCCAAGGGACTCTCAAGAGTCTTCTCCAACACCACAGTTCAAAAGCATCAATTCTTCCACACTCAGCTTTCTTCACAGTCCAACTCTCACATCCATACACGACCACAGGAAAAACCATAGCCTTGACTAGATGAACTTTTGTTGGCAAAGTAATGTCTCTGCTTTTTAACATACTATCTAGGTTGGTCATAACTTTCCTTCCAAGGAGTAAGTGTCTTTTAATTTCATGGCTGCAATCACCATCTGCCGTGATTTTGGAGCCCCCAAAATAAAGTCTGACACTGTTTCCCCATCTATTTCCCGTGAAGTGATGGGACCGGATGCCATGATCTTCATTTTCTGAATGTTGAGCTTTAAGCCAACTTTTTCACTCTCTGCTTTACTTTCATCAAGAGGCTTTTTAGTTCCTCTTCACTTTCTGCCATAAGGGTGGTGTCATCTGCATATCTGAGGTTATTGTATTTCTCCCAGCAATCTTGATTCCAGCTTGTGTTTCTTTCAGCCCAGCGTTTCTCATGATGTACTCTGCATAGAAGTTAAACAAGCAGGGTGACAATATACAACCTTGACGTATTCCTTTTCCTATTTGGAACCAGTCTGTTGTTCCATGTCCAGTTCTTAACTGTTGCTTCCTGACCTGACTATAGGTTTCTCAAAAGGCAGGTTAGGTTGTCTGGTATTCCCATCTCTTTCAGAATTTTCCACAGTTTATTGTGATCCATACAGTCAAAGGCTTTGGTGTAATCAATAAAGCAGAAGTAGATGTTTTTCTGGAACTCTCTTGCTTTTTCCATGATCAGCAGATGTTGGCAATTTGATCTCTAGTTCCTCTGCCTTTTCTAAAACCAGCTTGAACATCTGGAAGTTCACAGTTCACATGTTGCTGAAGCCTGACTTGGAGAATTTTGAGCATTACTTTACTAGCATGTGAGATGAGTCCAACTCTCTAGTGTACAAAGTACTATTTATAAATTATATCCCAAGCTATGTTGTAGTTTAGTTGCTAAGTCATGTCCAACTTTGCTGTGACCCCATGGACTATTGTGGTCCACCAGGCTCCTCTGTTCATGGATTTCTCAGGCAAGAATACCAGAGTGGGTCACCCTTTCCTTCTTAGGGGATCTTCCTGACCCAGGGATCAAACCTATGTCTCCTACATTGAAAAATGGATTCTTTACCACTGAGCCACCTGAGAAGCCCATCACAGGCTATAGAAAGGTAGTAATTAGAAGAGGATGCAGGACTGGGATTTAAAGGACTAGAACTCTAATTTTACTCTGCTCTGAACAATCTAAGTTGCCATAAGAAGTCACTTAACTTCCCTGCAAACCAGTTCTGTCATCAAACAGAAATATATTAGATGTTCTTCCTGCCTCGTAGAGTTATTATGAACCTAGATACATTTTACTCACAGCTTGCCATTGTTGTTATTGGCAACAAAAAAAAAATGGTAGGGTTTGGACACTCCGTAGTCACTCATGCCAACAGGTCAGAAAACACGTGAAGTTAAAATATGCTCAGAAGAATATTCGTTCTCTGTTTTACTTTCTTTTTAGAGCAGTTTTAGGTTCACAGCAAAACTGAGTGGATAATATCTTGTATACCACATACAAGGCTTCCTTGTCGACTCGGACAGTAAAGATTCTGCCTGCAGTGCAGGAGACACGAGGTCAATCCCTGGGTTGGGAAGATCCCTTAGAAAAGGGAATGACTACCCACTCCAGTAATCTTGCCTGGAGAATTCCATGGATAGAGGAGACTGGCGGGCTACAGTCCATTGGGTCACAAAGACTCAGACATGACTAAGCAACTAACACTTAACTTCATACCATATACCACTTGCCCACACCTCCTCCCCTCCAGCTGGGAGATGCACAACCTTCCCCACCATCAACATTTCATAGCAGAGTGGTATGTTCATTACAATTGATAAGCCTACACTGACACATCACTATCACTCACAGCACAAAGTTTACATTAGGGTTCATTCTTGGTGTTGTACAGTCTGTGTTTTTAGACAAATGCATAATGACATGAATCTACCATTAGAGTATCAAACAGAATAGTTTTACTGCCCTAAAAATCCTCTGTGCTCAGCCTATTCATCTCTCCCTCCCTCATAACCCCTAGCAACCACTGATCCTTTTACTGTCACCATAGTCTTGCCTTTTCAAAGCTGTTTTATAGTTGGAATTATATAATATGTAGCCTTTTCACTGGCTTCTTTCACTAAGCAACATGCATTTTTTTCCTTCATATCTTTTCCTGCCTGGATAGCTCATTTCTTTTTAACACTGAATAATATTTCATTGAATGAATATAACACAGTTTATTCCGTTCATTTATCCAGTGAAAGGCATTTGGTTGAGTCCAAGTTTTGGCAGCTATGAATTAAGCTGCTATAAACATCTGGGTACAGATGTGGTTTTTGTGGACATGTTTTCAACTCATTTGAACAAATACCAAGGAGTGAGAATATTGGATCATAGAGTAAGAATATGTTTAGTTTGATAAGAAACTACCAAACTGTCTTTCAAAGTGACTGTGTTGTGTTGTTCTGTTGTGTCTGACTCTTTGTGACCCCATGGGCTGCAGCACACCAGGCTTCCCTGTCCTTCACCATCTCCCAGAGCTTGCTCAAACTCATGTCCATCGAGTCGGTGATGCCATCCAACCATCTTGTCCTCTGTCATCCCCTTCTCTTCCTGCCTTCAATCTTGCCCAGCATCAGGCTCTTTTCCAATAAGTCAATTCTTGGCATCAGGTGGCCAAAGTATTGGAGCTTCAGCTTCAGTATCAGTCCTTCCAATGAATAGTCAGGACTGATTTCCTTTAGGATTGACTGATTTCATCTCCTTGCAGTCCAAGGGACTCTCAAGTGTCTTCATTAACACCACAATTCAAAAGGATCAGTTCTTTGGCACTCAGCCTTCTTTATAATCCAACTCTCACATCCATACATGGCTACTGGAAAAAGCATATCTTTGACTACACAGACCTTTGTTGGTCAAGTATTGTCTCTGCTTTTTAATATGCTGTCTAGGTTGGTCATAGCTTTTATTCCAAGGAGTGTCTTTTAATTTCCTGGCTGCAGTCACCATCTGCAGTGATTTTGGAGCCCAAGAAAATTAAGTCTGTCAACTGTTTCCACTGTTTCTCCACCAATATGCCATAAAGAGATGGGATCAGATGCCATGATCTTAGTTTTTGAATGTGAATTTTAAGCCAGCTTTTCACTCTTTCACCTTCATCATGGGCAAAGGAGCTTGGTGAGCTAGTTTTCACTTCACTTCACCTTCATCAACAGGCTCTTTAGTTCCTCTTTCCTTTCTGCCATAAGGGTGGTGTCATCTGCATATGTGAGGTTGCTGTTACTTCTCCCAGCAATCTTCATCTTGGCTTGTGCTACATCCAGCCCGGTGTTTAGCATGACAAACTGTACATCTGGTATTCTCACTAGCAATGAAAGAGAGTTCCTGTTGCTCCAGATGTTCGCCAGTCGTTGGTATTGTCAGTGTTTGAGATTTTGCTATTCGAATAGGTGTGTAGTGGTATCTTATTGTCATTTTAATTTGCAGTTTCCTGAGGCATATGGTATTGAGCAGCTTCTCATTTATCACCTGTATATCTCTTTTGTTGAGATTTCTGTTTTGAATCTTTGCCCATTTTTTAATCAAGAGATTTATTTTCTTATTGTAGACATTTAAGTGTTCTTTGAATAGTTTGGAAAATTGCTCTTTACCGGATATGACTTTTCCAAATATTTTCTCCCAGTCTGTGGCTGTCTTATTAATGTCTTGACAGTATCTTTTATATAACAGAAGTTTTCAATTATAATGAAGTTCAAATTTTTATTCTTTCATGGATCATGCCTTTGGTGTTCTATCCAAAACTCATCAATAAGTCCAAAGTACTCTAGATTTTTACCATTATTATTTTCCAGGAGTTTTATATTATTGCATTTTTACATTCAGATCTATGATCCATTTTGAGCTAATTTTTGTGAAGAGTGTAAACTCTGTCTAAACTCAGTTTTTGTGTATGTGGATGTAACTCAGGCAAAGCCAAATGGAAGAGAGGCATAGGATAAATTATGCGGATGGAATGAGGCACGGAGTTTTCATGCCCTCTTCAATGTACACCACCCTTTCAGCACCTCAATGTGTCCAACCCAAAAGTTCGTTCTACACTTTTTTTACTCTTTTTAAACTGTCTATTCCTCACCCAGTCCCAACAGAATGTAAGTTTTATGTGTTAGTCGCTCACTCTAGTCCAACTTTCAGTGACCTCATGAACTGTAGCTCACCAGGCTCCTCTGTCGGTGGAATTCTCCAGGCAAGAACACTGGAGTGGGTCGCCATTCCCTTCTCCATGGGATCATCCAACCTGGGATTGAACTCAAGTCTCTTGCATTGCAGGCAGATTCTTTACCATCTGAGCTATCAGGGAAGCCCGAGCTTTAGGAGGGTAAGGATTTTTGCCTGTTTTGTTCAGTGTTGTAACCTTGGTGCCTGTCACATATTTTAAAAACTATTTTAATTAGTTTTAAACCTATAAAAAATAGCAATAGGAGATAATAGGAAGGTCAGGTTCAGCATATCAATGCAACACTTAGAGCTATTTCTTAGACCATGATCAAGGTTGACTATCATTGGAGGCAAGAGGAAGTACTACAGAAAGAAGTTAAAATATTGGTTTAAGACTGTAAAACAAGGATGAGAAAAAGAAAGCATAAAGAAGAAAACCTACTAAAACCCAGAAACATCACATGTGTGATGTGTTTTATTATTCCCAGCAACACTGTGAAGAGAATATTCTTATTTTAGTCACAGAACAACTTTGGCTAAACACATTAGGTAACTGTCCAATACCCTACAGTTAGTAGGATTTCAATTCTTGTAATAGTTATTTGACTCCAGATTTGATTTATTCTGAAAGTCAAAGAAGTAGAAAAGAAAGAGAAAGGAGATAGAAAGAGCTCCTTTCATAAACGGTGAGATTATGGGAACTCCGTGCCTGCGGGCTAAGTTGATTCAGTCATGCCCAACTCTTTTCAGCGCTATAGACTGCAGCCTGCCAGGCTCCTCTATCCATGGGGTTCTCCAGACAAGAATACTGCAGTGGGATGGTGGGCAGGTTCTTTACCACTAGTGCCATCTAAGTCCATAAAGGAAAAATAAAGGGAGGAGAGAAGAGGTTACTCCATTAACATAGATGAAGAACAAAGCAAAGGGCTTCAACAAATACAGCAATTAAGCAAAACCACAAGAAACTGAAAAAAGGGGCCAGGGGTATAAGAGGCAGAAAAAGAGAAAATGAGGAAAGATCAAAAGGGGGAAATTTAACCTCAAAAGGCATGAGTTAAACATCCCTGAAATAAGCACAGAGGACAGTAACTTCAGGACATGGAAGACCAAAGTAATGCCTTAGGGATTAAAGGTCATGTTTTAGAAAAGGGAGAAGGGGAAAAAATTGATATATTAATATTACTATGTATTACTGGAAACAGAGGTAGGATTTAAACAGGTACGTGTAGATTATTTCTTGAAAATGCCTATATAACACTGCCTGTCAAATGAGAGGGCCCATTCTCCACCACATAAAGCTTTGGGTATTAGGTCAGTGTGGCAATGACCTTCTCCAGGGGTGGACATCACTTCTGAATCCCTGTGGTCCTTACAGTTTTGCTTCTGGCAGTGACTCACTGGAGAAAGAATAGACTGGAGTAAAACAGACCTAGTTTTAAGCCTGATCTATCATTTCTTTAACATGAGTGTTTTCAGGCAAGTCTCAGAATCCTTAAGCTGTAAAAACACACTTCTTGCAGATTCTACTACAATTAAATGAGATAGTGTATGCTGTTTAGTCACGTGCTCAATAAACAGTAACAACTACTATTAACAGCCTCATGTCGGAACTATTAGGTTGGTGAAAATGTCATTGGAGTTTCAGACCATGAATTTTAAATCATTATAATTAGGCTCAAACACATCTTTATTAAGCAAAATAGGAACCATCACAATCAACACATTTTTGCTAACGAGAAATAAGTTTGATTATTCCTGTAGAGTAAAAATCCATGCTTAGGGATTCTGTGAACCCTTGGAAAGCATTTTCTGCCTCCAGCTGTTTTTCCTGAAAAAAGCTGTCAAGATGCTTGAGGAAGTGGTAGTCAGTTGGCAAGAGGTTAGGTGAATATGGTGGATGAGGCAAAACTTCGTAGCTTAATTCATTCAATTTTTGAAGCGTTGGTTGTATGATGTAAAATCAGACATTGTTGTGGAGAAGAATTGGGCCCTTCCTGTTGACTGATGGCAGCTGCATTGCAGTTTTTGGTGCATCTCACCAATTTGCTGAACATAATTCTCAGATGTAATGGGTTCACCAGAACTCAGGAAATTGTAGTGGATCAGATGGCTAGCGGACCACTAACCCATGTGTGACCATGACCTTTTTTTTTTTTTTTTGGTGCAAGTTTGGCTTTGGGAAGAGCTTTGGAGCTTCTTCTTGGTCCAACCACTGAGGTGGTTGTCATATAAAATCCACATTATGTCACACATCACAATCAGATTGAGAAATTGTTGTTGCATAGAATAAAAAAAGACAACACTTCACAACATTTTTTTTTCATTCAGCTCATGAGGCCCCCATTTATCAAGCTTTTTCACCTTTCCAATTTGTTTCAAATGCGGCATGACCATAGAGTGGTCGACACTGAGTTATTCAGCAACTTCTCATGTAGTTTGAGGATCAGTTTTGACGATGGTTCTCAATTTGTTGTTGTCAACTTCCGATAGTTGGCCACTGTGCTCCTTATCTTCAAGACTCTCATCTCTTTTGCAAAACTTCTTGAACCATCACTGCACTGTACATTTGTCAGCAGTTCCTAGGCCCAAATGCATTGCTGATGTAGTGAGTTGTCTTCACTGCTTTGTGACCCATTTTGAACTCAAATAAGAAAATCACTTGAATTTGCTCTTTGTCTGACATCATTTCCCTAGTCTAAAATAAATATAAAATGCACAGCAAGTAATATCATTAGCAAAAGTCATTAAGCGATAAATGTGCATCAAAATGATGTACAACATAACTACATTTATTTAAGAATGCATTCCAGTATCAAATAGCAAAGTTCAACAATGCAAAACCGCGATTACTTTTGCACCAACCTAATACAAGGGCTGAATTCTTCAAATAAAGAACGGGAGGGGAGAGATTGCTGTGTTTGAGGTTTGTTAAATTGTGAAATGAAAGGATCGCAGGAGACATGGTCCTACAAATTACATGAGCCTGGTCATACGAAATATCCAAAAGTTCCTCCGTAAAAATGGAATAGGTTTTGAATAGGTCTGACTGTTCTTAAAAAGTAAAAGAGAACACTGTATTTAAATGGAAACTTGGACACTACTTGCCCAACCCTTGCACTACATCAAGCCTATTCTAACAATAGCCAGAGTACACTGATTACAAATCAAAGCTTCTAGTAGAAAACCCCAGCTTTTCCCTGAAGCTCTGCTTAACTACATGAAGGACTGCAAATATATTTTCCTAGTAACTCAAGCAGTTCACTGACATTTACAGTCTGAACTTTCTCATTTCCTCTTGGTCTTTGGGGAGTAGAGATGTGTAGAAACATGCTGCTTGGTTTAAAATTTTGGCAGTGAGGTGACAGACACTGATCTTACTCCCCTCCTTGGATTTTTTTCTGCTAAGTTTATTCATAGCCCTGTGAAGCTCAGTGAATGAAAAGACTAAACTTTCTCCTTTGCCACCCATTCTAAAAAGTCCCTTGTTGTAAGGCTGGAATATTAACTCTTCCAAGCCTCCGAGGGATAGTCTGGGGGAACTAAGATGTTAAATTGTTTTTCTTTAGTCGCTAAGTCCTGTCTTTTCCGACCCTTTGGATGTAACCTGCCAGGTTCCTCTGTCCATGGGATTTCCCAGGCAAGAATTCTGGAGTGGCTTACTATTTCCTTCTCCAGAGGATCTTCCTGATTCAGAGGTCAAACCCACATCTCCTGAGTTGGCAGATGGATTCTTTACTTCTGAGCCAGTGGAGAAGCCCAAGATGTTAAATAGAGGGAGAAAAAAATGGTTGTGAAACTCCCTGCTTACTTTGAAAGGCAGTTTTCTTATAAATATCTCTTTTAAAAGAAGCCATCTTAATTTTTTATTATCACCCCTGTAATCTCATCATGCATTTCTGACTAATTCACAGTCTTCGGGATTTGGGGGAGGGGGGGTTGAATTTTACCTTAATCTAACCACTGCACAGATAACTTCCAAATTGATCTTCAAAACATGGAATTATTGTCATATATCTTCTCTCTGCCCATGTAAATTGCTCCAAGTGGCCTAAAACATCTTTCAAAGATCGGTTCCAATTTACCTTTGTGTGTTCAACTTCCCCAACACTCTACACAAGTTCTCAATCATTGTCTTGAATAAGCTGGCAGGGACACAGTGCAAGCAAAGGAGATCACTTCTTTCCCATCTCTCCACCATTAATTAATACACTGCCAACAGTTCTTTCTCTACTCTTGTTGAAAAGCTCAGGCAAGTCTCATAGCTCACCCTAGTCATCTGTGGATAATAAAGGATCTTCCAGTTTCCTTCAATCTTAAGAATAATGATACTTTTGTAATTAAAAGTGGCATCCACTGTGATAATCAAAACTTTCATCCAGCCCCTCCATTCAACCTGAAACTTCTCTCTTCTCTTTCCAGGCCATGTGGGTTTCAGGTTCAGAACCTACAGTGAGGAAAGGGCACTGTAGGCCTTTCTGTTCTATCGACTCCCATCACTAAGGAGCCATGGCTTCTTACAACTTTGGGATTGAGAGAGTAGGTAAGGGGTTCACAGAAGAGAACTCAATTCAGTCTTGCCTGGGTGATATTGATCAGGCTCCATCTGAAGGTGATGAAAGGAAATATTTGATGAAAGGGAAATATTCTTTCCCTTGCAGGGGCTCTACAGCTTTGGGGGAGAACCCAGGATGGAGTAAGGCCTTCTCTTGCTGGCTAAATGAGAACTCAGCCCTCTTCCTTTGGGATTCAGGCAGTTCACCCCATTGAGAATCGCTATCATAGTCTTCTGCACCATCACACAGTCCTCTTAGGCAAGTCCTTCTTAAAATGACCCCTAGCCATCCTACCTACATACTTAGCCCACGGAAATCTCACACATATTACCCACTCACAGGCAGCACACGTCCTGCCAGCACCCAAAGCAGCCTCTTTATGCTAGCTCTGCTCCCTCAAGCTGAAATCATAGGAGTCATACATCAGATAAATCAGGTGGCTTCCTTGAAGCACCTCTAATTTACCTGTATCTGAAAAAGATCATTACCACTTTCTTCTCTGATAGAGTCACTGTGAGAAATGGAAAGCTCAAAGACAATTACAGTGGAGAAAACTCTCCTGTGCCCAAACCCAAATATTTCTTTTCTCCAAGTCTCTGATCATACCCTTTGATAAGCGGTTGCTGCCAAAAATAGCTTTCTTAATTTCTTTGCACTTCCTGTATATGTCCATGGCAACTCCACTTAGAATGTTGGTGACTTAGTCCCTGTTGAAATGGTCCAGGTCTTTCGGTCTCAACCAGAGAGATGGAAGAGTCCCGTTTGAACATCCCGCTCTACTAGGCCACCTCCAGGTTGCTCAGCACATTCAGTATTTTCCTTTCTTATTTCTTTGATTATTTTGTCATCAACCTAAGTTCTTTAAACCATTCCCAAAGATCAATCTCAAAGGGACTTTTCAGACCACATTCTCTCTCTACTCACAAATTGAGGAGACCTGTTTTTTAGAAACTCTTAGGTATTCACACTCTCCCTCATAGTCTAGTCATTTCTATGAGTCTATCAACTTATAAAGTTATTTTATCTTTTATGA
Organism: Nanger dama; assembly: GCA_917880005.1. Lineage (NCBI taxonomy): Eukaryota > Metazoa > Chordata > Mammalia > Artiodactyla > Bovidae > Nanger > Nanger dama. Next base: position 2,070,867 of record CAKJTW010000094.1, on the reverse strand, counting down.
AGCATAAGTTTCTTGAAGGAAATAATTGTTTTTTCACACTTATCTTTGTAAACCTTGCAGTTCACCAATCTATGTACTCAAAAACTTCTTTTTTTTTGGTTCTGAAAATTTCAGCTACTGTAAGCCCTAACATTAGGCTCCAAACTTCACTCCTAGAGCAATGACTACAAATGTCTGCACAAAGAGTTGCATATGAGTGTTCAGAGAAACATCTTACTTAATAGTCAAGAACTGAAAACAAGCCAACTGCTCATCAGTTGTGGATGGATAACCAAAGGGTAGCATACCCATGCAATGAAATGCTATTCAACAATACAAAGAACTAAAGCACTGACATGCGCTACGGCACAGATGAACCTCATAAATGTTGAGTCAGGGAAGTCAGATCCATGAAAGATGCACACTGTATGATTCCATTTATATTAAGTGTTCAGAAAAACCAAGCCTATAGAGACATAAACTAGATTAGTTGTTATCTGGACTGGGGTGGGAATGGGGAGCAACTGTAAATGGGCATGAGGGATTTAACAGGAGTGATAAAAATGTTACATAACTCAGTAAATTTACTAAAAATCATTGAATTGTACACTAAAGTAAGTGAATTTTATGATATGTAAATTATGCCTCAATAAAAGTTTTCAGAAACCTGCTTGCTCAGTGGAATTTAGTTGTTTTTTTTCTTTGATGTCAGCTTCTTGTAGGTGTTAATACTGCTGAAGCCTTGAACAGTTCAAAATAGGAGAGAACAGGCCCTCTGGGTCTATGCCTTGTTCACAGAGTCATAAACAAACATATTGCTTCTATATCAAAAGCCAGGATTCTTGAAATTCCATGCGAGGTCAGACCACAGTGAGATTAAGTGCAGCTCTAATGCACTGACGGTTTTCTTGCAGTGAAAAGAGCTGATGGGCTCCCCAAGTGTCTAGCTTAATAATAAAAAGTGACTTGGGTACTGAGAATCTAAATTTCCTCATAACTTGACAATCTCATCTTTGTAGGATTTTAAATTCTAAATTGTATCATTATAGCCAAGCAATTTATAATTCAATAGGCTTCATGAGTATAAAATGACAAATGTGGGATTAATGTTTCCCTCTGGATATTTAAAATAAAATCATGCTTTAATAATTGTCAATATTTTAGCCAATGGCAAACATATATATGCATATATATATATATATTCTGATCCCTGGTGTCTCAGAGGGTAAAGCGCCTGCCTGAAACACAGGAGATCAGGGTTTGATCCCTGGGTTGGGAAGATCCCCTGGAGAAGGAAATGGCAACCCACTCCAGTACTCTTGCCTGGAAAATCACATGGATTGAGGAACCTGGTAGGCTACAGTCCATGGGGTCACAAAGAGTCGGACATGAGTGAGCAACTTCACTTTCACTTTTCATATATATTCTGTTCAGTTCAGTCACTCAGTCATGTCCTACTCTTTGCAACCCTATAGACTATAGCATGCCAGGCTTCCCTGTCCATCACCAATTCCTGGAGCTTACTGAAACTCATAACCATCAAGTCAGTGATGCCATCCAACCATCTCATCCTCTGTTATCCCCTTCTCCTCCCACCTTAAATCTTTCCCAGCATCAGGGTCTTTTCTAGTGAGTCAGTTCCTCATAGCAGGTGGCCAAAGTATTGGAATTTTTAATACATATAATATTTCTAATTATTTTAATTTATATTTTAAAACAATTTAGCCTATTTACATTTAAACTATCATCTAAAGGAATCCATCTAAATGAATTTGAGTAAACTGTGATTTGGTCTTCAAAGAACTTTCTCTTAGCATCTATTCATGAGCTCAGATTCCATGGTAGAGGCTGTACTTCCCAGCACTTAAATCATTTGTGTAATAATAACAACCATACAATAAAAATTATTAATATTCAAATGCATACATGAAAATAAATAATTGACTTGTTTACTGTAACAGCTACAAATACTGTCTGATGAGTAGTAACAGGATATTTAACATAATAATAAAATATATCAAAATCCTCAGCTCTCTACAGCCTTATCACTTTATGACCAGTTATACAACATTCAGAAAACTAAGATCATGGCATCTGGTCCCATCACTTCATGGAAAATAGATGGGGAAACAGTGGAAACAGTGTCAGACTTTATTTTGGGGGGGGTCCAAAATCACTGCAGATGGTGATTGCATCCATGAAATTAAAAGATGCTTACTCCTTGGAAGGAAAGTTATGACCAACCTAGATAGCATATTCAAAAGCAGAGACATTACTTTGCCAACAAAGTTCCTTCTAGTCAAGGCTATGGTTTTTCCAGTGGTCATGTATGGATGTGAGAGTTGGACTGTGAAGAAGGCTGAGCACTGAAGAATTGATGCTTTTTAACTGTGGTGTTGGAGAAGACTCTTGAGAGTCCCTTGGACTGCAGGGAGATCCAACCAGTCCATCCTGAAGGAAATAAGTCCCGAATATTCATTGGAAGGACTGATGCTAAAGCTGAAACTCCAGTACTTTGGCCGCCCCATGCAAAGAGTTGACTCATTGGAAAAGACCCTGATGCTGGGAAGGATTGGGGGCAGGAGGAGAAGGGGCTGACAGAGGATGAGATGGCTGGATGGCATCATCAACTCGATGGACATGAGTTTGGGTAAACTCCGGGAGTTGGTGATGGACAGGGAAGCCTGGCATGCTGGAATTCATGGGGTTGCAAAGAGTCGGACACTACTGAGTGACTTCACTTTCACTTTCTTTTCATACAAAGATTGGGGTTGCCCTGGTGGCTTAGCAGTAAAGAATCTGCCTGTTGTGTTGAAGCTGTAGGAGATACAAACTCGATTCCTGGGAAGCTCTTGATCCCTCAATAAAATGCCCTGGAAAAGAACACAGCAACCCACTCCAGAATTCTTGCCTGGAGAACCCCATGGGCAGGATACAGTTCACATGGTTAAAAAGAGTTGGACAGGACTGAAAGGACTTAGCATGCATTCATACAAAGATCACAGTAACTGGTAGGTTTAGGTTTAGAGGGTTTTGCATGTCAAGAAGGCATCAGGATTTAGGCTCAGACTCAATCAATACCAGAAATGAACAGGAATGCATGTCAAAAATATTTAACCGGAAGTAATCTTCCTATTTAGCTATGCTAAGGACAAGGAAACAACAGCCAACAGCCAGTCCACCCTGGCATCAACTCAGCTTGGGAATTATTTACTGTCAAATGTATCCCTGGGAGTGCACTAAGCATGGTGACAGAACAGCCACTGTCTGCTTTTGCATCATGCCCACAGTGCCATGGCTGGAACACGGTAGTGCTGGTCGGGGTGCATCTTTGCAGGAGGGGGTGGGAAGAGTTCCCCAGGCAAAGAAAGCCCAAGGCAGCAAGTAGCTTGGGGCATTCAAAGGACTTGACCTAAAACTCTGCTAGAGAAAATAGGAAGGGAGTGAGTGAAACAAGTTAGACGGAAGAGATAGGGGCAGAATGGGAAGAGTTCCAGAAGAATTTAGATCATATTCTAAGTCAAGGAATGACACATTATGACTTATATTCTGAAAACATTGTTTGGCTGAGTTGAGAATTAATATATATTTAAAGTTAAAACTGACAGTTTTTAAATGATAAATTAGATACTATAGATGAAAAAGAAGACAGATTAGAACTCCTTTTTAACAATTTTTGTGCATTTCACACCTCTTTTTTGGGTGTACTTCTGCTTCCAACAGCCAGTACTTCTGATTTTGGGGGAAGTGTTGATCTCCAGCTATTGGTACCAACTTGACTTACAGGCATAGAAAGCTTAGATCCTGGGAATGCACATGCTGCTGAGAGAGTATTTAACCAATGATTAACAAGCAAAGGAGTATGAAAGCTCCAACTCCCTTCCTAGGGTCAAGACAACCCTGAGACTTAAATTACGGACCTGAGCTTCCTTGAAAGATTCTATGGAATTTTGCCTGACATTTCATTCCTGCCAGGTGTCTTTTCCTATCATCCTTGAATCCCCAACTTCTTTACTCCCTTCCCCCATGAGCCCTTTCTAATAAATCACTTGCAAGGACTCTTGAGATATGCTTCTAGGCCACCTAGCCCAAGACAAGGAGTCAATGACTCATAGGTTTATGACTTGAGCAGCTTCACAGATGAGTGGGAGGGGAAACAGGCAGTGATCAATAGTAGTGTTTGAGACAATCAACCATGTAACCATGTCATGTAAACTCCCTTGCTCCAACCTGCTTTTGAGTGCTCTTTTACATCTTCAGTTCCCTCGACTCTCTCTCCTTAGTCCTATACATCTGGCAAAACTCTAACCCTAGACAAATCCCACGCGCATGCATGCTCAGTTGTTAGTTCTGTCCGACTCTTTGAAACCCCATGGACTGTAGCCCACCACACTCCTCTGTCCATGAAATTTCCCAGGCAAGAATCCCAGAGTGGGTTGCTATTTCCGCCTCCAGGGGATCTTCCCAACCCAGGGATCGAACCCACGTCTTCTGTGACTTCTGCATTGGCAGGCAGATTCTTTACCACTGAGCCACCTGGGAAGCCTAGATAAATCCTACTCTGTTTATTCACAGCAGCACCTGCACAGGTCATTACAACTGAAGGAAAATACATGACTATGCCAACAGGTTTTGGTTTATGACCACTGATTTCAAGCAAGTCTTTCCCAAAGTCAAGAAATGCTACCACCGTTTCATGTTCCATTACTTATCCCAAGGTCTTAGAAGACCATTGCATGTCTACTCCTCTCTTCTCAAATCTCTTAATACTCCCTTCTCCACCCACATCCTAATGATGTTTGGCTTTCTGTTTCACTAATAAAGTACAGCTAGTGAGAAGAGAACTTTCTCAAGGCTATATCTCAAGACCTTTGCAATTGCTATTCTTTTCTCTGACTCTTTGCTCAGCCATCTGCATATATTATTTCTCACTTTCTTTACGTCTCTAGTATCATCACATCCAGGAGACTTTTCCCTGATCACCCTGCAGTATCCCCTGTTATGCTTATTTATTTTGAACTACAGCACTTATCACCATTTGGTACATTATAAGATTCTGTTTATATTTCCTATTTTTCTTCTCTTTCCTCTATGAGTTTTAAGATTTTGTTTGTTTTTTGTTTTACTGCTCTGTCTTCAGCACCTAGAACACTGTCTGACATAAAGTGAGTTCCCAGGCATTATTCTCTGAAAAAATGAATGAATAGGAAAGATACCCAAGTCTCCAACCAAATAATCAGGTCAAATGTGCAACTGTATAGTAGTTGGGCATTCTTATTATTCAAGTATATTATGTGTATTTTGGTAAATATTTTGAGTTTAATATTTTATCATTAACTCAGCATTCTGATTAGATAAACTGTGTGTGCGTGTGTGTGTGTGTGTGTGTGTGTGTGTGTGTGTGTGTGTGCGCGCGCGCGCACGCACACGCACTAAGCTGCTTCAGTCATGTCTGGCTCTTTGTGACTCTATGAACTATAGCCCACCAGGTTCCTATGTCCATGGGATTCTCCAGGCAGGAATACTGGACTGGGTTGCCATGTCCTCCTCCAGGGCATCTTCCCAACCCAGGGATCAAACCTGCATCTCTTACATCTCCTGCATTGGCAGGTGGGTTCTTTACCACTAGCACCACCAATTATACTGGATATTTAAATTTCTAGAATATTTATCCAATTTTTATTGAATGAAACAATTATGTAATGAGTCATCAATTACTGAATATTGGCTCACAAAATTTGTAAGAAGAAACTCCAGATTTTCTAGCAACAACTTTTTAGCCAAATGCATCAGTTCAGTTCAGTTCAGTCACTCAGTCATGTCTAATTCTTTGTGACTCCATGGACTGCAGCACACCAGGCCTCCCTGTCCATCACAAACTCGGAGCTTACTCAAACTCATGTCCATTGAGTCGGTGATGCCATCCAACCAACTCATCCTCTGTCGACCCTTTCTCCTTCCACCTTCAATCTTTCCCAGCATCAGGGTCTTTTCCAATGAGTCAGTTCTTCACAGCAGGTGGCCAAAGTATCATTTTGAAAAACTGGAGGCATTTCCGGACAAGGAAGATAAGCATAATCTATTTAGTACCAAATATGACTTCTATGATTACAAAACAACATTATTTTTCAGATCTATATAACACAACTGAGGGTAACCCATATGGCTAATTTGCTACATTTTGGTTCTCTAACACTCAGCATTAAAGAGTTCCTCACCCTTTAAACATTTATACACAGAGATACGTGTAGGGACACACCCCTTAACCTGGTATTAATTCTGTTTGGCAGGATAACAGAGGAAAAAAAAGCTCGAATTATTAGCACAGACACACAAAACACTTGCAGCATTTGGCTATCCTTAAAGATTCAGATTCCTGTGTGGAATATCACCCTTTATTGATTTTTGCAAAAGTATTCTGAAGAACAGATAAATGATTTCCCATACCAGCCTCAGCTTGCCTCAATGAATCATCAATCCAAAAACACAAATGGGAAGAACCAGTCCATTTAAAACAGACTGACTTTCTCCAGATCTGGGACATTTATTTCACAGGTAGAGCAACTGCAGAGGTATCAGGGCTTTGGCCAATAGATCCTGAAGCCAATCAATAGAAGAACTGGGTGAGAACAGAGCCCAGTAGTCTTTCTACACGCCAGTATTTTTCAGTCATATTCTCCAAGTCTGAGAGCTTTCCATCATGAAAAATTTTCTCTTGAGAATGTGAAGTTTTATTTTAACAGCATCTTTACAAATTATACATTTATAATAACTATAAAAATGCTTTGTTTTCATAAACAGAAAAATTAAACAACATCAAAGCAATTGACAGATGTCAAACAATCAAAGGGCCCTTCTCAGGATCCATGACATTTCAAGTTTGGGCAACATTACAGGACATCACTATATCCTGTACATTTACTCACAAGGTGACCACTATGTGTTTTGTTTTCAATAGTTCCATGCTGTGAGTCTTGTCCCTCTAACCCCAGCTCACATTTTCCATGCACAGAGCCTTTCCTATTGCCTCTCTTTAGCAGATACACTGGGCAGGGTCTTGGCATATGAGCTCACGAAAGGATATCCTGAAGGAAAATAAAGCCCAGTGGCACATCTGTAAAATCTTTGCCACTCAGCTCAATAAGCATTATATTCTTCCTACCATGTGCAAAGAACTTCCTTAGGTACTGCGAAACTTATGATGACTAACAAGTTCTCTGACATGAATGAAGGCATCTACAGCCTAGAAGGGGAAACAGACCAAAAGAGCTCTATTATGAAGCTGGCTGTGATATGTTTTGTAATTGGAATTGCAGTTCAGACATTATAAATTGATTATCTAGTTAATATCTAAAATGTTTAGCATGGGTTTCCTTTCCCTATTTTCAATCTCTTTTTAAGGTTAGTTAATAATATCAGAAGCTGAAGCTCCAATATTTTGGCCATCCGATGCAAAAAGTTGACTCATTAGAAAAGACTCTGACACTGGGAAAGATTGAGAGCAGGAGGAGACCGGGGTGACAGAGGATCAGATGGGTGGGTGGCATGATCAACTCAAAGGACATGAGTTGAAGCAAATTTCAGGAGATAGTGAAGGACAGGGAAACCTGACATGCTGCAGTCCATGGGGTAGCAAAGAGTCAGACACAACTGAGCAAACGAACAACAATGATATCAGATAACTATAACAGAGAAGACTTCCAATATTTACATCTTAATATTCTACATTAAGAAGTTATTTTCCCAAAGGCAACCATGACTGGAACAGATTAGGTAGACATTGAACAATGATTTGTTTAATGAAAGAATAATTGAATATGAAACAGCATTTAGGATTATAACTCCAAACCTGGAAGTAGATTTTAACTTTAAGGAGAATTTTAACTTTAAACTTAAAGTTAAATTAAATCTTTAAGGATAATGAATAGATAGCTTTCATCAGTTCTATGTTCTAGGTTTCAGGGATTAACTAGAGACAGAACACAGGTTGATTACATCTCAGAGGAAAATGTGTTTGCCCTTCAGTCAGTTTAGTTTGTGCAAAACACTAGAGAATTCTAGGTATTTCTTCCTGGTTTCCTGGAAATACTGGTATTCGAGAGACCTACAAGAGCTGTCTTCCCTCTGAAATGTGGCAGGACACAACCCAGGCTGAGCCTGCTGTTCTTCTAACAAGATCACTGCTGCTTTGTAACAAGGCAGTGTGCTCACACAGGGAAGGGAGTGAAGTGTCAGGGCAAGACTGCAGAAATGATGTGTGCAGAACAACATGAGTTCTCAGCGAAATCTCACTCCTTTTGCCTCTATGACCATTTTTTATTGATCTCCTATTTTTATTGAAGTACAGTTGACTTACAATGGCATGTGTATTACTGCTATACAGCAAAATGATTCAGTTATACATATACACATATCCATATGAAATTCAGATATACATACATGTATATGTATAACTGAATATATGTGTATATATATGTACTTCTATATACATATTCTTTTCCATCTCTGGTTTACCAAGATGCAAGCTTTCATATGTAGAACAGATAAACAAGATCCTACTGTACAATACAGAGAACTATATTCAATCAAGTTTGTTCCTTATTGTTGTTCTCACTGAAGACTCACCAAGATTAAAACAAAACTTGAGTAATAACCAAATAGGAATTGGGAGCTCATCCTTAATGTACTCCATTAAGAAAACATAAATTCTTAACCTAAGGAATAGGTTAGCAAGTGAGGTTAGTAATTGGAAAAAAATATCAGTTAAAAATTCAACACCCTCTTTGTTTTTATACTGTTTTTCAAATTTGTATAAGACATTTATCACTAAACCTTTACATTTAATGAATACCATTATATAGATAAAAGTAATTTCATACATCAAGAATGCAATAATGAAGAGTTACATTTCAAACACGACTTTGAATTTACCTGAGGTAAATCCATTATTTTATCCTCCGATTACTACATAATTGACTTTTTAGCCGTGGTATAATTGATATCCACATAAAAGACTTTCCATTAACCAATTCTGGAAATAAAGCTACTATAATACATCTATACAGAATTTGATTTTTCTCACTTAAAGGCCTTTTCAGCTGCAAAAATGTCTTTGCTTTCAAAGCACCTCTGTTTCATGAACTGTGACAAAGTGAAAGGTTTCAACGTGAACATTCTCCTGGTTAACTTTTGCCTGATATTGACTTTAATGATTATCCTGATGAAAAATCACACCAAACGTTTGCATTTGAGAAGCCACTTTCCCCTCCACAGATTCTAGGAGAGACTGGGAAGAATTTGCAGCAGAGAACTGAAGGATAGAGTAGGACTCACTGAGAATACTCAGGATCTTATCAGTAGAAATAGAAAATTGCTTTTGAACATTATTACAGACTTCCTACAGATTCTTGAATCATCAGGAACACAAACTAAGGGGGATCAACTGTGATTATGTTTCTGGTGATCATTGCCAGTTTGAAATAAGCACTTTCACATTTATTTTTAAATAATTGAGAACTGAGTTTATTTTTAAATGTTGGCAAAGGTAGCTTACAATCAACCCACACAGTCTAGTCTCAATGAATCTTAATAAAGCTCTAATCTCAAGACAGAGTGGGCTTTCCAAGTCTTTTGGTGACTAATTCAAAAGTCAGTGTCCTAAAGAAAGGCAAGCATGGAGGTGAATAAAGGATCTGTATGCTACAGTGGTGGCATCTGACTTTAAAATAAGGGTAATTTCTTATGAGCAACCAGAGCAGAGTGCAGAGGCTGGTGAGCTTTGAACCCACATTACAAAGCAAGGGGAGATATCTTCCTGCCCTGGTGTGGCGTGGGTGTCACCAGAAGAGATATGCAAGCTGTTTTCTAAGTTCCCACTGAAAAGATAGATACCTGGATCTCCTATCCTAAGCAGGAGCTCAAAATGAAAAGGAAAACAACTTCAACCTCATATTAAATTTGAGTTATGGTGCTACAGAGAAGCTGATATTTCCAGGAAGAGTTATAACTGCAGCAAAAGGGCCATTTGCTTCCAACTTTGAAAGAATGACGGCCCACCAGGGTCTCGGTACAGCCCACCTACCTGCAGCTCTCAGCTTTTCACACAAAATAGCAGCTTTTTGCCATTTTGCTATTGGCCAAAAAAAAAAAAAAAAAAGCAGTCTTGAAGAGGTTTCTTGGTGTAACATTAGCAGTTAATCAGATAATTGCTGAACCTCTTGCCAATAGCCTGCAGCCATTTGCTGTTCTGAATAATAAGTGGATTATTAATTTCTTCATCCTAGCCCTGAGCCCCAACTCCTGCTCCCTCCGCTGCCTCCTGCCTCCCCGCTGTGTCAGCAACCCCACACACAAGCTTAGGCTTTCTATCCTTCACATAAACCAAGACGTAAATTGTTGGTTGTAGACCCCATAGGTAAATCCTTCCAGCATTTAGAATGCAGAGATTGTGGGCGCTCTTATTTTTTTTTTCTTGAGAAAGCCTACTTTCAACTGCTCCAAGGTTATCAGAACCAGACCACAAGGGAAAAGGGCAGTGATGTTGTTCATTTCTACAAAAATCATGTTTGTTTGGCATAAACAGACAGTATGATGCTTGTTGAGTCTTTGCCACAGGGAGTTGGATTTGTCTATCCTTGAGCACCTTAATTGAACACCCATTAATTGCAAGCATTGCCATAGATACTTCAGAAGAAGCAAAGTAAGGCATAGGTTCTGTGTATCCCAGGTAATCCTGTCCTACAGAGGGCAGAGATCCCTACACACTAAGTAAATATAAGCAACAATGAGAGATGCCAAAGCGAAATATAAAACTATGCTAAAAGAAACTCTAAGACAAGAGAACTGACCTGCTCAGACACTCAGAAAAAACATTCTTCAGAAGAGGGATGCATTTGAGAAGCCTGGGCATGGGCTGGGATTGGGAGATGAGAAAGATACCCTATGAAGAGGGAAGAACTGGCATAAACCTAAACCTTCTCCAGATTCACTCACTCATTGGGGTCATTGTATATATCAGGCACTCTGCTGGTCTCTGGAGATGCAGATCAATAAGACACAGTCACACCCTAGGCAGGAGACAGACAAGTTAACAAATTACTAAAAGATGATGTGAAATAGGGCAAAAAAAATAGGTTCAAAGTGGGGAATTTTTTTTTAACTGGAGCATGGGGAAGAAGAGATAATAAGCATGGAAAGATCAATTAGTGCCAGAGTGAAGAGTCACAAAAGCTATAGGATAATGAACTAATGACTCAGGAGCTAAATGTGGAATTGGAGATTTAAAAAAGGCAGGGTAGAATCATGAAATATTTCACAGGGAGAATCACTGGGAGGCAAGGGGGAAAGAAAATAAAGCAAAAGCACTCTAAGTTATCTCTGAAATTTCCTCAACATAGCTTCATAAAATTAAACTCTAAACTATGCTCTTTAAAAATATTAGGATTCATAAAGTAAATAAATTCCACCATTAATCCAATAAAATTTCTGAGTATTCACTAAGTGCAAGGTATTACATTAGACACTATAAATAATAACACTATGACAATAAACAACTTCTAAAAATAAAAATAAAAATAAAAATATTAGGATTCAATTAACGTTGTCCAAATTTAGCAAAAAGGGATCAGGAAGATATAGACTAATTCTTATGTGAAAAATGATACCAGGAATCAAGCAATTAACTCACAGGCATGTAGAGCTAGAAAATAGCCTAGAAATCACTTAAACTACCTTCCTCATATTGCAGCTGAGGCTATAAACTCAAGAGAGGGTGAATAGCTTTTCCAGGGTCATACATTTAAGAAAGCTGACACTAGATCTAGAAGGGCTTTTTCCGAGTTCTGATTCAGAGCCAACTAAAGCCAGGGTTCTATTGTGCAATTTAAGTTTGCACAGTGGTGGCAACCAAGACTTGTACACCAAAAATGATCCTCTGGTTTCCACGGTTGTCATCCTAACAAGCCGGCATCCATCCATCTTGTCTCGAGCCCTAACCCACTTCACAAAACTACTGGAATGCTGTTTCTGAACATTCATCTGATCACACATTTTCCTTCAGAAAGCCCTGAGTAGACCTTATTTTAGAAACGGCTTGGCCAACACCTAACACTAGCAAGTGCACCCCCTCGCAGCACCTCCCACCTTCACAACTCCTGATCCAGCCAGTCAGTGTAACAGACATCCCAAGACATGCCTCTACGCCTTTGCTGACACTGTTCTCTCTGCTTGGATGGCCTTTTGCAAATAAGAGACAAATGGGTGCGATCAAGTATTAAGAGGTGCCCTGAGAAAGAGCTGGACAGAATATGGCAGGACACAAAAGAGGGCGCGACTTCTTCCATTTGTCATGATCAGGAAAGGTTTCATATAAAGCTTTTCCTTTGAGCAGAGTCTTAAGGATGAGTAGGTGTTTCACAGACAGATAAAACGGGACTTAGGGTTTCAAGCCGCTTTTGCACTACAAATGCCACAGCAGTTGTGACAGACACTCTGTGGCATGCAAAACCACAAACATTTACCATCTGCCCCTTAACAGAAAATGTCTGCCTATTTCTTTCTTGCTTATGAGCCCTTGGAGATCACAGAAAAATTCTTTTTTACTGTCTTGTTCTTAGCATTTAAATGATACTCAACAAATGTTAGTTGAATAAATGAATGAGAAAAAGTAAATATGTTACACATTTTCTAGGAAAGAAGGCAAGGAGACAAATGAAAAATTTAGAAAAAGGCTCTTCAATAGAGCTTATATTTTAAAAAATTATATTAGCTCGGTCAGTGTTTTGATTATTATGGAACCATCTCAATTATCCACAACAGTTCCTTCTGCCCCTATACAGTTGAGGTTTTGCTTCTCAGGGTTGACACTGAATAATTTTTTAAAGATTTTTTGATGTGGACCAGTTTTTAAAAGTCTTTCTTGAATTTGTTACTATATTGCTTCTGTTTTATGTTTTGGATTTTGGCCGTGAGGCATGTGGATCTTAGCCCCCTGACCAAGGAGCATGCCCACACCTTCTGTATCAGAAGGCCAAGTCTTAACCATTGGTCCACGGAAGTCCTGGCACTGTATGCTTATAGAAGGACTCGAGTGTGATGGTTCAGCGAAGATGAGAAAGAAAAGTCCCCAAATATGACAAACTTTCTGTATCCATTTTGACAGCCAGCAGTGAGTACGAAGAGTCTACATCTCTTTAGGATCAAGTAGTCAGGGGAAGTCACCCACATCACAGGTGGCACAAGCGGCTTACATACCTGTTCATTTGTCAGAAAGCCCCTAATGGAGTGGTCACCACTGTATAGCCTGGAGCACGAGTTTATCACAAGGAAATTGGTTCCTAAATGTAAAATTCAATACATCAAATTCCACCAGGCAGACCAGAGAGAGAGACAGAAAGGAGATTTAATTGCATTTGACCATCAGAGCTCCTATACATTCACCATTATTTACCCAAAAGCCTGCAGGGAAGCAGAAGTGACAAGTAAAACTTTATTCCCCTGATGAATTTTTCAGGGCCACTCTTAATATTGGAGCTTTCAAGATGAGAAATGATTATATTTGACTGGTCCTCAAAGAATCTCATCACAGAACAGGCCCACATCTAGGGGCAAGACACAAATGGATGGGACTTTCAACTTGGACTCCAGCCATTCCGTCACCAAAATGTATTGGAGCAGAGGTCGGAGATAGGTATTCCCAGAAATAAAAGAAAATACGAAGCCTAAACCTTGCTCTTGGGTAACCCATAGGGGAAATGGATTAAGAACAAAGATACAGGGTAAATTACTCAGTCTAAGAATGACGGTAAATGGAAAAGAGTGGAAGGACTATCATTATCAGAGCTCTGGAGAGGAGGCAGAGTTATTAAGAAAATATTCTCCATGAAGGGGGCAAAGTTTAAAGGGTCTAAAATGGTGTGGCTTGGCAGAGAAGGATGCTAGAAGGCAACTGCAAACTGAGGTGCCTGGTCTGAAATCCATGGCAGGGAGTAACAAGAGATGAAAGCAGTGAAATGTGGGCAGGTAATTAACTCCAGCAGGCCTTGAAACATGTGCTGAGAAGCACAGGTTTCATAATAAAAATATCTTATGGTTAAAGCAGTGTTGCTTTGCAAATCATGTTCACGTACATTTTTTCCTCCCAGTAACCTAATTCCTGTAGATTGAAATCTTCTGTTATACTTCATCCTGTCTGCTTCACCTCATCTTCAACACATCACCTATCTAACCTCTAAACATATGCTGAAATGAAATTTCTTCTGGGGAAGGTTTCCTTGACTCCTAGACTAGATCTGATCTCCATTTTCTCTTCGATTATTCTCAGAATAGCCTGTGAAATTCCTAAGGAAGGTAACCTAGAAATGGTATGGTTGTGCCATTCCCCAAACTTTTCAGGAACTCAAGCCTGCTCCAGTCTTTCACTCTAAGACCCAAAGAAGCAACCCATATTCTCATGATCCAAGATGCAGCTGTGACCAGTACTACCTTCCAATCAGCAGAAATAGAGGAAGGGACAAGAACAAGGGACAAAGGATACCCATCAGGTGCTCCTGGGGATGGCTGCTGGACAGTGCCCCATGGCGTTTTCACATTTATCCTACTCATCAGAACTTAGTTACATGACCTCCTTCACTGAAAAAAAAAAAAAAAAAGGTTGGTAGCAATGGGTAGACCTAGAGATGGTCATACTAAGTGGAGTAAGCCAGACAGAGAATGACAAATACTATGTGATATCAGTTACATGTAGAACCTAAAAAAACAGTTTTGATGATACAAATGAACTTACATACAAAACAGAAATAGACCCACAGACATAGAAAACAAGATTATGGTTACCAAAGTGGAAAGAGAAAAGGTAGGGATAAATTAGAAGCTTGGGATTAATGTATACACACTGCTATATATGAAACAGATAACCAACAAGGACCTTCTGCATAGTATAGAGAACTATACTCAGTATTTCACAACAACATATAAGGGAAAAGAAACAATCTGAAAAAAATAGATATATGTATGTACAACTAAATCACTTATTGTACACCTGCAACTAACACATTATAAATCAACTACACTTCGATTAAAAAAAAAAAACCAGCATATTGACAGCTACAAAATTCTGCTACTCTGGAATATAAGGGAAAAAAATATTAGAGGACAACTAGGAGTCTCTTGTTGTTGTTGCTCAGTAACTAAGTTGTGTCCAACTCTTTGCAACCCCATGGATGGCAGCATATCAGGCTTCCCTGTCCTTCACTATCTCCTGGAGTTTGCTCAAACTCATCACCATTGAGTCAGTGATGCCATCCAACCATCCAACCATCTCATCCTTTTTCATCCCCTTTTCCTCCTGCCCTCAATTTTTCCCAGCACCAGGGTCTTTTCCAATGAGTCAGCTCTTCATATTAGGTAGACCAAGTATTGGAGCTTCAGCTTCAGCATCAGTCCTTCCAATAAATACTCAAGGTTGCTTTCCTTTAGGATTCACTGCTTTGATCTCCTTGCTGTCCAAGGGACCCTCAAGAGTCTTCTCCAACACCACAGTCTGAAGTCATCAATTCTTCAGTACTCAGCCTTCTTTATGATCCAACTCTCACATTCATAAATGACTTCCGGGAAAACCATAAACTATATGGACCATTGTCAGCAAGGTGATGTTTCTGCTTTATAATACACTGTCTAGGTTTGTCATAGCTTTTCTTTTAACGTCTTTTAATTTCATGGCTGCAGTCACCATCTGCAGTGATTTTGGAGCCCAAGAGAATAAAGTCTGTCACTGTTTCCACTTTTTCCCATCTATTTGCCATGTAGTGATGGGACTGGATGTCATGATCTTAGTTTTTTGAATGTTGAATTTTAAGCTAGCTTTTCACTCTCATCTTTCACCTTCATCAAGAGGCTCTTTAACTCCTCTTTGCTTTCTGCCATGGAGGTGATGTCATCTGGCAATCTTGATATTTCTCCTGGCAATCTTGATTCCAGCTTGTGATTCATACAGCCTGGCATTTTGCATGATATATTCAGCATAGAAGTTAAATAAGTTAGATGAAAATATACAGCCTTGATGTACTCCTTTCCCAATTTGGAACCAGTTCATTTTTCCATGTCGGATTCTAAGGGTTGCTTCTTTTCCTGCATACATATTTCTTAGGAGACAGGTAAGGTGCTCTGGTATTCCCATCTCTTTAATAAGTTTCCAAGTTTCTTGTGATCCAAACAGTCAAAGGATTTAGCATAGTCAATGAAACAGAAGCAAATGCTTTTCTGGAATTCCCATGTTTTCTTCATGATCCAACAAATGTTGGAAATTTGATCTCTGGGTCCTCTGCCTCTTTGAAACCCATTTTGTACATCTGGAAGTTCTTGGTTCACACACTGTGGAAGCTTAGCTTGAATGATTTTGAATATAACCGTGCTAGCGTGTGAAGTGACTGCAATTGTATGGTAGTTTGAACATTTTCTATCACTTCTCTTTTCCAGTCCTGTGGCCACTGCTGAGTTTTCCAAACTTGCTGATACTGAGCAGCACTATATTGAGTGCAGCGCTTTAAAAGCATTACATTTATGATTTTAAAGAGCTCAGCTAGCATTCCATCACCTCCAGTAGCTTTGTTCATTGTAATGCTTCCTAAGGCCCACTTGACTTCACACTCCAGGATGCCTTCCTCTAGGTAAGTGACTACACCACTGCAGTTATCCAGGTCAGAAGACCTCTTCGTATAGTTCTTCTGTGTATTATTGCCACCACTTCTTAATATCTTCTGCTTCTGTTAGATCCTTATGGTTTCTGTCTTTATTGTGCCCATCCTTGCATGAAATATTCCCTTGATATCTCCAATTTTCTTGGGGAGATCTCTAGTCTTTCCCATTCTATTGTTTTCCTCTATTTCTTTGCATTGTTCACTTACAAAGCCTTTCTTCTCTCTCCTTGCTATTGCCTGGAACTCTGCATTCAGTTGGGTATGTATTTCGGTTTC
This sequence comes from Nanger dama, assembly GCA_917880005.1. Taxonomy (NCBI): domain Eukaryota; kingdom Metazoa; phylum Chordata; class Mammalia; order Artiodactyla; family Bovidae; genus Nanger; species Nanger dama. The sequence continues at coordinate 2,053,918 of CAKJTW010000094.1, read as the reverse complement.
TCCTTTGTCTTTCGCTTCTCTTCTTTCCTGAGCTATATGTAAGGCCTCCTGAGATGGCCACTTTGCCTTCCTGCATTTCTTTTTGGAAGGTGGTTTTAGACACAGTTTTTGAGGTACTAGCCTACTGTGCTCCCTCTTTGCCTGGAAAACACAGCTTTCTACCATGACAGGCTCCATATTTCTGTTTGGCACTGGTGCACAGTGAGTCAAATTTTTGCCAACAAACCTGGGGCTCATCTAGGATCTGCTCATGGGCAGGAGGTTCTGTAGGGTCCCCTGGCTTGATCCAGTGCTTGGGGGTTTCCCCCCTCACCAGGCTCCTCTGGAAGAGTAGAGGTTTAGAGGATTTCTCTGAGGCTAGCTGTCTCTTACACAAGTCCAACAATTGACAGTGAAATTAACTGTTTGTAAGTCTATATTTATAGATTATTTTTGGCCTGTTAGCTTCACTAGATAATGCACAGTGTCAGAGCAAGAGCTGAACCTACTTTTCTCACCAAGTTATCCTCAACACTTGGCAAGTTGCCTGGTGCAAGGTACAAGATATAGATAGCTATCAAAAAAAAAAAAAGATGGTTGAATGAACGTTGATGACAGTGGGTTTGCTGCTGCTGCTGCTAAGTCACTTCAGTCGTGTCTGACTCTATGACCCATAGACGGCAGCCAACCAGGCTCCCCTGTCCCTGGGATTCTCCAGGCAAGAACACTGGAGTGGGCTGCCATTTCCTTCTCCAATGCATGAAAATGAAAAGTGAGAGTGAAGTCGCTCAGTCGTGTCCAACTCTTGGTAACCCTATGGACTGCAGCCCACCAGGTTCCTCTAGGTTTAAAATGTGCCAGTTGCATAGAAAAACAATACTGAAAATCTGTTCTTCAGGTTGTATGAGAGATATTGGATACAAAAGGATGAATAAAATAAGGTCACCTTGTGGTGGGGAAAGAAAAGCTTTCACTTCTAGTGTTGGCCTTCAGATAACACATTGTCTCTCCAAATGATACATGATTGATCAGGCTAGGGGGCTTCCCTGATAGCTCGGTTGGTAAAGAACCTGCCTGCAATATAGGAGACCCCAGTTTGATTCCTGGGTTGGGAAGATCTGCTGGAGAAGGGATAGGCTACCCACTCCAGTATTCTTGGGCTTTTCTTGTGGCTCAGATGGCAAAGAATCTGCCTACAATGTGGGAGACCGAGTTTAAAGTATGACCACCCCAATAATTTCTATATTAGAACAAGAGAAATTGCCAAATAACAAAGGAATGCTTTTCTGAGATTAGGAAATAATAGTGAGGGTCTAGATTAGGGAGATGAGATGAACTCCTAGAATCCTTAAAGTCACACAAACAAAATCAGAAGTTAAGTGGTCCCATTGTCATTCAGTTTCTCAGTCGAGTCTGACTCATTGTGACCCCATGGACTGCAGCACACCAGGCTTCCCTGTCATTCACTATCTCCCAGAGTTTGCTCAAACTCACGTTCATTGATTTGGTGATATCATCAGACCACCTCATCCTCTGTCTCCCCCCTTTGGAACACATCAAATCTGATGTCTCCCAAAGTTGAGTAAGCATGAGAATCACCTGGGGAAAATTTTAAATTGCCCCTCACCCTCTGAACCCTAAGGCCTAATGAATCGTTATATTTACACATGAGGCTGAATAAGATTTTTCCCAAGATGTCCAAGTTATTCTTGTTCATAGTTATGCAATAATAGTTCACCACACCTCTCACACTTCAATTCCATACTTAAACTCATGATTTTCATTGGAAAAGACCCTGATGCTGGGAAAGATTGAAGGCAGGAAGAAAGGGGGATGATAGAGGATAAGATGGTTGGATGACATCACTGACTCAATGGACATGAGTTTGAGCAAACTCCAGAAGACAGTAAAGGACAGGGAAGCCTGGTGTGCTGCAGTCCATGGGGTTGCAGAGTCAGACATGACTGAGAGATTGAACAATGACAAATATTTCATAGCCTCCTTCACGGCAAGCATCCAGAATGGAGAGCCTCTGTGCTTAGTCCTGTCTGACTCTTCGCAACCTAGGGACTGTACCTAGCCAGGCTCCTCTGTCCATGGGATTTTCCAGGCAAGAATACTGGAGTGGGCTGCCATTTCCTCTTCCAGGGGAAAATGGCAAGGGAACCCACTAATTCCTCTTTCTGCAGAATCCTAGAGGAAATTCAGTGTATCAGTGGGGCATTGTAGCTAAAATGGATGGATACAGGCCTTGGTACTATATTCAGCTATTGGACATGGATCCTTGGGAAAATTTTATAAATTTTCCAAGATTCATTTTTTCTCATTTTCTCATCTGTAAAATGAGAATCATCAAAGTATAAGCTCAGTAGGTTTTGTTTTGTTTGTGGTAATAAAATGAAATATGTAAGCTGTTAGGACAAATTATTATTTCTTCCAGTTTTTTTAAGACAATGAATGATACCCAGTGTAAAATGTTTTTATAATAGCAAACAGAGAAATATTCTAAAAGATTTGCAAAACCCTCATAACTCATAAGAAACTTACATAAACAATTTGAAAAATAGAAGGAATTATTCTTATTCAAATGGGGAAACACACATTTGACTTGTTTTGATCCTTGTATACTTGTGGTCATAGCTGTTGTTTAGACTCAAAGTCATGTCTGACTCTTTGCAACCCTATCAGCTACAGCCTGCAAGGTCCTCTGTCCATGGTATTTCCCAGGCAGGAATACTGGAGTGGGTAGGCACTTCCTTTCCCAGAGGATCTTCCTGACCCAGAGAATCTTCCTGACCCAGAGATCAAACCTGCAGAATCCTGCATTGCAGGTGGATTCTTTGCTGCTGGGACACCAAGGGAGCCATGTTTATCTGGACTTTTCACCAAATTACAAAAACCTTTTTTCTTCACTAATTTGCCCATGGAAAAGTGACGATTTCTGAAAGTTAGACAATGCAATTATTTCTTGTCGAGATATTTTAAGATTACATTGGCAAACTCTGTGAATTAGAGGTCTCTGTTTATAATGAATTTAGAATTTTTAGATACAGAACCTACTATTCCTGCTTCATTTTCTGTTTCCAGATGTCAGTCAAAGATGGGCCAGTAACAGTGACCACCTTTTTCTTTTTTAATCCTCATGGACCTTAGAACAAAATGTAAGACAGATTATACCCTGCAAGCTGAGGAGTATCTGTTATTTTTGGTGAACAGAGCGAAAGAAAAATTTGAGACATTATTGGGGGTGCTAGTGGTAAAGAACCCACCTGCCAATGCAGGAGACATAAGAGATACAGGTTCAATCCCTGGGCTGGGAAGATCCTCTGGAGGAAGAAATGGCAACCCATTCCATTATTGTTGCCGGAAGAATCCCAGGGACAGAGGAGCCTCACAGGCTACAGTCTATAGGGTCTCAAAGAGTTGGACATGACTGAAGCGACTTAGCATACAAATGAAATAAAAGAACGGGGCTTCAAAATACTACCTGTCAGAAGAAAGAAGACAGTAGAGGGTGTTTTCCACAACTCCCACGTCAGTGCACTGCACCAGGAAAGGGCTGAGAGAGGATACTACAGGAAGATTAAATAGTATCTCGAACAGTGATATCCCCAGAGATCTTAGGCTTTTTTTTCCCCAGGCCTAAAAATTGGCAGAATTTCGAGTAAATCACAAAAGCAATTGTCATCGAGCACATTCGCAGCTGCTCAAACAACTATTTTAAGGCGAAGGAAGCTGGCAGGCAGAGGGAGTCAGGATAAAATGAATCAGGATGGAGAATATAAAATAGGGTGAAAAAATGAAGGGCTGCAACTTCTAAGGTAATTCGGCCTCTGTGTTTGCATTTATAGAGAAGATGGTTGATGGGATTGTTGTCAAGTATGTTTTAACCATTTTAATGCAGGACAGTGTTGCTGTTGAGACTATGGGAAAGAAAATCATAGATCAGTTTCCGAGACAGACTCCAGGTTTAACTCCCTCACAATTTCTCCAATGGTTCAGAGTTGAAATTTTTGTACAGGGATGCCTAAATAACTAACAACCTCTAAGCCTTAAAAAAAAAAAATCAGAATTTAAAAATGATGACAGTGGGAGCAATTGAAAGGGCTGCACAGAGATTCTTTACTGAGTGTCCATTCACAACACCATTCTGAGACTATCATCATAGACAGAGGAAAGTGAAGTAAATCTCCCCACTGTTGTGATGGACATCATTTGTCTCATAAACATTTGGCAAAGCAGAAGTTAGTCATTTCATCATGACACTAATTCACCTATCCAGATGGGATTACATACCATGGAATGCTGTTAGCAGCTAACTTATCTCTAAATATTACAAGCAAAATGTTTCACTGTCTCTTGATGTTTACTAACCTTTCGTGGCTTTCATTTCTAACATAAATCCCTATTAAAATTGGTAGCTGAGTTTGGGCTTATTTTAGTTGCTTTTAAAGATAAAAACATTCTTCAAGGACATTTATACTATAGCTGGCTTCATGACAAGGGAAATAATATAGTTAACGGCTAACACTACAGCCTGATCAGCATTCTAATGTGTGAACCAAAGCAAGGCCAAAATAGTACATCATTCAACTGCAGTATATCTTAACTCCTTCTATAGTCATCTATCATGTATCTTCTGAAAGTCCACCTTGGACCAGTCACTGGCAGAGACAGTGAATGAAAAAGCCCTGGTCACTCTCATCATGTCATTTAGTCTATTTAAACAAATAATTAAATAGGAGCCTGTGTTTTTCTTAACAGAAGAGCAACTTTTAGTGAGAAATAGCCGACATTCAATAAACTGCACGTATTTTAAAGTATATAATTTGATAAGTTTTGACATATGTATACATTAATGAAAACATCACTACACCTAAAATCCATATACATAACCCTCCCTAAGGTCTTCTTGTATTGTACACCTTTGTAATCTTTCCCTCCTGACCCTCCCCATGTGCCTCCTTCCCTGGTATCCACCGATCTAGTCTCTGTCACAAGCTTGCGTTGTCTAGAGTTTTGCGTAAATGAGGTCACACAATATATTTTCTTACTTACGTAGCCTCTTTTGCTCAGTATTATTATTTTAAGAATTATTCATCATATTTGTGTACATACTATCTGGTTTTTGCATTGTTTCATTGTGTGACTATATCACAATTTGTTCTTATATTTGTCTATGATAGATATTTAAATTATTTCCATTTGCAGCCATTAAAAATAAAGCTTCAGTGAAAAAGCCTGGCATTTAATCATATCTGGGTTGTAAGTGAATGTGAGGAGAAAAGAAATTCAGGTAAGAGATGGCTGTACTTTGGGATAAGCCTTGCACTCGGATAAGAGGTTTGAGGGTTTTGTTCATTAACATTTTCCTTGTTGTTGGCAGTTACAGGAATAAGCAGATCTAAAGATGGAAAGAGGGGTTAATTGATACTCTAGGAAGCCCTTCCAGAGGTCCAAATTCAGCAAAACTATGTATATGCTACACAAGCTTTGAAATCAGGCTTCTGATACTTGGGGAAAATAAATGTTTGTCCTTGGAAATTTGCTGCTCTCCAGAGTTCACAGCACCCATCAGCTTGGTCTGGGACCATGTCACCAGAAACCTGGGACCATGGCTCATACATAACCACACCTTCAGCCTCCATTACAGTATCTGTCGTACAGGTTCACCCAGAAAATATTAGTGGAAGAAAGGAAAAGAGAGTGGGAAGGAATAAAGGGTCAAGGGAAAAGGTAAATAAATAATGGATAAAGTGATAAAAGTTGAGACATACAAAACAAATATATTCATCTAAAGGATTAAGTTTGGCTGGAAGCATTGATAAAATAAGACAGATGCTATAAATACTTATATAACACTGAAAAAAATTAATGATGATTTCTGTGTTTAGAAATAAGATAAAAACCCCTGGGCAAGGTGGCCTCTTTGGTGAAATAAAACTTTGTTCACACCTCTATTAGCACTTTTCTCTCTTTTCTTTGTAGTAAATAAAATACCTTAATAGAATCTCACTATGCAATGAGCTTAGAAATGTCAGGTTCTGATGTATTATATCCTCAGTTCATAGCACAGGGCCTGTTGATATTCAAAAGCAGTGCACAGTAAGCTAATTAGTACAGATAACAAGGATTCAATCTTCAATATGCTAGAAAAAGCCATTTAAAGGTCACTGATTTTCCTCTCTCTCCTTAAAGCAAGCAAGACCCTGTGACAGCACTTCTCCCTATACTTCTCACATTTCCCATGTTTGTTCATAATGTTCTCTCTGTCTGAAATTCCCTTCCAAACCTCCATACATATCTGCATTAGAAATCGCAACCATCTTATTAAAACCCACTGAGAAGCAACTTTGAAACTCTGGTATGATTGACTGACAGATCTCTTTCTCTATGCACCCACACTATTTTATTTTCTTTCTCCTCTGGTGCTTATCCCATTATACTTTATATACTATTATGAGTTGTGTATTTGTTTTATCTCTTTTATTAGACTGTAACATTCTTAAGAAAAGAGATCGGTCTTACTCATCTCTATACTTTCTGTGTATGTGTACGTGCTAAGTCGCTCAGTTGTGTCCGATTCTTTGCGACTCCATGGACTGTTGCCTCCTAGGCTCCTCTGTCTGGGATTGTCCAGACAAGAATACTGGAGTGGGCTGCCATGCCCTACTCCAGGGGATCTTCCCAACCTAGGGATCAAACCCAGGTTTCCCACCTTGCTGGCAGATTCTTTACTGTTTGAGCTACCCAGGAATCAAAATGACTTGTAGATAGTAGCAGTCTAAGAAATACTTGCTGGATGAATAAATAGGTCAATGAATAAAAGAAGTTAAACTTTCTAATGTTTACAGTACATGAATGGCTAGAGGGAATACACTTTTCCATATATCTCACCCATTGTTTCTACTGTAATGTGAGAAAACAATAGAAATGCCATTTTAACATAACAGTTCATAAGTAATGAACTCTTTGGTTGTAATGAATTTATGCAAGCAATCAACTGGTTCCTTTAGAGGATCCTGAAAGAATAAAGATGGGAAAGGATGCAAGGCAGAAATCTAGTCTATTTATAAAGACAAACAATGGGAATTTCTGGCATGTGTATACACATATGTATATATACTTAAGTCCTGAAATTAGAATTTTATGGGATAATCAGAAAAAGATCATCAAAGGAAAACGGTAAAAAGAATAATGCTAAAAGTAACGCATTATTATTTTGCTTATGTCTAGCTTCAGCAAAAATCTGGACTCAACTTTATAATTTAGCATATTTGGTACAGTGGGGTACATGCATCCCTATATTTTTATTTTGGAATAAAAAGGGATAAAAATTTCTGCTTTTAGATATAATGAAGTAATTTACTCCAATGAGGACAACTAGAAAAGGCAGGTAAAGAGCAAGAATTATGGTATTACACCACAAAATGTAAAAACAAGAAAGAATAGGGAAAATAACATCTCTAAGACCAAAACTTCTGAGATTGAAGAGATAAATTCTAAGCCTTGAGAGGTGAACTGAAGTTCTGAAGCTGCCTCTTCTTGGGTCCATTTACCAATCCCAGGCATGGCCTGGGGGCTTGAAACCTATGCTTTGCCCTGACCACAGCCACTGCACAAGGACCAAGAAACCTAGCGGTCTGGTGACTGCACAGGCCCGGGATGACAAAACTGGAGACTTCGGGCGTCTCAAACACACTTCCTGTCTCCCCTTTAAACTTGTCAAATTGTGAAACTACACATAACTGGAGATTAAAGAACTAAGTTGAAAATCCCTGAGAAGCAGAACAGAAATTTCCTTTTCAACATAGTTCAGTTTCTGATTAGATTAAAGTGATGGCTATCTCCGTCCCTACTCTCCTGCCTGGCAAAAGAAAAGACAAATCATCTCTGTGAGAAAGAGCATCATCTGGCTCCTCTACAGATTTTACAGTACCCAATATGTAGTCAAAAAATTCAAGGAATGTGTCTAATAGCATACTGAGGGAAATAGACAAGAAGAATGAACTGCAAGGTTAATAGAAAATGTGTAACTGAAGTTTAGACAGAAAAGAAAGAAAATTTCAGAAAATATAAATGATATCATTGGAGTCCTAGAAGGAGAGGAGAGAGAGAACATAGAAATAAAGTGATTATATGAACAAATAATGGCCCAGAATTTTCCAAAATTGATTAAAAAAAAAAAAAAAAAACTCCAACACACAAACTCAAGAAACAGTACAGCTTAAGTAGAATTTTTTAAAGTGCATCTAGGCATATCACAGTCAAACTACTAAAACCCAGAACAAACAGAAAATTTTTATGACACCAGATCTTTGTTATCTTGAAAGGAATAACAATAAATCTGGCAACCAACTTCTCAAAGGAAATAGTATAATCCAAAAAACAGCCAAATCAACATCTCTACAATGTAAAAAGGAAATTCCTGTCAAGCTAGAATTCTATGCCTAGCAAAATAACTTTTCAAGATTTATACTGAAACAAATACATTACCAAAGAAAAATACTGAGAGAATTCATCACTGGTAGACTTGACATATAAGAAATGCTAAAAGGGATTTTGAGGTAGAATAAAAATGATACCAAATGGAAACATGGAAGTAAAAGCAATTCAGATGATGAAGAAGCTAAATATGTATTCATATATAAATCAATGTTCAACACAAAATAATAGTACCAATGTTTAAAATTAAAAGATAGGTGAAATTAAAACACATTTAAAACTATACTGGTAATGTCATGAAACACATTTAAAAAATAGAGGGCAAATGGAACTAGAGGGTGGTAAGTTTCCACTATTATCAGGGCATTAGAAAGAAATAATATACATTGGACTCTGCATACATGCATGCTAGGACACTTCAGAGCTATCTCAGTCTTTGTGACCCCATGAACTGTAGCCCAAAAGGTTCTCTGTCCATGGGATTCTCCAGGCAAGAATGTTAGAGGGGGTTGTCATGCCCTCCTCCAGGGGATCTTCCCAATCCAGGGATCAAACCCATGTCTCTTAAGTCTCCTGCATTGGCAGGAAGATTCTTTACCACCAGCACCACCCGGGAAGCCCTGCACTGGACAGTAACAAGTCAAAAATACTTTTAGTAATCTCTAAGGTAACTGCCTTTCTTTGGGATTGGAATGAAAACTGACCTTTTCCAGTCCTGTGGCCACTGCTGAGTTTTCCAAATTCGCTGGCATATTGAGCACAGCACTTTCACAGCATCATCTTTCAGGATTTGAAATAGCTCAGCTGGAGCTGAGCACCAAAGAACTGATGCTTTTGAACTGTGGTGTCAGAGAACACTCTTGAGAATCCCTTGGACTGCAAGGAGATCCAACCAGTCCATTCTAAAGGAGATCAGTCCTGGGTGTTCTTTGGAAAGAACGATGTTAAAGCTGAAACTCCAGTACTTTGGCCACCTCATGCGAAGAATTGACTCATTGGAAAAGACTCTGATGCTGGAAAGACTGGGGACAGGAGAAAGGGATGACAGAGGATAAGATGGCTGGATGGTATCACTGACTTGATGAACATGAGTGTGAGTGAACTCCAGGAGTTGGTGATGGACAGGGAGGCCTCGCATGCTGGTCGCAAAGAGCTGGACACGACTGAGCGACTGAGCTGAACTGAACTGACTGAAGATACCTACTTCAAAACTATACTGATAATGACATTAAACACAAAAGATCATATACTTAAAATAAAGCTATTATTGTCATATTGGATTTAGAAAATAGCCTCCATAATAGAGGCACACTTAAATAACAGGACACAGAAAGGTTGAGAGTAAAAGTACAGAAAAAGACGTGCCATGGAAACATTAATCAAAATAAAGCTAACATAACAACACCAATGTTAAACAAGGTATATCTGAGGGTAAGAAACATTATTAGAGATTTTAAAGTATTTTTTAAAGGATATGTGGGTCAATCATGAGAAAAATAGCATAGTCCTAGATATTATGCACCCAACAACAGAGTTTTAAATATTTTTTTAATTCACAAAGTATAAAAAATAAACAAATAAATCCAAATCATATTAGCAGACCTTAAAACATTTCTCCCAACAGGTATTAAGAGAAATAAATAAAGCATCCAAAAGACAGGTGAACAGATTCAATGTAGTACTACTCAGCAATAAAAAAAGTAACTACTGATACATAAGGCAAAATGAATGAACAGTAAATTATTATACTAACTGAAAGGAGCTGAACAAAAATGAGTATATACTATATGATTTCATTTCTGTAAAATTCTAGAAAATGCAAATAATCTGTAGTAAAAGAAGCAGACAGGTGACTACCTGGGAACAAGAGGAGGAAGAAAGAAGAGAAGGCAAGTAGAAAAAGAGCTCTGGCAATGGTTTCACGAATTTATAAATATATCAAAATGTATGAAATTGTACACTTTAAGTATGTATACTTTACATTTTCATATGTCAATTTTACCTCAGTGAAATTGTTTTAAAAATCATACAATTAAGACATATACCCAAATGTCATACAGAAATAGAGAGAAGACTTTGCACACAACAGTAGAATTCACATCCCATTCAAGTTCCCGTGGAATATTTACCATATCATCCACAAAGAAGCCTTATAGTAAGAGTTAATTACTCAATATAGTCTCTGATCACAGTGAAATTAGCTCAACTAACAAGAAGACAACTATAAAACCCTAATTCCTTAAAACTTAGATAATATTTCTCTATACAATGGGTCAAAGAATAAATAACAATAGAAATTAGAAACTATTTTGAATTGAATAACAATAAAGATGGAACAGATCAATATTTGGGAGAATGCAGCTAAAGTAGTGCTCAAAGGAAAACATATAGCTTTAAAATCTGTATAGTAGGAAATAAGAGAGCCTAAAACATAATCTAAGAATATATCACACCTAAAGAAAGTACAAGAAAGAAGAGGAAGGGCAAAAGGAAATGAATAGGAAATATCAGTACAATAATCAACAAAATTAAAAGATAAATATTTTAAAGATTTTTTTAATTGGTAAGTCTCTAGCAAGACTGACTGAAAAGAGAAAAAAATAAGACTTTTTTTCTGATTAAAAATAAAGAAAAATACACAAAATCAGAAGAAAAAAAAAAGCCATGAAAATCAAATTGCCAAGTCTCAATATTGCATGAATACAAGCAAGTAAGTTTCCTATTTTTAATTAAATTTATCTCTAATGCAGTTAACTACATTTACATTATAATTTTCTTAATATATGGTAACAATTCTCTTTTCAGATGCCTTTTATGTCTTTGGATTTTTTCTCAACTGAAGTATTTTAAAATATGTATGAATGTCTAAAATTAAATAATTTCTAAACACAGCTATGTTATGCATGTAATATACAGATAACTATTATGAAATTTACAGTTATTTAAATTATGTTAATTTAGTGTTATTTTAAAATTTTAGTGTTCTTTTAAAACTTTGATAACACTATTCTAGAACAACAACAACAACAAAGGCAAGAGCTATGATTACTGTTATGTGGAAACCTTGCTCAAGGTAATAAATACATTGTCCTTGGGTTCCCTGGTGGCTCAGTGGTCAAGAATCTGCCTGCCAATCCAGGGGACATGGGTTCAGTCCCTGCCCAGGAATATCCCACATGCTACAGAACAACTAAGCCCATGCACCACAACTATTGAGCTTGTGCTCCAGAGCCTGAGAACCACCACTACTGAAGCCTGAGCACCTTGTGCTCAGCAACAAGAGAAGCCACCACGATAAGTCCACACGTCTCAACTAGGGAGTGGTCCTGGCTCCATGCAACTAGAGAAAAGCTCGCACCGCCTCGAAGAGCCAGCACAGCCAAAACATAAACACACAAATAAAAATTATAAAAGGAAACAAATACATTGCCATGAATTTCTTTAAAAAGTAAAACTAAAAAGTTACATAGGGATCTGCTTATTTCCATGGTTTTACTTGCTATATAATCATAGTCTAGACAGTAGCTTCCTGAGGTCATGACTATATATACCCCATATCAGAAAGTTGTTAAAACCTACATTTTCTTTGGACTTGTCCATAGCTAAAATTTTCATTTTAATATAAATGTCCAGTAGGTAATGCAAACTCTCTGATAAATTATGAGAGCTAAGAAACAAACGCTAGGCTACACAAGAGAGGCTGTGAAAGAAAGACAGTGAAAGTCCCTCAGTCATGTCTGACTCTTTCTGACCCCAGGACTACAGCCCGCCAGGCTCCTCTGTCCATGGGATTCTCTAGGCAAGGATGCTGGAGTGGGTAGCCTTTCCCTTCTCCAGGGGGTCTTCCCAACCCATGGACTGAACCCAGGTCTCCCGCACTGCAGGTGGATTCTTTACCACCCCAGCCACCAGCAAAGCCCAAGAGAGACAGAGTATCTCCAATAAATGGCCAAGGAAGACTGAAAGCTTTCTGTTTACTAAAACAATTTTAAGTGAATCCTTAGTCTCTCAGGTCAATGGTGTGAAGATGAAAGAGAATTCAACTCAAATTCTCACTGAAAAAATATTTTACATACAAGCCTTATATGATATTAAAATGTACTTCATGCTGAGACTCTTTTATATAAACACGGATGCAAGAACGGAAGCAGTTCTAGAGAAAAGCACAATAACAACCACAAGAACAGCATTATATTATATCACTAGTTTATATGGTAGAAATTCATACCAACTGCTGTCATCTGACTGATTTTTCATATTCACTATCCAATGATGATATTCACATCATTTTACATATATATATATATATATGTTGCATATACATATATATGTTCAGTTCAGTTCAGTTCAGCCGCTCAGTTGTGTCTGACTCTTCGCGACCCCATGAATCGCAGCACGCCAGGCCTCCCTGTTCATCACCATCTCCCAGAGTTCACTCAGACTCACATCCATCGAGTCCGTGATGCCATCCAGCCATCTCATCCTCAGTTGTCCCTTTCTCCTCCTGCCCCCAATTCTTCCCAGCATCAGAGTCTTTTCCAGTGAGTCAACTCTTCGCATGAGGTGGCCAAAGTACTGGAGTTTCAGCTTTAGCATCATTCCTTCCAAAAAAATCCCAGGGCTGATCTCCTTCAGAATGGACTGGTTGGATGTCCTTGCAGTCCAAGGGACTCTCAAGAGTCTTCTCAACACCACAGTTCAAAAGCATCAATTCTTCGGCGCTCAGCCTTCTTCACAGTCCAACTCTCACATACATACATGACCACAGGAAAAACCATAGCCTTGACTAGACGGACCTTAGTCAGCAAAGTAATGTCTCTGGTTTTGAATATGCTATCTAGGTTGGTCATAACTTTTCTTCCAAGGAGTAAGTGTCTTTTAATTATGTTGCTTGGTTGCTAAACATCATATTCATGTTTATATATATACAGTTGTTTAAACATGTATATGTTAGTGCTTAGTTGCTAAGTCATGTTCAACTCTGCAAAACCCATGGAATGTAGTTTGCCAGGCACATTTGTCCATTCAATTCTCCAGGCAAGAATACTGGAGTGGGCTGCCATTTCCTTCTCCAGGGAATCTTCCTGACCCAGGGATCAAACCCAGGTCACCTGCATTGTAGGCTGATTCTTAACCACTGAGACACCTGGAAAGCCACATATATATGTGCATATATATACATATATAAATTGTAATTATTTTATGAAAATGTTTAAATGAGTTTCATTATCTTCTACTTATCTCCCTTTTTATCTCCAAAACTATATAAATCAATGCCAATTTTACTGTGCACAAAGTTCACTATTTTAGATGGTGTTTATATCAGTGATATAAAGGAGGAGTAGTACTGAAGAATTGATGCCTTCGAACTGTGGTGCTGAAGAAGAGTCCTGAGAGTACCTTAGATAGCAAGGAAATCAAACCAGTCAATCTTAAGGGAAATAAACCTTGAATACTAGTTGGAAATCGATCCTGAATACTCATTGCAAGGACTGATGCTGAAGCTGAAACTCCAATATTTTAGTCATCTGATGGGAATAGCTGACTCACTGGAAAAGTCCCTGATGCTAGGGAAAAGATTGAGGGCAGAAGGAGAAGAGGGTGTCAGAGGATGAGACAGCTGGATGGCATCACCAATGCAATGGACATGAATTTGGGCAAACTTTGGAAGACTGTGAGGGTCAGGGAGACCTGGCATGCTGCAAGCAGTCCATGGGGCTGCAAAGAGTCAGACAAGACTGGGCAACTGAATAACAATATCAGTGATCATGGGACCTCTCCTGAGAAATGTGTGGTGGAAAACGACAAAAATCCCATGAAAACAGCTCCTTTGAATTTTAATTAGTAAATGCATTTTTACTTTCATAATATTAATATTACCCTCACATATTTTAGTTAAAACCTATTGCTACTTAAAAATAGTTCATAATTTTTATAATTTACCATGTTGTAAAGAGGAAAACAATATTAGTTATAGCTCTGTTTATCTTTCTTTCATTGAACTCCTTATGAAAAAATAATCTCTATATTTATAGAATTTTTCACTTAGGAAATTCAAACTATTTAACAACTATTATATTCCCTGATAGCTCAACTGGTAAAGAACCCACGTGCAATGAAGGAGACCCCGGTTTGATTCCTGGGTTGGGAAGACCTGCTGGAGAAGGGATAGGCTACCCACTCCAGTATTCTTGGTCTTCCCTTGTGGCGCAACTGGTAAAGAATCTGCCTGCAATGTGGGAGACCTGGGTTTGATCCCTGGGTTGGGAAGACCCCTGGAGAAGGGAAAGGCTACCCACTCCAGTATTCTGGCCTTGAGAATTCCATCGACTGTATAGTCCATGGACTCCCAAAGAGTCAGACATGACTGAGCAACCTACACTTTCATATCAAGATTATGGCAGAGTGATAAAAATTAGATTATTTAACTTGAAAACTCCCCCAATCACAAGATAATCTTGTCAATCACTCACTCAGTTTAGGACTGAAAATCTTCCATAGCATCCTTTTCAAATTTTGAAAAGGTTTTGATAAAAGAACCCTAAATAGTGGAATTAGCACTAGAAAAGTAGCACATCACAATATACTATTAATGCATTTTCCTATTATAATCTTTTTTTATGGTTTTCACACATGTGCATTACTGGCTGCCCTTGATACCAAATGAATCTATTCCATCTACTTCATTATAGCCCTTAAAATATTTGAGCATAGCTATCACTGTCCCCCTGACTGTCTCCCCATTATTATGTTTTCCCCATAACAACTCATTTGACACAGTTTGGGTTTTCTCCATTCTGCTCTACCATCACCATTTGTCTCCATCTTTCATAAGCTGCAATTCTACTATAGCACTCAGTACTCCCAGCTGCACTGATTAGTGCTGAGAGAGCAGGACTCGTGGCCCTTCCTCTGGGTACCAGGGCAATAAGAAGAATCTTCATCTTCCTGGAATTTTAATTGCATCCTTTACTGACACTGAGTTGAGTTGAGCAAATCCCATGATGTTTGTAATTTATTTTCATGAAGTCCTATCTCCTCTCTGTAATTACTATATTCTTAGACATAAGTACAGGATTCTAGATTTATCCCAGATATTTATTTAACATGGATATACTTATTACTTAAGAACAACCAGCTTATGACAGAAAAAAATTGAAAATTACTACACTCCTTCTCCATTACATATGGTGATCACACCATTCTCTTCTTCACAGATAAAATGGAAAAATAGTAGAACACATCTAACTATTGGACACATATCTTTCATTCCAGGAGAAAATGGAGAGAGGAAATGTGTTGTTTGCAATCTTTTTCTTCTTGCTTAATTTACCAAACAAATATCAATTCTCTGCTTCGTTTTACCTGCAGAGACACAGCTTGAACAAGAATTCTAATTTAAGGGAATGAAACTGTCAATAGAATTGTTTCTTGATCAACCACCATTCATTCAGCCATTGTAGAGCAATGGACCAGACACTGTGTTACATCTTGCTTTGCTTTAGCTGAGAGCACACAACCCAAATTTGCCATCATTTACACTGAGTGTAATAATTGCTTTTGTTTGCATTCTTTTGTCACATCTCATTTTTCAACTTTTCTAATAAAACACTGATGAAAACCATAGAACACTACAAATGGGATCTTTTAGTTATACCATTTTATTAATAGCACTTAACTTTGGCTGTTAAACTATTAACATATAATTAAAAAGCTGCAATATTGCATTAGCAGAGTAAATGCATCCCAGTGAATAATGATAAACCATTCACAATTTACTAAGAGCTCAATTTAGCCCAAATTATATTGTTAACAATATGCTTGGTTTACTCACATGAAATTTAAAAAACCATCCACAAGAATTAACATAAAACACCTGATGCTACTTATGTACACTATAACTCATAGGTGGAATGGGCAAACGAAATTAACAAAGTTAACGTTTAAGACAGTCTCTTCCAAACAGCTATCAGTGTACCAGCCTTATAAAATACATGCCCATCTCTTTTCTTGTATTTGTATGTCTCCATTTGTATTCAGGTTGTATTTATAGTGATGAAGTAAAATATGTCATATTGACCCTGTCTAAGGATAGATGGTATTTTATGGACTCAATGATGCATCCATAAAATTAAGAGTCTGACCATATTATCGTAAGTAGTTGTCTTAGAGTGGGAAAGAGCTCTAGCGAACCTTTTGCTCTTTACAGAAATCTCTCTACAGCATTTTAGAAAACAATCATAAGCAATACTATCTATGTTATTAATAAATGCCACTTTACATCTATGAACATCCATAAGGATTTACGAGGTGGGTACTGAAAAAGAGGGCTTCCCTGGTAGCTCAGCTGGTATAGAATCTGCCCGTAATGCAGGAGACCCCAGTTCAATTTCTGGGTCAGGAAGATCTGCTGGAGAAGGGATAGGCTACCCACTCCAGTATTCTTGGGCTTCCCTGGTGGCTCAGCTGGTAAAGAATCCACCTGTAATGAGGGAGACCTGGGTTCAATCCCTGGGTTGGGAAGATTCCCTGGAGAAGAGAGTGGCTACCTACCCCAGTATTCTGGCCTGGAGAGTTCCGTGGACTGTAAAGTCCATGGTGTTGCATAGAGGCAGACATGACTGAGCAACTTTCAGTTTACTAAGAAAGAGAGAGTAACTTTCCCATCATCTCCCAGCTAGCAAGGGGCAGACAGAGCCAGGAAGAGCATTCAGACCCTCTGGTGGCAGGTTTCCTGTGTTTATCCATTACACTTGGCAGCCTTTCCATCTTTGTGGTTAGGCACAGCCTTTCAGTAACTGCTTAAGCAATTCTGAAGAAGGGACACTCATTTTCTCGCTAGGCAACCCATAGTATTTTGGACATCTCCAGTTTAAGAAGTCCTTCCTTATACTGAATCTGTGTAACTGATACACCTATTTGTCCTGGCTTAATTATTTGGAAGAGCACAATATAAGCCATATGCCTCTATCCATAAAAAGACATTCATGTTTATGAAGAAGGCAGTCACATTTCCTCCAAACCTCCTTTATTTCTAAGTGAAATACTTCTAAGTTCCTTCAACTTTTTCATACGACATAATCTTCAGAAAACACTGATTGTTCTTCCATCACTACAACTGTTTGCCAACAACCATTTAAGTGGGGGCATCAAAACCGAAGAGCAATATTATAGGTATGAGCTGACCTTGAGATTGTCCTGGGACTCTGCCCTTCCTTGTCCTGAATGGTGGATCAGAGGACTTAGCATTTCTGATGGAATGTTGATTCTTCCGAATTTTTAAGGCAAACCAGCAGTTCCATGGCACATATACTCTAACGAGGATATAACATGTATTTTATAGGATACTTCAATTAAATTAATGAAGATAAAATGGGTGGCTCAAATTACAACACAAGCCCTTCAAGACAAGTGTTTCGTAGTAAGCTGCTTCCATAATGCATCAGCCTAGCTGGCTGATTAGTCTTCCTACATCAGTGATTGTCATTTAGATCTGGGGACATGAGACATTCAGGCCAACTCTTTAATGGATGCCAACAGTTCCTGGTATGGAACGTACCAGGTAGCAAGGCATATTTCTGTCTCAGTCGTGTCTGACTCTTTGCAACCCCATGGACTGCCGTTCTCCAGGCTTCTCTTTATTTCACCATCTCCCGGAATTTGCTCAAATTCGTGTCCACTGAGTCATTGGTGTTATCCAACCAACGTTCCTGGTATGGAACGTACCAGGTAGCAAGGCATATTTCTGTCTCATCCTGACCTTGAAAACAAGAAAATTCTCTGGATTACTGAGTCATTCTTCTCAAGCTCAAGCTTGGATAATTTATTGTTTTAATCAATATAAATGATAGACTATGTATTTATCTTCAGCAAATATTATCTTTCAGATAAGCTGTAACCTCTAAATACTTGTTTGGTTATCCAGGACATTAGCTTTTCCTCTCAGAGCACTGTTAGCCTCAGATTTCATAAGCATACTACCTTATCATTTTCAAGCATGGTAGAAAGGGAGGAAGAGGAACCAACCTGGCTATGCCCCTAAGGCAGCAGCTGAACCTCGGGAAGTCACTCCAGGGAGGAGCAGCATCAAAAGAGAAGAGAGAAAGTGCAGCAGTGCCCGTACAGGATTCAGAGATCTATCTGTCGGATACCCCACACCTTATTATGCCACTATAGAGTCTATCAGCCCAGCCTATACTCTGACTCTGGCATCTGTAAAGAAATCAGATTTCAAGTCAGAAATCTGAAGAAGCAGCTCAGAAGAATATACAAGTCTCATCAAGACAACTTTATTGAAAGGTTTATCATGCTTTCAAAGAATGGATATAATAATGGCCCTGGTTAGTAAGTATTTACTATGACCTAGTACCTTTTATCTGACTTCTTAATACTCCCAACAATCTTATAAAGCAGATATTATTACTATGGCTATTTTACAGAAGCAGCAGCTAAGCTACTTGCCTAGGATCCCATAGATGGAAAGAGCATTCTCAGGATCTGTAACCAGCAGTCTGCACTCAGAATCTGTAATCCAGGACATCCGCCAGACTGCTTCTGTTGTTCTTCAGTTGCTCAGTCATGTCTGACTCTTTGCAACCCCATGGACTGCCGCTCTCCAGGCTTCTCTTTATTTCACCATCTCCTGGAATTTGCTCAAATTCGTGTCCACTGAGTCATTGGTGTTACCCAACCATCTCATCCTCTGTCGCCCTCTTCTCCCTCTTGCCCTCTTTCTTTCCCAGTATCAGGGTCTTTTCCAATGAGTTGGTTCTTCCTATCAGGTGGCCAAAGTATTGGAGCTTCAGCTTCAGCATCAGTCCTTCCAATGAATATTCAGGGTTGCTTTCCTTTGGGATTGATTAGGTTGATCTCCTTGCTGTCCAAGGGACTCTCAAGATTCTTCTCCAGCATTAAAATTTGAAAGCATCAATTCTTTGGCTCTCAGCTTTCTTTATGGTCCATTTCTCACATCTGTACATGACTACTGGTAAAATCATAGCTTTGACTATACAGATTTTTGTTTGCAAAGTGATGTCTCTGCTTTTTTAATTTGCTGTCTAGGTTTGTCATAGCTTTCCTTTCAAGAAACAAGCATCTTTTAATTTCATGGCTGCAGTCACTGTCTGTTAGTCCATCTGTTAATACAAGAGGCAATTTCTAGCCTCCATACTTTTCATAACAATTACAATCACAGTTTTATTCTGATTTATTTTTTCAGTCTAATATTCTTCAACTCTGTAACCTGGAAAGCCCATTACCATCTTGAGTCTCTGAATATTTCTTCTTTATCATGTTTAATACCTTGCGTTTTTCTTTACTGAATCCAACCTAGTTCATTCATCAATGAGCTAAATACATATCATGTTCTCAGCATTGTGCTAAGAGCTTGGATAGCATTTCTAAATGGGAATGCTGTTTTGATTTGTTAACAAAGATCTTTATTATACATCCAATGGGGAGGATAACATATCTAAAGAAAGTTGTTCTCAATGAATTATGAAATTATGCATCTGATCTCTACTTAGAAAAGCCTAACACACACACACACACACACACACACACACATATATATATTCATATGTTTTAAGTCACTCTTTCCATATATAGAAATCAAATGGATCAAGAAAAGCTCAGGTTTCCTGCAAAGAAACTATCCAGTAATTGTCTCTGAAACAATTCCTTATAATTTAAAACACATGGCAGAGATTCTACAAAGGGAAAGAACAAATTTGCAATAGTTTTGTTGATTTGGTGACACGGCTCCATCCCAATCCCCTCAACCACCAAGCAAAAACAAAACAAAACAAAACAAAACAAACAAAAACAAAACAACCAAGATTATACAGAGAACTTTGCCCAGCAAACACTTTCAGAAAGAACTGTCTCATGCAGACCATGCCCACTGTCACTAGTGGTGGCTGGTTCCACTGTACTTCAGGGATGTTACTGTTGAATCAAATCTTCCCTAATTGCCAAAACTTCTAGTCTTCCCTCTCAAATGCATGAGGTTATTGGCAGCCAGAGAATCATCCAGAGCCTCATACGGCTGTCTAATGCTCCCCAGGCTGTTGTGATGCAGCTGCAAGCCCAACCCAGGGCTCAGATTGCCTTGCCTGCTCTCTGCCAGTGCCAGAGCAGCCCTGGTACCCATGGGTGCTCCTGGAGAAATTCCCCAGAAACAAAGAACAAGAAACAAGAACAAGAACAAAGAACAAAAAAACAAGAAAAAAACACCCTGCTACTCCCTGCCCATTAATGCCCCTGCATTAATTTCAAGGTTTACAGAGATGTATGCACAGAGAGAGGGGGAGATAGAAAGGTATTAAGGAGAGGAGTTGACATCAGTCCACTTTTAGCTTCTCCCCTAGTGGTCATAGCCAAGTGATGACCCATACCCTCCATGACCAACCGTGTAAATCACAATTTGAACTTGCCCTCTCTCTTGGCTGAAGGGGTGGTGTCCCTGCTCAGTGTTGAGACGGTTCCCCCATTGCCTGGGTTTGGTTGAGGTTCTCTATTCCTTCTTCTACCCCTGACTTAGCTGGAGGTCCAGCTCAGATTCCAAAGAGATAGAAAGGTCCTTCTTGAAGCATAAACATAATTCCATACTAACCCATTCCCAGTTTTCCAATGCATATTACTGAGATATGGCTGGTTTCTACACCTGCTCAGAAAAAGAAAAGGCAAACAATTACTGCCCCACTTCATCAGTGAAATTTTCATTCATCATAAATTTTAGCCAAGATGCCTTTCTACATGGAAGAGGAATCAAGTAATCACAAATGTTATATGAGTATCCACTAAGTGCCAGGCATGTAGGTAAAAGCTTTCCATGCAATGCCTTGGTCAACCCTAGAATCAAGCAGTGAGATAAATGCTTTCATGAGTCTCATGTTTTCAATAAAGAAACAGACTCAGAGATGATAAGGATTTTCCTTATGGATACCCAGTTGCTAAGTGAACAAACCAGAATTTGAACTAGACCTCAGTAATGGCAGAGCCATATAACTTGAAATAAAAATGTCCTCAATTTCCAACTTAATGGGGTAAATCCTTAGCTGATTTAAGTACAAACTGAATAGGCTTTCAAATGATAACTTTTAACATATTTTTTATTTATACATAGCATAGAAAGAAACTATATAGGGTACAAAAAGGATTCCTAGAACTACATTTTAGGATATATTTTTCCTTTGGCAATTTCTCAAACCTAACTTGCTCCAATGATATATTACACCATGTTTATTATCTACAAAGAGCATAAATAGTTAGAAAAATGTTTTTGACCCCTTCCCAAAGCAAATATGACCTTGTTTGTCAACCAGAAATCTTTGTCTGGACTTTGAATACTGATTTGGAAACAAGTTTGAAAGAATTAGCTCAAAGCAGCAGGTTTGTAGTTCATATGACATGAGATGATCAATGACCACATTAGCTGCTAATCTAAGGCATAAAACATGCATGAGGCATTAGCATGGAAATCTAACACGTTCCCAACCCAGGTGGCACTGGATTTCTAATCCGTTGTCCCATCTAATAGGAATAAACTTAAATAGCTTATTTAGAACTTCATTTACAATGTTAATAATTAGGGTGATTTACTCAAAAGGCAAGGGAAATAGAGGAAGAGGAAGGGAGACAGCTGGGTAGGGGTTGACAGGAGAAAAAGAAAACAAAAGTCAATTTGAAAGAGTCAAACAACATCTTAGGATTATTTCACTCAAAAGATATCTCCCACTCTGACTGGGGCAGGGGGATGAGGGTTAGAAAAAGAGCTTGATCTCAAGAAGCTGAGTCTTTGTTGAGGACCAACAAATAAATCCTGTTATTTGTTATAGGATGTGAGGCAAGTTGCTAATCTTTCAAACAAAGGTTCCTACATTTTGAAAATGGGAATGATAAAACCCATTCAAAGAAATGGTATACAGTCTGACACCCAACCCTCCATGTTTCTTTGTGTATCATTGATGTGATCTAGCTACAGGCTTCAGGTGACATCCTTAAGTTTTTAAAGCCCCAGAGCAAGAGCCCAAATGGAAACCCACATACTTAAATATTTAAAATCTATAAAACAGTTAACAAAATTTAAATATTTTCTATCTTCTTATCTGGGCTTCCCAGGTGGCATTAGAGATAGAGAATCCATCTGCCAATTCAGGAGACATGAGACATGGGTTCAATCCCTGGGTTGGGAAGATCCCCTGCAGGAGGAAGTGGTAACCCACTCCAGTATTCTTGCCTGGAGAATCCCATGGACAGAGGAGCCTGGCAGGCTACAGTCCATAGGGTCACACGACTGAAGTGGCTTAGCACACTCATTCAGGCACACACTCCTCTTACCTAAACAAAAGCACCGTAATGAGAACCTGGAAGGCTAGATTCAAATTCATAATTCTCAGACCCCTAGGAGTTCTGTGCTGGGCCATGGCACATGGGGAAAACCAACTCTTCCTTCTTCACTCCCTCCCTGGCTCTGTCCTACACTGCGAGGCAACTTGCATGCATGTGGCCATTCCAATCCTCACATCCAAATTCCACCTCCACTCCCTACCTTCCCGAACAGCCACCTACAACCATATTTCAAGCCCACTGGTATGCTCACCAACAGCTTGGTTGTTCCTCCCTAGAGAAAATTCTAGGAATGAGGCCCATGTGGGCCCTGGCAGCAGACTCAGTACTACTTAGGCTGGAAAGTTTGGGGTCCCAAATATCCAAAGATCTGTCCAGGAGAGTGGGAGGCAGGCTCCAAGTGGCCATGGAGGACATACGGCACATGGAGAAAGTGGGGGAGAACCAGCAGAGAGCTAAAGAAGAGGAAGCCGATACACAGGGTCTGTGCAGGGGTCCCTTTCCCCTAGCTACGTAAAACCTACTTATTCAGTAGAGTGAATTTATCTCCTCCTCAGTCAAGTTGCCATCCTGAAGGGCAAGGTGTTAATAAATTCGCTGCAAGGGAGCTGGATAGTACCCTTAAAGTGGCCCCAGAGCAGACGGTCCTTCTGTGATAGAAAACGTGGCCATTATTATTAACCCTGGTAATTTCACCTTCTGAATCACATCAGTCTTGATAATTAGCAGGTTCTGCCTTCTAAACAATTAGCTAGACTGGTAAATAAGCAAGAGACAGGACAAGCTAATTAACCTTCGATTTCCTTCCCAGGAATCTACAGAGAATGTTGTTTTATACATAATGTACTTTAGGGATTTTGTTTTCACAGGAAGAATTGTTCTAAGGGGTTTTTATGCCCATCCTTATGATATACAAGTGCAGTCTGCCTCACATGTCTAATCATCCTTGGCACCCTCAGTATTGCTACAAGGTTTTCTGGGCACAGAGTGAATTTCTGCAAACCATATAAAGGCCAGAATGCTCACTTTAGAGGGCGGTAAGTCGAGGGTACAGCCTGTTAGCCATTCATGCTGCCGCCCTAACAGAAAGGAAAGGGGCTCCTCATAGCTGCCCCAGGCAGACTAAGGCTCTACAGAAAGACTGACACTCAGGGCCACGTGGCAGCCCCCTCTGGTAAGGAGTACGTTACTCCATGAATTGGTCCTCGCCCGGTTCCGATTCCGACTCACCCATCATTTCTCATGGGCCTCTGAAGGGCTTTCCACCTCCCAGGTTCTCAAATAGCATTGTAATTGCCCTGAGAAATGGCTCCAGAGACTCTAGTTAATTGGTGCAGCCTGGGCAAGGGGAGTTTTACGAGCTCCCCAGGCGCCTCTAATGTGCAGCCACGTTTGAGCGCCAGCAGGCCTCTGAGGCAGCGCCTGTCTGCTTGCTCTTTCCTGAACACACCCAGCGTGCTCACTCACCCGTGCTCACTCACCTGTGCCTTCTTCGTTTCCTTCAGTGCCCCACTCTAAGCTGGAAAACTTCTCACTCTATGACACTCAATCAGAAGAAGCTCTGCCAGGAACAGTCAGGTCTCCCCATTTGGAGATGGCAGATCGCTTCATGTAACAGAGCTAACAGAGACCATGTGATTTATGATACCAGCCAACACACTGTTGAATGTAAACGCGAGCACTACTAATAATTATGCTGAGTGACAGGTGTCACTAGGCCTACCCAGGCAAACTGGAATGTCAGACCCTTCTGGTTATAGCTCCTACGGTATCAATCAGGAATCACAAACTTGTCTTCTTGTCTTCCACTCTTGGTGTGAAAGTCATTAAGGCAGGCGCAGCCCTTCCTCATCTCCCTAACCTCAGTACCCAACACACGTTTACTGTTGAGTTGATGTTTCTTTAAGAAGTCTTCTATTTTATAATGATTAATGCATGGACTGTGTTACCAAAAAAGTGAAATGTGAAAGTGAAAGTTGCTCAGTCGTGTCCGACTCTTTGCGACTCCATGGACTATACAGTCTGTGGAATTCTCCAGGCCAGAATACTGGAGTGGGTAGCCTTTCCCTTCTCTAGGGGATCTTCCCAACCCAGGGATCAAACCCAGGTCTCCCCGTTGCAAGTGGACTCTTTACCAACTGAGCCACAAGGGAAGCCCAAGAATATGGAGTGGGTAGCCTATCCCTTCTCCAGGGGATCTTCCCCACCCAGTAATCAAACTAGAGTCTCCTGCATTGCAGGCAGAGTCTTTGGGCTCAAATTCCAGCTCTGCCACTTATTATTAGCTGTGTGACTGGACCATTTCTTGTGATTTAGTGACTTCATCTAAATGTAGATAATAATGGAATGAATGTACTTAATCAGACTGTTTAAAAGTTTAAATGAGTTGATATATGCAAAGTGTTTAGAGGATAGTACTTAAATTTCCGAAGCACTGTATAAGTCTTTATTATTATTTGTAAAGAGAATGGATAAACCAATTGAATAAGAGTTTTCCCATGGAACTCCTCTAAATGACCTTGCCCATAGTGAATGCTCATCATAACATTCACTGATGAGTCACTATGTTTCAGGCACCATCACATGCTTTGCATACATTATTCCATTTACCTTTCATCACAACTCCTAGCAGGAAAGTATGTTATCTATTACAACAAGCTTACAGATAAGGAAAGTAAAGCTCAAAAATGAAGAAGATATCCATGGTCACCGGGTTTTATCTTTCTATAAGAAAAAAGCAACTAAAATCTATTTGTACTGTGAGCTTCCTGTGAGTCCTTTGAGAAATAAAAGGACTTGTCTGAAGTCTCTGTAATCAGACAATGTACCCACTGTTTGAGGAAATGGAGAGTGTAAAGGCAATTGCCCTGAAAGATGTGCTTTTGAAGGATATCATGTTTGTTGCTTTTTGAAGTGCTTTAACAATTCATGAACTAATATTATCAAGAAGGTAATATGTACAAGGCAATATTAGGGGTACTTAGCTTACACCCCAAATAACAAAATCTTCCTCTTACTCCCAAGGAGTTCAAAATATAGCTGAGAACATGGAGGAAACGTTCAATAACACTATAGGATGTAAGTAGCAGTGGCGGTGCTGACGGTAAAGAACCCACCTGCGAAGAGAGGAGACGTAACAGACGTGGGCTTGATCTCTGGATCAGGAAGACTCCCTGTAGGAGGGCACTGCAACCCATTCCAGTATTTTTGCCTGGAGAATCCCATGGACAGAGAAGCCTGGTGGGCTACAGTTCATGGGGTCGCACAGAGTCAGACACGACCGGAGCGACTTAGCATGCATGCACACACATGTAAGGGAGAGCCTCAAAGCAACACGATTAATTCCCCAGGAAATGGTGCAGTTGGTACCTGCCACAGAAGGTCAGGAAAGAAAGGGCTTCTGAAGAAAAGAGACTGAGAGGGCAGGAGAGTTGTGTCTTTAAACGTCACTTGAAGAGTCTTCCACCGACACCCATCAATAGTCCCTCTCCAGCACACCGGAACTGTGGCAACAAGAAAACCATCTAGAGTGCTACACTCAAGATGCTGAATGTCCTGAAAGGGAATAAGACCTGTGAACAGAGAACCCAAGTGTCACGTGAATTGTTATGGCAGAGAAGCTATTCTCTGTCTGATATACTCTGGAGCCCAGAGAAGGTCATTTACTAATTCTGGTCAAAGCTGATGGGAGCAAGATGGTAGAAGCGTTTCTAGAAAAGAGATTGCCCAAGTTGAGTCTTAAAGAATCAAGAAGAGTTACCAAATGGAAGAAAAGGGAGAAAAGGCTTCAAGAGCAGTACAAATGTATGGGAAAGGGAGGGAGTAGGTGTTAAATTAAAAGATATAAAGACTGAGGAATTCAAAAGAAAGAGAATCAAAATAGTAAGAAATGAAGGATGGGAAAACTGGGATCATATTAGGGAGACAGAATCCTCTGAAAGGAAATACTTAGAAGCCTGGAAAGGAAAATGATGTTTTTTGTTTGTTTGTTTGTTTGCTGTTCTTGTTTATATCGTTCAAGAGAATTCCGGATAATAAAGATATTGCATATTTATTAATGAACTTCTGAAACAAAGGCATATGGCATGTTTTGGTGGTTTAGCCGCTAAGTTGTGTCCAACTTGCTTCTGTATGGACTGTTGCCTGCCGGGTTCCTCTGTCCACAGGACTTCCCAGGCAAGAGTGCCGGAGCAGCTCGCCATTTCATTCCCCAGAGGATCTTCCTGACCCAGTGATAGAACCTGCGTCTCCTGCAGCTGCAGGTGGATGCTTTACCACTGAGCCAGCAGGCAAGCCTCAGAGCATGCTCTACACTACTTGAATGTACATGGAAACCCAAGATGCATTCAAAATGTTTGCTCTGTGAAAAATATACATGTCCGTGCACACGTGAACACAAAAACATCTGCCAAAAGTACAATCTGATCCTACTTCAACCTCACAAGTGGTCTCAAAATCAACAGTTGTTTTTGTTTGTTAACTTGTTAAAAGCTGTCAGCGCAGTCTTCCTCTTAGTCTCTGCCCCTGATAGAAGCAAGCTGACATAGTCCCTGGAGAAACGTGGAGGGCATTAAAAAACAAAACAACAATATTTCCTTTTGACCCTGAACTAAGCTTATAAAGTACACTTGCCAGAAGGGAGATCTAGACAGCATTTATCTGTCTGGTTTCATTAAAAAGTGCACATAGCCCACTACTAGAGAGAAAAAACTATGCCCATAAGAAGTCATAAAATTTGACAGTACATATCATGAAAAAAAAAGCTAATTATAAATGTATATGTATGTACATATGCTATATACATATGTAAAGATATATATACTTTAACCTTCCCATTCTCTATGAATGAAATAACTGATCACAAGGCAGGGGAGCGGAGTGACTAAGTATACATCCCTCGAAGTTAGACTCCCTGGCCTTCCAGCCTGACTCCTCAATATGCCAGCTGAATAAACACTTTCCCTATGACTGTAAGCAACTTAACCTCTCCAAGCCTCAGCGACTTCTCCATCTATAAAATCAAAATAATAATAGGTCCCACCACATGTGATTAAATAGTGATCCTCTTATGATTTAATCCTCTTATGAGGATTAAATGATATAATTTATACAAAAGTGCTTAGCATATTGGCTGACATATCATAAGAACTGAAGAGTAGTCCCAGAACTATTCAACTTAAACCGGGAATTATTCGGAAACATAGAAAGTAGGAAATGTTTTGAAATCATTAAAGTGATTAGAGGGAACTGACTAGCCTTTTGAGGCCAGCTGTAAATTCACTCATGTAAGATTACATTCACTCACGTAAAAGAAACTTCTTTGTAAAGGACCATCCAGTGCTTAAAACAGAGGATTGTTTTTCATATTGCTCTCCATATATTCCTGTCACTTATATATTCCTGTCACTTTGACTTGCCTCATTTATATAAACACTTGCCTCATTTATATAAACGTGACTTAAAAAAAAATACCCTGAATCGAATCACTCCTGGGGTCTGAAAAACCATCACAAAGGAAGTGGTTACTTCTATAAATTGTTTATAAAAGGCAGGATCCTAGCTGACAGACTTGCTGGCAAGTAAGACAATGATACAGCCAGAGGCTTGGGTAAAATGCCTATGGTCAAGAAAAAGTTTAACAATACAGAATTAATATTTATTTTTTAAAACTCCAATCTTTTTCCTTGGAATTATCCATCACCCAGCTCACCTTCTCACCCATCCTCCACTCTCCCTTCACTTATACCTTACTCCCAGGGAATCATTTTAAGAAGGAAACTTCACCAACATTCTGAATTACTTGTAATGAATAATGCATAGACAAGCAGAAAAGGACATATCTAAAACCTGAGTATAAAAGCTGCCATTCCAGAGTTGTAATATTTGGAGCTAGATTGTAAATGGTGGAAATTTCAAAGGGTGAGAAAACCCTCGTGATCAGACTCAAGAAATATTTTAAACCACCAGAAACTTTGATGTGAAACCTTTGTGTTTTGCACATTACAAATGTAAAATATGGATCTTTCAATCAGGAGAAGTATAGGCACTGGGTAATAGAGTCAAAGAAACTCACATTTCCATATCTAACTTTTTTCATGTCCTGGAAAAAGGGAATTATTCTTCCATTGTGCAAATCCACCTACTCGGAGGCATATGATTAAGATGGTAAGGGGCTCAGGTCTTCAGGCACAAAGTGGAAAAAAAATCTAAAACGTAAGGTGAATTATCATTCTTTTAAGCTGTGATTAAGTTTAAAAATAAAACCATCAATGGCTTTTGTTCTGTGTTGAAACCAGAAGTCTACTTTTCCCCTACTGTCTTCACTGTTGCCTTCAAATAAAATCTTGCAGATCTAAAAGTCTCTTTTGTGGCTTAGGTTTATTAAACCTTGATATGATTCCTCCAGGGTTGAAGATCCTCGTGCTAAACTGCTTACCAAGGGTTTACAAATTGAAATGGTTCTCAAGGGAATTTTTTTCTGCCCAGTTAGTTCTGTTACTGCTGCTTCTGAAGTCAGGATTATTGAGATAAAACTGATTAGAAAACCAAGCCTCTCTAACTCCCAGTACCAAATGGGTCAGAGAAACAGGGAGCAGAGTGCTTGGAGCTCTCCCATGTTTCTATTATTAAAAGACTTCCCCCTGATAAGTGAAAGCTGTATTAGTTCAATACCAATTTTCAGAAAGTAATGCCTCAACCCATCTATCTCTGTTGCCACACACAACACTCAGAGCACAGATTCTTGATCAAATTCTGGGTTAAACTGGTGAGTGCCACGCCACTTATTGATTCAACTGCAAAGTGACTTCTTACGGACTCCACCTGGCATCGTGGCAGCTATACAATTTATCAAGAAAGTTAAAAATAAAGACTCTGAAGGAAATAAATAAAACCCTAATGCTCTCTTCTGAGCCGCAAGTTTTATAATGCCTGAAAACTCCTGAATACCAGCGCAACCTTAGATTTCTTTCCTGGGTCAGTGATATAGCATCTAAGGTCAGTGATACAGTCACTGACTTATAATTCTTCCCATTTTTTCCGAATCATGGAAAGCATAACATTTTATATAAGAAACTCCCACTTTCAGGAGGGCCATCATCTCAAAGTTGTACATTAGCTGACTAAAACTCAGAACGTATTTCCCACGGAAACCATAACTGTTGACTTCTGAGGCGGGTCCACACATTATTATACCCATATTGTATTAATAAGAAAACCTTGTATCTAACCTCCATAACAGATGGCTGAACCCCCAGTGTTTAAACAACTACTGACGCACTCAGGGCTCCTAAGGCAGCCCATTTCTTCCATTGGACATCTCTCTTGGTACATGAGCTAAACACTGCTCACATTCAGCTACAGTCTCCCTGCCACCTGGCAGATCCTCCTATCGCGACTCAGGAAGCCTTCTGCTAGTTTTGCCTCCACTTCTCCACCGGGCATGTGCCCAGCGCCTTGAATCACTTCTCCCGACAGGGATTCCGGTGCCCAGGCTCCTGAACGTGCTCTGTCTCATCTGCAATGCCGTTTGTGTAACGTGATGGGCACAGCTGGGGAGAACTGGGTATGTGTGGCTAGTGCACAAGGACACTGATTGCCACAGCCTAGACAGTGTGGTTTTATTTTGTTTTACTGAATATGAAGTCATTGAAGGACACAAACAGCCGGTGTGTGTGTGTGTGTGTGTGTGTGTGTGTCTGCGTGCACACACTCAGTCACTCAGTCGTATCTGACTCTTTGTGACCCCATGGACTATAGGCTGTCAGGCTCCTCTGTCCATGGAATTTTCCAGGCAAGAACACTGAAAAGGGTTGCCATTTCCTCCTCCAGGGAATCTTCCCAACCCAAGGATTGAACCAGCATCTCTTGAGTTTCTTATATTAGCAGGAGGGTTCTTTACTAGGACCACTTGGGAAGTCCAAACAGCTGTTGATGGACCTTTTAGGTTAGAGCAGAGCCTCATTGTGGAGAAGGCAATGGCACCCCACTCCAGTACTCTTGCCTGGAGAATGCCATGGATGGAGAAGCCTGGTAGGCTGCAGTCCATGGGGTCGCTAAGAGTCAGACACAACTGAGCGACTTCACTTTCACGTTTCACTTTCATGCATTGGAGAAGGAAATGGCAACCCACTCCAGTGTTCTTGCTTGGGACGGTGGAGCCTGGTGGGCTGTGGTCTATGGGGTTGCACAGAGTCGGACACGACTGAAGCGACTTAGCAGCAGCAAAAGCAGCAGAGCCTCATTGTATACCATGTGTGGCAGAGTGCCTAAGTGAGGGAAACTTTTTTTTTTTAAACCAGAGGGCTAAGAACAGAAAATACCAGCCACTTTTATATCTAGAAATAAAACCAGCAAATAACCAATATAAGTCTTTAATTTCCGGAAGAATTGTTTGGATGGCCTTGGGTATAAATTCAGTAAGGCCAATTTTTACCCAGCATCATGGAGAATCTTTGTCTCTACAACTTGGCCAAGTCTGTTTCTCCCAACATCCCCTGCTGTTCCAAGCTCTGGTGTGGAGCAGGGAAAGAGCAAGTTGCCTAAAGAATATGTGTGTGTGTGTGTGTGTGTGTGTGTGTGTGTGTGTGTGTGTGTGTGTATGTGTGTGTGTGTGTAGCAGGGCACCTTCTGAGAGAGAAAGAACCCAGTGGTAGAAAAAAGCAACCAAGCTCCTGAAACTGAGAAGGAAATGGCAACCCATTCCAGTACCCTTGCCTGGAAAATTCCATGGACAGAGAAACGTGGAGGGCTACAGTCCATGGCGTCGCCAAGAGTCAGCCACGTCTGAGCACACCAGCATGGAACTACCAAGCAATATGAGAAGACAGCTGCTTTCTCCTTGCAGTCAAAGGAGGAAAACAGAACTGGAAGTTTTCAAAACGTGGGAACCAGTGCTCCCCACTCCAACCCCAGGGACACACCCTTACTTAGGCTCTAAAGAGGAGACTGTGGATAAACCCAGGAAGCTGTCAGCTTAAAGGCCCCAGTCAGTTGTCATGGAAATCCCTTGCAGGAGAACCAAGAGGCCCAATAGCAATAGAATAGGATCTAAAAATTTTTAAAATTTTTATTGGGTTACAGTTGCTTTACTATGTTGCATTAATTTCTATAGTACAGCAACATGAATCAGCTGTACCTATATACCTCACCCCTCTTTTTCATATTTCCTTCCCATTTAGGTCACCACAGAGCACTGAGTAGGGTTCCCTGAGCTATTCATAGGTTCACATTAGTTATCTATCTTATATTTTATACATAGTATCAATAGTGTATATATGTCAATTCCAGTCTGTTAATTCACCCTAACCTCCCCTCACCTCACCTCTCTATTTCTGGTTTGCAAATAAGATCATCTATACCTTTAAGAATGACTAACTGGAGCAGAAGGTTTAACCATTGCAACATCACTGATACCACCACCAGAAACAATTCCTCCTCAAAGGAACTTAGCCCTCTACTCTTTAACTTAAGAGTTGAGAGCTGGAGTAAGGTCAGGCAAATCTAGGGGACCAGGCTCTGCAATTTCTCAGCTGTGTGACCATAAACTTTTCTTTACTGTCTTATTTTCCCATCTGGATGGTGAAATATGGGCTTCCCTGATAGCTCAGTTGGTAAAGAATCCACCTGCAATGCAGGAGACCCCGGGTTGATTCCTGGGTCAGGAACATCTGCTGGAGAAGGGATAGGCTACTCACTTCAGTATTCTTGGGTTTCCCTTCTGGCTATGCAGGTAAAGAATCCTCCTGCAATGAGGGAGACCTAGGTTCAATCCCTGGGTTGGGAAGATCCCCTAGAGAAGGGAAAGGCTACCTACTCCAGTATTCTGGCCTGGAGAATTCCACAGACTGTATAGTCCATGGAGTTGCAAAGAGTTGGACACGACTTAGCAACTTTCACTTTCACATTTCACTTTTTTGGTAACACAATCCATGCATTAATCATTATAAAATAGAAGACTTCTTAAAGAAACATCAACTCAACAGTTAACGTGTGTTGGGTACTGAGGTTAGGGAGATGAGGAAGGGCTGCGCCTGCCTTAATGACTTTCACACCAAGAGCAGAAGACAAGAAGACAAGTTTGTGATTCCTGATTGATACCGTAGGAGCTATAACCAGAAGGGTCTGACGTTCCAGTTTGCCTGGGTAGTCCTAGTGACACCTGTCACCCAGCATAATTATTAGTAGTGCTCGCGTTTACATTCAACAGTGTGTTGGTTGGAATCATAATTTACATGGTCTCTGTTAGCTCTGTTACATGAAGCGATCTGCCATCTCCGAATGGGGAGACCTGACTGTTCCTGGCAGAGCTTCTTCTGATTGAGTGTCGCAGAGTGAGAAGTCTTCCAGCTGGGAGTGGGGCACTGAAGGAAACGAAGAAGGCACAGGTGAGTGAGCACGGGTGAGTGAGCACGCTGGGTGTGTTCAGGAAAGAGCAAGCAGACAGGCGCTGCCTCGGAGGCCTGCTGGCGCTCAAACGTGGCTGCACATTAGAGGCGCCTGGGGAGCTCGTAAAACTCCCCTTGCCCAGGCTGCACCAATTAACTAGAGTCTCTGGAGCCATTTCTTAGGGCAATTACAATGCGATTTGAGAACCTGGGAGGTGGAAAGCCCTTCAGAGGCCCATGAGAAATGATGGGTGAGTCGGAATCGGAACCGGGCGAGGACCAATTCATGGAGTAATGTACTCCTTACCAGAGGGGGCTGCCACGTGGCCCTGAGTGTCAGTCTTTCTGTAGAGCCTTAGTCTGCCTGGGGCAGCTATGAGGAGCCCCTTTCCTTTCTGTTAGGGCGGCAGCATGAATGGCTAACAGGCTGTACCCTCGATTTACTGCCCTCTAAAGTGAGCATTACAGAGAAGGCAATGGCATCCCAATCCAGGACTCTTGCCTGGAAAATCCGATGGATGGAGGAGCCTGGTAGGCTGCAGTTCATGGGGTCGCTAAGAGTCAGACACGACTGAGCAACTTCACTTTCACTTTTCACTAGCATGCATTGGAGAAGGAAATGGCAACCCACTCCAGTGTTCTTGCCTGAAGAATACCAGGGATGGGGGAGCCTGATGGGCTGCCATCTATGGGGTCACACAGAGTCAGACACTACTGAAGTAACTTAGCAGCAGTAGCAGTAAAGTGAGCATTATGGCCTTTATACAGCTTGCAGAAATTCACCCGTGCCCAGAAAACCTTTTAATACTTTCACTTTTCATGGTGAAATAATAACATCACTTATCTCTTTAAATTGCTACAAAAATTTGGAGAAAATAATGGTTCACAGATTTAAAATAGTCTCTAGAATCTGACAAAAAAAACCATACAATTTAGCTTTTGTATATCTTTTACACATTTTTATTAGGCAATATAATGGGTGATGCTAGTGGTAAAGAACCCGCCTATCAATGTAGATGCAAGAGACACAGGTTCAGTCCTTGAGTCAGGAAGATCCCCTGGAGAAGGAAATGGCAAACCACTCCAATATTCTTGCCTGGGAAATCCCACGGAGAGAGGAGCCTAGTGGCTGCAGTCCATGGGGTTGCAAAGAGTTGGAAATGACTAAACAGCAACAATATTACATATAGAGAAAAGGACACTTAAATGCACAGCTGAAATAAATTATTTTAAAGCAAAGACTACTCAGATTTTTAACTCTTTATTTAAAACAGGTGGTGCTGGGAAAACTGCTGTAAAAGAATGAAACGACCTCTTTCTAACACCACACACAAAAATAAACTCAAAATGGATTAAAGATCTAAATGTAAGACCAGAAACTATAAAACTCCTAGAGGAAAACATAGGCAAAACACTCTCCGACATAAATCACAGCAGGATCCTCTATGATCCACCTCCCAGTATAATGGAAATAAAAGCAAAAATAAACAAATGGGATCTAATTAAAATTAAAAGCTTCTGCACAACAAAGTGAACTATAAGCAAGGTGAAAAGACAGCCTTCGGAATGGGAGAAAACAATAGCAAATGAAACAACTGACAAACAACTAATCTCAAAGATATACAAGCAACTTATACAGCTCAACTCTAGAAAAATAAAGAACCCAATCAAAAAATGGGCCAAAGAACTAAATAGGCATTTCTCCAAAGAAGACATATAGATGGCTAACAAACACATGAAAAGGTGCTCAACATCACTCATTATCAAAGAAATGCAAATCAAGACCACAATGAGGTACCATTTCACACCAGTCAGAATGGCTGTGATCCAAAAGTCTACAAGCAATAAATGCTGGAGAGGATGTGGAGAAAAGGGAACCCTCTTACACTGCTGGTGGGAATGCAAACTAGTACAGCCACTATGGAAAACAGTGTGGAGATTCCTTAAAAAATTGCAAATAGAACTGCCTTATGACCCAGCAATACCCCTGCTGGGCATACACACTGAGGAAACCAGAATTGAAAGAGACACATGTACCCCAATGTTCATTGCAGCACTGTTTATAATAGCCAGGACATGGAAACAACCTAGATGTCCATCAGCAGGTGAATGGATAAGAAAGCTGTGGTACATATACACAATGGAGTATTACTCAGCCCTTAAAAAGAATAAATTTGACTCAGTTCTAATGAGATGGATGAAACTGGAGCTGATTATACAGAGTGAAGTAAGCCAGAAAGAAAAGCACCAATACAGTATACTAACACATATATATGGAATTTAGAAAGATAATAATGATGACCCTCTATGTGAGACAACAAAAGAGACACAGAGGTATAGAACGGACTTTTGGACTCTGAGGGAGAGGGAGAGGGTGGGATGATTTGGGAGAATGGCATTGAAACATGTATACTATCATGTAAGAAATGAAGCGCCAGTCTATGTTCAATACAGGATACAGGATGCTTGGGGCTGGTGCACGGGATGGTCCAGGGAGATGATATGGGTGGGAGGTGGGAGGGGGCTTCGACATTGGGAGATCGTGTACACCTGTGGCTGATTCATGTCAATGTATGGCAAAACAAATACAGTACTGTGATGTAGAATAAAGTATTAAAATAAAATAAAATAAAATTTTTCCTTGCTTCTTTTTAGAATTTCTCGTATTTTTTTAATCATCTCCAACTCTGCTAATATTTTTAAGCTTTCCTTTTATTTCCTTGAATCTACTGTCAAGTTATTTTTAAATCTTTAATAATTCTTTATAGTCTCATTTTTATCAGATTGTGTCTCAGTGTTCCAGGAAATTTTTTATATCATGTAATGGACATTCCTAGAAATAATTTTAAGCCTCCAATGATACAATCTTCTTACAGAAAGGATTTATTTTGTTGCTTAAGTCAGGCACCCTGAGGAACTACAAATCACCTTACTCACCTTATAAGGACTGAGCTTTTCCAAACCACACATCTGACTCTAAACTCTCCAGTCTTCCTTACTCTTCACTGTGTGGCCCTTCAAGGTCCAAACTTAAAGCACAAAGTGGGGTTTTCTGACAGACCCTAGACTCCAACTTCTGTCCTCTTAGCCTTGTGAGTGTGTCAAGCCAGGCTTCAAAGTATGTGAACCATGAACTTCCAGATGTTCAAGCTGGATTTAAAAAGGCAGAGGAATCAAAGATCAAATTGCCAACATCTGCTGGATCATCGAAAAAGCAAGAGAGTTCCAGAAAAACATCTACTTCTGCTTTATTGATTACACCAAAGCCTTTGACTGTGAGATCACAACAAACTGTGGAATATTTTGAAAGTGATTGGAATACCAGACCACCTGACCTGCCTCTTGAGAAATCTGTATGCAGGTCAGGAAGCAGTAGTTACAACTGCACGTGGAACAACAGACTGGTTCCAAATTGGGAAAGGAGTACATCAAGGCTGTATATTATCACCCTGCTTATTTAACTTCTATGCAGAGTACATCATGAGAAATGCTGGGCTGGAAGAACCACAAGCTGGAATCAAGATTGCCAGGAGAAATATCAATAACCTCAGATATGCAGATGACACCACCCTTATGGCAAAAAGTGAAGAGGACCTAAAAGCCTCTTGATGAAAGTGAAAGAGGAGAGTGAAAAAGTTGGCTTAAAGCTCAACATTCAGAAAAGGAAGATCATGGCATCCGGTCCCATCACTTCATGGGAAATAGATGGGGAAACAGTGGAAACAGTAACAGACTTTATTTTGGGGGCTCCAAAATCACTGCAGATGTTGACTGCAGCCATGAAATTAAAAGACACTTGCTCCTTGGGAGAAAAGTTATGACCAATCTAGACACTATATTAAAAAGCAGAGACATTACTTTGCCAACAAATGTCCATCTAGTCAAAGCTATGGTTTTTCCAGTGGTCAGGTATGGATGTGAGAGTTGGACTATAAAGAAAGCTGAGTGCCAAAAAATTGATGCTTTTGAACTGTGGTGTTGGAGAAGACTCTTGAGAGTCCCTTGGACTGCAAGGAGATCCAACCAGTCCATCCTAAAGGAGATCAGTCCTGGGTGTTCCGGAAGCACTGATGTTGAAGCTGAAACTGCAATACTTTCGCCACCTGATGCAAAGAATGGGCTCATTGGAAAAGACCCTGATGCTGGGAAAGATTGAAGGCAGGAGAAGAAGGGGACGACAGAAGATGAGATGGTTTGATGGTATCACCAACTCAATGGACGTGAGTTTGAGTAAATTCTGGGAGCTGGCAATTGACAGGGAGGCCTGGCCTGCTGCAGTCCATGGGGTCGCAAAAGTCAGACATGACTAAGCGACTGAACTGACTGATTTTGATCATCTCTTCAATAATCTGCAAACGTATAGCAACCTTAATGCTGCCCTCATCTCTCTGAATATTTGTCTTCACCCAGTTCTTGGCTCCACAATCCTTCAACCAATTTGTACCCTCAAGTACAAAATGTTTTCCAGTTACTCTTATTATTTTTGTTGAGAATGTTGGTTAGAATTACCTCAGATGCTATTACCAGAAGTGAAGGTTTCTCCCTTATTCATATTTTTTAATTACTCACAAAAAGTTGACCCAGTTACTGAACAGAGCTACTGCTTTACGTTCACCTCTCCTACAATACTCATCAGTTGCAAGCTAGTATTGTAATGATTTTTTTAATATTTATATTTCTCTCTCTGCCTTTATTATCTAGGAAAGAATCCATAATCATGTCTGATTCAACTATGGATTACCTCCATATCCTGCATCTCATTCACATTAACCTTGCTGGAACTGTTAAGTGAATGAATAAGCCCAGATGCTTCTTGTTTGCAGAAACTGGACACTTCTGAAATAGAACCTCTAAATTATCCTAAACTATATAATAAGAAATCTCAGCAGAAATAAGAAGTAGGCTATAATCCCAAATATCAATTGTGATTTGCATTAACAAGTTCCTCCAGAACTTGTATGATAAGCAATTGCATACCTGCAGAAATAAACATGAGTATTAGGACATAAAAAATGAAAGCTTGGATACCCCAGGCTGCAGTTTCAATATTGATCTGCATATTTCATTCATTATTAGCACATGTGACTCAGATTGTGTGGCTGTCACTCTCATTAAAATTCATACACTCCCTCTGGAATTCACGTCAGCCATCTGGCCAAATACTGGCTTCTTACATTTGAAACTCAATTGCATTGAAGTCACTGAATCTCTCAATCAATTACAAAGGATCTGAGCTCTTAAGAGTTTACATTGATTGGCCACCATTTTCCTAATGGAGCCATAGCCTCTGTAATTACCTATTTGACAGGAGAGGTGCCTGCTTTCTGGAGGTTATATATCCTAGCTCTTCATTTACCTAAAATGTTAGTTGGCAGCCCTCATAAGAGCATCAGCTACAAAATGTGATTAGAGTTAATGTAAGTGTAACAGAATGACGTTCTCATCTCATCTCCACTTACTGCATATGGTTGCCACATATTATCCTTTCACATGCATTGCACTTTTAAAGTAACTTCAATGTATATTTTTACGTTATAATTCATTAAGAGCCAAAATTTATGCATTTGCAAATACCTTCCTATGTATAATCATACTCAAAAAGTGCTATTTAATTTGAAAAGCTAACATCTCTTTTCCAAATAAAGAAAAACTTCTGACTGTCAGAACATGAAGTGTATTTAACAGGCACCAGGATGGGGGAGCCTGGTGGGCTGCCGTCTATGGGATCACACAGAGTCAGCCACAACTGAAGCAACTTAGCAGCAGCATCAGCAGGAAAATAACTAAGGACCCCTTCTTAAATATACTGCAAGAATTAAAAAAAAAAAGCTGTTAGATTCAGACACAATTCAGATTAAACCACAGATTATCTGCATGACATAATTATTTTAATTTTTCAGAGCCTGTCTTTTCACTTATAACACAAGAGATTAATACTACTTTATTTTAATAATGATTATATTGTTATAATAGTTTATTATAATAGCTTTGTAGAGTTGAAATAACAAAAAAAAGAGCTCCCTCCCTCACACCTAGAAAATTGAATATTTGTATGACTCAGGTTTTGCTCAAATAAAGAAGCTATAACTATCTTGAAATCTCAGTGGTTTATGACAGTGAATGTTTGCCTCTTACTCAGAAATCTTCATGTTATCTGTAGCTCTGCTGAGTCAGTTTGAGCCCACTTGTCCAGTTCAACTGCCCTTGGCTCCTACAAGTAGCAGCTTGGGTTCAGATTTGCTCTGTAATTCTTTCTGGGATTTGGGATGAAAGAACATTTCAGACGTGCTCTTCTCATTGTGGAGAGCAGAAGTATGAGAAAGCTGGAGGAAATTTGCTCACACCTCACACACTATTACTTCTACACACTTGTTAGTGCTCATAGTGAGCCACGTGGGTAACCCCAAACTCAGTGTGGCAAGGAAGTATGTTCTGTCTACAGGGAATTCATCCCGAGGAGGAAAAAAAGGAACTATGAATGAATGCTCACTACCACACAATTCAGTTCATGGCACAGTGAGTCTGCTACATACGAACCTTCAAGGTACAAACTTTCAAAGAAGGGAACATGTGTTTCATCGAAGTCAGGCATGAGAGAAACTGCAGCTTGCCCCCTGTCTCCTGTTGCTGACAGTCCTTCAGCTCTACCATCTCCCACCTCCTCTCCCTCCTCCAGTCAGTAACTCTTCTTGCCTGTTCACTCAATGCCAGGCCCTGTATGCCAGCTATTGTACTGTACTACTCTACTGTGCTTTTCAAGGTACTCTGCTGCTGCTAAGTCACTTCAGTCGTGTCTGACTCTGTGCGACCCCATAGACGGCAGCCCACCTGGCTCTGCCGTCCTGGGATTCTCCAGGCAAGAACACTGGAGTGGGTTGCCATTTCCTTCCCCAGTGCATGAAAGTGAGAAGTGAAAGTCAAGTCGCTCAGTTGTGTCTGACTCTTAGTGACCCCATGGACTGCAGCCTACCAGGCTCCTCCACCCATGGGATTTTCCAGGTACTGTAGGTACATCAAGGTACTCTAAGATGTAAAATTCTGTATTTTTGTGTGAAAAGTATTATAAACCTATTACAGTACAGTACTACATAGCCAGATGTGCTAGTTGGCTGCCTAGGTTAACTTTGCTGGACTTACAAAGTGAACTTATGAATACTCTGGGAATGGAGTTCATTTGTATGTAGGGGACTAGGACATTGTGTTGGTTCTATCTCTGAAAACATCCTGAGATCTGACCAAGGAAGTGATTGAGAGGATATCACTGGATGAACTGGACACAGGCAATCTGAGGCTCCTCTCCTCCTTCGCTGCCCTGGGAATATACATTCTGCCCATCATTCCATGAATGCTAAGTCGCTTCAGTTGTGTCCGATTCTGTGAGACCCTATGGACCCCAGGCTCCTCTGTCTATGGGATTCTGCAGGCAAGAATACTGGAGTGGGTGGTCGTGCCCTCCTCCAGGAGATCTTCCCAACCCAGGAATCGAACCCACATCTCTTATGTCTATATTCATTGGAAGGCGGATTCTTTGCCACTACCACCACCTGGGAAGCGCATCATTCTCTAGCTAGAGCCTTCACAGGGATGTAACCTCCAGGGCGTGAACCCTGTTAAGGCCTCTATAGAAACTTCTAAGATTCTGGTGGGCAGGTTCAGAGATCTACCTGTCTTGAGGCTGCCCAAGACAAGCCTCATGCATAAGTTTCCTTGCTTATTAGAATCATTACCTACCAGTCTGAAGTGGTCTGCCCCTTTCTTTAATTTCTCCTTGCCCACTGGGTACAGGGGCCGGTTTCAGATTTTACCCAGGGGATGCCGAAGAGTGTGAACCAACAAGATTTCATAGCAAGTTATAAAGACATTTTGCTAGTTACCTCCAAGACATCAAGCCTTCTTCAGAGAAAGCTTTTATTAGATGATTTAAATGCCTCATCTTAAACAACTATGGTTATTCGTGCAACAGGCAGTTACTGAAGAAAGCAGTGTTATACTACTTGATACTTTCCCTGCTGCTGCTGCTGCTGCTTCTGCTAAGTCGCTTCAGTCATGTCCGACCCTGTGCGACCCCAGAGATGGCAGCCCACCAGGCTCCCCCGTCCCTGGGATTCTCCAGGCAAGAACACTGGAGTGGGTTGCCATTTCCTTCTCCAATGATACTTTCCCTAGTACTCTTTAAAAAGTAAAATGTATACATATTTTATTTTTACACTGTACGCATAATAAAAAGATGTGCGTGCATGCTAAGTCACTTCAGTCGTGTCCAACTCTATGCAACCCTATGGACTGCTAGGCTCCTCTTGTCCATGGGATTCTCCAGGTAAGAATACTGGAGTGGGTTGCCATGCTATCCTCCAAGGGATCTTCCCGACCTAGGGATCGAACCTGTCTGTGTCTCTTATAACTCCCTGCCTTAGCAGGAGGGTTCTTTACCACTAGCACCACCTGGAAAACTTATGATAAAAGGTACATGAATAAATATTAACAAAAACAGTATATATAGTACTTGGCCCCACTTGCTATTTGTAAACCACAGCAATCCTATTAATTTAGGAGGCAAAATAATGCTTCCTAAAATATAATGAAGGCCTTCTTCACAAATTTAGGAGTCAAAAGTCTTTAGCCACTGGCCATCCCTGCCTCTCTGCTCAGGAGCTGCCCTCCAACATTTTATAGTCTCTGGGCCAGTGCTCTGAATTGAACTTAACTTTTATCACTTCCCCACTTCTATTCAAACTTTTACTTCTAGTTAAAATATGGTTATCATTAGTTTTAATACCCTTCTGAAAATTACCTTTTGGCCAACTCTTCTAGTCTCTTTAAGACTAGAAGACTCTAGTGCTTTTTCTCCCGAGTTTAAATTATTTGCTGTATCCCAATATTTAAGTTCTTAAGACTTTTCTCTCCCCCTTGATCTTTTGAGGCACTCAGTACCGCCTAACTAGTGATATGTCTGTGACGCCTTGGTTTTCTACCCCCCATCTAACTACACCAAGAGTAAAGAATCAGGGGACCATGTTGGAACTCCGCCTACCACATCAGTTTTAAAAAAATCACTTACAGAGCAGAGATAATGTAGCAAAATGTGTTTTTCCCCCACAGAACTACAGATTATAATTTTTCAATTGGAAAGGACCTTAATGTTTATCCAGACCAACCCCTCAACCAATGCAGGTGCTTTTCTATAGATCACAGTTCATCTGGTCTCTGCCTCAACATTTATACTGATAAGAAGACTCACTTGTTTATGAATCAGGACATTTAGATGGTATAACTTTGTACTTAAGTTTTAAAATGCTACTGAATATTTCTGTTACTTTTTGAGGTCCTCTCTCTAGAAAAGTTTTGAATCAGAAATACTTTTTTAACATGAAAGACTTTTAAACGTAACTATCAACCACCATTCTTTCCCCAAAGAGGGATAATCTAAGTGTACTCTACTCCAGACTAAATATTCTAGTTTTCATATGATGTCATTTCCACATCTTTTACCATCTTGGTCACCCACCTGAATTTACTCCCTCTTATTAAAAAAAAATCTTAAAAGCATGGCTCTTACACCTTGACCAAGTATATTATGTTAGGAATAGTAATTCAGTGTATAAATCACTGTAGTTCATCATTAAATCTGTAAATGTAATGTACAATATAGGAATACTAAATAAAATAAATCACATGACTTCTTCAATAGATTTTAAAAACTTATTTGATGATTTTTGCCTTTTCAATAAATAATATGAGAAATACAATAGAATAGAGTAGTAGAGGGAAAGTTGCTCAGCCGTGTCTGACTCTGTGACCTCATGGATTGTAGCCCACCAGTTCTTCTGTCCATGGGATTCTCTAGGCAAGAATACTGGAGTCGGTTGCCATTCCCTCTCCAGGGCATTTAACTTATCTTTAATTGTTAAGGAATCTCTTTGCCTAAAACAAAACCAATTCAGTGATAAAATATTATCTACACTATTTAGAAATTAACTTTTAATCAAACAAAGAATACATATCCCACCATTTACTTTTAAAACAACTTTAAATCAAGTATAAAATATGTATGTTATTATTCTATAGTGTTACTTGAAGAGTTCTGGGAAATTCAGTAAGGATGAAAATGAATATTATCAAGATTTGGAAAGTAAAAAAATAATTATTTTTAAATCATTGTAACATATCTAAAATTATTGTAAAACTTTAAAGTTTTGAGATAAT
This sequence comes from Nanger dama, assembly GCA_917880005.1. NCBI lineage: Eukaryota > Metazoa > Chordata > Mammalia > Artiodactyla > Bovidae > Nanger > Nanger dama. The sequence goes on along the minus strand of CAKJTW010000094.1, from coordinate 2,010,557 downwards.
AAGAAATATATGAATGGAACATAATTATACCAAAAAATTATACTCAGTTCATTAGTTTAACCTGAAACTAAACATTTTTTTTTTTAAAGAAGAACAGAAAAAGGAATGTATAAACCATAGTTTAGGATGCAGATAGAGAGGTGGACTGAAACATGTAGATAAGTGTGCTTATTTTAGAAAAGGAAAACTAAATGCTGCAGTCAGGTCTGTTATTTAGTCATTAAGTTGTGCCTGACATTTTGTGACCCCATGGACTGTAGCCCACCAGACTCCTCTGTCCCTGGGATTCTCCAGGCAAGAATACTGGGGTGGATTGCCATTTCCTTCTCCAATCAGGTCTAATCTAGTTAATTTATACAGTTAATGGAAGTCAATTAAAATCTTATCAAGACTTTTGTCTATGTGTGTGAGAAATTTAGCCAAATGATTCTGAAATTTATTTTGAAAAATTAACAAGGAAATATCACATAATACCTAAAAATAACATCAACAGTGTGTAGGGAGAAAGGAAGGACTACCTTAGCAGGTAATAGAATGTGATACATAGAAACAAACAAGAAAACTCCATGTCACTACTACTGAAATGGATATATTCTACAGCGGATTAGAGGAGAGAAAGATTAGAATTGGTGCAATTACATATAAGAATATTCTCTATTATAATCACACTTTTAAAAATAAGCAGAAGATGATTATTTTAAATATGAAATAAAATTTTGGAATAGCAATATAAAGAACAAAGTAATCCATATCTTTCTCTGAAAAAATGAAGTATCTCATATGGAATAAAAAATTTAAATATAAAAATGTCAAATCATGGTGAAATTAGCATAATCCAATGTGCTTTATCAGATATCAGAAAAGATGATCATTTTCTTTGCATTACAACAGAAGAAATTGTGAAGGAAATAACTAAAAAGCTGCTCCACCCCAAAATAAAAAGAAATTATACTCAAGAAAATGTTCTGGAAACACTAACCATGGAAATAAATATTGTAAACAAAACATACATGTAAAAACAGGGTATTGTTAAGTAAATTATTTTATTTTAATATTTTTAGAAGAACATGTATGAATTTCCTGGACTTCCCTGATGACTCAGACAGTAAAGCATCTGCCTATAATGTGGGAGACCTGGCTTTGATCACTGGGTAGGGAAGAGCCCCTGGAGAGGAAATGGCAACCCACTCCAGTACTCTTGCCTGGAAAATCCCATGGACAGAAGAGCCTGTTAGGTTACAGTCCATGGGGTCATAAAGAGTCGGAGAAACTTCACCTTCACTTTCATGCATGACTTTATAAATGAAGATCATTAAGGCTAGGAAAATTTATTGGCAATGTTTATGGTAAAACTTTATAACTTTTGAACATCATACATACTCATTGTAAGTATAAGCACTACCTTAAATAATCTGATTAATAATATGTATGGGGTTTATCTATAGGAAATTAACAAATAGTTTAATCTTCCTGAGTCCTAATGTCACATTAATGAAATGGAGTTACTTCCTATCATTGTGAAGATTCTGTGTGACAACATAATTAAAGAGATCTGGCTCATAATCATTGTTGTAATAATGGGAATTATAGTATTTATCTTTCAAACAGTTCCTTAAAATTGTGAAACTACTACTTTTATCCTATCTCAAAAAGTTGTGACGATGATAATCATCCAAATACTACCTAAGGAGATTAACATAAGGCCTCCACTTTGTACCTTGCCTTCTACTCATGAAGCTTCAAGTTTCCCAACATTCAACCCCTAGAAAATTCATAAATTTAGCAGTCATAGAAGTCCCTAAGTTTGGAAAAAGGGTCCAAAACTTACCCCCTCTATGGGAATGTCTGACTTTCTCATTCCCTCCCTAGTTGCTTCCTTGGAAATGAATAAAGATCATATGTGTCAGCTACATTATTGGGCAACAATAATTATGACCAAGAAAATGAGGAGAAACTGAATCTAACCTGAGAGAATATAAAGCTGTAGGATATAAAATCAATACATAGAAATCTACTGCATTTCTATACTAATAACCAACTATCAGAAAGAGAAGTTGAGAAAGCAGCCCTATTTGCAATATCATCAAAAGAATAAAGTTAACTAAGAAAAAGTTTAACCAAAGAGATAAAAGATCTGTACTCAGAAAAATATAAGACAAAGATTAAAGAAATAAATGAAAACACAAATTAATGGAAAGATACACCATGCTCATGAGGTAGAAGAATGAACATTGTTAAAATGTCCATACTACCTAAAGCAAAATCATATAGATTTGCTGCAATTTCTATCAAAATACCAATGGAATTTTTCACAGAACTAGAACAAATGATCTTAAAATTTGTACAGAACCCAAAAGACCCCCCCAAAAAATCTTAAAAAGGAAGGTGGGAGGTGTCATGCTCCTTGACCTCAGACTATATGGCAAAGTTACAGTAATCAAAACAGTGTGACACTGGCACAAAATAGACCCACAGATCAACTAAATAGAGAGTCCAGAAATAGACATATGCTTATATGGTCAATTAATTTATAGTAAAGGAGCCAAGAACATACAGGTGGAAAACGACAGTCTCGTCAACAAATGGTGTTGGGAAAAACAAACAGTTACATGCCAAAGAATAAAAGGGAACCTTTTTCTTGCACCATATACAAAAATAAACTCAGAACAGATTAAAGAAGTAAATGTAATACCTAAAACCACAGAACTCCTGAGAGAAAACTTAGGCACTATGTTCTATGACATCAGCTTTAGCAATACTTTACGGTTCTGTCTCTTCAAACAAAGGCAACAAAAACAAAAATAAGCAAGTGAAACAACATCAAAATAAAAATCTTTTGCACAGTAAAGGAAACTAGCAAAAACCAAAAAGGCAACCTACTGAATGAGAGAAGATATTTGCAAATCATATATCTATTCAGTTCAGTTCAGTTCAGTCACCCAGTCATGTCTGACTCTCCTTGTCCATCACCAACTCCCAAAGTCCACCCAAACTCATGTGCATCGAGTCGGTGATGCCATCCAGGCATCTCATCCTCTGTCGTCCCCTTCTCCTCCTGCCCCCAATCCCTCCCAGCATCAGGGTCTTTTCCAGTGAGTCAACTCTTCACATGAGGTGGCCAGAGTATTGGAGTTTCAGCTTCAACATCAGTCCTTCCAATGAACACCTCAGGACTGATCTCCTTTAGCATGGACTGGTTGGATCTTCTTGCAGTTCAAGGGACTCTCAAGAGTCTTCTCCAACACCACAGTTCAAAAGCAGCAATTCTTTGGCACTCAGGTTTCTTCACAGTCCAACTCTCACATCCATACATGACCACAGGAAAAACCATAACCTTGCCTAGACAGACCTTTGTTGGCAAAGTAATATCTCTGCTTTTCAATATGCTATCTAGGTTGGTCATAGCTTTCCTTCCAAGGAGCAAGCGTCTTTTAATTTCATGGCTGCAATCATCACCTGCAGCAATTTTGGAGGCCCCCAAAATTAAGTCTGACACTGTTTCCACTGTTTCCCCATTGATATCCCATGAAGTGATGAGACCAGATGCCATGATCTTTGTTTTCTGAATGTTGAGCTTTAAGCCAACTTTTTCACTCTCATCTTTCACTTTCATCAAGAGGCTTTTAGTTCCTCTTCACTTTCTGCCATAAAGCTGGTGTCATCTGCATATCTGAGGTTATGGATATTTCTCCCTGCAATCTTGATTCCAGCTTGTGCTTCTTCCAGCCCAGCATTTCTCATGATGTACTCTGCATAGAAGTTAAATAAGCAGGGTGACAATATACAGCCTTGATGTACTCCTTTTCCTATTTAGAACCATTCTTTTCCATGTCCAGTTCTAATTGTTGCTTCCTGGCCTGCACACAGGTTTCTCAAGAGACAGGTCAGATGGTCTGGTATTCCCATCTCTTTAGGAATTTTCCACAGTTTATTGTGATCCACACAGTGAAAGGCTTATATATCTTTTAAGGTGTTACTATCTGAAACATAAAAAGAATACACACAACTCAATATCAAAAAACAAACAACCCAGTTGAACCCAATTCAAACATGGACAGAGGACATGAATGGACATTTTTCCAAGGGAGACATACAGATGGCCAACAGACACATGTAAAACTGCTCAATATAACTAATAATCAGGGAAACACAAATTAAAACCACCATGAGAGATCACCTCATACTGATGCTTAGGCTGAAACTCAAATACTTTGGCCACCTCATGCAAAGAATCAACTCATTGGAAAAGACCCTGATGCTGGGAAAGATAGAAAGCAGAAGAAGAGGATGACAGCGGGTGAGACTGTTGGATGGTATCACCGACTCAATGGACATGGGTTTGAGAAAGCTCCAGGAGATGAGGAAAGACAGGGAAGCCTGGTGTACTGCAGTCCATGGGGTCACAAAGTGTCACAAACAACATGCCTGAGCGACTGAACAACAACAACAACCCCTATGAAGACACTTCAGAAAACTTAACATTGAACTACCATACAATCCAGCAATGTGGCTGCTGGTTATTTATCATAGGAAAGTAAAAACACTAATTTGGAAAGATTATGCAACCCTATGTTCATCACATCATATAATAGTCAGGATAAGGAAGCAACCTAAGTGTCCATCGATAAATGAATGAATAAAGAAGATGTGGTATATACATGCAATGGAGCCATAAAAAGGAATGAACTCTTGCTATTTGCTACAAAATGAATGGACCTGGAGGTACTATGTTAAGTGAAATAAATCAGACAGAGAAGGACGAATACCACATGATTTCACTTATATGTGGGATCTAAAAACAAACAAACAAACAAACAATGAATATAACAAAACAGAAACTGACAGACACAAAGAACAAACTGCTGGTCATCAAGGGAGTAAGGGGTGGGGAGCTGGGAAAAACAAGTGAAGGGGAATTAAGAGACACAAACTCTAATTACAAAATAAATAAGTCACAGATATGTAATGTACAGCACAGGAAATATAATCAATAATACTGCAATAACTTTGTACAATGACAGATGGTTTCTAAGCTTATCATGAAGCCTATGATATTGATAATATATATGGATTCTGAAGGACTATGTTGTACACCTGAAATTAATACAACATTGTTTGTCAACTATTCTTCAATTTAAAAATAAAACTCTCCTTTAATCTAAGATAATTCCTGGTGGGTATAGCAGTAAGAAAAAGAAAAATAATATCTATCCTTGGAATTGAGATGGAATTTTTTTAAGTTTTTTCAAGTGTCAAATGTTTCTTTAAAAATAACTATGTGTTTTGAATCATATAAGAAACAGAAGGCAAAAATAATTCATAGAGCTGGGGCATTAGGAGCAAGATTTTTTTAAATTTATTTATTTTTTAATTACAATACTGTATTTGTTTTGCCATACATTGACATGAATCAGCCATAGGTGAACACAATCTCCCAATGCCAAAGCCCCCTCCCACCTCCCACCTCACATCCTCTACCTGAATCATCCTGTGCATCAGCCCCATCCCCCCACCCAAAAAAAAAAAAATTTGGGGGGGCGTTTTTTTTAAAAAATTTTAATATTTTTTTTTTAATTTTCCAAAAACCACCCCACCCCCCCCCTCCCCCCCAAAACCCAAAAACCCCCCTACACCCCTCCGTCTCTTTTGTTGTCTCCCATATAGGGGCTTCTTTACTATCTTCTAAATTCCATATATATGTGTCAGCATACTGTATTGGTGTTTTTCTTTCTGGCTTACTTCACTCTGTATAATTGGTTCCAATTTCATCCATCTCATTAGAACTGAGTCAAATTTATTCTTTTAAAGGGCTGAGTAGTACTCCATTGTGTATATGTACCACAGCTTTCTTATCCATTCGTCTGCTGATGGACATCTAGGTTGCTTCCATGTCCTGGCTATTATAAACAGTGCTGCAATGAACATTGGGGTACATGTGTCTCTTTCAATTCTGGTTTCCTTGGTGTGTATGCCCAGCAGTGGGATTGCTGGGTCATAAGGCAGTTCTATTTGCAATTTTTTAAGGAATCTCCACACTGTTTTCCATAATGGCTGTACTAGTTTGCATTCCCACCAGCAGTGTAAGAGGGTTCCCTTTTCTCCACATCCTCTCCAGCATTTATTGCTTGTAGACTTTTGGATCGCAGCCATTCTGACTGGTGTGAAATGGGACCTCATTGTGGTCTTGATTTGCATTTCTCTGATAATGAGTGATGTTGAACATCTTTTCATGTGTTTGTTAGCCATCCGTATGTCTTCTTTGGAGAAATGCTTATTTAGTTCTTTGGCCGATTTTTTGATTGGATCGTTTATTTTTCTGGAGTTGAGCTGCATCAGTTGCTTATATATCTTTGAGATTAGTTGTTTGTCAGTGTTTCATTTGCTATTGTTTTCTCCTATTCAGAAGGCTGTCTTTTCACCTTGCTTATAGTTTCCTTTGCTGTGCAGAAGCTTTTAATTTTAATTAGATCCCATTTGTTTATCTTTGCTTTTATTTCCAGTATACTGGGAGGTGGATCATAGAGGATCCTGCTGTGATTTATGTCAGAGAGTGTTTTGCCTATGTTCTCCTCTAGGAGTTTTATAGTTTCTGGTCTTACATTTAGATCTTTAATCCATTTTGAGTTTATTTTTGTGTATGGTGTTAGAAAAAGATCTAGTTTCATTCTTTTACAAGTGGTTGACCAGTTTTCCCAGCACCACCTGTTAAAGAGACTGTCTTTACTCCATTGTATATTCTTGCCTCCTTTGTTGAAGATAAGGTGTCCATAGGTGTGTGGGTTTATCTCAGGGCTTTCTATTTTGTTCCATTGATCTATATTTCTGTCTTTGTGCCAGTACCATACTGTCTTAATGACTGTGGCTTTGTAGTAGAGTCTGAAGTCAGGCAAGTTGATTCCTCCAGTTCCATTCTTCTTTCTCAAGATTGCTTTGGCTATTCGAGGTTTTTTGTATTTCCATACAAATCTTGAGATTATTTGATCTAGATCTGAGAAAAATACTGCTGGTAGCTTAATGGGAATTGCATTGAATCTGTAGATTGCTTTAGGTAGTATACTCATTTTCACTATATTGACTCTTCCGACCCATGAGCATGGTATATTTCTCCATCTATTAGTGTCCTCTTTGATTTCTTTCATCAGTGTTTTATAGTTTTCGATATATAGGTCTTTAGTTTCTTTAGGTAGGTATATTCCTAAGTATTTTATTCTTTTCATTGCAATGGTGAATGGAATTGTTTCCTTAACTTCTTTTTCTACTTTCTCATTATTAGTGTATAGGAATGCAAGGGATTTCTGAGTGTTGATTTTATATCCTGCAACTTTACTATATTCATTGATTAGCTCTAGTAGTTTTCTGGTCGAGTCTTTAGGATTTTCTATGTAGAGGATCATGTCGTCTGCAAACAGTGAGAGTTTTACTTCTTCTTTTCCAATTTGGATTCCTTGTATTTCTTTTTCTGCTCTGATTGCTGTGGCCAAAACTTCCAGTACGATGTTGAAGAGTAGTGGTGAAAGTGGACACCCTTGTCTTGTTCCTGACTTTAGGGGAAATGGTTTCAATTTTTCACCATTGAAGATAATGTTAGCTGTGGGTTTGTCATATATAGCTTTTATTATGTTGAGGTATGTTCCTTCTATTCCTGCTTTCTGGAGAGTTTTTATCATAAATGGATGTTGAATTTTGTCAAAGGCTTTTTCTGCATCTATTGCGATAATCATATGATTTTTATTTCTCAGTTTGTTAATGTGATGAATTACATTGATTGACTTGCGGATATTGAAGAATCCTTGCATCCCTGGGATAAAGCCCACTTGGTCATGGTGTATGATCTTTTTAATGTGTTGCTGGATTCTGATTGCTAGGATTTTGTTGAGGATTTTTGCATCTATGTTCATCAGTGATATTGGCCTGTAGTTTTCTTTTTTTGTGGTGTCTTTGTCAGGTTTTGGTATTAGGGTGATGGTGGCCTCATAGAATGAGTTTGGCAGTTTACCTTCCTCTGCAATTTTCTGGAATAGTTTCAGTAAGATAGGTGTTAGCTCTTCTCGAAATTTTTGGTAGAATTCAGCTGTGAAGCCGTCTGGACCTGGGCTTTTGTTTGCTGGAAGATTTCTGATTACAGTTTCAATTTCCATGCTTGTGATGGGTCTGTTAAGATTTTCTATTTCTTCCTCGTTCAGTTTTGGAAAGTTGTACTTTTCTAAGAATTTGTCCATTTCTTCCAAGTTGTCCATTTTATTGGCATATAATTGCTGATAGTAGTCTCTTATGATTCTTTGTATTTCTGAGTTGTCTGTCGTGATCTCTCCATTTTCATTTCTAATTTTGTTGATTTGATTTTTTTCTCTTTGTTTCTTGATGAGTCTGGCTAATGGTTTGTCAATTTTATTTATCCTTTCAAAGCACTAGTTTTTTGCTTTGTTGATTTTTGCTATGGTCTCTTTTGTTTCTTTTGCATTTATTTCTGCCCTAATTTTTAGGATTTCTTTCCTTCTACTGACTCTGGGGTTCTCTATTTCTTCCTTTTCTAGTTGCTTTAGGTGTAGAGTTAGGTTATTTATTTGACTTTTTTCTTGTTTCTTGAGGTATGCCTGTATTGCTATGAACTTTCCTCTTAGCACTGCTTTTATAGTGTCCCAAAGGTTCTGTGTAGTTGTGTTTTCATTTTCATTCGTTTCGATGCATATTTTGATTTCTTTTTGATTTCTTCTGTGATTTGTTGATTATTCAGAAGGGTGTTGTTCAGCCTCCAAATGTTGGAATTTTTAATAGTTTTTCTCCTATAGTTGAGATCTAACCTTAGTGCATCATGGTCAGAGAAGATGCTTGGAATAATTTCGATTTTTTTGAATTCATCAAGGTTAGATTTATGGCCCAGGATGTGATCTATCCTGGAAAAGGTTCCGTGTGCACTTGAGTAAAAGGTGAAATTCATTGTTTTGGTGTGAAATGTCCTATAGATATCAATTAGGTCTAACTGGTCAATTGTATCGTTTAACGTTTGCGTTTCTTTGTTAATTTTCTGTTTAGTTGATCTGTCCATAGGTGTGAGTGGGGTATTAAAGTCTCCCACTATTATTGTGTTATTATTAATTTCCCTTTCATGCTTGTTAGCATTTGTCTTACATATTACGGTGCTCCTATGTTGGGTGTATATATATTTACAATTGTTATATCTTCTTCTTGGATTGATCCTTTAATCATTATGTAGTGGCCTTCTTTGTCCCTTTTCACAGCCTTTGTTTTAAAGTCTATTTTATCGGATATGAGTATTGCTACTCCTGCTTTCTTTTGGTCTTTATTTGCATCGGAATATCTTTTTCCAGCCCTTGACTTTCAGTCTGTATGTGTCCGTTGTTTTGAGGTGTATCTCTTGTTGGCAGCATATATAGGAATCTTGTTTTTGTATCCATTCAGCCAGTCTTTGCCTTTTGGTTGGGGCATTCAACCCATTTACATTTAAGGTAATTATTGATAAGTATGCACCTGTTGCCATTTACTTTATTGTTTTGGGTTCGGGTTTATATGTCCTTTTTGTGTTTCCTGTCTAAAGTCTATCCTTAATATTTGTTGGAGAGCTGGTTTGTTGGTGCTGAATTCTCTCAGCTTTTGCTTGTCTGTAAAGCTTTTGATTTCTCCTTCATATTTGAATGAGATCCTTGCTGGGTACAGTAGTCTTGGCTGAAGGTTATTATCTTTCATCACTTTAAGTATGTCTTGCCATTCCCTCCTGCCCTGAAGAGTTTCTATTGAAAGATCTGCAGTTATTCTTATGGGGATCCCCTTGTGTGTTATTTGTTGTTTTTCCCTTGCTGTTTTTAATAATTGTTCTTTGTGTTTGCTCTTTGTTAGTTTGATTAAAATATGTCTTGGGGTGTTTCGCCTTGGGTTTATCCTGTTTGGCACTCTCTGGGTTTCTTGGACTTGGGTGATTATTTCCTTCCCCATTTTAGGGAAGTTTTCAACTATTATCTCCTCAAGTATTTTCTCATGGTCTTTCTTTTTGCCTTTTCTTCTGGGACTCCTATAATTCGAATGTTGGAGCGTTTCATATTGTCTTGGAGGTCTCTGAGGTTGTCCTCATTTCTTTTAATTCGTCTTTCTTTTTCCCTTGCTGATTCATTTATTTCTACCATTCTATCTTCTATTTCACTAATCCTATCTTCTGCCTCCGATATTCTACTATTTGTAGCCTCCAGAGTGTTTCTGATCTCATTTATTGCATTATTCATTATCTGTTGACTCTTTCTTATTTCTTCTAGGTCCTTGTTAAACCTTTCTTGCATCTTCTCAATCCTTGACCCCAGGCTATTTATCTGTGATTCCATTTTGATTTCAAGATTTTGGATCATTTTCACTATCAGTATTCGGAATTCTTTCTCAGGTAGATTCCCTATCTCTTCCTCTTTTGTTTGGTTTGGTGGGCATGTCTCCTGTTCCTTTACCTGCTGGGTATTCCTCTTTCTCTTCATCCTGGTTATATTGCTGCGTTTGTGGTGGCTTTTCTATATTCTGGGAATTTGTGGAATTCTCTTTCTTATAGAGCTTCCTGTCTGTGTTTGGGGTTATATCAGTGGCTTGTCAAAGTTTCTTGATTAGGGAGGCTTGGGTTGGAGTTCTGGTGGGTAGAGCTGGATTTCCTCTCTCTGGAGTGCTGTGACGTGTGAAGTAATGGGTTATGAGACGTCAGTGGTTTTGGAGTATTTTGAGTTGCCTGTGTATTGAAGCTCAGGGGCTTGTTCTTGTGTTGCTGGAGAATTTGCATGGTATGTCTTGCTCTGGACCTTGTTGGCCCTTGGGCAGTGCTCAATTTCAGTATAGGTATGAAGGCGTTTGATGAGCTCTTATTGGATAATGTTCCCTGTATTCAGGAATTCTTTGATGATCTCAGGATTTGGACTTACGCCTCCTGATTCTGGTTTTCAGATTTATTTTTAGAATAGCCTCATGATTTCTCCATCTATTCAGCACTAATGTTAAAACATCTAGGTTAATGATGATAGGTTTCTCCACTTTGAGGGTCGTCCCTAGAGGATCGGTGAGTTACTTGGAGGAGAGAAGAGGGAGGGAGTAGTTAGAGGTGAGTGGAATGGGATGAGGTGGAATCAAAAGAGGGAAAAGCAAGCTAGCCCATAACCACTTTCTTGTATGTGGTCCAAATTCTGGACCGCTCAGAGGTGGTCACAGAGTTATACATGGAAGAGGAGAGGGAGGAAGTAGATAGATGTGGACAGGAGGATAAAAGAGGGAGATGGGAAGGAGGGATACAGTTCCGGCCAGTGACCAGTTCCCTTAGAATTCTCCTCCTTCTGGAACACACAGTGATTCATAGAGTTGGGTAGAGAGGAGGAGGGGGGAGGGAGGAGACAAAAGCCACCTGGTGGAGAAAAGAGAGATTCCAAAGGTGGAGAGAGTGGTCAAGCCAGTAGTCTCGCACTCATGTAGAACTGGGTACTGTAGGTTAGGTTTTTAAAAGTAAAAAATTGGCAACAAATACCAAAATGCCAAGATTAAAAATCTGGAGTATAGATTGGATTTTCAAAGATAGATTATTGAAGAGAAGAAGAAGGAAGAGAGAGAAATTTAAAAAAAAAATAGAGAAAAAAGTAAAATATAATAAAAGACTCCAGAATTATTAAAAGACAACTTCCTCCACCAAAAGGACTATATACAGCATTTGCTTTAACGATAGGTTTTTTTTTTTTTTGAAAAGTAATATTAGGTTATAAAAATAATAAATAGAAATATAGAAGACTTAAAAATTTAAGCAAGTTTAGGGAAAAAAGATGAAAAAGAAAAGAAAAACAAATTTAAAAAGGAAAAAAAATTTTAAAGAAAAAAATTCTTAGAAAAAAAAATCACACTTCCACATCATCCCCCAAAAAAATTTTTTTGATCATAAAAGTAGTAATGGTGTATCTGGTGCTTTCTCTGTCATTGAGGACTCTGTGGGGTCGCTACCAAGGCAGTTCCCTCTGTTTGACTTCCTCTGTTTGCTGGTCTCTTCTGTGTCTGACTTCTGTCTTGCCACAGGGAGGGTGGTGGTGAATTCTGCACTGGGCTTGCCCCTTCTCACTCCGCAGGATAACCTTGTGGGGCCTGCCCTATGCTTCATGCACTTCCCCGGTAAGCCACTCAGGTTTGGCGCTCAGGAAGCCCCCTCCAGGTGCCGGGTTTGGTTCCAAGTCCAAGTGGCTAGGGAGTTTGGCGCGCACTATTGTTGCATCTTCTGGGCTTTCCGGGATGCTCAACTTTCTGGGAGCTCTGCCGGGGCTCTTTCTCAGGCAGATGATGACTGTTCAGAGACCCCAGAAGTCTCAGTAAAGAAGCCTGCTTGCAATTTGGTAGGTAATGTCTCTCTTGAGCTGCGACTGCCCTCTTCCAGCGCTTAAGGCTCTGGCTGCCTGTCGCCGGTGGGGGATGGTCTGCAGCCGGCTATTTCCGATCCGTTCTTTGTTCTGTGCATGGGCCTGTCGGTGTCTTATGTTCGAGCGTTTCACGTGTTAGTTATCCCACAGTCTGGTTTGCTAGTCCGGGATAAATTGTTCTAGCCACACGCGGACCCGATTCTGGCCCCTTTACGCCCCGATTCTCGAGAAAAGCCCTGTAGCCTACGTCTCCCGCGGCCCAATTCTTAGAAAGCACTGTCGTGGGCGCGCTCCTCCCTGCCCAACCCCCACTGCTGTCGGACGCAGGCGTTTGCGCTGCTTGTCCGCTGGGGGTTATAATGTTGAATTCGTAATCTGTTGGTTTTAATTATTTATTTATTCTTCCTTCCTGTTATGTTGCCCTCTGTGCTTCCAGGGCTCGCCCCATACACAGCTGTGAGAAAGTTCCCCAATTTTAGGGAATCTCTCTTTTAAGAGTCTCTTCCTGGGACGGGATTCCCTTCCTGTGCCAGGGTTCCCTCCCTACCTCCTTTGTCTCTATCTTCATTCTTTAAAATAATTCCTACCTGGTTTTTAAGCCAATGTTCTGCTTTGCTGGATGCCTGATGTCCTCTGCCAGCAGTCAGAAGTTATTTTGTGGAATTTACTCAGCGTTGAAATGTTCTTTTGATGAGATAGAGAGGGAGAAAGTGTTCTCCCCATCCTATTCCTGCACCATCTTTTTCCTCCCAGGAGCAAGATTAAGAAACTTCTTGGGGAGAAATGCATGTAGAAAATGAACCAATAAAATATTGTAAAGTAATTAGCGTCTAATTAAATAAATTTATATTTTTTAATAAATTAAAAAAAAATGTCCAGGTACAGGTTACTGACAACTCTGATACGCTGATGAGATACATAGTATTTCCCACTTCTAAAACCCTGAGGACATCATATAGGTTTACCTTGCTGAGGATTACATAGCTGATGTCCACTACATGGCTGTAGCAGTTTGGGGACATTTTGCGTCTTGTGACAGCCTTAGGTAGGCTGTGCTTCAGCTTTACCTGTATGTGTATAAAAGGCCAGCAGATTTGAGTCCAATTTCTCTCGAGAGAAAGCAGGACTAAGGCTCCATGGGCAGTAAGTAATTAATATTAACACATCATAAACATAAGAATAATTTCTACTCTTATATAGTTCTGTTAGTCTCTCAGCTACCCCTGGGGGAGAAAGTATTTGACCTGGAACATTGAAGAAGATAAGGTTTCAACAGTTTAATTTGCAAGGGGTCAGGAACATCCAGGAGAGGTTTGTGCAAATAGAAATAGCCTCATGGGACTAGTGTGTAGTGTGGGAAGGGAAATGGGAGATGAAGCTAGAATGAAAGTTGAACAAAAGGATTTCAGTGAGCAACGGAGAGTTATCAAAAGTTTTTCAGCAAAGTGATAACATAAAACCAGACTTTATTTCCTATTCATAAAGCAATGTGAATGAACAGGGAAAAAACAGGAGGAAAATGAATGCAGCTTGTTTTTCAGTAGCTGTAGAGGGTATTTCATAAGGTTTACATTAAGCACATTGTATATTTCAAATATTTTGTTAAGACTATCAATCAAGTTTTCCTAATCCTTTTCTTGAGTCCAACTGAGAACTTTGAGATTTAGAATCAAACTGAAATCTGTCCTCACCACTTAGAGGCTGTATATGTGTGTGCTCTGTCACTCAGTCATATCTGTCTCTCTTGAGACCCCATGGACTGTGTGTAGCCCACCAGGTTCCTCTGTCCATGGGATTTTTCCAGGCAAGAATACTGGAATGGGTTGCCATTAGTAAATGCAACTGGAGTAAACTGCCTCCAGTACAGACTCTATAAACTCAAGCAAGTTATTTAACATTTCTGGGCCTTGATGAACACATCTAGATATCAGAGGCAGTAATACCTACCTCATCAGGTTATAAAGACACAGTGAGTTAACACTTATAAAGGCCTAAAGAATGCCTGGCATTTGGTAAGTATTTGATAAATAGTAGTTAGTGCTAATAATGGAACTTCCCAGGTGATGCTAGTGGTAAAGAAACCACCTGCCAATGCAGGAGACGTAAGAGACATGGGTTTAATCCCATCAGAAAGATACCCTGGAGGAGGGCATGGCAACCAATTCCAGTATTCTTGCCTGGAGAACCCCATGGATGGAGGAGGCCTGGCGGGCTACTGTCCATAGTGTCGCACAAAGTCCGATATGATTGAAGTGACTTAGCAGGGAGGCAGGCAGTGTTATTAATAAATGAGACAACTGTTAGTTGCCCAGTCATGTCTGACTCTTTGTGACTGCCTGGATGGTACCCTCCATCCATGCAATTCACTAGGCAAGAACACTGGAGTGGGTTGCTATTCCCCTTCTCCAAGGGATCTTCCTGACCCAGGGATTGAACCTGGGTCTCTCACATTGCAGGCAGGTTCTTTACCATCTGAGAAACCATGGAAGCCCAATAAATGAGAGATAGATGCTAATTAAATTCAGTTTTAATCATTTTGGCCCAGATTTACAATTTATCACCATCTCTGCATCTTTGGAGCATGCCTCTTAAAGATCTTTTCCCATATTAGCACAAATTCATTAACAAAAAAAAATCAAATTGGGCACAATTTTTCTAGCAGATATATATCTGTCTATACTATATTACTCCATCTTATCCACAAAAATATCAGAATGTCCTTCATCAAGTGCTCTGCAAATTAAAAACGCAGCAGATTGTATAGTGGAGCTATATGTAACTTTATTCTGCATTTTCCAAGCCTTCTGTAAATATGCTATCATATTTTCATAATTTAAAAAAAATGTAGCAGATGGGTGTATTATTTAGACATCAGAAATAAAATTAATTTCTATAGTGTGACATGTTCTAATGAACTCTCAGTGATATCCAAAGATCAGTGCTTTCTCTTTTGAGTCTTCCCAAATCACTTAATACTGCGAGAATTTTAACAAAAATCAGCTAAAATCCATCATTCTGTATTTTTACTATCTGTATTTCCCAGAGCAGAGCTACATTTATAATCTATACAATGCTCTAACTCAGGAATCTGTAGTAATTGTTTCTGTGCTAAATATAGAGACAACTGTGGAAACCTTGAAGGATTAGGTTAACTCACCATTAAAATAGGTGTACTGAAAGAGTTAACTTCAGCAGGCCTGGAATTGGTCTGATCTGTTTTTCTGAAATACCTGCATGGTACTGACATCTGGTCAAGGCATGAAGTGTAGTTTTTAATAGCATTGTTCCGGAGCAAATTTGGGGGTTATCTCTACCAGTCCATTAGCCTAGTTTATTAATTAGAGCAAGATTGCTGGTTTGCAGGCAATTTCTGCAAAACTCCCAGAGGACTCTGCCTCTGGGTCTGGTCATATAGCAATAACATACCAACATACCCAACCGGGTAAGAGCCTCACTTGAGAAGCCATCTTGGGCTTTCTGGTTCTGAGGCTTTCCACACACAAACGTGACTTGTTCCTGATCTGAGAGGGAAGACACATCTGATATGGCCCAGCAGAGGAAGGGCAACAGAGCTGACTTCTGGCTTCTCCAAACCCTTCTCTGTGAAGGAGCCTCTGGCTGCCCAAAACACTTTTATTGCTATTCTGACACAACATCCTGTTGCTCCTCTGTGTCCTTTTCTGAAAATAAACTGTAGGTTCAGAAGCATTATCATTTGGGGTCTTGTGAATTCACCATTTGCACAATAGGCAAAATAAATTGCCCCATCAATTTTATTTGCAAAGTTTTATATGCTTATATTTTTATTTCTGAAGTAATTCCATTTCTATTACATGAGCTCATGGGTTATGATATATATTTATTGGAATCAAGCATATAAAAGAATAAACATAAGATAAAACTTTACACTGATTCAGCCCTCATCTGAACTGAAGCCCACTGCAATGGTGAGTTTGGAAGCAAGTGATCTCACTTATATGTGTTATTAAACTGAGAATAGTCAAGCTTAGTGATCTAAGGAGAAATCCTTAAAGGAGAGTGATTTGTGACAATAGAATAGGGTGACAAAAAATGAACACAAAATTCTCCAACATAAGAGTGTGGCAGTTCAAGTTCTGGACCTACTATCCATACTTTTTATATGCCCTCAGGCCAAACAGTTCTGAAAATCTGACACAATCTGAGCAGAGGGTTTATATTTTGCTCAGCTTCATAGGAAACACTCAATTTCCTTAGCAATTTCAATTCCTGTATTAGGAATTACAAATATTACTTTATTTTCTTCATGGCACACATTACTACTTGAAATCATCTTAATTTACTAATTTTTTTCCCATCAGAACGGAAGCTCTTTGACACGAGAGAACTCTGTATCATGCTTATCAATGTATGCCTAGTGTCCAAAGCTTAATACACCATAGATGTTAAAAATCTTTCATTTACTAAGTGTTAGCCATACTCTCGGAGAAGTCAATGGCAACCCACTCCAGTACTTTTACCTGGAGAATCCCATGGATGGAGGAGCCAGGGACGGAGGAGCCTGGTGGGCTGCCGTCTATGGGGTCGCACAGAGTCGGACATGACTGACGCAACTTAGCAGAAGCAGCAACAGCAACCATGCTCTAGGCATTGCTATAAGCATTTCTTTAAATACACGCCACATCCTATGATGCAGCTACAATCTCATATATTACAGATGAGGAAAGCAAGGCACAGAGAGGTTAAGTAAATTGCTCAAGGCCATACAGGTAATAAATGGCAGACCCATTTGAGCACAGATAGCCTGTCTTCAGAATCCAGGCTCTTGGAAACTCCTCAAAAGTAAACAGCTAAATATGCTGATCATCTCAGAAAATCACTTATGAATCATTGCTAGATAGTTCAGTGTTTTATTGAAGATTTTATTTTTACCTTTCATCTAAGCTTTTTTCTTAAAGTATTAGAAATTCAAACATAAGGCCTAAATTCTACCAAGGCAAGCACCTCCTTTCTAAAGGAAAGTGGATCAAGAATCCCTCCTATCTTCAGATGCATTGTAGCAGTTCCAATGTCACCTCAGAGAGGAATTTATTTGTGTCACACAAACAGAAGCAGGTGGCCCGGAGGCAGGTGTTGTCATGTTTGTGGAGCTTTAATGAGGATGTGAGAGTTTTCTGGGAAAGAGAATAGCAAAAATGAGGTATTTATTTCCCTCCATCTCCAGCTTATCTTTGGGAAAAAGAGACACATCAAAGCACTCGTGTGATGGAAACAGACAATGAACTGCTTCTTCTAAGTTAAAAATTTCCGTAATTCTGAGGGCCCCTACTGGAAGTGGGGAGCAGAGGCTGGCGATGGGAAATATAAGATGTAAAGTATTGATTCTAGAAAGAAGCCCAGAACACCCCAAGAAGACTTGCATTTGTTTCTCACTCTATTGAACAGGCTTATCTTGCTCGGAGAAAATGGCATGTCTCTGTAAATTATTTTTCTAGTTCAATTCAATTTGAAATTTGAAATATAACTATTAAATAAGACTACAAATCATCCTTAACCCTACAGTATAGGTCATGATTCTGTGAATTTCTCCGTGTATTACTCCAAAATAAGCATGGAAAATAAAATATTTAACATTAACATTAAAGACATATTTAGGTCTGCAAATTAGATATGTAGTGCTGGGAGGGATTGGTGGCAGGAGGAGAAGGAGACAACAGAGGATGAGATGGCTGGATGGCATCACTACCTCGATGGATGTGAGTCTGAGTAAACTCCAGGAGTTGGTGATGGACAGGGAGGCCTGGAGTGCTGTGATTTATGGGGTTGCAAAGAGTTGGACACGACTGAGCGACTGAACTGAACTGAACAGTGCACTGGTCATAGCAAATACCCTCCTCCAACAACACAAGAGAAGACTCTACACATGGACATCACCAGATAGTCAACACCAAAATCAGATTGATTATATTCTTTGCAGCTAAAAATGGAGAAGCTCTATACAGTGAATAAAAACAAGACCAGGAGCTGACTGTGGCTCAGATCATGAACTCCTTATTACCAAATTCAGACTGAAATTGAAGAAAGTAGGGAAAACTGCTAAACGATACAGGTATGACCTAAATCAAATCCCTTATGATTGTAAAGTGGAAGTGAGAAACAGATTTAAGGGCCTAGATCTGATAGATAGAGTGCCTGATGAACTATGGACAGAGGTTCATGACATTGTACAGGAGACAGGGAACAAGACCATCTCCATGGAAAAGAAATGCAAAAAGCAAAATGGCTGTCTGGGGGAGGCCTTACAAATAGCTGTGAAAAGAAGAGAAGCAAAAGTGAAGGAGAAAAGGAAAGATATAAGCATCTGAATGGATAGTTCCAAAGAATAGCAAGGAGAGATAAGAAAGCCTTCCTCAGTAATCAATACAAAGAAATAGAAGAAAACAACAGAATGGGAAAGACTAGAGACCTCTTCAAGAAAATTAGAGATACCAAGGGAATATTTCATGCAAAGATGAGCTCGATAAAGGATAGAAATGGTATGGACCTAACAGAAGCAGAAGATATTAAGAAGAGGTGGCAAGAATACACAGAAAAACTGTACAAAAAATATCTTCATGACCCAGATAATCACGATGGTGTGATCACTCATCTTGAGCCAGACATCTTGGAATGTGAAGTAAAGTGGGCCTTAGAAAGCATCACTATGAACAAAGCTAGTGGAGGAGATGGAATTCCAGTTGAGCTATTTCAAATCCTGAAAGATGATACTGTGAAAGTGCTGCACTCAATATGCACACAAATTTGGAAAACTCAGCAGTGGCCACAGGACTGGAAAAGGTCAGTTTTCATTCCAATCCCAAAGAAAGGCAATGCCAAAGAATGCTCAAACTACCACACAGTTGCACTCATCTCACATGCTAGTAAAGTAATGCTCAAAATTCTCCAAGCCAGGTTTCAGTAATATGTGAACTGTGAACTGCCTGCTGTTCAAGCTGGTTTTAGAAAAGGCAGAGGAACCAGAGATCAAATTGCCAACATCCGCTGGATCATGGGAAAAGCAAGAGAGTTCCAGAAAAACATCTATTTCTGCTTTACTGACTACGCCAAAGCCTTTGACTATTTGGATCACAATAAACTGTGGAAAATTCTGAAAGAGATGGGAATACCAGACCACCTAACCTGCCTCTTGAGAAATCTGTATGCAGGCCAGGAAACAACAGTTAGAACTGGACATGGAACAACAGACTGGTTCCAAATAGGAAAAGGAGTACATCAAGGCTGTATACTGTCACCCTGCTTATTTAACTTCTATGCAGAGTACATCATGAGAAATGCTGGGCTGGAAGAAGCACAAGCTGGAATCAAGATTGCAGAGAGAAATATCCATAACCTCAGATATGCAGATGACACCACCCTTATGGCAGAAAGTGAAGAGGAACTAAAAGCCTCTTGATGAAAGTGAAAGATGAGAGTGAAAAAAATTGGCTTAAAGCTCAACATTCAGAAAACAAAGATCATGGCATCCTGTCCCATCACTTCATGGGTAATAGATGGGGAAACAGTGGAAACAGTGTCAGACTATTTTGGGGGCTCCAAAAGCACTTCAGATGGTGACTGCAGCCATGAAATTAAAAGACACTGACTCCTTGGAAGAAAAGTTATGACCAACCTAGATAGTATATTCAAAAGCAGAGACATTACTTTGCCGACTAAGGTCCATCTAGTCAAGGATATGATTTTTCCTGTGGTCATGTATGGATATGAGAGTTGGACTGTGAAGAAGGCTGAGCGCTGAAGAATTGCTGCTTTTGAACTGTGGTGTTGGAGAAGACTCTTGAGAGTCCCTTGGACTGCAAGGAGATTCAACCAGTCCATTCTGAAGGAGATCAACCCGGGATTTCTTTGGAAGGACTGATGCTGAAGCTGAAACTCTAGTACTTTGGTCACCTCATGCTAAGAGTTGACTCATTGGAAAAGACTTTGATGCTGGGAGGGACTGGAGGCAGGAGGAGAAGGGGACGACCAAGGATGAGATGGCTGGATGGCATCACTGACTCAATGGACATGAGTCTGAGTGAACTCCGGGAGTTGGTGATGGACAGGGAGGCCTGGCGTGCTGAGATCCATGGGGTCGCGAAGAGTCAGACACAACTGAGCGACTGAACTGACTGACTGACAGTGCACAAGAAATGGAATGGAAACTCAAAATGATGAACAGTGCTGAAGCCAAGAGCCTGCTGGGCTGCAGGTCTGCACGCAGACAGAAGTAACTATACATTTAATTCCTGCACTGCTGCACAGCAGCAGGGAAAACGGTACTTTCATTACACAAAATGGACATAGAATCACTAACTGAATTGAGGGCTGGTACAAGCTTACCTCCTGAAGAAGAAGGCTGAATAAAAGTTCCAAGTGCTTCTAGAACTAAATGTGGTTGACAACTACTGTGTTAAAATACATATGCACACACACACATGAACAGATATATGAAGAATAACAGAGCCAAGTTGCTTTCTAGTCCAGGGGCCTGCATCTTTCTTAAGAAAGATTAATATTAAAACCCAATAGGAGCCTGGGCCATTAATATGAGGCTAGGGGAGCTGAAAACTAGGTGGGTACAAATGTCTAGATAGGAAAGAAAATGTTTAAGAAATACTCATAACATGTAGAAAGATTGCCATAAACTTAATAATAAATGAGATAAATTTAGCCCCAGGAAAATGGAAATAATGGAAAACTCTCAGAAAAACTTTGACATAAAATAGGTTTAATGTCTTCAAACAAAGAATATTATATACAAAAATTACAAAAATTGTAAGCCAAAGACAGGCAGATATTAACCAAGTTTAAAGAGATATGAAAACTAGACCATTAGAAGTCCCACTATTAATATGGGTATTTTTAAGACATAATAAGGGAAAGACATTCTAGATACTATATATGAAGCAGTTTATCACTTCAAGGTAGACTAAAAGTTTAGTACATATATTTTGAACCCAAAACAGGATACAGGATGCTTGGGGCTGGAGCACGGGGATGATCCAGAGAGATGATATGGGGTGGGAGGTGGGAGGGGTTTCAGGATTGGGAGCTGTGTACACCTGTGGCTGATTCATGTCAATGTATGGCAAAACCAATACAGTATTTTAAAGTAGAATAAAGTAAAAATAAAATTTAAAAAAAGAAATAAAGGCCAATTACCACAAAAAAGTAAATAAATAAATAAAATAATAATTAAAACTGATAAGCCAAAGGAATAGATAAATGAAACTATTTTGGATTTAATATTCAGTTAATCCAAAGAAGACAGTGAAGAAGAACCAAAGAGAAATAAGAACCAAGTAATAGGTGAGACAAAGAGAAAATAAATAGTCAGTTGGTAGACTTATAAACTGACATTAAATGTAAACTGTATATTGATGGACATTTAAGTTGCCTAAATCTATTCTTCAACAGAGAAATAGATAAAGAATATGTGGCATATACATATAACTGAATATTTGCAGCAACTTGAATAGACCTAGAGATTGTCACACTAAGTGAAGCAAGTCAGACAGAGAAAGATAAATATCATATGATGTTGCTTATATGTGGAATATTTAAAAAATAGTACAAATGAACTTATTTACAAATCAGAAATAAAGTCACAGATGCAAAAAACAACCTACTGGTTACAAGGGTGAAAAGGAGAGGAGGGGTAAATTGGGAGATTGGGATTGACATATCTGTTGTTGCTGTTGTTCAGTCACTAAATCATGCCCGACCCTGTGGCGGCATGCGCTGTAGCACACCAGGCTTCCCTGCCCCTCTCTGTCTCCTGGAGTCTGTTCAGATTCATATCCATTGAGTCAGTGAGGCTTTCTTATCTACCACTACCACTCCTTTCTCCTTTTGCCTTCAATCTTTCTCAACATCAAGGTCTTGACATATACACATTATTATATATAAAACAGACAATAAGGACCTAATGTATAGCACAGGGAATACTACTCAGGACTCTGCAATAACCTATATGGGGAAAGAATCTAAAAAGGAGTGGATATATGTATATGTATAACTGATTCACTTTGTTGTACACCTGAAACTAACACAACACTGGAAATCAACTATACGCCAATAAAAATGTTTTTTTAATGTATATGGTGTACACACCTCAAGTAAGACAGATACTGTAAGATTGAATAGAAAAACAAGACCAAGATAGATTTCAACAAGGAGAATGCAAGCAATAAGAATCTTAAAGTAAATGTACTGTGAAAGAACCATTCAAACTAGAGTAGACAATATATAATAACATTTAGATAAAATTCTGAAAACTACAAGCTAATCTATAGTGAGAGTAAATCACAGTTGCCAGGGTAGAGGCCAGGGAAATCCAGGAAGGGATGATTCCAGAAGTGTACAAGGGAATTCTGGGATATTATATATGTTCACTTTATAAGGATTTCAGAGATCTATGCAAATTGTTCATTATAAATAGATGCTGCTGCTGCTGCTGCTAAGTCGCTTCAGTCATGTCCGACTCTGAGTAAGTCCATAGACAGCAGCCCACCATGCTCCTCCATCCCCGGGATTCTCCAGCAAGAACACTGGAGTGGGTTGCCATTTCCTTCTCCAGTGCATGAAAGTGAAAAGTGAAAGTGAAGTTGCTCAGTCGCATCCAACTCTTTGCAACCCCATGGACTGCAGCCTAACAGGTTCCTCCATCCATGGGATTTTCCAGGCAAGAGTACTGGAGTGGGGTGCCACTGCCTTCTCCAATAAATAAATGCAATTATCTTTATGTATTTTGCCTCAATGAAATTGTTAGTCAATGAATGAATGAATGAACTGTCAGAGCACTATTTCTGTTAGATAAAACAACATTAAAGGCAAACGCATTAATAGCATTAATGCAATAATCTAGAATGGTATGGGGGCTTCCCAGGTGGCTCAGTGGTCATGACTCTGCCTGCCAATGCAGGAGACATGGGAGATATAAGTTTGATCCCTGCATCGGGAAGATCCACCAGAGAAGGAAATGGCAATCCACTCCAGTAGTCTTGCCTGGAAAATCCCGTGTAGCCTGGTGGGCAATATGGGGTCACAAAAGAGTGGGCACAACTGAGCGACTAAACAACAACATATACAACAGACAATCTTTCACAGCAACAGCAAGGTGTGGGGCCCAGAAACAGGCCAACCAGAGAAAAAGGAAAGAGATTCCCAGAATGATGGTGAAGAGAAGTCTGGGAGGACTATAAAATACCAGGTCCTGTAGAGATCAAAGCAAGAGGGCCAAAGAATCCAGGAATGATATTACCAAAAGAAAAAGAAACAGGAATCTAATCATGCAGCTGTGAGCAATACTAACACAACCGTAATCATGAAAGTGAAAAATCAGTATTCAGTTTCGCATGATCAAAACTGTAAACAATTCAGCTGTCCAAAAAAGGGGGATATTGATAAATTTTGGCATATTCAGAGAAAATGCTATCCAGAAATCAGCAGATTAAACTAGAGATACTCGTATTGACATGGTTAAATTTCAGTTACATGAAATTGATAATGAAATATCAAGTTGAACTATGTTACTATTTATGGAAATACTACTTTAAACAAAAACAATGCCATTCTCTGTTTGTGTTAACATACATATTAGTTAAAAAGTAAATAGTATGCTAATCTTTCTCTCCCCACCCCACTCTCATTGGGAATGACAAGTCTCTTCTCAATGTCCCTGACTCTGTTTCTAGTTCATAGATGAATCATTTTGCTGTACAGCAGAAACTAACACAAGATTGTAAATCAACTACCCTTCAATAAAAAGAATTTTTAAGTAAATGATATGGATTGTATATTCACACAATTTATGATGGTGGTTAAACAGAATGAAAAAAGGAAGGAAAGAGGAGATTAATATGATTTATATAACAGGAATATAGGGGAATTTAATCTATCTGTAGTTACTTATTATTTTTTTAATGATCTGAAATCAATATTACTAATAATATGCTCATCTAAAGAGGCTTGTTCCTGGAAAGGAAAGCTATGACAAGCCTAGACAGCATATTAAAAATCAAAGACACCACTTTGCTGACAAAGGTCCATAAAGTCAAAGTTATGGTTTTTCCAGTAGTCATGTATGGATGTGAGAGTTGGAGCACAAAAAGGCTAAAGGCCAAAGAATTGATGCCTTTGAACTGTGGTGCTAGAGAAGTTTCTTCAGAGTTCGATGGACTGCAAGGAGATCAAACTAGTCAATCCTAAGGGAAATCAACTTGAATACTCATTGGAAGGACTGATGCTCAAGCTGAAGCTCCGATATTTTGGCCACCTGACACACAAAGCCAACTCACTGGGAAAGACCCTGATAACTGGGAACAATTGAAGGCGAAAGGGGAAGAAGGTGGCAGAAAATGAGATGAACTGACTCAATGGACATGAATCTGAGCAAACTCTGGGAGATGGTGAAGGACAGGGGAGCCTGGCATGCTGTCCATGAGATCGCAAAGAGTCGGACACAGCTGAGCGATGGAACAGCAGCAACAACTTGGGTAGTGAGTACATGGTGCTTGATCCAGTGTCCTTTTATGTTCTGTTATTCTCTCAATCCAAAACAAAGGTTTCAAAAAGCAACTTGCCTATCCATCTCCTGGATAGCCACAGAGGCCACATCTTTAGGAAAGAACTCAGGGGGAAATGTGGTCTATCATTTTGTGATTAAGCAATTTTGACCAGCCTTTTCTATCTCATAACTTTCTAAAGTCTCATAATGGCAAGTGCAGTAAACATGCCTGTTGGCTATTAACAGATCAGCCTTCTACAGGGTGTGCATGCTAAGTCACTTCAGTCATGTCCAACTCTTTGCGACCCTAGAGACTGTAACCACCAAGCTCCTCTGTTCATGGAACTCTCCCGGCAAGAGTACTGGAGTGGGTCGCCAGTACTCCTCCTACAGGGCATCTGCCTGACCCAGGGCTCAACCCGCACCTGTTGTCTCCTGCATTGGTAGGAGGCTTCTTTACCACTGCAGCACCACCTGGGAAGCCCTTTATAGAGCTTATCCTCCCATAAGCAACACTTTGCTCTGCAACCATCAGACCAAGATAGTGACAATAATAACAAACCTTTCTATACATTTGCCAAGAACTTGCAAGGTCAGCTTTTACAGGTTTGTTTAATGCACCAGGAGGTGTTAGGTGCTTTCACATATATTGTCTCATATGATCCTTCAGAGCCCTATAGCATAATATAGCAGAGGAAACAGATGCTTTAAAGGAGGTAAACTTGAACCTGAAATTTTGTTCTGTCCTTTACAATCCATGTGACCTTGAAGTTACAAAATATCTCTAAATCAATTTTCTCACGTGTAAAATGGGGAGAAATTGCTTACCTTACAAGTTAAGGTAAAGGTCAAATAAGATGACATCTAAAAACTGTCAACATGGACCCAAGGAAGACTTCAGTGAACATCACCACCTCTGTTTTATAGTCGAAGGGATAGAAGTCCTGAGGAGCTCAAGGATGTGATGCTCATCACACAAAAATGATAGAATCAAAGAGGCATGGCAGTGAAGAGCCTGTACTCTGGAGCCAGGCTGGCAGGGTTCTAATCCCAGCTATGTGACCTCAGGCAAGTTGATTAACTCTCTGTGCCTTAGTTTCCACATATGTAAAACAAGAACAGTATGGGAAACTCTTTCATATGCTTGTTATTAATGTTATATAAATAAGTACTTCAAACAGTCTGGCATAGAATAAGTACTACATAATTTAATAAGAAGTAACAAATAAGTTAAACCAATATATTGAAATTCAGACTCCATGGAAGGAGGCATAGAGCTTCCCCTTACGTGGAATTACAGCTACCATCCAGCAGGGATGATGGCATGCAGACACTATGTCTGACAGGGGGTGGGATGGAGGGTGGGTTGCGGTTTGTGTCTCTTTTTGTCAAAGTTTAGGGGGAAAGTAGTGCCTGAAAGAGAGAGAAGTAAAGATAAAGGTGAAGTTTGTTATCAACATTGTTAATTCTCACTGTCTCATGGATGATGCAATTTCATCTCTGCTGTATTTTTTTTCCAAGTTGCAACTAAGCCCATCAGCAAGTTTAAAAGAGCTAGATCTTGAGATTGAACTATGATAATAGGCTCATATGTTTGCATCAAAATATGGCCAAGCCTCTGTCCCTTTGTGCCATGTCCTTTTCTCCCTTTCACCAGCAGCCATGAGGACTAGCTGGCACCACTTCCCCATTATCATCTTCCTGAAGGGCATGCAGAACTCACTTAATTGCTTCACACTACAGTACACTGCTATTCAGAACCAGTCTGTTTCTTTCCATTGTAACAGCATGGAAATAAATAAGCAATTTTCATACATTAGGAAACATAAGCATGCCAGAGTCTAATTCATACTTATGTGATTAATAAACCAGAGCACTTAGATGAAATACACTGTACCACACAAACACTATTCCATTAGAGTGGTCATTTGGGGGTGAGATATCACCCGCAATTGTCTCACTGCTGGCCCAGTCAAGAGCCCCTGTATGGAAACACATGGAACTTCCTTAGGGCGAAAAATCTCCTTCGGGGTGAAAAATGAAGGGTAAGAAATGGAGAGCCAACTTCCTTGATTTTGTAAGTGGTATTGGCTTTGTGTGAGCTATGAGCAGGCTGCATGACTCTGAGCAAATATATTTTCTGTGCCTTGTTTATTAATGGACAGAAAAGCTAGCCTGAAAATGAAATTGATTTTATTCACTTAGGATTTTATACTCCATTGCACAACCACAACCCAGCAAATTCTTCATTAAGAGAGATAATTACTTTAATGAAGATTAAATATAATTTAAAATTCACATTTATCTTTATCTACCTAGTGCAGGTCAGAATTAGCCTAAAATGGCTAGAGAACTGGGAAGAAATAGATTTCTCCAAAAGTCTCCATTTATGCATAGATGGGTCTGATCTGACCGCCAGTATGCCTTTCTTCCTCTTTGTCCTCTTCCTCCCATTTCATCTATTCATGTCTCCCACGTCAAGCCCAAGTGAAACTTTCTGCTTTTGAATAATCCTAATTTTAGGATGTTTGGCAGAGGCAACAGGATAGCAGCAATTTATACCCGGGATGCTCAATGATCTTTGAACAATTGTATACAGGATGGGCATGTGGGGGAGAAAAATCAAAGAAGTAGTAGGTTGATTTTAGAAATATCCTCCCTCCTTCAGACACAGAGTGTCTACTCCACCTGCCAAAGACAGAAAGCCAAGGATATATTAAGTGGATTGGTATTACTCATCATTTTGTGTGGTGTTATCATTATTCCTCATTAATGGCATTGATGAAGCTGAAAGAGGAGAGTGAAAAAGCTGGCATAAAACTCAACACTCAAAAAGCTAAGAACATGGCATTCAGTCCCATCACTTCATGGAAAACAGATGGGGAAACAACAGCATCAGTGAGAGACTTTATCTTCTTGGGCTCCAAAATCACTGCGGATGGTGACTACAGTCATGAAATTAAAAGACGTTTGCTCCTTGGAAGAAAAGCCATGACCAACCTGGACAGCGAATGAAAAAAGCAGAGACATCACTTTGCCAACAAAGGTCCATCTAGTCAGAGCTATGTTTTTTCCAATAGTCACATATGGATGTGAGAGTTGGACCATAAAGAAAGCCGAATGCCGAAGAATTGGTGTTTTCAAATTCTGGTGCTGGAGAAGACTCTTGAGAGTCCCTTGGACTGCAAGGAGATCAAACCAGTCAATCTTAAAGGAAATCAACTCTGAACATTCACTGGAAGGACTGATGCTGAAGCTGAATCTCCAGTACTTTGGCCACCTGATGTGAAGAGCTGACTCACTGGAAAAGATCCTGATGCTGGGAAAGACAGAAGGCAGGAGGAGAAGGGGATGACAGAGGATGAGATGGTTGCACGGCATCACCAACTCAGTGGACATGAGTTTGGGCAAACTCCAAGAGATGGAAAAGGACAGAGAAGCATGTCATGCTGCAGTCCATGGGGTCGCAAAGAGTTGGACATGACTGAGCAACTGAACAATGAAATGGCATTTGAGCACTGTCGTGGAAAGAGCTCAGGAAAAAGAAAAACAAAAAGCTTGGCTTCTATTTTCTCCTCTAAGTAAATGGGTGACCTTAAAAACATTTATTAACATGTCAGAATCTGGCTCCTTATATGAGACAGAATTAATAATGCCCATATTGAGTTCAGAGGTTTATAGCAGCTGGCATTGAGTGTAAATGTACATTAAATGTATACTCACAAATGTAATATACTTCCATGCTGAATCATAAGTTGCCATCTAAAAGCTCCAAAACACCATAGCAATGGCCCAATTATCCACAGGCCACGGCAACATTTGATTCTGCAGAAGTGACCAGTTAGTTTTCCCTCCTTTGCTGAAGGAAGGGCAAATGAAAGTATGGCTGCCTCATCAGACCCTCTAGCACAGACAGGAACAGGACTAAGTGTTTCCACATTCAATTTTAAGGGAAGAAAACTAAGTCTGGCTTAGTGAGAAGGTACAACTCATTCCCAGAGGGAATATTTCAAATAATAGCTCTCATTTACGGAATACCAAGGGGATGTGACATGTTATAAACAGTCCCTTATTTAATTAACATGACTATCTAATTTATCACTTAAATCAGGACACTTTCAGAGTGAAAGGGGATGCTACACTTACTTACATCAAGATAACAGGTGTCATCTTGGATAGTCAAGATGGGCAAGATAGTCTTGGATGGGCAAACTCCATGGTCCCCCTGTTTAATTCATGAAATCACTCATGAATGAGATATGAAACACTTCCTGTTCTACAGGAGGAGACTATGATTCAGAGAGGTTAAAGGAAATGAGCCCAACAATCAACAAACTAGTGAGTGAGTGGCCGACTCTGAGTTGAATCTCAGTGTGTAAGACACAAAAGGTTCTTTCCTCTAACCTACTTCCCTTCTTGGAACTCTTTAGTCATGATATCAGCTGCCAAACAAGAGCATTAATTTTGTTTTGATAGCCTGCCTTGAGTGAGTAACACATTCTAAGCTCTGGGTTATGATTTTCAAATGCTATCAAGAAATAGGGAGGAAAAGGGTAAAGTGAAAGCCAAATGAGGCCAGTAAAGGCATCACATGCTAGTGAATATCTGGCTCTTTCTAAGGGCTCAGTGCTGCCTAAATACTACAAGCCTGTATTAATGCTTATTCAAGCATGGAGAATGACAGTCAATAGGGCCAGGCCTCAACAAGCATTTTCCCCATGTGCTGGTCTATATTCTCATGCACCCAATAAACTCCTACATCTAGGTCAATTCACTGATGATTTTCAGTGATCTGCAATCTCAAATAAATTTCCTTTACTTCTATAACATGCTGGGAGCTATTCTTTTCTCGAGAGCTTAATAAGTGTAAGAAGGTTGAGAGGTGATCAACATTCAGTCCGCTCCATGATGTTTCAGTGGGTGAACTCAGAGGGGACCACACACTTTCATCCTTTAGCCCACCTGCCAATTACTATTTGTGTTTTCCTGGTCTCTTTATACAACAGGAGTGGGGCCAGCTGGGACTCTATCAAAAGCGAGGCACACTGGCAGAGTCAAGAGAGTTTATATTCTGGTAAAGAAACAACAGCTCAAATCAGTCATAGATTCCAAGCATCCTTAGTCACCACTCCCTAATGAAAAACCATCTTCAGAGACCAGCTGTGTCCCCGAGCAGATATTTCAGTGATCCTGTAAAAGATACCACTGGGGACATAAGCCAAAATTCAACCCTATGTTTCTGACGGTGTGTGGTCTTAATATCGAAATTACTCAAACACTCTAAGCTTCAGATTCTTCAACTACAGAATATTGCTTCTCCAGCTTTTCCCATAGAGCCTATTAAAACACATTCCTGGTGCCTGAGCTCAGAGATTCTGATTTATTAGGTCTGGTAAAGAGCCAGAGGACTTGCATGTCTTGTAAGTTTCCAAGTCATGAAAATGATCATGCTGTCCATGGAGCAAACTCTGAACAGTCCTAAACTGTCTTAGTAACTTCAATGTCACAATTCAAGTAAAGATCTGAAACGATGGGAGGATGCTTAGCAGAGCTGCTGACTCAGAGCGCCTCTCAACCAACATGTATCCTTTGAAAAGAAGAACAAAAGTCCAAACGTATTAGTAGAAAGAAAAGTTGGGGACATTCAATCATTTCTAATATGCCAGGTACAAGACTTAATTACATTCCAATCCCCCTTGTTATAACACATTCTCCATAGCAATTAAAATGGGGTCCCAGTCTCAAATTGTGAATACACCGAAAGTCCTCCCAGTTCTCTTTAATCACAGAATACAATTTTTTGCTCACAATGTCCATGTGTTCTTAGGTTCAGCTGCATCACCATTGCATGGAAACCCCATTTAAAATCATCTTGACTACTACTTAAAAATAAAACATAAATCTTCCCCCTTAGAGCACAGTTTTCAGGAAACAGACAAAGTGATATTTACTTTGCTGCAACCAGGAATCCCTCTTATACCATTGGCAATCCTCTGATCGGCTGGAGCCCTTCAGTTTGTCCTTGTCTGACTCAGCTCAGTTGTCAGAGAACTCTCCCCCACTCCTGCCCCGTTTCGTCCCCCACCCTCCTTCCCTTCCCCTCCGTTCGGTTTTTCTCTCTTCACGACATTATTTAATCTCTTAGTTGCAGCTTCTTAGGATTAGCTACAGCATCTATTAATAGTTTTACTTCTGTTTACAGTTCCAAGGGGAGAAAAATGGCCCATTGCTTTGCTCCAATCTTGAAGATAGGTCTTCTGGCTGCAGGAGGAAGATGCGCAGGCCCCGTGAATAACCTATTTCCACAATCATTCCACTGTAAAGATGTTAATGTGCCTCTATGCAGAATGGATCCATTTAATAGGCAGAACAAGTTGGATATAAACTCTTTAATTGCTTTCAGCACACCGATTATCTTTCTATGTCACCTATTGTATAATGCAAAAATGTTAACAAAAGCACTTACTGGAGACATTATTGAGAATTAAAAAACAAAGAGCCATCAGTTGTCACTAAATATGCCTTTCATGTTCCCAAATGAAATTCATTCGCGCTCAAGAAATGGGATAGGAACGTGCAGGCCTGCCATTGTCAGATGCAAACATCTTCATTAGATTTTGATCCAGCTGCTACAAGATCTATAAAAAGAGCTATCAAAGCTAGCAACTCATTATTGGTTATTTCAGGAAAACTTCAAAAAACCATCCCCAAACCTGCACTGATCTTTTCAGACAACCTCCCTTGTCGGACAGTTGGTTTGAAAAGAGCAGGCATTAAAAACTTCTGCCAAGCCTACCCCTAGAAATGGCACCTCAAAGGATGCAGTGCCTGGGACTGTTAAGACAGGCCACGATCACAGAGCCCACCTGTGTTCCCAGACACTTGAGCTGAAAAATCTCTGCCTCTCAACCCCACCCGCAAATCTCCTGTTGTGACCTACCAGCATCTCCTTAAGAGTAAATAAGTGAAAGGAGCCAAACCTGGATCTTTATAGAGCAAAGCCAAAAGATTAATATGTTTGATGTCTCATAGCATCCTTTCCCTGTTGCAATAAATCTTCCTCTGCATATTGGCAGTCAGCTCATTTCTAGTATGTCATTTTCCGCAGACACTGGATTTTTTTTTCTGGCTATTTTAAAAAGAAAGTAGTCAAAGGAGCAAGCAGGGAAGAGCAGAAGAAAAAAAAAAGAAAAACAGAGGGAGAAAGGGGGAAAGAGTAAGAGTCTGGATTCCAGGGATGATGTATAGAGGAGGTTACAGGAAACAAACCAGAAATGTCAAAAGTACCTACAATTCTAACTGAATTCTGTTGAAACAGAAGAGATACTACAAAAACCTGAATAGCATACATATGAATCACAGTCCCTAGCATCTTGACTTGGAGACCTCTTCAGTCAAGCTCAGGTCGCAGGAAGCTTTTGACAGATACCAAACAAGTGACAGAAAGCTGTCAGGGACGTCACTGTCTTTCACAAGGGCCCTCTCCCTGAAAGGTCTATACATCTCCTATTTATGGCAATGAGAAGTGCAATCATGTCCACTATCATTCAGCCTCAGTCAACAACAAGGGTATAACACGTGGACCACTAAATCTGCTTTAAAGAGTTTTCACTCTGTCTTTAACTCATGCACTATATTACCTACTTTACAGTCAAAATAAATTGAATGCTCAAAATATTAAAGTAACATCATATTCATCATTTGAATTAGGTACTAGTGCTTACTGGGGGAATCAATTCATTATATTTATATTGTTATTAAAACTATTACCCAAATCTAAATGTTCTTGAGACCCACAAAATATTTTCCTTCATAGAACATCTCTGCACATGTGCTAAATTGCTGCAGTTGTGTCTAACTCTTTGTTACCCCGTGGACTAAAGCCTTCCAGGCTCCTCTGTCCATGGGATTATCCAGGGAAGCATATTGGAATGGGTTGCCATGACCTCCTCCAGGGGATCTTCCTGACCCAGGGATCAAACCCGCATCTCTCATGCCTCCTGCCTTGACAGGCAGGTTCTTTATCACTAGCACCACCTGGGAAGCCATAGAACACCCCCTTATTCCTTCCAGTCATGACCTTTTCAGTGTTCACTTCTGCAGCACGCATACTAAAATCAGAACATTATAGAGAAGACGAGCACGGCCCCAGTGGAAGGATGACATGAAAATCTGTGACACGCTCCCTATTTTTCAAACTTAAAAAATAATAAAGTTTATTAATTTTAAAAAAATTTAAGAGTGACCTTTTCTGCAGAGCTGTAGCTATCAGCTTCCCTCCTGCCAATGGCCTTAGTCAACAGAGTGACATGGATAAGAGAAACAGAAGTTGAGGCCCACGCTTCCTCCAGCCAGAGTGGAAACTGGAGTTGGGAACCTACCGCCAGCTGCATGATCTGTCTAGAACGTGAATCTGCTCACAAGGCTCCTCTGTGTAACACCATTCAGCAATTTCCTACTGCCCTTCAGATAAAATCACATTCCTGCTGTGTGCCTACAGGCAAGTTATTAAACCTCTCTCTGGCTCAATTTCCTCTTTTATAAAATGGTGATAATAATCGTGAGGAAAATGTAAGTGAAGCACTTAGCACAAAGCTAATCAACATTCAATATTATTATCACTGATGGTATCTCACCAGCCCTGTGTCTTCTCTGTTCTCCTGGACTCTATCTTGCAGCCACACTCAGCAATGAGTTCCTCAGGTTTCCCATAATCTTTCTTGTCTTTATGTTTTGGCTTGTGATTTTTTTTTTTTTTCTGTTTTTAACACTCTCTTCCTCCTCCTGGCCTTTGGTCAGTTTCTCTCCTATTAATACATAAACTGTCAGCTCAAATGCATGTTATCAAGGTTTGCTTCCCCCAGTTGCAATTCCTCTACTGTAAAATGCATCATACATTACTATATCTTCTTAACTGAAATACCCATAAAGGATCCAAGATTAGATGTGCCTTGCTCATCATTGTATTTCTCAGTAGCAAGCACAGGTACTCAGGGTAGAGTGGATTATAAAACAACTGAGAAAGAAATCTTAGCAGATTACAAGGACAAAAGATTAGTCTCTCTGTGTGTGTGTGTGTGTGTGTGTGTGTGTGTGTGTGGTGAAGGAAAGTGCAATGTTTATGGTAAGGTGCCAAACAAGAGTCTGGCTCAAAAAACCCAAACTCCCAGCTGGGTTTCAGCAAAGCCTTTTTCTTTCAGATTAGCCCTTGATCACACAGGGCTTCCCTATGGCTCAGCTGATAAAGAATTCACCTGCAATGCAGGAGACCTGGATTCAATCCCTGGGTTGGGAACATCCCCTGTAGAAGGGAAAGGCTACCCACTCCAGTATTCTGGCCTGGAGAATGCCATGGACTGTATAGTCCCTGGGATCACGAAGAGTCAGACACGACTGAGTGACTTTCACACTTGATTCTACTACAATAATCATAGGATGTCTCCACAGTGTTTTCATGCCAAGTCTCAGGCTGATGGTTGCCCCAGGTCCTACAACATTGCTTATCTTTGGTAGAAAGAAAAGGAAACTTGGTAACTTTTCATTGCCTCTTGTAACACTTCCACTCAGAAGTTGGACATATAATTTCTCTTCACATTTTATTGGCTCAGGCAAGTTACATGGCAAAACCTGATGTCAATCTGATGGGAAATCCCTATGCAGAAAGGTTGCTACAGACCGGGAAACTACAATATTTAGTGACCTGTAGTAGATATAACAATGTGTTGAAAAACAGAGACATCACTCTGCTGACAAAGGTCCATATAGTCAAGGTTATGGTCTTCCCAGGGGACACATACAGCTCTGAGAAATGGACCGTAAAGAAGGAAGAGCACCAAAGAATTGATGCCTTTGAACTGTGGTGCTGGAGAAGACTCCTGAGAGTCCCTTGGACACTGAGAAGATCAAATCAGCCAGCTTCAAAGGAAAGCAATCCTGAATATTCATTGGAAGGACTGATGCTGAAGCTGAAGCTCCAGCATTCTGGTCACCTGACGTGAACAGCTGACTCACTGGAAAAATCTCTGATGCTGGAGAACACTGAGGGCACAAGGAGAAGAGGGTGACAGGGTGAGATGGTTGGATGGCATCACCAATGCAACGGACATGAACGTGGGCACTCAGGGAGATCGTGAGGGACAGGGGAGGCCTGGCATGCCACAATCCGTAAGGTGCAAAAAGTTGGACATGACTGGGCAACTGAACAACACCTACTACAAAAGATACAACAGATTGCAATGAGTGTGAACTTAATAAAATATTTCTTTGCCCTAAGATGACAAACATAAACCCACACCAATTAACATCTGGCCAGAAAGTTTGCTGTTATTCAAAGAGATATCCATTTTGGTATTTTAAAAAATTTTATTGGAATAGAGTTGATTACAATGTTGTATTAGTTTCAGGTACACAGTAAAGTGATTCAGTTATATATAGGTATATATATACACACATATATTGTTTTTCAGATCCTTTTCTCATATATGTTATCACAGAATATTGAGTACATTTTAGAAATTTTTACTTTTTTCACAAAATCATGTTTTCTGTCATAGGCATTAGTTGCATGTCTGTGTGGTTACAGTTTCACAAACCATACCAGTATGTACACCACCTGTCAGTAAAGAATAACAATTACGCTCAACAACAACAAAATCTCTATTAGTTTGCTTACTTACACCATGCAATATGAATGTGGACATGTGAGGTTATGCCAGTCTCACAGAAATATATAAATTTTCTTGTATAGCAAAAAGGGAACCTTCAAAAGCAGTTTCTTTGAACCCTTAGAAGAGACCCAGAAAAATCAAGTGACTTACCAAGTGCAAAGAGCTAAACAGTAGCAGAGTTGGACTAAAATGTGAATCATTTTTTTGTGAATCACCAGTTTGAAAGCAAGCGCTCTCTTTCATTTCTAGTACAGCCTTCCCATAAGGAATGTCACCAAATGTGAATGACTAGAAGAGAGCACCATTAAGAGATGAGAAAACTGAGACCCATGGAGGTGAAATGACTTTCTCAATGTTATCCACAAGATAGTTCTGTTTTGCTTAACCGCGAGAAATCTTAAGGAAACATCAGTTCTTTCACCATCTAGGATAGATGCTCTTCACTGAAGGCTCAAAGAAATATATGTTGAATTGAACTGATCTGAAAGTGAACTGAATTGTGTTGAAAGGACACAAAATTTAGAGATGCATTTTTTCCCCCATTACACAGCCTTTGTCTCCACGTCCTCTGGAATTTTAGACTTGTCAATCCATCAAGTTATACACCAGCAACTCTGACTTTGTTAGTTTCTCCTCTATAATATCCTTCCTTGTTCACTGCTTCTTCCACATTTATAACTGCCATCCTCCTTTGAACAGAAACAAATTAATATCTAGAAATATTGTCATCTCATGACATTTATAGAACAACATAGGATCTAGAAAGCAAAATCACCAATGATAAGGGCCTCTGAAAGACCATTAGACAAAGAACTTAATTCCCTCTGAGCTAAGAGGTCAGCTAAAAAGTGACATAACCCAGATGCTCCTAAGCCACAGAAACAAATGCCATTAAGTTCCTGTCTCCTGACAACCGAGTGATATGTACAAGGAATCAGAATTAAATTTGGAGAGAGAATACAGATTCCGGCTTGGCTCCAGGGATGAAGGATATTAGATAAGAAAAAACAATAGTGCTGTCAAGTCTAATTGTTTAAAACATAAAACTCTTTCCATATGTCTTGAGATGAATAGAGTTGCAAGTATTGGGATGCTCTGAGAAACCATACGAAGAAAGTGTATACAGTTGGGGTTGAAAATCTTGACTCTGCTTTCTTTTTCTTTTATGACCCACCTGGGCACATAGGCATTTGAAAATAACTATTGAAAAAGCATATTATGACGCCTTTATACTATATCATGGATTTGACTAAGTATGAGAAATGGATGGACTTTGTGGTCAGAGATCACTTGGTTCCAATCCTGAAAATATTCTCTCTTGTTGTTTGATGTACTTTCTCACCTGTAAATAGAGATTATATTCTTATGGTATAAGGATGTGCTAAGGACTAAACAAGGCAATAGATATAAAGTAATTACCACTTAGTAGGCAGGGCTTCCCTGGGGGCTCAGACAGAAAAAATCGACCCTAACACTGGGAAAGGCCAACGGCAAAAGGAGAAGAGGGCGGCCAGGATGAGATGGTTAGATAGCATCACTGACTCAATGGACATGAATCTGAGCAAACTCCGGGAGATAGTGAAGGATAGGAAAGGCTGGCATGCCGCAGTCCATGGGGTCGCAAAGAGTCAGACACGACTTAGTGACTGAACAACAGCAACACTGAGTAGGCATTCATTACAGTGTGCCTTCTTTATGTTTTCCTTTAAACACGTGCAGATGTAGTCATCCACAGGGAAGCTCCAGAGAAGTCTGTGATGAGATGAGATACACTTGTCACTCATTAACAACAAATTGAGAGATGCCTGCCTTTCGTTCCTTCAATTAATTAATATAGATTTACTTAGAACTACTAATAGTCAAAACTCTGTAGTAGGTATTATAAATGTTACAAAGTCTTACTACACAGAACTACAAAACTAAGGCATTTATTGAAGGCTGTATGCATCAGTTATGACATTAAGTAATCAAGATTATTTGGGCTTTTAAGTGTTTTCCTCTATGGGATGTATGTGTTCAGTATAAAAATTAATAACAAAATACTCAGACTCAAGGTAGAATAAGTAGGTTTTGTTTCATACTAGATTGTTTGGAAATTATTTGTTTCCAACTAATTTTATGGTATGAGTATATCTATATCTTTGGATCCACTTTTTGTTATCATGGCAGAAAGAGCACAGGGCTGGGTTTAAGCCCTGCCTCCCTGTATCCTAATGGGTATAAGAATTGCCACTGTGCTTCTTTACGGCATCTGGATTTCCTCTTGTAAAATCAAATTTCATAAATGATTTCTAAAATCATTGCTATATATAAAGTTTCATGGAGACACATACTACCATATAAAATGCCATTTCACATAATACACCAAGGCATCAGTGAATGGAAGCTTCTCAGAAGGTTTTCAAACTGCTGTTTACTTCACTATCTCCTGGAGCAGATCCAGAGATGGATTTGAGGGGATTTGAGGGTAATACCAGACCTCTTCTCCTGTGGCCTCCTGGGGCTACCATATAGCGCAGGAGTGTGCATAGGCCAGACGGACCCACAGATGTAGGAGGTTTAATTGACCATATGATGCCATACCTATGGCCCCAATTAAAACCCTTGAGCCCCATCTCAAGAGTAACAAGGACAGGAAAAATAAACACTTTGTAAGATTTTATGAAGAGGCATTGCCCATGACAGTCATCTCCCAATTCCGCCTTAACTCATCACTAAAATAACCTAAATTCCATTGAAAACAACTCAAACCATTGCTAACACCTGTACCAGGAGAGGCAGGTTAGTGAAATTTGCATCATTGGGGGTCTTATCTTCTTTATGACTTTCTTTCTACCACTGCAAAAGCATTACATAAGCCCTACATATTTTACATTTCTAAATATTTCCAAATTCCTGGCATGTGTATTTTAATGTCTTATGTATTATTTTTTAAGGACCAGTATCCAAATATATCAAAAATCTTTTTCACATAGCTCTTATAACAAAACTTGAATATATATATATATATATATTATTTTCCCATGCCATAA
The DNA here is from genome assembly GCA_917880005.1 of Nanger dama. Taxonomy (NCBI): domain Eukaryota; kingdom Metazoa; phylum Chordata; class Mammalia; order Artiodactyla; family Bovidae; genus Nanger; species Nanger dama. The sequence continues at coordinate 1,971,961 of CAKJTW010000094.1, read as the reverse complement.
CCACTGCAGTCTAATGCATAAATTTGCCTTTGATAGAATGAAAGATACAGAATATAAAGAAAGAAAGATATTTTCCATCATAAAAATTTTAACTTGGAGAAGAAAAAGGGCAATTACATAAACAAGTCAATTCAGCCTCAGGGAATGTGTAACTTTCAGAGCTTTCTGGTTGAAACCCAGATGAAAAGGGAGAAGAAAGATACATAAAATCTTTCTGCATAATTCATCCCAATTCTGTATGAATATTAAGCCTCTCTGTGATTAATATTAGGTTCTTGTTTTTTTAACCATCATTGACCTCTTTATTTTTTTAATTTATTTTTTTAATTACAATACTGTATTTGTTTTGCCATACATTGACACGAATCAGCCATAGGTGAACACAATCTCCCAATTTAAAAAATGATCCACCCAACACCTACTGACACGGAATGTCTGAACTGTGGGGATGGCTTCACGTGTATTTAAAAATAGAATTTAAAAGCTACACACGTGATTCTGATACAGGCTGTATTAGTGTATATCACCGGTTCCCTAGTCCTCTCAGGAGAAACACTTTTCTTCGGTATTTTCAGATGGTTTTTCTTCAGCTCCTTTAGTGATATGTCACACATTTGTAATGCAGTTAGATTCTTTTGTTGTAGATTCTTTCCACTCGAGGATCCTCTGACTTCCTAAATGACTGTCTCAGATTTAAGAAATGCACACATTAAGGCTCATTCTCTGGGCTGTAAAGTTCAATGGGCTTTTGAAAAATATGCTAGGTCTTGTGTCCATCGTTACAGTGTCTTGCAGCACAGTTTCGACTGGACTTAGGATACTGTGCTCCCACAGCCGTCTATGGGGTCGCAAGAGTCAGACCGCCTGAAGCGACTTAGCAGCAGCAGCAGCGCATGATGTAATTGCTTTGGCGAATGCATTGTCCTCCCATGCCTGCTTTGCTCAATCTAATCACCATTAGTCCTAGAGCGAATACCAAGTTTTAACTCTGAAGTGGGCTGTAACCAAACACTTGTATGGGCCTTTCTCTGGGCGTGTAACACTCCGACTTGTCCTTTAGTGTGCGGTGTAATGGGATGCTGCTCTCCCGGAAAAACAGCAAGTGGAGCACCTGAGCTTGAGATTTAAGGAAGAACTGAAACTCAGTTCACAATCATGGTGCCTAGTAAATAGCAAACAGAACAAAAATGTTAAAAAGATAGCAGCTAGGGCTTCATTTGAAAGATTTTTTTTCTTCAGTTTAATATATATTTCTATGCTATCGTTGCTTATTCCTGAGGAAATTCACAGGTAACAGATTTTTAAATATGTTCAAGAGAAATTTAGGTTCATCAACTTGTAACCAATACACGTGCTTTGATGATGGAAATTATCATCAAACCTTCTGACGGTGTGCTTTCCCCAAATACGGGTCACAAATGATAAATTAGCTGGCCTTAACATTAGATTTCCCAGATCAGAATTAGAGAGATTATGAAGGCCCCTCATTTTCCTTTTAAGTACAGATACCTCACACACTAATCAAGGAACTCATCACCTTGCACTGGGGAGAGAGCAGGCAGAAATCAATATGAATACTTAAAGGTAGCAACTTTGGGGAGAAAACCTCAGTCTCACAGCAAAGTCCTGAATCCAAACAGAGAAGAAAGTATATCTCTGAGGAAAATACTTTATCCATCACTCAGGAATCACTAGTACATAAGGTTTTGAAAATGCTGAGTTTCTTTTCTTTGAGTTAGGAAAAACATCTATTTTATTAAACCATGATCTCCCAGAAGTAAGTTTCTCTAAATCGACCTTGTCCTATGAAGGTTAATCTCTCCCACTCAACCATGTTCCTTGCAAAGTTAAGCCTAGGACAGAGCATTCTTTAAAGGGAAGATAAAGGCTGGAAATATCAAGAGAGATTATTCAACTGAGAAGAGAAAATCAGTAAATCTTTTATAATGTGAATTCTGCTTTGACAAATTCTTGAAAGAGCCATTTGTACCTCTTCATTTAGACTCTCCACTGATTAATGGAAATGAAAACATACTTCTCTCTCCTCCCACCCGTGCTGCTCTAGAGCGCCAAGCAGAGCTAGCAAAGGACAGTGCGGCCTTCTAGTTCTTTGTCCACAATAACTGAGCATCTTGGGTTGGAAGAAAAGGGAATGTTGATCTCCTGGGCTTGTTTAGCTTTGCTTTTTTAATTGCTAAATGCCAGGCTGGGAATTCTGCCTAAAATGGTAATAAGCTGCACTTATACTACACCTTTCATCCAGAAAGCACATGCTACCCTCGCTTCTGAAACTCAGCCATCCTGGAGCTGAAAAGCCATAACTGTCTTAATGTTGAACATTTATTCAGTGCCATGATTATACAAGGTGGAAGAAACTGTTTGATACAGGACCAAAATATTGCTTTGACGAAGATTGTGGGCTACGGGTTTTGAAAATATGCTAGATGCAGTCTGTCTTGTGCTTCCCTCTGCAAACTGAATATTTATAGACCCATTCTGAATCTTGAGAGTCTGAAGATGGCCACCTTTGTGCTCCCAGGTTGGGTGCAACATAGGTTTCAAAAAAGTCAGGAAGGATGAACTGATATTAAGTCATTTCTTTTAAGAAAATCTGATATTTAGAATGGACACCAAGAAAAATGATGGTGAGAAAGAATTCTGTCATTTTATCTCTTCTAAAGCCATTTCTATCTCTGAAACGAGAAGGTAAGGGGAAAACAGGATGGTATAGACTCAGTCAGGAACTCCTGAATGAGTACATCATAGCTGATTCCTCTTCTGATGGCCCAAGAGACAGACATCTGACACTGGACTAAAAACTTCACAGTTCAACTTCTGAGTCTTGCTCGTTGCTATTATCCCAAGGACCCACAGTACCTGGAGATAACCGACCCTCAATAAATGCTTGTTAAATAAGCGAAAAATTGGTTTTCTTGCTCTGCAAACATGTGGACCAAGGCTTGTGAATTTTCAGCTAATGTTTGAGTAGCAATCTGCTTTTATTTGAACAGCAAGAAAAGAAAAAAAAATGGTGATGATTATGTGGGTAATAAGAAAGTCTGAAGGACTGATTTGAGAGACATTGAAAATAATGTTCATGTACCCTCCAAATACCAGATCTCTCAGTTGACTGCAGTCAGTAATCAAGTTTTATATAGCCCCCCACAGGAAAAGAATTGAAGACGTATGAGCCATTTACATCTGCACCTACAATGAGGTTATACTGTCCTTTCTGGAGAACAGGTTTTGAAAATGGAGCAGAAAAAGGAAAATGGGATACCAAATACCATCCAGTCCAGGGGCTTAGGAGTCTTGATTTCAGGCCTTGCCCACATTGGATGAAGGAGTGAAATTTCCAACCCCCCTCTAGGGGGGTCTTTCTAGGTCTCCAGCTTCCTCATCTGTAAAATGAGAGCCATGGATCAAATTGGCCTTGGTGATCTCAGCAAGAGCCCAGAGGTCAGCCATTTTGCTTCTATGGCCCTAGAATCCAAATGTGGAATCTAGATTAACATTACTCCCCTCTCTTTTCCTTAGGTAGCTTTGGCATCACACAGGCACACACACACCTCAGTAAATGAACATCTATACATTCTCTTGCTTGAGAGCTTTGGAAAACCCCATCTGATCTAGAGAGATGATTGTGTGTGTTAGTCGCTCAGTTGTGTCTGACTCCTTGCAACCCCATGGACTATAGCCCCCAAAGCTCCTCTGGCCATGGAGTTCTCCAGGCAAGAATACTGGAGTGTGTTGTCATGCCCTTCTCCAGGGGATCTTCCCAACCCAGGGATTGAGTAACTAGTCTAGACTAAATGTCCTGAAATAAAGACCAGCATGTTCAGCTTTCCCTTTTATACTTTATGTAAGTGAGTCTTAGAGAGGTTACGGGACTAGCCAAAGTTGTCCAGCCAGCATGAGAAAAAAAATCTTACTTAAACTCAGGATCCTTAAACCTCCGGGATCCTGGCTAAAGTTTCCCATGCAACTTTTCTGTGTATCTTTACAGCTGAGTAAGTTTTAAAACCATTTATGGAGTTGAGTAAAGTCTTTCTTTTTTTCCTTCAGTAAAATGTCCCAATTTTAGTGGGGACACCAAAAGTACTACAAGGAAGTTTTTGTTTTTGTTTTTTTACTTTAATGAACAAAGAAATCCCTTCTGAAACTCATTAAAAACTGTCTACTCTACCAGCACCAGAATAATTATGGATGTAAGGCATTCAAAGCCTGGAATTGTACTGTTACCCCATAAAATACATAATTTGAGCCAATCCTGACAAATATTGGTATCACTTTATTCAAGCATAGCTTTCAACTTCCAGAGAGTTAATAAATTGGATTCTAACAGTCTTCAGAGAATATGCAATAAGATAAAAACATCTTCCAAAAATTTACAGTATATCTTAGGATGAGTTGAAACATCAGCTACCATAGCAAATGCATTTATGGGATTTTTAGAGTAGCACATTTCATCATAAACGGCTCTGTGATTCAGTATGGCATTAATAATGGAAAGAACAACCTTTAAAATAAAGTAAATGCATTTGCAACAGTTACTGAGGTGATATCTGTCTCCAAAAACCCAGTTACCAACTTGCAAGTTGATATGATATATTCCTTAGCCTCTCCTGTCAGGAAAGATTTATCTTTTGTGTTAAACTTCAGGCTGAAAAATTAAAATAAAACTTGATGTCTCCATGGCAAACTGCCTTCCTCCATTTCCTTTACCTTTTTAATTTCTATTATTACCAATTTTAAGAATTGTTTCTTTGACCCCATGCAATATTTCAAAAGGTGGTTTAGATGCCAGATGACTGCCAAAACAAAGCTGTAAATAAGCTATGCCTCTGCACATAAACATTTACATTTCAAGGCATTAATCAAAAAGGACATAAATCACGAATGCATTTTGCCTTCATACAAATGAAAGTTACAACCACGTGTCCAATGTATTTTAGTTTTATTACTTTTCTTTACAGCTACTGTCTCAAACTATTTCAGAGGCCATGAGTTCCTCTGAATTTTCTTGCTTAATACCCAGTAAGTCTCTCTTTCTTCCTCCATGCTCCCAAGGCACTGTTCCATGAATATATGTTGAGTAAATTGAAATGCTCAAAGATGGAAAATAGAATCTCCTTTTTCATTTTCTCTTTCCCTTTATCCTCCTTTTTTTTTCATGTTTCTGCTCTTTTCTGGCCTCCCTCTCCTTCCTCCCATCTCTACTCTCCTCTCTTCCACCTCCCTCTATGTCTCATCTTCCAGCTTCTTATTCCATGAAGACCTTCTTTCTTTCCTTCTCAGCATACCTGAGTGAGCAGTCAGGAAGGTCTGAAGGGAAGAAAGTGTGGAGCATCCGTGACCCTCTCATCCAAAACTAGATTAACAACATATAAAGGATCTCACAATGATTCTAACAGAGCTCCCAGAAGGGAAAAAATTATTTTTCCTTATTAATATAGTTACCAACCAATAAATTCTGACTGTGTCAAGATGAATCCCACATTGGCCAACAAAAGCTATACAGAAAACACAGTTGAACAGACTTGACCCTGCTTGCTTACCACGCACTGCTCATCAGCAGGAAAAGGTGAACACCAGAGGGTCCTTTGGGCACTGTGCTGAAATAATTTTATAAATGTCACCGTCATGTTTTTAATACACCACCAAGATAAGGCACTTACAAGGCAACATTCCCCAGGGCTCATCAGAATGAAGACAGAAGCCTAAAATTCTAGAAGACTACTAAAAAGACAGACTTCAATGCCATGCTATATTTTAAAAAGAAGATAAAAAGCTATTTTTTCTAAAGGCTAATACATAAAATTTTAAAAGAAACTGATAAACCAATAAAAATATATCCTATTTCCATCCTACTGCTAATAATATTCAAATTATAAAACTAAAGTCTATCCTTTTCATGCTCTTTCCTTAGATGCAATGATGTGCTTCACCTGTCTGTCAAGCAGATGAGAAAAGAAATGTCTAACAGCCCTCCAGGTCAGCTCAGTATCTAAGAATTCAACATACCAAAAGTGTCAGATGTCTATTTTTTGTTTGTTTGTTGGCTCATTTTTCTTCCCCAAGACATGCTGCTTGGGGTGGGAGGGAGGGGAGGAGAGGAGTGAATTTTCCACAAGAACTTCTCTCATGAATAAGATGTTAAAAACATCTGAACAGGGAAAAGCAAAGCAGTGTTTTGACGTGGAATCTCGCAGCAGCTTGCACCAAATACATGCAGCAAATAAAAGATTCAGTGGTTTTTCTCCTATTCAACCCACTCTTTTTGAACAAAAACAATATATATTAAAAAATCATTATCATCATCAGCACTGATACTTATGAAATCCCCTATGATGAAAACTCCCCTCTCATTCATTCTAAATTCTGATCATGGCACACAGGTGCTCTGAGACCTGACTTCATCTGCATCACCCACATACCCCTTGTTCCACCACCAGCAACTTCCTGAACAGCATGGAATTTCCACAGACAGTGCCCTTTATTGAAAAAGCCTGTCTTCGCTTCCCCCATTTGCCTGAAACCTACACAACCATCTATATCCGGTCACACCTAACTTCTTTTGAAGACTCTTTCCTGATTTTAAAATCTAAGTTACTATCACTATTCTGATTATTAAAGGCACCTTTTGCCCCTAACTAAGAACATGCTAGAGCCCCTGGTGGCTCATCTGGTAAAGAATCTGCCTGTAATGTGGGTGATCTGGGTTCAATCCCTAAATCAGGGAGAACCCCTGGAGACGGAAATGATGACCCACTCGAGTATTCTTGCCTGGGAAAATTCTACGGACAGAGAAGCCTGGCGTGTTACAGTCCATTGGGTCGCAAAGAGTCAGGCACAACTGAGCAACTAACATTTTCACAAGAACTTACTGTTGCATTTTCCAGCATTGTCCTTAGGAAATGGAAGGTGGCATTAAGATTCTCCTTTCAGTTCAGTTCAGTTCAGTCGCTCAGTCATGTCCAACTCTCTGGGACCCCATGAATCACAACACGCTAGGCCTCCCTGTCCATCACCAACTCCCAGAGTTCACTCAAACTCCATTGAGTTGGTGATGCCATCGAGCCATCTCATCCTCTATTGTCCCCTTCTCCTCCTGCCCCCAATCCCTCCCAGCATCAAGCTCTTTTCCAATGAATCAACTCTTTGCATGAGGTGGCCAAAATACTGGAGTTTCAGCTTCAGCATCAGTCCTTCCAAAGAACATCCAGGACTGATCTCCTTTAGAATGGATTGGTTGGATCTCCTTGCAGTCCAAGGGACTCTCAAGAGTCTTCTCCAACACCACATTTCAAAAGCATCAATTCTTTGGCACTCAGCTTTCTTCACAGTCCAACTCTCACATCCACACATGACCACTGGAAAAACGATTGCCAACAAAGGTCCGTCTAGTCAAGGCTAAGTAATGTCTCTGCTTTTGAATATGCTGTCTAGGTTGGTCATAACTTTCCTTCCAAGGAGTAAGCGTCTTTTAATTTCATGGCTGCAATCACCATCTGCAGTGATTTCGGATTGTTTCCCCACCTATTTCCCATGAAGTGATAGGACCAGATGCTGTGATCTTCGTTTTCTGAATGTAAAACTTTAAGCCAACTTTTTCACTCTCCTCTTTCACTTTCACCAAGAGGCTTTTTTAGTTCCTCTTCCCTTTCTGCCATAAGGGTGGTGTCATCTGCATCTCTGAGGTTGCTGATATTTCTCCCGGCAGTCTTGATTCCAGCTTGTGCTTCTTCAAGCCCAGCGTTTCTCATGATGTACTCTGCATATAAGTTAAATAAGCAGGGTGAAAATGTACAGCCTTGATGTACTCCTTTTCCTATTTGGAACCAGTCTGTTCCATGTCCAATTCTAACTGTTGCTTCCTGACCTGCATATAAGTTTCTCAAGGCAGGTCAGGTGTTCTGGTATTCCCATCTCAGGAGCGGTGGCTGCACGGGTGCAAGAGGGCCAAGAGGAGCTATTCCATGTTCAAGGTCAGGAGGAGTGGCCGTGAGGAGATACCCCTCATCCAAGGTAAGGAGCAGAGGCTGCGCTTTGCTGGAACAGCCGTGAAGAGATACCCCAAGTCCAAGGTAAGAGAAACCCAAATAAGATGGTAGGTGTTGGGAGAGGGCATCAGAGGGCAGACACACTGAATCCATAATCACAGAAAACTATCCAATCTGATCAGACAGACCACAGCCTTGTCTAACTCAATGAAACTAAGCCATGTTGTGTAGGGCCACCCACCTAAGACAGACCGGTCATGGAGGAGAGGTCTGACAGAATGTGGTCCACTGGAGAAGGGAATGGCAAACCCTTCAGTATTCTTGCCTTGAGAACCCCATAAACAATATGAAAAGGCAAAATGATAGGATACTGAAAGGGGAACTCCCCGGGTCTGTCGGTGTCCAATATGCTACTGGAGATCAGTGGAGAAATAACTCCAGAAAGAATGAAGGGATGGAGCCAAAGCAAAAACAATACCCAGCTGTGGACGCGAGTGGTGATAGAAGCAAGGTCTGATGCTATAAAGAGCAATATTGCATAGGAACCTGGACTGTCAGGTCTATGAATCAAGGCAAATTGGAAGTGGTCAAATAAGAGATGGCATGAGTGAATGTCGACATTCTAGGAATCAGCGAACTAAAATGGACTGGAATGGGTGAATTTAACTCAGATGACCATTATATCTACTACTGTGGGCAGGAATCCCCTAGAAGAAATGGAGTAGCTATCATGGTCAACAAAAGAGTCCGAAATGCAGTACTTGGATGCAATCTCAAAAACAACAGAATAATCTCTGTTCGTTTCCAAGGCAAACCATTCAATACCATGGTAATCCAAGCCTATCCCCCAACCACTAACACTGAAGAAGCTGAAGTGGACGGTTCTATGAAGACCTACAAGACCTTTTTGAACTAACACCCAAGAAAGATGTCCTTTTCATTATAGGGGACTGGAATGCAAAAGTAGGAAGTCAAGAAACACCTGGAGTAATATGCAAATTTGGCCTTGGAGTACAGCATGAAGCAGGGCAAAGGCTAATAGAATTTTGCCAAGAGAACGCACTGGTCATAGCAAACACCCTCTTCCAACAACACAAGAGAAGACTCTACACATGGACGTCACTAGATTGTCAACACTGAAATCAGATTGATTATGTTCTTTGCAGCCAAAGATGGAGAAGTTCTATACAGTCAGCAAAAACAAGACCGGGAGCTGACTGTGGCTTAGATCATGAACTCCTTATCGCCAAATTCAGACTTAAATTGAAGAAAGTAGGGAAAACCACTAGACCATTCAGGTATGACCTAAATCAAATCCCTTATGATTATAAAGTGGAAGTGAGAAATAGATTTAAGGGACTAGATCTGATAGACAGAGTGCCTGATGAACTATGGACGGAGGTTCATGACATTAGTACAGGAGACAGGGATCAAGACGATCCCTGTTGAAAAGAAATGCAAAAAAGCAAAATGGCTGTCTGAGGAGGCCTTATAAATAGCTGTGAAAAGAAGAAAAGTGAAAGGCAAAGGAGAAAAGGAAAGATATAAGCATCTGAATGCAGAGTTCCAAAGAACAGCAAGGAGAGATAAAAAAGCCTTCCTCAGCGATCAATGGAAAGAAATAGAAGAAAATAGAATTAGAAAGACTAGAGACCTCTTCAAGAAAATTAGAGATACCAAGGGAACATTTCATGCAAACATGGGCTCGATAAAGGACAGAAATGGTATGGACCTAACAGAAGCAGAAGATATTAAGAAGAGGTGGCAAGAATACACCGAAAAACTGTACAAAAAAGAGCTTCATGACCCAGATAATCATTATGGTGTGATCACTCACCTAGAGCCAAACATCCTGGAATGTGAAGTCAAGTGGGCCTTAGAAAGCATCACTACAAACAAAGCTAGTAGAGGCATTCCAGTTGAGCTCTTTCAAATCCTGAAAGATGATGCTGTGAAAGTGCTGCACTCAGTATGCACACAAATTTGGAAAACTCAGCAGTGGCCACAGGACTGGAAAAGGTCAGTTTTCATTTCAATCCCAAAGAAAGGCAATGCCAAAGAATGCTCAAACTACCGCACAATTGCACTCCTCTCACATGCTAGTAAAGTAATGCTCAAAATTCTCCAAGCCAGGCTTCAGCAATATAGAACTGCAAACTTCCAGATGTTCAAGCTGGTTTTAGAAAGGGCAGAGGAACCAGAGATCAAATTGCCAACATCTGCTGGATTATGGAAAAAGCAAGAGAGTTCCAGAAAAACATCTATTTCTGTTTTATTGACTACACCAAAGCCTTTGACTGTGTGGATCACAATAAACTGTAGAAAATTCTGAAAAAGATGGGAAGATTCTCCTTTAAGGAGCTTCAAACACCTTGGCATAGAAAATTCATCAAAGAAAACCACACAGGGCTGTACATAATGGTACACTGCAGAGTGTAAGAAGAGTTCAGAGTAAAAAGAAACAGTAAGTTTTGGACCCAGGAGCAGACGGCATGTTCAGTAAGAGTCATTTGATGTCCCAAGGATACCTACAAGGCATCAGGACTGTGGTTCCTTGAGGGTCACTTAAATTTGAAAGCCTTTTCTGCAAATAAGATAAACTCCACTACAGAAAAACAAGTGAATAGGTACGTCTAAGTAAAAATTGAGTATTTGACTACTTTATGCCTTCATGTGACATCTTTGGGGAAAATAACAGAAATAACAAGCAAACAGCCTTACGATGAAGTTTACTGTTAAAAGTGTTTCTAAAACTAAGAGAATTCACTGTGGAATTGGAAAATACCACGATACTTTAGCGATCAATTAATTAGTCCTCAGCACTTCATCAATCCTAGTTATTCAAGATTTAACCAGGAGTAATGGGAATAAATTAGGAAGAAAAATTTAAACTGAATATCAGGCAAATTTCCTTAATCATTAAATCAATTAGACAATAGAATTTAAAATTGGATATTTAATGTGAAAGATGGAACTAGAAAAGAGAAAACACATATCAAAAATAAATGAGAAATCAGTTTTAAAAGGTTCCCCATTATCACTAGCCCATCCATCCTCTGTGTTTGGAAAGAATGATATTTTGGGTTCCTATTCAGATCACTGTATATTCTACGTATTTTGAAAATTCAGAATATATACTTACTAAATTAAAGAAGTTACATTTCTCCAAGGCCAGCAGATGCTGCTTTAGAAATCTTACTAAATCCTGGAAAATGTGGACATTCTTTTTGAATATCTATTGAGAAGACCAAAAGCCAGAGACTACTCTGCATACTGTTCTGGAATATAATCTTGAAAAAGACATAAGCTATCACTGTATTCCAATTCTGGACTGTATACAAAGTCCAACAGAACTTGGAAAGTTATGAAGAGCAGAGAATTTACTTGCAACCAAATTGGGGAAGAGATACCCTGCCCAACCCTCCCAACTGAAAAATAATTAAAATACTGACTAAAATAAGCTATTAGGAATATGTTTCTAAAAATGCACCGATGAGTTAGTAAGTTATGCTCGGAGGTCAAAAAACTAGGCAAATTAGGAAGTGAGGTGAAATAGAACTCTGAGCACATATGCTGCAAGTGAACTTGAACTTCAGTTTTATACCATGAAAGGCAGAGAGATAATGGAATAATAATAGAAGACTGCATTTGACCTTAGTGTAAAGGCAAACCAGAAATAAATCTAGTTCAAAAGGATGCAAGAATAATTATCCATCTTAAATTTGATACTGATTGAAAGGAGATCTCCCTCAGAGTTTATAAACATAAACTAATCCTCATGAAGTTTTGTAGCTTCACTTTATACTACATGAGTAACATTAAAGAAAAAAAATTAAACAAACCAAGACCTTATTTTAAAGTGATTCTGGGCTAACAGTATCCTCAGCCAACTTACAGAGTCAAATATAAATTTTCTCTGAAAGAGCATGCCTCAAATATGTTCTCAAAGAATGCCTACTGATGAAGTTCTGGGGGTGGGGGAAAGGTTCTAAAAGAAAGAAAACACAAAGGACTTGGGCAAGACACCTTAAATGGCTGCCAGAAGAAATGACAGTCAGCAAATTCAGGCCAGCAAAATCTTCAGATATTGAAGTTATCAGAGATAGAATATGAATGTATTTGATGTACTGTTAAAATAAGAGATTAAAAATATGAAGAGAAAAGCATATTTTTAAACAATAGATACCCAGAAATGAAAAATATAATCATTCCCATTAAAAATTCAATTAATAGACTTCACTTTTATGGTAGCCAGCCATAAATGACCACAAATAATCCCTACTGATATTCACATCCCTGTATGATACACTCCCACAATGCACCAGAAGTGGTCTCTGTGACCAACAGAATATGGCACATAGTATGCACTTCTGAGATTAGGTATTTTTTTGTTTGTTTGTTTTGAGATTAGGTTTTAAAAGATGTTGTATCAGATCTGCAGCATTTAAGGCCACAGGAGCACGACCCCTTGCAGGAAGGTCTCAGGAAAGAATGCTGGTCAAGGTCAGTAATAGCAGAGCTAAGGACACTGCAGCACCCCAGAACTCAGAAGTAAGTACTTCTGTTAAGACAGATGACAAAATTTGTATCACAAAACACTGTTCTGGCCAAGTATTCATGACTGTTTTCTGTGTAGGTTATAATAGCTCATAAGGAAAATAAACTAGAGTTCATTAAAAAATATATATATACTGTGTGCTGTGTATGGCCCTCACTCATCATTATCACCACCATCCTCATGACCTCATCACACTAGCAGAAGCCAAACCACCATACAATGAGGAGGCCTCCTACCGACATCCCCATGAGGAAGCCTGGAAGTGGGTCCTCCTGTTCTTTCGCATGACTACATCGCTAGCCGGCAGGATGAGCACAATTTCATGAGAGACCCTGAGCCAAATCACAGAGTTAAACAGGTTCTGGACCCCTGATGCTCAGAAACTCTGACAGATAATGACTTGTTATTTTATACTGCCAAATCTTAGAGTAACTGTTTACACAGAAATAGATAACTAATGGATAACTTAGACATAACTGAAAACAGAAAGAGAACACAGAAAAAAAAATTCAGAATACTGGACATAAAGACAGAGATATTGAAAATTGGAAAGATAAGAAACATTGAGGATAGATCGAGATGGTTTAATAAATATCTAATTCAAATTTCAGAGGAAAAGAGAGAGACTATACTAAAAACAAATATGGCCATAATTTTTAAGAACGGATAAAATCAAACCACAGACTCAGGAATATCAACAAATCCTGAGCAGAATAAACAACAAGAAAACCATTCCTAGACATACCAAGATTTAATTGAAGAGCACCAAAGAAAATAAATCTTATAAACAGATAAAGAATAGAGGCAGTTCACTACTGAAAGAGGAAGAGATGAAACTCAACAGCAATACTGACACCAGACAACAGTAAAATTCCCAAAGAAGACGTGCAGGCAGAGGGAAAGTGAGTCCAAATGAAAATTCTGAGATTTAAGAAGGAATGATGGACAAAGGCAGAAATAAGTACGTGGGGTAATCCAAACACAGAGTATATGAAACAAAAGTAATGAAGGTCTGTGTGGCTAGGGAAAAAAAAAACCAAATGGCACTAATCTATGTGGCAGCAATGGCACAGAAGCCACAGAGATGATGAGGGAGGCCGGCGATGGAGTTAAAGTGTGGAATGGTCTTAATATCACTGGGGGAAAGGCAGAAATACTGAGCTCCTTTAGCCTTTGAGAAGTAATCATAGTGATGTTTATAAGACAGCAACTAAATGTAAAGAAATGTAGCGAAAGAATATAGCACCAAAGAGTCAGACCCAGCTTCCCTGTGGCTCAGATCGTAAAGAAGCCGCCTGCAATGTGGGAGACTTGGTTTCAATCCCTGGTTTGGGAAGATCCCCTGGAGAAGGGAAAGGCTACCCACTCCAGTATTCGTGGCTGGAGAATCCCCATTGACAGAGAAGCCTGGTGGGGTACAGTCCATGGGGGTGCAAAGACCTGGACACAACTGAGCGACTCATCACATCACATAAGGAAACAGCATTTATACCAATAGTGTGCAGATGACAAAAAGGAATGAGAAGAAAGCCAATCAATCTTGAAGGAGTCAAGAAGAGGTAGAAAAAGAAACATAAATGAGACCGTCAAAAATAAATTGCTAGAAAAAAAATTCAATCAGTAATTACAATAAATGTAATAGATTCAATATTCTAGTTAGCAAAGCTGTTAGACAGATTGTCACCTGGTTGTAGCTGTTGCTGAGACATATAAGCAACGTAAATGCTCCAAAAAGAATGAAAGTAAAAAGATATAAAACTAAACCAAAACAGAGTTGGTATACCCATACTCATATCAGACACAGTAGACACTGAACAAAAGGCATTACTACAGATAAAAACATGTACCCACATAATGATAAAAGTTTCAGTTGACCAAGAAAATATAACAGTTCTAAATGTGTATACATTGATAAAATAACCCTAACATATATTAAACAAAAACTGAAAGGATTACAAAAATACACAAATCCTGCATCCGAGTGACAAATTTTAATATAAACAACCTGAGTAATTTTGTCAAGTAGACAAAAATAAGTAGGAATATAGCAGTTTTGAAAAATAGAATTGTTCCATCACTGGATATACAGAGAAAACAGCAAAACACATATTCTTTTCAAGCATGTACAGAAAATTTACCAAATATGAACCCATACCTGGCTAGTAAGTAAATTTTAGCAAATTTCAAATGTTGAAATCAAAGATCACATTCTCTGGTAACCCTTTCAGTTAGCAATTAATAACAAAAATATTACCAGAAAAATCTAAAGTTTAGGGAATACAGGAAATACATTTATTTATAACTCCTGGGTCAAAAAGAAATTAGTGAAATCAAATAACATTCACAACTGAATTTTTAAAAAATACTATGCTCCAAATTTTATGGGGTACTAAGAAAGAAAGATATGCATTTAAATACTTAACACTAAAAAGAAGAAAGCTTAACAATGAATAACTCAAGTATCAAACCTAAGATATTAGGAGGAAAATAGAAAGAGAAAAAAAAAAAATAATAAAGATAGAAGCAGGAATACATGAAATAAAAAACAACAAATTGAAACACTGTTAACTGAGAAGATTAATACAATACCCCAACTTCTGAAAATCATAACAAAGAGAAAGAACGAACAAATAAGCCACATTATTAATCAATAAATATGAAACTACTTAATGCCAATAAATATGAAAGTTTGATGAGATAGAGAAATTCTGAGAAAATAAAGCATACCAAATGAATGAGAAGAGATAATTTTTTAAAAATTTAATAGCCATTAAGCAATAACTGAAACAGTACTTAAAAGTCTTACCAAAAAGAAAATACCAGCACTAAAGGATTTGCCCATGAGTTATACATAATAATCAAGGAATTCCAATCACTTTAAAAACTCCAAGTAGGTAAAAGAGATATTCTCTAACTCAATTTATGAAGCTAATATAACTTTGATACTAAAATCTGACAAGAACCATAGAGGACAGTAAAATTATAAATGAGTATCATTCATGCACCTAGATAAAAAGCCATAAGTAAAATATCAACAAACTAAATCCATCGGTGCATCAATAATACATTTTAACCAACTTGGATTTATCTCAGAAATGTTTATGCTATTTTAACATTAGAAAATAAATTAGTAATATAATTCACTATATTAAAAGTTTAAGGTGATAAATCATTATCTCCATAGATAAAGAAAATACATTCAATATAATTCAATATCAACTCATAACTAAATTATGAATACTGACAAAATACTGACAATTAACATCATCTTGAATGGTAAAATGTTGAAAGTTTTGCTTTGAAGACCAGAAAGATTGTCTGCTATGACCACTTCTATTCATCACAGCATCCAAAGCCTATACAGTATATTATGGCAAATAAAGATATAAGAATTGGAAGGAGAAACAGACTGTTATTTTCATAATGAAAACAGAAAAATAAATGAGCATAGTAACTTTGCTGAACTCAGGATCAATGCACAAAAATAAATTGCATTTATTTGATCTATTATAAGATTCAGAATGTAGTTTTAAAAAGATACCACTTTGGTAACATAAATATATATATAGAATAAATTTTGACTAACTCTTAACAAAGGATACGCAAGATCTTCCTGAAGAACATTATAAAACTTTGTTGAAAGATAATAAAGACTAAAAATGGAGGAGTAGATTGTTTTCATTGATTTAAACATTCAATATTTAAAATGTCAATTCTCCTGAAATTAAACTATAAATCCAGAGTAGTTCTAAGAAAATGCCACTTTTTTGGTGAAAACTTCATGCTAAAATTTATATGCAAAAGCCAAGAAAACTCCCAAAGAGGCATAACGGATATCAAAACTGATACAAACTACAGAATAAAGACAATATGGGATTAGCATATGCAGAAACAAAGTGATCGGTGGAAAAGAGCAGTTCAGAAACAGATCCACACATATTGACTTACTTGACTTTTGGTGTCGCAAAATGTAGATTTCTAGAGAAGTAACAGCCTTTTCAGAGCCACTGAGACAATTAGACAACCATATGGAAAAAAAAAAAAAAAAAAACACTCTCTTGGCCTCACCATGTGCTCAAAAATCTGAACAGACTTAAATACAAAAGGCAAGATGGCTACTCTTTTAGAAACAAAATACAGGAGAATATTTTTTAGACGTGTTAGAAACAAAGTTACAAACAAGGATTATAAGGCAAACTATAAGGGAAAAATTTATAAGCTTGAATATTTAAAATCAAAAACATCTGTTCTCCAAAAGACATCATTTTAAAAAGTTAAAGGAAAAAAGGCCAACAAATTATGAATGGAAGAAGATGTTTCCAACATAGACTTCCCCAGTGGCTCAGATGGTAAAGCATCTGCCTACAATGTGGGAAACCTGGGTTCTATCCCTGTGTCGGGAAGATCCCCTGGAGAAGAAAATGGGAACTCACCGCAGTACTCTTGCCTGGAAAATCTCACGGACAGAGGAGCCTGGTAGGCTATAGTCCATGGGGTCACAAAGAGTCGGACACGACTGAGCAACTTCACATTAATACCCCTAATATATAAAGGAGTCCTTAAACAAGCAAATTAAAAATTTAGGCAAAACATTAGAAACATAGATGTCACAGAAAAGGAAACAAAAATGGTCAGTAAATATATTTCAACACTTTCATGTCATACAATTGTGGAAAAACAAATCAATATCAACATGAATGATAAATGATGTTCATCAAACTGAGAAAACTGATAAATCAAGGGTTTGCAAGCATCTGGGAGCAAGGAGACATTTATATGCTACTTTTAAAATATCAGTTAAGTAACACCTTAGCTACTAACTAGGTATTATCTAGGTGATGAAGCAAGAAGGATGCAAATTTGATGCAGCAATTCTGCTCCAGGGCATGCACCTCAGAGAACTTTCGCACATAAATTCCAGGGCCATGAACAAGAATCCATTGTGGCATTGTGTGAAATATCAAAACACGAAACACAAACTAAACGACCATCCACTCACATGTGTAAATAGTCACACAGTCTACACAGTGAAAACTACCTAATTACTGCATGGACGAAGCTTAAGAATATGCTGTTGAGCAAAAATATGTAATAATACAATTACTAAAATACATCTCCCATAATCACTTTGCTTTTGACTCTTTGCGACCCTATGGACTGTAGCTGGCCAGGCTCCTCTGTCCGTGGAATTCTCCAGGCAAGAATACTGGAATGGGTTGCCATTTCCTTCTGCAAGGGATTTTCCCAACCCAGGAATCAAGCCTGCATCCTCTCTCTTAAGTCTCGTGCATTGGCAGGTGGGTTCTTTACCACCGGCACCACCTGGGAAGCCCTTTACATTAAAAAGGCAATATATTTTAAGATTATAAGTATGCATATTTAAACTGTTTATTAAAGGCAAGAGAAAGTTAAAACAAAATTTGGAACAGCCAGGTACATAAAGGGGGCATGAGATAAATTATAAATAAGTGATAAGTGGTAAGTGATAAAATAAATAAGTGACAAGATAAATAAGTGATGGGAGGTACTCAGGAAACCTCAAAAGTAATGCTAATATTCCTCTTCTTAAACCATGTAACTGGTATAGAGGTGTTCATTATGTGCCTACTTTTTGTATCTCACATACATTTTTAAATGTTTTTGTATCAACTTAATACTTAAAAATATTAAAATGAAACACATAATTTGTCTCTCAAAACCATCACTCTACCTACTTTGGTGAACAAACCCACCAAAAGCTGTAACATAAAAACTGTGAAATGATTTTTAGTTTTTTTAGAAGAGTTCAGTGAAAGCAGTATGGTAATACTTGCGTTAGTGGAGAAGCTGGAGAAGCAGACATTCTAGAGACTGGGAATGGTCTTCACCCTTCAGAAGTACAGGTTGGATACTTTTCATGTGCCATGGCAACAGAATACAAAAATAAAGTCCCTGCTGAATATTTACAGTAAC
This sequence comes from Nanger dama, assembly GCA_917880005.1. NCBI lineage: Eukaryota > Metazoa > Chordata > Mammalia > Artiodactyla > Bovidae > Nanger > Nanger dama. Next base: position 1,953,448 of record CAKJTW010000094.1, on the reverse strand, counting down.
GATGTGGCTAATCAACCAGATGTTTAGCTCTATCTCAGGTGTGTGTTCAAAATGTCATCAATTCTGATTTTTTTTTCAATGAGATATAAAGATAAGCTCAGGAATTGTTAGCAGGATGCTGTGGCTGGAAGCACTCTCTGAGAATGAAGACCCACCAAGCAGAGATCTGAAGGCAAATGGGAAAGAGTTTCTTCATACCCCAGGAATCTATTCACCACTATGGGATCCCATTAAGCGGAAGGAAAACGCTTCAGTGGCGAGAGGTCAGCCAGGTGCAGTCTGAAGCCCAATTTCATCCTGCGGCCTGAGGGGAATGTTTCAGGTAGGTTGCTTAACTCCAGACGCTAGAACTCTCCCAAATGACTTCCTGTGGTATTCTTTAGTCTTCAATTCCTCCTTTGCATTATTTGTCCAGTGTCAAAAAAGGACCAAAGTAATACATCTCAAAATGCAGATGTGCATGGCTTTTTGGAGTGGTTGCCTTACATGCCCCTCCATTTTGCTGCACTTCCTAAAAATTAAGCAAGGGCACTTCTGCAAGGTCATGGACGCTGGCAGTGAGACAGGTTCCTCAATATTGTATTCACACCTGGGTAATTCTCTGCAGTCATAATGGGTCTGAAAGCTGATGCTGACTTGAAGGTGTCTGATCAGTGAGAAATAATAAAATGATGCCCGAATTGCTAAGGTCACAGAGTCCAGAAATGGCAGGGCTCTTGCTACACACCCCAACTTCCTGTTGTGTTTTCAGAAGACGCTTCCACCCAAATGATGATCAGAGGAACAATTCTAGTTGCTCTCCTCTCAAGTGTGGTAGATACAACTGAGTTCAATTACATCATAACTTCTCAAGAAGTGACACTTGGGAAGATGAATGTTTAATTTTGCTGTGTCAGCTGTTGCTAAGTGGTCTTGGGTTGTTAGGGGAATCCTTTCCATGTTGAATGCTACACTTGATGGTTCTGTAGCTGAGAGGAAAATGGAACTGAAAATAGCTCATGCTCTCCTTGCAGAACCTCTGCCCTGGTGCATGATCACCTACACCTAGATGGAGAAACAACTTTTTCCTCCCAGCAGCTTCCCTGTGCTGACCAAGCCTTCCACTTGCAGGGCTGTAACCATCCAGAAGAGGCTCCTCTCTCTAATTCACACAGATGCTCCTGAAAGCCAGGTGTGGCACTCGTCATGTTGGTTAGTGTGACACAGTGAATAAAGCACCTGCTTGAGAGTCTTCGAAACCTTCAACTGAATCCCGTGAGCCACCTATACCATCAGCTGACCTTGAGAAACTTCAGTACAGCTCTGAGCTAGAGTTTCTTCATTTTTAAAACAGGGATAATATAGTAAAACTTGCAAAACTGGCATGAATACTAAGTTAAATAGCATGTAAGTATATAATAGATGTTTAGGAAAGTTAACATTCCCTTTCTTTTAAGATGGAGAAGGCAATGGCACCCCACTCCAGTACTCTTGCCTGGAAAATCCCATGGACAGAGGAGCCTGGTAGGTTGCAGTCCATGGGGTTGCCAAGAGTCAGCAGAACCTTTCTAGTTTTGTATTATAGTAATGAACATTTGTATAGTAAGCTTACTATGTGCTGACTGTTTTTCATTCTAGCTTGGATCTTTTTTAAAAATTTTTATTGAAGTATCAGTTCAGTTCAGTCGCTCAGTTGTGTCCGACTCTTTGCGACCCCATGAATCGCAGCACACCAGGCCTCGTCCATCACCATCTCCCGGAGTTCACTCAGACTCACGTCCATCGAGTCAGTGATGCCATCCAGTCATCTCATCCTCGGTCGTCCCCTTCTCCTCCTGCCCTCAATCCCTCCCAGCATCAGAGTCTTTTCCAATGAGTCAACTCTTCACATGAGGTGGCCAAAGTACTAAAGTTTCAGCTTCAGCATCATTCCTTCCAAAGAAATCCCAGGGTTGATCTCCTTCAGAATGGACTGGTTGGATCTCCTTGCAGTCCAAGGGACTCTCAAGAGTCTTCTCCAACTCCACAGTTCAAAAGCAGCAATTCTTTGGCGCTCAGCCTTCTTCACAATCCAACTCTCACATCCATACATGACCACTGGAAAAACCATAGCCTTGACTAGACAGACCTTAGTCGGCAAAGTAATGTCTCTGCTTTTGAATATGCTATCTAGGTTGGTCATAACTTTTCTTCCAAGGAGTAAGTGTCTTTTAATTTCATGGCTGCAGTCACCATCTGCAGTGATTTTGGAGCCCAAAAAAATAAAGTCTGACACTGTTTCCATTGTTTCCCCATCTATTTCCCATGAAGTGATGGTTCCGGATGCCATGATCTTAGTTTTCTGAATGTTGAGCTTTAAGCCAACTTTTTCACTCTCCTCTTTCACTTTCATCAAGAGGATTTTTGGTTCCTCTTCACTTTCTGCCATAAGGGTGGTGTCATCTGTATATCTGAGGTTATTGATATTTCTCCTGGCAATCTTGATTCCAGCTGGGCTTCTTCCAGCCCAGCGTTTCTCATGATGTACTCTGTATATAAGTTAAGTAAGCAAGGTGACAATATACAGCCTTGACATACTCCTTTTCCTATTTGGAGCCAGTCTGTTGTTCCATGTCCAGTTCTAACTGTTGCTTCCTGACCTGCATATAGGTTTCTCAAGAAGCAGGTCAGATGGTCTGGTATTCCCATCTCTTTCAGAATTTTCCACAGTTTATTGTGATCCACACAGTCAAAGCCTTTGGCATAGTCTATAAAGCAGAAATAGATGTTTTTCTGGAATTCTAAAGGACTTAGGCACTTTATTTTCCTGCCCCATAAGGATAGCTTTGATGAAGCAGGACTCTCCACTGAGATTTCTGAGTATGAAGTTAGACAATACAGCAGAGATTACTGATTCAACTCACCCATTATATAAGTGAGGATCTGGGGTCCAGAGAGTTTAGTAAGAATAGTTGCTCATACTAATGGAGGCCTATGTGCCTGGAAGTCTGCTAAGCTTTATTCCCTGTATTAATCAAAGTTCTCCAGAGAAATAAAACCATAGAAAATATGTGTGTATATGAATATATATTTTGTGTGTATGCTCAGTTGCTCAGTAGTGTCTGACTCTTTGCAACTTTGAAAATGGGATTGATTTTCCTGGCAAGAATACCGGAGTGGGTTGCCATTTCCTTCTCCAGGGGATCTTCCTGAACTGGTGTGTCCTGCATTGGCAGGTGGATTTCTTACTACTGAGCCACCTGGGAAATGTACATATAAGAGAGAGGAACAGAGTAAGAGAAGAGGCTTAAAGGAATTGACACCTAAGGAATTAGCAAGACTGAAACCTACATGGCAGGCTGGCAAACTGGAATCTAGGTGAGTTGATGTTACAGTTTTGAGTCTGAAATCTATGTGCTCGAAAGGAAAGCAGACTTTTTATGTTGCAGTCTGAAGGCAGAATTGCTTTTGCTTCAGAAAATCTCAGTCTTTGCTTTTGAGATCCTCACTTGATTGGAGGAGGCCCACTCACATTTTGAAGAGTAATTTGCTTTACTCAAAGAACATGAACCTAAAGAGTATCTTCTCAGCAACCTGGAAACTAGCATTTGACCAAATGACTGGGTACCATAGCCTTTTCAAATCGGCACATGATATTAACCATCATTTTTCTTTTATCCTATTATGAAACTTACATTATTATTGCCTACATTTTATAAAGGAGAAAACTGAGGGTTCAGAGATCTCAGGGGACATGTCTAGGTTACACCACTAGGAAGCATCCATGTGGGACAGCCTAGAACAGAATGTGCATTTTCAACCATCAGCTCTCTGGCTCTGGGTCTCTCAGTTAGCATAGAGGTGATTGCTGTGTCCATTAGACCGTTAATTCTCATCTGATAAAAATCATCAGGGACACTCCTCATTAACTAACTGCTGCAGGAAGACCACACATGAAGAAGAACCATTTGGCACCTTATCAGCCAAATGAAAAGATGGTCAGGATTATAGGATCCTATTATAGGATTTTAAGAGAGAATGCAAGGCAGGTAAAAATGAAGCAATTTTGATAGGCTCAGGACCAAGCAGGACTATGTATAAATGATTAACCTAAGGCCTGGATTCCAGATTGGATTCAGGGTTCTATTTCCTTACATACTGCTACTGCTAAGTCACTTCAGTTGTGTCCGACTCTGTGCGACCCCATAGATGGCAGCCCACTAGGCTCCCCTGTCCCTGGGAGTCTCCAGGCAAGAACAATGGAGTGGGTTGCCATTTCCTTCTCCAATGCATGAAAGTGAAAAGTGAAAGGGAAGTCGCTCAGTCATGTCCAACTCTTAGCAACCCCATGGACTGCAGCCTACCAGGCTCCTCCACCCATGGGATTTTCCAGGCAAGAGTACTAGAGTGGGGTGCCATTGCCTTCTCCATCCTTACATACTACAAAGTTCAAATAAATATAGAGAGCTGTGTCTTTAAAAAGCATATCTGAAGCTCTGCACTTGGTTTAGAAAACAGACCATTCCATTTCTCTGTTTCAAAATGACTTCTTGGATCTTTCAGAAGAGAATAAGATATTCTGTTCTTATGGATGATTTCTCATCATTCTGCTTTGTTTTTAATTCACAGTCTGCACAAGTCCACAATCCAGGTACCAGCTCAGTGTAGAATTGGTCACTTACTAAGTCATGTCCAACTCTTTGAGACCCCATGGACTGCAGCATGCCAGGGATGTCTGACTCTTTGCAACCCTAAGGACTACAGCACACCAGGCTTCCCTGTCATTCACTGTCTCCCAGAGTTTACTCAAACTCATGTCCATCCAGTCAATGCAGAATAGACAAAGCTGAATAAGATGTTCTAGGATCCCAGTGAGGAGGAAATACACATCCGCCAAGTAAGTACACCGTAGCATAATGAGTGCAAGGACAGAGGGTGAGACAGGAACCCAGAGACATTACAGGAAAGATGGCTTTGATCGAAACAGATGAATCAGAAGAATGAGCATTTCACCAGGTGAGGAGCAAGAAACACAGATTATGTCCAAACAACTACAAGGTAGTTTGATACATAAAAGGATGGAGAGCGAAAGTGCTAAGAGCTCAACTAACTCTACCTGACCAACTCCCTCCAAATGCATCGTGCTCTTGAGGTCCCTGGACATTGCATATCCTATTTCCTCTTCTGCAAAGTCCTCTCCATCCGCACCCCAGTCACTACCCACCCACCGCTGGCCTAGGGACCACAGTTTACCCTTCCAGTCTCAGCTGAAATATGTCTTTAGGGGAAGCCTTATTACTGTCACAGCAGATTTTAACAACAATAATAATCATGAAAATTTATTGACCAATTTCTACATGCCAGGCATTTACCAACGAATCTATCCACATCATCTCATGTAATAATAACAAGAATCCACGAGATAACGGTCATGCATTTTATGGAGGCCACTCAAAATTAGTTGAGTAATTTTTTCATGTTTTGTTAGCTCAAAAGTGGCAAAACCAGGATTTGAACTCACTGAGTCAGATTCTGAAAACAATCTGGTATCTTAAGCATGAAGCCTGGCTGTAGCCTTTCCTGCCTCATGCAAGTACAGTCAACCACACCCTCTTTGGGACCAACTCTGAATCTTTATGCATCTGTGTTATAGCACTAATCTCAGGCTAGTAATCACTTTAATGGGCCCTATGACTCCATGACACTGTGAGGTCTTAAGAGTGGTATTAACTTGTTATCTATCCCTAGTGCCAACAACTGCTACAGATACACAGTAGAAATTCAGTAAATGTTTGTGAATGAATGGATGGATGGATGGATGGATGGATGGATAGAAGAATAAAACATCTGTGGAAGATCTACGTAGGTCACTGTCAGGTATGTTTTCAGAGAATGAACCATGAAGGTTCATGTCACATGCAGAAAAGAGGCATTCATGGAGGCCAGGGGAAGAATTGGGCAAAAGAGTGGACAAAGTCCAGTGTAAAGGCTGTAGCATCACTCTGCTGTTGAGAGATGGTCCAGGCAGACACTGCCAATTCCTATGAAAAATCCCCCAGGCAGGAGATGGTCAGGGCTTTCTGACAATGGCTGCCTCTTTGCTAATCTCCCCTCAACACACACACACACACACACACACACACACACACACACACACACGAATATCCTAGCATCCCTAGTTGTCTCCAGTTGGTTACCCTCCCAAAATCTAATCCCCACTCACACATCTGCATTTTTAACCCAACTCCTTACAACCAGGCATTCCAAATTCCTGTAAAGAAACCAACAGAAACGAACAGCAAAAGAGGTTTACTGCTCCTGCAGTGTTCTCCCTCAGCACCTTTAGGCTCTAGGTTACAGTTATAGGCACTACGTCTTTCTGCTGTTCTTCTCCTCTTTTAATTTAGAGCTCAGGGTTCTGATTGCATTAACGGTCAGGGCTCCTTGGAACAGCCCTTGCTCAGCAATATGCATCTGTCCCTTGCAGGGACACTGTATCCCCATATACCATGTCCTCTCCTGAGCTATCTATTGTTTCACATTTTATCCTCTGCACAAAAATTGGCCTTCAGTTCACAGACCTCATTTTGCAGCACCTGTTGTGCTAATAACTAGGAAACTCAGTTCAGACAAGGGCCATTCACCAAGCGCTGTCCTCATGTAGTAAATAATCAGGTAGCAAGGAGTTATCTTTGCAAATTTCATTTTCTTGATATCAAGTCCCAAATAGAGAGAACATCTATGAAAATACAACTCATCTATATATGGTAACAGAATGACATTACTTCATGAAATAATTAGACTGTATTTATTCTATGATATAAAAAGTTAAAGTGCATTTAATAAAACTAGCAGAATATGACAATCAGCTTGAAACATGGGTGAATTTTTGCCTTTCTCTAGGTGACAAGACATTTTGTAAGGACAAGAAGAAAAGTCTCTTCAAGTCCCAATTTGTTTCTATCCAGAGAGTGTCATGTAATAAAAATAAAATAGCACTGAAATCAGATGCACCTGAGGTTACATCCCAGGCCTGCCATTTAGCATTAATGTGACCTTTGAGCAAATGACTCCAGCTCTCTGAGCTCAGTTTCCTCACTTGTAAAATAAGGCTACACTGACTATTTTGGGCTTCCCACGTGGCATAGTGGTAAAGAATCCACCTGCCAATACAGGAGAGGCGGGAGATGTGGGTTCAATCCCTGGGCCAGGAAGATCCCTTGAAGAAGGAAATGGCAACCTGCCCCAATCTTCTTGCCTGGAAAATCCCCTGGACTGAAGAGTCTGGTGGGCTACCATCCATCTGGTTGCAAAGAGTTGGACACAACTGAGCACACACATGCACGCACTATCCTACAGGGTTGTGGAGGAACAAATCTAATATGGCATTCAAAGTACCTAACAGCATTCCTGGCGTAAAGAAGTGTTCAATAAGAGGGAGTCCCCTTGCACAGGAGATAGCATGTAGGAAAGACCCCAAGGGCCAAGGCATCGTTGCTCTCTTCCTCAGCCATTCTGCCATTCTGCCTGCTGTCCTGCTCTCTGCTCCTCCCCTCCCCTCTCCCAACAAGCCTGGTAGCCTGAGAGGTTGGCTTAGCAGTAGAACCATTACCCCCTTCCTTCTCATTAGTGTATCATTTCAACTCAGAAACAGATGTTACCACAAATGAAGGTTCATTTCAGCACATACCTAGGTTTAGAATTTACTAACAACCTCTGGCCGGTGAAGCAGTCAGTAGACACCATAGTTATACTGCAACATTTAAAATAGATTTCAGATACATTTTTGATAGTATTAAGGAATATAAGGAAACAATTTGAGATATTTTTAAAATCCTTTTGATGGCAAGGATTGTGTTCTTTGAAGTCCTGCTTTGTTCCCAAATTAAACTATATGGGTTATGGTATTACAAGTTCTATTTCCCTCAACCTGACTATCAGATTTTAAGACCAGGGCTTTGGCTTTTTCTTATTCTCATCTCTTAGCACCTAGCATACTGCTGCATATGCTTCAAGCCCTCTAATAACAGTTTTTCCTCTTAAATTGATTCACTTTCATATTGACCATCAAACCAAACACGACCTTAACTACAGTTTGGGTTAATCGATTTCATATTCCCTTCTCAAACAGGTGATAGATGTGTTCTTAAATAAATGAGGAGATGAAAAGGTGCTATGCCAAATGAATCCTGGACTCTTGGCCCAGGAGTATGTTTCAGCATCCTCAGAGAACTTGTAGAAATGGCTGAATCATTGGCAGTGAACCTCAGAAAAACCACCGAGGAAAAGAGCTCCTGGAAAATTGGATACAGGCAAGTGTCATTTGGATTTATAAAAGGAGAAAGAATGCATATTCATGAACTAGAGAGCACTGAGCTTGACATCTATTCAGGGCAAGATTCTAGAACTTTTTTTTTTTTCTAAACAATGGCTTCTGAGCACTTAGAAAAAGAAGTGGTAAACTCAGCATGAGCTCACTAAGAATAGTCCTGTCACACTAACCTCATTTTCTAGTGACAGAGTCACTACACTGGGAGATAAGAGAAACAGAGTAGAAATAGTGTAGCTGGATTTCAGGAAAGCTTTTGACAAGTTCTCTCATGATACCCTTAAGGGCAAGATGTAGGAAAAGAAGCCTCGATGATATTACAATTGTACCAATGTACCCAACATTAGTATCCAAAAGGAAATAGTAGTTCTTCATAAGCTCAACAAAATGTTTTAATGCAATTAACAATGTTTTCCTGACCAACGTCAAGGGCTAGTGATTCAATTGTACAGACAGAGAACAGAGGAATTCAGACTTGGCAGCAGTAACCTTCGAATGCTCCATTTGTGTGATTTGCCTTTCAAAAGTATCATATAAACTTGAGATTATGTCAGACAAATAAAGTGTCTAAAATGAGTGAGGCAATGAATATCTCTGCTCTTGTCTATGTAGGCTGTATTCCTTCATACACTAAGAAAAACTCTGGGTTGTATCCTAAAAAGGGTGATCAGGATGATGAAAAGACATCAATAAAATCATATTGAGAAAGAACGCAATATTAAAAAGAGAAAACTCACAACTACCTCAATGCATTCCAAGAAGTAGTAGGACAGAGCAGGAATTCCTGATGGGCTACCTGAAAAGATGTTGAGTTTTCTATAAATGCAGCTGCTTAGGTGTGAACTGGAACACAAGTTATCGAGTAGTTGGAACCCATAACTTGCAATCTTAGAGTTTTGGTTTTTAAAACACACACACACGCACACAAAGATTTTGTAATCTCCCAAAGCAAAGATTCTACAGTCTGCTTGGTTATTTATCCCATGATTGAACTATAAGCTACCATATTTTTTCAACTTATTTGAAATCAAGAAAACATTAAATATTTTAAAGACAGAGAAAACTGAATCAATACCCATATACCTACTACCTAAGTTTATCTAACTTGAATATTTTGTCATTTGCTTCATTTTTAATAAATAATTATACATATAGTTGTGCTTTCTTCTTCCCCACCCAGAGAGAGCATCCTCTTAAAGATGGTATGCACTATGTATACTATAGCTGCTACATGTTTAATTTACATGCCATGTGTACATATAATAATAATAAATAAATAAATTTGTCTTGTTGTAAGGAAACAATATGAAGGAATCTAGTTTAGCAGAAGAGGTGGAAAACTTTCACAAAAGAGATAATGCTCAGTGTTGAATGAAGGGTATGAATTATCCAGGTTTTCCAGAAAGAGGAGGGTGTTCCCGATAGAGGAAACAACAGGCTTGCTCTCACAGAAACAAGAAAAGAGTTGGAAATTTTAAAAAACTGCAAATAAGTTTTTATATGGCTTTAAATAGGTGGTAAGTTGGAAGGGTGAAAAATGTGAAAATTGAAAAATCAACAAGGACCTGATTACGAAAGCCTTTATGGCAGAGAAGGACAGTTAAGCATATTAATAAGGGGAATAACATATGCATGTTAGATAAATCTTGTCATGATGTGCTTAGAATGGGGTGGAGGGTAAGTACAGTGGTCTAGGAGGCAGGTTGGCAAATTTTGAAAAAAGTCCAATAAAGAGATGATGTATAGGATTAGAGAATGTTCTGATTTCATTCTTACACGTGTAGCTGTCCAGTTTTCCAAGCATCACTTATTGCAGAGATTCTTTTACCCCTTCTATATTCTTGACTCCTTTGTCATAAACTAATTGACCATGAGTTATTAGCACAGGTTTATTTCTGAACTTTCTATCCTCTTCCGTTTATCTATATGTCTGCTTTTGTGCCAGTACCGTATCGTTTTGACAACTGTAGCTTTGTAGTACAGGCTTCCCTGGTGGCTCAGACAGTAAAGATTCTGCTGGCAATGCAGGAGAACCAGATTCAGTCCCTGGGTTGAGAAGATCCCCTGGAGAAGGGAAACCTCCCCACTCCAGTATTCTTGCCTGGAGAATCCCATGGACAGAGAAGCCTGGTGGGCTACAGTCCATGCGGTTGCAAAGAATCAGACACTTTCACTTTCACTTTTCACTGAAGCCAGGAAGCCTGATTCCTCCAGCTTGTTTTTCTTTCTCAAAATTGCTTTGGCTATTTGGGGTGCTTTGTGTTTTCATAAAATTTAAAAGTTTTTGTTCTAATTCTGGGGAAAATGCCATTGATAATTTGATAGGAACTGCACTGAATCTGTAGATTGCCTTGGGTAGTCATGTTGACAATATTAATTCTTCCAATCCAAGAACACAGTGTATCTCTCTGTCTGTGTCATCTTTGTTTTCTTTCATCAGTGTATTATAGTTTGTGGTGTACAGGTCTTTTCTCTCCTTAGGTAAGTTTATTCCTAGGTATTTTATTCATTTTAATGCAATAGTTAATGGGATTGTTTCCTTAATTTCTCTTTCAGATCTTTCATCAGTAGTGTATAGAAATGCATATCAAAGAAAACCATGAATAAAACCAAAAAAAAAAATCTTACAGAATAAATTTGCAAATGATGTAACTGACAATGGATCAATCTCCAAAATATACAAACAGCTCATATAACTCAATATCAATAAAACAAACAACCCAATCAAAATATAGGCTGAAGATCTAAATAGACATTTCTCCAAAGAAGCATTCAGCATTCAAAAGGCACAAGAAAATATGCCGAACATCATTATTAGAGAAATGCAAATCAAAACTACCTCACACCAGTCAGAATGGCTAACATCAAAAAGCCTACAAATAATATTAATAAATGCTGGAGGGGTGTGGAGAAAAAGGAACCCATCTTTACACTGTTGGTGGGAGTGTCAGATATTACAATCACTATGGAAAACAGTGTGGAAGCTCCCTAAAAACTAAAATTAGAGCTACCATATTATCCTTTAATCCCACTCCTGGGTATGTATCCAGAGAAAACCATACTTCAAAAAGATACATGCACCCCAATGTTCATAGCAGCACTATTTACAATGGCTAAGACATGGATGCAACTTAAGTGTCTATCAATAGATGAATGGATAAAGAAGATGTGGTATGTATATATATATATATATATATATGCAATGGAATATTACTCAGCTATAAAAGTGAATGAAATATGGCCATTTGTAGTACCATGGATGGACCTGGAAATTATATTAACTGATATGATATCAGTTAATATATAATATGATATCATATGATATCATATTAACAGACAGTTAATATATAATATGATATATCATAGTAACAGAGAAAGACAAATATCATATGATATCACATATATGTGGAATTTAAAAACATGATGCAAATGAACTTATTTACAAAACAGAAATAGACTTATAGACACAGAGAACAAACTTATTACCAAGGAGAAGGGAGGAGAGGCATATATTAGGTGTTTGGGATTAAAACACACACACTATCACATATAAATAACCAACAAGGACCTACTATATAACATAGAGAACTATACTTGATATTTTATAATAACCTATAATGGAAAGTGAAGAAGGCAATGGCACCCCACTTCAGTACTCTTGCCTGGAAAATCCCATGGATGGAGGAGCCTGGTGGGCTGCAGTCCATGGGGCCACTAAGAGTCGGACACGACTGAGTGACTTCTCTTTCACTTTTCACTTTCATGCATTGGAGAAGGAAATGGCAACCCACTCCAGTGTTCTTTCCTGGAGAATCCCAGGGCCAGGGGAGCCTGGTGTCTATGGGGTCGCACAGAGTCAGACACGACTGAAGCAACTTAGCAGCAGCATAATGGAAAGTAATATTAAGAAGAACATATATATATGTATCTATAAGTGAAACACTTTCTGTACATCTGAAACTATCACAACATTGTAAATCAATGCTATTTCAACAAAAAATTTTTAGAAAAGATGATGGAACTTAAATCAGAATGGAGTGAACAGATTAAGAACATCTTTTATACTGCTGTATGTGCAAAAATATATTTTTAAGAATGATGAGAGATATTTAAAGAATGTAGTGACCCATTCAATTTGTAATTATATTTCAGGAAACAATTTGTGACATGACATATCTGAATCATTATAATAGAATATTGAATTATTAATAACAGTATTAAATAAGATAGCATAATGTTTACAAAGTTATAAAAAAAAACTCATATTAGCATTGTACAATGGACAATTTCTTTTGGGGGCGGTAAGCAAGAAAAGAACTTTAGCAAGAGATCGACATGTACGTTTTCTAACAAAACTGAAGTATATACTGAGTTACAGAGCAAATTCACTGAAAAGAAAAACCTATCCTTGTAAAGGCTATTCTGTCACCCCCTAAAAAGTGCTTCAGTCCTGAAACACCACACGACCAGTTAAGAAATGACAGGGTATCCTAACTACCATGGGAGGTGCTGGGCTGGGCTGGTGGGCACCGCTGGAGTCAGCAGGGCCAGAGGGGGACCCAGGGCTTCATGCAGGCAGCTGTTGGCTCCCTGTTGCAGCCCCGGATGGAGAGATCGTAGACCACCTCCTTCACTTTCTTCACATCGTACTTCAGGCACTCGTAGCGCTTCCTCAGGGAATCATTTTTCAGGTTGAGGAGGCAGAAGCTGGAATCCAGCTCGTTTGATGAAGGTGGAGATGTACAGGGACCTGGAGTAGTCTCCGGGGGTCACGCTGCTGACGGACAACCTCAACAGTTCACTAGCGAGAATGAGAACTCCCGAGAAAACCAGAATTGAAAGAGACACATGTACCCCAATGTTCATTGCAGCACTGTTTATAATTGCCAGGACATGGAAACAACCTAGATGTCCATCAGCAGATGAATGGATAAGAAAGCTGTGGTACTTATACACAATGGAGTATTACTCAGCCCTTGAAAAGAATAAATTTGACTCAGTTCTAATGAGATGGATGAAACTGGAGCCGATTATGCAGAGTGAAGTAAGCCAGAAAGAAAAACACCAATACAGTATACTGACACATATATATGGAATTTAGAAAGATAGTAACGATGACCCTGTATGTGAGACAACAAAAGAGACACAGAGATATAGAACGGACTTTTGGCCTCTGAGGGAGAGGGAGAGGGTGGGATGATCTGGGAGAATGACACTGAAACATGTATACTATCATATAAGAAACAAAGCGCCAGTCTATGTTCAATACAGGATACAGGATGCTTGGGGCTGGTGTACGGGATGATCTGGGGAGACTGTATGGGGTGGGAGGTGGGAGGGGGCTTTGGCATTGGGAGATCGTGGACACATGTGGATGATTCATGTCAATGTATGGCAAAACCAATACAGTATTGTAAAGTAGAATAAAGTATTAAAAAAAATAAAATAATGCTTCAATAAAAAATAATAAAAAAATAAATAAAATAGAAAAAGAACTCCAGAGAGCTAATCTTCCACATCCAAGTGAAATCCCTTCTCTGGATCAGGCTCAGTGCCAAGGATCTTGGTAACCACTTCTCAGTTCACTATGGTTTCGGACCCCAAGGACACAACAAATGCTGCCAAGACCAGGCACTGCAGCACAAATCTCCAGTGCTTGTGAAACCTGAAAATACTGTTCCGCAGGAAACTTGGTCTTCAAAGACGCTGCTGCTGCTGCTAAGTCGCTTCAGTAGTGTCCGACTCTGTGCGACCCCATAGACGGCCTCCTACCAGGCTCCTCCGTCCATGGGATTTTCCAGGCAAGAGTACTGGAGTGGGGTGCCATTGCCTTCTCCTCAAAGCCGTTAGCTATGTTTTCACTGTACCAAAATGTTCTCGAGCTTTCAAATGCCTCTTTGGAATGTCCTGAAACCCAGCACCCTGACGGACCCCTTGCAGTAGAGTTAAAATCTCTCGAGCTTTTTGTTCTAGACTCTGTACAGCTTTTTGGATTTTCTCTCAGATGTCTTGCAGCCAAAAAGCCCTGCAGCCCACGAAAATCTCACTCACAGACGTGCTGCCCATCTGCCAGGGCTGTGGTGTGGCTGGCGGAGTGCGCTCTGGAGACAACCAGCGCCTTCGGTTGCAACACCCCGCCGCCACTGCCATGCACAACTTTTGAGTTTTTTTTTTTAAGATGCCCATTTAATTTTCAAACTGTTGTTGTTGTTCAGTTGCTAAGTTGTGTCCGACTCTTGCGACCCTCAGGACGGCAGCACCCTAGGCTTCCCTGACCTTCACTAATTATTCTTTATAAAACAATTCACCAGTAGTTGTATACAGTTGGTTCTTGTACACAAGGTTAAGTATATATTCTTATAAAAATAAATTCCATCATTTTACTTGAGTTGGTTGGACAGCATCATCGACTCAATGGACACGAGTTTGAGCACACTCTGCAACATAGTGAAGCACAGGGAAGCCTGCCATGCTGCAGTCCATGGGGTTGCAAAGAATTGGATCCGACTTAGCAACTGAACCACAACAGATCATTTTAGTTATAACGTAAAACTATAATTTAAAAAGTGGGACACAACCGAAGCAACTCAGCAGGAAGGCATATAATTAAAACATTGCTCCATTTAGTTCAGCTTTTGTCTAGTTTATTTCATTTCTTCCATTTGCCTTCATTCCCATGGAGAAGACGGTGTGGGGCAAGAAGATATGAATTCTACTCTTGTTGCATAGGGATAAGAACGGACTCCCTGCTGCTTCATCATCTCCAAGAAACAGAATGGTGCTTCAAAATATTGAGGGCTAGGACACAAATGTTCTCACATTCACAAACCAAACTAGATTTCTAGGAAGACTCATTTGATTAATTTGGACAATTGGGCCTATTTTGTTTTCAAAAGAATCAGGTTGTTGTTGTTAATGATGTTTTGCATTGTGTAACTCTAATGTAATTAATTATTTGTCTTCTACCTTTAAACCATTTAAATGTGTGTGGACAGGGAAAGTATATGTAAGTAACAGTTGTTTAAAATGGAAGCTGTTGCACTTTTGCAGTACAGTTTAGAGACAAAGAAAAGAATAGGAGATCTTAGATGACTTAATTATCAAGAGGTATCAATTATGTAAATGAGCCTGATAGTAAAGAAAGCATCTTTTCCTTACAAAGTTGTTACTGACCCTGAGGCAGTGGTTATTAAACCTAGACATGTATCAGAACCAACCAGAGGGCTTATTGCAAAACAGACAAAAGACCCTCCCTAGAGTTTTTGATTTAGTACGTCTGGGATGGAGCCTCAGAGTTTGTGTTTCTGACAAGTGCCCAGGTGATATGATGCTATAATTCAAGGACCACACTTTGAAAAGCGCTGCTGTAGGGACACTTCCCTGACCCCTGACACTGGGTACGTTGGTCCTTTATGAGCCTGTCTGTTTATCCGTCCCCTAGGACCTTTACTCTGAAATCTGATGACTAACAAACACATCCAGCTCCTTTATCAGACCTTGAGCTACCTGAAACAGTGCACAGCTAATTTAGTAGTGCATCCCCCAGAGACAGCACAGGGCCTGAATGACACAGACTAGTAGATAGTTAATAATTAAGTGTTGAATTATACTTGATTTATCATCAAATAAGTGAAAACATAAGTTTTGAGGAAGAAACAGAATGTCTTTGTGTGTGTATATATTTGTGATTTGAAATACTCAGAACCACGATAAGGAATATGCTGAGTATTCAGGGAAGAAAAGAATATTATAGAGGCAAGATATATCCAACCAAAGGAAAAATAAGAAATTAGACTTTGAAATTCACTTTAGCTACCATAGTGTGTGATAGGAATAAAATAACTTAGCAATATCACAGTAATAGAACTGTATAAATGTTTTGAACTTTTTCAGACATACTCTTTGGCCCATAATACTCCATCCTGTGTAGCTCATAAAACTGAGAATCACCCCAATTTACCTGGGTATAGCCAAGGGCATACCAGAGATTAAGGAGATCACCCACATCCTAAACAGAAAAAGAGAATTATAAGAAAAAAATGGAAAAGACCTAGTAGGTCACTCAGTTCTAGTCTCTGGAGTACTGAAAGATTAAATAAAGTAACAGAAAAAAATTATGGAAATATACTCAAGAAAATTTAAGACTCTCTGATCCTCTAATTTTTAGTGCCTCATGAAGTTCAAGGGTTTATTGTCAACTCATTGTTTAAACCTCTATTCATCAGAAGAAAAATATTCCCTATGGTCTGCATTAGAAATGGAAATAAGAAAGGCAATGTAAAAAGTTGATTTTTGTGGTATTAAATGACTCACTTTTTCCTGTGTTCATGAATTTCTCGTTTGTAACTGTACTTATCCAAAATATTAAAATGACCTTCAGGCCAACCCCTTTACTTAAGAGTAAAAGGGGAAGGGAAAATTACTAGAAGTTGACCATTACAGAAATTACTTGCAAGGCATTTTTCTTTGATAGCTGCAGTTTCACTCATATTATCATCCTTTTCTGTTGACAAGTTTCCAAGATTTTAATCTTGGATTGGAAATGTTACCCTATCAGAAAGGACTTATATTGTCAGAAGCAGTGCTGTCTTGGAATACAGAATCATATATGAGAGCACTTGCTGTATTGAAAAATATACCATTGCTAGGAAAGGCATTTAAATGTTTAGTCTGCCTGCTTATAAATCACTTTCAATGTGCTCAAGTTCTTAGACAACATATTGAAAGCTTTTTATTTCTTTTATTATAGCAGTGTCATTTGCATTGCTGAACTTGGGGTTATGTTGGCAATTCCAGATAAACCCTTGCAATTAAATTTCACCCTGGCTTGGAATTCGAAAGTAAAATTTTTGTGAGCTTTTTTTTTTTTTAAACTTAAAGTATATCTGGTGTTTTTAAGACATGATCAGATTGACAATTTGGGTTTACAAAGGAAAACAAGTGGCTTAAAGCACAGAAGACTAACAAAGGCATTAGGAGACCTGAGCGTGTTTACCTAAATTCACAGATTTGCTTGGTTGTTTTAGAGGAACATAATCATGGCATTAAAAAATTTTTTTCAGTTAACTTGATTTGGAGACTGCTGCTGCTTTTTTTTTTTTTAATTGAAAAAAATTTTAATTGTATGGACATCTTTTCCAAACTCCCTCTTAGTCAAAATATTTAAAATTCACTTTGACGTCTCTTTAACCATGGGCACACAGACATTCAGCGCTTTCACTCTAGCTGCTTCTTACACAGAGCTACTACTGGCATCCTGTCTTCTACCTACCACCTGGAGCTGTTCTGGGGATGAAATAAGTCTCAATGAGCTCAGAGTTGTTTAAGAAAGAGAGAAGTTAGGGTATGCTGACAGGAAGCCTTTGGCTTGAGGATGAAACTGAGTTAGAAATATGAGACAATGAAGTATTTCTGAGAAGGAAAATTTGAAGGAGATTTGGAATAACAAGAAAATAAATGACTCCAATGTTTACTGGGTTTGAAAAAACAATCCTCAGCTTCTGGATTCAAGAGTGGGAGTAGTTCGGCTCAAGGCTGGCTAAGGGAAGGGGTTCTCTTCAAGCTTTCCAGGACTTATCCTTCAATTCTCTCTGGTGGTGCTGGTGCTGGTGCTGGTGCTGGTGCTGAGTCGTGTCTGACTCTCTGTGACCCCATGGTCTGTAGCCCGCCGAACTCCTCTTTCCATGGGATTTCCCAGGCAAGGATACTGGCGTGGGTAGCCATTTCTTACTCCAGGGGATCTTCCCGACTCAGGGATTGAACTTGTGTCTCCTGCATCTCCTGCACTGGCAGGCAGATTCTTTACAACTATGCTACCTGGGAAGCCCCCAGTTTGCTCTACCTTTGTGAAAAAAACAGAAGTAAAGACAACACAGACTTTGAAATGAAATAGATCAGTAGTAATAAATCTAAATATGACTGACTCTGTAGCGGAAGAGAGAAAAATGTCTGGCATAAAGGGAGGTGTCTCTGCATAGAGGAGGAGGAATGTTCCTCCTCAGGACTCACATTCCTCTGTGTATTGGCTCTTACAGAAATATAGCAACAATCGGATTGGTTAAAACTGCAACTCAATGCCACGGTAAAGATGTGAGGAGTAATGAGGATCTGGCTTCCCTGGTGGCTCAATGCCAAAGAATCCACTTGCCAATGCAGGAGACATGGGTCTGATCCCTGGGTCAGGAAGATTCCCCTGGAGAAGGAAATGGCAACCCACTCTAGTATTCTTGCCTGCAAAATCCCATGGACAGAGAAGCCTGGCAGGCAAAAGTCCATGGGGCCCCAAAAGAGTCAGATATGACTTAACAACTAAACAACAACAAGGTCCTCCAATACTAGGCCATGTATGTGCAGGCCCATGAAAACTACAGGGTAACCCAAGAATCCCAATGGACTTAGAGATCACTTGGGTAGACTGGAGACGTTCCCAGTAACTCTCTCCAAGAGTACAGATGCCAACATTAGATGGCAGTTGTGGGAGGAGGAGACACCATCTACCCCACTTATGGGTCTACCCCACGTTCTTACACAGACCTCCACTGTGGTCTGATTTACAGGCTGAAATGATTACTGTAGATGCAGCTTGCACCACTAGGAGTCTGCTGTAGAAAATCATGAGAGCCTATGTAAGGGAGTTGGGGCAGAAGTGAAAAGGAGATATAATCTGAGGCATATTTAGGGGAAATAATTGACAGGAACTGATTTCCAACTGGATGTGGGATGAAGGTGAGGGATACAACAAAATAAAGGAAGACTAAGATGTGAAAATATCAGGAAAATCAATTAATGCAAATAGACAAAACAAGGCTGCACAGGTGAAGCATGGTTCATTTCATAGTGTGAGACAACATCACTGGTGAAATCAAGGCTGGAAAAGAATGGAAGGTGACTTATACAGAGTTCACAGAAAAAGCATGACAACGAAATGAACACAGTGTTGTTACATTACTGTGAATATACACATACCCAGACTTCTCTCTTAGATAATCCCATTCCTCTGTACATGTTAGGAAACTGATTACGGACCAAATAAATTGGCTGTGCCAGTACTGAGTGGCAAGCACAATTAAAACAATTTTAAAAATATGGGAGGACCTTTAAGTCCATACGGTCTAACTTGACTTCTGAGAAACCCAACTGCCTCTACCGTCAATATGCCCACATCCAGCCAAGCAGAAAAGAAGAAACACGCCATGCTGCATCTTTAAAATGGCAATTTACTCTTCAGAAGCTCCAGGAAATAACCAGTACATGAAAAAAAGAGTCCCATTACTAACAAAGGTATCTAGTTTAATGACTGGACAGTGCTATCCCTACACAAAGAAGAAAAGACAGGACAAGAAGCAGAACTGGACAGAGAGGAGTTTAGTTTGGAGCATTCTATTTACGTAAGACTGCCCATTAGGTATGAAAGCACAGAAGGAAGCTCAGGAGAGTGAAAAGGTCTGAGGACAAAGTAACCTTTCTCCTGCTCACATTGAGAATTAGGACAAAGCATAAGTGTAGTTTTGATATGTTACACATTTACGAAAATCTCTGTCTTACCAAAAGCCAAAGTTGACTTCTTCTACCTGTGAGAATAAAAAGTGCAATAAGCAGCAAGGTGAAAATTCCACGCTGGCCACAGTAAGAAGCCAAGGATGAAAGCAGTCTGAAAAGGAACAAGGAGCTTCCGTATCTAGCAGATTCTCAGATGAGACACACTGAGGAACTCTTCTACTGAAAAGAGCAAAGAATGCTGGGCAAAATAAAAATAATATATACCAATGAGCTAGCAGACAATTAAGAAACTCTCAGGGGCCAGTGGTTAAGTGAAAGAGGAAACCCAGGCAAGCAGATACTTGAAGAAAGGGTATAGAGGCAGATGTTGTGTTGTTATTCTATACATTCTGCACTTATTTTGTAAATATGCATTCATGTTTACATTGCTGAATGTGGCACGTCAGTACCCTGTTTCTCTGATGTGTTCTGTGGCCTGAGGAAGCTGGTCTTTAGGGACTGCATCAAACCACCTCTCTAGCTTCCAACCGAATCTAGCCATGACCACAGATGGCAGATGAGGGGGGCAGACTGTATACTCTCCTGGATCTTTCCCTCTCAGGGAGCCGAGGTTGACCATGTTCCTTTGCCAAAGGAACTCAAACAGAACATAACTCCTGTCAGCTACTCAACTTCGAAGAGAGTTCCCTGTGGCCCCTTCAGGCCTGAGTGTGGCAGTTCAGTTCAGTCACTCAGTGTCCAGCTCTTTGCGACCACATGGACATCACCACGCCAGGCTTCCCTGTCGATCACCAAACTCCTGGAGCCTACTCAAACTCATGTCCATTGAGTCAGTGATGCCATCCAAACATCTCATCCTTTGTCAGGCCCTTCTCTTCCTGCCTTCAATCTTTCCCAGCATCAGGGTCTTTTCCAGTGAGTCAGTTCTTCGCATCAGGTGGCCAAAGTATTGGAGTTTCAGTTTCTGCATCAGTCCTTCCATCAAATATTCAGGACTGATTTCTTTTAGGATGTACTAGATGGATCTCCTTGCAGTCCAAGGGACTCTCAATAGTCTTCTCCAACATCACAGTTCAAAAGCATCAGTTCTTCAGCAATCAGGTTTCTTTATAGTCCAAATCTCACATCCATACATGACTACTGGAAAAACCATAGCTTTGATCAGATGGACCTTTTTGGCAAAGTAATGTCTCTGCCTTTTCATATGCTATCTAGGTTGATCATAGCTTTCCTTCCAAGGAGCAAGCATCTTTTAATTTCATGGCTGCAGTCACCATCTGCAGAGACTTTGGAGCCCAAAAATATAGTCTGTCACTGTTTCCATTGTTTCCTCATCTATTTGCCATGAAGTGATTGGACTGGATGTCATGATCTTAGTGTTCTGAATGTTGAGTTTTTAGCCAACTTTTTCACTCTCCTTTTTCACTTTCATCAAGAAACTCTAGTTCTTCTTCACTTTCTCCCATAAGGGTTGTGTCATCTGTGTTTCTGAGGTTATTGATATTTCTCCTGGCAATCTTGATTTCAGCTTGTGTTTCATCCAGCTGGGCATTTTGCATGATGTATTCTTCATATAAGTTAAATAAGCAAGGTGACAATATGCAGCCCTGACATTACTCTTTTCCTGATTTAGAATGAGTCTGTTGTCCCATGTCCAGTTCCAACTGTTGTTTCTTGACCTGCATACAGATTTCTCATGAGGCAGGTCAGGTGGTCTGGTATTCCCATCTCTTTAAGAATTTTCCACAGTTTGTTGTGATCCATGCAGTCAAAGGCTTTTGCATAGTCAATAAAGCAGAAATAGATGTTTTTCTGGAATTTTCTTATTTTTCAATGATCTAGCAGATGTTGGCAATTTGATCTCTTGTTCCTCTGCCTTTTCTAAATCCAGTTTGGACATCTGGAAGTTCTCAGTTCATGTACCATTGAAGCCTGGCTTGGAGAATTTTGAACATTACTTTGCTAGCATATAAGATGAGTGCAATTGTGCGGTAGTTTAAACATTCTTTGGCATTGCCTTTCTTTGCAATTGGAATGAAAACTTACTTTTTCCAGTCCAGTGACCGCTGCTGAGTCTTCCAAATTTGCTGGCATACTGAGTGCAGCCCTTCCATAGCATCATCTTTTAGGATTTGAAATAGCTCAACTGGAATTCCACCCCGTACTAGCTTTGTTCTTAGTGATGCTTCCTAAGACCCACTTGATTTCGCATTCCAGGATGTCTGGCTCTAGGTGAGTGAGCACACCACTGTGGTTATCTGGGTCATGAAGATCTTTCTTGTATAGTTCTTCTGTGTATTCTTGCCACCACTTCTTAATATCTTCTGCTTCTGTTAGGGACATACCATTTCTGTCCTATATTGCGCACATCTTTGCATGCAATGTTCCCTTGGTATCTCTAATTTTCTTGAAGAGATCTGTAGTCTTTCTCATTCTATTGTTTTCCTCTATTTCTTTGCATTGATTACTGCAGAAGGCTTTCTTATCTCTCCTTGCTATTCTTTGAAACTCTGGCTTCAAATGGGTATATCTTCCCTTTTCTCCTTTGCCTTCTGCTTCTCTTCTTTTCTTAGCTATTTGTAAGGGCTCCTCAGACAGCCATCTTGCCTTTTGGCATTTCTTTTCCTTGGAGAGTCTTGATGACTGCCTCCTGTACACTGTCATGAACCCCTGTCTATAGTTCACCAGGCACTCTGTCTATCAGATCTAATCCCTTGAATCTATTTGTCACTTCCACTGTATAATCATCAGGGATTTAATTTAGGTCATACCTGAATGGTCTGGTGGTTTTCCCTACTTTCTTCAATTTAATTTTGAATTTGGCAATAAGGAGTTCATGATCTGAGCCACAGTCAGCTCTCAGTGCTTTTTGCTGACTGTATAGAGCTTCTCCAACTTTGGCTGCAAAGAATATAATCAATCTGATTTTGGTACTGACCATCTAGTGATGTCCATGTGTAGAGTCTTGTCTTGTGTTGTTGGAAGAGGGTGTTTGCTATGACCCGTGGGTTCTCTTGGCAAAACTCTCTTAGCCTTTGCCCTGCTTCATTTTGTACCCCAAAGCTGAATTTGCCTGTTACTCCAGGTATCTCTTGACTTCCTATTCTTCCATTCCAGTAATGGTTTAAGGATGCGGTAGCCCCAGGGAATATCAGCACCTTTTATTGTTATTCTCTTAACCCTGCTCACACCTTTGTAAATAGTCTCACATTAACCATCATTAGTTACCCTACTTGATTAGTTAACTACTGCAAGAGAGTAAGCCCCTTGCAGGCCCCTGATCAATGTAGCTATACAGCATTTAGAGGAGAAATTGTTTCTAGAAAGATAAAGAACTTTCTTTATCTTTCTATAAGATAAAGAAATGGGAAACAAACATATGAGGGAGAGGTGGTGTGTACTAAGTCGCTTAGTGGTGTTTGACCCTTTCTGACCCTATGGACTGTAGCCCACTGGGCTCCTCTGTCCGTGGGATTCTCCAGATGAGAATACTGGAGTGGGTTACCATGCCCTTCTCCAGGAGATACCCACAGTCCAGGATAGAACCTATGTCTCTTGTGTCTCCTGCATTGGCAGGTGGGTTCTTTACCACTAGTGCCACCTGGGAAGCCCATGGGGGAAAAGTGGGAGAAAGGGTAAATTGAGAGACTGGGAATGACATATACAAACTACTATACATAAAATAACTAATACGGACCTACTGCACAGCACAGGGAACTCTACTCAATGCTCTGTAACGACCTACGTGAGAAAAGAGTCTAAAGAGTAGATATATGTTTATGTATAACTGAGTCACTTTGCTGTACAGCAGAAACTGACATAACATTGTAAATCAACCAATGGCCAATAAACATTAATTTTAAAAAAAGAAATAAAGAAGAGTGGTTAAAAGAGCCAAATACTATAGAGATTTAGGACTAAGAAGGAAAGAACAGACATGACGATAAGCAGGCAACAGTGACCTTTATTAGTAGGGAAAGCTTGTGCATAACAGTGGGGTTAGAAGTTGCATCTAGGGGATTAGCGACTAGGACAACGGAGTCAATATAAGGAGATATTTCTTTGGAGAAAGTTTGGCATTAAAGGAAGCAATTTTCTAGTGTTTTGAGATGGTAAAGCCAGCACATACACATGCACATTTTCAGTTTAGGATTTGATAGAGAAATAGATCAAGCCAGAGAAGGGATTGCAAATTGAAGTGTCAAAAAGAATAACCGATAGATGAGGGGTCCACAAGGCAGCAGGAAGAGACAGAATCAAGATAATAAAGTAAGAACCTTTCTCTTATGAAAAGAAGTCTAAAAAACAAAGGTAAAAAAGATCAAAACAAATCTGAGCTTGAGATGGGTGGACGTTTCAAGAATTCATTCTTGTCTGTTTTTCTTCCCTTCTACAGCAGGAGCAACAAGGTTTCCCTTGGAGGCAGGGAGGTGTGAAGGGTGAGGCTGGAGGCTGGATAAAACTGGTAAATTTTGGAATAAACTGTGGGCATTGGAAGAGGTGTGTTTTACTTTAAGTAAATCATCTCTTTTGATTCACAGTAGCTAACCCACCATCAATGGAGGTGAGCAGGGGACAGCCACTCAAGTGTCCAACAAACAAGTTTCCTTAGCTTTCTGGAAGGCCATTATATGAATTTCTGTTGTCTTCTGTGGCTGTGATGCTCTAAAGGTAACCCACGCTCATGTAAATCTGACACAAGGATTACAAATATTCATCAAGCATCCCAGCAAAGGAAATGCAGCAGGAGCAAAAGCGAGAGAATAAGTGAGAGCAACGAGAGGGGAAAAACCTAGCAACCAGCAAATAACACCATCCAAATTCATCCTATGCAGTCACTGGTGCTTGAACAGGGAAGCAAAGAAAAGCAGGTTTGATAAGGCTTTGTGTCTTAATAAAACATCTTTGAGGATTGAGGAAACAACATATACAGAGCGTTCTGTGTTCCTTCATCATCAAAGGCACAGGATTAATGGATGCGGCTCTTCTTTCTCATGTATGACAATGTATTTATCATTCTTTACTTTACTCTGAGACTGGATGAGAACAGCTCCATCCGGTTGCCCTGCCAACCCTTCTCAAGTAAGAGGAGAGTTCAGACACCACTTTGTGTTTGATTGTTATATTTCTCCTATTGAAGCTGATCTGAATAGAAAAGCTACCCACTAATGGCAGTAAATGTCAACACTGTAAACAAGTTTTAGAAATGAGAAACAGCCACGATAATCAAGCTATCTAAATGCAAGTGACATAAGCTTCAAAAGTTGTGGCTAATAATTTCTCTAAGTAAATCTCATTTTTAATGTGCCTGTGTGTGTATGCAAAGTCGCTTCAGTCATGTCTGACTCATGACTCATGGACTGCACCCCACTAGGCCCACCAGGCTCCTCTGTCCATGGGATTCTCCAGGCAAAAATACTGGAGTGAGTGGCCATGCCCCCCTCTAGGGGCTCTTCCTGACCCAGGGATTAAATCCCTGTCTCTTACATCTCCTGCATTAGCAGGAGGGTTCTTTACCACTAGCACCACCTGGGGGCCCCTTTAATGTGCCCACTGTGTGCCAAATACACTGCATGAAAACTCCATCACCAAAGTGGGGAAAGGCAGAGAGTGAGGTTGCAAAGCTTCAGGCCTGCATTCTCTCTGCCTGACCCCACCCAACTAAAACAGTGGGTATTTTACATGTTACAAATAGAATCTTCAGGTAAGAATGCATTTGAGCAAAGGACTTTACATCTGAGAATTTGAAAATCACTGCACCAAAGGAACACACAATGGAAGGGAATCCTTCTGCAAATCCTTCCTTAAACTACTTGTTTTCATTTCTTGTGCAGACTTTTATTGAGCATCTTCTGTGCATAAGACTATGATCTTTTCACTATGATGGGCATAAAGAAGTTAAAAATACAGGAGAGAAGGAGGAGGGAAAAATGGAAATTAACGGATAGGAGTGCGTTTCTTGAGAAGAATGAGTGTGATCTTGAGCACAAAAAAGGGACTAGCCTCAGCTGCAGGAGGAAAGCCTTGTCCACCACAATGAAACAAAAGACACAAACGGCTTTTGGGGTATAGGCATGGGGAGAGTAAATAGAGAGGGGAGGAAACACAGAATATGAGAAGATTCCTGCCTGGTGGCTGTGATCTTCTTTATAAATTGTTCTCCATCCCTCCCACATTCATCAACTACCTACCATGTGCCAGACATTGTGCTCAGTGATGATGGACATGAGCAGTGTCCCTTGGGAGCTTGCAATCCAGCTGAAACAGTGAAACCAGTAGATTCAAGGCTACAATTCAGAAAGCCAGCGAGAAAACTCATTACGCATGGGATAGAAAATACACACTGTGTGGATACAGAGGAGATCATTTTTGATCCTAGCTAACCAGAAAAATGAGGATGATGAGGTCTTCAACAGATAGAGGTGGTGTGAGCTGATAACATAGGAATATTCTGTTTAATAACATAGTGATGATCTTTGTATATCACAGACCATCAGAGCCTATGCATCTTAAAATGAGGTACATATGTCTTTCAGATACATTATCTCATTTAATTGTCACAATAATCCTGAAAATCATGTACTACTGTCACCATTTAACAGATGGGGGTGGGAAATCTCTAGGAAGGAAAATAACTTACTCAAAGACATTTCCTTGATAAAGGGTAAAGCCAGGATTTGAATCTAGGTCTGTCTGAGTCCAAAGTTCATGTTCCATCCTCGGCACCAGAGTGCCTCTTCACTGATCTTTTTTTCATCATTTTTTTCCTGCCTCACTTTCCCTGAATCTTTCAACTCACCTGCATTCAATTGATGAGCAATCAAAACTTTTTAAAGAATAATTACATAATTCTAAGTGATTTTTATCACAGTAGCAGCTGTGTACTGAAAGAATATATATACTCTTCTAAACTTTGACAGGTTTCCATTTATCAGAACCAGAGATAACCAATTCAAACTGAAAAGGTCACTCTAGAGCCTCATTCCCACCAGAGCTATCATGTGGCTTCAAGAAACTTCAAGGCATCCATGCGTTACTCATCTGAGGACCTTCAGAACTTAACCCAGAGCCTAATGCAAAGGAACAATCTAATTAAAGCTGCTGCTGCTGCTGCTGCCGGAGAAAGCAATGGCACCCCACTCCAGTACTCTACACTGAGATGAAATGAATGAATGATCAAATATTCCCTTTGCTTTGTGCTGAAGAATTGATGCTTTTAAATTATGGTGTTGGAGAAGACTCTTGAAAGTCCCTTGGACTGCAAGGAGATCAAACGAGGCAATCCAAAATGAAATCAGCCCTGAATATTCACTGGAAGGACTGAAGCTCCAATACTTTGGCCACCTGATGTGAAGAAGTGATTCATTGGAAAAGACCCTGATGCTGGGAAAGATTGAAAGCAGGAGGAAAAGGCAGCAACAGAGGATGAGAGAGCTGGATGGCATCACCGCTCAATGGACACAAGTTTGAGTCAATTCTGGGAGATAGTGAAGGACAGGGAAGCCTGGCATGCTACTTAGCAACTGAACTTTGCTTTCAGTGAATGGGCTGATTAAATTAGGCAGAAGAAGCTGTTCTATATGGCCAACTCTCCACAGGTCAAACCCATCAACCAATAATGAGACTGCACCATGTGCTAGGATGCGCTCACTTGCTCAGTTGGGTCCAGCTCTTTGTGACCCCATGGACCGCAGCCCACCAGGTTCCTCGGTCCATGGGATTTTCCCAGCAAGAATACTGGAATCTATTGTCATTTCCTCCTCCAGGGATCTTCCTCACCCTGGGACTGAATCCAAGTCTCTTACACCTCCTACAGTAGCAGGCAGATTCTTCACCACTGCACCACGTGGGAAGCCCCAGTTGGCATGAAACTGGTGGTGTTTATTTCTTTCTCTGCATATTGACTTGTTTATATTTCAACACCCACCTTTTCCATTTCCATTCAATTGTTATTTATTTAATTTTAATGACCATCTATGAAATAAGATACATTTATCCTCATTTTGCAGCTGAGGAAACAACAAAGGCTCAGAAATATGAATAGTTTTATGATCTCCATCAATTCACTCAGCTAACAAGGGCTGGAGACTGGATTTCACTGTGGAATGTTTTTGATTCCCAGTCTGCAAAGGAGAATTTATGAAGAAGTCTTAGAAGAAAGCTATTGCAAAAACTCACTGATCTCTTCTGCTCAAGAGAAAGTTCTACACTTACAGGACCAGCCTTGCACTTGGCTTTGCCCAAGAGGCATAAAGAGAAGATTCTGTCACAGAGACAATCTCTGCAAATGAAATTGGAAGATCCAGGAAACTGGAGAAAATAAAATACCCAGATTTAATTTTCTACAAATACATCTATCATTAATCTTTTAAATGGATTTTATAAGAATTTTATTACACATAATTCTTGTCCTGAAATCTCAGATTTACAGAAGCTAAAATTTCCATAAAATATAAAATGTGAATAATTTAGATTACATCCTAATGTACAATAAATACATACCCCAGACAGGAAAAGATCTATAACCTCATTTTCTTCCTGACATCCACCAAGCAGCTTTTCCTGGCAAAAAGTTTGCTGACTCAAGCAGTTCAGCCAGAATCCTAACAAAGCAAAAGGTAGTTCTCTTCGGCTAAAATGCCTTTCTTACCAAATACAGTTTAGAGAGGTGGCTCTAGAGTAAAGGCTGCCCAGTTTTAAATTCTACTTCTACCATTTACAATATGTGTGATGTGACCTTGGACAATTTAGGAAAACTCTCTGTGTCTGTCCTCCTTTAGGGCTAGGACTATTATGAGTCTTAAATGAAAATAATGCATATAAACTAATTAACTTGTTTCTAGGCACGGAGTAAGCATCCAATAAACACCATCATCATTATGTATTATGTGTACATATGTGTGCTGCTGCTGCTGCTGCTGCTGCTAAGTCGCTTCAGTCGTGTCCAACTCTGTGCGACCCCACAGACAGCAGCCCATTGGGCTCCGCCATCCCTGGGATTCTCCAGGCAAGAACACTGGAGTGGGTTGCCATTTCCTTCTCCAATGCATGAAAGCGAAAAGTAAAAGTGAAGTCACTCAGTCGTGTCTGACTCAGCCACCCCATGGACTGCAGCCCACCAGGCTCCTCCGTCCATGGGAGTTTCCAGGCAAGAGTACTGGAGTGGGGTGCCATCGCCTTCTCCCATATGTGTGCTGTGCTGTGCTGTGCTGTGCTAAGTCTCTTCAGTCATATCTGACTCTGCCACCCCAGGGACTGTAGCCCTCCAGGATCCTCTCTCCATGGATTCTCCAGGCAAGAATACCAGAGTGGGTTGCCATGCCCTCCTCCAGGGGATGATCCTTCCTACCCAGGGATCGAACCCACATCTCTTTTGCCTCCTGCATTGGCAGGGAGGTTCTTTACCATTAGCACCACTTGCTGCTGCTGCTGCTGCTGCTGCTAAGTCGCTTCAGTTGTGTCCGACTCTGTGCGACCCCATAGACAGCAGCCCACCAGGCTCCCCGTCCCTGGGATTCTCCCCGCAAGAACACTGGAGTGGGTTGCCATTTCCTTCTCTAATGCATGAATGTGAAAAGTGAAAGTGAAGTCACTCAGTCGTGTCCGACCCTCAGCGACCCCATGGACTGCAGCCTACCAGGCTCCTCCGTCCATGGGATTTTCCAGGCAAGAGTACTGGAGTGGGGTGCCATTGCCTTGGGAAGCCCTATATATTACATTCATTATCCTATCTTCACATTTCCCAAAGACTGGGTCAGATTCTTTATCTGTCCTTTCATTTTACTGAGCCAGTGGCAGATGAGGCTTCCTTTGAAGAAGTTCCATGGATGTTATCTTTAGAATCAGAGGCAGGAAATCAGAAGACCCTGGAAATCCTAATATTAATATGTATTTTTAGTTCTCTGAACAAAAGCAGGCCCACAACAAGGTTGCAAAAAAAAGACATCTGTTTTTAAAGTTGTTGGATACCCACCCCAAGTTCTTTGTACGTATTTTTGCAAGTTCTCTCAGTAATCCTGCAATTCAAAATAATTTAAATTTAACAACCGAGGAAGCTAAATCTCTAGGAAGCCATATTGATATGGTAGGAGCCAAAATACCAACTCAGGTCAGTCTCATGACACCATTTAGTGATTTCCACTCCACCCTCACACTGTGTGAAATCCACCTTACCCTTCTTCTGTGCCTTGACTTGCTTTTGATCCCCATACATGTCCCCCAGAACCTACTTCTTCACACAGTCTCATGGGTAACTAAGACTCTGTCCTCCAGCAGGGGGTAAACTTGACTTGCTTCCCTTGCATGTGTGCTGTGCTCAGCTGCTTCAGTCATGTCTGACTCTTTGCAACCCCATGCACTAAAACCTGCCAGTCTCCTCTGTCCATGGGATCCTCCAAGTAAGAATACTAGAGTGGATTGCCATGCCTTCCTCCAGGGGATCTTCCCAACTGAGAGATCAAACCCACTTCTCCTACATTGCAGGCAGATTCTTTATCACTGACCCACCAAGAAAGTCCCCTTACAACCCATCTAAACTTCTCTGTCCAGTATTCTGTTCTTCATTTCACATTCTTTCTTAATGAAAAAATAAATTCATTTTCACTAGGATATTAACAGACATTAACAACCTAATTTTAACCCTCCTGGAAAAGCAAGAATAATAACTAACATGGTCTTGTACTTAAAATGTGCTGTGTAGGTAGCTACATATACAAGAATGAAATTAGAACACTTCCAAGAGATGGTGATGGAGAGAGAGGCCTGGCGAGCTGCAATTCATGGGGTCGCAGAGTTGGACATGACTGAGAGACTGAACTGAACTGAACAGAACGCCATACACAAAGATAAACTCAAAATGGATTAAAGACCTAAATGTAAGACCAGAAAATATAAAACTCTTTGAGGAATATAGAGGCGGAACACTCGATGACATAAATGAAAGCAAGATCCTCTATGACCCACCTCCTAGAGTGGGACAAACAAGTGGGACCTAATAAAACTTAAAAGATTTTGCATTCCAAAGGAAACTACAAACATGTGAAAAGACAACCTTCAAAATGGGAGAAAATAATCTCAAAGAAAACAACTGACAAAGAACCAATTTCCAAAATATACAAGCAGCTCATACAACTCAATACCAGAAAAACAAACAACCCAATCAAAAAGTAGGAAAAAGACCTAAACAGACATTTCTGCAAAGACACACAGATGACTAACAAACACATGAAAAGATGCTCAACATCACTCATTATTAGAGAAATGCAAATCAAAACCACAATGAGGTGCCACCTTACACCCATCAGAATGGCCATCATCAAAAAGTCTGCAAACAATAAATGCTGGAGAAGCTATGGAGAAAGGGAACCAACTTGCATGATAGTGGGAATGTAAATTGATACAGCCACTATGGGAGACGGTATAGAGACTTCTTAAAAAACTAGAAATGAAACCACCATATGACCCAGCAATCCCACTCCTAGGCATTTACCCTGAGAAAACCAAAATTGAAAAAGACACACGTACCCCAATGTTCATTGCAGCACTATTTACAATAGCTAGACCATGGAAGCAACCTAGGTGTCCATCGACAGATGAATGGATAAAGAACCTGTGGTACATATACACAGTGGAATATTGTCCTATGCTAAGTCGCTTCAGTTGTGTCTGACTCTGTGCAACCCTATAGACTACAGCCTGCCAGTCTCCTCTGTCCATGGGATTCTCCAGGCAAGAATACTGGTGTGGGTTGCCATGCCCTTCTCCAGGGAATCTTCCTGATCCAGGGATTGAACACGCATCTCTTGTGTCTCTTGCATTGGCAGAGGGTTCTTTACACTAGCACCACGTGAGAAGCCCACAATGGAATACTAGTCAGCCACAAAAAGGAATGCATTTGAGTCAGTTCTAATGAGGTGGATGAACCTATACAGAGTGAAGTAAGTCAGAAACAGAAATATAAATATCGTATACAGACGCATATATATAGAATCAAGAAAGACGGTACTGATGAGTTTATTTGCAGGGCAGCAATGGAGACACAAACATAGAGAACAGACTTAGGACACAGGGAGACAGGAGGAGAGGGCGAGATGCATGGAGAGAGCAATCTGAATAGTTTACAATGCCATACGTAAAATAGCCAATGCACATTTGCTGTATGACCCCGGGAACTCAAACAGGGGCTCTGTGACAATCTAGCGGGGTGGGATGGGCAGGAAGATGGTGGGGAGGTTTGGGAGGGAGGGGACATGGGTGTACCTATAGCTGATTCTTGTTGATGTTTGACAGAAAACCACAGAATTCTGTGAAGCAATTATTCTTCAATTAAAAATAAATGCTTTTAATGTGCTGTGTACTTAATATTTGCATATTCTCAATGCTTATTATTTGTGATTTCAATTCTCACCAAACCATTTTACAGATGATGAAACTAAAGTTACTTAACTGACTGCATGTCACAGCATTTGCAATTGGCTGCCCAAAAGTGGTCCAGGACTGCCTGACTCCAAAAGCCAAACTTAAAGAGCATTTCCCTTTTATTTGTTGAGGCTCCAGTCAAAGTGTGGAGAGGGGCCGGTGTTGTTTAGAAGGGGAGAAAGGAAAGAGGGATGATTTTTTGGTCCATGTTACAGTCTACATAGTCAACAGTTCGGGAAGTTTAAAAGTTAAGGTTTTATTTTGACTAATATTCAAGTTTCCACTTGGTTATTTCCTTTCCATTCTCAAATATTAACTCAAGCATTAAGCTCCCCAAATATGCATTTTTAAGGATAAGCCCACGCCTGAAGACTGAGAGAAGAGTCAAAACCACCAAGAACCTCTGACAATTTAAAAGGCTTATCTAGTGGCTTCAGGAAGGCCATGTGTCCCTGTAATGGTGGGAAGATGTTGGAAGAATATTGCATGGTGTGTGTGTGGTCGCTCAGTTGTGTCCAAGTCTTTGAGGCCCCTTGGATTGTAGCCTGCCAGGGTACTCTGTCCATGGAATTCTCCAGGCAAGAATACTGGAGTGGGTTGCCATTTCCTATTCCAAGGGATCTTCCCAACCCAGGGTTCAAACCCATGTCTCCTGCATCTCCTGAATTGGCAGGCAGATTCTTTACCATGTTGAATAATGGCTTCCCACTGAAATTTATCAGATTTGCTATAATTTTTATAGTGGATTCATTGCCTATATGAAGGAAATAGGATAAGGCAATCTCTTGACAAAAATACACAGAAAGGGGTTCCAATCTTAAATTTGCTATGCAAATTGTGCCTCTCCCAAAGAACGTGATAATGATGTCTGCAGGATTATGTCAGTGAGCAAGACATAATTCTGGGGCTCTTTGAGGCAACTGGATTCAGTTGATGATCCTTAGGGGCTAATTGCATAATGTATGTTACCGACATGGGATAAGCCTATAAGAATATTTCAATAGGGGATTGATTTTTGTATTACAAATTTGGATCTGAGATCATGGAACAAAAGCAACCCTGAATTTGTAAAAAGCTAAGAATCTTCTCCTCACTCTACAAGCATATGCACCTTGAATTTAGTCTTCACTTCCTCATCTGCCACCATCTCACAGGGTGACTGAAATAATCAAAGGGGATAATATATCTGAGGGTGCTCTGAAACACCGCACAAATGTGAGGAATCACCGTGATCTTTATTACAGTAGATATTCAAGACTCTTCCCAGCTAACAACCTTCAGAAGTCAGAGAAGGATGCCTGGGGGAAAAATACAGAGTTTTTATTAATTCATTTAGGCTTTGCGCCAACTGAATCTAACTCTAGAACTATTTCCTGTAATTATGATTTAGTAGTGCCAGAAACAAATATAGCTATCAAGTTCAACCTCTTGCCTGGAGAACAAATTAGTTCATAAAGCGTAGTGGATTTTATCTCCAAATTGAAAATTTGGCCCAAGTCAGTAACAGACACTAAGTCATTTGATTTTGTTCTCAGTAGGGTAAGTTTGGCCAGGTGGTATTTTCAGGTGGAAAAAAAGTAGCCATTAAAAGTTAATGTAATTAGAAGAAAAATATATTCCCATGTAATGTTCAAAAAAGAGTCCATTTATGATATTAGTATTTTGATCCATTTTTAAAGACTATAATTCCATCTGGTCACTGGGATCAATGAAGGCGGTTGCAGCAATGAAATTAAAAGATGCTTGCTCCTTGAAAGGAAAGCTATGACAAAACTAGACAGCCCATTAAAAAGCAGAGACATCACTTTGCCATCAAAGGTCCGTAGAGTCAAAGCTATGGTTTTTCCAGTAGTCATGTAAGGATGTGAGAGTTAGACCATAAAGAAGGCTGAGCACTGAAGAACTGATGCTTTTGAATTTTGCCACTGGAGAAGACTCTTGAGAGTCCCTTGGACAGCAAGGAGATCAAACCAGTCAGTCAGTCCTAAGGCAGTGAGTAAAAGTCGCTCAGTCGTGTCTGACTTTTTGCAACCCTATGGACTATACAGTCCATGGAATTCTCCAGGCCAGAATACTGGAATGGGTAGCCTTTCCCTTCTCCAGGGGATCTTCCCAACCCAGGGATTGAACCCAGGTCTCCCACATTGCAAGTGGATTCTTTACCAGCTTAGGCACAAAGGAAGCCTAAGGAAATCAGCCCTAAATATTCATTGGAAGGACTGACCAAAGCTCTGAGACTTTGGTCACCTGATGCAAAGAGCCAACTCATCGGAAAAGACCCTGATGCTGGGAAACACTGAAAGCAAAAAGAGAATAGGGTGACAGAAGGTGAGATAGTTAGATACCATCACCAACTCATTGGACGTGAGTTTGAGCAAATTCCAGAAGACAGTGAAGGACAGAGAAGCCTGGTATGATGCAGTCTATGGGGTCACAAAGAGTCAGACATGACTTAGCGACTCAACAACAACATCAATTATTTCAATAACATTAGTAAGCAAAAATATCACCATGTTTTATATCCATGCATTTATTTTTTTAGCCCAGGGCAGGACCAGGGATTTTTCCATTGTTAATAAGAATCTCAAGTACATGTAGGAGGTCCCCAGAATCACTGCTGGAGATCAGAGGTATGCAAACTCAAACTAGTCTCCTATCTAGACCAGGGCAAGGGAGGCAGCAGAAATGAGTAAAGCAAGCTCAACAGGGATCATGGTAACAGAGGTCGCTTTTTCTCTTCTATGGGATACAGTAGGTACTTAGCATAAGTTACTTTTCCCCCAAAGAAATAAATACACAGTTTCCAGGTGTTTCAGTATTTTAAGAGATGTCAAAGCTGTCTTTGTGTGTGTGTAAAATATTCTGATTTTCAAATGTTTGCTCAACATTTAAAACACTATATGGATGAAACAAAGCACTGGCAGGCTACATTTAATCAGTGAAAGGCTATTCTAGAACCTCTATTGTAGGCTAGAACTACTTGCAGGTTATAGAGTGTGGGCCTTTGCCATGAACGAATGAATGGTGTGCCGACTCTTTAGGACTGTGGCCCTTCCCTTGCAGCTGAAGCAACGTGCTATCCTATCTCCTGAAGAAATTTAAAATGACCATCCCATTGTTTTCAGTGGTGGGAACTGTCCCATAAAGCAGCAGTACGCTTGCTCACTGGACGCACGTTCTCCCCTCAACAGTAACATTTTATTTTGTTTCTGGGACTGTTGTCTACCTATCTTTCACGGTGCAGCTCATTGCATTTTTAAAAGATGTTTTTTCCAGGAGCTAATTGAGCTTTATCTATGTGAGTGGGCTAGAATCTGTCACTGACAGCCTGCAGAAGGCCATTTCTTCAATTGCTTGGAAGAACTAAAGAGTCAGACATGACAAACTGCAGCCCGGAATACCTGGCAGCCAGCCCATTAGAGCTGCTGTGGTAAGATGCAGTAATAAATTACTTAGAGAACACAGACTCACTTTATTTCCATCATGAAACTCGCCACCCTAAAACCAAAAGAAAAGATTTTATTTTTTTTTTCTATCATGGTTTGTCAGGGCCTTTTGGAAACAGAATGCATTATTTATTTTCTACAAAACATAATTGCTGGCAAAAACACTCTAGACTATGGAAACAGCTTTCTTTTGTTTCTTGTATGATTTCTTGAGAAACAAACCTTCGGCTTTCTTTATACCCCTTATGTTCTGCCAAGAAGCAACTGTTAACACAGTCGCGACTGTAGCGAATAAAAAAATCAAACTGTGCATTTCTTTCCAATCCTGTTGTATAAACTGAATCCTATTGCCTCTGCATTCCTTACAACCTACCAGACAATTAACGTTTTCCTAAGGGGTGAAGCAAAAGTACCCCTTTACCAGGATGTTATCAACCACTGACTTAAAGGATTAAGAATAAACTGTAAAAGGTGTCTGCCAGTATCCTGGGGATTTGCTCTGTTTAGTTTAGATCAAATCCTCCCGTAGGCAAAGCAGGCCATATAGGAGTCTCTATTTGAAATGGATGGGTTTCTCCCTAGACGATTTTCTGAACTGACTGCTGTCTTCATCCTAGTTCTAATGTTTATTTCTGATCATATAGCATGTTACAACCTCACAGATTTTGGTGTTCGCCGTTGTGCAGTACTGGGTGTTTGATAGAGCCTTGCCATCACTGAATCTCTGTGGCCAGGGAAAGAAGATTCTTTGGCCAGCCTAGGTGGAGGAGTCTTTTGAAGGACAATGTGCACTGAGGAAGCAGTGACGCCCCAAAGGAGAAGCAGGTCGTTACTACCAGTTGATAGCCGGTAGAACATAAGCCATGAAGAATAGTCAGTTTGGTGGTGGTTTCGTCACTCAGTCGTGTCTGACTCCTGCAACCCCGTGGACTGTAGCCCTTCAGGCTCCTCTGTCCATTGGATTCTCCAGGAAAGAATACTGAAGTGGATCGCCACGTCCTCCTCCAGAAGATCTTCCCACCCCAGGGATCACACTTGCATCACTTTTGTCCCCTGCATTGGCAAGCAGATTCTTTACCTCTAGCACTATCAGGGAAGCCAATGTTCTTGAACAATGGAAGCCTCATAGGAGTAAGTGGGCAGATTCCCAAGAGATCTTTGGCACAGATACAAGTACTTATTTGGAGGTTAGATTTCTTGTAACAAGTACAAGTGCAGCCTCAGTATTATTTGCTGCTGCTGCTACGTCGTTTCAGTTGTGTCCGACTCTGTGCGACCCCATGGACTGCAGCCTACCAAGCTCCTCTGTCCATGGGATTTTCCAGGCAAGAGTGCTGGAGTGGGGTGCCATTGCCTTCTCCGATTATTTGCTAGAGCACTGTAAATATCATCAAACTGACAGAAAGAGGTGGGCTATCGGAGGACCTGAAGCGTCTTCTTTAGCTTTTCCTCTCTGGTCATTCACTTGGCACAGTCTTCCGAGAAGATCGTCCTGGCAGTGAAGGAAGCAGCAGCCCAGCCACCAGCTCCCAGGGGTGGCAGGTGCAGAACCTGCAGGGGCTCCTGTGCTCGCCCACTCACCCTGCTGACTGAGCCCCCGGAGCCATGCCATCCGTGTCCACAACCCGTGACAAGGACACACTCCAGTTACCATTTAGTAAGTTCAGTCTCTGTGCTCTGAGCGCTCTGCATTGAGACAGGGATAGAAAGAAGAGGGGAATGGGAAAGCTTAATTCTGGTGCTCATACTTTTTGACAGTCTCAAAGTTCAAAAGAAGTGCCCTTTCTCAAAGGCTTACATCACATACAAAATTCTTCCGAGGATTTTTGCTGCAGCTTTGAGAGAGAGAGATCTCATGCAGCTTAACCTCTTCCTCCTCTCTAGGCAAGGTTGGAGATCTCATGCAGCTTAGCCTCCTCTCTAGGCAAGGTTGCTGCTGCTGCTGCTGCTAAGTTGCTTCAGTCGTGTCTGACTCTGTGCGACTCCTTAGATGGTAGCCCACCAGGCTCCCCCATCCCTGGGATTCTCCAGGCAAGAATACTCACCTACATTTCCCATAAAAAAGAGCCCTTCACTCTTTGCCACCTGTATTGCCTTTTCAGGGCCACTTAGACATCCCTCCACTGAGCAATACCTACTTTTCTGTGCTGTATGTCTAGAGGTAAACTGGCAGCTACAAGAAGACAACCAGAACTGAGTATTCTGTTGTGTTCCTCCAACCAGTTCACTCTGCTCATGGTGCTTCCTATCATCCTCCATTGTCCATTTTTCCTAAACGAGTTCCTCTACATGCTGTTACTCTATCTTTTGGTTGATTCAATCCCTTCTTCAGAAAATATTTATTTTGTACTTTTTTTTTTTTAATCCTCATGCTGGGTAGCAAGACTACACAATACATTATTTAATTCAACCAACATGTATATGCCAGGCACAGTTTCAATATTCTAGCAATCTCGTAGCCTGATAGGGACATTAAGCAAACCAGAAGATATATACATAACAGAGAGAGGCAAATGATGCTATCCTGAGCACAGTGCACGTGGGAAACACAGAATGGAAGTGGGACTCCACCAAGTGGACGGACACAACTTAGCAACTAAGCAGCACAGCACTCGCTCTCCTGAGAGCTGAGTGACACGAGAAAGAGCTGCAGTGACAATGGACGTGTCCCTGGTAAAGTGTCAGTGGGGAAAAAGGCTGAGAAGTCTTGGCATCCTATTCCATTTTTCTGAAACATCTCTCTCCACCAATTTGCTGTCAGGTGTCTACTATTTCCTCCAGTCCCATTTCATAGAATCACAAAAAATATCCTCAAATGCCAGTGAACAACATACAGCTCCCTCTTCATTCTGTTCGTCACAGATGAACCATTGTTGCCATGTTGTATAGCGAACCAGATGCTGGTCTCGCTCCCCGATTTCTCTGCAGGACCCTGTGAGCAGGGACTGCACCTTTCTCCCTTCTGAACCCCAAACACCAACCCCAGTTCTTTGAACATAACAGAGGCTTCCGAGCAGTCAGTTTGTGGGTTAGACTGTGTCTCATCGCACCACGCACATTTCTTCAGCCTAGGTTGCCACTGCGTAAACACTTTGCCCATGAAATGAACAGGCAGCATTCACTTGGTGAGAACTATTGACTACTCTGCGGCAGGTAGGGAGCTAGAAGCTGAGAATACAAAGACGAACTTCACTGTGTGTCTTCTCACGAGAGAGAGAGCCGTCTATGATTCCCAGAAGAGGTGATACCTGTATTCGGTGTGCTGCTTTAAAAGGACATACCAAGAGGAAGAAGAGGAAAGGGTAAGTTTAGATCTATGCCTCTCAAAGTGTGGGCTGAAAATCAGCAGCAACAGCACCACTGGGGAATTTGTTAGAAATGCAGAAGGTCAAACCTCTCTTGAGACCTACAAAATCAGATGCTGCAACGTGACGAGGCCCCCAGGCGCACAACAGGCACGACAACCAGGCACATTGAGTTGTTCAGTCACTAAGTCATGTCTGACTTTCGTGACCCCATGGGCCGCAGCCCGCCAGCCTCCTCTGTGCATGGGATTTTCAAGGCAAGAATATTGGAGGGGGTGGCCATTTCCCTCTCCAATGCACGTTATAGCTTGACAAACATTGATGGAAGCAGTGAGACAGTGTGGGAAACAGCAAGAAAGGAGGCTGACACGCGGCTTTTCAGCTGGGCCCCATAAGCCGCTCCACACAGCTGGAGAAAGAGCACAAATGTGGACGTGGGTGAAACTGCGACTGGAAGGGGAGGGACGGGCAGAGCTTGGGCGCTACCTGTCATCCTGGGAGTGGGAATTTTGTCACGTACGTGAAGGCTGTGAGGGTTCAAAGAGAATGGTACGCAGGAGAGCAACACGGTCACACATGTTATAGAAAGATCACTCAGAGGGCTGAGGGGACAGGGCTGGGAAGGGGGAGTCTACAAGTAAAGATTAATTCAGAGACTGTTTACAAAGTTGAATTAACACCATTGTATTCATGGTGGTGGGAGAGGCATTTCAAAAAGAAGAAAAGCTTCAGTGTATAATTAAGAGGGTAGAAGTTTCTTTATATTCATGTTCGATTATTCTTTAGATTTAAACATTTTAGTTTAGTAGCC
The DNA here is from genome assembly GCA_917880005.1 of Nanger dama. Lineage (NCBI taxonomy): Eukaryota > Metazoa > Chordata > Mammalia > Artiodactyla > Bovidae > Nanger > Nanger dama. The sequence goes on along the minus strand of CAKJTW010000094.1, from coordinate 1,913,683 downwards.
TTTACTGAGATCGTTACTATGATGAGGAACTGTATTTAATTGTTGGGTAACAAAAACAGAGAAGACACAGTCCCAGTCAGGAAAGTTTATGCTCTTAGAGGAGAAGGCAGACAAAAAATCATTAGCAGACCATCTATTAGATGTGAACAGAAACTGTAGAATCACAGAGGTGGGTAAGAATTACTAAATCCTGACCGAGCCAATAAGGGAAAGCTTCACAGAGGAGGTTACATATGGGCCACTAAATAAAACACAAGGAAGGCAATATAACATCATGGCTCAGAGCATGAGTTCTGGAGCCAGACTGGTTAGGTTTCAATAAACCATCTACAGGTACTTGCTTAGGCTGAATAAACCATCTATACAGACCAGCCCTACACAATCTTATTGTTATTGTTGTTCAATCGCTAAGTCATGTCTGACTCTTTTTGACCCCATGGACTGCAGCACGCCAGGCTTCCCTTTTCCTTTACTGTCTCCCAGAGTTTGCTCAAATTCATGTCCATTGAGTAGGTAATGCTACTGAGTTTGCTCAAATTCATGTCCATTGAGACAGTGATGCTATCTGACCATCTCACTCTCTGCCACCCCCCTTCTCCTTTAGCCTTCAATCTTTCCCAGCATCAAGGTCTTTTCCAACGAGCCAGCTCATTCCAGCAAGTGGCGAAAAATAATGAAACTTCAGCTTCAGCATCCGTCCTTCCAATGAATATTCAGGGTTGCATACTATCTTCTGCAAAGTATTTAATCTTTGTTTCATCTTTACAGTGGGGGTGATAATAAACAGAAGCTGTCACGTGACCCTTCACTAACATCATATTAGAAAGAATAAGCAAGGGAGGCAAATCAGTAGATTTACTTGGAGTGCTGAGCTAATAGTTAGAGATTCTATCACTATGCTGTGCTGGAAGGATACAGGAGATCCTGGGGAAAGAAGAAGCAATCTCTGCCATAACCAGACAAGGAATAGGGCAGGGAAGCAAGCTCCACTGAGGGCAAAATAAAAATTGAGATGAAGGTATCTATGGGGACAGTTAATGAAAAACACCAAGGAGGCAGTTGGTGACATGTCTCTAGAGATTAGGAGAGCGGTGTGAAGACATAGATAAGAAGCTTACATTCCTTTGCTCCCACTTCCAGCTGTTGTGAAATAAACCTCTGAGGTACCAAAAGTAGCCAATTTATTCCATCTATAGAGGAATTTGTTGGCATGAAAATAAACCCAAAGCAGAAATTATTATATTATGATGGTCAATAATACACAATAATTCACAAGGTTTACAGGTAAGAACCTTCTCCCAGGATTGCTCCATAGCCCTGCTATTGATGCCTATGGGCTGGTCATATTTTTCCCATGTTGGATATTGGAGCTGACATTTGCTTCTTGAATTTGCGGCTATGATCATTTGAAATCCCTTACAGCAACTTCTTTAAAATAAACTTCATATCCCAGTGCTTATGCTGTGTCAGGAACAACACTTATTTTCATGGCTCTAAAATGAAAGAATTCTAGAGACAGAATTCCTAGATTTCATGATACCTGGAAAGCATGAGTATCCACTCCCTGTCCCCTCAGATCAAAGGTCAGTCAATACTGTCCCCAATTTGACCTTGTATTCTTAAGGGACTCCTCATATATTTCTGTGAACAATGCAGACGGTGAAAGTCAAGTGCATATGGGACAATTTGAGAAATCTTGAGAAGGAGGAAGCTGAGCAGGATTTTAAGATTCCAGTATCAGAAACATGGGCAAGAAACACACTTATCTATAAAATGGAGCCAAAAGGAAGACGTTCTGAGGAAGCAGACTGAGCCTAAAGGTAGAGAGCCTAACATTTGAAAATAACTTACTGAAAAAAATTTCTTTAGTAAAGTAAGCGAATAGGAGGGAATGCCTGATGTAGGAAAGACTACACAGCAACGATAAAACACTAGAGGCATTTCCATTCAAATCAGAAACTAAACAGTGATGCCTATTGTTGACACTTTGACATTATTCTGTAAATTCTAGAGACTGAAATACAGCAATAAAAGAAATTAGGTGCATAATCACTGGGGAGGAAGTGACAAAAAAGTAATTACTTGCCGATGGTACAATTCATAGTTTTACCCAGAAATCTCAAGCAAATCAACTGAAAAGCTATTTGCACAAATAACATTTTAGGAGGATAGCCAAGGAGGAAAAAATGTAGACTACCAATAGCTTGCCTATATATCAGTAGCGATGAATTAGAATATGTAGTGGGAAAGGATCCCACTAGTAATGGAATGACAAATATCAATTTCTTGTAATACACCTCATAGTTCGCTGTTCTAAGCGTAGGGGCACAGAAGCAGAGTGAGCAGAATCCATCCGATTCCCAAGCTCTCATTATCATGATGAGCACCAGACCCAGGCTGAGCTGGGCCCCAGGAGAAAGCCCTGGCCCCACAGCACGTCCCTTATTTATGTGGGGGAGGAGGGGCAGAGGGAAATACCAACTATTTTTGCAGTGTACTCTAAGTCACTTCAGCTGATGTCATGCTCTCCTCCAGGCGATCTTCCCAACCCAGGGAGCAAAGTCTCATCTCTTAAGCCTCCTGCATTGGCAAGCGTGTTCTTTACCACTAGCGCCACCTGGGAAGCCCTTAGTTCAGTCGCTCAGTCGTGTCCGACTCTCTGAGACCCCATGAATCACAGCACGCCAGGCCTCCTTGTCCATCACCAACTCCCGGAGCTCACTCAGACTCACGTCCATCGAGTCCGTGATGCCATCCAGCCATCTCATTCTCAGTTGTCCCCTTCTCCTCCTGCCCCCAATCCCTCCCAGCATCAGAGTCTTTTCCAATGAGTCAACTCTTCGAATGAGGTGGCCAAAGTACTGAAGTCTCAGCTTTAGCATCAGTCCTTCCAAAGAAACCCCAGGGCTGATCTCCTTCAGAATGGACTGGTTGGATCTCCTTGCAGTCCAAGGGACTCTCAAGAGTCTTCTCCAACACCACAGTTCAAAAGCACCAATGTGAGTTAAATGTGTTTTGAGAAAGAGCCTTCTTATAAAAAGTAGAGTTGAGGCACCTCGAGCTCGGCCTAGAGATACTGAAAATCAACACTGTCTGGACCAGCCAGAGATGCCGCTGTCCTACAGACAAGCCTGCACAGGCCTCTGTTAGCCCACAGCAAAGCTACCAAACAAGGGGATGCCACTGCCTCCGAGGCCACACAGAAGACAAAACTTTTGTCCCTCCTTAAAAGTAAATAGCAATGTCTCCAATAAGGAGAAGAAAAAGAAATTCTCTGAAGTATTCTAGATTTGGGTAATATTTTCATTCTATTTACTCATCCATTCACTGAGAAAAACCATTTGGAGGCTCTGCTCTCCTGGCTACTGTCACAAGTGCTAGATATCTAATGGAGAGTCTTGGGGAGCTTGAGGCTCAGTGGGAAAGAGAGTTAATACACAATAAGCAAAGAAAGAAACTTTATAATTAAAATTATGATAAGCATTAGAGATCAAATAGAGGCAGTACTAAAGAATAACCCAGACAGTGGGACAGGGAGGTAGGCTACTTTAGACACTCTGAAAAGACAATAAGAGAAAAGAATATTTATAGTGGGACTTGATGCATTAGAAAGAGTCTATCACTAAAGAGCCAGAAAAACAGTATCTTAAGAAGAGGTATCATGAGCAAGGTCCTGAGTTCAAGAAGAGCTAGAGGTTTTCAAAGAACAAGGGGCAGGAAGGCCGATTTCATTAGAGATCAGTGGGCAAAAAGAATAGTGGTGTGAGATGAAAATGGAGAAATAAATGAGTGTGGCTTTGCCATGCTCAGTCACTAAGTCGTGTCCCACCCTTTGCGAGTCCACGGACTGTAGCCCTCCAGGCACCTCTGTCCATGGAATTTTCCAGACAAGAATACTGGAGAGGGGTGACATTTCCTTCTCCACGGTATCTTCCCAACCCAAGGATCAAACTCGCATCTCCTGCACTTGTAGGTAGATGCTTTACCTCTGAGCCCACGTGGCCTTGGAGACTATATTAAACAAGATGGATTTTATTTTATGTGCAGTGGGAAGTCACTGATGGTTAATACACAGAAGAGTCAGATTACCAGGTTTTTGGTTTAAAAGAATTACTCTGGCTCAACAGGCACAATGGATCAGAGATCATTAAGGACAGTACGATTAGAATACAAGAGAAAAATGATCATGGCCTAAAATAAAGTGCCAACAGTGAAGCTAGAAAGATGAGAATAAATGCACGTAATATCCTAGAAATAGAATCAAAAGGAATTCTTTGGGATTATATGTGCAAGGTGAAAGAGGAAAAGAAATCAAAGAAGACTTCCAGCCTTCTGGATTGAACAACTCAGGTCTTGGTGAAGTGGCAAAGAGAAGACAAGGAAGAGTTTAGGGGAAGAAAGCCCCAGAGTTTACTTTTGAACATCATAACTTTAAGGGGGCTGTGAGATGTCCAGGAGGAGCTGTCAAGTAGGCAGTCAGTTAGAAGAGCCTGAACTCCAAGGAGAGGTTTAAACTAAAAACACAAGTGAGGCTGTCAGCATAGCATATTTAGCCAGGAAGAGAATATAATTGCCTTGGAGATTGGTTCTAAACTGAGTCATGCTCTTTGCCATATCTGTGTAGCAGCACATCTATGTACTTTATTTACTTAATGCTTTTTCTAGAAATCAACTGAAACATTCACTTAAATACACACTTTAATCTCTTTCAAAGCTGTAATACCTGTAAAATCTCTTGTTTAATATGATAGTTACATTCCTGTTTAACATGCATTTAAAATTAACTTTAATTATAGAAGGAGAATGCATAATTCAGGAAATATTGACTGAAGAAAAACAAATGTTGAGAGAGAACCTAGGAGTTTCTCTTATACTTGAATATTTAGAGTTGCAGTCCAGGGGAAAGAAATCTGCAAAACATGTGCAAAGATTGAGCATCCAGAGGTGAGGGAGGTACATCAGAAGAGAGGAGTATAATGTGATATCTAGAGCCCCCTTTAGGACTGGAGGACTTACTCCTTCCACTCAGGAAATTTTCATCATCTGGAAAGAACTGCCTTCTCTGGAGTTACACCTCCTCCTCAGGGGGCAGACACATCTCATGATAGTCATATCCAGTGGTTGCCCAGAGGTTCTAAAGACTACGCCCATCAGCTCAACTTGAGACAACTCTAAAGGGTTTTAGAACTCTCACAAGGTTGGCCAGAGTATTTGTGAGGCCCAATATATTCCACTCCATCCTGTTTCCTTCCCTTCTTCACAGATAACAATTCCAAGAGCACTCCCTAATCAATTTCCTGCAGGCTGATCTCAGTCTCAAAGTCATCTTCCTGGTAAATGCATCCTTCATCTTGTGATACCTCAGAAGGGAATAAAAAGCATGCTTCAAGGAAAAATAGAAGGATACTGAAAAATCAAGTAAGAAGTTATAACCTTATTCTTTGTGGGAAGTCTCAATAATTGTGAAGTACACATTTTTACCAAATTAAATATGGGTATTTCTTGTTGTTGTTCAGTCACTAAGTCATCTCCTACTTTTTTGTGACCCCATGGAGTGCAGCACACCAGACTCCCCTCAGCTTCACTGTCCCTCGGAATTTGCTCAAATTCATATCCATTGAGTGGTGACACTATACAACCATCTCATCCTTTGCCTTCCCCTTCTCCTTTTGCCGTCAGTCTTTCTCAGCATCAGGATCTTTTCCAATGAGTCAACTCTTTGCATCAGGTGGCCAAAATATTGGAGCTTCAACTTCAGCATCAGTCCTTCCAAAGAATATTCAGAGTTGATTTCCTTTAGGGTTGACTGGTTTGATCTCCTTGCAGTCAAGGGGACTCTCAAGGGTCTTCTCCAACACCACAATTCAAAAGCATCAATTCTTTTCCACTCAACTTTCTTTATGGTCCAACTCTCAAATCCATACATGACTACTGAAAAACCATAGCTTTGACTAGACGGTAATGTCAGCAAGGTAATGTCTGTTTTTTAATATGCTGTCTAGGTTTGCCGTAGCTTTTCTTCCAAGGAGCAAGCGTCTTTTAATTTCATGTCTGCAGTCACCATCTGCAGTGATTTTGAAGCTCAAGAAAAGAAAAATCTGTCATTGTTTCTACTTTTTCTCCTTCTGTTTGCCATGACGGGACTGGATGCCATGATCTTAAGTTTTTTTGAATGTTGAGTTTTAAGCCAACTTTTTCACTCTTCTCTTTCACTGTCGAGAGTCTCTTTAGTTCCTCTTTTTTCCCATTAAAGTGGTATCACCTGCACATCTGAGGTTGTGATTTCTCCCAGCAATCTTCATTTCAGCTTATGATTCATCCAGCCTGGCATTTTGCATGATGTACTCTGCACAGAAGTTAAATAAGCAGTATGACAATATGCAGACTTGATGTGCTTCTTTTCCAGTTTTGAACCAGTCTGTTGTTCCATGTCCAGTTCTAACTGCTGCTTCTTGACCTGCATACAGGATTTTCAGGAGATAGATAAGGGGGTCTGGTAGTCTCATCTCTTTAAGAATTTTCCAGTTTGTTGTGATCCACATGGTCAAAGGCTTTAAGATAGTACATGAAGCAGAAGTAGATGTTTTTCTGGATTCCTTTGTTTTCTCTATGATCCAATGGTATTGTTTGGAAGAGGAAAAATGAATTTCAGATCCAACAGGAAGAAATAAGAAACATTTTTTGAAAATCTTTGAAAAGGAAAAAAAAAGAGAGCGATCTTCATGCCTCTAGTGTGCTTAGTCGCTCAGTCATGTCCAGCTCTTTGAGACCCCATGGACTGTAGCCCACCAGGCTTCTCTGTCCATGGGGTTTCTCCAGGCAAGAATACTGGAGTGGTTTGCCATGTCCCCCTCCAGGGGATCTTCCCAACCCAGGGATCAAACCCAGGTCTCCCGCATTGCAGGCAGATTCTTTACTGTCTGAGCCACCAGGGAAGCCCTAGAATTAATATACACTCATGCCTCTAGAATCTATATTAAAATGCACTGAAAAGTATAGCAAGTCATACAGAATGGGACTGATAACTAAATAAAACAGACTAAGATAAATAAACAGAAAGCTCAAAATGGATCCAATATACATATAAGTACATAAGGATAAGTAAGAGTTGTTCAGACAAATGTGTGTGAGAGAGAGAGTTATCCAGCAATGGAATTTATATTTGCAAGACCCCAGAAGTTTGAGAAAGGAAAAGAGTTCAACAAAAATTTATTATACCTAGCACCAAAGCAAAGGAGGCCATGGCATGAGATAAAACAAAAGGGATAGTCATATCAAGAGCCTACTTAATCAGACCAAAGATTTTGGATTTTATTCTAAAAGCAATGGGAAACCATCTAAGGCTGTGGTGGCCCACGTGTTAGCCACTGACACCATGAACCAAGCTTGTACATCAAATACTGTTAGTTTGAATAGAGAGATGCTGCAAGTACAAAACACTCACCAAATATTTTGAAAAATTTTATATAAAAAGTATGTAAGGACTTTCTTGGTGGTATAGTGGATAAGAATTTCCCTGACCATGCAGGGGCCACAGGTTCCATCCCTGATCTAGGAAGATTCCACACGCGTCAGGCAACCCCACCACAGCTATGGAGCCTGCTCTCTGCAGCCTGCAAGTCGCAGCTGCTGAGCCTGTGTGCTGCAGCGACTGAATCCCGCTCACCTAGAGCCCGTGCTCCATAACAAGGGAAAGCACTGCCGTGAGCAGCCTGTGCACTGCCACAAAGAGTAGCCCCTGCTCGCTGCAGCTAGAGAAAGCCCCACTGAGAAACAGAGACCCAGTGCAACTATAAACAAGTAGCAAATAATTTAAATACTTCAGCAGTATTTTTTGTGTCGATTATGCTTTGAAATCATAATATTTCACTATATGTGCTAAGTATAATATATTCTTAAAACTCATTTCACCCAGTTTTTACTTTTTTTAATTTGGGCTTCCCAGGTGGTTCAGTGGTAAAGAATCAGTCTGCCAATGCAGGAGACACAGGAGATGTGAGTTGGATCCTTGAGTCGGGAAGATCCCCTCAAGAAGGGAATGGCAACCCACTCCAGTATTCTTGCCTGGAAAATCTCATGGACAGAGGGGACTGGCAGGCTACAATCCATGGTGTCACAAAGAGTCAGACACAACTGAGCATGCAAGAGACAGTAATACTGTGGCTGCTGAACATTTTTTTTTTAATTTTTGTTTTTTACTTTATTCTACTTTACAGTACTGTATTGGTTTTGCCATACATTGACATGAATCAGCCACAGGTGTACACGAGCTCCCAATCCTGAAACCCCTCCCACCTCTCACCCCGTATCATCTCTCTGTTCGATACAGGATACAGGATGCTTGGGGCTGGTGCACGGCACGAGGATGCTAAACATTTTTAAATTACTCACATGGCTAACATTTATGGACCATATTATATGCCTGTGGGACAGAGTTGACATCAGAGCTTCGAGCCTAGAAGGGAAATGATGGACTTTGCTTTATCATAAGATCCCTCTGGCTCAGTGTGTCATCACCCAGGCCCCTCCCAGCCATCTGTGCACGCTGAGTTCCTGACCGACCGGCACTTCCCACCCCTGTGCAGCACCTCCTCCCTTCACTTTATCCTCCTGGGAAAGGTCTTATCCTAGTATAATATACACCAGGCCATTTGCTAAGGATTTCAGGTGTTGTCATTGCTGTTTAATTGTAGAATGTAAGATTGTCTCCCTTTAGGAAAGAAAGGCAAGTATGGGGAAGCATTGAAGACAGATACACAATACAGCACGTGGCAACCCCTCACGCTGCTGAGCGCCCCCTCCCCACCCAGAAGACCATGAGCACACAGTCATTTTCCCATGGTGGGCACTACCTCCCCAACCCCAAAGTTCAACCGTCCCCTACAGGCTGGCCAATACCAAATCAGTTCTTCCCTCATCAGCATCTTACTTCTCCACTTCGCCACTGCTCACAGCTCCCAAGGAACTCCAGAAATGTCTTGAGGGAGAAGATCTGAGGCCTGTGTGTGGAAAGGCCCCTCCTCCTCCATTAGTTTAGGGCATTTCAAGCAGTTAATTCAGGGAGTTCAAGAGTAACTTTAACCTGACCTTTACCAACTCTGGCCATAGCCTTTCCTTGTAAATCAAAGCTTTGAGGGGTTTCAGGGGTGGGGGTGTTTGACACCTTCTGGCAGTGGTCATGCAGGGTCTCAGTTAACCTTCTTAGGGATATCAGATAAGATTTAATCTCTCCTGGATGATTAAGTGGTTGTACAGTAAGCTCAAGTTTGGAAGAGTCAATGTATATTAAAACACAGTAACTGATGCCCTAGAAGGCATTTGATAATTGCTGTTGAATCTAAACCTGCACTGCCTTCAAGGGCCCATTGCTGTTAAAGAGCTTTGATCATAACTAATGGGCTATGGGTTGGAGGAAGACCGCATAATCTTCAAAGCGAGGCAAGAGGCCAGGACTGCTCTTTTCTAGTTGGGGGTAGCAAACTGAAAAGCCTACCAGAACCAGGCATGACATATAAAAGAATGAAGCAGCCAACCCTGAGAATGGAAAGCACACCCCTAGTGTTTGTGAAACCCTACAAGTCAATCCACAAGTCTTCTCAGTTTTTAAAACATTTGGATGCCAAGATCGGTTTTATATGAAATACTGGAGTGGGTAGCTTTTCCCTTCTCCAGGGGATCTTCCAAACCCAGGGATTAAATCCAAGTCTCCCACATTGCAGGTGGATTCTTTACCAACTGAGCTACAGCGGAAGCCCAAGAATACCAGAGTGGGTAGCCTATCCCTTCTTCAGGGGATCTTCCCGAGCCATGGATCAAACCTTGGTCTCCTGCACTGCAGGCAGATTCTTTGCCCTCTGAGCCACTAACAAAGCCCCCGTTGAAAAGAATTAGCCATGAAATATGTTAGCATCAGTGTGATTTTTGATATCAGAACTAAAAAGGCAAGTCAAGGCTGTTAGCAAGAGCAAGAAGACTTCAAGCATAGATGATAAAAGACAGAGAAACAAGGACAGTATTAGAAATATGCCTGGTAAGAAATAAGAAGTACCGGACAGATAAGGAAATTAACCTATAAATATGTTTTGCTTCAAGTCAGGTTTGGCATTTATTTTTATGTAAACAGTTATCTCTATTGATATCAACACATGGGGCTGGCTTATTTGCATATTACACAAACAAGGCCAAAGACTTATTAAAAAAAAAATGCAACTTGCCACTTTGATGGTTCATCCAAAAGGCTCTTCTGATTGAACTCTTGTGTGTTCCTTCTAGGAAAGAGAGCAGGGAGTGGCCCCAGCCTTGTACCCCAAGACCTAACTTCTTCCTGAGCAGTTAAACAAGGAGGTGGCAGAGCGGAGGGCAACAGTTTGGTGTCCTGAGGAGCCCAGAGCCACACAAACAAAGCCCAAGCCTTCTGCCTTGTTTTTCCCTCGTGCTTCACTTCATAGTGATCCTTTGGCCATGAGTGTTATTAGTCATTCAATATTACTCTTATTGGTTATTAATCCCAACCCTTCAGCTGGATACTTAAAATAGGTCTTAACCAACTTAACCAACATGTGCTTGCTGTTAATTTACCTGCCTGTGAATCTGGAAGTGATCATACCAGCATAGAAGGATCCATCTATCAGGTGCCAGGAGGTACTAGACGCTGGATAGCTGGAGATCCAAAAATAATGACGACACTCTCTTGTCTAAAAGAGCTCACATCCTAGTGGCAGAGCATCCATGAAAATGTGCAAAACAGAGAGATTCCCATCTCCCACCTCATTCTTCCCACAGCTGCCATGTCCCTCCCATTAGAACATTCCATGACACCAAGCCTGGCATTAGTTACATGTTTGTAACTTTCAAGCCCTGAAACTAGAAAGATAGCTAATTTAGGAATGTACCTCCCTACAGTGCCCCAGGAGATTGAGATTCCATAAGGGTACCAAAAAATTCATATTTAAAATGAAAATCCCCTGAAGGGTTTCTTATGATCACTCAGGCTAGACATCCTGATTCCTACCCCTCATTTTGCTCCCCATCCCCAAAGCCCTGACTATCTCTGCTAGTTATTGAACTACCAGCCTCGGGGCCTGAAAATCATACCCACGGCCCTGACATAAAGCTCTGTTCACAAAGACTGTTCAAAGCCATGGAATGCTCTGGCTCTTTCATAATTGTAATAGATATTGAAATGAAACACATTCTATTCTCTCCACAGGGAGAATTTTTCCTTTTTCCCCTGCAGCTCAAAGACTCCTCATGGTACCCTGGTAGCATAATAATTTGCCTCTCTCTACAAACTCCTTTGTCTTTGTCCTATTTCAATAAAAATTATTGACACAAACTTTACAGTGAATGGCTCTGATATAACTGATTGTTCTCCTGTTGAGTAATAATACTCATTAAAAAAATGGAAAGCATAAGAAGAATCAGAGTGGGCAGAAATTGGAATCGTAGAGGGAAACTGTTTAGCATTTATAACTTCCATAAACTTAACCTTGTATTTGTGTCAGCTACTTTATAGTTTTCCAATTTACTTTTTAATTGAGTCCTTTTTTTCAGCTATGTTTGGAAGATATAACTCTAAGCCGTCCTTCAAAACCACACCACTTTAGTTCAGTTCAATTGATTGTTCCTTGTATTTATTATTCTTGTGCCCAACATACATCACTTAGCATTTGGCCAAGTGCAAATGCAATTCACCATGCATCAAGCCACTTACACGGCAGACCTGCATTAGTTAATATTTTATTTGGAGTGATCTCTTCCTTGTTTGCTGTTATCCCTGATCACGGCCACCTACCATATCGTTTAAGTTATAAGGACAGAAAGAATGACCAACGTGAACTAATTTACTTGCTGACAGTACAGTCTAACTATGGGCTATGAAGTTGTTGTTAAAGGCACATAAATGTGAGTTAACTGAACTGACCTTGGTCCCAGATGCTGCAAGAATTCTGCAGAAATGTGAAAACTGCCCTTTCTGGCTTCCTTTTCAGTGTAGCTTATTGGAACTGTCCTGGAGTTAAAAAATCTAATTCGGGCTCTGCTACCCGCATAGTCTGTGACCATAGGCTCTAGTCCCTGACTTTTCTGTCTATTGCCTGAGCGTGCAACACCCAGGCTTCCTAAAGAGAAGTTTCACTGTCATCTGCTAGAACGGTGAATCCAGAGAAACTGATCCATCCACAAGGAGGGGGAATGAGTGGAGTAGAAAGGGAAACATGTGGAGCCAAGAATAGGGAGTCTTTAAAATCCAGGACAGGGCAACAAGAAACTGGAGGTAGGAACAGGCAAGCAGGAGGTGGCTCCATCCAGCCACATAGGTCCTTAGCCCTCTTTAGAGAGAACAGATATCTATGATTCTGGGTATCATGTTTGCCATTCTCGGTGCATTCAGAAAACTGCATCAAGGCTACACAGGATGGCATTTTCATTGAGTGTTTAGCTGGGTGCCAAGGATGCCTTGACACATATCCTGCCATCTCAGAGCTCAGGGTCAGAGCCATTTTAGTGTAAAGGGAAGGACTATGGAGACACAAGGTGTCACCACTGTTGTTCAGTTCAGTTCAGTTCAGTCGCTCAGTCATGTCCGACTCTTTGCGACCCCATGAATCGCAGCACGCCAGGCCTCCCTGTCCATCACCAACTCCCCGGAGTTCACTCAGACTCGCGTCCATCGAGTCCGTGATGCCATCCAGCCATGTCATCCTCTGTCATCCCCTTCTCCTCCTGCCCCCAATCCCTCCCAGCATCAGAGTTTTTTCCAATGAGTCAACTCTTCGCATGAGGTGGCCAAAGTACTGGAGTTTCAGTTTTAGCATCATTCCTTCCAAAGAAATCCCAGGGCTGACCTCCTTAGTGTTGTTGAAATGAGATCAGTCCTGACTTCTCCTGCTAGAAAAGACTAAGTTATTTTGAGGTTTTTAAGCAAATGCTACTAAAATATGTTTTACCACTGGGAAGGTAGCACCTTACAGTTTTCAGGGACTTTAATTCAAGTATTCATTCAGCTCCTAGTTTTAATTCTAACCCACTCATTGAGAACATATGACCATTCAGTCAGCTTCTCAATCTTAAATTCTATGGAAATTATAGAAATATGTTTAAAACATATACAATTATCTGAAGACAGCTCTGATTTGTTTATACTGGTAAAGTCCCATTTGAGTAAGTGAGTGAAATCGCTCAATCGTGTCTGATTCTTTCTGACCCCATGGACTGTAGCCCATCAGGCTGTTCTGTCCATGGAACTCTCCAGACAAGAATACTAGAGTGGGTTACCATGCCCTTCTCCAGGGAACCTTCCCAGTCCAGGGGTCGAACCCAGGCCTCCTGCATTGCAAGTAGATTCTTCACCATGTGAACTACCCAGGAAGCCCTACTTATGCTTTCTTCCTCTATGCTCACAACTCTTTCCACTGGCATCTATTTTAGAGATTATCTGGGTGTTCTGATGATCCCACTAGCTCTTGGAGAACAATTATGTCTCAGTTGTCCTGTGTCACTGGCACCCTATGCAGTTACCAAGCACCCACCATGTGACAGGCACTGTGGGAACCACTGGGGAAAACAGAGGTAAAGAGATGAGTCTTTTTCATAGCTCATAATCCAGTGGGCAGACACATTTGCAAACAAATAATTGCAATATTGTATTATGGGTTGCGTGCTGGTGTGCTGCAGTCCATGGAGTTGCGAAGATTGGACACAGCTTAGTGACTGAACAATTATGGGTTGCAGCATTTAGCATGGTTCAGGTGGCAAGTAACAGAAAAGTCAACTCAAACAGACTTTAATAAAAAGAAATTTCCCTGCCCTTCCCATCTTTACTTCCCAACTCCTTTTTTCTCACATACCTTTCACTTCCCACACTGGGGAAGAGATGCTGACATCTAAAACAACTGGCTGGGGAGAAGGTGTGGCATGGAAGTTGCAGAGAAAATATATGACTGGAGTGCTTGGAAACTGAGTAAATAAGTTAACTGATAGAGCAAATAAGTAAATATATTGAGGACAACAGAAGTCACTGTCTGAGAAGGTCTTGTACCAACATGGAAAAGAGGAGGCTAGAAAGAATCTTGACGTATTTGGCTGGGGTTTTAAGCCTCAGTATGAACTTAGAGGGTTTTTAATGTATATATTCAGATAAATTGCCTGGAAAACTTCATACAAAGGATCCTGGTGGGCTGCAGTCCATGGCATCTTACACAGTCAGATATGACTGGGTGACTAAGTATACATTAAACACATTCAGATAAATATGGAAATAGTGGCTGATGTCAGTGTATATAAATGTGTATGCAGATATGTACATGTATACCTTACTTAATGCTATCCTCTGAGAGCATCTAGATGTGGGGTCACTAGTAGCAATGATCATACTGAACACCTAGATGGTTTCTAAATGACATCCTCTACTATAGTCTAATCATGGGGAAATATCAGGCAGACCCAAATAAGAATCGATATAAAATGAAAGGTCTATATTCTTTAAGACTGTTAAGGATGTGGGAAACAGTAAAAGACTTAAGAACAGTTTCAAATTGGAGGAAACTGATGAGATGTAACAACTAAATGCAAACATGCTCTTGGATAGAATCTTGGACCAGAAAATAACAAGAAGCATTACTGGGACAGTTGATGTAGGCTAAAGTTAGAACTTAATAAGTGCCTCTGAGTTGCTATTTAAAGATTCAAAACAATGAGACTACTGTCTCCACTGCTTTTAGCACTTGCAAAAGTTTAGTTAGTTACAAAGCTTTCATTTTTCCTCAGATATTTTGCTGCCTTCATAGCGAGGGATACTCATTAAAGAAAATTTAATTGACACATCTGATTTTTAAAAAGATTCCTCAGTGAACATTATCCCCAAGGTTCACTGCTAATGACAACAAAATGAAGTTACATTTATATTAACACTCAAACCACAATGGCTTAGCACCTCTACCAACTACACCGCAACTCAAAGCACACACAAACCCACCTCTACTTCTGAGTCTGTGCTCATCTAGTTCCAGTTCTTCATCGAGCCTCCAGGCTCTGGTCCCTGGACATCTGGTGCAGCAGACAGGACACACAGGTTTGGGGAGTTGTGCTGGTCCCGCTGTTGTTGTTTCATTGCAAAATCGTGTCCGACTCTTTTGTGACCCCATGGCCTGTAGCCCGCCAGTCTCCTCTGTCCATGGAATTTTCCAGGCAAGAATACTGGAGTGGGTTGCCATTTCCTTCTCCAGGATATCTTCCTGACCCAGGATCAAACCCATGTCTCCCTGTCTCCTGTACTGGCAGGCAGATTCTTTACCCCTGAGCCACCAGGGAAACCTATACAAGTCTCAAACCCAGGTCTGGGAGAGAACTCTCCCTTGATTCTCTACAGCATCACTTAGACCTATCTTGAATTTCTTTAAAAGTATTGGAAGTTTAAGCATAAGAAGGAAATAACATTATACCTAGTAATGTATTCTTGCTGCTAGATGTGATACTCCAGGAGCCCGTGGGCCCCACACATATGCTTGATGTATCCCCTAAAGAATCATGCTGCTGACCTCCCAGCCTGCTTCCAGAAGGCTGACTTTTCCTTATGCTCACCGCTATGTGCTCCAGACATTCCAACAACTCAGAATCCAGGTCCAGCTGCCCAAAGAGAAACGGGATTTTCCCTCCCTCCAATACTTGGCCTGACTTCTCAATTTTCTTTACTGTCTCTGGATCAGTCTTTTCCTAAATAGTAGGACTTGCTGTGAAACTTAAGTCATAGACTTAACCTATGACCCCAACAGAGTAGGTGCAAAATAATATGCTCTGAAGTACTCAGCAATTCCAGGTTAACATAACTGAAATAATATGAAGGACATTGTTAAGGACTGAATTGTATCCCCCCATCTCAAACATTCATATGTTGAAGTCTTATGCCATAGCATCCCAGAATGTGGCTATATTTTCGAGAAAGAACCTTTTATTTAAAAAAAAAAAAGTATTTATTTTTATTTTTGGCTGCACTAGGCCTTTGTTGCTGGACGTGGACTTTCTCTCATTGTGGAGAGTGGGGCTGCTCTCTAGCTGCAGTGCACGGGCTGCTCACTGTGGAGCACAGACGCTAGGGCGTGTGGGCTTCAGCAGTTGCTGCTCAGGGCCTTCAGAGGCAAGCTCAGTCGCTGTGGCACACGGGCTTAGTTGCCTCACAGCACGTGGGATCTTGCCGGATTGGGGATCAAATTAGCGTCCCCTAACTGCATTGCCAGGAGAAATATCAATAATCTCAGATATGCAGATGACACCACCCTTATGGCAGAAAGTGAAGAGGAATTAAAAGCCTCTTGATGAAAGTGAAAGTGGAGAGTGAAAAAGTTGGCTTAAAGTTCAGCATTTAGAAAACAAAGATCATGGCATCTGGTCTCATCATTTCATGGGAAATAGATGGGGAAACAGTGTCAGACTTTATTTGGGGGCTCCAAAATCACTGCAGATGGTAACTGCAACCATGAAATTAAAAGACACTTACTCCTTGGAAGGAAATTCATGACCAACCTAGATAGCATATTAAAGCAGAGACATTACTTTGCCAAAAAGGTCTGTCTAGTCAAGGCTATGGTTTTTCCCTGGTCATGTACAGATGTGAGAGTTGGACTGTGAAGATAGCTGAGCGCCGAAGAATTGATGCTTTTGAACTGTGGTGTTGGAGAAGACTCTTGAGACTCCGTTGGACTGCAAGGAGATCCAACTGAGTCCATTCTGAAGGAGATCAGTCCTGGGATTTCTTTGGAAAGAATGATGCTAAAGCCAAAACTCCAGTACTTTGGGCACGTCATGCAAAGAGTTGACTCATCGGAAAAGACTCTGATGCTGGGAGGGATTGGGGGCAGGAGGAGAAGGGGATGACAGAGGATGAGATAGCTGGATGGCATCACTGACTCGATGGGTGTGAGTCTGAGTGGAGTCCAGGAGTTGGTAATGGACAGGGAGGCCTGGCATGCTGCGATTCATGGGGTCGCAAAGAGTCAGACACGACTGAATGATTGAACTGAACTGAACTGAACTGAACTGCATTGGCAGGCAGATTCTCAGCCACTGGACCACCAGGGAAGCCTGAGAGAAATAGTCTTTAAAGAATCAACTAAGTTGAGTCATTAGGGCAGATCATCATCCAATACCACTGATGTCCTGACAAGAAGAAATTTGGATACACACACACACACACACACAGAGAAATGGTGGAAAAGCAAAGAGAGGAGTCAGCCATCAACAAGCCAAGAACAGATTCTTCCCTCAAAGTCTTTAGAAGGAACCAACCCTCCTAACACCTAGATCTTAGCCTGTAGCCTCCAGAATTGTGAGAAAATACTTTTTGTTGCCTGGGCCACCCAGTCTGTGGTACTTTGTTACAGCAGTCCTAGCAAACAAATACAGATGCCAAGTTTGAACTGTGTCAAACCAAGTCCAGTTTCTTTTGGTCTTCCTCCCATTGGTAGATAGAGGATAAAACTTTGAGTCTTCGTAGTTTCACAGGTTTTGCCAATGACTACTAAAAGAAAAATGAAACTTTCCACACAAAAAAATAGTTCATAGGCACAAAACATTCTAAATGTAAAACTTATATATAGAAAAAAATCATTTTCCTAATCATTCCCCACCTCCCTGAAAAAAAAAAAAAACCAGAAGAATCTCCAAAATAGGTTGCTTGCTCAACAATAAATAGCCATTTATGTTTACAGACAAAATACTAAGCTTCTCAGTGTAAAAAGATCTACCTTATGATTTTCCCCAAGTACCTTTACAAATATGTAAAACAGAACAAAGGAATGATATGCTCCAAAGTAGAATTCAAATCTCTATCTTTCAACAAAGAGAAAAACAGCTTAAAACTTCAGAATACCAACTATGCTCACATTTGACCCACCAGGAAAGAGCTGAAGCTGATTCATGTCACCCCTTCGTATTCCATGGTGTGTGAGTTGTATCCAAATTACTGATGAATGAAATAAATGGAAATAAATGAAATAAATGGAAAAGGAGAGTATTTATTTCATTCTCTTCTAAGACTACCCATGATCAGAGCACAGATTTCCTGAGAACCAGCTTGTTTCTCTCCATTCAGGCTCATCCTTTCACCTCCTGTCTTCCTCCTTGTCTGTTTGCATCTCTTCTGCTTACTGAATCCCCTACATCTTTCCCATTCCTTTCCTCCAACTTTATCACAGCCTTTCCTTCCCTGTTTCTGTCTGGATGACATGCCTCTGTTTGGAGTTGGAATGCTCTGTTTCTTGGATTCAAAATGACAGAAAAGTCACCAATAGCTAGAGCAGTAGTGCTCACGGTGTGGTGTATGGACCAATGGTGGCATACGAGGTCATTTTCAGGAGTCCACAAATAAATTTTTAAATTTAATAGCTTTTTAAATCTAAATGTACATTAGAAAAAAATAGAACTGGCACATCAAATCTTCAAATTCTGACATAAATGAGCAGATGGAGGAAGAATTTAGATGCTGAAGAGAGTTTTCCAGGTGACCTTGAAATCAAACCACATTAGATTTGATAAACCTAAGTGCTTTCTCTGACACATTTAACCACTGAAATAGTGCAGGTCTCCTTCCATAAAGTCTCAGCACCATGCAATTCTCCTTTACAGCACTTAGCCCAATTACAGCCCGTTCTTTGTGTAACTGTTTGTCAAGTGGCCATCTTTACTACCAGACTCTTCACTCTGAAAACAGTACCACGACTGCTTGCCTCCTATTGTATCCTTAGCTCTTGCACATTCTCTCATATATAAGCATTCTTTGGGAGTTTGTAGAATAAGTGCATGAAGAAATAAATGAACAAATAAAGCTGACCCTAATTAGATGATAGACACATCACCATCCTAAGATTTCTGAGCAAAAGAAGAAAACCATAATCTATTAAAACATTAGAAGAATTGATGCCTTCAAACTGTGGTGCCAGAGAAGACTCTTGAGAGTCCCTTGAACAGCAAAGAGATCAAATCAGTCAATCCTAAAGGAAATCAACCCTGAATATTCATTGGAAGGACTGATGCTGAAGTTCCAATACTTTGGCCACCTGAGGCGAAGTGCTAAAAGACCCTGATGCTGGGAAAGATTGAAGGCAAGAGGAGAAGGGGACAACAGATGATGAGATGGTTAGATGGCATCACTGACTCAATGGACATGAGTTTGAGCAAACTCCAGGAGATGGTGAAAGACAAGGGAGTCTGGCATGCTGCAGTCCATAGGGTTGCAAAGATTTGGACACAACCGAGCAACTGAACAAATAATCTATGATTTAATGATATACCCATTGCCTTCCTATGAAGATTTCTGAGCTAAAGAAGGAAACCATAACCTAAGAACTGGGCCCATCAAAAGATAAATGGGTCAAGTGCATAATGCATGGAAAAGAACAATGGGCTCAGAACCGCAAGACATAGTCTGAGCCTTTACTCTGTCAATAACTAGTGGTTGAGTGACCTCTTTTTATCTCCTGAGTCATTCCACCTCCTGTGATCTTATTTCCTCATGTGCAGCATGAACAGATATTCTTTAAGACATGCCACTATTTGGTTGCTATGCAGTCAAGTCAAAATAGTTCAAGAAGAGGTTCCTTAAAGCTGCACCTTTCTTTCCCTCTTTCTGTGCATCTGTGTTCAATGACTATTATTTAGGACTAAAACATCCATCAAACAATGTTATTGAGTGGAGAAGATGTCAAACATCTGGCTCACCAAACCAAAAAAAAAAAAAAAAGAAAACCCAAAGTCCAGTGGGTTCTGCTGGCAGTAATATAAATGGAGTAGCCACTGTGGAAAACAGTTTGAAAAGATTAAACATAGAATAATTAGCATATGACCCAGAAATTGGGTCATATGACCCATATGACATTCTACTCCTAGGTATATAGCCAAAAGAATTGAAAGTCAGTATTCAAACAAAAACTTCTACATGAATGTTCAGAGTAGCATTATTCACGACTGACAAATGAGAAAGCAATCCAAATGATGAATGGATAGACCAAATGTGGTTATATCCATTCAATGGCATGTTATCCAGTCATAAAAAGAGATAAAGTACTGGTACATGCTAACACATGGGTGGATGAGCCTCAGAAACATGGTAAGTGAAAATAGCCATACACACAAAGTCACATGTTGTGTGATTCCAGTTAGACAGGATATCCAGAATAGCTAAACTCATAGAGATAGAAAGCAGATTAGCAATCTTATACCTATGGTGGTAACTTCCTGAGCTTTAGATGTGACCCTTGATATCATTACAGCCACCAAAATCTAAAAATATTCAAATCTACTACTACTAATATTTATCATGTACTTACATGCGTGAGTTTAGAAAACCCGTACAGGGCTGAATAATTTCTGTCAACTCTCTTCCACAAATTATAAGTGTTATGTTCTGTGAATGTGGCTAGTATCTATATAAAATTAAACACTAAATTAAAACAGTCTCAGAAACCCCTTACTTTCTTCACAAACACAATATATAACTCATTCAAAACTCCATATCGACCTCATATTCCTCTCTTTAGACACTCAAGGGCTGCGCATGTCAAGCTCTATAGAAGTACATGTAGTTTAAACACTCCAAACTTAGAAAAGCTATACCTCTGACTGTGAAAAGAGTTTTGCTTAAAAATAGTAGTGTACTATTTTTAAGAGCTTTCTCCCATTCTCCTTTCCTTTGACATTGCCACATAGTCCCAGGAGCAGGGCGGCCATGATTTCCACATGCCAAGAAACTACACTGGTGTGTGGGGACAGGCACCCTCCGTTAGGCTCACCACCCGCTTACCCAGCACATCTGCCCAGGGCCTTCAGGACCAATAGCAAAGGCGAGCTTCACACTTTATAGAAACTGAAGACAAATCCTTGTTTGAACTGTTTTCTAAATGCTCAGTCAAATGGTTCATTTGATCAGCTTGTGATGCCTTTGTAAACAGCATCTAGGTTTTGCCATGACACATAAAGCCACAATGTGGTACTAAAAAACCAGTTCATGATACACCTGTTAAAGAATATCACCTGTATTTTACTCCATCCTTATGTGTCTTTTATCACACCCTCCTCCTTGCTTTCTTTTTCTGACAACAAAAGAAACGTAGGTTCATGTCAGAAAATTTGAAGAAAACAGAAACAAAGAAAAAGAAAAATCACCCAGAGTCCCACAGTCTAAATGAATCCCTATTAATATTTTAACCATTAATTTATAATCTATGTCTAATGATCTAGCAAAGTTTTGATCTCCATTTTCCATTTCACTATCTTCCTCTGTAGTTGAGGTTGGTCTTTTGGATAATAAATCGGAATTGTTTTTATATAAGACACTAGAGTTTATGCTACATGCTCAATAAAATATTTTTGGAATAGTACAAGCCCTTTAGAGAAAAAACAGCCTCTACTTTATAATCACCTCTTTGCAAGTCCCAACTTATATGTCACCTCCACTGAGAAAACTTTCTAACACTCCAGATCAGGTTAAGCCCCCATTTATGTGCTCCCATAACATCCTCTGTTTTTCTCTCATAGCATCTATCACACTTAACCATCTGGAGCATTTCAGCTATTTTCCCCAACTAGAGACTAGGTACTCAGAAGGATGTCACCAAGTCTGTCTTATTCTTCTCTGATTCTCCAACAGTTCAGAGAGTGTTTGTATGTAAAAGAGATTTAGCTCATAGTTAATGGATGGGTGGATGGATGAACCAATGAATTAATGAACCCAGTAACAAACCTTCTAGGGATGTAATCCTGGACCAAGACTGATTAAAGAGATGACACTTGTGTGGCACTGTAATTGCATGAATAAGAGCTGAGTTTACACTGGGATGAGTTTATACCTCTTTGATCCTCCTTCTCAGACACCAGGACTCTGAGGAAAGATCTCTGCTTAGTGTGGAGACTCTGCCCAGGGAACTTACCTGCTGTAATCCATGAAGCAGTGGAACTTCGGTTTTGAACAGGATGGAGTCATGGGGACTGAATTTACCTTTCCACTTGAAACAACTACAAAAAAAAAAAAAAATGAAGTATGATTTTCAGACATTGGGCAGGCAGCATAAGATAGTGATTCCTGAGATAAGAAAACAGGTACCGTGAGCCCTATGAATGCCCCACCTTACTGTCTCCAGAGTTTCCAGGCTACAACTCAGGAAAGAACAAACTAAGAGGCACTGATGTTCTCCCTGAGTTTCTTCATTCACAACCTACAGAGTTGCCCAAGTGAAATTAAAAATTGGCTACTGCATATGAAGAACAAGAAAAAAACAAAGAGGCAGACCAGTTCTGATTGGTAGATGGCACTTTTAATAAACAAAAGAATTTACATGATACTTGTCTTAGGAGGCTGCAAGTGAGTAGACATCCACAGCTCTCCAGAATCTTCACAGTTTACATAGAGGCTTCTAGATGGTCTCAACAGTCTAGATGGTCTCAACAACACAGGGCTCTCCCGAGGCTGCTCCTTGAAGTGACCCCAGTTCAGGAGCAGCGCATGGAGTGTGTACTCCAAGGACAAGTCTCCAAATGCCTGGTGCAGCTGGCAGATCAAGAGGCAGTCATGTCCTCTCGATGACCTCTTCCAACAGAGTGAAGGGGATGACTCATTAATCTTGGAAAGTCATAACAGCCAGTGATCACACGGCAGAACACCAGAGAAGGAGAGGGATGCAGAGAGAACTCCAGAGATCTGCAGAGGGTCCCCCTCGAGCCTTCAGCTGAGCCCATGTAAGTGAAGAAATTACCTGGGGATATGGGAAGAATCCCCTGGAGAAGGGAACGGCTACCCACTCCAGTAGTCTTGCCTGGATAATCCCCATGGACAGAGGAGCCTGGCAGGCTACAGTTCAGGGCGTCACAAAGAGTCAGACATGAATTAGCAGCTACCACACACACACACACACACACACACGGGAAGAATCACCTAGAGGGATCAGAGGGAACAATTCAGAGTGCTCACACAGGACTAGGGGTCACTCCTGTCCTCAAGGGTTAAGATGGAAAATCATCATAATTCACAGGGAGTGGGCAGAATAGTAAAGGACAGTGATCAAAAAATGGCCCTACTTCACAGTGTGTTCCGGCCCCACCAGGTTCAACCCATTCAAGTAACTTGACTGTGTACTATAATAAAGCTCCATAGTATTTATAGGAATACAAAAATATCCAGCACCCAACAAGGCAAAATTCACAGTAGGTAGCATCCAATAAAAGATGATTAGGCTTGTAAAGAAGCAGGAATACATGAGGAGAAAACAGCAATGGGAGAGATAAAATCCAGGAGAGGAAAAACGTGAAATCGTGACAGACCATCTAATACCACCATTAGAGAGAAAATACAGTATTAAACACTAGAGCAAACACCCAGATTTGTAAACTATCTCCACCATTTCCTAGATAAACCTAACACAAAAACTTACTTTTATAACCACTGGTTCTTCTTATGTTTATATATGCTCTTCTAAGGATTGAAAGAATTCAGACGTGTATACATGGAGAATGCTTAAATAAAGGCAACAGGAGGTTTTCTATTTTGGATGATCAAGCCATCAGCGCATCTAACACCCCTCAAGAAAACAAAGATGAACAACTCCCACTAACAGAAAGAAGAGACTGGTATTTGAAAGAATGGCTACAGTCTAATCAGTATTTGCCTCCAAAGCTTCCACCCATCAGTCCTGAATTTTGGACTTTTTTTTTTCTTTGCTAGCAGTTTTCATAACATGATTCAAAGAGGATGGATTTCTCATCAGTTAAGTGACATATCATGTGGCTCTAACATGTCATAAATTTCAAGGATTTCTCAATATCTTGTCATGATGAACCCAAATTTAGCAATATTATCAGCCTGTGTCTCTACATATCAAGATACTTAATGTTTGTGCCAATAACTTAAATTTATCGTTTCTTGAATTTAATGGACTCAGTGCCATTGCTTCTTTCAGATTGTTTCAGCAGGACTAAACTTTTGAAGTCAATAAACCATTTCCTGTCTTGAAAATAAACTTCAACCATTTTCTCTCAGGTTGTCTCCGTGGCCAAATTATTGCTCTTCACCTCTTGCAATGTGCTTTTCAGAAAAGCACTATACTTTGGATTTTACTCACTGAGGCCTAACTAAGTCTCTGAAAAGGTCCAAAGTGTGATAAAAGAATTACTAAAGCTATGAGCCCCAAAATAAGGACACAATGGCAAAAATACTCTTTGGCTAAATGAAAGATGCCATACGAATATGCAGTATCTATTAATGTGTCACTCCTCTGAGGGACAGACAAAGGAAATCATGCCTTTGACACTTGTCTGCTATCCAGCTCAGCTGAAAAGTCTTTGACAGCACCAGTGGAACGAGGGATGCAACATATTGGAGGAAGGGATGATCAAGAAAGCTTGAAATCAAAGAGCAGATCAACAAAGGAAGGAGTAGGCCAAAAGCATGAGGAATTATGGGAATAGGAACTATACACACCACAAATTATAGCATCACTGAGAAAACAAGGGAACGCATCAGTGTTAGGCAGAACTCTCTGTTGTGAATTCCCAATGGCTCTGAAGACCCACATGGCCAACAGAGTCAATAAGAAGGACAGGGTACACAGCTTCTGCTACGGTCCTAGCTATGGGTTAGGACCTTGCGTGAGAGAGTAGTCTTGACCATCACTCTGACAACATGTGGGTTGATAATACCTAACTAGGAACAGGAATGATGCTAAAGCTGAAACTCCAGTACTCTGGCCACCTCATGCAAAGAGTTGACTCATTGGAAAAGACCCTGATGCTGGGAGGGAATGGGGGCAGGAGGAGAAGGGGACGACAGAGGATGAGATGGCTGGATGGCATCACTGACTCGATGGAGGTGAGTCTGAGTGAACTCCAGGAGTTGGTGATGGACAGGGAGGCCTGGCGTGCTGTGATTCATGGGGTCGCAAAGAGTCAGACACGATTGAGCGACTGAACTGAACTGAGGAACACCATAACATGACTGAGGACCATTTAAAAGATGGATTTTCACAGAGGCGGGATGAAGATAGAAATAAATCCTAACATTTAATGAATCACAGTGGGACCAAAGAAACCCAAATTTATGTGTGTCTGTGTACACACACACAAACCCCTCAGTCCACTAAAACAGAAGGCCCTCAAGTTGAAGACCTACTGCTTGCTAAAACTGACTTTTCTTGTAAGATTTTCTAAAATCTTCTGAGGAAGAAGGTAGCCTGAGTCAGAAGAGTTCTTATTTTGAAAATCATATGTGCCAATATGCTTCTATCTCAAGAAATGATGAAGCTATAGGACCCCTTCCTCTGACTTTAAGACACATTGAATGAAATTCAGTGGAGATAGGAGATGAAAAAAAAGCAGCAAAAGTAAGAAATGAGAGATTTCTCATATCTTACCATGCCTCCCTCACTAAACTCTAAACTCCAAACGGCAGAGACAATGTTTGTTCAGCTGAACACTGAATATATAGTGCCTAACACAATGCCTGATGCATAGCAGGTATTCAGTGAATACTTATTAAATAAATAAGGATGTAACGTTACATAGAACAGGAGGACATGATAAAAACCTTAGTCCTTCAAGGTAGAAATAATACTGGAGGTTGAATTAGTTAGAATTAGTTTGGCTCTGAGTAAAACAGAAATCCAAATCCAAGTGGCTTAAACAAGATAGAATTTTCTTTCACATCCCACATCTTTAGGAAAGTCTGGTGAACACAATGTTAGGGCTGGTATCCTGTTTCCACAAAGTGGGCAGGGACGACTGCCACCCCGTCCTCTGCCAGCCACTAGGTCTGGCCCTTCTCCTCAAGGCCCAATTGTTAGAGTTACTGCCACTACGTCTTCATTCCATACACAGGCAGAAGGACAGAAGAGAGAGAAGGAACAAAAATAGCACATTACTTGAGAACCTAAACCATACCTCCATTACACTGACTAATCAAAACTTACACTTAACTACAAAGGGAGGCTGGGATATTCAGCCTTATAGCCAGAAAGCAGTATTCCAGTTTAAAACCTTTTATGAAAAAAAAAAAAAGAGGGATAATAGACACAGGGCATTTTCCACTATAATTTGAGTATAAATTAAAATCTCCTCCAGAAAGAAAGGAGAGAAAATAGAAATTCTTGGGTCAGGAAGATCTCTGGAGAAAGAAATGGCAACCCACTGCAGTTGTCTTGCCTGGAGAATTCCATGGACAGAGAAGTCTGGCAGACTACAGCGTATGGGGTTGCGAAGATTTGGAATGACTGGGCATCTGAGCATACACAAGACTCATTACTCCTTTGTTTCTTCCAATATTTCTCCTTTGTTTCTTCCAGTATTTTTGAGAAGCAAATTCTCTTGAAATATGCTTAAGGACTGCAAAAATAACTGACTGACAGACCTCTAGACTAACAAAAGATGGAAGAAAAGGAGTGGATTTTTACCCCTTTGTTCCATTTTTTTTTTTTAATCTCAGCAAGGACTGCTTGAGCTCAGGAAATCAGCCATCTCCATGTTTTTGCTCCAGTGATGTCAGGATCTGTCAGATTGGTGGGAACTTGAACTAGACTATTCTTTGACCCTGCCAGTCCTTGCCTATCACCAATCCCTTCCAAATGATGCAACTTGCCTACAGCTCAAGATGTTTTTTCACTGCCTCCAAAGGGGAAAAATGATAATTCCAGCTCACAATAAGGTGGGCATTCTTGAATGCCACATTTACTACTGACCAATAGACCAAACCAATTATTGTAGTAAAAACAAAACTGGCCCAGAAATCGTAACAAATCCCTACTATTATTTGTTTGTTTCTGTATTCGTTTTTCCACACGTGAGTTTAGCTGATGGTATCCAGCTGAATATTTCTTAGAAAGCAAAACCACTACAAAGAAAAGAACATTGAGGCTATATCTTAAGCCTGAAAATTTTAATAAATATCTGAGAGCAATCTGAAATGTGAAGTCATGAATCAAAGAGAACTGAAAGGATTTTTGAAAAACAAAAAATGCTGGTCAGGGATACTACCTTTGAATTTTCCTGGTGACACCTGGTGACTGGAACAGGAAGAGCAAAAAAAAATTTTTAATGCTTTATTCTACATTACAATACTGTATTTGTTTTGCCATACATTGACATGAATCAGCCACAGGTGTACACGATCTTCCAATGCCGAAGCCCCCTCCCACCTCCCACCCCATATCATCTCACTGGATCACCCCGTGCACCAGCCCCAAGCATCCTGCATTCTGTATTGAACATAGACTGGCACTTCATTTCTTACATGATAGTATACATGTTTCAACGCCATTCTCCCAAATCATCCCACCCTCTCCCTCTCCCTCAGAGTCCAAAAGTCCGTTCTACACCTCTGTGTCAGGAAGAGCACAATTTTAAGTGAAGTTCTTCAAACTCCTCATTCTCATCCTCAACCTCGTTACAAGGGGAAAACAGACATTCTAGTGGCCAATCAGATTTCTCCCCTCAACTCCCACTATGTGTGCATGCTAAGTCACATCAGTTATGTACAACTCTTTGCCACCCTATGGACTGAAAGCTGACAGCTTTCTCCATCCACGGGATTCTTCAGGCGAGAATACTGGAATGGGTTGCAATTTCCTATTCCAGGGGATCTTCCCAATCCAGGGATCGAACTCGAGTCTCTTGCATCTGCTGCCTTGGAAAACTGGATTTTTACCACTAACACCACTCCACTATAAAGATAATAAAACCATGAGAGACTGACAAAGCACTCTGCTCTAGATTAAAGGTCAAAACTTGATATCCTAAACACTAGGGTGTTTGGGTGGAATGACAGGAATGATGGACTTCCTAATTTGAGAATAGATACACTCACAGGGTTGGGATGGGGAGCAGGGTCTTAAAAGATTCAGTCTTGGTAGATCCCATCCAAGGATAGTATTCAATGTATTTAGCAAGTGGCATCGCACAGGCAATAGCCTATTAGAAATCGCACTGGCCAAAGCACTAACTCTGGGATCAAGAAGCTGTCTGATGAGCCAGGCATTAACTCTTTAGCTCCTTTATTTCAATACAGCAAACTTTCTGCATGCTCACTTATGTCTGATGGCTTGCGACCCACGGACTGTAGCTCCTCTGTCCATGGAATTCTGCACGCAAGAATACTGGAGTGGGTAGCCATTCTCTTCTCCAGGGGATCTTCCCAATCCAGGGAATGAACCTGGATCTCCTGCATTGCAGGCAAATTCTTTACTGTCTGAGCCACTCTAACTTTAATCATGTCCTTTCTGATTATACCCTGGTCTCCTCTGGATGGATAAATTAGATTGGAATATGCTCTAATGTCTTCAACCCACACATTTAAATCAGTGTCACTTTAATTTTCACTTGTGAATGTGTGTGAATAAGATTATAAAATCATTAAAAGGGGAAAAAAACATAACAGAAAGACAGGCTTATGGGTGACACCAATCACAATGACCAAGAGATACTGTCTTCTTTAATTATTTTAAGAAAAAGCAGATTCCCTTCAATAGACTTCCATATTTTATATTTTCTATTACACAGTAATTCTTTTTTTCCTTTGTAGATTTTCATTTTAATGAAAGTCTTATTTGAAAATTTCAGAAAGGATTACAACTAAAGAAATGTAGTTTTTACTTCCTATGTTATAATTAACGAGTCTAACATTGTGTCTCTGGCTTGTTCTCTCATTCCTCATGTTATTCTTTCTTCTTCCTCGTACATTTCTCTTGTCTGAATGTGTTTCCTATTAATCACTTGTTTTTCTTAAAGTTCACATAACATAAAATTCACCATCTTAATGATTTTAAACTGTACAATTCAGTGGCGTGTACTGTATTCATGATGTGTGTGCATCTCTATCTAATTTCAAAATGTTTTGATAATTCCCAAAAGAAATCTTATACCCATGAAGCAGTCACTACCCATTTCCCTCTCCCTACTCCCAGACCTTATAAACCACTAACTTGCTTTCTGCCTCTACAGATTTGCCCATTCTGGACATTTCATATAAATGAAATGATACAAGAAATGGCCTTTTATGTCTGGCTTCTTTCATTGGACGTAATCTTTGAAGATGTACCCATCTATCAGTACTTTTCTGTGGCTGAATAATATTCCACTGTATGGATATAACACATATGTTTATCCATTGTCTGGTTGTGATGCTGAGGCTGGGAGTCTGTGAACCAGCTTCCAGAACTTTCCACTACAATCTGTGAAACTCCACCAAAAAGGAGCACTAGAAGAAGACTGAAAATCTGGAGGAAAAAAAAATAGAAACTCGTTCCTGTTTCCTTTTGATTTCCTGTTTCTTCCCAGCACCATCCTACCAACACCTTTGAACCTCAGAAGCAGTATTTTTTGTACCAGGAGAAACTGAATTCAATTGAATCCAGTTTTCAGGGTTTGTTTGGCTTTTTTTAATGCTTGCAGACTAGTCCTGTCAAATTTTCTGGAAGACAAAACGACCCTCTGTCTGCCCTCACTCCTCAAAGGTGTGGGTCCCAGTCCAAGAAAGTTCTTCCTCTAAATTTCTCAGTTTTAGTCATTCCAAGATTTTCCTTCATTTCCCAACCCAAGAACTGATAGATTCTTGCTAGTGCTCCTTTCTGTGATATCTTATTTTATTGAAGTATATATGTACATATGTATGTGTGGGTGTTAGTTGCTCAGTCATGTCTGACTCTTTGTGACCCTATGGACTGTAGCCCTCCAGGCTCCTCTGTCCATGGGATTTTCCAGGCAACAATACTGGAGTGGGTTGCCATTCCCTTCTCCAGGAGACCTTCCCAGCCCAGGGATTGAACTCAGATGTCCTGTACTGCAGGCAGATTCTTTACCGTCTAAGCCATGAGGGAAGCCATATAGATATATCTATGTATATATACACATACAGTCGTATATATATTCATATATATTTATGGATTCACATATGATTCATATATAGATTCACATATATATATGGATTCATTTTTTTTCATATTCTTTTCCATTATAGATTATTTCAAGATACTTATATAGCTCCCTGTGCTATAAGACCTTATTGTTTATTTCATGTATAGTGGTGTGTATCTGTTAATCCTCACTTCTCGACTTATCCTTCTCCCTCTTCTCCCTTTGGTAACCATAAATTTGCTTTCTATGTCTGTAAGTCTATTTATGTTTTGTAAGTAAGTTAATTTATATCACTTTTTCAGATTCTACATATAAGTAATACAATATGATATTTCTCTCTGTCAGACTTATTTCACTTTGTATGATAACCTCGAGGTCCATCAATGTTGCTACCAATGGCATTATTTCGTTCTTTTTTGTGAGTCAGTAATATTCCATTCTGTACATACACCACATCTTTATCCGTTCATCTGTTGATTTATTTATTCAGGTTGATTCCATGTGTTAGCTATCGTAAATAGTGTTGCAATGAACATTGGAGTGCATGTGTCTTTTCAAATTAGAGTTTTCATCTTTTCTGGATGTATGTCCAAGAGTGGCATTCCTGGATTACATGATTCCTGGATCAAAAACTCTAGTTTTAGTTTTTGAAGGAAACCCTATACTGTTTTCCATAGTGTTTGTACCAGCGCACATTCCCAGCAACAGTGTAGCAGGGTTCCCTTTTCACCACACCCTCTCCAGCATTTATGATGCCATTCTTATTACTGACGATGCCATTCTTATTGGTGTGAGGTGATACCTCATTGTAGTTTTGATTTGCATGCCTCTAATAATCGGCATCATTGAGCATCTTTTCATGTGCCTGCTGGTCATCTGTATGCTTTCTTTGGAGACATTGTTTATTTAGGAAATTGGGTCTTCCTTTTGTGCTATCTTAGTGCTCTTTGTTTGCTTTTTCAATTTTCTAATACTCTCTAACAATTGTTTACATTAAATTCTCGCTATTAAAATAATGGGAGTGGTTCTGTCTCCTGACTGGACCCTGATTGATACAGTTCCCCAGATAACTGCCTGCTGGCCCTGTTTCTCTCCACTAGGAATGAAAGTTCTCGAAATTGCTACTGAGAAGCTGGTTTTCCTCAGTGGGAAGCCAGCAGCCACTGTGTAATAATACATTAGGAAATCTAATCTCATGCATTTTCCTAACCCTTGTGTGAACTGGTGTGACTAAAATCTTCAGAAAAAGACATCTGAAGAAAGACAAATTGAAAACGACATAGAGTAGATTAGTGTTATCCTGGCTTGGAGGTGGGAGCAGGGGTTAACTGCAAACAGGCATATAGGGAAGTTTGGGGAGTAGAATGCGTTTTAACACTGGATTGTGATGATGGGTCCATAAATTTACTAAAAATCATTGGACTCTACACTTCAATGGATGAATTTCAGATATAAATTAAAGCCCAATAAAGCTATTTTCATAATCAGTCTTTTAAAACTAACATAAAGGATCTTTGTGATCAAGGTCTATCATAGTGTGAGAGGGTCATTTAGACCAGGATGCTCACTCATGAAAGACCTCAAACTTAGATTTCCAGTTATCTTCAAATGAAATATGACATATAGTCACAGAAATGCACTGAGAAAATTCAAAGGACATGTTCATTCCCAACATTAATTATTAAATTATAACCACAGTTTTGTAATTGTAGGTCTCTCCATATCTGAGCTATCTTCAACATCTTGTAAATACATATTAATGGCATAGGATTTCTCTCCTTGCTATCTGAGCTGAATTCTAAGCTGTTCCAAGTCAAAGACACACAAGGGAAGCTACAAGAGTTAACACCTACTAAGCATCTACTATGGAGCAGGCACAGAATTCTTTGCTTTACATCATCATTTAAGCTTATTTTACAATAGCAATACCTATGTGACGGGCTTCCTTGGTTGCTCAGATGATAAACAATCTGCCTTCAGTGCAGGAGACCTGGGTTCAATCCCTGGATCGGAAAAATCCCCTTGAGAAGGGAATGGAAACCCACTTCAGTATTCTTGTCTGGAGAACTCCATAGACAGAGGGAGCCAGGTGGGCTACAGCCCATGGAATCACAAAGAGTCAGACATGACTGAGCAACCAACACTTTTCATGTGATGGGCATTCCAACACAAACATTTATACAGAAGAAAACTGAAGCACTTAAAAGTGAAATAACCTGCATGAGATGATGTACTCAGTAGGCAGGAAATCCAGCTTTTGCACATGAAATGACCTTTTCATGAAAACCTCGGGTGCTTCTTTCAGTGAGGCATTTCTGAGGGCTAAGAGAGAACTGGGCCTTTAAATGAGCAAGAATATTAGTTAAATCAACTTTAAAAGTACATTATTGTTTAAGATTGTATGAAATATGAAGTTCAAAGTCTTTAAGAAGGTCTCAAATTGTCAGTGACCCACAGCGTATTTAACATAAATATTGAAGGTAGGTATTTCCCCTTAGTTTCTTTAAGTTTTTTTTTGTAATTATATATATATATATATATATATATTTAATTTTCACAATGTTGAGTTGGTTTCTGCCATACAACAATGAGAATCAGTCACAATTATACATATATGCCCTCCCTCTTTAGCCTCCCTCCCTTCTCCTCATCCCATCCCTCAAGAGGAAAACAAGTCTAGTGTATTAGCACATAGATACAGAATCTAGAAAAATGGTATTGATGAGCCTATTTGCAGAGAAGAAATGGAAACGCAGATGTAGATAATAAACTTGTGGACACAGTGGTGGGGAGAGGGAGTGGGATAAATGGAGAAAGTAGCATCAACATATACACATTATCATGCTGAAAATGGATAGTTGGTAAGAAGTCTTTAGGTTCTTTTCATTCAAATGCTAGGCAAAACTTTACATCATGTTGTTTTATAGTGTTCTGTGCTGACAAGTGGTAAATTCTGAGAAAATACATTTCTTTTATTCCGAACCTGTAACAGCAACACTGTGCATTTTTGTCTCTGGTAGTCCCTGTGGTTGTGACTATGTATTTGAAGTCCGTGCTCTCCCGGGGTTGCCTAAGCCAAGATGATCAACTTCAAAAGTACATCTGAAGACAAAATGCACCTTTTCAATTGAGAAGAACAACAGAAAGTATAAACAGTATATTTTAAAAACACACAATTTTAAAAAACTTATTAGGGGAATTTGTCAGAGTTTGTTTTGTCTTTTTTCTTTTTTTTGCATTGAAATGAACGCTGCCATATTTTAAAAGAGAAATAAAAGAATCTGCTTGTGGTTCAAGTACAACCATGGCAGAATTTTAAACAGAAATTTGAATATAGATTCCTAATCCCAATAGTTTACAGATATCATGAATATTTTTTAACATTTTACCACAGAAAAATGATATTATCTTAAGATAGATAGTCCATAATTTGATTTAAAATGTTAAAATTAGATCCCCATCTGTGGCTAAAGGCTAAAGGCCACATCCACTTGGTGCTTTGATTCTCGAAAAGGTCACTGTGACAGAATTGCCATGGCCTACAGAAGCTCACATTATCCACCCTGGGTGAGGGACTTCATGATGCAATAGTTAGTGAGGTTCAACTAAGGCTATTTCCACTAAAAAATAAATAACTTTTTTAACAAAAATACTGTCAAAGGTTACCTCAGAGAAGTTGGCTAAGGAGTTGAAGAGACAGACAAAGGAATTTTTACTTTTCATATTCTATTATTCTGTGCTTAAACTTTAATGAGATTGCTAAAACTTTTATTTTATCATGGGCATGCACCACTTTGTTAATGAAAGAAGTAATTACTTTTAAAAGGATTATTTCCAAAGAAGAAACAAAAAATGACTCAGGAAGAGTCACATAATTTTTAAAGAAATTTTTCATTACAAGATGGATAATGCAACCCCAGGAGACATATGCTCCCTGGGGTAAAATTGCAATTATCAATAAAAGCGAAAGAAGAAGCATTTTTAATGCCTAGAGGAAAAAAATACAGAGTATGTGGCCTGTGGCTTTTAAGTAAATTGGTGAAATTACAAGTACACACAATAAGATGAGGAGCCTGTGTCAGAGTATAAGTGAACCCACAGCTTTCATCTACAAAAAATCTTGCTATGGCAAATAAATAAATCAAAGGAGTGGAAAAAGTGTGTTTGATGACTAAATTGATTTACACTCTGATACAAATTGGTCTCATATAGTTTGGCCACCGGAGACCTCACTCTGAGTAGCTCTGGAACCTGCAAACTCCAAAAGAAATGGAAAGAAAAAGGTTTAGATTGTGAGTCAGTTGGGGCTCAGTGGAGGACACAGAAATCACTCTAGACATTTCAAGTAGGAAAAGGTCTTAATACAGGGATTATGTGCACACAGAAATGTTGGAAGGCTAGAAGCACAGGTGTAAAGTCGAAGAGGCGCCACTCAGTTGAAGAACCTCCACCATAGCTCCAACCCAGAGATCAGGAAGCACCCCCACCATAGCTCCAATCCAGAGATCAGGGAGCACCCCCACCATAGCTCCAATCCAGAGATCAGAAAGCACCCCCACCATAGCTCCAACCCAGAGATCAGGGAGCACCCCCACCATAGCTCCAACCCAGAGATCAGGGAGCACCCCCACCATAGCTCCAACCCAGAGATCAGGGAGCACCCCCACCATAGCTCCAACCCAGAGATCAGGGAGCACCCCCACCATAGCTCCAACCCAGAGATCAGGGAGCACCCCCACCATAGCTCCAACCCAGAGATCAGGGAGCACCCCCACCATAGCTCCAACCCAGAGATCAGGGAGCACCCCCACCATAGCTCCAACCCAGAGATCAGGAAGCACCCCCACCATAGCTCCAACCCAGAGATCAGGGAGCTTTCAGCACTGCCACTACCACCTCTGCTTCTTAACATTCATGGAGCTGGTGGCTAGACAGAGGCCTGCAATAACCTCCAGGCCCCAGTGAGCTTGCTTGACAGCTAAAGTGAAAGAAAGAAAGAAAGTGAAGTCGCTCAGTCGCGTCCAACTCTTTGCAATCCCATGGACTGTAGTCTACCAGGCTTCTCTGTCCGCGGGATTTTCCAGGCAAGGCAAGAGTACTGGAGTGGGTTGCCATTTCCTTCTCCAGGTGATCTTCCTGACCCAGGGATTGAACCCAGGTCTCCTACACTGCAGGCAGACGCTTTACCCTCTGAGCCACCAGGGAAGCAAAGTGACTTCCATCTCTCTTCTGCCTCCCAAATCTCATACCAATGTACCTAAATGAAACAATCTGTCTTGCAACCTTCCCCAGCTTCAAGGAAGCCTGGCAAAAGAAATCATTACCTTTTCAGTCCCTGAAGAATAAGAATATTTGTAGAAGGGTGTAGGAAGAAAAGGCAATAGTGACTGACTATACCTAACCTGGTAAGAGATATTTTGTAAAAATGAGTCTTCAAACACATGAAGGGCATTATCGCAGAAGAAAAACTAGACTTATTCTGAGTGCAGCTGAGAGCAGGCTAGAACACATAATCTGCCCTGGTGTATCTTCCTAAATGGGCATTCTCTGGAATCTACATCTTTGGGTTGGGACAATCTGCTCTGAATATGTTCATTCTGGGGCCCAGGCTGAAGGGGCAATGGCTATTCAGGGAATGATAATCACATAGAGATCAAGACAAACTACACAAGCAACTCTGAGGCCTTTGCTCACAACACATCTACCAACATTCCCTTGTCAAAAGCAAGTCACATGACCAAGTTCAATACCAGTGGAAAGTATACTCCAGCCACAATGGAATAACACTGAAACATTACACAGCAGAGGGACGTACTATCGCAGGGAAGTCAAGAATTGGGGCCAATTATCCAATCTACAACAATTTCCAAAGTCTTTTCTAATGCTACTGCTTTGTATTCTGTTAATTCAATGACAGAGATTCATGAAAATATGTGAACTACTTCAACTCTCCAGTTACCCACTTACTTGCCCCCAAAAGACCACAAAAAATTAATCTCAGTCAAACTGATCCTTTTCTTAACCCTCTGTATCTCAAGGGAAGAGTTTTCTGTCTCTAACCAAGACCTATTTTCAATCTCTCCTCTAAATTTCAACCCCCAGTCTCAGAGACTTTTATTCACCTGTATTTCCTCTTCTCCTCTCGTAAATCTTCACCCTGGCTCCTTACCCAACACACATAAGCATTTGGCCTATGATATTAAAATAAAACCTCTCTCATGGCCTTATACTTCCTCTTGCACTCTGCAGCACTTTCTGAAATCTGGCCCAAACTACTCACACAAGGAACAAAGACATAGTCACCAAGTTTACCGTTTATTGTTGGAGGCTTGTGGTGAGGCACAAGAAACAGCATTCCTGTTCCCTGCCTGAGTTCCACACCAAATGAGAAAGAGGAAGAAAGATGAAGCTAATGGTGAAGAAATGTGGCTCAGCTGTGAGAGCCAGAAGCACCTATCGACTTCCCATGCCCTCAACACAGCCAATGTGAGGACAGTTTGAGTCTGTAGGGCACACACACTTCACCCAAGTTTCTGGCTTAGTGTTACAGGTAAAAGAGGAAGGAGAAACGTTCAAACCCCATCCTACTTCTTGATTCGTTCTGTTAATGGAGATAAATGGACCAATAGCAACAACCTAAGACCCGAGAAAAAGATGCAGAAATAGTTGTAAAGTGTCTGGGTAAACTGTCCTTCATGGAGACTAGAGGACTGGAACAGAACCCTCCAAGAGCTACTTTACAGGTCTTTAATTTGATTAAGTTCTCTGGGATATTTACAGTATTGTTCCTTCTGGAATACATATACTTCCTTTGCTCTGGAAAGCTTTTATCCACTTAATTTCTCAGAAACCCTCATTTCTAGGTTTTCCTCTTAATACTCTGAGCCATTCTATTTGATCTCTTTAATGGAAGCAATCATGGGGATACTTCCTGTTTTCCCATCCTGCAATGTCCCTTGGAGAGCCCATCCACTCCTGTAACTTTCACTGTCACTCATGTGCTACAGACCCATATAACTGGGTATTTATCTGCCTACCAGACATTTCACCTCAAGGATGACCATCTGTATCTCAAATACAAACGCCAAAGCAAATCTGTCATCTTTTCCCCAAAGCAAGCCTTCTCTTCTATCGTCTCTGCCTTTGTGAGTGGTACTAACATTCATCCAGTCATCCAGGTCAAAAAATTTTAACATCCTGACTCCTCTCTCTTCTCTCCCCACCTGCCCTCTCTACCACATTAGCAGGTCCAATGAATTCCGTTTCCTAAATATCTTTCAAGTCAGCCCCCCCTCCCTCAGCCTCCATTTCTACTTGCCCTTGCCTTGGTTGGAACCCTCGTATCCATTCAAACATAATTTACTATAGTAGTTCCTCAACTACTACACCCAATTTCAGCTTTCTTAAGGTGGACCTCCTTTGCTTGAGGTTGTTTGTTTTATTTTTATTTTCTTTTTCCCAGTGGCTCAGAGGTTAAAGCGTCTGCCTGCAATGCAGGAGACCTGGGTTCGATCCCTGGGTCGGGAAGATCTCCTGGAGAAGGAAATGGCAACCCCCTCCAGTATTCTTGCCTGGAGAATCCCATGGACTGAGGAGCCTGGTGGGCTACAGTCCACGGGGTTGCAGAGTCGGACATGACTGAGCGACTTCACACACACACACACACACACACACACACACACACACAACAACAATTACCTCTTCCTTTGTTAGCAGCATGACAATTTTGCTGAACGAATATAAGGTGCCAGCATGTTTTCCTTTAAAAAATTCTTTTAAATCCGTGATGTGTGTGTGATGTATATGGCAGATCCCCAACAGCTGAAATATTTGAGTAACCAGAACTGTCTATTGTTTAATAATGGTGGTGAATAGAAATGATACAGGATATGTTAAGGGTGAGATAACTTTTTAGTTCCAACTTTTTAGGCCCAATAAAGGATTTCATAATAAAAATTAAATACATCAAACCAGATGATCAATGATTCTCTGCCTTCTTCTTCCTTGTCACGAGTAATGATTTAATATCCTCGGGGCTCAACTGTGCAATTTCTGTGGGTTTTGTTTCAGGCAGACATGGTTCCTTTGAGTAGAACTGTATCTGTTACAATATCCAAGTTAGTGAAACCCACTCCATAAACTTGTGCTATACAAATCTGTGCTTTCATCTCTATAACGCCCCCTGAAACATTTTTCTATCAAAGTAACAGTCACCTTAGATGTGTTGAAACCCACCGAACACAAAGTACTCCTTTAGTCTGTCACATACTGCTTCCTCCACCTCATATTCCAGAAGGAGGCACTTTAGTTTGAAAGCTTTTCCAGTGTTTGAGAAAATAAATCACTTTCAAGTTCCGGGTGAATATTTTCAAAAGGATTTTACAAAGGATTTTAATGACACCACTCTCTCTCATCCCCCAGCCTCAGCTCAAACCTGATTCTGAGCTCTTTAAATTCAATACCAAGCTTAAATTTTTAGACTGTAAGAGCAGAAAGAATTTCCGTTTCCATATCAATCCCACCTACTCACTTTACAGCCAAAGAGACATAGGCCAGGAAAGAGCAAAAACAGTTGTTCAGGGTCTTGATATGGTTGACATGACTGAGATTTATTTTCCTAATAGTCTCAGAATTTTGAACAGCAGGGGTTTCTTTGACCCTCGGACTATGGCACCTGTCTCGCCTGATGCCCGGCTTCTGGCACTATCTCAGTTGCCACTCATGATCACCCATAAAAGACCAACTGTGGCCTCTTTTCCTTAAATCTGAAGAGCTCTCTTCAAGCCATTCTCAGAGATAGGAGCCATTGTGGGCAGGGCTTGGGAATTTCTGCTAAGGCTGAGCAGTGAGCCACTGTTTCTGGTGGCTTATACCCCTTATCGGAAAGAACAACCTGGTGTAAGCAGATGTTGCCAATGGCAGTGGCTCAGAGAAGCAGCTGGTATCCAACTTGAAATGTAAGTGACACTCTGGTTGCCTAATATAACTGGGAGGAAGGGGGGTGTCAGTGGGGATGGAAGATGATAGCATCATAATTTTCTGTTCCAAAAACACAAAAATAAAATGACTAATCCTCCCATTCCTTTTTGGCAACCCCCTACACACACATACTAACTCACACAACAATAACCACTACCTATTCTAGGCAGCTATCATTTTGAGATTTTGCTATATACTTAGATCTATTAATCTGGGGACATGGGACAAAGACATAGTGTGATTTCCTCTGCGTATTTGAGTATTTCCACTTTTTCTAGAGTCATAATCTTTACTTTGTATCCTAAACTATAAGGAATATACATGAAACACTGAGATTGTAAGAGCTCGCCTTCTCGCAGCAAACAAGAAATGCAAGTATTCGTTTTCCAATTCTTTTTCAGTCACCCAAGAAGACAAGCAAGGTAGAGAGCCCAGCTCAAAGAATCTATAAAGAAGAATGCTATACTATCACACCATGAAATGTGAAATGAGGTATACCTGGAGGTAATGATGCCCCCATCACTGGAAATAATCAAGTAGGGAGTGAGCAAACAGTTGATCAAAATTTTGTTAAAAGGGGTTGCTAGCATCCAGCCGCGGGTTGGAAGAGATGGTCTTTCAGTTGTCTTCTAACGCTGAACTCCTTAGGCCCAGTTGTGGTTATGTGCTTAGAACAGTTGGAGCATTGATTGCAAAGTGGACTAAGGATAAAGTGGAGCAAGTGTAGGACAAGCCTTCACGGAAGCTGGGGAAGTGGATTCCAAGGAGACACCAGCTCTACAAATCAAAACATCAAGGCAACAAGTCCTTGCTTTAGTCAATATTTATCTTTCAGGTTAATCTGTCTGGAAGTTGAACAAAAACAAGAATTAAGCACCCTGGCTGTCTTCTCCATATACATAATCAATTGAGTAATGCAAGTTAGATTGGTGTCTGGCTGCATAAAAATTGACTATTGGGGCTGTTCTTTCTCAAAGAACATCCAAAAGGCAAAACGGCCTAAAGAGCTTGTAAAAGTCATTATCTTCTTTCTGAGAATCGAGTACTATTGCAGTCAAGGCAAACAATTGTCATTGAACTCGGCAGCAGCCAATGGAGAGAACCTACTTGTGTTTGTGAATTGACTAGTTAATACTATTGCAAAGCATCATTGATCCTAGACAGTGTGAATAAGAACTAGGCTGAATATTTTTACTTCTTTTTCCTTTCCCATCACAAACCGATAGTTTGGGAGTAAATGGACATCATTGTTTTGTAGGTAGATGCTCCATGTTATTTGAAAAGTATCCCTCTCACTAAACAGCTTCCTTCTTTCAAAGAGAAAATCTGGCAGACAAAACTGGTTTCAGAATCAAGTGACAGAAGAAATACCTGTGATCCAAGAGAAGGTCATCTAATATAACAAGGACCCAAAAGATTCAGGTAGGGCAGGAACAAGAGTCATACATTTGTAAATAGGAGGGGATATGTTATTGCTGACATTGTTCAGAATTGCTGATGCATGGTGATAATCAAGTAGATGAAATTTTCATCAGCTTTCTGATAGATTATCCTTCTCATAGAGACAATTGACTGCTTCATGGCCACACTAGGCCTCCCCCACCCATGATAAGACATCATTTGTGAGCATCTTCCAGCCCTTCTCTCTCATGGTGTCTCTCCAACATACCTCCTTTTAAAGGAATATTCCATATCTGCCTGCTGGTCCTCATAGTCTCTGATTTGCTAATGGTAAATGAACAAAAAGATTTGAGAAGTGGAAGGAGCCAAAGATAAGCCAGGGGATTTTTTTTTTTTTGAAAATAGATACACAGTTCAGTTCAATTCAGTCACTCAGTCGTGTCCAACTCATTGTGACCCCATGGACTGCAGCACGCCAGGCCTCCCTGTCCATCACCAACTCCCGACCCTACTCAAACTCAGGTCCACTGAGTCAGTGATGCCATTCAACCATCTCATCCTGCTGTCCCCTTCTCCTCCCACCTTCAATCTTTCCCAGCATCAGGGTCTTTTCCAACATGTCAGTTCTTCACATCAGATGGCCAAAGTATTGGCATTTCAGCTTCAGCATCAGTCCTTCCAATGAATATTAAGGACTGATTTCCTTTAGGATGGACTTATTGGGTCTCCTTGCAGTCCAAGGGACTCTCAAGAGTCTTCTCCAACACCACAGTTCAAAAGCATCAGTTCTTCAGCACTCAGCTTTCTTTATAGTCCAATTCTCACATCCATACTTGACTACTGGAAAAACCATAGCTTTGACAAGATGGACCTTTGTTGGCAAAGTAATGTCTCTACTTTTTAATATGCTGTCTAGGTTGGTCATAACTTTTCTTCCAAGGAGCAAGCGTCTTTGAATTTCATGGCTGCAGTCA
The DNA here is from genome assembly GCA_917880005.1 of Nanger dama. Classification (NCBI taxonomy): domain Eukaryota; kingdom Metazoa; phylum Chordata; class Mammalia; order Artiodactyla; family Bovidae; genus Nanger; species Nanger dama. Next base: position 1,872,452 of record CAKJTW010000094.1, on the reverse strand, counting down.
CCTCTGCAGTGATTTTGGAGCCCCCAAAATAAAGTCTCTCACTATTTTAACTGTTTCCTCATCTATTTGCCATGAAGTGATAGGACCACATGCCATGATCTTAGTGTTTTGAATGTTAAGTTTTAAGCCAAATTTTTCTCTCCTCTTTCGCCCTCATCAAGAAGCTCTTTCGTTCTTCGCTTACTGCCATAAGGGTGGTGTGATCTGCATATCTGAGGTTGTTGATATTTCTCCAGGCAATCTTGATTCCAGCTTTTGCTTCATCCAGTCCAGTATTTCTCATGATGTACTGTACATGTAAGTTAAATAAGCAGGATGACAATATACAGCCTTGACATACTCCTTTCCCAATTTGGAACACAGGGGATACACAGGGAAGCAGAAAGAAAAGAGATACACACAGGAACAGAAAGGAAACAGGTGATCCAAAGTGTTCAGTGGGTAACACTACCCCTGTGCCAGCCTCTCCGTGACTACAACCACAACAGTGGGATGAAGGATGTATCCTAGACTCAAGAGTCAAGAATCTCTTGAGCTAAGCTTCAAGGAGGGATAGGAATTGGAATTAAGAAAAGTTTGGAGGTAACAGCACAGAAGCCATTAAGCTTACACAAGACTGGGGAAAGAGCAAAGGGAAGAAAGAGATTATAAATGAACAACTGGACCTTGCTTGGTCAGTCGAACTGAAGGCAGATTATTTCCTCACAGATCTGTAATGGTCATAACACTATCTTTCTGTGTCACCTTTCACCCAGGGTGTTTAATATGGTTAAAAAGCTCTTAGAACAGAGGCACCTTTTTAGCTTTACTGAGTCATCCCCTATTCCATATGGAGAAAATCAGGCACAGAGGCTCAAATAATGTACTTGAGGCCACACCACAACTATAGAATGAAGCTGCAAATAATGCCCAGGCTTCACAAATCCCTTTTCACCACCCCATCACCAAGCCCTTTCTTTTCTTTCCTTCCTCTCTTAACATCAATTTTCAAAGTCAACCACGTCCAGTCCACAAATAGTAAAACACCACACCTCCATGAATTGCTCTCCCAAAAAGATCAAAATGTTATGAACATCCCTGACACCGGGGTAAGGATTCATGGGTTAGAATAGGGCCAGAGGACAACGAACCTGCCAGAGAAACGCTGGGCATGGCTTCTCCGCTCCTAGCACTTTTCCTTTTCTCTTCTTGCCAGACTTCTCCAGTCAATTCATCTGCAGACTCTTTACAGAAAAACTAATGAAAATAGACTACCTTGGAGGATAGGTCAACACTTAACCCTGAAGGTATGAGGAAAAGGTGTGTGATGAAGATGCTGAGATACAAACACATGTGTTGACCCCTACATAGACACACAGACACACCCAGAGAGGCTTTGCTGTTTATTTTTACCTCAGTAATGGGAAAACTATCTCCTTTATGTTCTGCCTGGGTATTCTTCATTCCTGCCCAAGCCAGTTTTCAATTGCTTTGGAAACAAGCTACAGAAAGTTCAGGCATCGAAAGCCTGATTGGAATTGTTGGATTTCTTGTTACTTCCAGCCCCAGAGTCAGACTACCACAGGACAAAGATGGGGGTGACAATGTCCCTTCACATTCTCACTGCCCTGTCTTTGCTGATTTCTCTGCGTGTGACTCGCCCCTCTCACTACCAACACCGGGAGGAACTGTCCGAGGCAACTGATGTCCTCTGCAAGCAGGCTGCTCCTATCTAACCATTAGCGATGGCCTCATTTCTGTTCCCTTGTCCTTGTTTCGATAAGGAAAGCAATGATCTTTCTCTTTGTTTCTCTGCCCTCCACCCCCTCACATCATATCTCTCTGCACTGGCCAGGTAACCACTACACATCTGAAAAGTGCACTTTGACAAAGAAGTAACTCTAAACTCTCAGTGTGACAAAGGAGGGTGAGGTCCACATTCCTAAGCAGAGCAGATCCCTGGCTCTTGTTTATTCCTCCAACCTTACCAGTGCTGATCCCTGGGATGAAAGCCAAACCAAACTGCCTATGTTTCTGAAGAAGCATCCTGTGCTTTCTCATCTCCGGGTGTTCTATCGCACAAGCACCAGATCTGCCTTGAGTGCCATTTCCCACATCACCTACCTGCTGATGCCCTACTCATTCCCCAAGAGCCGGCTCTGTGGCCTCCACTGTGAATGCTTCCCAAAACCACCCACAAAGTATTCATCATCTACTCTTATATCACCATATTGAAATTTTCTATATCCTTTTCCTTACTATGTCGTGTACTACCAACTATGTTTTTTTTGTTTTTATCATTCCCAGAAACCTACTACAGCAAGATTTACATAATAGGCTTTCATGAAATGTGAATGAATGAATGAATGTGAGTCTATCTTCCCTTTGGATCCAAATGACATTTAAAAATTACTTTAGAACTTTCTGATGAGACCTAGAATCTGAGAGACTTGGCATCATCATTATTGAAGGCACGTAGGCTATCTGACTCCATGCAGAGAAAATTAAAATAACAAAACCAAAGATCTTATCCATTAGGAAATGTGTATAGTGCCAATGCTCTGATATTAATCTTGCTCACTCCTAATTTCTTCAGATCCCTCACATCAGAGAAGTTAAGATCTTCCTTTGCCTTATCTCTGAATGAATTAAATTTCTGATTAGAGCCAAAGGATGGTTTTACATCAAGGAGGTTTTAAAAATGAGAAAAATTCTTGCAGGAGTCATTTCAGAACTGACTCCTCATCTGCGACAGGACAGTATGTGACTGACCTTTACATTCAATAAAAGATCCAGAGCCCAGACTTATTTTTCTTCTCGGGGTGCTGGGGTGAGTGTTCCGGGAGCCTTGCCAAATGTCCCATCTATAAAATCTAGGATAATTTTTCTTTAAAGCATGTCATTTTCTACCATTTTAACCATTAAATTATTATTACACGTTAAGAACTGATCTTTTTGGCTCCAGGACTTAACCAGTTCCTGCCTACTCTTGTAAGCAGCTCATTTAGATGGATCAGGGAAGAGTGAAAAGATCTGGAAGAGATAAAGGTAGCTTTGCTTCTGGGACAACAATGTCTGAAGGTGAGTCAGAGCATTGACATATTAAGAATAGCTCTTCTCCCAGGTTCTGAGCTAAAGGGATGCTTTCCAACCATGGAACAAGAAGGTATCTTCAAGGAAACAGACTTCTTAGTGGCACTGCCAAACAACTTTTTGTCTCGGTTCTCCAGGGCCAGACAAAAAAACCCTCCCCTGATCCTGAGGGCTTGTCAATATCCAAAGATCAAAACAAGCTTGCCTGTGGATTAGTCTGGAGTGTGGTCAAGTGGCCAAGGTCATCAGCAAGTCTTAAAAAGTATTTTATTTATTTTGATAAAGGGCATCAAATCTTTTTGGAAAGATCATAATAAGCAAATATTGTCATTAACCCAATATCCATGTCATTAACACAAAGTCAAACAACAGGCTTCCACAGACAACTGAGAGGTCTGAGCAAATGGTCAATGAAATGGTGCAACCTAAATGGAAAAGACAAAAAGCAGCACAAGAATGGAACACAAAGATTTTAAAAAGCCCTTTGTAGGCAATTAGAGGGCTTAGGTATTTGAACAGTTGTTCACATCAATACATAAGGTAACACAGAGAAGTAAAAGCATAAACAAGGGAAAAAACGACACTCAATAAAACAGCAAGAAATAAGGCAGAGAAATTTCACATTTAAAAATTAAGTGTGGGAGGACGAAAAAAGATGGCGGAGGAATAGGATGGGGAAAACACTTTCTCCCTCACTACTTCATCAAAAGAACATTTCAAAGCTGAGTAAATTCCACAAAACAACTTCTGACTGCTGGCAGAGGACATCAGGCATCCAGCAAAGCAGATCATCAGCTTCAAAACCAGGTAGGAATTAATACATACGAAGATAGAGACAAAGGAGGTAGGGAGGGAACCCCGTCCCGGGAAGGGGAATCCCGTCCTGGGAAGGGAATCCTGTCCCAGGAAGAGACTCTTAAAAGATTTTCTAAAATTGGGGAGCATTCTCACAGCTGTGTATGGGGCGAGCCCTGGAAGCACAGAGGGCAACATAACAGGAAGGAAGAATAAATAAATAAATAAATAAAACCAACAGATTATGAATTCAACAGTATAACCCCCAGCGGATAAGCAGCGCAAACGCCTGCGTCCGACAGCAGTGGGGGGCTGGGCAGGGAGGAGCGCGCCCGCGACAGTGCTTTCTAAGAATTGGGCCGCGGGAGACGTAGGATACAGGGCTTTTCTCGAGAATCGGGCGTAACCGGGCCAGAATCGGTCCACGCGTGGCTAGAAAGAACTATCTTGGTCTAGCAAACCAGACTGTGGGATAGCTAACACGCAAAACGCTCGAATATAAGACACTGACAGGCCTGCGCACAGAACAAAGGACGGATCAGCAATAGCCGGCTGCAGACCATCCCCCCCCGGCGACAGGCAGCCAGAGCCTTAAGTGCTGGCAGGGGGCAATCGCAGCTCAAGAGTGACATTACCTACCAAATTGCAAACAAGTTTCTTTGTTATTGAAACTGTTGGGGGGCTCTGAACAGTCATCATCTGCCTGAGAAAGAGCCCCGGGGCTCCCAGAAAATTGAGCGACCCGGAAGCCCAGAAGTCACAATAGCGCAGGCCAAACTCCCAAGCCACTCGGACCGGGGGAAGGGAACAAAGCCCCTGTTCAACCAAATCCAAGGCTCGGAGGGCTTCCTGACCGCCAATCCTGAGCGCCAAAGACCGGGGAAGTGCATGAAGCGTAGGGCAGGCCCCACAATGTTATCCCAAGGAGCGAGAAGGGGCAAGCCCAGTGCAGAGTCCACCACCACCCTCCTGTGTCAAGATGGAAATCAGACACAGAAGGGACCAGCAAACAGAGGAAGCCAAGCAGAGGGAACTGCCTTGGTAGCGACCCCACACAGTCTACAATGACAGAGAAAGCACCAGATATACCGTTACTACTTTTATGATCAATTTTTTTTTGGGGGTGGTGGGGGATGATGTGGAAGCATGGTTTTTTTTTTTAAGAATTTTTTTTCTTTAAAATTTTTTTTCTTTTTTAAATTTGTTTTCTCTTCTTTTCTTTTTCGTTTTATCTTCTAAACTTGCTTAAATTTTTAAGTCTTCTATATTTCTAGTTATTATCTTTATAACCTATTATTACTTTTCAAAAAAAAAAAAACCCTATCTTTAAAGCAAACACTGTATATAGTCCTACTGGTGGTAGAAGTTGTCTTTTATAATTCTGGAGTATTTTATTTTATTTTATTTTTATTTTTATTTTTTTCTCAATTTTTTAAATTTTTCTCTCCTTCTTCTTATCTTTAATATTTTATCTTTGAAAATCCAATCTCTACTCCAGATTTTTAATCTCAACATTTTGGTATTTGTTGCCAATTTTGTACTTTTAAAACCTAATCTTCAGTACCCAATTGTACATGAGTGCAAGACTACTGGCTTGACCACTCTCTCCCCCTTTGGAATCTCTCTTTTCTCCACCAGGTGGCTTTTGTGTCATCCCTCCCCCTCCTCTTCTCTACCCAACTCTATGAATCTCTGTGTGCTCCTGAAGGTGGAGAATTCTCAGGCAACTGGTCACTGGCCGGGTATCCCTCCTTTGCATCTCCCTCTTTCATCCTCCTGACCACCTCTATCAACTTCCTCCCTCTCCTCTTCCATGTATAACTCAGTGACCACCTCTGAGAGGTCCAGACTTTGGAGCACACACAAGAAAGTGGTTACAGGCTAGTTTGATTTTTCCTCTTTTGATTCCACCTCATCCCATTCCACTCACCTCTAACTACCCCCTCCCTCTTCTCTCCTCCAAGTAACTCAGTGATCCTCTAGGGACGACCCTCAAAGTGGAGAAACCTATCATCATTAACCCAGATGTTTTAACAATAGTGCTGAATAGATGGAGAAATCATGAGGCTATTGTAAAAATAAATCTGAAAACCAGAATCAGGAGGCGTAATTCCAAATCCTGAGATCATCAAAGAATTCCTGAATACAGGGAACATTATCCAATTAGAGCTCATCAAACGCCTTCATACCTATACTGAAACTGAGCACTGCCCATGGGCCAACAAGTTCCAGAGCAAGACATACCATGCAAATTCTCCAGCAACACAAGAACAAGCCCCTGAGCTTCAATACACAGGCAGCTCAAAATACTCCAAAACCATTGACGTCCCATAACCCATTACTTGACACTTCACAACACTCCAGAGAGAGGAAATCCAGATCCACCCACCAGAACTTCAACACAAGCCTCTCTAATCAAGAAACGTTGACAAGCCACTGATATAACCCCAAACACAGAGAGGAAGCTCTATAATAAAGAGAGTTCCACAAATTCCCAGAATATAGAAAAGCCACCACAAACATAGCAGTATAACCAGGATGAAGAGACAGAGGAATACCCAGCAGGTAAAGGAACAGGAGACATGCCCACCAAACCAAACAAAAGAGGAAGAGATAGGGAATCTACCTGAGAAAGAATTCCGAATACTGATAGTGAAAATGATCCAAAATCTTGAAATCAAAATAGAATCACAGATAAATAGCCTGGGGTCAAGGATTGAGAAGATGCAAGAAAGGGTTAACAAGGACCTAGAAGAAATAAAAAAGAGTCAACATATAATGAATAATGCAATAAATGAGATCAGAAACACTCTGGAGGCTACAAATAGTAGAATATCGGAGGCAGAAGATAGGATTAGTGAAATAGAAGATAGAATGGTAGAAATAAATGAATCAGCGAGGGAAAAAGAAAGACGAATTAAAAGAAATGAGGACAACCTCAGAGACCTCCAAGACAATATGAAACGCTCCAACATTCGAATTATAGGAGTCCCAGAAGAAGAAGACAAAAAGAAAGACCATGAGAAAATACTTGAGATAACAGTTGAAAACTTCCCTAAAATAGGGAAGTAAATAATCACCCAAGTCCAAGAAACCCAGAGAGTGCCAAACAGGGTAAACCCAAGGCGGAACACCCCAAGACATATACTAATCAAACTAACAAAGACCAAACACAAAGAACAATTATTAAAAGCAGCAAGGGAAAAACAACAAATAACACACAAGGGGATCCCCATAAGAATAACTGCAGATCTTTCAATAGAAATTCTTCAGGCCAGGAGGGAATGGCAAGACATACTTAAAGTGATGAAAGATAATAACCTTCAGCCAAGACTACTGTACCCAGCAAGGATCTCATTCAGATATGAAGGAGAAATCAAAAGCTTTACAGACAAGCAAAAGCTGAGAGAATTCAGCACCACCAAACCAGCTCTCCAACAAATACTAAAGGATAGACTTTAGACAGGAAACACAAAAAGGACGTATAAACCTGAACCCAAAACAATAAAGTAAATGGCAACAGGTGCATACTTATCAATAATTACCTTAAATGTAAATGGGTTGAATGTTCCAACCAAAAGGCAAAGACTGACTGAATGGATACAAAAACAAGATCCCTATATATGCTGCTTACAAGAGACCCACCTCAAAACAACGGACACATACAGACTAAAAGTGAAGGGCTGGAAAAAGATATTCCATGCAAATAAAGACCAAAAGAAAGCAGGAGTAGCAATACTCATATCCGATAAAATAGACTTTAAAACAAAGGCTGTGAAAAGGGACAAAGAAGGCCACTACATAATGATTAAAGGATCAATCCAAGAAGAAGATATAACAATTATAAATATATATGCACCCAACATAGGAGCACCACAATATGTAAGACAATTGCTAACAACCATGAAAGGGGAAATTAATAATAACACAATAATAGTGGGAGACTTTAATACCCCACTCACACCTATGGACAGATCAACTAAACAGAAAATTAACAAAGAAACGCAAACTAAATGATACAATAGACCAGTTAGACCTAATTGATATCTATAGGACATTTCACCCCCAAAACAATGAATTTCACCTTTTACTCAAGTGCACACAGAACCTTTTCCAGGATAGATCACATTCTGGGTCATAAATCTAACCTTGATAAATTCCAAAAAATCAAAATTATTCCAAGCATCTTCTCTGACCATAATGCACTAAGGTTAGATCTCAATTATAGGAGAAAAGCTATTAAAAATTCCAACATTTGGAGGCTGAACAACACCCTTCTGAATAATCAACAAATCACAGGAGAAATCAAAAAGAAATCAAAATATGCATAGAAATGAATGAAAATGAAAACACAACTACACAGAACCTTTGGGACACTATAAAAGCAGTCCTAAGAGGAAAGTTCATAGCAGTACAGGCATACCTCAAGAAACAAGAAAAAAGCCAAACAAATAACCTAACTCTACACCCAAAGCAACTAGAAAAGGAAGAAATAGAGAACCCCAGAGTTAGTAGAAGGAAAGAAATCCTAAAAATTAGGGCAGAAATAAATGCAAAAGAAACAAAAGAGACCATAGCAAAAATCAACAAAGCAAAAAGCTGGTTCTTTGAAAGGATAAATAAAATTGACAAACCATTAGCCAGACCCATCAAGAAACAAAGAGAAAAAAATCAAATCAACAAAATTAGAAATGAAAATGGAGAGATCACGACAGACAACTCAGAAATACAAAGACTCATAAGAGACTACTATCAGCAATTATATGCCAATAAAATGGACAACTTGGAAGAAATGGACAAATTCTTAGAAAAGTACAACTTTCCAAAACTGAACCAGGAAGAAATAGAAAATCTTAACAGACCCATCACAAGCATGGAAATTGAAACTGTAATCAGAAATCTTCCAGCAAACAAAAGCCCAGGTCCAGACGGCTTCACAGCTGAATTCTACCAAAAATTCTGAGAAGAGCTAACACCTATCTTACTGAAGCTATTCCAGAAAATTGCAGAGGAAGGTAAACTTCCAAACTCATTCTATGAGGCCACCATCACCCTAATACCAAAGCCTGACAAAGATGCCACAAAAAAGAAAACTACAGGCCAATATCACTGATGAACATAGATGCAAAAATCCTTAAGAAAATCCTAGCAATCAGAATCCAGCAACACATTAAAAGATCATACACCATGACCAAGTGGGCTTTATCCCAGGGATGCAAGGATTCTTCAATATCCGCAAATCAATCAAGGTAATTCATCACATTAACAAACTGAAAAATAAAAATCATGTGATTATCTCAATAGATGTAGAAAAAGCCTTTGATAAAATTCAACATCCATTTATGATAAAAACGCTCCAGAAAGCAGGAATAGAAGGAACGTACCTCAACATAATAAAAGCTATATATGACAAACCCACAGCTAACATTATTCTCAATGGTGAAAAATTGAAAGCATTTCCCCTAAAGTCAAGAACAAGACAAGGGTGTCCACTTTCACCACTACTATTCAATATCATACTGGAAGTTTTGGCCACAGCAATCAGAGCAGAAAAAGAAATAAAAGGAATCCAAATTGGAAAAGAAGTAAAACTCTCACTGTTTGCAGACGACATGATCCTCTATATAGAAAATCCTAAAGACTCGACCAGAAAACTACTAGAGCTAATCAACGAATATAGTAATGTTGCAGGATATAAAATCAACATTCAGAAATCCCTTGCATTCCTATACACTAATAATGAGAAAGTAGAAAAAGAAGTCAAGGAAACAATCCCATTCACCATTGCAACGAAAAAAATAAAATACTTAGGGATATACCTACCTAAAGAAACTAAAGACCTATATATCAAAAACTATAAAACACTGATGAAAGAAATCAAAGAGGACACTAATAGGTGGAGAAATATACCATGCTCATGGGTTGGAAGAATTAATATAGTGAAAATGAGTATACTACCCAAACTAATCTACAGATTCAATGCAATTCCTATCAAGTTACCAGCAGTATTTTTCACAGAACTAGATCAAATAATCTCAAGATTTGTATGGAAATACAGAAAACCTTGAATAGCCAAAGCAATCTTGAGAAAGAAGAATGGAACTGGAGGAATCAACTTGCCTGACTTCAGGCTCTACTACAAAGCCACAGTCATCAAGACAGTATGGTACTGGCACAAAGACAGAAATATAGATCAATGGAACAAAATAGAAAGCCCTGAGATAAACCCACACACATATGGACACCTTATCTTCGACAAAGGGGGCAAGAATATACAATGGAGTAAAGACAGTCTCTTTAACAGGTGGTGCTGGGAAAACTGGTCAACCACTTGTAAAACAATGAAACTAGATCTCTTTCTAACACCATACACAAAAATAAACTCAAAATGGATAAAAGATCTAAATGTAAGACCAGAAACTATAAAACTCCTAGAGGAAAACATAGGCAAAACACTCTCTGACATAAATCACAGCAGGATCCTCTATGATCCACCTCCCAATATACTGGAAATAAAAGCAAAAATAAACAAATGGGATCTAATTAAAATTAAAAGCTTCTGCACAACAAAGGAAACTATAAGCAAGGTGAAAAGACAGCCTTCTGAATGGGAGAAAACAATAGCAAATGAAACAACTGACAAACAACTAATCTCAAAGATATATAAGCAACTTATGCAGCTCAACTCCAGAAAAATAAACGAACCAATAAAAAAATGGGCCAAAGAACTAAATAGGCATTTCTCCAAAGAAGACATACGGATGGCTAACAAACACATGAAAAGATGTTCAACATCACTCATTATCAGAGAAATGCAAATCAAGACCACAGTGAGGTACCATTTCACACCAGTCAGAATGGCTGCAATCCAAAAGTCTACAAGCAATAAATGCTGGAGAGGATGTGGAGAAAAGGGAACCCTCTTACACTGCTGGTGGGAATGCAAACTAGTACAGCCACTATGGAAAACAGTGTGGAGATTCCTTAAAAAATTGCAAATAGAACTGCCTTATGACCCAGCAATCCCCCTGCTGGGCATACACACCGAGGAAACCAGAATTGAAAGAGACACATGTACCCCAGTGTTCATTGCAGCACTGTTTATAATAGCCAGGACATGGAAACAACCTAAATGTCCATCAGCAGATGAATGGATAAGAAAGCTGTGGTACATATACACAATGGAGTACTACTCAGCCCTTAAAAAGAATAAATTTGACTCAGTTCTAATGAGATGGATGAAATTGGAGCCGATTATACAGAGTGAAGTAAGCCAGAAAGAAAAACACCAATACAGTATACTGACACATATATATGGAATTTAGAAGGATAGTAACGATGACCCTCTATGTGAGACAACAAAAGAGACTCAGAGGTATGGAACGGACTTTTGGACTTTGAGGGAGAGGGAGAAGGTGGGATGATTTGGGAGAACGGCATTGAAATATGTATACTATCTTGTAAGAATGAAGCGCCAGTCTATGTTCAATACAGGATGCAGGATGCATGGGACTGGTGCATGGGATGATTCAGGGAGAAGATGTGGGGTGGGAGGTGGGAGAGGGCTTTGGCATTGGGAGATCGTGGACACCTGTGGCTGATTCATGTCAATGTATGGCAAAACAAATACAGTATTGTAATGTAGAATAAAGTATTTAAAAAAAAAAATTAAGTGTGACTCTAATGAGCCTTCATATACTACTAGAGACCTATGGACCAAGATTTTAACAGATTCTAACAAGGGAAATCAGTGGTTTAAAAGTCATGCCTTGAGATAGGCCTAAGTAAACTAAGTTTTTTTCTAAGTAACTATTCAGAAAATCTGTTTAGAGTTCATTCTTTGTGTCAGCCTATTGTTCAATTAGCCCTTTTGTGTCTATCAGTTCAGTTCAGTTCAGTCGCTCAGTCATGTCCAACTCTTTGTGATCCCATGAATCGCAGCACACACCAGGCCTCCCTGTCCATCACCAACTCCCGGAGTTCACTCAGACTTACGTCCATTGAGTCAGTGATGCCATCCAGCTTTCTCATCCTCTATCGTTCCCTTCTCCTCCTGCCCCCAATCCCTCCCAGCATCAGAGTCTTTTTCAATGAGTCAACTCTTCCCATGAGGTGGCCACAGTACTGGAGCTTCAGCTTTAGCATCATTTGTCCCAAAGAAATCCCAGGGCCTACTCCTTCAGAATGGACTGGTTGGATCTCCTTGCAGTCCAAGGGACTCTCAAAAGACTTCTCCAACACCACAATTTAAAAGCATCAGTTCTTCGGCACTCAGCCTTCTTCACAGTCCAACTCTCACATCCATACATGACTACTGGAAAAACCATAGCCTTGACTAGACAGACCTTAGTCGGCAAAGTAGTGTCTCTGCTTTTCAATATGCTGTCTAGGTTGGTCATAACTTTTCTTCCAAGGAGTAAGCGTCTTTTAATTTCATGACTGCAGTCACTATCTGCATTAATTTTGGAGCCCCCAAAATAAAGTCTGACACTGTTTCCACTGTTTCCCCATCTATTTCCCATGAAGTGATGGGACTGGATGCCAGGATCTTCGTTTTCTGAATGTTGAGCTTTAAGCCAATTTTTTCACTTCTCCTCTTTCACTTTCATCAAGAGGCTTTTTAGCCCCTCTTCACTTTCTGCCATAAGGGTGATGTCATCTGCATATCTGAGGTCTACAGTCCCAAGTTAAAGGATGTCATGCAGCTGTGAAAACAGAAACATTAAAAAAAAAAAAAAACCCAACCAAATTTATTTGAGCCTTGTTTTGGTGCCTTGCCAGCAATAATGGAGACAAGGATTTTGGTTAACAGTTACACTAGTAAATTTCTTATATCTGAACTCAATCAGGGTTCCTCAACCTCAGTGCTTTTGAAATTTTGAACTGGATAATTTTTGTTATGGACGACTTCCCTATGCATTTTAGGGTATTGGAGAAGGCAATGGTACCCCACTCCAGTACTCTTGCCTGGAAAATCCCATGAACAGAGGAGCCTGCTGGGCTGCAGTCCATGGGGTCGCCAAGAGTCGGACACAACTGAGTGACTTCCCTTTCACTTTTCTCTTTCATGCATTGGAGAAAGAAATGGCAACCCACTCCAATGTTCTTGCCTGGAGAATCCCAGGGATGGAGGAGCCTGTTGGGCTGCCGTCTGTAGGGTCACACAGAGTCGGACATGACTGAAGTGACTTAGCAGCAGCAGGGTATCTCTGACCAGTAACACACAAGCGTGTACACACACACACACACACACACACACACTCAACCAAAAATGTCTTGGAAGTTGGGGGAGGGGGAAGGGGGCAGTCAGAAGTGGGAGAGGGAGGCGGGCAGGAGACAAAATTGTCCCTGATTGCGGAACACTTAGACTAAATCTAAATTGAGCATTGCGTAACATGTAACGGTGATAATTGCTGCTCCAAATGACGATCATGGGGCATTTCAAGTTTAAATTCTTGGGCTTATTAAACTCTTCAGATGAAATTTCTAAAACAGTCCTTGATTTTTGCAAATATCATTACATATTTGCATGCGGGCAGTTAATTAAAGTCAATTTTAAATTATCAATGTTGAACGAAAATCCCCAAATTTCCCAGCCACAAAATGAAAGTATGTGTGGATGCAAGTGAAAGAAGGGCATGACTTTCATTTGTTTGTATGTTCTTTTAAATATATATATATATATATATATATATATATATACATATATATATATGCACATTCAGAAAGAAAAGATTCTGTTCACTTTTTAGGGCACATTGGCAAAGGAAGAAATGGGGCCAGCACTCTTGCTAGCACTTTGAATCTATATAAAGTTGGATTTAATCACTTATTGATTCATACAGGTTTCCCACATACTTTCCAGAGCAATTTCAATAGGGAGGAAAAAGAAAAATACCAAAACTACTGTCCTAATGGCAGTATCATTTGCAGTGATCAACTACCAGTCATATGGTTTTGATGAAAAATGCCTTGTAGAGAAGAATTCCTGCACGAAGACAGAATACCAGTAGTTACCTTTTGACATTCAAGAAAAAGAAATTGTGATTACAGTTTCCTAAATGGCCAAGTTTGTGGAGGAGTATCCATTCACATTCCCTCCAGGGTTACTCTGCCACTATCCCTTTTTCAGTTTTTGAAGGACATCTGAGTCTAAATGATTTCCAAGCTTATTTTAGCATCACTATCCTGAGACCTAGGTGGTCACATAGGTGAGGCTGTTTGTGTCTTGCGTGACATGAGGAAGTGACAATGTTTTATGATATTGAAGCCTGGGACCTCCAAGGACCCTTTAATTTGAATGTCCTTGCCCACATGACCTCTGGAGGTAGCCACACATTTTTCACTGACCAACCTATAAATCCTGAATTCTTTATGCTGCAACCTGAGGTTGATGGTGCACCAGAGTATTTGGAAATGGCATTTGTAATTGGTCTCCTTGGCATTTGACTGCCTTCCTTCCCAACTGCTTTTTGACTACTTGTCTTGCCCCCAGTTACTCTTTGCCTTATAAGACCCTCAGGAAGAACCCGACCATGTTCTAGTCGTGGATGCTAACCTTTCTAACTAACCACTGAGTGAACCTACAAATCTTTATCTTTCCTATATGAACAATAAAAAGTCAGGAATCTGCTGTCAATAACAAAATATCCAGAGGTATGTGGTCTAGATTGATTCAATTCTAAATCCTGAATCATCTGATTTTTACTATGTTTTATGGAAGATGGTATTATCCAAAGTTAGCAGCAATATTTTTCATCCCACATGCACTTTATTTTTTAATCTGAGTATAACTGCTTTACAATGTTGTGTTAGTTTTTGCTGTACAACGTGAATCAGCTATATGCATACATAGATCCCATTTCTCTTGAGCCTCGCTCCTACCCCACATCCCAGTACTCCAGATCATCACGGAGCACTAAGCTGAGCCCCTGTGCTATACAGCCGCTTCCCACTAGCTAGCTATTTCACACATGGTGCTGTGTGTATGTCAATGCTGCTGTCTCAAATATGACCCAGCAATCCCACTACTGGGCATACAGCCTGAGAAAACCACATGCTCTTTTAAAACACTGCTACTTCCTCCACCAAGGTAAAGTCTGGGCCCTCACCTCTCAAACCTCGGCAGGCTCTTGTGAGTGCCTCACCAAGAGAGTATAATGAAAGAGACACTTTGTAATTTTCAAGGTTAGGTCACAGCCTTTCTGCCTGTCCTTTTAAGATACTCACTCTTGGGAGCACCACTCTACAAAGAAGCCCAAACAGTCCATGGAAAAAGTTCTGTGGAGAGAAACTCTGGACCCCGGTCCACAGCACTGACAGAACCTCCAGCTGACTACCAACACCAGCTGACCATACAGGTGCCTGAGCAATCTTGAAAGTAAATACTTCATTCCCCCAGTAAACCTATGGTGATGGTTGGTGACTTAGTCACTAAGTTGTATCTGACTCTTGCAACTCCATGGACTGTAGCCTGCCAGGTTCCTCTGTCCATAGGATTTCCTGGGAAAAATATTGGAGTGGGTTGCCATTTCCTCCTCCAAGGGATCTTCCCAACTCAGGGATTGAACCCAGGTCTCCTGCATTGCAGCAGATTCTTAACCACTGAGCCACCAGGGAAGCTCATCAGTAAACCTATGCATGCATGCATGGTTGCTTTAGTCATGTCTAACTCTCTGTGATACTATGGACTGTAGCACACCAGGCTCCTCTGTCCACAGAGATTCTCCAATCAAGAAAACTAGAGTGGGTTGCCATGCCCTCCTCCAGAGGATCTTCCTGACCCAGGGATCAAACCCAGGTCTCCTCCACTGCAAGCAGATTCTTTACCACCTGAGCCACCGTAGAAGCCCCAGTAAACCTATAATTGATATGATACAGAGGAGGGACAAGCCTGAGAAGAGACCATTTAAGCTCTACCCAGATTGCAGATCTATGAGCGTCTGCCTGCAATGTGGGAGACCTGGTTCAATTCCTGGGTCGGGAAGATCCCCTGGAGAAGGAAATGGCAATTCACTCCAGCACTCTTGCCTGGAAAACTCCATGGACGGAGGAGCCTGATAGGCTACAGTCCATGGGGCTGCAAAGAGTCGGACATGACTGAGAGACTTCACTTTCACTTATGAGCAAAATAAATGATTTAGTGACTTTAAGGAAAAGTGAAAAGTCAAGTCACCCTGTCATGTCTGACTCTTTGGGACCCCATGTACTGTGTAGCCTGCCAGGCTCCTCTGGCCATGGAATTCTCCAGAGTGAATACTAGACTGGGTTGCCATTTCCTACTCCAGGGGATCTTCCCCACCCAGGGATCAAACCTGGGTCTCCTGCAGTGCAGACAGATTCTTTACCATCTGAGCCATCAGGAAGCCCATTTAAGTGGCATTAGGCCACTAAATTTAGGGGTATTTATGCAACAAAGGATAATTAATATATACCTTACTATGTCAAGAATTAGCATATATGTTTTAGACATAATGAATTTCAGGAATTTATCCAGACAAAACTCTTGGACAAGTGCTTAGGTAAACATTTTAAAGTAATGTTTATTATAAGCCTGTTTATTTTAGAGAAACATGTTTAATCTAAATATCTAACAATTTAGACTGTCAATATACAGCACATTGTGTGATACTGGACCATTATTCCAAAAGATGACATTTGAAGTATATTGAGATAAAATTTTTCAAGGATGACCATACAGCAGGGGTTTTTGTTTCATTCTATTGAGTGTAACTGGCATACAATATTATATTACTTTCAGGTGTACACCATAATGATTCAAGATTTGTGTACAGTGTGAAATGTTCACAATAAGTCTAGTCACCATCTGTCACAGTATAGTTTTCTTTTTCCTTGTGATGAGAACTTTTCAAATTTACTTCCATACAACTTTTAAATTTACAATCAATATTATTGACCATATAGTCACCATGTTGTACATTACATTCCCATGACATTTTTTTCTAACTCAAAGTTTGTATCTCTTGATCTCCTTCACCCACTGTTGCCTACCCCCAATAATCCTCCCCTCTGACAACTGCCAATTTGTTCTCTGCATCTCTGAGTTTTGCATTTTCATTTATTTTGGTTTTTTTAGATTCCACATGTAAGGAAAGTCATATAGTATTTGTCTTTCTGACTTATTTCACTTAGCATAACACTCTCAAGTTCTATACATGTTGCTACAAATGGCAAGATTTTATTATTTTTATGGCTGAGTTGTGTTTCATTGCACATATATACACCGCATTTTCTTTATCTATTCATCCACTAACGGACACTTCAGTTGTTTCCACCTCTTTGCTATTGTAAATAATATTGCAATGAACAAGGGGTGCATACATCTTTAAAATTAGTATCTTCACTGTTGGACAGACATTATATCTTCTTATTGGATTGACAACTTAATCAATATAGTATGCTCATCTTTGTCTTTCAGTAAACTCTTTGTTTTAAAGACTTTTGTCAGACTTCTCTGGTGGTCCAGTAGTTAAGAATCTGCTTGCCAGTACAGGGACACAGGTTTGACCCTAGTCCAGGAAGATTCCACATGCTGGGGGCAACTCAGCCCACATGTCACAGCTACTGAAGCCAGTGCACCCTAGAGCCTGTGCTCTGCAGCAAGAGAAGTCACAGCAATGAGAAGCCCACGCACCCCAACTAGAGAGTAGCCTCCACTTGCCACAATTTGAAAAAGTCACCTACTGCAATGAAGACCCAGTGCAGTCAAAAATAAATAAGCTTAAACATAATAAAGTCTATTTTTTCTGTTTTAAGTATAGCTATCCCAGCTTTCATTTGGTTTTCATTTGCAAGAAACATCATTTCCCATTCCTTTACTTTCAGGTTGTGTGTGTCCTAACATCTGAAGTGACTCTCTTACAGGCAGCATATAGATGGGCTTTGTGTTTTTATCTATTCAGCCACTCTATGTTTTTTGATAGAATTTAGTCTGGTTACATTTAGAAACATTGATAGGTATATACTTATCAGGGCTTCCCAGGTGGTGCTAGTGGTAAAAAAAAAAAAAAAAAAAACCCACCTGCCAGTGCAGGAGACGAAAGAGATGTGGGTTTGATCCCTGGGTGGGAAATACCCCTTGGAGGAGGAAAAGCAGCAGCAGCAGTATTCTTGCCTTGAGAATCCCATGGATAGAGGAGCCTAGCAGGCTACAGTCCATGGGGTTGCAGAGAGTTGGACATGACTAAATCAACTTATCACACACACACACACATACTCATACCAACCCGTTAATTGTTTTCTGGCTGCTTTGTAGCTCCTCTTTGTTCCTTTCCTTTTTTTGTTCTCTTGTAATCTGATTGCTTTCTACAGTGTCTGCTAGATTCCTTTCTCCTTATTTTTTGTGTACCTACTATAGGTTTTTGCTTTGTGGTTACCATGAGGCTCATATGTAATAGCCTATAGCCTTTTAACTTAATATCAAATTAAGCACATTTTAACTTAATAGCAAGTTCTAACACATAAGTTTGAACACATTCTAAAACTTTCATTTTATTTCCACTGCCCCAGGTTTTATGTTTTTGATGTTCCATTTTATATCTTTTACTTTGTATATACCTTAGCTAGTTATAGTTACAATTCTTTTCTATTTTTGTCTTTAAACCTCCATACTAGCTTTAATGAAATTTTTCTACAACCTTTAACATACATTTACCTTTATCACTGAGATAATCATATCCTTAGGTTTTCTTGTTACAAATTAGTGCCCTTTCTTTTCAGCTTAAAGTAGACTCTTTAATATTGCCTGGAAGGCTGGTTCAGTGGTAATGAGCTGCTTTAGCTTTTGCTTGTCTGAAGAGGTCTTTATCTCTCCTTCAGTTCTGAATGGTAGCCTTGAGGGAGAGAGTGCTCTTGGTTGGACTGTTTTTTGTTTTTTGTTTTTTGTTTTGTTTTTCCTTTCAGCATTCTGAATATATCATTCACTGTCTTCTGACCTGCAAAGCTTCTGCTGAGAACTCTGCTTATGTCTTATGGGAGTTCCTTTGTACATAAGTTGTATTTCTCTTGATGCTTTTAAGATTCTTTTACTTTTGACAGCTTAGCTTAAATTAGTCTTAGTCTAAGTCTCTTTGGGTTTATCTTGCTTTGAACTCTTTGGGCTTGTTGGATCTAGACATCTACTTCCTCTCCCAGGTTAGGGATGTTTCAGCCATTATTTCTTCATGTAAGTTTTCTGCCTGTTTCTCTCTCTCTTCTCCTTCTGGGACCCCTATAATGTGAATGTTAGTCCACTTCATGTCCCATGAAAGTATCTTCACTTTTTAAAATTCTTTTTCCTATTTGTTTCTCTGTTTGAGTTCCGCTGCCTTGTCTTCCAGATCACTAATTCTTTCTTCTGCTTTATTTAGTCTGCTGCTGAATTCCTCCAGTTTTCCATTCAGTTACTAGATTCTTCAGCTTTATGATTTTGTTTTGGACGTTCTTATATTTTCTGTCTTCTTGTTAAAATTTTCACTGTATTCATCCATTATTCTCCTGAGTTTGGTGACCATCTTTGGGACCATTACTTGGGACTCTTTATCAGGTAAATTACATATATTTATCTCATCAAGGTCCTTCTGGAGTTTACCTTGTTCTTTTGTTTGGAACACATTCCTGTCTCCCCGTTTTGCTTGAGTCTCTGTGTTTGTTTCTATATATCAAGCAAAGTAGCTGTCCCTCCCAGTCTTGAAGGGGTAGCCATAGACAGCAGATGAACCTTATCATTTACCTTTGCCCTAACTCTTGGTTGTCATGTGAAACTTCGTGATTCTCTAAACAGCCTGATTTATCCCTGATAGGTCCCAGTTGCTGGCGTTATGCCAAGATCTATGAGCATTGCAGAGGGAGGTATCCTCAGTCAACAGGGAGTTTCAGGCTCATTAGAATCTAGACCCTCAGGCAGCAGCTGTTAAGGTATGCAAATATACACTGCCCTGCAGGACCACAATTATTGAACCCTGCTTTTCTCCCATCCAAGAGAACTTAGTGACAGCTACAAAAATCAGAGCTCCAGTTCAGTGTGTGAGCTACTTTCTGGGAAGTACCAGGGAGCTACAGTAAAAGGCCAAGGGTGAGGGCAGAGATGGTGTCCCTATTTGACATTCCCTAAGAGTACTTCCCTGGTGGTGCAGAGGTTAAAGTGTCTGGCTGCATTGTGGGAGACTTGGGTTCGATCCCTGGGTCAGGAAGATCCCCTGGAGAAGGAAATGGCAACCCACTCCAGTATTCTTGCCTGGAGAATCCCATGGATGGAGGAGCTTGGTGGGCTACAGTCCACAGGTCGCGAAGAGTCAGACACAACTGAGCGACTTCACTTTCACTTTCACTTTCAAGAGTACTTCTGTATCCTCTAAAAGCAAGATAATCATAAGTATGTCCCTCAGACTTTTTTCACAAGGAGACTGGGGGAATGAGTCTGCTTTCTGCAGCTCCCTGAGGATAGTAACTTTCTAAGAACTGCCCCTCCAAATTTCAGACCCATGGAGCCCAGAAATGCAATCCTCTCGGCCCTCAGACCAAGGCCTTGGTACCCCTCTTTGCTGGGACTGGGAGTGGCACAGGGTGGGGCACACCCACCAAGCCAGCAGGTTAAAGGGAAAGTGCAAAAACAGTGCTTACTAGTGACAATGCTAGCATAGTAGAGAGCAAATGCAAAATACCATACTCACTAGTGCGTCTGTCCCCACAGAGTCCCAACAGACCCCTGGCCCTCAGACAGATGCTTTAAGATTTGCAAAAGAGTCTCTTTCCCATCTGGTCTGGGCGCCTTTTAAATTGCTGCTTTTGCACTTGGTCCTGGGTTAAGTGAGTCTGTGTTTGAGCCCTTAAAGAACGGAATCTCTCCATTCCCTACAAACCTGTGGTTCCCCTGAACAGTAAGCCCTACTGATTTTCAAAGCCAGACATTTGGCATGAGGGAGGTCATTTCTCCAATGCAAGTCCCAAGAGTCGGTGCCTGATGTGGGACCCAGAACCTTCACTCCTCAGGGAGCTCCTCCCTAGTTGTGATTTGTAGGTTGCCACCTGGGGATCAGGTTTTTGATAAAACTGTGCCACCGCCTTTCCTATGCAGCTCACCTCAATATGACTCTTTTATTCTTTGTTGTGGAGGAGCTGTTCAGCTAGTGTTTAGGTCTTTTTCAGAGGGAACTGATCTATATTAGCTGTAGAGTTGTTGTGTCCATTGAAGGAGAGGAATTCAGGACTGTCCTACATCACTGTCTTGAACTGCTAGCCCCTAAACAGTAGTTTTTAAAACAGTATGCACACAATGATTCAATATTTGTAATGTGATTGTGTGTACATTTATATGTACTCCAAAATACACTTAAAGTTAACCTCTGTATGAGGGTGTGTAAGACCTCGCGGCCTTTTCTCAGGAACCGTCGCCCCAAAGACCACAGTGACTCGAATTCGATGCAATCAGCAAGAGGATTTATTAGGCCAGCGCGCCGGGTTCGATCTCCTCGGAAGGAGTGAACCTCGAACGCCAGTCGTGAGGGACTTTTATACAAAAAAAATCACAGGTAGGTGGGGATGAGGTCAGGGTATGGGATACAATGAAGTAGGGGCCATAGGTGAGGTGGATACATTTGATTGGTGGGAAAAGTTTGCAGGTAATTAAGTTGAAACGGTTGGCTGATCACCCTGCAGCATTTGGTCAATTTTTACCCAGAAAAGTCTGACAGAGAGATACATTCTTGGGAGGGGGTTTCCTTGACCAGGTCATAAGTTATCTGTTAAGAATCGGTCAGGAGGCTCTGAGTCACCAGATAAGGAGTACGCTATTTTCCTTGAGGCACAGCCTGCTTTCCGGGCTTAAATTTTAACCTAAGTCCTTCATTCCCCTCTTCTTCTTGTCCGTGATTTCAATCCTGAAATCATAGAGTGAGGGATTGCGGCATACCGTTACCTTGGCATGAGCACTCGCACGGTGCTTGTGCGTTTCTTGATAAAGGAGAGCAACTACTTAAAAATGCAAAGCTAAGAGATGAAGAAAGTTAGGATTACAAGAATAGTCATGGTATCATAAACAAACTCATATAACCTTTTTAACATCTATACCTTAAAGGGGTAAGGCACACATGATCTAGGATATCTAAATCCAGTAATCCCTATATCTCCATATCTTGTTCCACCTTTATTAGCCTGTCTATATAGCATGTTGCCGGGGCCAAAGGCCGCTAAAGCTTCCAGATCTCAGTTTGAAATACCTGACGATGTCCGAGTGCCAAAATAGGAGGGTGTTGTCCTCTATATTCAGGATAATCTGGGGTACCTGCAGGTGCCCAGTCCCAGAGATAAACACTGTTATTATAATTTATGTTATAAACGGTGGCATTGCGTCCCCGGCACAGAGTCCATGGCACATCCATTCCCTCGCTAATTCCCAGATGGCGACCACAGTAAGGTATATCGAGCGGCCCTACGCCCTTTTGGTGTGAAATGGCCCCAGCGTTGTCAGAAATTCCTGAAATATATACACGAGGGTAGGAAGTGACAGGGGAGACATTTATACAGTAAGACTTGGGGGTATCGTATGAAAAACACATAGGGAACCGTGAAGAAAGCCCATAGAAGGAAATATTAGCTTGTTGGTGTTGAATGTGTGCGTCAGAGACTCCTCCCAGAAGAGCAGTATCATTTACGTATACCGGCAATGTTTCTTCATCCCACCCTACAGACTGGAGCATGGGGGGTCAGGAACGTAGGCCCAATACGTATGAGCGGTCCCCTTGATGCAGAGTCAGGAGGTTTAGGTAGAGGATGATCAGGAATCCGGTAATCGACAGAGCCTGAGCTTTAAAGGGTGAGAGGTGCAGTGAGCCTTCCATTGAGGCGTCGGTTCTGGTGCAGCTTTAACGTGGGAGGCGTGGATCCAGGATGAGATTCCGTCAACCTTGATGGCAGTAGGGGTCGTAAGCAGGACAATGTAGGGTCCTTTCCACCTGGGCTCTAGATTATGTTGCCGATGTCGACGAACGTAGATGGAGTCCCCCACCTGGAACGGATGGGCCTCTTCTGGGTTGGTAGGCTGCAGCAAGCTGAGTCCACACCTCTTTCTGAACCAGCTGGAGTCCCTTTAGCCTAGCACACAGATCACCATTGTTAAAATTTCGGGGGTCGAGTCCCTCTCTAAGTGTCAATATGGGGGGGTGCTCCATACAAAATTTCAAAAGGGGTGAGACCAAGGTGAGAGGGCGTGTTTCTCACCCGGAACAGAGCCAGAGGAAGGAGCACCATCCAGTCAGTACCGCCAGTCTCTAAGGACAATTTAGTTAGGGTCTCTTTTAGAGTTCTATTCATTCTTTCTACCTGCCCTGAACTCTGGGGTCTGTATGCACAATGTAATTTCCAATCGGTCCCCAGAAACTTAGCTAACTCCTGACTTATTTGGGCAGTAAAAGCCGGCCCGTTATCTGACCCTAACATCTTTGGCGCTCCGAAGCGCGGAAAAATTTCTTCTAGAATTTTCTTAGCTACTATGAGGGCACTTTCATTTTTGGTGGGGAATGCTTCCACCCATCCTGAGAAAGTATCCACAAAAACCAGCAGATATTTATTGCCGTACCGCGCAGGACATACCTCGGTGAAATCCACTTCCCGGTAGGCCCCCAGCTGGTCTCCACGCAGCCGCTTACCTTGGCCCATCTTGTTTCGGCCGGCATTTACCTCTTGGCAAGGTCTGCAGTTCAGGACCACTTGCTCAGCCAATTTAAAAAGTCCCGGCACCTCATATCCTGCTTTAATTAAAAGAGAGACTAGCTTTTTAGCCCCTAAGTGAGTCCAATGGTGCATTTGTTTTAACATTTCTCTGGCTTCTCCTTCCGACGTAGCCTGTTTCCCTCTGGGCCGCGGAGAGGGGCTAGAATTATTTTTATCTTCTGAGCATATTGCCAGCAATCTCGATAGCTCGTCTTTTGTTGCCGCCTCTCGCGCAGCTTGATCGGCCATATTGTTTCCCTCAGTTACCAGGGACCGATCTCGTTGATGTCCAGGGCAGTGGATTACACTAATCTTTTTGGCAACATCAGGGCAGCCAACAATGCCAGGATTTCGTTTTTGTTTTTAATCTCTTTGCCGGCCGATGTAAGTAACCCTCTCTGTTGGTAAATAGCTCCATGGACACGTGCAGTTGCGAAAGCATATCTACTATCAGTGTAAATGTTGGCCTTTTTCCCTCGTGCCAGTTCTAAGGCCTTTGTGAGGGCAATCAGCTCGGCTTTTTGGGCTGACGTACCTTGAGGGAGGGCAGCTGCCCAGATTACCTCAGTCCCATCGACCACCGCTGCCCCTGCCCGCCGCCTTCCTTCTTCAAGAAAACTGCTTCCGTCCGTATACCATGTCACCTCGGCATCCTGAAGCGGCTGGTCCGAGAGATCATGACAAACTCCATGTACTCCCGCCAGAATTTCTTGACAGTCGTGGGTCACCTCGGACTGGCTGGGGTCCGGCAGCAGCGTGGCAGGGTTAAGTCCGGTAGCCGGCGTGAACCTGATTCGCTCAGAGTTTAGGAGCAACGTCTGATAGTGGGTCATCCTGGCGTTAGTTAGCCATCTCTCGGGGGGTTGGCGAATCACACTTCCTAGAGCGTGGGGCACAGTGACAATTAAGTTCTGCCCCAGTGTCAGCTTGTCTGCATCTTTTACTAGGACTGCCACGGCAGCCACTATACGCAAACAATTCGGCCAGCCAGCAGCCACGGGGTCCAGTTTCTTTGACAAATATGCCACCGGCCGATTCCACGGTCCCAGCTTTTGGGTGAGGACCCCTTTGGCAATGCCATTATTTTCAGCCACATAGAGATGGAACGGCTTGTCCACATCTGGAAGTCCCAGGGCAGGGGCTGACAACAAGGCGCGCTTAATGTTGTCAAAAGCCTTTTGCTCGCTCTTTCCCCAGACGAAGGGTGTACTGCCCTTGGTCAGGGGGTACAAGGGAGCGGCCATCTCTGCGAACCCCCGGAATCCAGAGCTTGCAGAACCCTGCAGTGCCCAAGAACTCCCTAACTTGTCGGGAGTTTTCAGGGGCCGGTATTCTGGCCACCGCCTCTTTTCTGGCCTCCGAGAGCCATCGCTTCCCATCTCTGAGTTGGTACCCCAGGTAACTAACCTGTTGCCGGCAGATCTGGGCCTTTTTGGCAGAAGCACGGTAGCCGAGGGTGCCAAGTTCAGTCAGTAAAGTCTCAGTCCCTTTCCTGCACTCCTCTGCGGTATCAGCGGCCAGAAGCAAGTCATCTACATATTGGAGCAGAGTTACCTGGGGATTTGTGGCGCGGAAGTGCGCGAGGTCCTGGTGGAGGGCTTCGTCAAAAATTGTTGGCGAGTTCTTGAATCCTTGCGGCAGCCTGGTCCACGTTAGCTGTCCGGGAGAGTCCTGTAAGAGGGTCTTTCCACTCAAAAGCAAAAATAGGCTGGCTAGCGGGGCTGAGTCGTAGGCAGAAGAAGGCATCTTTCAGGTCCAAGACAGTGTACCACTTCCGGCTGGGGGGAAGGGTGCTCAGCAGGTTGTAGGGGTTGGGCACTGTTGGGTGTAGGTCGGATACCCGCTTGTTGACTTCTCTCAGATCCTGTACAGGCCAGTATTCGCCCGTTCCAGGCTTCCGGACCGGAAGCAACGGGGTGTTCCAGGCCGATTGGCACTTTATCAAAATTCCCAGATCAAGAAACCTTTGAATATGTGGGCGGATCCCATCTCGAGCCTCTTTACTCATCGGGTACTGGCGGACTGAGATGGGGGTGGCAGAGGCCTT
The DNA here is from genome assembly GCA_917880005.1 of Nanger dama. Classification (NCBI taxonomy): domain Eukaryota; kingdom Metazoa; phylum Chordata; class Mammalia; order Artiodactyla; family Bovidae; genus Nanger; species Nanger dama. The sequence continues at coordinate 1,846,831 of CAKJTW010000094.1, read as the reverse complement.
GATTTCTACCACCACTGGGGGCTGGTGGACGGCCATTTCCATGCCCGAGACTTCAGCCCAGGCTAGGGGGTCTTAGCCATCCAGTCCTGCATATTCATGGTCTCGGGGAAGGGCTCTCATATAGCCTGTATTCATCTTCTAGCCTCAGGGTCAAAACCTGCAACGGCCTTCCTTCCCGTCTGTCACCGTGGTGCCCTCGGTGTGAAAGTGGATCTGAGCCCCCACTTTCGTGAGCAAGTCCCGTTCCAGCAAGGGGTAAGGGCATTCAGGGATCACAAGGAACGAGTGGGATACCCGGCCCACGCCAAGGTCCACTGTTCTTCGGGTAGTCCATGGGTATTGTCGATACCCTGTAGCGCCCTGTACCCATGTCTTTTTGTGGACAATGCCCCTCCGGATTGTAATAGGACGGAGTGTTGGGCTCCTGTGTCTACCAGAAACTGTACAGGCTTCCCCTCCACCTTTAGAGTTACCCTAGGCTCGGGGAGGGGGTCCGAGCCCCATCCCCCTAATCTTCTTCTTCTATGGCCAGGATTTTGTTGGGGGTGGCGGACCTTCCCCTCTTCTTCTGAGGGCAGTCTTTGAGCCAATGCCCCTTCTCTTTACAGTACGCACACTGATCTTTGTCTAGTGGCGGCTTGGTTCCCTGTCCTGCTTTTACTGCGGTCTCTTGGCCCAGCTTTATCATCTCTCTTTCCTTCTTTAATCACTGTGGTCAGAATTTTTGCCAAGTCTTTTGCCTGTCTTTTTCTCTCTCTATCTCCCGTTCATTCTGCTCCCGGATCCTTCTTTCCTCTTTTTCTTCTTCTGTTTCCCTTTTATTAAACACCTTGTCTGCTTCTTTGATCAAATCTTGAAGAGAGAATCCCTGTAACCCATCTAGTCTCTGTAACTTTCTCTTAATATCTAGGGCTGATTGATCAATAAAGGCCATGGCCACTGTAGCCCTATGTTCTTCAGATGTGGGATCGTAGGGGGTAAATCTCTTGAATGCCTCTATTAACCTATCTAGGAATACAGTAGGTGACTCGGTAGGCCCTTGAGTCACTTCCCTTACCTTAGCCAAATTGGTGGGGCGCCTTGCTGCCCCTCGGAGACCCGCCACCAGAGCCTGGCGATAGACCCTCAGGTGCTCCCTACCTGCCGGAGAATTGTAGTCCCAGTCAGGTCTCGTCGGGGGAAACCAGCATCTATTTCATTAGGAAGCACTGTGGGACGTCCGTCATCTCCTGGCACATTTTTGGGAGCCTCCAATAGTACTCGCTGTCTTTCTTCTGTAGTGAGCAAGGTCTGCAACAATTGCTGACAATCATCCCAAGTGGGCTGATGTGAGAAAACAAGAGATTCTATCAAAGAGGTCAGCGCCTGGGGGTTATCAGAAAAAGAGGGGTTGTTATTTTTCCAGTTGTAAAGGTCAGAGGCAGAGAATGGCCAATATTGGAGTGGCCAAACCCCACGGTCATCAGGGGGCCCGTTCTCCCAGAGGGGGAGAGCGGTGGAGTCCGGGGTGACAGCTCTACGGCTCCGCGTTCCTGCCGCCAGGCCCATTTCTTCCCCTTCTTTTGGCTGCTCAGGCGAGGCGATCGCTTGTGCCCTCTGAGGTGCCGGAGGTGGGACCTGTACAGGCGGGTAGAGTGGGGGAGAGTCTAAAAGTAAGAAGTCAGTTTGCAGGTCTGGATATATATATTTTGACGGGAGCCTTTGTCTCTTCTTTCTTTGCCGTGGATTTTAGGGCAAAGATCTCTGCAGCAGGCTCCAACGGCTTTCCTGTGGGGAAAACGAAAGGCCGAACCCACACCGGGGGTGAACGGACCAGGTCTTCCCAGACCATAATATATGGCACCTGGTCCGGGTGCTCAGTAGCAGGGGTGAAAATTACAGTTTTAACCTGTTTGACTTGTTCTGAAGAGAATGACCCTTCTGGCGGCCAGCTGGTATTAAAACTGGGCCAATCTACTGCGCATAAACTCTGCCATTTTCCTTTTTTCACTGTCATGGAAAGATCATGGGCCCGATTTTTCACTTCTGTCCAATGATCTACCGTCAGAGACAACGGGGTTGTCACAGTCTGTCCCATCGTCAGTTTGTCACAAAAATGAACAACTTAACGAGTACAAAGTAAGACGAGTAGCAGCGGAAAAATCAGATAAAAGCGGCTACTGTAAACTTTTGCCCTCGGCAAGTCTTAAGCAGATGAGCTTCCTAGCTCCACAGAATTCAGACAGAGAAGAATCTCACGATCCCTACTCCCAGGTTGGCGTTCAGGCGTCCCTGGCAAACGCCACAGATACAGGCGGAGGGGAATCTCCCGACCCCCACTCCCAGGTCGGCGTTCCAGGCGTCCCTGGCAAACGCCACAGATACAGACGGACAGGCGCGCGAGGGCACAGATCCTTGTTTCAGCAGCCGGAGAAGACCAGGGGAAGAAAAGAAAGATTACTGAGGATAGCCACCAAAAATCCTACCGGGAATGGTGGCGGCCAGAGAGGTGGACTTATGGCGTGCTTTGAGTTCACTCGTGTGCCTATGCCGTTGCACGGAAGTTTTCTTGCTGGGGGCGGGCGCCTAGTGGCTTCTGTCCCCGTTCCGTGACCCCTTTATCCTGTCACGGGAGTCTTCAAGTGGCAGGCGCCCTAATGGCTTTTAAGTGCCTGACTCGTGCCCACAAAAAGGTAATATTAGGCCATATCCTCACAAGAAAGACAGGGAAGTTTCACCCAGCCGGGCGATAGTTACTGGGGCTCACCTGTCATAAGGCCTTCAAAGTCCACCAGGGAGTAGCCCTGGCCGGGACTAATCAGTTGCCCCACAACCATTCGCCTGTTCACTGAAACTTCCGAAGGATTAAGTCAAGCAGCAGGAGAGAAAAGTGAGACAATACAGATTTAACACAGAGCAGACTAGTCACAGACCTTTTACAGACGTACACGGAGACACAGAATTGCTCGAGCGTACCTCCGAATTCAAAAGCCAAAGGGTCTGAGTGAGCGAGGCGATCCCGGACGAGCCCCCAAATGTAAGACCTCGCAGCCTTTTCTCGGGAACCGTCGCCCCAAAGACCACAGTGACTCGAATTCGATGCAATCAGCAAGAGGATTTATTAGGCCGGGCGCGCCAGGGTTCGATCTCCTCGGAAGGAGTGAACCTCGAACGCCAGTCGTGAGGGACTTTTATACAAAAAAATCACAGGTAGGTGGGGATGAGGTCAGGGTATGGGATACAATGAAGTAGGGGCCATAGGTGAGGTGGATACATTTGATTGGTGGGAAAAGTTTGCAGGTAATTAAGTTGAAACGGTTGGCTGATCACCCTGTGGCATTTGGTCAATTTTTACCCAGAAAAGTCCGACAGAGAGATACATTCTTGGGAGGGGTTTCCTTGACCAGGTCATAAGTTATCTGTTAAGAATCGGTCAGGAGGCTCTGAGTCACCAGATAAGGAGTAAGCTATTTTCCTTGAGGCACAGCCTGCCTTCCGGGCTTAAATTTTAACCTAAGTCCTTCAGGTGAAGGAATGATTTTTTTTTCCTGCTCATTTGCATATTCTATATTTTCTTATTAAACGCAGAATGCTGAAATAATGTTCAAAGACTTTAAGAAAAATAAAGGATTTCTCTTTATAATTTTAGTTTAAGAAAAAGGAGCATTATCAGGCCATTTCTGCTTATTGTTGTGTTACTAGGAAAAGGATCAAAAAAATTTCTCTTCTTTCCAGAGTAACAACTGGCAGGCTAGGGGGCACAAATGCCAACAGAGACACTTTTCTGTGTTTGAAAGGTGAGGGGCTGGCAGCAACAGCAGCAGCAATAACCCCGGCAACTAGTGTGATTCTTAAAATCATCTGTCATCATGAGCAGAGTGAGCCAAGCGACCATTCCATGTGGAGGGAAAAGTTAATTCCTTATGTCTGAAAGGCAAGTTTGAATAGAGCCTTAGATGGTCAAAGAGAAGAAATTGGGTCCCCAAAGAGGACAACCTTGCCAACCCAATCTAAAACATTTAAATCCAGCTCTCAGGTTTCTCAGTTATGTGCACGCATTCTGCCTTGTAGAAAAACCCTTGTTTCCTTTTCTTCTGATGTCAAATAGTGCAGTGACTGTGTGTCATGCCTTTCCCTGGATATACTAAGGGTTTGTAGTGGTAATGCATCAGCGCATAAGGACTTGGAAGAGTCTTTAAGGTGTGTGTAGGTGAGGCTGGTGCTAGAGGAATGTCCTATCACCAGCCACTTGATCTTGAACCTGAAACTTTAAACTCATGCTCTTCAAGGGAAAAAAAAAACAAACTGCATTATTTAAATGGCTGCATCATATAAATGGTTCTCATGGAAGGGGCAGCTCATTCACTTTGGAATGAAAGGAAAAAGCTGCTGCAATAACATTCCTCTATCCTCTCCTCTTCTGCTCCTCCAAGAGAGATTATTAGTTATTTGTGGTAGAATACAGAAAGTTTTCATTTTCCTGCTTCTACATGGGCTGCAGTTTAGCTCAAACCATCTGACCTGGGGTTGCAGCCCATCCCTGGAGACTCAGCACAAAAGATTTATAAATAAAATTGGTCCTGCTGCTGCTACTGCTGCTATGTCACTTTAGTCATGTCCGACTCTGTGCGACCTCAGAGATGGCAGCCCACCAGGCTGCCATTCCTGAGATTCTCCAGGCAAGAACACTGGAGTGGGTTGCCATTTCCTTCTCCAATGCATGAAAGTGAAAAGTGAAAGTGAAGTTGCTCAGTAGTGTCTGACTCTTCAAGACCCCATGGACTGCAGTCCACCAGGCTCCTCCGTCCATGGGATTTTCCAGGTGAGAGTACTGGCAACTCACTCAGTTGCCATTGCCTTCTCCAAAATTGGTCCTAAGTACCTCATATGGGTCACAATGAAAGGGGAAACCAGAATGTTTAAACAAAACCCATTACCTGTGGAAGGCTGCCTGCCTGAGTGATTATCATAGAAGAAGGATCAACAAGAAGCCCGAAGAAGCTAACCCAGGTTTCCCCAAACACAAGTAGGAGTCCAGGATTTCTAATTTGGAGGGGCAGGATAGGAAAGATCAGAGAATGGCACTTGTGAATTGCTTATTGAGTCTAAAGTAGCCTAAGTAATTACAAAGTACTAGGCAAGCAATACACAAATTTCACAAGGAAGCTTTGAGTACTCCAGACTTGGGGTTTTACTCTTGTTCTGCTACTTACTGATATGCAATTACATGCTAAATATTTCATTCTTATCCTGGGTGATGTGTCAGCTTGATTGGGACATTGAGTGCCCAGATGTTTGGTCAAATATCATCCTGGGTGTGTCTATGAGAATATTTCTGAATGAGATTAACATCATTTGACAGATTAAAGCATTTGACAGATTACTGCCCTCTCTAATGATGGTGGGCCTCATTCAATCAATTGAAGATGTGAACAGAACAAAAGTCTGCAAAAGAAGGAATTCTTCCTGCCTGACTACCTTGAGCTGGGACATTTTTTCTTGCCTTCAGACACAAAATTATACCACTGGCTCTCAGGGCTGTGGACCAGACCAGACTATGTATATCCATTTCACTGGAGAAGCCTAATACAACCCGCTTCTTCATCCATAATTTGGGGTTGACACTTATTAAGACCTCTGCAAATGAAATAAGTGAAATGTGTCCCATTGGCTCCGGTGTACAGTTGGCACACAATACATGGTGGCTCTCTCCCTAACTTACACTTACCTGTGATAAGATTTGCTTGCTCCTCTTTTTAGTAAATCAGTTCTCTAAGCTTATGCTGAGTTCATTGGGTATGTATCACAGTTCACAGACTCAGGTGTGTAATAAACATTTTATTTCCTTTTAAGCAACTTCAGAGCCCAGATACACATACCACAAGACTGAAAGCATAGTCTCAGTACTGAGGCTTTCTCTCCTCTCAGGGGAGGAATTGGGGATATTATGTGTTACTCAGAAAACAGGAAAAGGTAACAATCTCTAGTTATAGTTGACATTCATACTGGCCCAGCTATTCCTTGAGGTCCAAAGATGGCTGCTTCCTTGCCATATGCACAGTTCCCTGGAATCAAGGTGCAGACTCCCTGGTGCCCAGGGCTCCAGCAATCAAGTCACCTTACCCTACCCTGCACAGCATCCCTGATTCTGAGGACTCCTCAGGTGCTGCCACACCAAAGGGGCCCCTGATACGAAATTACTCATATCCATATCATATTTCCAATGATCTGAGAAAATCTGAGAAATGTAAAATGTACGGACCTACAATTTAGCTAAATAAAGATAAAGTACATCAGATCACTTAAAGCAGGGCAAGAGGAGTGATTCCTATTATCTCATATTTTTGGTAAAACCAGTTCTTGGAGCCAACTAACAACAGACATTGGGAGTGGGCATAAATCATACTCACTTTTGGAGGTTTAAATAGTGTTTTATAATCGTATCCTTCACAGAGTAATGTTATTGAGAATATATTTCATAGTTTTTAACTCTGTACTATTTTGAACTTTATACTATTTGTGCAACCAAAAATCAGAGGTATGCTAATGCAGATAAATGTTAGCTATGGTGAAAGCACAAAGTAGGAAACTGATAGAAACAACTTATTTTAAAACTAAATCTTTAAAATATTGAAAAAGAAACAAGGAGAATGTAGGATCAGATATCACCAACGATGTTTCTGTATTTTAAAGGAAAATACTTGAGGAATACCAGACAGTAAAACCCACTTGATGAGCAAGTAGCAAATTCAAATCAATTTGACACCAAAGAATGGCAAACTTCAGCAAAATTTCAGATGACACAAACCTGGCCAAGAAGATGGGTGACAGAATTAAAGTTCAAAACTACCTTGTCAATATGAAACAAGCTTCTAAAAGTAAAAGTACATATATAATTTTCAGTGTGGATCACAATAAACTATGGAAAATTCTGAAAGAGATGGGAATACCAGACCACCTGACCTGCCTTTTGAGGAAATCTGTATGCAGGTCAGGAAGCAACAGTTAGAACTGGACATGGAACAACAGACTGGTTCCAAATAGGAAAAGGAGTACATCAAGGCTGTATATTGTCACCCTGCTTATTTAACTTATATGCAGAGTACATCATGAGAAATGCTGGGCTGGAAGAAGCAGAAGCTGGAATCAAGATTGTTGGGAGAAATATCAATAACCTCAGATATGCAGATGACACCACCCTTATGGCAGAAAGCGAAGAGGAAATAAGAGCCTTTTGATGAAAGTGAAAGAGGAGAGTGAAAAAGTTGGCTTAAAGCTCAACATTCAGAAAACAAAGATCATGCCATCCAGTCCCATCACTTCATGGCAAATAGATGGGGAAACAGTAGAAACAGTAATAGTCAATTTTGGGGGGCTCCAAAATCACTGCAGATGGTGATTGCAGCCAGAGAAGTTATGATCTACCTAGACAGCATATTGAAAAGCAGAGACATTGTCAACAAAAGTCCATCTAGTCAAGGCTACGGTTTTTCCAGTGGTCATGTATGGATGTTAGAGTTGGACTATAAAGAGGGCTGAGTGCAGAAGAATTGATGTTTTTGAACTGTGGTGTTGGAGAAGACTCTTGAAAGTCCCTTGGACTACAAGGAGATCCAACCAGTCCATCCTAAGGGAAATAAGTCCTGAGTGTTCGTTGGAAGGACTGATATTAAAGCTGAAATTCCATTATTTGGCCACTTCATGTGAAGAGCTGGCTCATTTGAAAAGACCCTGATGTTGGAGAGATTGAAAGCAGGAGGAGAAGGGGAAGACAGACGATAAGATGGCTGGATGGCATCACTGACTCAATGGACATGAGTTTGGGTAAACTCTGGGAATTGGTGATGGATAGGGAGGCCTGGCATGCTGCGGTTCATGGGGTCACAAAGAGTCAGACACAGCTGAGCAACTAAACTGAGCTGAAACCAAATTAGGGTTAAAAAAAATTAACTGCTCCTGTATACTGTGCTATTGGCCTGTTTAAACAAAAGTTAAAAAGAGATTTGGATTCATAAGAATAACATGAAGAAATTTCATCAATTTTAACATTACTTACATTAAATATTAAATATTACCTTCAAGACATGTGGTGTACGAATCATGGAATCACCAGCAGCAGAAATCACTAAGGATACACCAGTCACATCTCACCGGAAGCGACATGTCTGGTCCTCAACACCATATTGTAAGAACAGCATAGACCAGTAGGTGGTCACTGTGGCAAGAACAGCCTAGTGGCTGACCCAAGACTGCTGCAGGTATAAGCCAACATTTTCTTCCATCCTTGTCTCAACCCAGCCAAGAGTCAAACACCCTGTGAGAAGAGTACTCACTCACTGAGCTGAGATCTTGTCACTAACCCTTTGGTGGTCCAGAGTGACAAGTCTCCAGAAATCTCCCTCTGACTTCTGTAGTCAAAAGTGCACACATCTCAATTTATTATACTACCAAGAAACCTTACCTTATAGAGATTATGTCTCAAAAGGACACTGGAGAAAATGATGCTGAGTAATAATAAAGCTGATGTTAAAAATGTAATGAGAATCATTTAAGTTAATAGAAGAGAAAATGAATCAACAGTTGACTTCAAGATTAGCTATTTGTCCCTCCCTACAATGAGTAGAATGACTTTGAGAATTGGTAAGACAGCCCAAACTCTGTTGTTGCATGTTCAGTCATATCTTTGACCAAAAGCCATGAGTAGGAGGGGAATCTTAAGCACCTAAGGTTCTCCCTCAAAACAGACACTATAAGGCAGGCCCACTAATAACCCCATGGGAAATAATTTATCCTAAAGGAAGAGTCAAGAGACACAAAGACAGTAGGCCAGAAACCTAGATGAAAGGCAATTCTGAAGAAAGCACTGTACCACCAGTTTCCATACAACTCAGCGTAGGCCCCATGGGTTCAGTCCCATATCTTAGTATTAAAAATATAAGAACATCTTCTGGCTAAGACGACACTGTAAACTTACAGTCTAAGTCTCCCCTCTCCACCATGCTTTGCTCCAAACAGGTAGCAATGATAGATGACATTAAAAAAAAAAAAAATCTAAAACATGCAGTCATATCTTTATAGAGAAAAAAAAGTAAACTAGAACACATAGTAAGCAAGCTGAAGCTACAGATGTGCTAGGCTCTGGGCCTGAGGTCTGCTGGAGGCTGACCGGAGTCTGAATGAAAGCTCCTCTCCTCCTCACATCACACGGGACCTACCCTAGTTTCTCTGCCTGAAATCCACAGCTGTGGTGGGGACTCCCTTGTGGTGAAAAAGAGTCTAAAGAGGTTTCACTGAGCCATACTCTGCTGAGTTGAGCTATGTTCTAGGGAACAAAGCTGCATGGCCAAGACGGGTTGGGGAAGATGAGGCAGACATAGTCTCAAGTCATGGTCTAGGCCAACCCACCTCCTGCCTCAGGGGCTGCTGCGTGAATAAAGGAGTTAACATAGCAGGTCTGAGGCTGCCAGCTTTAGAAGGGCCTCCTTGCAAGGTAGGCCCTGGACTAGCTTCTCAGGATGTGGCACCCGAAGCATTCCCTGATACGGCAGGTGCCCTGTACCCAAACTGTTTGTACAAACAACGTGATTTATGGTTAACATCTTTCCTTCTGGGAGTCTGGAACTTTCGTACATGCTAAGCAGAAGATGCCTCCGTAATCAGCTTCCAATAAAGTCCAGAAATCCAATTCTCTAATAGACAATCCTGGGCAGAAAATACTCTACACATATTCTAAATTTTTGCTTCTGAAAAAAAAATAAAAGAATCTGATATGTCTCCTCATGGGAGGGAAAGAGTGTAAGGAAGCCTGTGCATAGCTTTCTCCAGAATCTGTGTTTATTTCCCTCAGTGATCCTATCATACATTCTTCCACTGTAATAGACCTTAGTAATGAATCCACCTATATGCTGAGTTCCATGATTCCTCCTAAAGTAGCCCCCAAATGTGTGCGGCCTCGAGGATCCCCCAAAGCAGTGCTGGCCGTGGGATTCACTCCAACTCACTGAAATATGACCACAGTATTATTTTGGGGAAGAAAGAAGGGTTGGGGATGATGAAATGCTGGTGCCTGGGTAACTGCGGAGTTACTCAGAGTACAAAAGAGCAGCTGAATTGTTACCTGCAGCTGAATCGCTCTCTGCTGTGAGAGGTAAACGTTACCTATGGAACTTGAAAATAGATGCAAGAGACTAGACTCCTGGGATACCCTGGCTTCTTCTGGCCCTGCCAGCTGAAATGAAGACAAAGAGGGAGGCCTGGTGAAGTCTGTTCATGACTGGTGTGAGGCACCTGATGTGAAAGAAAAGGAATCAGTGTTCCCAAAGGTGGGCTTTGAATGAACCAGAGGTGATAAAAACAGCTGGTAAGGCGTTCATTCCTTCAGGCAGAAAAAAAAAGCAGGGGGTTGCGGGAGAGACACACAGGGAGCCTTTTCTGCAGCTGAGCTCCAGGACCACCCCTCACCTTTCACTCCAGCTGAGGTCTCTCTGTAGCTGTCACTTTAACCCTGTAAATGCTGAATTTACTGCTGGGGCTTTGTGCAAAACATGCAATGATTAAAAATTTTTTTTTCAATGGTTTTGTGGCTATTTCATTTACATATGATTATAACATGCTTATAATTTTCATGAATACTAGAGAAAGATCACAATAATCAGGGGAATGTGCAAAGAAAAATTATTGTGTACACCTCTCCAATGCTTTTGCCATAAGTAGGAATACTGAAATTTAAACTCTGAACATTGAAAACAGCAAATCTCCATAACCAGTGACCTGTGTTATGATTTTTCCTTATTGGCATCTCTTTTACAAAAAGGAGACAATGTAAAAAGAAAATCTCCAGATGGAAATAAACTTTTTAAGTCTTAAAAAGTAGTTTTTAATTTGCTAACAAGCTCCTGTTGAAATCAAATGCCTGACCCTTAAAGGCTGATGATTTTTCCTGCCTAACTTCATATTTTAGAGTGGATCAATCTGGACTCCAGGCAAGGGATGAAGGCCTTAGGAAAGCCTCGTTACTTGGGCTTTGAGACTGGTTGTCTGGCCCTGTGGTGTCTCAGATTTGCAACTTCAGAAGAAAATTAGTTGCTGACATTGCTTGAATTTGAATTCAAGATCCTAGTTGCCTAGATCTGACTTTACATCTGAATCTTATACCGTCTACAATGTGCTCTGGTAACCTTAGTACTAGCTGTGCTGAACAGAAACCAGATGAGATCTCTCCACTCAATGAGTAGGACTCAGGCTCTGGAACTGCTGTAGCTTTAGAACACCGCTGAGAGGGGCTATCGATTGTAAAATCATCGTGGAGGCTGTCTGGCCCACCTGAGCCATATACAGATGCCCACAGAGAGGGATTTCTTCTCTAGTGGGACCATCTGAAACGGAGCTGATTGGCTCTATACTGTTGTTACAGAGACTAACTGCGTCCATTAACTTGTGGTTCCTGCCAAAAGCTACAAGCTACAGGAGGCACATCGCTTGAGGAAGCCACCAAGCTTCTGAAAAAGCGAAAAGAAAGTCACTTAGTCGTGTCCGACTCTTTGCGACCCCTTGGACTATACACAGTCCATGGAATTCTCCAGGCCAGAATACTGGGATGGGTAGCCTTTCCTTTCTCCAGGGAATCTTCCCAACCCAGGGATCGAACCCAGGTCTCCCACATTGCAGGCAGATTCTTTACCAGCTGAGCCACCAGCAAAGCCCACCAAGATTCTATGATAGATCTTTACAACTAATGGAATTTAACTGGCTAAATCTAGGACTTTAGGGCATAACTAAAGTCAATACCACAGGTTGGTCCCTGCATCTTGAAGCCCTAATGATAGCAACTGCTGTAAGATGCCTTGCATAAGGGCAAAGAGGGTAGACTGTACAGAAAAGACCCTAATTTGGCAGGGCTGAGGTTGGGACAGGTTTCTCCCACTATCCAAAAGGAGGCCGTTTTTGTAAGACCCTACATAAGCCAAATGGCATAAAGCTAAGAAGCAATTACGTTAGGACTTGTCTTGCTGGCAGAAGCACAGAATAAACTGAGATGAAGCACAGATGGTCGCACAGTTTAAAGCCATGGCCGCTTGATGCTGAGATTCCATGTGTGGGTCCCAGGGACAGAGCTTGACTGGGTGCTGCACTGCTCATGGTACACTTTGCCTCCCTGCTGGCTCACTGCAAAGCAAATGCTGAATACTATTTTTGCTTTTTGCCTCTTTTTGGTAAAAGTGAAAGTCCTCTTCAGATTTCTTCTGGTTAGCAGAAATAGGTACAAATATATCATTCTTTTATGTAAAGCAAAGTGGTGCCAGGCAAACTTTCAAAAAGCAAAAGATACCTGTATCTCTTGAAGGGCCTGCTTGCAAGGTAGGCTCTGAGCTGGCAGCTGGTAACTTGGCACTCAAAACAGTTCCCTTACTGATAAGGAAGTCTCACTGTGCCTAGACTGTTCATACAAACAGTGTAATTGAACCCCTACTTTTCTTCTGGGAGTCTGAAATACCAGCCTCCAAAAACCTTGTGCATTATACCAGATTAAATGGCAGCCCCCAAAAATTCATGTTCAAATCCTAATTCCTGGAACTTGTAAATATGATTTATTTGGGAAAAGAGTCTTTGCAGACGGAACTAAGCTACCAAGGATGATTATCCTAGATTTAAGGCAAGCCCAATGGCAGCTGGTACTGTAAGAGAAGGGCAGAAAGAGATTTGAAACAAAGAGAGTGAAGAAGCCCACACAAAGGTGGAGACTAGAGACTGGAGTGATCTATCAACAAGCTGAGAAGCACTGACATTTGCTGGCAGCCATCAGAAGCTAGGAGAGGGCACAGGGTGGCTTCTCAGAGCCCCATGAAGATCTAACCCAGCCAACACCTTGATTTCAGATTTCTGACCTTCATAACTGTGAGAGAATACATTTCTGCTCTTTTATGCCATCAAGTTGTGGTAACTTATGGCAACCATAGGAAACAGATACGGCACCGAGTTTCTAATGGGCTTCCCTGGACAGAAATATCACATGTTTTTTTACTGATAGAGAAAGAAACATGTTAGATAAGTCTCTTCACAAAGAGAGGGTACAAGGAAGGCTGTGTGGGCTTTTCTCTGGCCTTCTCCCGTGTCTCTGTCCTGCGCTGACCCTGTCATGTACCCTTTGGTTGTAACAAACCTTATCCTGGAATGCAACTATATGTGGAGTCCCATGAGACCTTTTAACAATCTGCTGAATGGGTGGCTGGGTCTTGAGGACATACAAAATAGACTGAATTTGTAACATCCTCACTATCTGAATAGAACACAAGACTCTAGGTCATTAGTATAAGACCTAATGGTGAGTAGACCACTTCTGGGCTACCCAATGGGGGAAACCACAAAAATCTCTATTCAGGGTCAAGTTAGTACAGAGAGAAAGAGAAAACACCAACCCAAGGGAATCCAACAAATAAAAGTCCCCAACACGTGAGAAAAATAATACTGGGAGATGTCTTGTATCCTCTAGTAACAATACAAAACTTACAAATACAAAACAATACAAAACAGTAATTTGAGAAACTGTAAATACCACTGAGGAAAAAATGACCTACAAACTAATGATGCTGGGCAGAAAGTAGACTTCTAACAGCAATAGGCTATTAACTCCCTTTCCTTCTCTACCAAATGAGAATAATGGAGCAATTACAAAATAATTTTAAAATAAGATTTTGCATTCTTATATAAAAATACATTAAATATAATAAAGAATAAATCCATTAAGTACAAGACATGAAACAACAAAAACAGGCAAAAGTGAAACAAGCAGTGTATATATATTCTAAAACTCCAAAATGCTAAAGGAAATATTAAGAGTTACTGGAATTTTACGGAGAAGGCAATGGGACCCCACTCCAGTACTCTTGCCTGGAAAATCCCATGGAGGGAGGAGCCTGGTGGGTTGTAATCCATGGGGTTGCAAAGAGTCAGACACAACTTCACTTTCACTTTCACTTTTCACTTTCATGCATTGGAGAAGGAAATGGCAACCCACTCCAGTGTTCTTGCCTGGAGAATCCCAGGGACGGGGGAGCCTGGTGGGCTGCCATCTATGGGGTCACACAGAGTTGGACACGACGGAAGCAACAGCAGCAGCAGCAACTGGAATTTTAAAATTCAGATAAAATAAATGCCAGATGCCAGAGACATTTTAAAGAGAGAATAGTGAACTGGAAGACACTACACAAAAGAAATCAACTGAAATTCTTCACAGTAAAATAAAGATAATAAAAATATGAATGAGAAGACAAGACATGTAGGGTAGGTTAAAAGCATCTGACATGAATCTACATCTACTGAATGAGAGCTTAAGAAGAAAAGTACAGAGAGGATGGCAGAGAAACAGTATTGAAAAGTCAGAAGTCTGAGAGCTGAGAGATAAATTCACATTAACACAAACAGTAACAATAAGTTACTATAACCACCAATGAAATAAATATGACCCATAAGCTAATGACATTTGGACCAAAAGTAGATTTCTAATCAGTATCAATAGATAGCAAAGGACATCTATAGAGAAAATAACAGCCAAGAATTCTGTATCCAGTTAAACTAGCATTCAAAAAATTAAATATTTTTATATATACAAATAAAAGGGAGCCTATAGTCTCTCATTTACAGACTACTAAAGGAATTACTTGAGATGAAAAAAACAGTGCAGAGAGAAAGAGGAAGACAAAAAAAATACAGCACACATAGAAATTAGTAAAATATATCATTAAAATTAGACTACTAAAAATGATAAATTTTTGTGTAAAAATAAAAGAACACTAAAACTCTAAAGAATAACAAAGGATTTTTTATTTAAATAGGAAATTATTCAATCAGTATGTAAAGTATGCTGTAGTTCTGGTATTATTAAGTAGCAAAAGTAACACTAAATGACTTAGTATCTTTATAGAAAAATTCATAGTTAACTGTGTATTAAACATTTCAGAAAAACATGCCATAAGAATAGATGCCATGTATATAATAAAAATGCATGTTTAATACAAATAAATTCATTGTGTATTAAATAATATAATATATAAATATAATGCATATATGTAAGTGCTATGTATTAAATACATAAATGTATGTCTATATATAAGTATATATATATATATAAAATTTAATACATGCATAATAAAATCCATCACTTCAAATGCAGCAAAGAAAACCAAAATAAGAGAAAATATTATTAATTCCCACAAGGCAGAAAGGTAGAATAAATCAATAAAAATATTTACTTAAAAGACTACATACAAGAAGACTATAATAGATATAACACTAAATATATCAGCAACATCAAAAATAAATGAAAATAAACTCACCAGTTAAAAATAGAGACCCTTGGATGAATGAGATTAGAAATGATAATAGACTAGAATTTAAGGAGGAAAATGCACTGATATTTACCAAGCAAAACACTATATAATAATACTTTGTTAACAAGACATAAAATTATGAAATAATGTACAAAAGAGCCTAAATACATAGCACAATAAATGACAAAATTACAAGAAAATGGCAAATCAATCATAATAGGAGATTTTAATATACTACTATGCAAACTGACATAATATGCAGAACTGATGTATCAAGTAAAACATTTTTAAAAGTATAATTCTAAGAGCAATACACAAACTTATTCTAAGAGCAGAACACAAAACTCTACATCCAATAATTAATGTATTCAGTGGTAAAGAATCCACCTGCCAATGCAAGAGATGCAGGTCTGATCCCTGGGTGGGAATGATCCCCTGGAGAAGGAAATGGCACCAACTCCAGTATTTTTGCCTGGGAAATACCATGGACAGAGTAGCCTGATGGGCTACAAGTTCATGGGGGTCACAAAAGAATCGGACACAACTTAGTGGCTAAACAATGGTTAGTTCTTAAGGAAATTCTCAATAAACATTAAAGAATCAGTATTTTACTACATTCTCTATCCACAAGACAATTTTTAAAGTTATTTCTTAAAATAACTGATACCTATGTTTGTGAATTATTTTTACATTTTTTAAAATTTTTTTTATTATTTTTTTACTTTACAATATTGTATTGGTTTTACCATACATCAACATGAATCAGCCATGGGTGTACACGTGTTCCCAATCCTGAACCCCCCCTCCCACCTCCTTCCCCATACCATCCCTCTGGGTCATCTCAGTGCACCAGCCCCAAGCATCCTGTATCCTGCATCGAACGTGGACTGGTGATTTGTTTCTTATATATTATACATGTTTCAATGCCATTCTCCCAAATCATCCCACCCTCTCCGTCTCCCACAGAGTCCAGAAGACTGTTCTATACATCTGTGTCTCTTTTGCTGTCTCGCATACAGGGTTATCATTACCATCTTTCTAAATTATATATATATGTGTTAGTATACTATATTGGTGTTTTTCTTTCTGGCTTATTTCACTCTATAATCGACTCCAGTTTAATCCACCTCATTAGAACTGATTCAAATGTATTGTTTTTAATGGCTGAGAAAAACTCCATTGTGCATATGTACCACAGCTTTCTTTTCCATTCATCTGCTGAGGGACATCTAGGTTGCTTCCATGTTCTGGCTATTATAAACAGTGCTGCGATGAACACTGGGGTACATGTGTCTCTTTCAATTCTGGTTTCCTCGGTGTGTATGCCCAGCAGTGGAATTGCTGGGTCATAAGGCAGTTCAATTTCCAGTTTTTTGAGGAATCTCCACACTGTTTTCCATAATGGCTGTACTAGTTTGCATTCCCACCAACAGTGCAAGAGGGTTCCCTTTTCTCCACACCCTCTCCAGCATTTATTGCCTGTAGTCTTTTGGATTGCAGCCATTCTGATTGGCGTGAAATGGTACCTCCTTGTGGTTTTGATTTGCATTTCTCTCATAATGAGTGACATTGAGCGTCTTTTCATGTCTTTGTTAGCCATCTGTATGTCTTCTTTGGAGAAATGTCTATTTAGTTCTTTGGCCCATTTTTTTATTGGGTCATTTATTTTTCTGGAGTTGAGCTGCATACGTTGCTTGTATATCTTTGAGATTAGTTGTTTGTCAGTTGATTCATTTGCTATTATTTTCTCCCATTCTGAAGGCTGTCTTTTCACCTTGCTTATAGCTAGTTTCCTTTGTTGTGCAGAAGTTTTTAATTTTAATTAGATCCCATTTGTTTATTTTTTTGCTTTTATTTCCAGTATTCTGGGAGGTGGGTCATAGAGGATCCTGCTGTGATGTATGTCGGAGAGTGTTTTGCCTATGTTCTCCTCTAGGAGTTTTATAGTTTCTGGTCTTACATTTAAATCTTTAATCCATTTTGAGTTTATTTTTGTGTATGGGGTTGGAAAGTGATCTAGTTTCACTCTTTCACAAGTGGTGGACCAGTTTTCCCAGCACCACTTGTTAAAGAGATTGTCTCTAATCCATTGTCTATTCTTGCCTCCTTTGCTGAAAATAAGGTGTCCATAGGTGTGTGGATTTTACAGCATACTTCTAAACAACGAACTGGCAAAGACTGCAATTTCCAAACATTTAAGATTAGATGATAAATAAAGCACAACATATCAAGTAGCTAGAGTTACATTTGTAGTGAAATCAATTTTTACAAAAGAAAAAATTAAGTTATATTATTATTATTATTATTTTTTGGCCACACTGCGTGGTATACAGGTTCTTAGTCACCAAATCAGGGACAGAAGCCACGCCTCTTGCACTGGGAGTGTGGAGGCCCACTGGGCGCCTAAGGAGCCCTTCAGTTAATTTAATGCTCAATTCAAGACACTAAAAACAGGAGTAACAAAAAAAGCCAAAGAAAGCATTCTGTGACAATGCTGATAAATTCATCACTAAGAAAAGCAGAAAACAATAACAAAAAGTATATCGGTACATAAATCAGCAATATTGAAACCAAAAAAAAAAAAAAAAAAGTACAGATCTTTTTAAAGCAACTGACATAAACACTACAAACAACTTCCTCTCAAATTCTCTAGAAAAATATATAAATTACAAAAACTGACACAGGAAGAAACTGAAAAGCTGAATAATAGCATTCTAATTATTAAATCAAGAGTCAAAAATAACCCCTCTGTCAATAGGCTCAAATAGTTTTGTAGATACGTATGATGAGAGTTCTGTGTTACAGATTATCACTAGCCTTTTACAAGCTGTTTCAGAAAATAATAAAACTTAAAACATTTCCCAAACCATTTTTAGTAGGCAAAATAACCTTGAGATCAAAACCAGACAAGAATAGCACAAGAGTATGCAAAGCTTACTTATGAGAACAATGTAAATTTTTACTTATGCAAAAATCTTAAATATTAACAAATCAATGGTGTTTGGGGTTGAACTGTGTCTTTGCAAAAGATAAGATGAACTCCTAATTCCAGTATCTAAGAATGTGCCCTTACTTGGAAATAAGGTTGTTTGTAGATACAATTATCTAGATTGAGGTCATACTGGAATAGGATGAGTCCTTAATTCAATGAAATTAGTATTCATTTAAGAACATGATGTGAAGACAGAAGGAGAATATGCCATGTGACGATGGAGACAGAGACTGGAGTTAGGTAGCTGCAAGCCAAGGAATGCTAAAATTTGCCAGCAACCCCAGAAGCTAAGAGAAAGCCATGAGACCGATGCTCCTCTCAGTTGAGTACAGTCCAGACCCTCAGTCGTATTCGACTTTTTAACCCCATGAATTGCAGCATGCCAGGCCTCCCTGTCCATCACAAACTCCCAGAGTTTACTCAAACTCATGTGGCAATGAGTACCCCACTCCAGTACTCTTGTCTGGAAAATCCCATGGATGGAGAAGCCTCGTAGGCTGCAGTCCATGGAGCCACTAAGAGTTGGACACGCCTGAGCAACTTCAATTTCATTTTCACTTTCATGCATTGGAGAAGGAAATGGCAACCCACTCCAGTTTTCTTGCCTGAAGCTCCAAGGGATGGTGGACCTCAAGAGCTGCCATCTATGGGGTCACACAAAGGCGGACACGACTGAAGTGACTTAGCAGCAGCAGCAGCAGCACGTCCATCGAGTCTGTGATGCCATCCAGCCATCTCATCCTCTGTCGTCCCCTTCTCCTCCTGTCACCAATCCCTCCCAGCATCAGGCTCTGTTCCAATGAGTCAACTCTTCGCATGAGGTGGCCAAAGTATTGGAGTTTCAGCTTTAGCATCAGTCCTTCCAAAGAACACCCAGGACTGACCTCCTTTAGGATGGACTGGTTGGAACTCTTTGCAGTCCAAGGGAAGCTCAAGAGTCTTCTCCAACACCACAGTTCAAAAGCATCAATTCTTCCATGCTCAGCTTACTTCACAGTCCAACTCTCACATCCATACATGACCACTGGAGCCTTCCAAAAACATGACCTTGACAACACCTCGACTTCAGACTTGTAGCCTCCAAAGGTACTAAGAAAATACATTTTTATTTTTTTAAGCCGCCTAGTTTGTGGAACTTTGTTACTTCAACCCTAGAAAACATACAAATTGAAAAGTAGGTAAAGAACTGGATCAATCTGGATGATAGGAACACAGAACTGATACAGTTAATAAATTTTCTGTACTTTTGAGGATATTCATATTTAAAAAGAAATCAGCTCTCAAGATAACCCATATGAATAAGTGCACAAGGCAGAAGTGTTTGGAGGACCAAAATAAAGGATTCTAGTCCTACTTGTGGTGATAGGAACAATCCAGAAAACAGTCATCTAAGCCACGAAACAGACTTAGAATTTGTAAGATGAGAGAAACGGATGAGGGCCTGATAGAAAGGCATTAACTGGAAGAGGCACATAACATCAAGTGCCCATTGCCATCACATGCTACAAAACAACCAACCACAAATCACAGTGGTATAAAGCAGCATTTATTCAGTTCAATAGTCTAGTGGGTTGACTGAGTAGTTCTGCTGGTCTGGACCAGATGGCTGATTTTAGCTATGCTCACTTAAAGCAACCTGCATTCTAGCATCTGGAGTGATCCCCAAGAATGGACCTCAGCTTTGATGGATTGGCTTTGTTCCATACAATCTCTAATCCTCCAAGAGACTAGCCTGAATATGTTGCATTGGCAAAGGCAAAGGAGCAAGAGAAGAAACACAGACATTCAAGTACCTCGCAATGCCCACTGGCCAAAGCAAGACACATAGCCAACCCCAGAGCAGAGTGGGAAGAGCCTGTAGTGCCACAGAGCCAAGGCCAGGGAGGTCACTAAACAGGGCCATCAATGGACTCAATCCACCATGATAGCGCCCACGATACTAACATCAGTCAAGCAGAAGAGGAAAGGAGAAAAAACTGAACACAGGGAGTAAGTTGAAAAAATGACCAAGATCACTCAGAGACCCTCAAGAAACCCCTGAGTAAGTATGAAAAACATAATGACATGGTTCCTGCAGAAGCATCAGCAGAAGCAGAGAAACACTGAGCTTCACTGTTGCAGTCCTACTCGTATCCTGTCTGGGTGACGGAAAACAGCAGCGACACTTCTTAGTCCTCCAAAAAGTGGAAGCCCAACTATCTCCCCACTTCCTGGTATTACGTCAGAATATTCACCAAAGTTACCCAGAAACATTAAGCATCTGCACCAGTGACCAACATCAACGCTTCCAGCCTATGGCAGGTGTAGAGTCAGAGAAAGGTTAAAGACACTCAGCTAGTTCTTTCTTCTCTTCCCCTTTTGGCCACTCCTACAACTCACTCCAGTGTTCTTGCCTGGAGAATCCCTGGGATGGCGGAGCCTAATGGGCTGCCGTCTATGGGGTCGCACAGAGTCGGACACGACTGAAGTGACTTAGCAGCAGCACAACTCTTTCGCTAGGTGTTAAGAAAACACAGCCAGAGAAGGCAATGGCAGCCCACTCCAGTACTCTTGCCTGGAAAATCCCAGGGACAGAGAAGGCTAGGGGCTGCTGTCTATGGGGTCGCACAGAGTTGGACACAACTGAAGCAACTTAGCAGCAGCAGCAGCAAAAAAACAGCACGTGGGGAAAGCCCACTACAAGACACTCCAGTGAAAAGTCTGCCTGGCAATTTGTTTTTTAAAAAAATAAAGCAATATCAAACTCAGAGGGCCTACAAGCCTTGTTTACGCTCCCACAAGGGATATCAGTTCAGTTCAGTCGCTCAGTCATGTCCAACTCTTTGCCACCCTGTGAATAGCAGCACGCCAGGCCTCCCTGTCCATCACCAACTCCCAGAGTTTACTCAAAGCCATCTGCATTGAGTTGGTGATGCCATCCAGCCATCTCATCCTCTGTCATCCCCTTCTCCTCCTGCCCCGAATCCCTCCCAGCATCAGGGTCTTTTCCAGTGAGTCAACTCTTCGCATGAGGTGGCCAAAGTACTGGAGTTCAGTATCAACATCAGTCCTTCTAAAGAAATCCCAGGCTAATCTCCTTCAGAATGGACTGGTTGGATCTCCTGCAGTTCAAGGGACACTCAAGAGTCTTCTCCAACACTACAGTTCAAAAGCATCAATTCTTCGGCACTCAGCTTTGTTCTCAGTCCGACTCTCACATCCATACATGACTACTGGAAAAGCCATAGGCTTGACTAGTCGGACCTTTGTTGGCAAAGTAATATCTCAGCTTTTGAATATGCTATCTGGGTTGGTCATAACTTTCCTTCCAAGGAGCAAGCATCTTTTAATTTCTGATGGCTGCAATTGCCATCTGCAGTGATTTTGAGCCCAAAAATAAAGTCTGGCACTGTTTCCCCATCTATTTCCCATGGAGTGATGGGACCAGATGCCATGGGATATGGATGACAATTATTATTTTAACTAATGATGATATTCAGAAGTAGCTCACCCTGTCTTAAGAAATTCCTCTGAGAAATTTTTCCACCTAACAAGTCCCTCCCTCTTTTACAAGAAAAGAAATCTGGCTCCTTGCTTTCAGACACATAATTTGACCTACTGGAATTCTGGTGAGAGATAGAGCTGACTGGTTTGTAGAGGCAGAATAACTCAGAACAATTTTAGTTATGAAATTTCCCAGGGAAGCATAGAGACAGGATTCCCTAAATGAATTACTTACTGAAAACTTATTTGCTACATTTGGTGTTTGGTGGGAATGGCACAGAAAAACAAAAACAATAGATACCTACTTTTATTGATAAAATAGAATTCCCATCTAAAGCCTGAGACTAGCCTAGACCCCCATTCTCATACCTTTGTCCACATATACCCTAACTCTCAGAAGTGACTGACTTGCTCTATACCATATTTATTCTATTGATTCTATACTACATGTATGGACTTCCTAGTGAAACATATCAGATCAATCAATCTTTCTTTTGTAAGTTAAGACTCTCCAATGCATAAAATAAAAATTTTCCTTCTCTGTCTCTCCATTTCATACTTCCATAAAAATTGGTAAGAGTTAGTGACAACCAACAATATTTATCAAGCAACTAGTTCTGCCCTCACTGACCAATTGAGATTAATGTAACTAATGTGTTAAGTAAATCTCTATGATGCAATTTATTTCTAGCTCCTCCATGATGGCTAATCTCTATTACATTACAGACTCTTGAGGAGATGCAGTCACTTTGATCCATCTGATGGAATAAAAGATCCACTTATTCATACAGGTTGACCTGTTTTGCAAACAGTATCCATAATAAGGCATATTTGGGGGGGATTAATATGCATAAGGGGCTTCCCAGGTGGCTCAGTGGTAAGAGAATTCACCTGCCAATGCAGGGGATATGGGTTCTATCATTGAGACAAGAAGATCTCCTGGAGAAGGAAATAACAATGCACTCCCATAGTCCTGCCTGAAAAGTACCATGGACAGAGGATCCTGGCAGGCTACAGCCCATGGGGTCACAAAAGAGTCGGATATGACTTAGTGATGAAAACAGCAGCAGCAATTTATGGAAAGCAAGCAAACCTTGTGTGCAGCTTAATTGACTTTACACATGCCCACATGTGCCCATCATGTATACATGTGCCCACATGTATAGAGCATAAAAATTGTTCAGCATCTCAGAAATCATCCTGACAACCACCTCTATTAATATTCCCCAAGAGCAAATACTGTTCTGCCCTCTATCATGGTATATTAGTTTCACCCAATTTGACATCTTTTATATAGCATCCATATCTCTACTTAACATATTCAATCTTTCCTCTATCTTCTTGAGCATATGGAATACGGTTATAATAGTTTTCATTTTTGTCTACTAATTCTATCATCTGTGTCATTTCTCAATCAGCTTCACCTGATTGATTTTTCTTCTCATTATAGGTTATATTTTCCTACTTTTTGCATGCCTGATAAGTTTTCATTAGATGCTTGATAATTGTGAATATATTCTTTGCAGTAGAAGATGATGAAACTCTATACAGTAAACAAAAACAAGACCTAGAGCTGACTGTGGCTCTGACCACAAACACGTTATTGCAAAATTTAGACATAAAGAAAGTAGGCAAAATGACTAGACCATTCAGGTATGACCTAAATCAAATCACTTATGATTAAACAGTAGAAGTGACAAATAGATTCAAGGGATTAGATCTGATAGACAGAGTCCCTGAAGAATTATGGGCAGAAGTTCATGCATTATACAGGAGGCAGTGATCAAGATCATCCCCGAGGGGGAAAAAAATGCAAAAGGCAAAATGGTTAGCTGAGGAGGCCTTACAAATAGCTGAGAAAAGAAGAGAAGTGAAAGGCAAAGGAGAAAAGGAAAGATATACCCATCTGAATGCAGAGTTCCAAAGAATAGCAAGAAGAGAAAACAAAGCCTTCCTCAGCGACCAACACAAAGAAATGGAGGAAAACAATAGAATGGAAAAGACTTGAGATCTCTTCAAGAAAATTAGAGACAACAAGGAAACATCTTATGCAAATATGGGCACAATAAAGGACAGAAATGGCATGGACCTAACAGAAGAAGATGATATTAAGAAGAGGTGGCAAGAATACACAGAAGGACTATACAAGAAAGACCTTCATGATCCAGATAACCAGATGGTGTGATCACTCACCTAGAGCCAGGCATCTTCAAGTGTGAAGTCAAGTGGGCCTTAGGAAGCATCACTACGAACAAAGCTAGTGGAGGGGATGGAATTCCAGTGAAGCTGTTTCAAATCCTCAAAGATCATGCTGTGAAAGTGCTACACTCAATATGCCAGCAAATTTGGAAAACTCAGCAGTGGCCACAGGACTGGAAAAGGTCAGTTTTCATTCCAATCCCAAAGAAAGGCGATGCCAAAGAATGTTCATACTGCACAATTGCACTTATCTCACATGCTAGCAAAGTAATGCTCAAAATTCTCCAAGCCAGGCTTCAGCAATACATGAACCAAGAACTACCAGACGTTCAAGCTGGATTTAGAAGAGGCAGAGGAACCAGAGATCAAATTGCCAACATCCGTTGGATCACTGAAAAAGCAAGAGAGTTCCAGTAAAACATCTATTTCTGCTTTATTGACTATGCCAAAGCCTTTGACTGTGTGGATCCAACAAACTCTGGAAAATTCTAAAAGAGATGGGAATACCAAACCACCTGACCTGCCTCGAGAGAAATATGCATGCAGGCGAAGAAGCAACAGTTAGAACTGGATTTGGAACAACATTACTGGTTTCAAATCAGGAAAGGAGTACATCAAGGCTGTATATTGTCATCCTGCTTATTTAATTTCTATGCAGAGTACATCACGTGAAATGCTGGACCTGAAGCACAAGCTGGAATCAAGATTGCTGGGAGAAATATCAATAACCTCAGATATGCAGATGACACCATCCTCATGGCAGAAAGCAAAGAGGAACTAAAGAGCCTCTTGATTAAAGTGAAAGAGGAGAGTGAAAAAAGTTGGCTTAAAGCTCAACATTCAAAAAACTAAGATCATGGTATCTGGTCCCATCACTTCATTGCAAATAGATGGGGAAACAGTGAGAGATTTTATTTTGGGGGCAGGGGGTGCTCCAAAATCACTGCAGATGGTGACTGCAGCCAAGAAATTCAAAGATGCTTGCTCCTTGGAAGAAAAGTTATAGCCAACCTAGACAGCATATTAAAAAGCAGAGACGTTTCTTTGCCAAAAAGGTCCATCTAGTCAAAGCTATGGTTTTTCCAGGGGTCATCTATGGACGTGAGGGATGGACTATAAAGAAAGCTGAGCAATGAATAATGATACTTTTGAACTGTGGTGTTGGAGAAGACTCTTGAGAATCCCTTGGACTGCAAGGAGATGAAAGCAGTCCATCCTAAAGGAAATCAGTCCTGAATATTCATTGGAAGGACTGATGGTGAAGCTAAAACTCCAATACTTTGGCCACCTGCTGCAAAGAACTAACTCATTAGAAAAGACCCTGATGCTGGGAAAGATTGAAGGCAGGAGGAAAAGGGGATGACAGAGGATGAGATGGCTGGATGGCATCACCAACTCAATGGATATGAGTTTGAGTAAACTCTGGAAGTTGGTGATGGACAGGGAGGCCTGGCATGCTGCAGTCCATGGGGTTGCAAAGAGTTGGACATGACTGAGCAACTGAACTGAATTGAGGGCACTCAACTGGGCTTCCCTAGGGCCTCAAATGGTAAAGAATCCACTTGCAATGCAGGAGACCTGAGTTCGATGCCTGGGTTGGGAAGATCCCCTGGAGGGAGGGCAAGGCAACCACTCCAGTATCCTTGCCTAGATAATCCCCATGGACAGAGCAGCTACAGGCTGGTGGGCTGTACAGCTGCTGTCATGGCCTGGCAGGCCTCAGTCCATGGGGTTGCAAAGAGTCAAGACACGACTGAGCGACTAAGCACCGCACAGAGCACTGTTTAATCTGGGGCTGCTTTTTCTCAACTCTTGAGTTCTGTGTTTGTACTCTACCCAGTCAATGCCCTATAAATTATGAGATCTTTTACATTCTGGGGTGGTGTTCACAGGAACTATTCCCACTAACCCTTGTTAGGTGGTTTTTCCTTATGTATAAGCACTAATTAGTACTCAGCTACAGACTCGATGGAGACTCTGAAAAAATCTGTGGATTTCTTTCTCAGCCCAGCCCTCTACTTCTCATACTCCGCCTGAGAGCTCACACTACCTTGATAGTGCAGATTCTCAGCTCCAGATGCTCTTCTAGACACTACTGGCTTCACCTGCAGTTCTTGCTCCCAGCGCTGCATCTCAAGACTTCCTGTGGGAGGCTGAGCCTCACCTCTTTTCTTTCCCACCTCTCACAGATCACTGTCCTTTGCTGCTTGTTGCGTAACATCTTGAAAACCATTTTTTCCCATGTTTTGTCTGGATTTTAGCTGTTTCAGACAGGAGAGTAAATCTAGCCATTGTTACTCCATCTTAGCCAAGTGTGAGAACTTGTTTTGTCTATTATCGAGCTTCGTTTTACAGGCAATCATGCTGCACATTCTCTTCTGCGTCTGACTTCACTGACTCAGCATTATGCCTGACCCATCCATGCTGTTGCATGTATCGGTAGTTTCTTTTCTCTTTAGTGTACCTACCAATAATATTTTAAAGCTGGTATTGAAATTGATGCCCCCACCCCCAACAGATGGCTCAAGTGGTTAAAGAGTCCACTTGCAAAGCAGGAGATGCCGGAGACCCAGGTTCGATTCCTGGGTCGGGAAGATCCCTGGAGAGGAAATGGCAACCCACTCCAGTATTCTTGCCTGGAGAATCACATAGACAGAGGAGCCTGGTGGGCTACAGTCCATAGGGTCACAAAGAGTCCAGATAAGACTGGGCACATGCGCATACATTCCAGGGCTTTTTAAAAGTATGTAAACTAACATACTTAGCCTTGTGTTAAGAAATCATGGATGTGAACTCCAGGTTTGACATTGAATAGCTATGTTCCCTTGAACATGTCACTTGGCTTCCCCAAAGCTGTGGGCCCGATAATGATTTAGTTCAAGTGTTTTATAAAGTGCTCTAAAATATAAAGTGATTTAATTTAGAATCATAGAGCACATAGAATCAATGTTTCCTAAGTGTTTTCTTTACAACAAAGTGATAACTCGGTATCTACCAAAACGATTGCAATTCTCATAGAATGCTTCACTGAGTGGGAAGTGGAAATAAGTACTTTCCAAATATACACTAGGAAAGTCTTTAAGGAATACTGATTCCATGGAGTAGCTCAGATATTACTACTCGGTTATCACACGTGGTTAAGAGACTTAGTTTGACCATGGTGATAAAATCAGGGTAAAAAAGAGTATGCTATATTATGAATACCTTTCAAAATCAGAAGCACATTGAGTAAGCACAACAGATTGATTTTCAGTGATGATTGGGCATCAAAGGGCACCAAAAATAAAAACTTATGCATTTTCCTATTTGCATATAACTTCTCTTGTATTAATGAGGTGAGAAATTCCATTTTTAAAGAGATGTGTGTGCTATGATAATGTGGTTACAATGACACTGAGCTCAGTTAGCGATGAATACACTGCAGGAGTTTATTCTGAAAATATAAACTCAGTTTCTCTCAAGGCTTAGAGTTTTTCTTTTTTCCCTTAAGTGCCTGAACATTAATTATTCCAATATCAAATCACATACTTTTGTGAGTCTGAGGACAAACTACTCCCAAACAAAACAAATGTTTTAAGAGAATTTCTGATTCATTGTATCCTATAAAATAAATATAGTGTGTCTTGGCTTCTCTTGTCAGTGAGGACTCCTCAGAATTTTCAAAGACATTGGTCTTCTAAAAGAAGCATACTGCTCATCTAACACTGTCAGCTTTTCCAACTGGTAGCCAAGGTGGATGAACCATAGTTTTTGTTTTGTTTTGTTTTTAGAGTGATGGCTAATTTGGTAAAGTGGAGTTAGACTGCTTGCTTCTGCCACCTGTTAGTTATGTGTCGCTGGGAAAGTTATTCAACCTCCGAGTTTGTTTTCCATTTGAAACAGCAGTAGCCTTATCTACTAACAGATAAAATTTTGTATATAAGGCCTCTTGTACCACACCTATCACATAGAGCTCAGTATTAGCTGTGCTTGTTATCAGTCAACTTGCTTGGTCCTCCTTTCAAGGCTGCTCCCCCAACTACTGTAGCCAAGAAGGGGATCTCACTGATCCCCAGGTAACACCAGCTGCTCACCCTTATGTACAACACACGCTGAAAGGCTACTCAGAATGACAGTCTTCCTTTCAACAAAATATTCCTGGTTCTGAATTTTGTATATTGCTGTGTGGTTTCTTCTGTAACCTATTTGCCCTGGCTTGTTTACTTTCTTGAGTGTTCTAACACTATATAAATTTATAAAGCGGATTCTGAAATCCAGCGGCCTGGGTTTGATCAACATCTACCACTGACCATCATCCATCCATGGGACTTGGACAAGTTAGCTACTTAACTTTTCTAACCCTGTTTCCCCATCTGTAAAATGGGGATAATATAAGCACCATGTTAGGTTACTGTGAAGACTAAGATCTTGCAGACAGTGGAGACTTAGCATGAAGACGACACTCAAGAAGCATTCATTAAATAGTATCTTCGGTTAATAGTTACAATAGAAGATCCTCTTTTTTTTAATTAAATTTATTTATTTTTTTAATTGCAATACTGTATTTGTTTTGCCATACATTGACACAAATCAGCCATAGGTGAACACAATCTCCCAATGCCGAAGCCCCCTCCACCTCCCATCCCAAGACCCTCTTTAATAATAATCACAGATAGAATTGGTCTATTATCTACTGCTAGTGACTGAGCAACAGAAAGCACACACGTGTGCACACATACACACACAACAGGTAAATCTCCTTCAAGGTAGCAGAAACAGAAGCCCAGTAACCAAGATAATGTGCTCCTTGTTACCTTTCACCACTCAAAACATCCTGATCCTCTTGGGTGTATGAAGACAATCCCCTTCTACTGACGATAGCTTCTGTTAGGTCAGTATGGATACTATATTTATATACATAGATATACCTATCTAGGTGTATCTAAAGATGTACACGGTGGTGGAGATGGGAAAATTGTAACAAGTCAATGAGATGAACAGAGTCTGTCCCGAAATGGTGACTGTTCCTATAAAATGTTAACTCTGTCTAACCTAAAACTGTTAGGTCCTCTGTCTAACCTAACTCTGTTCAGCTGGGGATGAATTTAAGGCTAGCTTTTCTTTGTAGAGGTATCAAAAACATTGAAAAACTCTTCCCAACATCCAGCTTTGACATCAATAAATGAAACCAACTCAGGAAAAATTCCAGTACACCCTACTTAGGTTCTTCTGCTGAGGTTCCATCCCCAGAGGCTTCCTAGAAAGGTAGGAACTGCTTTGGTATTTTAAAATTAGCTTTGTCAGATGGTGATGAGTAAAGTCCCCTGGTGGCCTCTGGTCCTGGTACCCCATTAATCTTTGTGCTTATCCATAACATAGATCCATTACTCTCTTCCAGAATAATTAGATGAGCATCATTGGCCTTAGTTTTTAAAAGAGATCCAGAGCAGCCTGAAGGGTGACCGTGATGATTCATCCTCACCCACGGACCCTGTGTGGTTCAAGCTTTGGGGAAGCAGGATGACAGGGGCATCTTCTATTCAGATTAGCTTTCCTTCCCTGTGGCCCCCATCACTCACTCTCATGTAAATGGACTTGTGGGTGGGAGACAGTAAACTCAAAGCCTGGAGGGAGATGTGCAGTTCCCTGCCTTCCTGACTCTGGCAGAGACCTCGCACTTGCCAAGGGCTCTCCACATCATCACCCAGGTACCACCCACCTCCTCCACCGTTAGTACGTTTAAAGCCCTTATGAAAAAACTAACTGTATGCAGGAAGCAGAAATTCTCTTTCAAGAAATCTCTTTGAGGACTCTGCTGTGCTTGGGTTGGGTGCCAAACATGGGTCTGGGTAAACGGCCCTCTTTACCTGGCTTTGCCCTCTCACTACCTCACTATCATCCTGTCATCAAGCTAGTCTTAAATTGAGCCAGATTTGTATTCTCTCCCTCTCAGCCATATTCCCATATACCACATGGAGCTAAGGGATGCATGTGTTTATATTTTCTTAAGAATTTTAAACTTTTATTAAAAATAAGTTATTTGAATATTGGATTTCTTGTTTTGCACAGACATTGACAAGGAAATAAGACAAAGGCAGGCCGAATTGTTAAAACCATTTCCTAAAGCCAGTCCAGTGGCAAGAGATAGTAAGGGCATTTTGAGAATTTCCTGGATATACAAGTGAAAGACGGGTGTTGTCTCATATAAAAAGAGAGGACAAGATAAAATGGCATATGGAGAATAAAAGAGGAAGACTCATTACTCAGTCATTCACCTTAATTCTGTCATTTCTGAACATAAGTTGGACTGTTTGGGAAAGAAACCATTTGTGTGACCATTTTGCTCCAGGCCACCCACACATTTTATCTTCCACTCGACTCCCCTAAATGGCCAGAGACATACTTAACATTCTTGGCAATTGAAACAAATGACAGGTTAGCTGTTTGGGGAATAAGAACTTAGAAAAATTGTCCCAAAGTTACAAAAACATTCATACTCTCTGACCCAGAAATCTAACCCAAGGAATATACTCAAATGAAAGGAGAACTATATACAAAAGGCTTCTTTTTGTAATATTTGTAAAAGCATAATTAAAAGAACAGATAAACAATGGAAGAAACCAAACTATGTTGGCTTATGAAATCAGTCGGCTATTATACAGCCTTTGGAAACAGTCATTAAGGGCCGATAATAATGCAGACAATGTTCAATGCAATCTTTTCAATATTTGCATCCACACTCTGATTATAACGACTTAAGAACCACACCTACATGTGATCAAGTATCAGGAAAGACTATGGAAAATGAAAATGGAAACCTTTTCATGAGTGGAGAGGAAAAATGACAGATTGCTCTTTCCAAAAGAAAGGAAACTACTTATCTCTAAATGCGGTTACCAATGAACAACATTTGAAAGGAGCCATCACAAGAGCTCTTCTTTGAAGAGGAAAAAGGAAATATTGGGGGAAGGATGAAGCGAAGACTTTATACTTTTGAGTTTCCTCTGGAGCTCCAGAGAAGGATAAACACTCTTGAGAAAGGGCCAGCCAAAAGGTGGTGGGAACCACAGTGGTCCTCCCGAGGGCAGCTGCCTGCCTGGTTCAGTAAGAGCGGAGTTCACCTCAATGTCAACCAAGCATCTGAGCACCAAGAACATTCCAACCAAAGAGACCAGAGCAACCTGCACCTTGAAGGGTTGTCCCAGGATGCACTTGGTCCCAAACATGCAAAGACATTTAAAGAAGGCATCGGGATCATGAGGAGATCAGAGAAGCTGTCCAATAGGGTGGAGAAAGCACAGAAAGGCAGGGATAGCTAAACTGAGTTTTCCTTTGCAAAAAAACAGTGCAGAGGATCCACGATTGCAGCCTGCGAAGAACATGAAAGACAGTGCAAGAGAGCCAGAGGGAGCCATCCTGTGACTGACCTTCCCAGGAGAGGATCAAACGGAGGAAGCGCAGAATGCACAACAGGCTGCCCCTAACCTCCAAGCTCACGTCCCTCACGTCGCCTGGCTCTGCAGTCCCATGCCTGTATACACGCTGCCATATGACTGATTGTTTTAGCAGAAACAAGAGCTGTGGCTTAGACAGGGAGCAATCAGAGGCGCAAAGGTGGCTAACTAGATACCTATCAACATCATTTTCTCATGTTTAAAGAAGAAGAAACTAAGGCACAGAAAGGGAAATTGCCCTGTGAGGAAGGAAACTTCTCACTAAAGCTGACTGGCCAGGCCTGAGGGGCACAGCCCAGTAGCCACGAGTCTCCGGCAGGGGACTAGGGACAATGTGATAGATTCCAGCAGTCTAGCTAGATTTCCTGATTTCACTGCCATGCTTTACTTTAGGGAGGAAACAGAAAAGGGCTCATTTCCTTATCAAGAGGTCCAAATATAAAGGGACTGTGGAGATCTTTGTCCTCTCCCTTTCCTTGTGTGTTCATTGCAGCTTCACAGTTCCCAGGAGCCTCCCAGAGCTTTGATGCTGGGAGGAAAGCCACAATGCAGCAGATGGGAGCAAGGGGGAGCACAGAGGCCGGGGACACAGAGAGCTGAAAGGACAGGGCCCTCTGGATAACGCAAACCAGGCGACCCACTCTCACCCAGTGCCCCGCAGCAGAGGCAAGAAAGGACCAAGGTTCTGAATTTCAGGGAGACTCCGACCTCAAGCCTTCTCTCAGGGAGATGGAACAGGTAGTGCAAGCACGAGAAGCAGAGCTCTATCCAGAGTAGTCAGGGGACAGCCTCAGAATAGGCAATTCCTCTCATTCAGCAACCCTGGACGTACCACTGCAGACGCAAAATCACCAGTGGTGAGATCAGGATGGGAACTCCCAAATTGCAACGCCTCTTGGCACTCCCTAAAACGAAATTTTTTTAATTTCAGTTCTTAGAGATCCTGAGGGTAAAAATAAGATAATAGCCAAGCCACTCAGTGCTGACCAGAATTCAGGACCAGGCTAGAAAGGAGAAGAGTCCTAGGCTTCAGAAAGCTTTTCTTTTCCTCACAGAAGTCTTGAGGTTCACCTTCAACCTGTCTCTCAAAAATGGGGCTGTACTTGTGTTTGCACATCCGCAAATAAAGAGGAGGGAAAATTTAACAGATACAGAAAAGACTGTGGCAACTGACTTAACTTTGAAGACACTGTGGTGGCCATCATCTGATTTCCCAGCATCAGTGTGCCCACCACAGATTTCTGGACCAATAATGACAACTGAAAGCTATTAAATAAGAAGCAACCAGAGGATCACCATCACTTGATAATGTGCCAAAGAGATCCACGGCCAGCACCCCCAATTCTCTCATCCTTGGTGAGAATCATCCTCTTAGCAGGACCTGAAGACCTCTGTTCTCCAACCTAGAGCCCTTCTGGAGCACAAAACACGAGGTAAGACAGGGCTTAGCTAGGTAGGATACCAGTTTGGCATGTATCAGGACAAAGGGCACCATCAAGGTCAAGAGCAAGGTCAAGACAAGTAGAACAGCTCCATCCAAGAGACCAGTTCCTGGGACAGTCTTAAAGAAGTGTCCCTACTGTGGGCTTGAACCAAGGCTGAATAGCTGCGGGAGCTCTGAGACCAAGGGTGGATTGTCAAAACCAGCCATTCCAGTCCCTGCAACACCCGTATCCAATGCAAGAGCAGCACCAATGATGCCAGGACTGAAATATCTCCATTCAGACCACTGACTGCCCTCACCAAAGGTCGGAAGAGCAGATCATCCTGTAGAGACGCAAACCCCCAAGAAGGTCTTCTCTTATAGAAACCACGATCACTTTCTCCATCCCCACAGTTGAGGGCCCACGCACTTGGTGGGTGAGACAGAAAGGCGCCAGGTGCAGGGAGGACTCTTCACACAGACGCACGGACCCCTTGGTGGAGCAAGCAAGGAAGTCCATCAGCAGGAGGCTCCAGCAAGGAGCTGTCTCCAATGTCTAGGCCAATGAGAACAAGTCTACCCAACTTCAGAAAAAGCAGACTCACAGTCTGGTCTGGACTCAAAGAGACCTGTGATTTCCTTTATAATCACAGAGGGTGCACCCCAAGACAAACATCCCATAAATGGATCGGAACTGTCTCTGGGGACTTGGTTTCTGTCTTTGTAACCTGAGGAGACAGGATACTAGCAGGAAATAGAAAAAGAAGTATCCACAGGTATCCAGGCAAGATGCAGCATTGTTTTCTTCCCAGCATCCTCTCATGCCATCTCTGGTATATATTGCAGTCACCACACAGAGCATATTATTGAACAAGTGAAATTCACACTAAGTTGACTCTGATTTCCAATATCCCCTGCAAGATGAGAGAAACCAGATCCTAGGAGAGAGGGCAAAGACTTGGAGGGGAGTGGGGGGCACATCCTGGAGCATTTCAAAGCAGAACAGAATATAGGTTCAAAAATAACTAAGATCTAGGCATAGGAGTGGAGAAGGAAATGGCAACCCACTCCGGTATTCTGGCCTGGAGAATCCCATGGACAGAGAAGCCTGGTGGGCTGCTATCCATGGGTCACACAGAGTCAGACACAACTGAAGGGACTTAGCATGCATGCTTGCATTGGAGAAGGAAATGGCAACCCACTTCAGTATTCTTGCTTGGAGAATCCCAGGGACTGGGAGGCCTGGTAGGCTGCCGTCTATGGGGTCACCCAGAGTTGGACATGACTGAAGCAACTTAGCAGCAACAGGCACAGAGACTTCAGGGCCCAAGAAAACCATCCAATTAGTTGGATCCATTTGCAAACCCTTTTGGCTTTGAGGGCCCTGAGCAAGTTCCTCTTATTTCTCTTCCTACCAGGCCCAGCTCCACAGAACAGGGCATATCTGAAGTGTGGTTCATATTAATATCTCAAACAGCCTCTAAAGTGGCAAGAACCCACAGGAATGCTTCTTGGGTCTTAGTCTCAGGAAGGACTACACTGATCCTTAGACACGGTAATGATCACATGTCCCTCTTTCAAGAGGGAATATTTAATACGTAGTGCTAAGCTCATGGCTCCCTTCTACCAAAAATATAATGCTGTGGTAGCAGTCCTTGGCTTTGAGTTACTAGGACCTTCCTTTCCCTTTTGGCACCGTTCTTTACCTATTTTTGTTTTAATTTCCCATATCTCATTCTATTAGACTATCTCCTTTCTGTGTGACATTTTAAATTCTTTTTTGGAACAAAGCAATGTTTTGTTTTGTTTTTAAATAAGTCATTAATTACTGGATGCTTGGGGCTGGTGCACTGAGATGACCCAGAGGGATGGAGGAGGGAGGGGGCGTCAGGATGGGGAACTTATGTATACCTGTGGTGGATTCATGTTGATGTATGGCAAAACCAATATAAAATTGTAATTAACCTCCAATTAAAATACATTTAAAACAAAAAAATAAAATAAGTCATTAAGTCCAGCGTGCAGTGTGGAAGGCCCTGTCCCATGCACCATCTTCGTTCCAGTGATGTGGGGCTCATTGTCTGCTCTCTACAAGAGCCTCCTGTTTCTGTTAGCCGTGGCTGAGATAACCCGCCCTATTCCCCTCACAAACTCAATCCCTGATTCTCTTAAGTCTATTTCCAACCTTCAGCAGAATGGGCTCAAAACTAGGTAGCCAAGAAGAAGGTCAGATACGTGATGGACCTTGAAGAGTTCTGGGTAGCTGAGGGGCAGTGACTGCAGAAGGACATGTGGAAGTTAGCCTAGGGTGGAAAGAAAGAGCATTCTTGAGAAAGGGAAGAGGGCACAAAGATTGGGAGTCACTGTATGGTTAAGCATGGATTCAAAGTTTATGGAAAGAGGAGTGATGGGACAAGAGCTAAGCAAGGAGAGCTGTGTAGCTCACATCACAATGCCATCTCAGCGCTAAGAGCTTCAGACTTTTTCTCTTATAAGCCATAGGGAGCCAGGGAAGGATTCGAAGCAGAGAAATACCTGAATCACATCTGCACTTAGGAAAATGACTTGGACAGGGTGCGAATGATGACGATTTGGAGTAGGGGCTGGAATCTAAGTCATCTGGACAAGACTCAGGCAAGGCCTAAATTAAGGCAGTGGGAGGCTGAGTAAATGCCAGAGGTGTCTGTGACACAGACTGGCAAAACTTGATAATCACAGTGAAGCAGAGGTACTGATCTGACTCTCGGGACAGACTCGGGTCACTCCAGCTTCAGGAACGTATCAAGATGGTGCTGTCACTCACAACAGGCAGTGAGTCATGTTGAGCAGAGGGTGGATGGCTCAGGATACTGAATGCAGACAGGTTAGTCGAGGTGTCTAGGGTACATTTATGGAGAATAATAGGACAGGATTTCAAACACTGAGAGGAGTGTAGCACGTGTACGGAAACTCTGGAGAAATACCATTTTACAAAGAGAGAGGACAAGGGTGGAAGATAGATGTTAACAAGGACTGACTCCTGTGTCCGTGTTCTTTTTGCTTATCTCTATTTCCTGATCTCTCCAGAATGGTGTTCTATCTTCTTATAAAAGAAAATCACAACTTTGCATTTTAAAAGCAAAAAGATTCATGCTCGTTTCTCTTCAAATAGAATCTTCAGCCTTTTAAAGACAAAAAAAAAAAAAAAAATGTCATACCCCAATCTAAAGAAACAGACTTGAAGACACGGAGCACACAGTATGGAAACCATCACCGTTGTGTGTAAAACAAGGCAGAAAGGGCGTACAGGGAGAAGTGAGAGCTGTGAATGGATCTGCAGGCCACAGGAGGGACTGGGCAGGAGGCGGAACCTGAAAGCAAGTCTGAAAGAAAGCAGTGCCCCAGAAGCCAGTGTGCTACAAAGCTCTGATACTGTAGTTTCTAAGTTCTTCATGGAGGGACAGTCTCTTATTCATATTTGAACTCCATCCCACTGGCAGTCTGCCATCTCCCAGCCAGAAGCTACAGAGTAATGGCTCAATGTGAAAGTGTAGTTGCTCAGTCATGTCCAAGTCTTTATGACCCCATGGACTGTAGCCTACCAGGCTCTTCCGTCCGTGGGATTTTCCAGGCTAGAATACTAGAGTGGGGTGCCATTTCCTTCTCCAGGGGATCTTCCCAACCCAGGGATTGAACCCAGGTCTCCCGGATTGTAGGCAGACGTTTTATCATCTGAGCCACTAGGGAAAATCGTTATGGTTAGCCCAATGAGCACTTACAAATAAATGTGATCTGAATTCCCTCTTCGCCTCTATTATTTGGACTCCTGCGGCATACGCTCTCTGGGACATTTTCTCTTAGAATATAATTAGAAAGGGTTTGCAGAGCTCGTAGAAAGAGAAGAAAAACTCCTCACTCAGAACACTTATTCTCCCTGAGAGAGAACATTTCATAAACTTAAGGCAAACCCCATCTCATAGGTTTGCAACTGTGGTGGTCAAATACTAGAGCAGCAACACTGAGGTCCAAAGAGTTTAAGAAGCCAGCATCACTTTCCTTGCACAAGCAGCCATAAACAGAAAAGGGCCACATATCTGATCATTAATACTCACAACCCCTCAGCAGCATCCCTGAAATTGATCCCAGGTGCAGCTGATTATACAGAAGTATACAAATTGTATTCAGGTATGAAAATTACATAAATATCTCATCCACTTATGAAGGAAGCAGGAAGAGAACATGAAAAAAATAAAAAGATTCTTGGGCTTCTTGGATTTATCTTTTCACTCATAAAATAGATGTATTGTTGCAATTAAAATAGACTTCTTGTTGCAATCTTGATGCAATAAGCATTTTAAAATGCAAAAGCACACCAGCTGAAGGAGGGTCACTGCACCTGAGTTAAGTCTAAACTCCCAGGAGGCACAAGTGAATAGGAAGAGCATCTGAACTGTGACACACAGAATGAGGCTCAAAGGAATAGAGAGAAGATGGAGAAAAGAAGTCAAAGATCTTTCTTTCCCTAATTCCAGGAGGTTATTCACGTGCATATTCAGCAGTGCCTCAGAACATCAAAGTCTTCTCCCTAGGACACTTTCCCACAGGTAAAAGGGAACCTCACCCCCATCCTGAACATGAGAAATCAATTTTTTTTTTCAACTGAAGGAAGCCACAGAATCCTCAGGATCCACCAATGAGGACAGAGAATCTTACGGAAGCCATGGTGAACCTCACAATGGAATGAGCTTTGAGAAGCTCCCCTGCCAAATTATTCCCGTGGAGACTGCTAAACTCGCGTGGCAAGCAAACAATCATTCTGGTTAGAGGCAGACCATTACCAGCCAATTGTCTGAAAGTCAAGAACACACCAGCTCTAGGGACAAGAGGACCCTCACATGAGGAGACTTCCCAGAAGTCATTCATATCATTACCCACAGAGCTTCACCAAGATGAAGAGCCCTGGAAAAGGATGCTACAAGATAAGCTGAGCCACAAGCCAAAAACAGGGAGTTAAGGTATCTTCAGGCCAGAGGGCTAGATCAAGATTCCTGTGAAAAGAGTGATGTAGGGCCATCTTGGCATTTACAGTGGGATGGATGGGGGCTGTGCCTGCCCTTCATGGCCAGCACAGTTCTGTCACCTAAGCAGAAACTAAGGTGCTAGTGCGGCTTCCTTAAAGCCAGTCATGACCAGGAACCACCTGGGAAGCTAACATTGAAATAAATCATCATCTAAGGCTTTCCTTCCTCAAAGGATAAAACCAAGACTCACTGTTGATAGGAAGACAAATCCCTGAAAACTCAAACAACGGAGTAGAGAACCCAAGATGTGGCTTCTCTGTGACAGTGAACACTCTCTGGAGGATCTAGCCAGGGGTGTGGAGTGGAACTGTAAATCTCACTGGCAGGCTCTGGCAGCTCCATGTTTCCTGATCAAAACCTAGGTTTTCACAGGAAATAATACAGAGAACAGATGGATATGAGGCATTTGCCTTAATTAAGAGTCCATGGGATCACTATTCTCTTGGGAGAAAGGGCTTCACTGAAGACTCCGGTCTGTGAGTGGATGCCTATGAGGATCCCAGGGTGAGGGTTAAGTGAGGGTGGGCAAGAGGAAGGATGAGACTACGACAGATAATGCAGAACCCAAGGATACAGGGTCAGTGTGCTTAGAAGGTTCTGCAATTGACAGAGAAGGGAGACGTCAGGGATGGGGAGGTGATCTTGGGGCCAGAATGAAGAATACTGAAGGGCTCCTGTTGAGACTTGCTTTGGCATGAGTTGGGGTAGCCAGCCTCCCAGGGCAGAGACTCCCATAGTAGAAGGTCAAAGACAGGGATCAGACGAGAAAGCCCCCACCTCCCCAACAAGCTCTGAAATTATATAGCATGGGCTGGATCACTTATCCTAAGTGAAATAATTCATGGCATAAGAGGCACTCACAAAATAAGAACAGTTTCATGGGTGCATGAAGAAATCAAATACTTCCTAGTCTCTACCTTGGAAACAGAGAGAGGAGAGAAGGCACCAAGGCTCTCTAGGGAGTTGAATATACCCAGAATTCAAACTGAGAAGAGAAGAGGAATTCATCTTTCTGACCACTACTGCTCCTTGGGTTACGGCCTCTGCAAATCCTTTCTAGCTATATTCCAGGAGGACAAGATCCAGTCCACATTAGGAGTTTAGGAGTCAATCGAGCCCACATGATGAATGGTGGTGTGGTCTCCAACATAGCAGGTCACTCTGTGAGGAGACAACCAGAGACTTGCCTCCCCGTAAAAAGGAAAGTTCCCACCACAAACTTCCTTAAAGCCAGTGAGCCCCACAAGGAAGAGGAAGACATCGAGACAGGAGCACTTGTGAAAACCCAGTTCTGGCCCTGCCAGGCTGCCTTAGACAGTGATCCCCACCCCGCAGGCTCGGCTGCCACTGCGAAGTGCCCTCTTGGCTCCTACTGAGTCAAGGCTTTGCCTTCTCTGTAAACCACTCTGTGAATGGACAGATGAGATGAGCCAGAAAGAAAGACCATCAAGACCAGGAGACCAGGAGGCCCTGGACTGACCGTGGTAAGCAAGCTGGAGTAGGGCAAAGCTAATATCAGGCTTCCCAAGGACAGTGTTCCAGGCTCCCAGGCAGAGACTCCCATAACAGAAGGCCAAAGACAGGGATCAGAGAAAGCCCCCATCTCCCCCAATGAGCTCTAGTTCTAAGGCATGGGCTGAATCACTTATCCTCAGTGAAATTATGAAACGTTGTGCCCATTGCAAAAGAGGCACTCCCAAAATAAAGAACAGTTTCATGGGTGCATGAAGAAATCAAATACTTCCTAGTCTCTACCTTGGAAACTTAGAGAGAGGGAGAAGGCACCAAGGCTCTCAAGGGAGTTGAGCATATACCCAGAATCCAAACCCAGAAGAGAAGAGGAATTCATCTTTCTGACTGCTACTGCTCCTCAAGTTATGGCCTCTGCAAATCCTTTCTAGCTAGACTCCAGGAGGAGAAGACCCAGTCCACATTAGGAGTTTAGGAGTCAGCTGAGGCCACATGATGAAGGGCAGGTGTGGTGGCCTACAATACATCAGGTCACTTTGTGAGGCGATAACCACAGACTTGCCTTCCTGGAAGGCACAAACTTCCTTAAAGCCAGTGAGCCCTACAAGGAAGAGGAAGACATTGAGATAGAAGCATTTATGAAAACCCAGCTCTGGCCCTGCCAGGCTGCCTTAGACAGTGATCCCCACCCTGCAGGCTGCCACTAATAGCTTTCTCCACATGGAAGGCATTTCTGGGGCCCTCTTGGTTCCTAGTGAGTCAGGGCTTTGCCTGCTCTGTAATCCACTCCGTGCATGGACAGATGGGATGAGCCAGAAAGAAAGACCATCAAGGTCAAGATCAGGAGAGCAGGAGGCCCTGGAGTGACCACAGTGAGCGCTTGTTCTCTTGGCATGAGTGAGTGGGGAGAAGGGGACTCCGTCAGAGAATGGACGCCTGGCTTTCTTGGCCTCCTGCTCCAGGGGCCACAGAACAATAAAACTGCCCCCCCACCCACCCCCCACCCCCACCCCACCCCCGCTTCAAATAGGCAGGCCAACCGCACTAAGACTGAAATGCCTCCATATACAGACCACAGCACATCTCTCTAAAGAGGAGGTAAAGGACACGGAGCTCAGAGCACTGTGTGGAGAAGCACATTTCCTCAAGACTTCAGGCACTCCTCTACCTGCTCCTGCTGAAAGTAAGAGCTGAGGACCTCAAGGGCATCGGGGAACCCTCCACAAGGCTCCATGGGCTGTGGGTTTCCCAGGCTTTATTTAAAGTCCTAGCAGTCAGAAGTTCCACTGGGGCTTTCTTCACATCCAGGTTGGTTATTAGTACAGATGGCCTCCCTGCCATCTTAGAGCCAGCTAAGTCTCTTCCCACGTCATGAACACCAGGTAGGGCTCACATATGACTCTGGAAAATACACTCAGATCAGTCTAATAAGGAATCATTTCACAATCAGATCATACATGGGTCTCTGCAGTGCTTTTGCTATTTCTTACTTTTATTGGTACAAGAGAAATAGGATGAGGTTATCAGCAGAAAGAAGAGGAGCAATGGCTAGGTTGGGTAGAGCTCAACCTCAGGGGTGTTGATGCCCTTTTAAGTTGTTCTCACTGACTTTTAGAAAATGGTCAGAAAAAAAAGGTGTCAAATGAAAGCATAAAGTCATCTCCTTCTCCCCCTGCTGACTGACACATTTTCATGTCCTCAAGTTTGGGGAATCCCACAGTTATGAGAAACTCAGAGCTGGAAGATACCAAGTGAGGAACAGAGCGACCTGATGAGTTTACTTAAGTGAAGATATTCTCCTGGCAAGGAGAGGAGGGAACGATAATCTGGATTGTACACTCCCTAGAGGAGAGTAGGAAGGTCAGTATGAAAGTTTCTGTGTCATCACTTTTTAGCACCATGACTGGTAAACATGAAATGCTGAATCTCTTCTATTAAACAGCTCACACTGGTCCTTGCCTTTTTAGGAACCTAGACACTGAGACAAACCAGCCATCTCAGCCCTCCAGGGAGTACAGAATGTAGGCAGAACTCAAGGCCAGAGGGAAGGGAACTGGCTGTGCTGACCACTACTGCTCCTTGGGTTATGGCCTCTGCAAATCCTTTCTAGCTGTATTCCAAGAGGAGAAGACCCAGTCCACGTTAGGAGTCAGCTGAGGCCACATGATGAAGAGCAGTGCAGCCTACAAAAGACAAAACATCACTGTGTGAGGAGACAACCACAGACTTGCCTTCCCAGAAAGAGGAAGGTTGCCACCACAAACTTCCTTAAAGCCAGTGAGCCTCACAAGGAAGAGGAAGACATTGAGATAGAAGCACTTAATGAA
Organism: Nanger dama; assembly: GCA_917880005.1. Classification (NCBI taxonomy): domain Eukaryota; kingdom Metazoa; phylum Chordata; class Mammalia; order Artiodactyla; family Bovidae; genus Nanger; species Nanger dama. The sequence continues at coordinate 1,805,139 of CAKJTW010000094.1, read as the reverse complement.
AACCCAGCTCTGGCCCTGCCAGGCTGCCTTAGACAGTGATCCCCACCCTGCAGGCTGCCACGAATGGCTTTCTCCACATGGAAGGCACTTCTGGGGATATCTTGGCTCCTTGTGAGTCAAGGGCCTTGCCTGCTATGCAATCCATTCCGTGAATGGATAGATGGAATGAGCCAGAAAGAAGGATCATCAGGATCAGGACCAGGAGGGCAGGAGGCCAGGGCCCTCGAGCGACCATGAGGAGTGCTCAGTGGGTGGGAGGAGGGGCCTCCATCTGAGGATGGACATCTGGCTTTCTGGCCTCCTGCTCCAAGGGGCCACAGAATAAAACTGCCCCTGCATCAACCAAGCAGGCCAATCGCACTAAGACTGAAATTCCTCCGTATGGAGGCCACAATACTCCTCAGTCAGAAGAAAATGAAGAAAAAAAAAACCTGGAGTCTGGATCTAGGAGTGTCCTCTCCTTTTCCAAGGCCAGAGGCACCACCTCGAGTCTCAGTATAGTGAGAAATGAAGGTGGAAATTTAAGAGAGGAGAGGATTCCAGTAGAAAGAGGCTGCATTAGCGATGACCACCCCCCCACCACCATGTCCTAAAGCACCTGGAACAGAGGCAGCCTCTGAGAAGGTGCCAGAGGGCTCCCCTCCCCAGCTGAGACTCCCGGCTCCCTGATGGGGCTGCAATCCAACCAGGATAAAGGTTTGGCTGACTGAATTCAACCCAAAGATCTCTACGAGTACCTCCTGAGAGGTGGATCTGAGTACCACAAGCATTCAGCATGACTTTGGTGATATTTCTGTGCAAATTGTGAAAGAAAAAAATCACTGCTGATGATAAGCAGAAACAAAATCCCCAGATTTGTCCAAATCATAGGCTTGCATCTGGAGGAGGGATGGGAAAGATCAATGAAGAGAAGGGAGAAAGCAAACAGAAGGGATGATGAGCAAGTGCCCAGCAGCTCCATGGACTCCTCCCAGGAGGAAGACAGGCCAGCTCGGTTCCAATTGGTTGGAAACTCTTGTCTTTCCAGGGGTATGTGACAGAGCCCTCAGCTAATGCTCCCAAGCAAGAATAGAAGGAGGATCAAAGGACCCCTTCAAGAAGGATGAGGAAGTAAGACTCTGGGCTTCTCTTTATATACAATGGTAAATTTCCTCTGGCACAGGAAACCAAATAGTAGTGAATGAATGAATGAATAATGCTTCTTTCCCAAACTCAAGGCCTGGTATGACTGAAGAAAAGGAAGTAGACCCTTTGTACAACAGTTAAGCAGAACCAGGGTAGAGAACATTTCCGAAGAAGACGTGGTCCCTCCTAGAAAACCCCTTCTCAGCCAGCTCTCAGGCTGAGGTTAACCAGGGAGGCTCATGTTAAGATCGGACCAAATCTCCCCAGCAATAAGGAGTGCCAGGCAAAGCATGTCATCCTAGAATAGCCCTTTCTCAGGTAATCCTCCTCCATGTGGTCTCCAAAACACCCACCTATTTGACAGAGACTCCTATTTCTGTGGACACAGACCAGGACATAGATTTGACCTCAGCAACAGAAGCTAAAGACAACTTGAGAGTTCCCTGGAAGTGTCAGTTGAAGCAATACATATTACCCATCCTGGATATTTCTCAAATCCCTTGTGTACCCTGGGTATCAAAAACAGTCATTCCAACTGTATCACCTGAGAGGAGAAACTGGAAAGCATTGTCTTAACTTTGGCCCTACATCAAAGTTTGGCCCCTACTGACAAGTTAATAAGAAGGGAAGAATTAAGACTCAGTTGTTAGTATGGAAGTCGAACTAGTACATAAATCCTGTTGCCTTATTAAAGCTGAAACCTGACTTGAGGTAGTTATTTGTGTGCCTTTAGTATTTGAGAGGTCAAAAGCCTGATGGAGGGAAAAAAAAATCATGCCACCCTTCTTTCATCAAACCCCATTTCTTCTGAACATCTGTGACCTGATAAAGAGCAGGGGGGTCCAGAGATTCAACGTTGAATACAAGGCCAGCCCAGAACTGGCCTCCAAGATTGAGCAGTCGCCCACTTTAGACAATTTTTTTTCCTATTCTTGGCCCTCAAGACTACTAAAATGTCTTCTTCCCAAGGAGCTGCTGCATCCTCACCTCCTAGGCTAGGTTGCAGTCAAAAACACACTAAGAAAATACCACAGCCAAGCCCTTCTTCCTTCCCTGCCTCTTCCCTTATTTGGTAGCCGTCTTCCTCTAAGACACCAGGCTACACTGCAACTAAGACAGAGGCAGAGGGACCAGCTAACACATGGGATCCAGGCAGCCCCAATCCTGGAATCCCTTTAGTCCCAGCCTAGAAATGCAGGCTTACTTGTCAGTCAAGCTAGGATTGGAGGAGCTACTGGATGCTCTATCTATAACGGGGTGCCACTTTCTCCTTTTGCCCTGAGCAAGTATGATGGTGGAAAGGGATTTATTTCCTCCATGAGAACAACAAGAAAACAGCTTCTAGTTCATTATTTGAGGAGGGTACATGTCAAGGCTGGAGCTGTTCTACAAAAGGCTGAACAGCCAAATAAGAGGGTCATGGGAAGGAACTCAAGCAAGACAGGTAACCACCACCAGGGACTCCAGGGGTGATTTCTGCAATAAGCTGTTTGTCTTCTGTTTCAAGATCTGAATAGCTAAACCCTTGCAGGCATGGAGCATATCTTATGTATCAGCTCCCAGTCGAGTCCTGGAAGTATTCGCATAAATGTGCTTATGTCCGGAAGGACAGACCATTGAAAGCAGCTCATTACAGGACTGTTGGACCTAAAGGGACACAGTCACTCTCAGGCCTGTGAACAGAAGCAGTTTTCAGTGAAAGGGCTACAGAGAGGTTTCCGACTCTTGCAGCCTTGGTAGGAAATGGATTCCACTCACAAATCCAAGGGCTAGGCCTCGGAAGAAAAAAGGAGGATGAATTCATTATTGTGGTAGCATCCCCATCCTGGAAAGAGCAGGAGCAAGGGGGGGCAGGTGAGGAGCGCATTCACTTGGAATAATTCTTAACCTATGAAATAGGACATTGCCCCATTAACACCTCCATCTCTTCAGATTCCCAGGGAGTGATGTTCCCTGACACGTGACTGGGTGTGTTGTCATCCCTCCCCTGAGGGATCGAGCTTCTGGGGCAACTGGTCCCTGCTTAAAACCTATTCGTGTTTGAGTGGTTAGGTATACACCCCTTCCCGGACAGCAGAATGTGATGGGGAAGAGAAGAGTTGGGAATGTAAGAATACGACCCACCTGAAGGAGGAGGACAGAGACGGGACCCTGAGGAAAAGGAATTCCAGGCACTTGGAAGACACATTGCTTCTCAGTCTCTTGGACAGCAATCGATCTGTCACACAGCCAGCTTTTTTGCGTCATCGTGCTTTTAGCATGTACAGGGAAACAGAAATCCACCGGAGAGCAAAAATAATCATGGCCCTGGAAGAGACCTCTCTAATCAACACATCTTTGTAATAGTGAACACTGTTTACTGAAACGCCACGTTTGGCCCCCAGGATTCAGACCCCTATTCAGACCCCCTGATAGGCCACTGGTCTAAGCCCTGTGATCTGAATCCTGTTTCCTGTCACTGCCCCTTGCTCTCCTCGGATCTCCCCCAACCCCACACCTCTTTACGGGGATAGCTTTATCTTGCTGCTGAAGCCAAATAAGCTTCCTCATCCCCTCCATTTCCTTTGCAAGCCAAACTCTTTCCAGCGTTAGGGCCAGCAGAGGCCTGTTCCTCTGCCCAGACGAACTCAGACTATCCAAGTCCATACTCAATCTTCCCTCCTCTGTTTTCCCCAAGCACCAAATTCAGCACTCAGCTTGAGGAGCCTGACTCCCCCTTTTCCTCCATTGAAGAAGGTCCACCCACATCAAGGAGCCGGGATTAAGATGAAAATGGAATATCTTCACTTTCCTCAGCCTGCCCTGACAGGTACTGAACCCACCACTGCCCTTCAGCATGAGATACAGAAAAGACGACCCTTCCCTGGATGCACTGAGATGGGTGGTGCCCACGGCCCCCACTTCACCCACAGTAGACGTGCTCAACGTCTGTAGTAGCACTTTCCACGTTAGACACAGCTAAATCACAGTGGCTCCCCGACAATAGCCTCACTCCAACAGGGGCATGGGAAACCCCAACTAGTGAATAAAGTCCCAAGGTGTACTCCAACTGGTCATGGAAATTGGCATGCTCAAAACAAAGGCTGGCTTTTACCATTACATATTCTTGGAAACCGCTCTTCCTTTACACAAGCTTGTGTTTATCATACGGTTTTATTAAATAAGTTATTCAGTTGAGTGCTGGGTGGGTTGGGGGTAGGGTGGGGAGAGTTGGGCAAATGCTTTTTCATCCAGCATCCCTTAGACCACTGGTTTCCAAGACTGTGCTGGCAGGAACAAGTTAGTCCATGGTTAACTGTATTGCATTACTGGCGTCCCTCCAACAAAATAAAAATAAACCATTCCAATTTCATTGACTAGGAAAAAAGTCTGTTAAAGTTTCTAACCAAGAGTGTCAACCAAAGGATGATGCTGTTTCAGCCATGAGATTATTTTTGCGGATCCTCAAAACCATGCCACTACATCTCTAGCCACTTTTAAGCACTTCCTCAAACAGATCCATACTCTACCTTTGCTCTAGGACACGATTTTCAGGCTACAACTTAGCTATTTGCCCTTTTTATCCTGTAGGCCACAAGGAAGTTTGCCCCAGAGGCTGCAGCTGTGGAGTTCTAAGCACCGTAGTTTTATTCCACCCCCCACCCCAGACAACAGATGTAGCCATTTTTCATCTGATCTGACTTCAATAATGTTTTGCTTGGATTTTTCAAAATAAATTATTAGAGTGCTTTCAAGCTCATGCATCAAAGAAACGACCAGAGGTGTGTCTAGGCTTAACAGGGTGATTTCACCTCTCCAGCAATAAAGCTGCACAGGTTCCCTGGTAAGCAGGTCAGCAGCAGCAGACCGGCCAACCTCCCTCGCCAACATTATTACCATTGTTTTCAACACAGCAGCAGTGATTTTGCATCCTAGTGATCATCCTGAAAGTGTAAAGTAGATCTACTCTCAGAGGACCTGGAAAGCAACTTTGACATAACCAAACATGTCCCCTTTTGAAACAAAAATGAAATTTCATATCTGAGGTTATGCTATGCTGTAAAGAGCAAGAACAAAGTATATACTGGATACGTGCCACTTTGTCCACCCTAAACAGCTTTATCATGAAGAAAGGGGCTCAGTTCAGTTCGGTCGCTCAGTCGTGTCCGACTCTTTGTGACCCCATAGACTGCAGCATGCCAGGCTTCCCCGTCCATCACCAATTCCCGGAGCTTGCTCAAACTCATATCCATTGAGTCAGTGATGCCATCCAACCATCTCTTCCTCTGTTGTCCCCTTCTCCTCCTGCTTTCAACCTTTCCCAGCATCAGGGTCTTTTCCAATGAGTCAGTTCTTCGCATCAGGTGGCCAAAGTATTGGAGTTTCAGAAAAGGGTATTGGAGTTTCAGAAAGGGGTAGGAAATCTCAAATCAAGACTTTGACTATAGCAAAGACAGCTCAAGAGAAGACCCAGTCATACCAACCCTCCCAATAGTCACACAAACATGAACCTGCTACACGTGTATATTTTGTTAATACCAACAGCAGCTGTAAATTACCTCCTAGATTTATTAAAATACACTCTTTTGCCCTAGACATAAAAGTGAAGGAATAAAATACAAATAGAGCAATTAAATCCCATCCCTCCTGCAACTCTGTTTAAAATGCACATAAAGATTAGGAAAAAAAACCACCTGGGAAAAGCAACCCCCAGAAGGTCAGCTGCAGGGTAATATTCATATAGCTACTATTTAACACTAATGTAAGGTTAGGGAAAATATCCAAATCTCATATTAAACTAAATCAATTCCTTTCTCTCCATCTGTAAAGGGAGTACAGTAAGTAGGAACAACGCTCACGTTAATACAGGGAGAGCAAGTTTTAAAAACCCTGTGCCAATCTGTATTTGTAAACGAACAGCATATAATACCCCAGTGGAATCACTCTGCAGGTCTCTTCATCAGAAACCATCCAGCACTACCTTTTAAAGTTCCTATTTTTCTGCTGATAACAAGTTTTACCAAGTCATGACGGCTATCATTTTTATTCTGACCTTGAGTTCACTAGGAGGCCAAGAATGAAGGCCAGAAAAATATCATGTGGGAAAGATGGACCATCTAAATAACATGATATATGATTGTCTCTTCATATAACTGGAGGATAAAAAGCCTGATCTTACGCCTGTCCACCCCCATTTACTTTCTCCCTGTTCTAGTGACATGCTTTTCAGAAAGTACTAGAAAGGATGAGTCTTCTTCCCTCTCATCCTCACACACACACACACACACACACACACAGAGCATACAATATAGGCCCCTATCCAAGGACATGTGACCTCCACAAAAATACAGCCCCACTCACAAAGTTCAACTTCCAAAACCTAAAATTCCTGCCCCAATTCAGGATGGACGACTCTTTGAGAAGACAATATCGCCTAATCCAGAGTCAAGAGTGAAATCAACTTTGAAAAAGGACAGAGAGGATTAGGATGAATCCTGAATTAGGATGTGGTAGAGATACTAAAAGGGAATACAGAGGAGCAACAAGAACTATGCTCAGTCTCAGAAATAAGACTCAGCCAGCAGCAGCCAGGTGGTGTGCCTAATAAGGGAGGCCAGGGCTTGGGGACCAGACCATCCACGAGAAGCAAACAACACCGGAACTCCCCAGCAGAAGCGACAGGCAGAGACAGCCATATGGGCGGCCTGGCAGCCGTCGGCCAGTGAGGGGGTGGGACACTGCATCATGGGAGACTGGCAGCCTGGGCAAGCATCCTGCAGCAGGCAGGGCCCGCCTGGCAGCCGGACAGAGGACGCTCCTCATTGAGGACGGAGGCCCAGGGTCAAGACTCCCATGCTCCAAGAATGTGGGGCAATCCTAGCACATCGTATGGCAGTGGGGAACATGAAGGAGCCGCAAGGATAAAGGGAAAAGACAGCGAGTGACCTGTTATTGGGAATGTGGATACAAGGCAGGGGGTCGTGGGAGGGAGGACAACGAGCCGCCTGCCATGGGCCTGAAGCTAACTTGAGGTTGAACCATTAACCTTAAATTCCCAAAACTCAGTACTTCCAGGCTTAATCCTGAAAGTTGAGGGACAAGGAAGAGGGTACGAAAATAATGACTGTAATTAACAGCACTGTCCACTGAAAATGCCCAGACCATAAGAATAACTAGAATCACCCCCCTCCCATTTGCCCCCATACTCTTCAATCTGGATAAGCAACAAATATTTACCGAAGGTGCACTGTGTACCAGATACTGTGCAGGTTGGTTATTCAATCCTGAACAAGACCTAAACCCTACTTTCATGGTGTGGATGACCTTGCGGGAGAGGAGCAGGGGAGCTGACTCCTCTGTTCCTGCCTCTGAGGCGGGCTTCCTAACGCTGGCCCCCATTATTGTTCCCATTGCCTGAGAGGTGGGACTCTTTCGGCCTGATGATGCTTTGGGAAGGAGGGGAAGGACTCTATGCCAGATGCTAACCTTAACTCCTTGACTGAATAACACCTTTGAGAGGTTAAGACAACAAACACAAAGCAAAGTCAGGTTTCACCTAGTCTTGGTTATCACTGTCTGGGGCAGCTCCTGCCCAGCCAGGATGAAGCATGTCCTAACTGGTCTCCCAGGCAGAAGCTGGGCGTGGACTGTTAAGGGATAGCTGGGGGAAAATCGGTTGCTACATCAAGACTCAGGAGGCACAAAAGTCTGGCAAGCCTGTCCAGAACTGGGGTAAGAATACAAGGTAACATCCAAGAATCATCATTCTCATAAAGATGGCTTCAAGCCAAGAGGCAAGAAGAGCTCAAAAAGATGAGCTTTTTTAAAGAGGCAAAGCCAAGTGGAGGCTGCAGCCAAGGTCACGGCAGCTGGCCTCTCTCCCCAATGTGGAATATCCTTCATTCTCAAAGTTCTAAACCAACTGCAGTAAGGCCCCTGAGCAAAGAGCCCTTCTCAGCACAACCTGCCTGCCTTATCAATAGCTCAGTTGGAAAATGGCCATCTGTGGGCATATTAGGGGCTTGTGTGATCAGTCGGGTCCTCCAGGAGGGAGACAAAGTTTGGGACTGAAAAACACATTCCACATATTCTGCTCCCAACTTGGCTGCTGGAATCTCAGAGGACAGAGCTGAGCACCAGGAGTAAACTGTGTGGTCTTTAGCTGGAATCCCAGACCAGCAATGCTACAAGAAGGAGCTTCTGAGCCAGAATGGGACTGGGGGAAACTGACCACTTTATCCCCGATCCCCTGCAGATGTCCATAAAAGAAATTCAAAACACCGTCCCAATCCATGTTTTCTCTGAGTGCATGGATGTGTAGTGTAACTTAAAACATAATATATTTAGTGTTTCCTTGGATCTTTATTCCTAAGTTTAAAAAAGCAAGTATCAAACCAAAATAAGATTTTGAATAAATTTCTTTTATTTATAAAGTGTACTTTTCTGTTCTTTGCAGTTGTTTTTTTTTTTACAAATACCAATACTTTCTAAATTATCCTATTTAATTTGATGACACTGATTTACAGTTCATCATTATTTTCAGTTAATGGTTCCAAGTGTCTCTTGTTTTCCCATTTGCCATCTGCCAGGGTCCCTTTTGGCCAAAACATACTTTGGGCCACAGAAAGGAGTTCATTAGCCAGTAAAAACTGTTCTCTATGTAAATATGTTCAAACCCCTCCCAATCCATTTTATGTTTCTGGTTTCCTTAACTCAGAGATGAAAATGTTTCTGAAGGTTAAAACTGTGTAAACTGAAGCTCTGTTAGGACACCAACCAGGTTCCTATGCTGAGATGCCCCAGGAATTCTCTGCCACCTCAGGTTCAATTCAAAATCTGAAGTGAAGGAATGCCACATGCAAGTAAGTCTTCTCTCTGCTCTTCCCAAACAGAAAGTGGGCTATTTCTCTGCACCATGTAGCACCTCAGTCCATAAAACCATGGGGCTTAGTTCCAGGGTATTCATAAAAACTAAAGGTTATTCCTAACAAAGACTGTATGAAATCTTTTCATAATTCACAGCACTATTGGTTCATCTCTGCCTCAGGGCCTCTGCTATTTGCTTCCATGATATGGAATGGCCAGCACCCTGGTGTCACCTGAAAGAGCGAGCCGTCCAATGCATGATCAAAAAAAGGACATTCAGCACCAGTAGTTGGCTGATGCCCAAATGGGAACCGAAAAGCAGATTAGACCTCCAGGGCCGGCCTTGGAGCCCCGATCTAATCAGGGGACAACACGGAAACCAAAGACACCAACCACCGCTGTAGCCTGCGCCTGTTGCCTTAGATGGGGAAAAAAAAAAAAAAACTTGGCCTGTTCACCAGCCCTTGCTATAAAACCTTCCCGCACCCCTTCCTGCCTCGCAGACTCCCTTTGCTCCCTCGCTTGCCTGTTCTCGGGAGTTCTGCCCAAGAGTGACTGCCCAATAAAGGCCTTTTACTAACGGTCCCTAGAGGTGGCTTTTTCTTCCCGCGGCGTTTTCTTACATCACCCACTGAACAAATCCCATCTCGAGCTTCTAGACCTAATTTAAGACCTAGCTTCTCCCCTCAAATTCTCTTGGTCTTCATCAACCAGCTGTTCCCCTCTGGCCTTCACCCCAAAGACGCTCAAGTATATCTCTTGCAGTAGCTACTATCCCGTGACATAACAGTAAGTGCAGAAAAGAGCAAGAAGTAGGGTGAGAAACGTTGAGGGAGAAGGTTATTCAGAGCCTTGATAATAGAGGCAGCAAAATGCAGCTGAGTCCACGTGGTCTAGGGAACAATAGCACTGTGAAATCCCCGCTCTGACACTTACTAGCTATGCAACCTTAGACAGATTACTTTCCCTCACAGAGCCTCAGTGCCCCATTTCAAAACTTCATGTAGTTGTCACCAGGCAAAAAAATGGTTTAGGTGACAGCCACTTTCCTAAGCAATGGAGTTACAAAGATGAGTAAGATAAAGCCTCATAGTTCAGGAGCATCTGAGGACAGTCAACTGGAGGAAAAATTGGAGTCTGAATTAATTCCAGAATTGCAGGCATGTGTTAAAGGCTGGAAAAGGGTGCTGGTAGGAAGAATGGAGATGAAGATTTGAGAGCTATTCCAAGAGGAATAAAATGATAGGTCTCGGGTCATTTTGGACTTGAGAGGTAATAGATGAATCTTGATTCAAATTTCTAGCCTGGAGGACAGGTATAGGCTCTGATAGAAAGGGGGTAACTGGGAGGAAAGAGCTGTTTTAGGTAGTGGGAGAGATCAACCTCCACAGAGATCATTCAAGTATGTGCCTCACGGGCAACAAATGCCAACTGCAAAGCCCAACAGCTTCTTCTTTCACAGCACCATCGAGCCCCTTCTTCCTCTTTCTACCCTCTTGCTTTATCTGTGGAAGGTTCAGGGGTGACTTGAACAATCAAGTAGCTTGGCCAGACCCAGGCAAACCGTGTCCACCCATGTCTCTAACAAGAGCCACACTTCCCCATGCATTTTTATTGGCCCTACTTGGTATTTTAAAGTTAAAATGACTTTAGCCTAGAATAGCCCATGTTCCTCTTGACCGTTTCTCCAAGACTATAAGCACCCAACTGTTCTCTGAAGCTACCCAGGCAAAGTAAGGCAGCTTGGTCTGTTACAGTTGAAGGGTGGTGCTTCCACATTCTGAGCCCAGTAACTGCCACCCAGAGCCCAGCAGAACCTGCCTTCTGCAGAACTCCCAACCCCCACCCCAGACACTGAGCATACTCAGTATAAATTAAGATGACATTATAGTCCCTAATTTGTATATAGCAAACAAATTTAAAGCATGCGTTTCCTTTGAACCAACAATTCTAGACATTCAGACTAAGGAAATCATCAGACGTGCACATGAGCACACGGCTACAGAGAGAACTATTGAGAAATCCCTTTAGTTGGCAAAATAGAGTAAAAATGCAGGGACAGTTTGAATGCAAAACAGTAAGGGAGTATTTCAATAAATTGCCGCATATCTGCATAACGGAATATTATAAAGACATTTAAAATGTTTTAAAGGCATTTTACTGGCATAGGAAAATATTTGAAATACATTTTAATAAGTGAAAAAAGAAAACAACTATATATAACTTTGTTCTCAGTTTTGTAACACACACACATAGGTATACATATATCACATACATACATGTACACACAAAAAGAAAAAAACTTTGGAATATGTAACTATTATATCTAGGTGGATTAAGGTGACTTTTATTTTCTTCTTTGAGGTTTTCTGTATTTTCCAATTACCTTTAAAATCTTTTTGTAATCAGGTCAAAAATTATCAAAATAAAGGGAAATGGGCTATAAATACTTGGAGGAAAAAAACTGTGATGATGATAAACATGCATGGAACATTGTTTGCCTCTGTCCCATAGGAGATATCCATCTCTTGCCTGAGATACCTGAGACCTTGGATTTCAGAGCTTTCTTTAAGTCTCAGAGCTTTCTCTCAATAAACCTATTCTTCCATGTCTAAGCAATGAAAGACCACAAAAAGAGATATTTGGATACAATCATTTCTCTTTCCTTTATGCTCATTAAACTAACTTCTGCCAAAAGTTAATGATTGGATCCCTCAGGTTCCTTATTCTTTGGTTTAATTAGGGATTGCATAACAATAAACAGGAAAAAATTCTCTTCTCATTGACCTACTTTGCTTTTGAGGTCTGGCATAGCTTCAACAATTATTTGAAAGGAAATATACATAACATATCCCACCAAATGTAGAAAACTGTAGCCAATCCCATCATTTATACATGTCTCATTAATACCTTTTGTAAGAAATCCCTTAAAGTCTCCAACAAAAGCTGTTAATGTCTGTAGGAGGTGAGACTGGGGAAATGTGATAGGAGAGAGTACCCTTTCCAACAAGGATGTCGGGGTGGGGGGTTTATATGGATAGCAAGAGTATGTGTTGGCCAAATCTTGTTGTTTCTTATGTAACAAATCTACATACTACCATATGCTTCTCTCCCCTGCTACGCAGCTTACACACGGTCAGGGAATGACTCTCTGAAATACGTTCTGGCAGACTCATCTCTCTTTCATACCTTTCATTTGTATAGCAAGTCATGATTCACCAAAGACTCTCATGTAAAGGATCTTATGTTTAAAAGTAGTCTGGAAAGCAGAGTTACAGATGAAGAAAAAATCAGATTAAATTACATGTCCAGATACTCTTGCTAGGAAGGGGTGGCCCTGGGATGAATGAGTTTTCTAAGGTACGATTCAGAGTTCTATCAATAACTTTAATAATTCCATAATTCTAGTTTAATATTGAGTTTTAAAACATTTCTGCCATCCACAGGCATGTAACCAGTTTTACACCATCTCTCAATAATGATGCATGTAGCTGTTGTACGCCATCATTCCAAGCTCATTCTAATGAACATTATCCTTGGATGACGATGGAACAGAGGGCACCATCCAGGACAAGTCAGCCTGGAGACCTTCAACCCACTGAAGCCCTCCGGGTAAGATGTCCTTCAAGGGACTGACACTCCTGTCTCCTGACACCATGTGTCCTCTCCCAGTCCTTGGCTCTTTTTCTCAAGTCCGACTCTGGCATACCCCCTAGTGGATATGACCTCCAAAGAACTATCTGTCTTGTAAGACTGCTATTTGTTGATGGGTATTAATCTCCCCCTTCTCCACTCACTCACATACACACAAAGACATATCCTAGACTACAACTGCCCTGAGATGCTACGTCACATTCATCTTACTGCATCACCTCAATTGCCAGTAGGTGCCTGGTTTTTTGCTGCATTAAATTGATCAGTATATTTTTAAATTAATTACTTGAGTGTCTATAGAAAGTACAGCTATGCAATTATAGTTATATATTTTATGATCCACTTTTCCCCCACCTGTGACTACTTTCATTTTTCTTGCACCACCAATCCTTTCATTCATTTTAATAGCTTTCACCAAATGACATTCTATTTTATTTTATGGGACAGTCATCATGGGGTCTTAAGTTGTTTCAACCTAAGACTCCAAGATTTGAATTAGTCTGGGAAAAGTTTGGGAAATCACTATTAATTTATTCTGTGGTTCTCATTTAACTTTTCTAGGCAGAACATTCTCTCATTTTTAAAATATGCACTCACTTCTAAATGAGGATAAAAATTTCATTTTCTTAGGTCAACTAGCCCAATATTTTTTGCTGCTAGACTCAATTTTAAATAGAAAACTGGATGAAGACCCAATTGCATTATTTATCATAGTCACATGAGCTAGGTTATAAAATATGGTTTACCATGTTCTTCAAACCATGTTTTCAAGATTTTTAAAATAGCTTGACAATATTTAATTTGTTAATAAAATAAATTGTCTAGATTATTTATTTCTTGACATGTAGATGGACCTGATAGCTAAGGTGTCTTAGAAAGTGACTATTACACATATATACACATGACTATGTATAAAATAGATAACCAGTAAGGACCTACTGTATAGCACAGAGAACTATACTCAATATCTTGCAATAACCTAAAAGGGAAAAGAATCTGAAATAGAATACATATACATATGTGTATAACTGAATCACTTTGCTGTATACCTGAAACTAACACAACATTATAAAATAAAATAAATTTTAAGTAAAGATTACATTTAAAGTTGTGATACAGGACTGCTGCTGCTGCTAAGTTGCTTCAGTCGTGTCCAACTCTGATGGACAGCAGCCCACCAGGCTCCCCCATCCCTGGGATTCTCCAGGCAAGAACACTGGAGTGGGTTGCCATTTCCTTCTCCAGTGCATGAAAGTGAAAAATGAAAGTGAAGTCGTAGGGAAACATAATCTCTTTGATATAGGGCCCCACATTTTAGACCTCGCCCTATAGAACTAGTTGAGAAAAACTTCAAGAAAGCTAGCTAACATGTGTATATGCCCCCACCCACCAACACACACACTCCCCCTTCTTCATTCAGGTAGAGTGAAATTCTTTTCTAAAACATAAGTAAGGCATTAAATGCAAACTTTTCAATGTTTTGCCTATAATTTTTATTAATTACTGTCTCTAAGACAAAGGGCTGCTAAGAAAATTAAAACATAAAAGCATGCTTTTTTTGCCTTGTATTTATTGAGCAAGAAAATGAAATGGAACAGTAAGAGATACACTAAGGAAAAGTTCCCTGTTTATAATAAAGATATTATTTTCAATGTGATCCTTTGTTCTTTGTGGGCCAGCCCTTTCCCTGAACACAGGATAAGCACAGTCTACATCTGGTCCCATCACTTCACGGGAAATAGATGGGAAACAGTGGAAACAGTGTCAGACTTTATTTTGGGGGCTCCAAAATCACTGCAGATGGTGACTGCAGCCATGAAATTCAAAGACACTTACTCCTTGGAAGAAAAGTTACGACCAACCTAGACAGCATATTCAAAAGCAGAGACATTACTTTGCCAACAAAGGTCTGTCCAGTCAAGGCTATGTTCTTTACAGTGGTCATGTATGGACTGTGAGAGTTGGACTGTGAAGAAAGCTGAGTGCCAAAGAATTGATGCTTTTGAACTGTGGTGTTGGAAAAGACTCTTGAGAGTCCCTTGGACTGCAAGGAGATCCAACCAATCCATTCTAAAGGAGGTCAGCCCTGGGATTTCTTTGGAAGGAATGATGCTAAAACTGAAACTCCAGTACTTTGGCCACCTCATGCGAAGAGTTGACTCATTGGAAAAGACTCTGATGCTGGGAGGGATTGGGGGCAGGAGGAGAAAAGGATGAGATGGCTGGATGCCATCACGGACTCGATGGACGTGAGTCTGAGTGAACTCCGGGGAGCTGGCAATGGACAGGGAGGCCTGCCATGCTGCGATTCATGGGGTTGCAAAGAGTCAGACATGACTGAGCGACTGAACTGAACTGAACACTCCCTTAAACATTCTGGGCTTTTCACAAACAGTCCTCCATATTAGGTCTGCCTTGCCACAGCCCTTCTTTTAAAACAGCTAAATTCACTTGAGATTTGGTAAGGAAATCATGCCCTACTGAGACAATTAAGCTTACAATTTCTAAAAATAAACTGAAGAAAGAATAAATGTGTTGGTAATGGAAAAGGGAGTGATTTGGAGTATACATTTTCAAAGATTCTTTTTGAAAATCATAAACTCTGATTATATTCTGATTTTCACTTACAGTCTAAATCAGGTGTTTCATATAGATAAAATAAATACTGAGTTATACAATTAAAGGCATTATGTAATTAACAGCTCTTAAGAAATCATCAATATATGCTGCTGCTGCTGCTGCTAAGTCACTTCAGTAGTGTCCGACTCTGTGCGACCCCAGAGATGGCAGCCTACTAGGCTCTTCTGTCCCTGGGATTCTCTAGGCAAGAACACTGGAGTGGGTTGCCATTTCCTCCTCCAATGCATGAGAGTGAAAAGTGCTAACCTTTCCCAAAACTATGCGTGTCTTCCCCGAAATCCCAGATATCAAACCTTCCTTATGAGCAGTGCACTTTTACCTCTTTATAATTGCAGCAACAAACTCTTTTTTTATTATTATTTATTTTTTAAATTACAATACTGTATTTGTTTTGCCATACATTGACACGAATCAGCCATAGGTGAACACAATCTCCCAATGCCGAAGCCCCCTCCCACCTCCCACCCCACATCCTCTACTTGAATCATCCTGTGCATCAGCCCCATGTATCCTGCATCCTACATTGAACATAGATTGGCGCTTCGTTTCTTACAAGAAAATATACATGTTTCATTGCCATTCTCCCAAACCATCCCACCCTTTCCCTCTCCCTCAGAGTCCAAAAGTCCCCTCTGTACCTCTGTGTCTCTTTGTTGTCTCACATATAGGGTCATCATTACTGTCTTCTAAATTCCATATATATGTGTCAGTATACTGTATTGGTGTTTTTCTTTCTGGCTTACTTCACTCTGTATAATCGGTTCCAATTTCCTCCATCTCATTAGAACTGAGTCAAATTTATTCTTTTTAAGGGCTGAGTAGTATTCCATTGTGTATATGTACCACAGCTTTCTTATCCAATCATCTGCTGATGGACATCTAGGTTGCTTCCATGTCCTGGCTATTATAAACAGCGCTGCAATGAACACTGGGGTACATGTGTCTCTTTCAATTCTGGTTCCCTCGGTGTGTATGCCCAGCAGTGGGATTGCTGGGTCATAAGGCAGTTCTATTTGCAATTTTTAAGGAATCTCCACACTGTTTTCCATAATGGCTGTACTAGTTTGCATTCCCACCAGCAGTGTAAGAGGGTTCCCTTTTCTCCACATCCTCTCCAGCATTTATGGCTTGTAGACTTTTGGATCGCAGCCATTCTGACTGGTGTGAAATGGTACCTCATTGTGGTCTTGATTTGCATTTCTCTGATAATGAGTGATGTTGAACATCTTTTCATGTGTTTGTCAGCCATCTGTATGTCTTCTTTGGAGAAATGCCTATTTAGTTCTTTGGCCCATTTTTTAATTGGATCATTTATTTTTCTGGAGTTGAGCTGCATACGTTGCTTATATATCTTTGAGATTAGTTGTCAGTTGTTTCATTTGCTATTGTTTTCTCCCATTCAGATGGCTGTCTTTTCACCTTGCTTATAGTTTCCTTTGTTGTGCAGAAGCTTTTAATTTTAATTAGATCCCATTTGTTTATCTTTGCTTTTATTTCCAGTATACTGGGAGTTGGATCATAGAGGATCCTGCTGTGATTTACATCGGAGAGTGTTTTGCCTATGTTCTCCTCTAAGAGTTTTATAGTTTCTGGTCTTACATTTAGATCTTTAATCCATTTTGAGTTTATTTTTGTGTATGGTGTTAGAAACAGGTCTAGTTTCATTCTTTTACAAGTGGTTGACCAGTTTTCCCAGCACCACCTGTTAAAGAGACTGTCTTTACTCCATTGTATATTCTTGCCCCCTTTGTCGAAGATAAGGTGTCCATAGGTGTGTGGGTTTATCTCAGGGCTTTCTATTTTGTTCCATTGATCTATATTTCTGTCTTTGTGCCAGTACCATACTGTCTTGATGACTGTGGCTTTGTAGTAGAGCCTGAAGTCAGGCAAGTTGATTCCTCCAGTTCCATTCTTCTTTCTCAAGATTGCTTTGGCTATTCGAGGTTTTTTGTATTTCCATACAAATCTTGAGATTATTTGATCTAGTTCTGTGAAAAATACTGCTGGTAGCTTGATGGGAATTGCATTGAATCTGTAGATTGCTTTAGGTAGTATATTCATTTTCACTATATTGACTCTTCCAACCCATGAGCATGGTATATTTCTCCATCTATTAGTGTCCTCTTTGATGTCTTTCATCAGTATTTTATAGTTTTCGATATATAGGTCTTTAGTTTCTTTAGGTAGGAATATTCCTAAGTATTTTATTCTTTTCATTGCAATGGTGAATGGAATTGTTTCCTTAACTTCTTTTCTACTTTCTCATTATTAGTGTATAGGAATGCAAGGGATTTCTGCGTGTTGATTTTATATCCTGCAACTTTACTATATTCATTGATTAGCTCTAGTAGTTTTCTGGTCGAGTCTTTAGGATTTTCTATGTAGAGGATCATGTCGTCTGCAAACAGTGAGAGTTTTACTTCTTCTTTTCCAATTTGGATTCCTTGTACTTTTTTTGCTGCTTTGATTGCTGTGGCCAAAACTTCCAGTACGATGTTGAAGAGTAGTGGTGAAAGTGGACACCCTTGTCTTGTTCCTGACTTTAGGGGAAATGGTTTCAATTTTTCGCCATTGAGGATAATGTTAGCTGTGGGTTTGTCATATATAGCTTTTATTATGTTGAGGTATGTTCCTTCTATTCCTGCTTTCTGGAGAGTTTTTATCGTAAATGGATGCTGAATTTTGTCAAAGGCTTTTTCTGCATCTATTGAGATAATCATATGATTTTTATTTCTCAGTTTGTTAATGTGATGAATTACATTGATTGACTTGCGGATATTGAAGAATCCTTGCATCCCTGGGATAAAGCCCACTTGGTCATGGTGTATGATCTTTTTAATGTGTTGCTGGATTCTGATTGCTAGGATTTTCTTAAGGATTTTTGCATCTATGTTCATCAGTGATATTGGCCTGTAGTTTTCTTTTTTGTGGTGTCTTTGTCAGGTTTTGGTATTAGGGTGATGGTGGCCTCATAGAAAGAGTTTGGAAGTTTACCTTCCTCTGCAATTTTCTGGAATAGTTTCAGTAAGATAGGTGTTAGCTCTTCTCAGAATTTTTGGTAGAATTCAGCTGTGAAGCCGTCTGGACCTGGGCTTTTGATTGCTGGAAGATTTCTGATTACAGTTTCAATTTCCATGCTTGTGATGGGTCTGTTAAGATTTTCTATTTCTTCCTGGTTCAGTTTTGGAAAGTTGTACTTTTCTAAGAATTTGTCCATTTCTTCCAAGTTGTCCATTTTATTGGCATATAATTGCTGATAGTAGTCTCTTATGAGTCTTTGTATTTCTGAGTTGTCTGTTGTGATCTCTCCATTTTCATTTCTAATTTTGTTGATTTGATTTTTTCTCTTTGTTTCTTGATGGGTCTGGCTAATGGTTTGTCAATTTTATTTATCCTTTCAAAGAACCAGCTTTTTGCTTTGTTGATTTTTGCTATGGTCTCTTTTGTTTCTTTTGCATTTATTTCTGCCCTAATTTTTAGGATTTCTTTCCTTCTACTAACTCTGGGGTTCTCTATTTCTTCCTTTTCTAGTTGCTTTAGGTGTAGAGTTAGGTTATTTATTTGATTTTTTTCTTGTTTCTTGAGGTATGCCTGTATTGCTATGAACTTTCCTCTCAGCACTGCTTTTATAGTGTCCCAAAGGTTCTGTGTAGTTGTGTTTTCATTTTCATTCATTTCTATGCATATTTTGATTTCTTTTTTGATTTCTTCTGTGATTTCTTGATTATTCAGAAGGGTGTTGATCAGCCTCCAAATGTTGGAATTTTTAATAGTTTTTCTCCTATAATTGAGATCTAACCTTCTCTGACCATCTGCATTACGGTCAGAGAAGATGCTTGGAATAATTTTGATTTTTTTGAATTTATCAAGGTTAGATTTATGACCCAGAATGTGATCTATCCTGGAAAAGGTTCCGTGTGCACTTGAGTAAAAGGTGAAATTCATTGTTTTGGGGTGAAATGTCCTATAGATATCAATTAGGTCTAACTGGTCAATTGTATCATTTAACATTTGCGTTTCTTTGTTAGTTTTCTGCTTAGTTGATCTGTCCATAGGTGTGAGTGGGGTATAAAGTCTCCCACTATTATTGTGTTATTATTAATTTCCCCTTTCATGGTTGTTAGCAATTGTCTTACATATTGTGGTGCTCCTATGTTGGGTGCATATATATTTATAATTGTTATATCTTCTTGGATTGATCCTTTAATCATTATGTAGTGGCCTTCTTTGTCCCTTTTCACAGCCTTTGTTTTAAAGTCTATTTTATCAGATATGAGTATTGCTACTCCTGCTTTCTTTTGGTCTTTATTTGCATGGAATATCTTTTTCCAGCCCTTCACTTTTAGTCTGTATGTGTCCGTTGTTTTGAGGTGGGTCTCTTGTAGGCAGCATATATAGGGATCTTGTTTTTGTATCCATTCAGCCAGTCTTTGCCTTTTGGTTGGGGCATTCAACCCATTTACATTTAAGGTAATTATTGATAAGTATGCACCTGTTGCCATTTACTTTATTGTTTTGGGTTCGGGTTTATACGTCCTTTTGTGTTTCCTGTCTAAAGTCTATCCTTTAGTATTTGTTGGAGAGCTGGTTTGGTGGTGCTGAATTCTCTCAGCTTTTGCTTGTCTGTAAAGCTTTTGATTTCTCCTTCATATTTGAATGAGATCCTTGCTGGGTACAGTAGTCTTGGCTGAAGGTTATTATCTTTCATCACTTTAAGTATGTCTTGCCATTCCCTCCTGGCCTGAAGAGTTTCTATTGAAAGATCTGCAGTTATTCTTATGGGGATCCCCTTGTGTGTTATTTGTTGTTTTTCCCTTGCTGCTTTTAATAATTGTTCTTTGTGTTTGGTCTTTGTTAGTTTGATTAAAATATGTCTTGGGGTGTTTCACCTTGGGTTTATCCTGTTTGGCACTCTCTGGGTTTCTTGGACTTGGGTGATTATTTCCTTCCCCATTTTTAGGGAAGTTTTCAACTATTATCTCCTCAAGTATTTTCTCATGGTCTTTCTTTTTGTCTTCTTCTTCTTCTTCTGGGACTCCTATAATTTGAATGTTGGAGCGTTTCATATCGTCTTGGAGGTCTCTGAGGTTGTCCTCATTTCTTTTAATTCGTCTTTCTTTTTCCCTCGCTGATTCATTTATTTCTACCATTCTATCTTCTATTTCACTAATCCTATCTTCTGCCTCCGATATGCTACTATTTGTAGCCTCCAGAGTGTTTCTGATCTCATTGATTGCATTATTCATTATATGTTGACTCTTTTTATTTCTTCTAGGTCCTTGTTAAACCTTTCTTGCATCTTCTCAATCCTTGACCCCAGGCTATTTATCTGTGATTCCATTTTGATTTCAAGATTTTGGATCATTTTCACTATTAGTATTCGGAATTCTTTCTCAGGTAGATTCCCTATCTCTTCCTCTTTTGTTTGGTTTGGTGGGCATGTCTCCTGTTCCTTTACCTGCTGGGTATTCCTCTGTCTCTTCATCCTGGTTATATTGCTGCATTTGTGGTGGCTTTTCTATATTCTGGGAATTTGTGGAGTTCTCTTTATTATAGAGCTTCCTCTCTGTGTTTGGGGTTATATCAGTGGCTTGTCAAAGTTTCTTGATCAGGGAGGCTTGTGTTGGAGTTCTGGTGGGTGGATTAGGATTTCCTCTCTCTGGAGTGCTGTGACGTGTGAAGTAATGGGTTATGAGACGTCAATAGTATTGGAGTATTTTGAGTTGCCTGTGTATTGAAGATCAGGAGCTTGTTCTTGTGTTGCTGTAGAATTTGCGTGGTATGTCTTGCTCTGGAGCTTGTTGGCCCTTGGGCAGTGCTCAATTTCAGTATAGGTATGAAGGCGTTTGATGAGCTCTAATTGGATAATGTTCCCTGTATTCAGGAATTCTTTGATGATCTCAGGATTTGGACTTACGCCTCCTGATTCTGGTTTTCAGATTTATTTTTACAATAGCCTCATGATTTCTCCATCTATTCAGCACTAATGTTAAAACATCTAGGTTAATGATGATAGGTTTCTCCACCTTGAGGGTCGTCCCTAGAGGATCAGTGAGTTACTTGGAGGAGAAAAGAGGGAGGGAGTAGTTAGAGGTGAGTGGAATGGGATAATGTGGAATCAAAAGAGGGAAAAGCAAGTTAGCCCGTAACCACTTTCTTGTAGTGCTCTGAACTCTGGACCGCTCAGAGGTGGTCACAGAGTTATACATGGAAGAGGAGAGGAAGGAAGTAGATAGAGGTAGACAGGAGGATAAAAGAGGGAGATGGGAAGGAGGGATACAGATCCGGTCATTGACCAGTTCCCTTAGAGTTCTCCTCCTTCTGGAACACACAGAGATTCATAGAGTTGGGTAGAGAGGGGGAGGGGAGGGAGGAGACAAAAGTCACCTGGTGGAGAAAAGAGAGATTCCAAAGGTGGAGAGAAAGGTCAAGCCAGTAGTCTTGCACTCATGTAAAACTGGGTACTGAGGATTAGGTTTTTAAAAGTACAAAATTGGCAACAAATACCAAAATGCCAAGATTAAAAATCTGGAGTATAGATTGGATTTTCAAAGATAGATTATTGAAGAGAAGAAGAAGGAGAGAGAAATTTTTAAAAAATAGAGAAACAAGAAAAAAAAGTAAAATATAATAAAAGACTCCAGAATTATTAAAAGACAACTTCCTCCACCAATAAGACTATATACGGTATTTGCTTAAATGATAGGGTTTTTTTTTTTTTGAAAAGTAATATTAGGCTATAAAAATAATAAATAGAGATATAGAAGACTTAAAAATTTAAGCAAGTTTAGGGGGAAAAAAGATGAAAAAGAAAAGGGTAAACAAATTTTAAAAGGAAAAAAATAATTTTTAAAGAAAGAAAAAAGATTCTTAAAAAAAAAAATCATGCTTCCACATCATCCCCCCAAAAAAATTTTTGATCATAAAAGTAGTAATGGTGTATCTGGCGCTTTCTCTGTCGTTGAGGACTGTGTGGGGTCGCTACCAAAGCAGTTCCCTCTGTTTGACTTTCTCTGTTTGCTGGTCTCTTCCGTGTCTGATTTCCGTCTTGACACAGGGAGGGTGGTGGTGGGCTCTGCACTGGGCTTGCCCCTTCCCAATCTGCGGGATAAGTGTGGGGCCTGCCCTATGTTTCATGCAATTCCCCGGTTTAAGCCGCTCAGGATTGTCGCTCAGGAAGTCCCCTCCGGGTGCCGGGTTTGGTCCCAAGTCCGAGTGGCTAGGGGGTTTGGCGCACACTATTGTTGCGTCTTCTGGGCTTTCCGGGTTGCTCAATTTTCTGGGATCTCCACCGGGGCTCTTTCTCAGGCAGATGATGACTATTCAGAGACCCCAGAAGTCTCAATAAAGAAGCTTGCTTGCAATTTGGTAAGTAATGTCTCTCTGAGCTGCAACTGCCCTCTTCCAGCACTTAAGGCTCTGGCTGCCTGTCGCCGGTGGGGGATGGTCTGCGCCGGCTATTTCCGATCCGTCCTTTGTTCTGTGCGCGGGCCTGTCAGTGTCTTATGTTCGGGCGTTTCACGTGTTAGTTATCCCCCAGTCTGGTTTGCTAGTCCGGGATAATTCGTTCTATCCACGCGCGGACCCGATTCTGGCCCCGTTACAACGGCCCCGATTCTCGAGAAAAGCCCTGCAGCCTACCTCTCCAGCGGCCCAATTCTTAGAAAGCTCTGTCGCGGGCGCGCTCCTCCCTGCCCAACCCCCACTGCTGTCGGACGCAGGCGTTTGCGCTGCTTATCCGCTGGGGGTTATACTGTTGAATTCGTAATCTGTTGGTTTTAATTATTTATTTATTCTTCCTTCCTGTTATGTTGCCCTCTGTGCTTCCAGGGCTCACCCTGTGCACAGCTGTGAGAAAGTTCCCCCAATTTTAGGAACCTCTCTCTTTAGAGTCTCTTCCTGGGACGGGATTCCCTTCTCATGCCGGGGTTCCCTCCCTACCTCCTTTGTCTCTATCTTCGTTCTTTAAAATAATTCCTACCTGGCTTTGAAGCCAATGATCTGCTTTGCTGGATGCCTGATGTCCTCTGCCAGCAGTCAGAAGTTATTTTGTGGAATTTGCTCAGCGTTGCAATGTTCTTTTGATGAGGCAGAGAGGGAGAAAGTGTTCTCCCCATCCTATTCATCCGCCATCTTTTTTCCCTTCCTATATGCAACAAACTCTTAAACATCCCTGTCCAGTTTTCCTCCTAGCCAGGTGACTTAAAACCCCATAACTGATATTACATATTTGTCCCTGAGGAAAATAACCACATCACATGTTACCTCAAATTTGTATACCACCGTGGGATCTGCCTTTTTATCAGAATCTCCAAGTTTCTTTTTTGTTTGTCATTGGGCAAACAATGGTTCAAGATATTTTCTGACTCTGCAGAGGAACCTGCCTCCTTGCTCAGGATCCACTTGCCAGTTTCTGCTTTCATGGGTCAGTAATACTGTCTTTTGCTCAGAATTCCTTGAAAGCTCCTGTGAAGACAGTATACACAGAGCCCAGACAAGCTCCTTTGTTTCCCTGCAGATGATGAAGTAGCACATGTGGCCTGAGAACCCAAAAACTCTGGATACAGATCACAGTCCATTTAGTATACGCAAATGGAATAGGTTTTCTGAAACTCGGTGTTTTCATCTGTATAATGGGACTCCCGATAAGTTCATCACAGTGTTTCTTCAGGGATTCAATGAGATTGTACCCTGCCTGGCACCTCCTAAATGTGCCCTCTTAACTCTTCTTTTGCCCTCATTAAATTTTTAATTAAATGTCACTATTTCTTCTGACTATAGACTCCAGGAGTTAAGTCACTCATGCTTCTTATAACTCTGGACATTCCTTGGGATAAACTCTCTTGAGTCTTCTATAACTTCATCTCATTCATCCCTATCATGCGAGTTATAGATCTATTCTAATTGCTGGTTAAAATATGATCTTATTCACCCACTGCTAGACAAACTACAAGAAACAGCAAAGAAACACAATCATGGTTTCTGGGTTTTAAATATGCTATTTTTTTCTTTTGCAAAACTTTGGTCAAGTGCAAACATTTCAAACTTGAATTCAGCACTTTTCCCAAGCAAGGCAATCAGTATATACCAATACCAATTTGGCATGCCCTTGCACAATGTGAAATTCAACATAAAACTGGGTTATAAGAAGCAAGGAATCAGAAACTGCTATAAGGAGAGGATGGTAAAAAAAAAATTCTAATGGAGTTCAGGACCAAAATTGAGCTGTCCAAATCTATTGTTTATATGTGGGCTTAATTTAACCATAACTGCTTGCTCAGCTTAACATAAATCCAGGCGCAGGGGGTTGAGATGGAAGGAGGAGCCACTTCCACAAGAAGAAATATGAACTGGAATTTATAGATACAGCAAGAAAAAAAGTTCAGCTCTCATCTGAACTTTCAACTCTCATCTGTCTACATGAGCAAAATTATTTCACATATGTTCTTTCTGATTCATGGTTTCTACTTTGTGACAAGTTTTCAGACAGAGAACAAAAAACTAAAAGCTCTCTTTTCCCAGAAGACAGCAAACAATTTGCTCTTCATATTGAGCTAAGAGATGACAACTAACTCACAGAAGTTTCCAAAGATGAGATACTGCTGGGTTTGCAAGTTTTCTCCTTGAACACTGGCCCTATTAGGTTGGGTGGGATCGACATATTCAGAGTTCTCACCAAAGAAATCAAAGAGAATGCAGATTACTTCTGGCATATTCTCTTTATCAGTTTACTTTAGATCTTTGAGTTCTGAGTTCAAAGAATACAAAGCTGACTCAGTGAGGCAGGGCATTCAAAAAAGATGCTGAATATTACCTTCACCCCATCCCGCCCTGGGGGACCTGGGTTAGATCCCTGGGTTGGGAAGATACCCTGGAGAAGGGAATGACTACCCACTCCAATATTCTGGCCTAGAGAATTCCATGGACTACACAGTCCATGGGGATCTCAAATAGTCGGACATGACTTAGCAACTTTCACTTCACATTTCACCCTTAACCTACTTTATTTTAGAGTTCAAACAGGAAATGAAGGGGAAAGGAGAAAAGTTGTGTTGTTCAGTGGCTAAGTCATGTCCAACTCTGTGACCCCATGGATTGTAGCATGCCAGGCCTCCCTGTCCATCACCAACTCCCAGAGCTTGTTCAAACCCATGTCCATCAAGTTAGTGATGCCATCCAACCATCCCATCCTCTGTCACACCCTTCTCCTCCTGCCTTCAATCTTTCCCAGCATCAAAGTCTTTTCCAGTGGGTCAGGTCTTTGCATCAGGTGGCCAAAGTTTCAGCTTCAGCATCAGTCCTTCCAACGAATATTCAGGGTTAATTTCCTTCAGGAATGACTGGTTTGATCTCCCTGCTGTCCAAAGGACTCTCAATAGTCTTCTCCAGCACCATTCAGCACCACAGTTCAAAAGCATCAATTCTTCAGCACTCAGCCTTCTTTGTGGTCCAACTCTCACATTCATACATGACAACTGGAAAGATTACAGCTTTGAATATATGCACCTTTGTCAGCAAAGTGGTGTCTTTGATTTTTAATACACGGTCTAGGTTTGTTTTGATCACTCACCTAGAGCCAGACACCCTGGAATGTGAAGTCAAGTGGACCTTAGGAAGCACCACTACAAACAAAGCTAGTGGAGGTGATGGAATTCCAGTTGAGCTATTTCAAATCTTAAAAGATGATGCTGTGAAAGTGCTGCACTCAATATGCCAGCAAATTTGGAAAACTCAGCAATGGCCACAGGGCTAGAAAAAGGCAGCTTTCATTCCAATCCCAAAGAAAGGCAATGCCAAAGAATGCTCAAACTACCACACAATTGCACTCATCTGACACGTTAGTAAAGTAATGCTCAAAATTCTCCAAGCCAAGCTTCAGTAATATGTGAACTGTGAACTTCCAAATATTCAAGCTGGTTTTAGAAAAGGCAGAGGAACCAGAGATCAAATTGTCAACATCCACTGGATCATCAAAAGAGCAAGAGAGTTCCAGAAAAACATCTATTTCTGCTTTACTGACTATGCCAAAGCTTTTGACTGTGTGGATCACAACAAACTATGGAAAATTCTGAAAGAGATGGGAATCCCAGACCACCTGACCTGCCTCTTGAGAAATCTGTATGCAAGTCAGGAAGCAACAGTTAGAACTGGACATGGAAAAACAGACTGGTTCTAAATAGGAAAAGGAGTACGTCAAGGCTGTATATTGTCACCCTGCTTATTTAACTTATATGCAGAGTACATCATGAGAAATGCTGGGCTGGATGAAGCACAAGCTGGAATCAAGATTGCCGGGAGAAATATCAATAACCTCAGATATGCAAATGACACCACCCTTATGGCAGAAAATGAAGAACTAAAGAGCCTCTTGATGAAAGTGAAAGAGAGTGAAAAAGTTGGCTTAAAGCTCAACATTCAGAAAACTAAGATCATGACATCCAGTCCAATCACTTCATGGCAAATAGATGGGGAAACAGTGGAAACAGTGGGTAACTTTATTTTTCGGGCTCAAAAATCACTGCAGATGCTGACTGCAGCCGTGAAATTCAAAGACGCTTACTCCTTAGAAGGAAAGTTATGATCAACCTAGATAGCATATTAAAAAGCAGAGACTTTACTTTGCCAACAAAGGTCTGTCTAGTCAAGGCTATGGTTTTTCCAGTGGTCATGTATGGATATGAGAGTTGGACTATAAAGAAAGCTGAGAGCCGAGGAATTGATGCTTTTGAACAGTGGTGTTGGAGAAGACTTGAGAGTCCCTTGGACTGCAAGGAGGTCCAACCAGTCCATCCTAAAGGAAATCAGTCCTGAGTGTTCATCGGAAAGAGGATGTTGAAGGTAAAACTCCAATACTTTGGCCACCTGATGTGAAGAGCTGACTCATTTGAAAAGACCCTGATGCTGGGAAAGTTTGAGGGCAGGAGGAGAAGGGAACGACACAGAATGACATGGTTGGATGGCATCACCGACTCAATGGACAAGAGTTTGGGTAAACTCCGGGAGTTGGTGATGGACAGGGAGGCCTGGCATGCTGTGGTCCATGGGGTCGCAAAGAGTCAGACAGGACTGAGCAACTGAACTGAACTGAATTAGGTTTGTCATAGCTTTCCTTCCAAGAAGCAAGAATCTTCTAATTTCATGGCTGCACTTACCATCTGTAGTGATTTTGGAGCCCAAGAAGAGAAAATCTGTCACTGCTACCACATTTTCCCCATCTCTTTGCCATGAAGTGATGGGACCAGATGCCACAATCTTAGTCTTTTTAAATGCTGAGTTTTAAGCCATTCTACAGTGAGCTTCCTTGGGATTTGATGACATAGTCTTGGACTATAAAAGGCTGCCTCAGATACAGACAAATTTTCCTGGTCAACACCAGTAGAATTCCCAGTAGAAAGGATAAGGAGATTATTGCTTCCCAGAGTAACTATTTCCTTAGAATGCTCCATGGAAATGTCCTCTGGGCCTGTGAGCTCCTGCTTGCTTATGATTTCAGCTATCAGTTTGGGTTCTGCTCTGTTGAGTTATAGAGAACAAGTGTGTTTCTTCCCCACCACAGCTCTTTAAAATCTTAAAGTCTCCTCTTAGATTTATTTTGTTCTTTATTAAACAGGACATCTTCATTCCTTGTATCCAATCCATTCAGAAAAAACAATACTAGCCTGTATAACTATAAAAATGTGGCATTGATATCTTGAGTAGCACCAAGGAAATCTATCTGTAGGGGACAGACAGCCCTAATCCTTTCTTCTCTATAAATACTGGTTTCCAGTGAAGCTGGAATGTAGAGTCATTTGTAGATGTCTAACAAGTAAACAAATGCTAGAACTATTTCCAGAAGAGTCAGCTTTCATGGCATTAAGCTTTATCCCCACTGGAAGATCTCCCAAAAGAAAACTTTCTGTCCTTATTTGACATCTACCTCTCCAGAATACGAAGCTACTCTTTCAGATAGATAAGTCAGTATGTTGGTAATCATGAACTGAATTTCTAAGTGGGATCTACAAAGGAATTCAGTGCAGTGAGAAGGCCTGTATCTATCAGAAATGAACTTAACCACAGAGCTATACACTCAGTACAACTGTTGCAGATTAATGAGTTCCTATCAAAAATGATAAATTTTATTGAGCAGCATCATAGATTCTGAAGCCAGTGTGCAGTGTATTCATGGGATAACAGAAGATGAATGCTTTCTGCATATATCACCCTGAATTTGGTTCTTTGTGAAATACTGAACAATTTTTCCCTTTACTTTGGAGTTTATCAAAGCCAAAATACCTAATCCATTCTCAAGGTGAAGAAACAGATTTTGAGTTATTATTCACCGAATACTTTTTTCTTTTTTCACAAATACCCAGGTTTTTATTTCCCTATTCCCACAGTCAAGATAGTCTGTAGCCTTACCTAAACTATAAAGGATAAAATAGAGATTTCAGATAACAACACATAGCTACAGAAAAAAGTAGAGAGAGGCCTTTCTTCTTGAGAACAATTTGATGTGTTCATTTTCCACAAAGTTCTCATCAGATGTCATCAAATTCAACACACTGTACAGATGGGAAAGACTAACTATTGAAACAATTAACTATTGTGAGTCATTTCCTCAGTCTGCTTTTGTTTTAGCCAATATGTCATATGGTGACAGACACTGTTAAATTTCACAAGCTCTACTGTCTTCTTGGAAGTGGCATAATGCAATTGACACAACTCAGCTTGATAAATCTGCCAAACTGATAGTGGGGCCTCTTTACTCCTACTTCTCAATGCCAAAATCTAAAGATATGATACAGAACCTACTCAAAATGTAGAAAATAAAGTTCATTTTACTCTCTATGATTAGTCCCATTTGATCACCTACTGGCTGTTAGTAGCCTGATTCCTTTGAGGTGACATTAAGACGAGTAGGGTAAAATTTTCATTAATTCAGTCCCCACTATCTCAGAAAAATGCTATCACAGAGCCTGAGTTTTCCTGAAGTCTGCCATTTGCTTCATCTTGATCTGAAAGTTTACTATTTATTCTTAAGTTTACTGCTTTAGAGGACCCTAGTGTACCACTTCCCACTTTAGATGACTTTTAGATTATCAAAAGCCACTTGTCCTAATCTAACTGAAATATTTTCTAATCTTGGATATGTGACTTTACTATCCCATCTACATCTTGTCATTTGCATGTCTAACAAATAGGGGATGAAAAAGCATGGTGTTGTCCCAGTCCATCTTATTTCCACCAATGAAAGATTCCTGGGCAGCTTCTCTTGCACAAGCTTCTAACTCACTAACCATTCCTTTATCACTCCATCTGTATGGCAAAGTAGCTCACCATCTTCTACAAATCAGCTCTGACTGGTTCTAGAGGAAGTACAGTGAGTCCTCAGGAACCCAGTAAGCCAGAAACCAGGCCACAGACCACTTATTAAGGCTGAAGACATGTTAGCAGGTCTGAGCCAGCTGCAGAGCCAGCTCCAAGAAAATGAGCCATTACTCAAAAGGAATGACCAGTCAACTAACATTTGATAAGGGAGACAAAAATAGGCAATGGGGAAAGGATAGTCTCATCGATAAATGGTGTTGGGAAAGCTGAATAGCCACAAAAATTAAACACACTTGCTCCTTGGAAGAAAAGCTATGACAAACCTAGACAGCATATTAAAAACAGAGATATCACTTACCAACTAAGGTCCGTATAGTTAAAGCTATGACTTCTCCAGTAAGTAGTCATACACAAATGGTGAGAGTTGGACCATAAAGAAGATTTGAGCACCAAAGAACTGATGCTTTTGAACTGTGGTATTGAAGACTCTTGAGAGTCCCTTGGACTGCAAGGAGATCCAACCAGTCAATCCTAAAGGAAATCAACCCTGAATATTCATTGAAAGGACCAATGCTGAAGCTGAAGCTCCAATACTTTGGCCACCTGATGTGAAGAACTGACTCATTTGAACGGACTTTTGGACTCTGAGGGAGAGGGAGAGGGTGGGATGATTTGGGGGAATGGCATTGAAACATGCATACTATCATGTAAGAAACGAAGCGCCAGTCTATGTTCAATACAGGATACAGGATGCTTGGGGCTGGTGCACGGGAGGATCCAGGGAGATGATATGGGGTGAGAGGTGGAAGGGGGCTTTGGCATTGGGAGATCGTGTACACCTGTGGCTGATTCATGTCAATGTATGGCAAAACAAATACAGTATTGTAATGTAGAATTTAAAAAAATTAAAAAAAAACATAAATAAAAATAAAAAAGAAATGAATTTTCCTAGTGCTAACAAGAAAAAGAGTAACTGAAATGAATACAGTTAGTGTTTGCTTAATAAAGTTTGGAGGTAACAAAAAAAAAAAATAAAAAAGACCCTGATGCTGGGAAACACTGAGGGCAGGAGGAGAAGGGGATGACAGAGGATGAGATGGTTGGATGGCAACACCAATTCAACGGACACGAGTTTGAACAACCTCTGGTAGGTGGTGAAGGACAGGGAAGCCTAGTGTGCTGCAGTCCATGAGGTTGCAAACAGTCAGACACGACTTAGCAACTAAACAACAACATATAAAGAACTCGTACAACTCAATAATAACAACAACAACAACAAAGAACAATTCAGTTAAAACATAGGAAGAGCTGAATAAACATTTTTCCAAAGAAGACATCCAAATGGCCCACAAGTACACAAAAAGATGTTCAACATCACTAATCATCAGAGAAATGCAAATCAAAACCACAATGAGATAAGACCTCACACCTATTAGAATGGTTACTATCAAAAAGGCAAGTGATACCAAGTATTGACAAGGATGTAGAGAAAAGGGGACACTTGTGTACTATTGGTAGGATTGTAAATTGGTGCTGCCACTATGGAAGACAGAAGGGATGCTTCTCAAAAAATTTAAAATATAACTACCATATAATCCACTTCTGAGTATGTACCAAAAGGAAATGAAAACAGGGTATCAAAACACCATCTGCACTTCATGTTTATTGCAGCACTATTCACAATTAGTGAAGACGTGGAAACAACCTGAGTTCGTTTCTGTTGTAAGTTCCTAGTAGTGGATATGAAAATGTGATGTATATATGCAATGGAGTATGATTTGTCCATCAGAAAGAGGGAACTGCTAGCATTTGTGACAACATGAATGGACCTTGAGGGCATTATGCTAAGTGAGATATGTCAGACAGCGAAAGATAAGTACTGTATAATATCACTTATGTGTGGAATCTAAAAAAAAGTTTAACTTGTAGAAACAGAGTGGAACAGTGCATACCAGGGATGCCAGGGGGCTGGAGGGGAGAAATAGGGAGATAAATGTTGTTCAACCTCTACAAACTTGAAGTTAAAGATGAATAAGTTCTGAGGCTCTAATGCACAACACTGTCACTAGAGTTAATAATACCGTGTTACACACTTGAAAGTTGGTAAGAGAGTACATCTCAAATGTTCTCACCATAAAAGAAAAAGACACGGAATTATGTGACATAATGGAAATACCAGCTACGAGCCAAGGCTATGGCAGCAATCATATTGCAACATATAAGGGTATCAAATCAACATTTCACACCTTAAACTTACATAGTGTTATGTGTAATGTCAATCCTATCTCAGGTAAGCTGGATGGAATAGACAAAAGGAGTGACCATTCCAGAAAGCACAAAAGCAAACAAATGATACAACATTAGGCAGAACAGAGCAGATGCTATGCAGGAAGGAATCAACATTCGGGATTCTGAAAGTGAGCAGAGACCGTCCAAACCTGGCAAACTGGTCTCACTTCAAATTCAACCTCAAATGCACCTTGTACTTCTGGCGGCCATACTACATTTCTCT
This sequence comes from Nanger dama, assembly GCA_917880005.1. Lineage (NCBI taxonomy): Eukaryota > Metazoa > Chordata > Mammalia > Artiodactyla > Bovidae > Nanger > Nanger dama. The sequence continues at coordinate 1,773,053 of CAKJTW010000094.1, read as the reverse complement.
AGTGCATTTACCCTCCATCGTCACAGGTGACTTTTTATACCGCACCTCTTCTAAAGCCTCTCCAGCACCTCCTTTCCTGTCCATTCTGATGACCTTGCTTCTTCCTTGTTTAAAAATATTGAAGTGAGCAGAAGAAAGCCTCCATGGATTCCTACTGCTGTACCTACATACCTATCAACATCTGCTTGGATATAAGTAAGCTCAATTTAGTTTCTGTGAACATACTCTCCATTCGCCTATCTAAAGCCAGGCCCTCCACTGGAGCACTAGACCTTTCGTCATCTCAAGGGTATGGACCCTAAAATTCACCCACCCTTTTCTATTCATCAAACTCTCCTCTCTACTGGGTCTTTTCCTTCCCATACAAATATGATCTTAATTCTCCCATCTTAAGGTATATACATATATACCTACCTATATATGCATATATCTGTCTATCTGTATATATGGAGCAGGGAGGGAGGGAAAGAGAGCGAGACACCAAGGAATCCTCAGAGATCACCTAGGCCAGCAGTCCTCAAATCTGAGTCAACATGAGAATCCCCTTGGGGAGCTTTCATAAGAAGCCCAGTGTCATGTCCCTGGCTTCTCCAGAGACTCTGACTTACCTGTCTGGGGTATGACCTGGGCATCAGTATTTTGTGCATTTCCTGGGATTCTAATGCACATCCAAAGTTGATAAGCACTGATGCAACCTGGATTTACCATTAAATGAAGTCATTAAAGTAGAGAGAGGTGAAACAGCCCAGGCAAGTCCAGAGAATCATTACCAGCAGAGCCAAGGCAAAGCTCTAGCTAAGCTGGTCCCCAGTCCGCTGCTCTTCTGACAATATCAGCCCATACATGATACACGCAAATGCAATCTTTGGCAAAGAACTATAAATGGCACCGTAAGCAACGAACTCTCACTAATTGTTCATCTCCACAGAGGATACTAGCCTTTTAGTCTTCAGTCGCAACAGGAGAGCTTAAAACTAGGATGCTGAGAAGGCGAGTATAACAGGGAATGTGAAGAAAACGCCTGCCATGGTACCCACGCCAGATGTTTCAGAAGTTTCGGGGATGGTGAGGGACCCAGAGGAGGGTGCCAAGGAGCAGTATGAGGTGTGGTGTGATAAATGGACCTGTCTTTTTCCCATTACAGGAACATAGCAAGCTTCAAGAAACAACTCAGAAACCTAGAATGATTAATTGTGCGATCTACGATGAGTCCTGTTGTGTTTGTCTATGAATTCCGCTGCTCTGCAGATCAGGTGCACCAGGGGCAGAGAAACACCTGGCTATGAAGAGCCTTCTGAATTTCCTGCTAACCCAGTCCAGAAAAGGTGAAGAAGGGTTTTCTTTACAGGTGAACAGTAAAGGGAATCAAAGCTGGTGAGAAAAATGATACGGTGGGATGAGAACAAAAGCATCAACCAAGCTGCTGTCATAGCTCTGGCTTTCTTTTCTCCTTTTCTAGACCTGCATAGCATCAGTGAGAAACAAAATACTGTAAGGCAATCACAGCTTCAAGCTTATGTATCCCCTCCACTGATTTAGTTGACCTGGCAATCCCCTTATCACTCTCCACAAGGAAGTTTCAGCAAAGCATCAGCCATGGAAAGCAGAGCAGTTGAGTTCATAAGTTTCTGGGTCCAAAGCCATATTTTACTATCCATATGACAATGCACAAGTGACCTAAAGATTCTGCATTTCTCCATCTTCTTTACCTATAAAATAAGGCTAATAATACCTTCCTTGGGATTCTTGTGATGAGTATATGAGACAAGAATGTAAAGTGCCCATCACTGTTAAACAATATGGCAAGGAAGATTTCTTTCTATTTCTCCTTATAGTGTTACAAGCATTTTAACAACACTATTTGCATACCAAGTGAATATGTCAATTATCCCCAGTTGTTGCCCCTTCCTGAGAACTGAGGAAATACACTAATATTTAGTTCATTTTCAGTTCAGTTCAGTTCAGTCCCTCAGTCATGTCCGACTCTTTGGAACCCCATGAATCGCAGCACGTCAGGCCTCCCTGTTCATCACCATCTCCAGGAGTTCACTCAGACTCACATCCATCGAGTCCGTGATGCCATCCAGTCATCTCATCCTCGGTTGTCCCCTTCTTCTCCTGCCCCCAATCCCTCCCAGCATCAGAGACTTTTCCAGCGAGTCAACTCTGCATGAGGTAGCCAAAGTACTGAAGTTTCAGCTTCAGCATCATTCCTTCCAAAGAAATCCCAGGGTTGATCTCCTTCAGAATGAACTGGTTGGATCTCCTTGCAGTCCAAGGGACTCTCAAGAGTCTTCTCCAACACCACAGCTCAAAAGCATCAATTCTTTGGCCTTCAGCCTTCTTCACAGTCCAACTCTCACATCCATACATGGCCACAGGTTTTATTGAATTGTAAAGGCATCATGACTTGGTAGAAAGTTTTAGATTCAAGTATCAGCTCTATTGCTTCTTAATTGTGAGTCTTGGAAAAGTTGCTTAATCTCTTTATGTCTCACTGGTTTTTAAAAAAAAAGGGGGAAAGAAAACATTTCATTTTTCAGGGTTTTTGTGACAATTAAATGAGATAATGCAAACATCTAGTACAAAATAGGTATTTAGCAATAGATAACTTCCCTGGTGGCTCAGACAGTAAAGCGTCTGCCTGCAATGCGGGAGACCTGGGTTCAATCCCTGGGTCAGGAAGATCCCCTGGAGAAGGAAATGGCAACCTACTCCAGTACTCTTGCCTGGAAAATTCCATGGATGGAGGAGCCTGGTAGGCTACAGTCCATGGGGTCGCAAAGGGTCAGACAAGACTGAGCGACTTCAATGGATAATTGACAAGATAGCACACACAACCTTTATGGTAATAAAGCTGCCCTCCCTGTGTCATGGCCTCTGATTGTTTTCACTAATTCACCACAGCATTTCTCCAGGTTAGTTTGAATTTATGTTTTTTCATATGGTTTAATTCCACGTAAAGCTAGATAACTAGCAACTGTCTCAGAATGGTTCTTGCAGAGATTATTATCTACAACAGATTGATGGAGACATAGCTCTTTTAAAAGATATTCAGGGGAAAAAAATTTAACCTCTTTTAGTCAACCTCAAACCCTTAGAGATTAGAAGAAGCTTTTACATTTATCTTCTCTATGGGCAAACAATTGGGTTTAGATTAATTGAAACAAGGAGGAAAAAAAAAGAACATAGATTTATGTAAAACAGAGTATATCTATGATGAATGTTTCCAAATATGCGGTAAGAAAATTGGTACATTAAATATCTCTAGCCTGTCTGGTTTCTAAAAAGCCAAGGCAGTTAAATGAGGCTGATTTATTTCCTAAAGTGGTCATTTGGATTATGTTACCAATAATGGAACATCAGTATCTCTAGAAGCAAAAGACTCAAAATACATAAAGACATTTTTATGGTCTGCCAAGCCTATTTCCAAAGTACTCTAAATCTGATAGTGCCTTAGGCTGAGTTCCCTGGAAGTAGACACTGAGACCAAGATTCATGGGAAACAGTTTATTAAGGAGGTGCTCCCAGAAAAAGAGCTGGTAAGGGAGAGAGGAGCAGGACAGAGTAGAGAAAGATAAGCAAGGAGGGCTTTTCCCCTGGAAAGCAGCCTAGGCCTGATGCTGCACAGCACTCGGGAGGGCCAGTGACACCTCAGAGTGGCCCATCTTGAAGGAAACCGGAGCCTTCCTCTGGCTACACCCATCAGCCACTGGCCAGGGCTATCCTGGGAGGTGAGACATAACCTCCCAGACACGTCCTGCTCTCTAGGGCAATCCACCAAGAAGAGTCATAGGTTCTGGCCCAAAGATGCTAGGAAAAGACACCCAGAAACAAGAAAAGGTAACCTTCCCTGGAACAGGGAGGGGATGAGAGAAAAAGTCAAAAGTAGTTAGCTTTTCTCTCAATTTTTCCAAAGCAATTTTTCTCTGTCATCAATGTTATAAACACTAAACAGGAAGGTTGAGGTATATACATGACCTCTTATAAGTAGTGTTGTATCAATCTGACCTAGACAGGTAAAGTAAGCGGGAAACAAGCTAGTGTGTTCTAATCAAAAAAATAATTGTATTGTACACTTGGTTAATTCAACGTGTGCACACAGGTTGATTAATATGAATGAGAGAATCACTACTATTTAGTTATGCTTGTGAGACAGCAAAAATTTATCAAGCATAATAGCAATTCCTTATATTAATATCCTATACGCACACTTTTAAGACCACCCATATGGTTTTTGTAAATCTTTTTGCCAATGTTATTTTGCTTTGATTCCATTTATTAAAATGTAATTTCATGCCTGTTGAAACTCAAAGTAATAAAATCAAGTGTGGATTCTCTATGTTGTTTTAATTTCATTTTTCCAGTTACTCATTTTTATGTTACTTGATGATATTGTCAACCCACGACAGCCTGGAAAATTTCAACAAACTTGGTAAAGCACCACAGCTAGTTTGAGAATCATTGCTTGACCCCAGGCTACAGAACTGAGAGGAAAGAGGGAAGAAGAGACACATCCACGTTTATAATAACGATACCATGATCAAAACAGCTCTGTCTGAAACACTGAGAGAGGATATGAAGTCAGCTTCATAAATTATGAACCCTAAATCCAGACTGCATTTGTTCTGCAGTGATTTGAACAAGTTTTTCCTAAGATTGAAATTAAAAGCAAAGATACCAAAGTAGGGGTGCCACCTTGTGGCAAGAGCCACCAACACCAGGGCCAGCTGTGCCATCCTCCTCCTCAGCCCCCAAAGCCGGCCTTTGCTCCCCTCCGAGCCTGAGAGTCTTTTTCAGAACCCCAACACTCCTCCTTGGAAACACAGGACTCCAGAATAAGAACAAATCCCCTGCCTGCTCCATTTTTCTTCCCAGCAGAGCTATGTGTGGTGAGCTAGGTTTTGATTCAGCTTCTTTAGTCATGGGACATAAAGATGCCACCAGCTCAGGGTGGCTCAGACGGTAAAGCATCTGCCCACAGTGCAGATGCTGGGTTCGATCCCTGGGTGGGGAAGATCCTCTGGAGAAGGAAATGGCACCCCACTCCAATACTCTTGCCTGGAAAATCCCATGGACAGAGGAGCCTGGTAGGCTACAGTCCATGGGGTCACAAAGAGTCAGACATGACTGAGCGACTTCACACACACATCACACACACAGGGCTGGAGGGAGCCCCTCTGTGAATCAAAACGCTTTTGCCCTCGGCCCCGCACCCTGCTGATTTCCCCATGTTTCATCTGTCACAGAAAGCTGAGGAAGTAGGCAGACCTGGGGGCCAGCCCGGGATTGGCTTCACCGTTTGCAACAGATAGGAGGCATGTGATCAGGGCTTTCAAGTCAAGTGCTGCCACCCACAGAACAGCTTCCAGGAAATGATGGCTGTGAGGGACTTAGGAAGTCATCTGTCACCTGCTTTCAAGCAACACCGCACAAATCAGCTGGACCTAAAAATGGCAATTCCATTTCAATGCCTTTTTTCAACCATCCCCTGAGACTTAATTTAACATATAAAAACCATCTACATGCAGAAATATGTCCTTATAGTGAACATGCCATCTCAGCCTCTGCTCTTTGTATGCATAGGCAGTGGACATGAAGAGGAAAATATATAAAGAGAAGTGATCTCCTCTTCTTATACTTTTTCTTGGATTTCTAATTTTTCTAGTTTTACCTGTTTTTTTAGTTTTCTAAGTTTTCTAGTTTTTAGTCATAATTTAAGACCATTTACAGAATATCCTTGTAAGATGCTGAGTTGTGAAGGATAGGAATACAACTCAAATACCTTGGGAATAGAGAGGAAAAAGAAAAGGAAATGAGTTGCCTTACGCTTCACTTCTATGTGGGCTTCAGGCATGGCTGGATCCAGGGGCTTATATAATGCCACTGGGTATCTATCTTTCTAGCTCTCAGCTACACTCCCTTTATATGAGCCTTTAGTTTGAAGACAGGCTCTCTCCATATGGCAGAGCTAATGACAATCTGCACTGGAAGATTCACATCTCCATCACCAGCACCTTGAACTCAAAAAGCACAAAAGAGTCTTCTATGGTTACTCGAGCAAAGCAGTCTCAGGAAAAACTACCCTGACCCCACTTGTGATATGTCAGCCCCCAGCACCACAACAGAACCATGCAGAGCGGAGAATAGATGGTTCAGGAAGAAAATGATCTATAATTTGACATAGGATACTGAGCAATTTCTATTACATGCCTGGATTAGTCTAAGAATCATCTCATGTTACTGCATTCTTGACCCCAATTTCTACATCCAGGGACCAAGTTTGCTGATGGTAATACACAGATCTCCAATCTAAGCAGCAACATGACAAACAAATGTAAGACCTTGCCTAAATTCTCTGGAGAAAAGCAGGAATGAGATAAGCCAAAATATCCCATCTCTTGGTAGTACAGGGTACAATCCAAAAAAAAAAAGCCGAGACTTTGACTGTTTTTATTTCCTGTGGGGATAATTAATACCTTAAAGTAATTAATTACCCACTCTTTCCTTCATAGCCTTTGCTTTCTCTGTGTGTGTATGCGCGTGTGTTCAGTTGTGTCCAATTCTTTGTGACCCCATGAACTGTAGCCCACCAGGCTTCTCTGTCCAGGGAATTTTCCAGGCAAGAATACTGAAGTGGATTGCCATTTTCTATTCCAGAGGATCTTCCCAACACAGGGATCAAACCCATGCCTCTTGCATTTCTTGAATTGGCAGGTGGATTCTTTATTACTGCACCGCTTAGGAAGCCCCTTCTGAATATTTTTATCACATCCTCCATAATTTAGCTCATATATAGCAGAGATGGAAAAAAAGCAAATTTTCATATTTTATGGGGAAAATAATCTGTATAATACAATAACAAGACAAAAAGATCCCAGAATAAAATTTCCTCTAGCCCTAGATTTGTTCTCATCTTACTGAATACCTTTAAGCAAGTAATTTAGCCTTTCGTTTAAAAAAAATGAAAAGGAAAAGACAAGAAACATCTATGGGCAAAATTCTTTCTGTATCAGGATGTCAAAAGATTTTTGCTGTTGCTGTTGTTGTTCTTATTGTATTATAAAATGGCTCAAAGTTGAATATCCAAAAATGTTTCACATTTTGAAGAAGGTAGTTCAGCCATCGGGATCAACGATCCCTCTAGGACTTTCTGTGATGCCCTGGAACAGACCCAACCACCACCACCACCTCATTACAGGGCTGCAGGAGGAGCTAAGCATACCCAGTGGGTAGCATGGGCTGGTGGTGAAGCATCAAGAAATGTTTCCCAAGGTGCCATCCCACTCTCACTCTCTGCTCCCTCCAAGGGTGCAGAGGAGCATATTCTTAATCTCACATGCAGGAGCCCAGGGGCTGGGGGAGGAGCACGGCAAGAGCCCTAGGTCCACCCTGGCCAAGTATGTAGAGCCCATTAACAGAAAGAGTTGCTACTAAATTCACAGCCCTTTGCTGTCTTGCAGTGCTGACTAGGGAAATTATTAGGACAATAATGATTCCCCATATTAAACCACCGACAGACACACTGGTATATTTCCGCTTGTCTGCAACTATTTTTAAAAGTGTGAAAAGGGGTATGACGAGTGCATCCCAAAAGGACACAGATGGCCCCCACAGGGGCTCCCTGGTGACAGCAGAGTCCCTTAAACTCTTAAACCCCAATGATCACCATGATAACAGTATTAGACAGAACTGGGTGGGCCAGTCCCTTCCACTGGCATCTCAGCAGCTCCCTGAAGGGAGTTAAGCCTCCCTACCTTTCCTCTCTGCCCCTGAGCAGTGAGTGAGCCAGGCCACCCCAGAGACAGGCCAGGCCTCCCTCCCCTTCCCACACAGCCAGGCTCACAGCCCAGGCCCATGCTGAGAGCAGAAGATGACGAGCTGGATGCTGAGACCACGAACAGGGCTGGAGGCTGCAGGACAAGAGACGGAAGAGTCAGTGTGATGGAGATGAGCGTGGCACCCAGGGCAGCAGGCAGGACTGAAGCCCGGGTGCAAAAGCTGGACCCCAAGTGGAAAGAAATTTCTGAAGTAATCTTCATGGTGGGACCTGCAGTCTGGCATCTCTCATGGCTAGTGACAATCCTCTTTAGATAGAGAGACAGTAAAGAAAGGAGACTGGTCCCTGGCATGCTGGGACCAGTTAATACTAGCTAGCTGTGTGTTCTTGGGCAAGTTGCTCAACCTCTCTGAGCCACGGGTTCTTCATCTTAGAATGGAGACTATAATAGTACCTAACCCAGAGGACTGCTATGAGAATTTAGTAAGTTCAAATACTCAGAACCATTACTGGCACCCAGGGAGATTACATTCGTACCAACTACTATCTCTTACCCAGAGTGCTTCCTCTCATAACTAAAAGAAAGTGATGATTTCCAGAATAGATGCTATTAACGATGACAAACTTCTCAAATAAACAGAATACAGGTAAGTCTCTGCAGCAAAAGAAACTCAAATCACTGAAGGACTGAATTACTATTTTGCTATATTCCCACTTTATTAAATGGGCTTCTCTGATGGCTCAGATGGTAAAGAATGTGCCTGCAATGAAGGATACCTGGGTTCAATCCCTGGGTCAGGAAGACCCCCTGGTGAAGGAAATGGCTACCCAGTCCAGTATTCTTACCTGGAGAATTCCATGGACAGAGAAGCCTGGCAGGCTATATAGTCCATGGGGTCCCAAAGAATCAGACACCACTGAATGCTAACACCAAGTATTGTATTAAATACATAGTTTGGTCTGATCTAGTCCAGGATAAACTAGTAAAACCTTAGTTTGGATTAGAAAATATTTTTAAATATTTTAAGATTCTGTAAGATAGAAAAGAATGCACTATCTATATTATCTAGTTTTTTATCACAAAAAGGAATGTCGTTCTCTTAGCATTTGAGCAAATGAACAGAACTAAATCCAGAGGACAACTCTTCTCTACTATAGCACTCTCCACTCAGCAGCCAGAATCATCTCTCAAAACCTGAGTTAGGTCTTTCCTCTCCCTGCACACTGCAGTCCAAACTCCCTCCAATCATATGCCAGGCCTCACCCTATCTTGCAAGACACCTCTCCAGCTTTCCCACCCTAGCCTCCCAACCCCTAACTACACTGGCCCTATCCTTTAAGCCTGCCAAGCTCTTTCTCTCCTCAGGCTATTATACATGTCATCCCCTTTGCCAGAACACCTTTCTCCATGGCCTACTCCTACCCCCATTCAGGTCACAACTCAGATGCCACCTCTCAAAGAACCTTGCAGGGTCACCTTTAAAAACAGCTCCCCCATTTCTCCCATCACTGAAGCCCTGACTTTATAGCACTTACCCAGCAACTCTCTCACTTTGTTCCTGCCCCCTTGCATATAAACTCCCACCAGAGTAGAACTTGGCATATGTTATCTACTGCCAAATGTCCAGTGCCCAGAAAAATACCTGGCACAGAGAAGGGAATATAGAAACCTTTATCAAAGGAAGAGAAGAAAGAATAAGGAACTCTCTTTCTAAGATAGCCCATTTCATCCCTCAACTGAAAACTGACCAATTTTTCATTCATTGTACTCTAGTGCTCTTTGTTCTGAAACAAAATATGGAACACGTGTACCATTTGAAATGATAAATATTTGTTGGATGGACAGATGGATTTTGGTCTTAGTCTGTGTATACCAGAACTCTTACACACTGTTAAATCACTTTTAAGTAAATAAGCATTCAGAAAAACAGTACAGTTCTTTTCATTCTTTTTATGTCATCGTTTGTCAATTAAAAGACACATTGCAGATGATCAATGAATATTTTCTTGGCTAGAAGTCTTCCATCAATGTCAGTCCTTAGAAAAACATGTCTGAATATTTTCTATGTATGGAAAACTGTTACCATGATGCCTTCTCCCCACAGGTCTATAATATATTTCATTTGTATCAAGTAAGCTTTCTAATTTCATCTTCCAAACAGTAAAATCGCACACCTTCTGCACAGTATCCAGTCATTGTCCTTGGCAGTTCCAAAAAACAGTCCTTACTTCAGCCCCCTTCTTCTTTGTCAGATAAGATGGTCTGCCCTCCTCCAAACCAGCACCCTCCCCCTCCTTACGCACAACTCCCATCCTTTGGCCCTTTCCTTGTCTCAGCTGTCTTTTTTTTTTTTTTTTTTTTTTTGCAGCACATTGAAAATGCCAGGTCCTCACCTTCTCTAACAGGCCCCACCCACTTCAGAGGTGGCATCAGCAACATCCAGAGTGATCAGAGCTCTGCAGCTCAGCTTCATCCATCAAAGCCTATCCGCACATCCCAGCTCCGTGGGCTGATTTGCAGTCATTTGGTTTTACAAGAAAGCTAACCATGCAGAGTATCTGAGATGAGATGAAAGAAAAAAAGAAGAATGGCTGCAGACTTAGTCCTGAAGTCTAATCAGGAGAAGCAAGGAGCTCCCGCCAAGAGGGTTCGACATTGCCCAGTGACTTTCCAACGGACAGGGTTGCAAAAAGTTGGACACGACTGAGCGACAGAACAGTGGCTTTCTAGGTGGAGGACACTGCTCACGGCTGACACTCCTTACCCGAGAGTCAACAGTGGCTCGGAGCTCACGGTTGCTCGGGAACTGTGGCCCCTGCCCTGCGCTCTCTTCACACGTGTGTGCCAACACACACACACACACACACACACACACATATTTTGCTCACTTTATAGCAAGCCCTTTAGCCCCTAGCCTAATATCTGGTCCATCATAGCAATGGCCAACATCTTTCATCTAATGACCCTGTGTTAAACATTCTACCAAAAAAGAGAAATCTTTCTGAACCCTTCCAGCCACACTATAACTATTATTTTCTCCATTTTATAGAAGAGGATTTTTTTCACAGGTTTATCTCTTCTTTTCTATTTCTCTTATTTAGTCAGTATTCATAAAGAAGCTGTTATTGATCATTTTTTTAGCAAAGAAACTAAGAAATGAAAAAATTGAATAACTGAATAATCAAGGCCACCATTTGGTAAGTGCTGTAGGCTGGATTCAAAACCAGGACTCTCTAACTCTGACACCCACGCTTTCTCTTTGATAAGCTGCTGCCTGCTTCTGCTTCCCCCAAGTAGCCTGCTATAAAAATCTAAAACCATACAGCTTAATGATCAAGAATACATTTTAACAAAAAGAGAAGTAGATGCACACAAATAGTTGGGATGAGTTAGCTGCTACAGTTGAATTTTAACTTTGAGCTTCTGCAAGCCAGCTACAGCAAAAATCATCAATACTGACCTGGTCCTCTGAGTGAGCCAGCGTACAAAAGCTGCATTGGATTGCTAATTTTCTGTATCTGGCAGATTCAGCTTTTAGATACCTAAGAATACATGTGCAATGCCCTGTCCTGATGCATTTTAGAGTTGTCAGAGGGCTTCCCCAGCTGCCGCTAGCGGTAAAGAACCTGACTGCCAGGGCAGGTAAATGTAAGAAACGTGGGTTCGATCCCTGGGTTGGGAAGATCCCCCGGAGCAGGGTATGGCAACCCTCTCCAGTGTTCATGCCTGGAGAATCCCACGGACAGAGGAGCTTGGTGAGCTATAGTCCATAGGGTCACAAAGAGTTAAGGCATGACTGAAACGACTTAGCACACGTAAAGTTGGCAGAACTAACATACATGTAGGAAATCAGAGTGATTTACAAGAATTTGGATGTTGCCCTTGTGCAGAGCCCAATAAGTGGAACAGTGGAGACAGAAAGAGATGATAACAGAGGGAAAGGAAGGGAAAAGAACAAGCATTAGCTAGGGCATTCTGCCACCTCCTCTCATCCACTCGGCAGCCCTGTGAAACAGGGATTAACAGTCCCCCTCTACACCTGACAGTGTCAAAAGCCAAAACAGAACTAGAGGAATACGACTTGAAACTAGATCTGTGGCCCCATTTCCAAAGAGTGAAAAGATGGGTGTCTTGATCCAGTCCCAGCCCTTTCTGATTCTGTGACCTGGGGAAAGTCACAGAAGTTTTCTCTTGACACCTGACTCACCATCCATCACTGGGTAGAAGGACTCACTGGGTTGGTGCGAGAGTGGAAATCAAACGACGGGAAGAAAAGCTATTTGGAAAAGAATTAGAGGACTTCATAAATTTGAGCCTCGCTACTTCCGATTCAACTTGCACAGCTTAGCTCAAGTCCTTTGTACAGGGACACTCTCCCTAAGCTTCTTGGCAAGTCTGAAACCCCACAGTCTACCTTATCCTGTGCCTCCCTTAGAAGAGTCCCAGTTTGACATTTATGCACTTACTAGCTGATCTGCCTGCCTCTCCAGCCAGTAGCTCCACAAGGGTAAAACCAACTCGGTTTTGCCTAGCATTATTTTAGCCACCATGTCCGGTGCTTAATAGGCACATAATAAATACATGTACATTAAGTGCATTAATATATTAGCATTAAAGTAAAAGCATACATTTATATAACCTTAAAGATACAACTGGGCTTCCCAGGTGGCGCTAGTGATAATGACCCACCTGCCAACACAGGCGAAGACATAAGAGACCTGGGTTCAATCCCTGGGTCAGGAAGATTCCCTGGAGAAAGGCATGGCAACCCACTCCAGCATTCTTGCCTGGAGAATCCCATGGACAGAGGAGCCCAGTGGGCTACAATCCATTTGGGCGGCAAAGAGTCAGACATGACTAAAGTGACTTAGCATGCATGCACAAAGATAGTTATAATTTTAAAAATTTGTAATTTCATAGAAATTGCAAAAAGAAAATTAAGGCCCTATTAAGCCACACTTCTAACCATCGCTACCGTCCGGAATCTCGAGGTTAAAAAGGGGGAAAAAATACTTTCTGTGTGGAAAATGACTGTCATAAAGTCCATACACTTGGCTCCTGAGGAGAGGTGGATCTACCCTCAAGCCATCATTCTGACAAGCAGACATAAAAGAAGGCAGGGGGTGACAACAGCAGGGGACACCCGACAGCTGATGAAATGACAGTCGACAGCGGCAGCAGGAGGCAGCGCGGCGTGCAGGCGGGCTCCAGCAAAGCGGCCAGAGGTATTTAATGCGGCGGCCACCAGCTCGCACACCCCCACAGCCCCCTCGAGTCACCCGATCACCATACAGGGTGATGGCTGATGTCCAGGGGAGGACACTGAGCCTTCAGGGAAGGGAAATGAGGCCTGAGATACTCAGCGGAGAAAGAAAGTGGCTCAGTCAGAGATCCCAGCAACACCTGTGTCTGCTAGTGTGTGTGGGAACACTGTTTCAGCTGTAAATAAACTTCCCAGATATGGATGTATGTGTCATCTTACAACTGCTTTGCAGAACTGAGGTGCTAGTGGTACATGCTTTTCCTCAGGCATAGGGTAGGGCCAATTATTTGTGTTTGCACCTCCTTTCTCTGATGTCTTTGCACTTTTTACTAAGGTCTTACAAGTGATTCCCCCAAAACAAACTTCAGAGCATTACAATATTTTCCTATATAAGTGACCTAAGTAAAGGACAGAATTCAGTCCTCTCCTTGCCAGCTGGGAAAGCATGGAGTCTAATTTCAACCTACAATGTAGTGGGCGAGGGGGTAGATGGGAGAACAGAGAAGACAGGTAGGGTGAAAAAGATGAAACTACAATCATTTGGAGATTTAAACAGAGAAAAGCTCTTAATTGGTACAAGGCACGAAAGTCTGAGTAAAAGCCAAGCTGAAAGAGAGGTTTGCTCTCTTGGTTCAAATTCATGCATCTATTCACTTAGCTTACTAGCCGCGCAGTCGTGCTGGCACATACAGCGCGCGCGCGTGTGTGTGTGTGTGTGTGTGTGTCTGCACACGCGTGTGCATATGTGCGGGGGTGTGCGTGCACGTGTGTGTGTGTGTGTGTGTGCACACATGTGCTATCATGTCTGACTCTTTGCGATCTCATGGACTGTAGTTCACCAGGCTCCTCTGTCTATGGGATTCACCAGGCAAGAATACAGGAGTGGGTAGCCATTCCCTTCTCCAGGGGATCTTCCCAACCCAGGGATTAAACCTGGGTCTCCTACACTGCAGGCAGATTCTTTACTGTGTGAGCCACCAGGAAGCCCCACTGTTAGTACCTACTATTTAGTAGTATTATTATTGCATTATTATATGTACCTGTTCTGTGCTGTGTACTAAGCTCTGAATAATAGTGAAGGCAAGGAAGAAGACAAATGATAAACAGATAAAATCAATTATTGTAGCTTCAGATAAGGTAGAAAATAGAAAATGCTAGTGAGGGGATTGCCTTTACCAGTCTCTCTGAGGAGTTAATATTTAAGATGAGAAGTCAACTGTTCCAAGATTAGGATGAAACTTGCTACAGGCACAAAAAAATAAATAAAAACAGTAAGTGCAGTGACCAAAGAACAGAACGGATGGGACAGGGCATGTTCTAAGAACACTTAGCAGACTTAATATGACCACAGCTGGGTATGCCAAAAGGAGAACAAAGACCACAAAGGCTGGAAAGTAAGCGAAGGAGAACAGAAAGGCAATCTGAAGCTAGAGACTTCATCCCCAATACAGATGCACCCCAATTAAATCACATACCCACACCCATAGGCACATACCTACGAGAATGAGCTGGGCCCTTTTTCAGTCTAGCTCACTCTCCCTCTTTCTCTCTCTCCTCATTTTATATATCTATGGATACCCATAATACAGGACTACACCCAGGAGTAATCATCCTACTCAACTAAGTAGCCCAAATAAATAAATAAACCATGCATTCCTAAAGGTAAATAGATGCTTATAACTGATTTGTGAATACCATATTAAATTCTGTAAGAAGAAGAGGTTCAGGGAAAGAATCAACAAAAATCCAGCCCCTTCTATGCATCAAGCACTGTTCAGACAATCAACAGGTATGTTAAATCTTTTCACTCTCAGAGCAGCTACACGAACAAGCTATTAAATTTCTCCATTTCTCAAGAAAAGACACTGGGCTTACTATCAGAGATGTTAAGCAACTCGCCCAAGGTGACCCAGTTAATGGTGGGACTTAGATTTGAACCTAGATCTCTCTGGCTCCACCATGAATTCTAGCAATGACTGTTCACTCAGTTTTAAGCACTTCACCTGACAGATTTCATTGAATTCGATCCCATTTCCCTTTGACATTTTAAAAATAATTTTATTTATTTATTCTTCCTTGCTATCCAGGCTTTCCCTGGTTGCGGCAAGCAGGCTTCTCGTTGCGGCGGCTTCTCTTCTTGTGGGGCATGGGCTCCAGGGCACTCGGGCTTCAGTAGCTGTGGCTCTCAGGCTCTAGAGCACAGGTTTAGTCGTTGGGGTGTACAGACTTAGTTGCTATGAGGCATGTGAGATCTTCTCGGACCAGGGATCAAACCTGTGCCTCCTGCACTGGCAGGCAGATTCTCTACCACTGAGCCACCAGGCAAGACCCTCCTTTTGACATCTGACATTAGACCTTTCTTATGACCAGGGGCATAGCAACTAAGAGCCAAGAGATTGGCAGACCCAGTGGAGAAAGGCTGACGCTAAATTCATATGCTATAAATAAAAGACACCATAAAGAAGATCTGTATGAGCTACTCTGCTAGGGACTTCTTTAAAAATAAATGTTTTACTATGAAAAGAGAAGTTTAGACTCTTGAGCATCCTGCAAATAGAAAACTAATTTGCCTTATCAATTTTTGTCCACTGTGCTTGATCCTTGGGATAATCTGTGAGCCACTGTATCAGTATCACTTATATTGTAGTCTTTTATCATATGGATGCAAGATATATTTCTTGCTGTCAAAACTAATCAAAGCATCTAAGAAAACCAAAGCAACCTTATTTACTTCCTCAGAGATCAGAGCAAATGTCCTACTGGTATTTTTTTTTTAATATTAAGTTGAAATTTTTGGCTGCACATCAAGGCACTTAAATTAAGAACAATATATCTTCATTTCAAATGTCAGTTGATATCCTTTAAATGTTTGCTTTTAAAAAAATGAATTCAAGTTTAAAGCTGGCAATAATTGGCACTGTATTATTAACAATTTAAATCAAAGTTTAATGCTTTTGACATCACAAAGACATGGATCCCACGTTATAATAACCTTTGGCAAATGAATAGTAAACTAAACATAAGCTTCCAAGACAGTTAATCCTGAAAGGTATGACACAGATGAGAGTAGTTAAATATAGCAATTATTGATATATGCTCTCATTCCAATACAAGGGAGGGATAGAGGTTGTTTAATTTTAATAATGTCCCCAGAGGTTGACTTTGCTCATAACATTTATAAAATATTGAAAGACAGGAAATAGTACAGATGTGAATTCAACCTCTTTTTTTTTTTTTTTTTGTCAAGTTGCCCTTGAAAGCGGCTGCCATAAATCTTGGATGAAGCCAAATAAGGCTGATGATTTTGATCTTCAATTCATTCTTTTCTATCCTTCAAAAGGTAAATGATCCTGATGGAATTAGAGCTGAGCAGAATGGCTTTCTTCTGTGATATGCATAGCCAGTGATGCGCGCTGCCATCGTTAGCAACGTGGAGCCAGTTGCCTCGTGTGGCTGTGCCTGTGCACTCGGGCTTGAAGGCGCTTTTGAGAGAGACACTTAAACATCAAGCTCAGAAGCTTTCCATTTCCCCTCCCCTTCCCCCTTGCTCTGACTTCTCCCTTCTGTGTCGTCTCAGCAGAAAGCCAAAGTGTGAGCTGAATGTTTTGAGAATCGAGCACAGAACTCGGCCACCCATTCCTGGGTTGGTATTTGAAAAAGTCTCAGCCAAGGATGTTTTGAGCTTTTTTTTTTTTCAGTCTAAATCTGAAAAAGCACAACCAAAGTTGTAGGAGAAATTGGATTTAAGGCAGTTCACGGCTTCCTTACAGAAAATACCAGGGTCTCTCCCACTGAAATATGTAAATCAGATGAATCCTTTTCCATCCCTATGGTAAAACAACGTCATTTTCCTAAGTCCCACTATACAGAAGACAGTGTAACCTATCATTAGGGATGACAATAAGTGTATTTGTGTGGGTTTGCAACTTTGCTTCAGACCACAAGGCAAACCCAGTCAAAACAGCCACAGAGAGAATCATCTATCTTCATAAATTCACTTGCAAAGAGAAATTCATCATGTTTACTGTCTTTAAGAAAGAAGCAAGTCTTATAATAAAATGTTCTCTGGTCCAGATTCTTTGTATTTATAGGGTCCTTTTCCTTCTGCCTTTCACAGAGCGTGGCACATTCTAACTGCAGGCTGTACCCTCATTAACATACCATAATAAATAAGTTATGTGTCTTGAAATGAAGAAAGTGCTTGGAGAGGAGGAGGAAAGGGCGACCTGTCCCTGGTAAGTGATTTCCTAGAAAAGCTTCCAGCATGAGAAATTGCAGAGCTGAGCATTTTGAACCAAAATGCAAAAAAAAAAAAAAAAAAGACAAAGGGCCTTTGTTAAGATAGACCCCACCCTTTCCTCCTTCCACACCCTCAAATCACAGAGAATTGTGGAAATTTGTTCATTCACTCAATCACTCAACGAACCCTGAGCACTCCTATGTGCCAGGCTTTACTAAGATAAGAATATAAAAACAGTGAAATGGCTCAGGAACACTGCCGTTTGTTTGTTATACTTTGAAACATTGTCGCTATTGTGCAGCACCCTCATCCCCTGCCTAACAGGAAACTGATCACTTTTCTAAGAGAAACCTGCCAGAACCGGCTTTTAGGCTCCTTGGTGCTGTTTTTCTCCCTCCTTTCCCGGGTCATAGAAAAGTGAGAGCCAATGCAATAAGCCCAGCTAGGAGCCACAGAAGTTCAAGGGCTGGAAGAATGTCTCTCAGCCACAGTGGTCTTTGAGCACTTTTACGGCCTGTTTGTCAGAAGATTTCTGGGGTGTCTGTTAGCTTTGTCCTTTAAATCATGTAATTCCTCCTGCTCATAGGCTAGGAAATTTATATCACATTCATTTTATTACCTAGCCTTAAATGATCTTCTAGGAGGAATATTTCTGAACCCAGTTTCTTTCATTTCTTTTTGGTGTCACAGATTTCAAATGGGAAAAAGACTAAATTCTGGAAATTAGTGGGACAGAGTAAGCTCTCTGAAGTCCAACTGCCTGGATTTTGAATTCTGTCTCTATCTTTTATTAGCTCTGAGACCTTGGGGAAGTTATTTAACCTATGGTAGCTTACTTTTAACCTGTAAATTGCAGTTCCAATCCCTACCTCACAGACTTATGATGAGGACTCAAGAAGATAAAACATTTGGATGAATGCCTAGCACATATAGCTCACAATAAGCAAAAACTGTAATTACAGACTGTTAAATTTAAATTTGGGGTCTTTCCAGGTGGTGCGGGCGGTAAAGAACCTGCCTCCCAATGCAGAAGACATAAGAAACTCAGGTTCAGTCCCTGGGTTGGGAAGATCCCCTGGTGGAGGGCATGGCAACTCGGTGACCTATGGCCCAGAGGACCGCAGAGAGTGGACACGACAGGAGCAGCTTAAGACAGCACAGAACAAATTTAAATTTAGTTCCCAGCAGGAAAAAAAAGCTGGAGTATTTGTAACCATTGAAGAAAAAAAAATAAAGGCATACTATACTAGGAGCAAGGAACAGATTAAGAACAAATATGGCAAATAAATTTCATTTCACTGTATGATCGGGCTAGAAACTGGAGATCTGAATAGCCTATGAATAATGGTACCTAGAGCTCCCTAAGTGGTTTGCTGTGGTCTCTGACAACTAGGGTAACCATAATACTTTTCAGCCAAACTAGAATACTTCTGAGAACAAAAGGAGGTACTGCTTAATTAGGGCTAAACAACAAGCATAAAGCAGGTAAATCCAGTCACTCCTGAAAGACAAACCAGCCCAGATGGTCATCCTATCTATAAAACCCTTTAGATGACAAGGCAATGAGCTTGGGTCGTTAGAATGACTCATGTCTAGTTAAACAATCATACCCCAAAGGAGAGGATCTGCAGAATTCCCTAGGGCTCTGCCCACCCTGCTGTCTCTTCACCACTTTTATCAATGACCTGGATAAAGATACAGACAGCATATTAATCAAGTTTACAGATAGCATGTACTGGGACAGAATAGATAATATAAGAGATGTCAGAACTCAGGTCCGAAATGATCTTTAAGCTGGAACATTAAAGCAAAATCAAATCAATAAAATTGTAAAAAATGAATGCCAAGTCCTACTTTTAGATTCAAAACAATCAATTGCACAAATGGGATGCAAAAAGGTTTGCAACCCTCTGTATGAATGTTTAAAAATGTGTGCAGGTTTTGATTGACCACAAGCTTAATATGAACATTTAAAAAGCTGCTAGGTTAGAGTATATTTGCCGTGCCTTTTCCCAGAGAGTTGTAATAGATCTAATAGACTAAAAAAATAAATAAGCAAAACTTATAATATAAGGTGACTGGTGAAGGGATTCTTGCATTGAGGAGATGGGACCAGATGACCCCCTTGGTATCTTCCTATATTAAACTGCTCTGAATTTTAGGACTAGGAGCTTCCCCAAAGGCAGAGCCTAGCTTATGTAAGTACTTAATTGTCTGAACAATAAGTGGTTGGATTTTAAAAAGCAAATAATGAAGGGCTGCACATAAGTCTATAGTCTCCCATCTTCCCTGAAGGATATTTTTGCCATCACCATCAGAAAAAGTCTTATTCATAGAAAGAAAAATGTCAGAGGGGACTTTAGCCGACTTCTGCTTAAAATATCCCCTGGACCTGATATAATTCAATCTAAGTGTTCTTCTCAATGGAATCAAAAGTTCAATTCTCTCACAAATTACAAATGAATGTAACTATTTCCCCTCTAGAGAGACTCTCTTTTACCAAGCGAACCAAGGCTTGGTATTAGGAAAGCTAATGTTTCGGCTGTATGGCTTTTTAGAATTTAAAGCACTGATAACAAAACATACACACTTCCCTTGGAATATCGAGACAGGGTCACACAGACACTTCCCCAGTGAGTTAGTTATTGTAGTTGTAAAAACCAAACCCTCTGCAGCCTACAGTAACACTGATTTAAGGCCCCATTCTCTGAGTGCACAATATAAATCCTTCCAGCCAAATGTCCACTGATCTGGAACTAGAATCCACAAGACAATCATCTTCAAAGAATCTTATAGGGAAACTAATGTAATGCAATAAATTTAAAAGACAAGCTTGCTTTTCCCTTCCTCTGCCACAGTGGGGAAAAACAACTGCAAAAAGACATGAAGCGATAATATTGCAGAATGGAACCAGATCAGTAATATGTGCATTTTTAAAGTTCCACAATTTGGATGTTGAATTTCATGTTTTTTCTTCCCCAGCTGTTTTTCAAGAGTGTTGTAAAATTGCACAAGTGGCTAAGACCCCCATATCCATGCTCCTATTGTGTATGGTACAATATTGATATTGAATAATATCGAATACTCATCAGAATGCAATTTCCTGGGTTTAGCTACCATTCAGCACTGTTAAACTCTGCAAATGCCTTACTGACAAATGACTGATATGAATCCAGTTGCTTAATTTTAACTGAGCATCAGCGCAGTCCTTTTTCTACCTAATCTTTATTTCCTTTCTTTCTCTTCCTTTTCTTTTACTTTTTAAAATTCTGGCCAAACATAAAGAGACGTGCTTTAATCCTTTACTTACCTTTAAGTAAAATGTTCAGTTATCTCAGGCAAACAATAAGTCATAAAGTAGACACAGTGATTCAGGCAGTAATCCATGGGCACATAGATCATCCTGCAAGGGTACATTAATCATCACGCTTAAAGACAGGGCAAGTGGCATGACATCTTTTCAATTGTGTCTGTTGCAACTCAGTGACATTCAAGTATTTTTAATCTGGACCATTTGCGCAAACAGTATTTTAATCTAGAAACATTTCAAACCACCCCCTGCACAAAATAAAAGCAGCACCAGAAAAGAACTATTCCTGCATACAAAAATTTCTAATAGTTAAGAAATCAATAGGAATCATTTCCAAAATGATTCAACCCTGAAAAATAAAAATGCTCCATGACAAAATCCAAGGTCAGCTACCCTCAAGCAATAGGATCTTGACCAAGTCACTTAACCTTCCCAGCTCTCAATCTACTTATCCATTAAATGTGAACAACTGGGTCAACCCCATGACATGCTAGTAAGGAGTACTAGTTATACATGCAAAGTCCCCAGTAACATGCATCGTGTACACTAGACATTCAAAATTCGTCCCAGTTATTGTTGCAGTTTTTATCTTAGACACTTCTTGTGCTTTTGATATGCTTACAGGGGGTTCTGATTCAGCAACAGAGACTATAAACAAGGATAGCTGAGGACACCAGAAGCTCCTTCATATATGTGAAGGGTGACTCTAGGTAACAGCCCCTACCCCCTCTCACTAAAGTACCCTTGTCTTTTCACAGTGGAATCTAAGACTGAATGCCAGTACCTGGTACTTGCTACAAAGTCTTCTAGTAAATAAAACGTTACTTTTCCCCCACAGAAAATTTGGGAGCCCTTGATTCACTCTATGCCAAACAGGTTGTTGGTTGCAAACATAAACATATTGGGAATCATGTAGCTCCAGGATATCAATAGATGACTAACCCCTTTGTATGGAGGGATCCTATAACCTGTAGACACAGTCTACTGTAAACATTCTAGTAAAGATAATGAGGTTCCTTTAAATAGTTCTTTTTATGTGGCAAAATACTTCTTCATTGTTTCCATTGTCTCCTTAAATTATAGCACTGTAGTTTTTAAAGCCAGTGAGTTCATAAGCGACGGAGTTTTACTACCATTCTGGCTAGAATCCCAGGTTTGGGGACAATCCCCAATTCTTTGGTATAATCAGATGGCTTTTGTGGCTCCTAATTATATGAAACCATATTTGTATCTTTCTAAATCTGACTTGGAACAAGTCTAGGTGAAACAAGGCTGAAAACTGGCCAGTCATTTATTTGTTGTTTAAAGTTACATTTAAAGTTACATCATTAAAACAAAATTATTGAAGGATACTTGATGTACAATTTTATACTAATCTCTGTTGTATAGCAAAGTGACTCAGTTATGCACATATATACATCCTTTTTCTTATATTCTTTTCCATTATGGCTTATCCTAAGAGACTGGGTATAACTCCCTGTGCTATATAATAGGAATTTGTTGTTTATCCTTTCTAAATGTAACAGTTTGCATCTACCAACCCCAAATTCCTAGTCCACCCTCTCCATCCCCCTTACACTCCTTGGCAATCACAAGTCTGAGCTCTACGTCTGAGTGTCATTTCTGTTTTGTAGACAGGTTTATTTGCCATATTTTAGATTCCACATACAAGTGGGATCATATTGTCTTTGTCTTTCTCTTTCTGATTTAGTTTGCTTAATATGATAATTTCTAGTTTCATCCATGTTGTTACAAATGGCATCATTTCATTCATTTTTATGGCTGAGTAGTATTTCATTGTATATATGTACCATATCTTCTTTATCCATTCATCTGTTGATGGACATGTTTTGGCTATTGTGAATAACACTGCTGTGAACATAGGTGTTGGATATATCTTTCTGATTATAGTTTTGTCCGGGTAGATACCCAGGAGTGGAATTGACGGATCATATGGTAACTCTATTTTTACTTTTCTGAGGAACCTCCATTCTGTCTTCCACAGTGACTGTGCCAACTTACGTTCCCACCAGCAGT
The DNA here is from genome assembly GCA_917880005.1 of Nanger dama. Classification (NCBI taxonomy): domain Eukaryota; kingdom Metazoa; phylum Chordata; class Mammalia; order Artiodactyla; family Bovidae; genus Nanger; species Nanger dama. The sequence goes on along the minus strand of CAKJTW010000094.1, from coordinate 1,750,422 downwards.
GCAGGAGGGTTCTCTTTTTCCACACCCTTCCCAGCATTTGTTATTTGTAGAATTTTTGATGATGGCCATTCTGACTGGTGTTAGGTGATACCTAATTATAGTTTTGACTTGCATTTCTCTAATAATTAGTGTTGTCAAGCATCTTTTCACATGACCACTGATCATATATATGCCTTCTTTCTTAATAGAAATATCTATTAAGGTCTTCTGCCTATTTTTGATTGGGTTCTTTGTTTTTTGCTGTTGAGTGGCATGAGCTGCTTGTATATTTTGGAGATTAAGCTCTTCTCAGTTGCATCATTTGCAAATATTTTCTCCCGTTCTATAGGTGGGTTTTTTGTTTGTTTTCTTTTGTTGTTGTTTTTTGGGGTTGTTTTTTTTTTTACAGTTTCCTTTGCTGCATAAGCCATCTCATTTTTAAGTCTCAAAGTCTAGAAGAGGTGGAAAGCACAGCCATACCCTGACTTTGGAGGACTCTGGGATGGCAAGCACTTAGTCACTGACTAAGAGAAGACTTTGCAGATATTGAGAATAGTCACTACTGGGAGAAGTGAGAACTGCTGGGTAGGACTAAAGAGAGCAAAGCTTACAGTTTGGGGATGGGTGGATTCTAAAAAGAGTATCCAAAGGAAAGGTGAAATGAAATACTGTTAAAACACGGTTAGCACAATGCTTAACAAAGAGTAACTGCTCAATAAACAAGAGCGATGGTGACAGTGATGGTGATACCCTGCCTAACAGACTCTCATGCTCCAAAGGCTTCCATGTATAAAAACTACTTTTGATTTATTTCTGTGTGTCTAATATCTACTTCAGTGGCTAGGAGACAGAAAAGGCTCAATTATCATCTGTTGAGTTGAACTGACCAGAAATGAACATAGAATTGCCACTGATAAGGAATTAAGAAGAGGGAAAGGCCAGAGGAAGAAAAAGCAAAGAGCTCATGGTTGAAATCTAGGTGTATAAATACAAAGTGGAAAAGGTAAACATCAGGCCACAGTTGAGGAATCTTCTAGGAAAACACTGCCCTCCAGGTAACTAAACATTCCCTCTGCTGAGCTCCACAGACCACACTCACCCGAAATCAACATGAAATATATGATTGTTTCAAAACATGGACCTCAAAAAAAAAAAAAAAATGGACCTCTTCGCATTTCAAAGTCTAAAATAAATTTTCGCAAGTAGGATGAGTCTTAGTATCATAGATAAATAGAAATTTTTAAAAGGGAAGGCAGGTAGGCATTCAAGAATGTACAACAGAGTCTCTTTCCCTGAGGCTGGCAATTGTAACTGACAAGCAAGGGAAGAAAGGGTGCCCTGCCTTAATCAATTCTGAATAACACTTCCCGTTATTAACAAAAATGGCAATCACTTACAGGTCTCTAAGGTTGACTATGTCCCAAGCCATGTGCATATCTCAGCAACTCAATGAGGCAGATGTTATATTACCATCTTAACTTACACTTACTCCTTGGAAGGAATGTTATGACCAACCTAGACAGCATATTAAAAGCAGAGACATTACTTTGCCAACAAAGGTCCGTCTAGTCAAGGCTATGGTTCTTCCAGTAGTCATGTATGGATGTGAGAGTTGGACTATAAGGAAAGCTGAGTGCTGAAGAACTGATCCTTTTGAACTGTGGTGCTGGAAAAGACTCTTGAGAGTCCCTTGGACTGCAAGGAGATCCAACCATTCCACCCTAAAGGAGATCAATCCCGGGTGTTCATTGGAAGGACTGATGTTGAAGCTGAAACTCCAATACTTTGGCCACCTGATGCAAAGAGCTGACTCATTTGAAAAGACCCTGATGCTGGGAAAGATTAAGGGCAGAAGGAGAAGGGGATGACAGAGGATGAGATGGTTGGATGGCATCACTGACTCAGTGGACAGGAGTTTGGGTAAACTCTGGGAGTTGGGGATGGACAGGGAGGCCTGCCATGCTGTGGTTCATGGGGTCACAAAGAGTCAGACACAACTGAGCAACTGAACTGAACTGAGTAAGGAAACTGAAGCTTAGGTTAAGTAATTTCTCACGAACTAGGGAGAAGAGTCATGTTTTGACTTAAGTTTGCCTAACTTGAGAGTGAATCTTAGTCATTCCTACAAACTAGCCAACTGTGATTATTCTGTAACACAATGTACTCAGAGATTCTACTATACCCTAATTTTTCCACCGTTTCATAGGCATTGCATTTGACCATAGGTTTTTAACTTGAAACTAGGAAAATCCCATGGATAGAGGAGCCTGGTAGGATGCAATCCATGGGGTCGCTAAGAGTCAGACATGACTGAGCAAATTCCCTTTCACTTTTCACTTTCATGCACTGGAGAAGGAAATGGCAACCCACCCCAGTGTTCTTGCCTGGAGAATCCCAGAGACAGAGGAGCCTGGTGGGCTGCCGTCTATGGGATTGCACAGAGTCGGACACAACTGAAGTGACTTAGCAGCAGCAGCAGCAGGGACTCCAGAAAGCAGTTGTTTCAGAGAATATGTGAATTCTCTAAAACCAAAAATGAGATGGCATGAATGTTTTGTTAAGTGCATATTTCCAGGGAGAGGAAGGTTTACTGTGACAGCAGTTCTCAAGAGGGTTTATGGCCCAAAAACACGTTAAGAATGACTGCATTAAACTATGCATTCAATACAGGAGGCTCAGTCTCTATTATTGTTATGATAATGTCTCTCTGGAAATTAGTAAGGTTACATAAACACTAAGCAGGTATGGATGATGAATCTGAATTAATTTTAAGTCTATTACCACTGTCCTAGTAATTTAGAATTTAAAAGGACAGATGAACATGAGAAAAAGAGAACCAAGTGGTAAATGTTTTTCAAAGAAAAAGAGATACTATTCAAGAAAAACCAGCTTTGTTAACTATTCTTAAAATATTGTGAATATTCTAGAGAAGAGAGCTGTCTCACTTGTCCATTTCAATGCATTTTCCCATGTACACAAAGACCTGTTTGCGTGCGTGCTCATTCACTCAGTCATATCTGACTCTTTGCAACCCTTTGGACTGTAGAACACCAGGCCCCTGTATTCATGGGATTTTTCAGACAAGAATACAGGAGTGGGTTGCCATTTCCTACTCCACGGGATTTTCCCAATCCAGCAATCAAAGCCACGTCTCTTGCATCTCCGACATTGCAGAAGGATTCTTTACATGCTGAGCCATCAGGGAAGCCCAGAGAACTGTTTAACTACCAGGCAAATACAAAGACAGGAAGTGCTCTGGTGCTGCACCAATAGAATCCCAGCTCTCAGCACAGAACCTAAAAGGATCCAGCTCACAATAGCTGGTAGACAAAGCAACAGACCCACCCCAGAGATCTGCCCAGGGTTTCTACTGATGCTATGGAGTGTGGGCAATGGAGAGCTGTGGTCAGTTAGGGCAACCATCCTTTTAACACCTGCTTTCTCCCTGGTAAGATTCAACTACCCCACCCAATTGCCCATCTCTCTCTCTCCAAAAGTTACCAGGTATAGGTCACTGGAGACATTTTTTCTCCCAGGACTTTTTGTCATGTAGATGTAATACTTTTCACTGATACTTCCTTGCTGATGCTTTTCAACTTTCAATTTTCCTTTGGTAAAAGCATTTCTGCACACACAAACACACACACACACAACTAGCAATCACACAAATATAGACACAGGCCCAAACACATGTGTACCACAGCACAGCCTGTATACCATGTTAGTGACTAGGGAATAAGTTCTGTGGCTTAAACTGCTTGTCTAATTCAGCTTATCAATGGTACCCTGTCTCTCACTTGCTTTAACACATTTGCCTCTGTGGAAAAATTATTTTCCTTTAAAGAAATCGAGAGTTTTCTCCAGAGGCATGTAGTCAACTGTCGTGTTTTTTCCTTTAAGAAAAAAAAAAAGGCTAGGCATAAGCATTTTAGTTATTATTTTATTTGGGATCAAGAGTTGCTGGGTTTTCTTCCCCACTGAAAAAATAAGATAAAGTGATTTGGCCTTTCCAATCTTATACCAACCTTGAGGTCCTGAGTTCAACCTCTCTCCAAAAAGAAAACTGTCAGAGCTGAAATGCACCCAATTTCACCTAATTTTCTGTGCCTCTGTCTTCAAGAAGATGGACTGAGATGGCTCACCACACAGAATGGGCACAACTTACTTGAGAAAATAAACACTGCAAGCCTGCGGGTTAAGAAACTGTACCATTCTGGGGCAGGTTCTAGGCCCTCTGCACAATTCTCATTTTACAGCTTACCCAGGCTAGCTGTGTAATTACACAGAGCACTCTTTCTATTGGCAAGATCCATTGATCCTTAAGTGTACATTTTCCGGCATCCAGTAAATAAGGACAGTGAGTAAGCAATGTTTTCTGCTCCTGGAACAGTAAAGGACTAATTTGTTGCATTGCAGATTAATGACTTTCAGCTAGAAAGGGTGAATGCAAAAGGATAAGCCACAGCCACAGTGACAGAAGGCAAATAAAAGTATTTATAAGGGCAGAAGGAGGGGGTAGGGGCCAGGAAGGGCCATCGATTGCTTCTGGCCTCTGCACTGTGGACACATTCCAATGAGGGCGGGTATTCCGCCAGCCTAAGAGGTTTCCGCAAAGGCAAGACAAGAAAGGCATCAGTTGATGGGTACAAGGACAGCCATGAGGGGAGGCAGAGAAAAGAAGTCTCTGCAAAAGAGCAACGGGGATCAAGGAACCTCTCCCTCCTCTCACCCCAGCCAGCCTTTGCCGGCTCTTTGTCAGAGCAGCTTTCACTTTCAACTTGCTCTCCTGCCCTGTCTCTCACCCTCATCTATATAAAGGTTGACTTGATAGCTTGCGAGGAAACTTCCTAGCAAGTATTAAAAAATAACGTTTAAATTCTATTTATTCCCATTTCCTGAAATAGCATTATGCCTCTGAGTTTGTCTCCTTATTTTTAATCCTATCTCCCACGTAAGTGCAAAGGTACTATTTTATTCCTAGACATATTAGGTTAGTCAAAGCAGAGGTCTTTACTTCACTCATAAAGTAAAAAGACAGTGTGAGGCTGGGGATAGAGAGCAGGATAGAGATCACCGGTTCCCAGACTCTGGGATTTCATTAACTAGAAATATTTTAAATAAAAGTGGGGAGATGCTGTAGGATTTGAGATTTTCTATAACCCCAAGTAATCCACTGAAAACAATTTTCATTAACCATAATACCTATTATATAAAAGAAAAGGTGTTTTAAAACTAAATAAGAAAAGACAATCTCAGAAAATGAGATTTTTATTTTAAATGCATTTAGTTTGATGAAAAATATACTACCATCTCATGATACTTCTCATTTCTCCAACAAGGATAAGCTTTCTGACCAGAGGCTAGTCTACTGGTGTTGAGCTCTCGTTAAACTATGAGCCAGGATTACCAGTCTGGGAATGTAAATATCACTTCTCTGGGCCAGCCTTTCCTGATCCAAACCCCATTTCCATGCCTGGGGTTACGATCCTTGTAAATTTTCACTGTAATGTACTTTTCTTGCTTTTGCACCTTTAAAAATTGCCATAAACATATTTTTATTTGCTGTTTATTCCCTCTTTGTCAGTCCATACTCTGCCCCAAGGGCCTACTTTTCTTACCTATAATATGCAATAGTAGATTTTTTTAAAAACTAGGTAAGACAAAAATCTCATACTAGCTTCTACTCCACCATTTACAGTCAGGTGACCTTTGGTAAATAATTTAATCGAGTTGTTTTTTCCTCCTCACGGTGGTTTTGAGGATCAAATCAGATGACATATGTTAAAGAGCTATGTCAGCTATAAAATTCTATGTAGCTGCCATTTACCAAAAAGAACAATGGATGAGCAAGTCTTCTCTTTCTTCAAATTATATTTCTCCACCTAAACAAATCTGTTAATTGCCTTTCACATAAGTCACGTCAGCCCCAAATTCTAGTCCACAGGAATGATTCCATCAGGATGATTATACATGAAATAAGCTCCACTCAGCAAAGACTTTACTCCTTGCCACTTAATAAACATTCCTGAGCATTTGCAATTTGCTAAGCACTTTTCTGGGGCTTCCTTGATGGCTCAGCAGTAAAGAATTTGCCTCTAGTTCAGGAGACTCAGAAGACACAGGTTCGATCCCTGGGTTGGGAAGATCCCCTGGAGGAAGGCATGGCAACCCACTCCAGCATTCTTGCCTCGGAGAACCCCAAGGACAGAGGGGCCTGGTGGGCTACAGTCCATGGGGGTGCAGAGAGTCATGACTGAAGCAACTGAGCACACAGGCACTTTTATACAATATCACTCACCTTAAATTATTCCAAAGAAGATAACTCAGCTATCTATCTTTTTAATTGGGGGAAACTGCTTTACAGTGTTGTGTTGGTTTCTGTCATACAACAGCACAAAACAGTCATAATTATACATATATCATCTCCCTCTTGAGCCTCTCTCCTCTTCCTCCATCCCACCCCTCTAGGGCATCACAGAGTACCAGGCTGTGTACCGGTACCACAGCCAGTGGTACCGGTACACAGGCTCCCTGTGTCCTATAAACTTTGATTAAAAGAGAATATCATCCCATTCTTCAATCTACACCTGACTGTCTTTTTGGTGTAGATATCTTGATCCTTCTAATCAAATCATTTCTCCTTGTTTTATAACATTCCTCCCAGCACCGGTATTCTTCATAAAGACTTATTTTTCCCTACACTGATGCTGTATATGAAACTTAAAAACTTGAAGCTCTTCAAGTTCAGTTCAGCAACTGTTGACTGCTATAAAAGAAAAACTGCACTGTATCAGTTAAACAGGTAAGTAAAGACTTTATTCAAAACTGTTACAATAGGAGAAAGACATTAACTCCTTTAAAAACAAGGCGGGAGGGATTTTTAAAGCTGGGGTGAGTTAATGGAAGGACCCTGGAGAACTTAAGCTTGGAAGAGTGGTCAGTGGGACAGGCCATTTGTGCTTAATTGTCCTCAGAAGTGTTAAGATTCCTACCCTCACCACACCACTCAGACACTGGAAGATAAGGGCTCTAACTTTCTTGATGATTACATTTCAAAGGGATGGTTCCCAGTTCCTTAAGAAAGACATTCTAAAGATAATGATATTTTCTTTTCTTCCCCAAATACAATTATAAGCCATGTATCTGTTTGGCAGTGATATAGCATTACTCCAGGGTCTTTTCCATCCTACCTAAATCCCTTTGCCCCTATTCCTAATCTTCATTCTTTTGAAATGTTTGCCCACCAATATTCCATCAAATTTATGAGTAGCATACTGTTTTAAGTGTCAGCTTTCTTTGGTATTCTTATTTCTGTCACTTGCAAATCCAGTTCTTCCAGATCTCAGAATTACTTGAGTCCTGTCTCTCACCACAGCACTCTTTGCCGCACTTTAAATGCCCCTCATCTCCCTTTTATTACATTTAATCACATGGTAAATTTAAAAGATGAGTCCAGATAAAGAAGGCTCATTAACTTTAATGGGTCACTTTTTATATTTGGGTGAAAGGCCTTAAACCCTTGTAAATTAGGCTGAGATTTATAAACCATGACAAACGTGATGACAAATACTGATTTCCTAGTAAATTCCTTCAACACACTATATCCCCATGCGTGATGAATTGGTAGTGTTCCTTTCTGTTATTATTTACACAAATGACTTTGACACTGTCTCGATACATGGGCAATATACTTAAACCCATGACAGATCTCACAGATGAAGATAGAGCCATATATTTCCTTTATTTGACTTCTACTAAAATCAAAAGGACAAAAGCACAACAAAACCTGACTATAATACACACAGAGAATTAAAAACATACTTTCTACCCTGTTTAAAAAATAAAAGCAGATCAATTTGAGACAAAATCCAAGTTTCCCACATAACTGCTCAAATTACCGACACTGTGTGGTTCTATTTCCCAAATTATACCCCTGTGGTAAGATTCCTCTTCAAGAAAACTATAGAGATCAATCAGCTACAGCCATCACCCTTTAATCCCGCTGTTAGACTTTAAGAATTTTCTGCCACCAGTGAGTTATTGCTTGACAAGTGTTTAAATATTATACATTATGAAATTTAAATAAGAAATTATTTACACAGAAATATAAAAAAGCATATTACCAATTATATAGTTCCCTGAACACTTAATCATGCAGCCAAGTGGAAAACCCTTCAGAAAATCTGTCCTCTACCATTTCCCCATAATGAAGGGTGCCTCAAAAAATACTCATTGAATCTCTGCAGCCACATTTCAAGCACCTAATCTCACCCTGCAGTGCACTCTGCCACTTTTTGTCATCCAAACAAAACGCAAGTAAATGATGGAGAAGCTGAGCTTAAACCCTTTAAATATTTACTGGCGAAGTCTACTCTTAGTAATACATGCTGTAGTGTTAGAGGCAATTTCATCCTCGAGTGGCTGGCAGACAATTTGGGCAGGCTTACTGAGAAGTGGAGGATCTTTCCTTGCTTTACCTTTGAGAAGAAGCCATCCCCTTATCTTCAGTGAATTAGTTTAAGAACTTTCCCGGCTCGTCCACTGTATCAGCAAATCAGTCAGGCCTGATGAATTGACGGCCCACTTAACCCGGCTCTGTTAGCTAATGGGAGAGAAGGCACAGGAGTCTGCCTCTGTGGAACTGGGGTCCCCTCCCCTTCACCAGGCCCTGAGGAATGTGGGTCCCAGTCAGGCAGAGTCCCCTTATTTCCCAAAGGGAAGTTGGTGCAATTTGCTGGACAGAAAACCAACTTGATTAAGGTGTCATTTTCTTTCACAACAGGGGTCTGAGCCTCTGTGAACAGGAGACATGCTTCTTAACCATGCCTGAGGCTGCCTTTAAAAACAGAACCATTTCCCAGGTCAGGTGAGGCAGAGGCAGAGGTCTCTGACTGCAGGTGGTGGCGGAAACCTCCTCCCTTGCTGGGCTTTTATTGAAAGTCAGAAGGAATTTAAAGTCCCCAGGAAATGTGATTCTCACTCTTACTAAGTGAGATAAATCCATACACACTAACATGAAAAGGTATCAAGAATATAAAATTAAAGAAAAGAAAATCCCATCTACATTTTTAATCTGTGTAGTATGTGTAGATGTAATTATGTGTGTGCATTTTTCATATATTTATATGTACAGCTTCCCTGGTGACTCACTCTGTAAAGAATCCGCTTGCAATGCAGAAGACCTGGGTTTGATCCCTGGGTTGGGAAGATCCCTTGGAGGAGGGCATGGCTACCCACTAGTATTCTTGACTAGAGAATCCCCTTGGACAGAGGAGCCTGGCAGGCTACAGGCCATGGGGTTGCAAAGAGGCAGACATGACTGAGCAACTAAGCACAAGAGTGAGTGAGTGAGTGAGTGAGTGAATGAGTGTGTGTGTGTGTGTGTGTGTGTCTATCTGTGTGTGTGTCTGTCTATACAAAGAAAAACTTCAAATGGATCTGGTTTCAACTATTATCAGTGGTTACCTTGAGGCATAGAATTCAGAAAATAAAGAGAAAACCAGGAATTGGCTATGAATTTTTGCACCATTAGAATTTTTACAGCAAGCATAATGACCATCATCACTTTTGAGTGTAAATAAAGAAATAATTTGCCCCTGTTTACTTAATAGATTATCACACTGGCCAATTTAAGCATTAGGGCTCAATGCTAAACTGCAGATGGGAAAGGCAGAACCTAATCTCCTTCTCGGCTTACAGCCAACAGTTAATCTGACCAGAGCAGTTACAGAACAGATTGTAGACCTTCCCAGGAGCCGCCACGTGGGATTTTTGAGATCTCATTCTGAATCTTTTCATGAATGTTCTGATATCATTACAGACCCAGCTCTGCATGCTTTATGGCTAATGAATTAAATGCATTTAGAGCTTTATCTTATCCCTCTTTTTCAAACCATGTTTTCTCAAACACATCCATGCTTTACGTAGTATTAGCCTCTTTACGGCTTTGTGTGAAAAATATTTAAATAGTATTTTGTTGATATTTTTTAAGGTATATAAGAAAAGCAGGTTAAATTCCCTAGTTCCAATTCTTCTTCCAACACACAACCCCTCTAGATATCAGAAAGACCTGCCCGTTGCTTTTCTGAAAGAAGAGGAAGGCCCATCATTCCATAATGACTCTCTTGCACAGACTGGCACAATATCGGAGCTAACACAACAGAGTACATAAAAGACCATGGTATAACATCTCTGCTGCTGTAAATTGAAATAATAAACTTTGGCAAACTCAAAGGACAACAGATTCAATTTGACCATTCTCTCAAAGCAGACTGAGAACAACAGAGGGAAGCTGACTAAATAGGATTAGAATCTATTTTATTTGATTATCACATCACTGGATGAGGCAAGATGTAATACAATTTCCCCAAATTGTTAATTCAGCATTCACAAAATAATGGTAGAAATCAAATTTTATATTCCACATTCAAAATCACTGATTTTCAAGCTGAAAGAGAATTTTCTAACTTCTTTTAGCTTCAAGAACTCTTTCTTGAAGCAAACAGTAGGGCCAAAGTCCAATGTGTAAAACAGGAAAGAGAAGCTTGCTCTCTCCCATGGGAGAGCAAGGGTTGTAAAATTGCCTACTTTTCCCACTTTCCAGACCCTCTGCAAGAGCCTTTGGAGAATTTCCAGGTCTACTACAGAGCACCATTTGGAAAATGACCAATTCAGGCCATCACCTTCATTTAAAACATGCAAATGTTAACTCTTAAGATTTCTAGCTAAAGATAAACTTAGGGAAAGAGGAGGAAAGGGAAACCACATTCAGACAAAGATGCCTATTTGGAGATCAATAGTATATATATCCTATAAGAGGATTAAGTGATAACTTGTTTACTTTGACCATTTGTTACATGCCAAAAATAGCACTAAGTTCTTCACCAGCAAGCATTCACACAACTGATTTTTATCTGCTCCCCATGAGGCAGATATTATTATTATGACCACTAAGTTCAGCTCAGTCGCTCAGTCGTGTCTGACTCTTTGTGACCCCATGAATCACAGCACATCAGGCCTCCCTGTTCATTACCATCTCCCAGAGTTCACTCAGACTCACGTCCATCGAGTCCACGATGCCATCCAGCCATCTCATCCTTGGTCATCCCCTTCTCCTCCTGCCCCCAATCCCTCCCAGCATCAGAGTCTTTTCCAATAAGTCAACTCTTCGCATCAGGTGGCCAAAGTACTGAAGTTTCAGCTTTAGCATCATTCCTTCCAAAGAATACCCAGGGCTGATCTCCTTCAGAATGGACTGGTTGGATCTCCTTGCAGTCCAAGGGACTCTCAAGAGTTTTCTCCAAAACCACAGTTCAAAAGCATCAATTCTTCGGCGCTCAGCCTTCTTCACAGTCCAACTCTCACATCCATACATGACCACAGGAAAAACCATAGCCTTGACTAGACGGACCTTAGTCGGCAAAGTAATATCTCTGCTTTTGAATATGCTGTCTAGGTTGGTCATAACTTTTCTTCCAAGGAGTCAGCGTCTTTTAATTTCATGGCTGCAGTCATCATCTGCAGTGATTTTGGAGCCCCAAAAAATTAAGTCTGACACTGTTTCCCCGTCTATTTCCCATGAAGTGATGGGACCGGATGCCATGATCTTCATTTTCTGAATGTTGAGCTTTAAGCCAAGTTTTCACTCTCCTCTTTCACTTTCATCAAGAGGCTTTTTAGCCCCTCTTCACTTTCTGCCATAAGGGTGGTGTCATCTGCATATCTGAGGTTACTGATATTTCTCCTGGCAAACAAATGAACATATTTGGGCTCTTAAATGACCAGAGGTTAGGCTCACACAACTCAGAAATGGCAGAGCTAATTCAAACCCAGGCAACCCCGTGTTACATGGACTGTGTCTACCACTCTGTTCCTTTCCCTGCTGTCCACCTCCCTCTCCATCACCACTCCTTTTTTTTTTTTGTCCCACTATTTTACCCCTAAAATAGTAGGAAGGCACATGTTACTGGTTTCACCACACACCATGCACATAGCTATGTACATCTACTATTGGAACTAATATCCTACTCAATACATCGGTAAAGACTGTCAAGGCTACAGTCCCTATTTTAATCAATCCAGCCAACAAAGACTACTTCTATTAAGAGTAAGATCCTCAAATCCAAAGAAATGACCAAATGAGGCACAATAGCACACATTCTGAAAGATAAAAGTCAAAGTGGGCTTGAAAACCAGAATACACATCTCCTAAGAGGCAAAAAAAAAAAAAAAACTGGAGCATTTGGGACAAAACCAGACCTGAATAAATACAAGATGGAAAGAGAGCCAAGAACCAAGTCACAAGTAATTCTGGCAGGAATCAGAGTAGACAAATTGAATGTGAGTCAGCAATGAAATACTGTCATCAGGAATGTGAGGAAAATGATCACAGAATGCCCTGAAAGGAGTGTGATCCCCAAGGACTCCAAAATAAACCTTCCAATGTCCCATTCATCAACTCACACCTTAGATCCATCCTGTGTCTAGCAGTGGCCATGATACTTTTTAAATAATGGAGAGAAAAGGATAAAGGCCAAAAAGGCAGAATTGACTAGAAAGAAGAAAAAGGTTTTTTGGAGGAAGATTAAAAGATGTTGAATTATTTAACCTACATGAGATGGTATTAAGAGTACCATAGAAAGGGGTGTGGGGAGTTCCCAACTATATAAAACATCCCTACGTAAGAATGCTGACCCCCTACTCTCTGTTTACATTAAAGAAATCACTCATTGGTTCAGTGAACAAGCATTTACCAAGAACACCTACTGTGTTCTAGGGACATAAACATGGGAAAATGTGTCTAATTTGTGCCATGGATGGAATTCACAATGCAGTGGAGAGCTAGAGACGCAAACAAATAATTATCATTTCAGTGGGACAGATGATCATAGAGGCATATGCAGAACAAGGGGGCACAACGGTGGGAGTGGTAAAAATGCTGGTGCTGTGAGGCTGGGGCCAGGGGTGGCACTGAGCAGAGTCTTGAAGAAAGAGGAGGAGATTTTTCAGAATTTTAAGGAAGGGAGAGAACACTCTGGGCACAGGGAAGAGTATGTGCAAAGGCACAAAAATGGGAACTTATTTATGGAATTTCAACTAGTGCACCAAAGCTGGAGATTAGTATATAAGAGAAGAAGACCAGAAAATAAGCCAAAGGCATCAACTGGGGCAAGATAATAGAGATGAATTTATGTCAGCTAGTAAGCTGGGTTTACATCTAGCTAGTTACAACATCCTGCTACAAAACCAAAATACTTCGTAGTAGCAATCGGAACAGGCTCGCTGGTTGCCATCCTTCACTCCAGATGTAACTTCCCTGCACTAGGACTTTCAGAGCTCCTCACAACTCAAGAGTAGTTGTGGGAAAACACTCATGTATCTTTTTGAAGCCTTGAGAATACAACAAGAAGTATAGTTAAAAATAAGCAGAGTATGCGGGCTGATGAGCTGAGGTCAGTGAGTCTGGCATGACCGATGGGAAAGCTAGAGGTGTAGACTTAGAACGCCAAGTCAGCACAGATTAGACCTCTTCCTGTGCATGCACCGACTGCTTCTCTGATGTTCCTGCAGGCATCTTTGCTCCCAGTTATCTGGAACCCTTGGTACAGAAAATAACATAGATGTTCAAAGAAAAACATTAACTGGGGATGTTACTAGGAACATGGGAAACATGTTATCTAAAAAACCAGACACTTTCTGCATACCAATAGCTCAATAAAAGCAATGTGGAATTGATCAGCAGAGCTCTTGATCCTAGAGGTCTTGAGTCCCCCGGTCCCATCTTTAAAAACTTTAATTCTGTCTCTAGTTCTTTTTTTCCCAACTGCATCAACCACTTTCAATCCTTACCTGCTGCAGTGGCCACAGCAGGTAGTGACTGGAGCTGAGACCTCTCCTTTCCAGTTCTTTCACCAGTGTCCATTTTGATGCCATCATGGTTGTTTACAGTGTTCAATATCATCCTTGCTCACATTTTGGGAGTTTCTCCTTAGGTGAAGGGGAACTGCTGAAGAGTTTCCAACAAAGATGTCACATGATCAGAATGATATAAAAATTTTTGAGGATCCTTGATTGCAAAGTAAGCAGAAAAGAGTGAAGCTTCTCTCCATGGAGAGATCTAATAAGACACACAGTTTCTTGTTTAGAAGGATAAAACATTTCAATGCTGGTCATCCTGTGTATGGACGACTTGGGGGAGATGCCTGAAGAGTTTGCACTTCATTTGTGAGAGCATTCCATTGGCAAACACTGTGAAAACACTCTCTGGTTAAGTTTTCCTCTCACCTGTTTAAAGGAGAAGTGTAGAAGAGATGGCTGGGGACTGGGCTCTTTGAGTGACAACTTCTATCTCATAACTTTGTTGTAATTGTTCAGCTGCTAAGCTGTGTCTGACTCTTTGAGACCCCATGGACTGCAGCATGCCAGGCTTCCCTCTTCTTCACTACCTCTTGCAGTTTGCTCAAATTCATGTCCGTTGAGTCAATGATGCCATCCAACCATCCCATCTTCTGTCATCGCCTTCTCCTCCTGCCTTCAATCTTTCCCAGCATCAGGGTCTTTTCCAATGAGTCGGCTCTTTGCATCAGGTAGCCAAAGTATTGGAGCTTCAGTTTCAGTCCTTCCAATGAATATTCAGAACTGATTTTCTTTAGGATTGACTGGCTTGATCTTCTTGCAGTCCAAGGGACTCTCAAGAGTCTTCTCCAAAACCACAGTTCAAAAGCATCAATTCTTTAGTGCTCAGCCTTCTTTATGGTCCAACTCTCACATCCATACATGACTACTGGAAAACCATAGCTTTGACAAGATGGACCTTTGTTGGCAAAGTAATGTCTCTGCTTTTAATATGCTGTCTAGGTTTGTCATAGGTTTTCTTCCAAGGAGCAATCATCTTTTAATTTCTTGGCTGCAGTCACCATTCACAGTGATTTTAGAGCCCAAGAAAAGAAAACCTGTCACTGTTTCCACTTTTTCTCCTTCTATTTGCCATAAAGTGATGGAAGTATGATTTTAGTTTGTTTTTTTTTTTAATGTTGAGTTTTAAGCCAGCTTTTTCACTCTCTTCTTTCACCCTCTTCAAGAGGCTCTTTAGTTCCTCTTCACTTTCTGCCATTAGAGTGGTATCATGTGTATATCTGAGGTTGTTGACATTTCTCCCAGCAATCTTGATTCCAACTGGTGATTCATCCAGCCTGATTTTCACATGATGTACTCTGCATAGAAGTTAAATAAGCAGGGTGGTAATATACAGCCTTGATATACTCCTTTCCCAACTTGGAACCAGTCTGTTGTTCCATGTCCACTTCTAACTGTTGCTTCTGACCTGCATACAGATTTCTCAGGAGACAGGTAAGTGGTCTGATATTCCTACCACTTTAAGAATTTTCCATAGTTTGTTGTGATACACACAGTCAAAGGCTTTAGCACTGTCAATAAGCTGGAGGCATAAGCATCGCTTTATGCTGAAATTCTTTTCACACTGCTGTGGCAGGTAACCCCTGACAGCAAGTCATCCCAGGCTGGGGCCTCTCCTCCCACCGTGCTCCACACCGTGCCCTCTCCTCACCAGAGACAGCAGGCAGGCTGAAGCATGGGACCAGCTTAACATTTCAGGAGTCTCGAGGGCAAGCGAGCAGGAGCTACCAAGGAGGAAGAGAGAACTCCAAGGTCACGCAGCAAACCAGGCAACTGAGGAGGATCAGAATCCACACTTCCACTTTGAATCTCACCACTTAAGCTCTTTCCAGATGTACTATTAGTCACTCAGTCGTTCACCTAAATCCAATCATTTCCAAATGATATTATTTAAAAATGTTAACAGTCAGCTTTTTCTTTGGGAAAAGAAAAATTGTATTCCTTGGTCAATCAGGTAACCCTAGCCCTGAATTTTCCCCTGCTCATTTTTCTCATATTTAAATTACCTGCTGATCTACTACTGTGCGAGCATTTTCCTCCTCATTTACTGAAGCTACCACTTTCTTTTCTTCTTTTTTTTCTCTTAATGCTCACCTAATTAACAGTCAAGCAGCTCTGCATACAAAATCTCCATGCTTTAACATTTTCCTTCTGATTAGAAGTTTAAAGAAAGAGCTGTTGAGGTTCAAAAAAAAATTTCTTCCAAGAATTTTATCTGCTCCAACATCACATCATCCGTTCTGAACAAGGACAGTGCAAGCAGCAGCCTCTAAAATCCCCAGAGATTGGGAGATCTCTGCTCCCTAAGATAATCACTGGATGTTTCAGGAGTCGGCTCCTTTAAGGCCACACTGTGGCCAGACAAGCTTGACCACAGGTAACACATCAGAACCATTCAGAAAAAGCCAATTCAACTAATCTCTTTTTAATTGTGCTATATCCTCAAGAGTTTTTCAAAAGCCATGCTTTCAAACTTTTATTAACTCACCTAACAATCATTTGTTGAGCACCTACAAGATGCTAGACACTGAACGAGGTGTGAGAATATCATGGTGAACAGAAGATGCAGTCCTTTACCTCAGTGAGTTTACTGTCTATATCAGCAGCTCCTAACCTTGGTTGCATATTGAAATCATCCAGGGAGTTCTGACAATCACCAGTGCCCAGCCAACCCCAGACGAATAAAATCAAAACCTCCTGAGGCGAGGAATAGTTTTTAAAGATCCCCAAGTGACTCCAAAGTGTAACCAAGGTTGAGAACTAGACATATCCGTCAAATAATCATATAAATTATAGCATGCTGCAGTCCATGGGGTACCAAAGAGTCAGACGCGACTGAGCGACTGAACTGAATCATACAAATAGATGTAAAATTGTAATATTAATAAAGGCCATAAAGAATTAGTCACACTTTGAGAAGGCTTTCATGCCACTCATTTATACATGCAGCCAAGATTTGCTGAGCCCCCTGTTGCTTGCCAGAAACTACAAATGTGATAGAACTATGAGCCATAACCTGAAGACACTGGAAGACACTGGTCATCCAGGCATCCTTAGCAATAATGAGTCAGAAGAGAATACCGAGCACGAGGAGAGTTCTCGTCATCCCCACCTGCTCCAGCAAGTGAACCCAAGGTGATCCACACTAGGCAGGAACGCTGACCTCAGGGCACAAGTAAAGCTGAGAGCCTGCCTCCCTAAACGCTGGCAGGAGATCTGAGCAAGGCCACGTGATGAAATTCAGTGCTTAGGGGACTGACTGGAGTAGAGGGAAGTGGCTCGATAATCTGGACTGACAAGGGATGTCCAGGAGGAGGAAACTGGAAACCTGATCTATTAGCTCTGTTAGCTGATTTTAAAAGGAAAATAAATTCGGTAAGGCTCTAAGCAAGATTGTCTTGGATTTGCTAACGGATATGTGTAGAATCCTTATATAATGAGCTGCTTTAAATAAACAAACAGCATTCTGGCTTTACAAAAGCTTCTGGATACTGGAGAAGTTATTAAAATAAGAGAGGTGGTGATTTAACCCCACCATTGCCGCCCACACAGCCCTCACATATTTGAATGCCTTCTTGCTCCTACTTATTTGAAAGATGGTCCTTCAAGAGAATGCAGAGTTTTTTTCTTGTTTCATTTTGTGGTATTTTTCATTGTATCAGATAGAACTACACCTTAAAAAGCACTTATTTGTTTGTTATATTCTTTTTTTAAAAATCTTTAACATCTTTACATTGTAAACCTGACTTCACACAAGTCACTACAGCAACCATCAAATTGTCACAAAGCTGATAATGTTCGATACCAAGGATCAAGGATACATGGATATATACTTATCTTCAATGAGAAATGATTTTTTAAAATCCTTCACCATCCACTTTTAATTCCAATATGATGATAGCATATTTGTTTTTTTAAAACACGTACTCACAAACACTGTAGGAAGCAAATGGGCTGAGAATTCTCCATGTTTCCTGTGATCCCAAGGAGAGAGTTGCTAAGACTATATTTGATTCCAAAGGGGAAGAGAGCTTCATTTTTAATAAGTACAGAAGATTTGGATTTAATGTAAACAGCACACAAAATCCACACTGTGAACTCACCAGCTTTGTTCTGATGCCACATCCTTAGTCTGTCCGCTTTAAGTCTGATTTTCTGAGGAATGGAACAAAAATGGAACCCAGAAACTCTGCAGGAACATAGTGTTAGGAAAGATCCCCCCAGCCACACAAATCCTCTCTTATTATAAGACATAGTAAATAAATATGGAAACGGGGCGGCAGGGAGAAAATAAGATGAATCTGCAAGGTTTTTCCGGAGCTCATGCCGTCACATTCTATGCTAAAGGTAGAACCTCTGACACAGAGCTTCCTAGGAATTAGCCAAGGGCATAAGATGATGCTTGGCTGGTTCCTCAGGCTGAAGAGCTTGAAGGATTCTCCTGCCACGTCACTTAAAATGTCTCTACCATCACAAACTCAAAGCTCAGTCTTGTCACCTTGAAACCATCCAGCCCAATGCTATCCTTTATAACCTGTATTCCACAAGACCCTGAGCCAAATTAAGATTATATACATTTCATGTGGTGTAGTTAACATTCACCACAAACACCAAGCCAATTTCCCAGTTCTTCTGTTATAATATGGCTCTACCTGATGATTTTAAGGTTGTCACAAAAGTATTTGTTCCTCAGGCCATCTTCTGTAAAGCAATATCTGACCAACATACATGGAATTTTTTTTTAAACACAAGGTCTGGTTAGGATTTCAAAACGATTTTATCTCCAAAGTAGTAATAAATGACAATAAAGAAAATCATTTTAATAGGACAAATTAGAGAGCTATTAAACTAAACACACAAAAGTCAAACTGCAAAATAGTATTGTATTATAAAAATTTTCTCAATTCTTCCTTCCTTTGATTTTTTTCCCTGAGCACATGCTTTTATAACGTAGTCATGTGTGACCATGTCACCTAAACAAATCTGAAGTTTTCCTTCCTTTGCAGGTATCACAGCTACATTCAAAATACAACATCAAACTTTCTAAGATCAGTGTTTTTCAAAGGACCAAGAGCCCACTACTCAGCCCAAGTGCCCACCACCCTTGAAAAACCAAGTCAATGAACTGAGGATGGGTTAGTTTAGGAAATGATGCCTGAAAAACAAACATGCCATCTCCTGTTCCCCACTGTCTTAATAATTTGCTTGCAAGAAAACAAACTAAAACAAACCAAAAACTTTTAGTGGGCTTACGTAAGCAAACCACTACATGACAAATTCTGACTCAATGACACTTTCGTAAATTCAGACTAAAATTCAGACAAAATAGTGTGCATTCAGACAGTTTTAACTAAATTTAAAAATAAAGACAGAGTTGGACTTTTATGGAAGTTCAGAGACAAACATGCCAAAATAAACATTTATTTTAGATAAATAAAGATATATTTGAAAAGTACTGAAACTAAAAGAATCAAAATAAATTCAGTCAGCATTTCTCAGGAAAAAAATCTCTTGGGATCACTGAGAATGCTCTCTTCTTCCAAGTAAATTCCACTTTACCAAACCCTAGGAGGGTCTTATACAACAACAGCAAACTGTCCTAAAGTGATTTTTTTCCCCTGAGACAGCTACTTTAGAAAGATGCTATAACACGGATGGTCAGAAAGGGAAATAGTTAAGTATAGATGAGGAAGCATAAAATTTCCCTTCTTAGAGTCAAGGTCAAGATATCTGAATAACTTAAGACAATGATCAACATATGTTACATACCTGAGCACCCTGTTGCTTTGTGAAATAATAATTTTTAAAGGGAAAATAAATGTGCTTAGAATTTTGCACAAGAAATTTAGAGTGAGCAAAAGCCAAAACTAATAGTAATTTCTGCATGTTATGCATTTTGTCCTGCATGCTAGGTATCTTCTGCTTGCCTCCCCAGGTTATCATTCACCCTTTTTCAACCTGCTTAGTGACCTGGGAGGCTAATCCACATAGACTGCATCAGTAAGCTCCCTTCATCTCTGGTTTCCAGCTGAAGGAGGTCAATGGAAGTTAAGGTCAGGTGAGCAGGGGCAGAAGGAGAGTGGAGGCTGGAAGCTGGCAGGGAAGGACACGAAATATCAATACTAACATGAATAGGGACCAAATTAAAAGATGGAATGAGCTGAGAAAGATGGAAACATCAAATCAGAAGGAGGAATTAAATACGACACAGAGAGCCTAACGGAAGCAATAAAGTAAAGGATGAGAAACCCAGGAGGTGGGCTTAGCTTCCTCAGCAAACAGAAGAACTGCTTAGCCTGTGTTGCACCATGGGTGGGGCTGTGCATGGGGATTTGCAGGCCTGAATGCTAACTGATAATGATACTCTCAAAAGGAGCTGGTTGAGGTGTCTTCATTTTCAAATGAAGCATTTATCAGCCTCAGAGAGCTGCCTGAGATACAGCCCAACAAGCCTTGTTACAGGCCATAGTTGAAGTATTTCTCCTTCCCTATTTTCAGGGACAAAGAGAGAGCCAGAATAAATGGTTCATGAGTCCACTGCAATGCCACACTTCAAGTATTTCATTTCAGTTCAATCTGTTTAGAGAAGAGATGGAGTCAGCAGGTAATTATGTCTAGAAATATATAAATGTTTTAATATGACTGGAAATATAAATCTGCACTGTACTCCCTGATTTCTTCCAACTACCCAAACCATTCTCATTATTCAAAAGCACTCACCAAATCCTACTTCATGAAGGAAACCATCTAGTGCCAAAGACTATTACATATTCCCAACATACTCCCCCAAACTTGAATGATAAGCAATTGTGTTCCCCCGGATGTGCATATGAAGCCTAGCAAAGAAGAACATAAAATAACAGGAAGAACAGGAAGAAAACAAACCCAAAGCTAAAATTATCAGTGGAACTGATTAGCATATGTATAAGAGATACTTGTACAGATGTGAGATGCTTTCTTTAGAATGTAAGTTCTCAGAGCTGTGATTCTTAATCAATTTTGGAGTTGTGACATCTTATCATCATTTATTTGCCTTTTATGATCATCACTAACCTCCTCCCAAAGTACATTTTTAAATGAGAGTGAATAATTTTTATTCTCAAGGATTTGCTTTTTTTTTTTAAGTTTTAGTTTATTTTACTTTGCAATACTCTATTGGTTTTGCCATACATTGACATGAATCCGCCACAGGTGTATACGAGCTCCCAGTCCTGAATCCCCCTCCCACCTCCCACCCCATATCATCTCTCTGGATTATCCTGTGCACCAGCCCCAAGCATCCTGTATCCTGTATTGAACATAGGCTGGCTCTTGTTCCTTACATGATAGTATACATGTTTCAGTGCCATTCTCCCAAATCATCCCACCCTCTCCCTCTCCCTCAGAGGCCAAAAATCTGTTCTATACATCTGTGTCTCTTTTGCTGTCTCGCATGCAGGGTCATCATTACCATCTTTCTAAACTCCATATCTATGTGTCAGTATACCGTATTGGTGTTTTTCTTTCTGGCTTACTTCACTCTGTATAATCGGCTCCAGTTTCATCCATCTCATTAGAACTGAGTCAAATGTGTTCTTTTTAATGGCTGAGTAATACTCCATTGTGTATATGTACCACAGCTTTCTTATCCATTCATCTGCTGATGGACATCTAGGTTGCTTCCATGTCCTGGCTATTATAAACAGTGCTGCAATGAACATTGGGGTACATGTGTCTCTTTCAATTCTGGTTTCCTCAGTGTGTATGCCCAACAGTGGGATTGCTGGGTCATAAGGCAGTTCTATTTGCAATTTTTTAAAGAATCTCCACACTGTTCTCCAAAGTGGCTATACTAGTTTGCATTCCCACCAACAGTATAAGAGGGTTCCCTTTACTCCACACCCTCTCCAGCATTTATTGCTTGTAAACTTTTGGATTGCAGCCATTCTGACTGGTGTGAAATGGTACCTCATTGTGGTCTTGATTTGCATTTCTCTGATAATGAGTGATGTTGAACATCTTTTCATGTGTTTGTTAGCCATCTGTATGTCTTCTTTGGAGAAATATCTGTTTAGTTCTTTGGCCCATTTTTTGATTGGGTCGTTTATTTTTCTGGAGTTGAGCTGCATAAGTTGCTTGTATATTTTTGAGATTAGTTGTTTGTCAGTTGCTTCATTTGCTATTGTTTTCTCCCATTCAGAAGGCTGTCTTTTCACCTTGCTTATAGTTTCCTTTGTTGTGCAGAAGCTTTAATTTTAATTAGATCCCATTTGTTTATTTTTGCTTTGATTTCGAGTATTCTGGGAGGTGGATCATAGAGGATCCTGCTGTGATTTATGTCGGAGAGTGTTTTGCCTATGTTCTCCTCTAGGAGTTTTATAGTTTCTGGTCTTACATTTAGATCTTTAATCCATTTTGAGTTTATTTTTGTGTATGGTGTTAGAAAGTGATCTAGTTTCATTCTTCTACAAGTGGTTGACCAGTTTTCCCAGCACCACTTGTTAAAGAGATTGTCTTTACTCCATTGGATATTCTTGCCTCCTTTGTCGAAGATAAAGTGTCCATAGGTGTGTGGATTTACCTCTGGGCTTTCTATTTTGTTCCATTGATCTATATTTCTGTCTTTGTGCCAGTACCATACTGTCTTGATGACTGTGGCTTTGTAGTAGAGCCTGAAGTCAGGCAAGTTGATTCCTCCAGTTCCATTCTTCTTTCTCAAGATTGCTTTGGCTATTCGAGGTTTTTGTATTTCCATACAAATCTTGAAATTATTTGTTCTAGTTCTGTGAAAAATGCTGCTGGTAGCTTCATAGGGATTGCACTGAATCTGTAGATATCCTGGGCCATAAATCTAACCTTGATAAATTCAAAAAAATCAAAATCATTCCAAGCATCTTTTCTGACCATAATGCACTAAGATTAGATCTCAATCACAGGAGAAAAACTATTAAAAATTCCAACATATGGAGGCTGAACAACACGCTTTTGAATAACCAAGAAATCACAGAAGAAATCAAAAAGAAACCAAAATATGCATAGAAATGAATGAAAATGAAAACACAACTACCCTAAACCTGTGGGACACTATAAAAGCAGTGCTAAGAGGAAAGTTCATAGCAATACAGGCATACCTCAAGAAACAAGAAAAAGTCAAATAAATAACCTAACTCTACACCTAAAGCAACTAGAAAAGGAAGAAATGGAGAACCCCAGAGTTAGTAGAAGGAAAGAAATCTTAAAAATTAGGGCAGAAATAAATGCAAAAGAGACCATAGCAAAAATCAACAAAGCAAAAAGCTGGTTCTTTGAAAGAATAAA
Source organism: Nanger dama (assembly GCA_917880005.1). NCBI lineage: Eukaryota > Metazoa > Chordata > Mammalia > Artiodactyla > Bovidae > Nanger > Nanger dama. Next base: position 1,727,232 of record CAKJTW010000094.1, on the reverse strand, counting down.
TAAAATTGACAAACCATTAGCCAGACTCATCAAGAAACAAAGGGAGAAAAATCAAATCAATAAAATTAGAAATGAAAATGGAGAGATCACAACAGACAACACAGAAATACAAAGGATCATAAGAGACTACTATCAGCAATTATATGCCAATAAAATGGACAACGTGGAAGAAATGGACAAATTCTTAGAAAAGTACTACTTTCCAAAACTGAACCAGGAAGAAATAGGAAATCTTAACAGACCCATCACAAGCACGGAAATTGAAACTGTAATCAGAAATCTTCCAGCAAACAAAAGCCCAGGTACAGATGGCTTCACAGCTGAATTCTACCAAAAATTTCGAGACGAGCTAACACCTATCCTACTGAAACTCTTCCAGAAAATTGCAGAGGAAGGTAAACTTCCAAACTCATTCTGTGAGCCCACCATCACCCTAATACCAAAACCTGACAAAGACACCACAAAAAAAGAAAACTACAGGCCAGTATCACTGATGAACATAGATGCAAAAATCCTCAACAAAATTCTAGCAATCAGAATCCAACAACACATTAAAAAGATCATACACCATGACTAAGTGGGCTTCATCCCAGGGATGCAAGGATTCTTTAATATCCGCAAATCAATCAGTGTTATTCACCACATTAACAAACTGAAAAATAAAAGCCATATCATTATCTCAATAGATGCAGAGAAGGCCTTTGACAAAATTCAACATCCATTTATGATAAAAACTCTCCAGAAAGCAGGAATAGAAGGAACATACCTCAACATAATAAAAGCTATATATGACAAACCCACAGCAAACATTATCCTCAATGGTGAAACATTGAAAGCATTTCCCCTAAAGTCAGGAACAAGACAAGGGTGCCCACTTTCACCACTACTATTCAATATAGTTCTGGAAGTTTTGGCCACAGCAATAGGGGCAGAAAAAGAAAGAAAAGGAATCCAAATTGGAAAATAAGAAGTAAAACTCTCACTGTTTGCAGAGGACATGATCCTCTACATAGAAAACCCTAAAGACTCTACCAGAAAATTACTAGAGCCAATCAATGAATATAGTAAAATTGCAGGATATAAAATCATCACACAGAAATCCCTTGCATTCCTATACACTAATAATGAGAAAGTAGAAAAAGAAATTAAGGAAACAATTCCATTCACCATTTGCTTTTATTTTTACTCTCCTTGAGAATCACCCTAGAGGCTCATGCTGGCCCATACAGTTAGCAGGGGGGTAAGAAGTTAGTGGGTTCTGCCCTTTGCCTTTTTCCTTGTTTTATTGTGGGTACTGTAAAATAGCCACTGCCACAGCAATGAGTGTGAACAGAAGGAAGAAAGCTGAAATGCGAGCTATTTCTACAAGAAATCTTCAAAGTCCAGAAAGGATCAAAATCTGGATGGGACATTTTGAAATAGACCCAAAGAGGAGAGGATGAACACTGACATGCCTTCTCCACATACACTTCTATACCATTCTATTTAGGCAAATGTTGTGAGTCCTGAAAATCAGTCTCCATCGAGGTTACTTCAGTGATTCACTTCATTGTAGACTCGATCATGCTAAACTGTTTCCATGGGCCTTACTGATTATTTGGGACAACAGAGGATAAGATGGTTGGATGGCGTCACCAACTCGATGGACATGAGTTTGAGCAAGCTCCAGGAGCTGGTGATGGACAGGGAAGCCTGGTATGCTGCAGTCCATGTGGTCAAAAGAACTGGACATGACTGAGAGACTGAATTAACTAATTGATCATTTGACTGAATGTGGCCCAATACAGAACTTCTGGTTTTGCAAGTTACTTAAAGTATGGTTTAATTTTTCCTGTAAGATTTTATTAGAAGCTCTCTGTATGGCCTGAAATGTAGGACATGATGCTGACTAGTTCACCTTTTTTGGGCACAGCAGGTCATCCTAAACATGTTCCTTAGAATCCAAGTTGGAAGAGCCCTTTACTGTTGTGTCCAGAAATATAACGTGAGACTACATACTATACCATGTTCTTTCTAATGACTTCTAAATGCTCATTAATCTTCATGACCCTTTTGCCAGGTGTAGAGCTACCAGATGTTAATTGCACTTACCAAACGAAAGTGCTGAGAGAAGAAATGTTGAGTCCTAGATTCTAAAATAAGCCAAAATACTTGTAGCCTATAGGTTTCTATCTGCTCTCAACAGTGATTCTTTCTCTCAGTAGTAGGCTGATGGGTCTCCAAAGGAGCCTGGCAAAACTTTATCAGGGAATAAAGTCCCTGTGGGATGGTGTCAGCACACAACTGCGATGAAAGCCGACTGTAAGGTCTACCTTAGAGCTAAAGCAGAGATGCAAGATGGCTGTCAATACCGTAACTCAAAGACTGAAAAACACTTGCCTTGTGTGTTACCAAAACAAGGGATCTGTTAGACCCATTTAGGGGGAGAAAAGGCCTTTTGAACCGCCTAGTTGTTTGCACAACCAAGGGTTCCTCTGGTGGCTCAGACAGTAAAAAATCTGCCCGCAATTCAGGAGACCTGGGTTTGATCCTTGGGTAGGGAAGGTCCCTGAAGTAGGAAAAGGCCACACATTGCAGTATTCTTGCCTAGAAAATTTCAAGGGCAGAGGAGCCTGGCGGGCTACAGGACATGGGGTCACAAAGAATTGGACACAACTGAGAGACTAACACTTTCACTTTTCTTCACTTGTACAACCAGGTCAGCTTGTTGGTTTTGTAATTCTAGAGAGACAAAGATTAGTTTTACTTTTTATCTGCAAAGTGATAATACGCAACCAACACTTCTGCTCCTCCCCTCAGGAAAAAAAAAAAAATCTTGAAATTCCTTAAAAATAAACTTTGCATTTTAGTCAGAGCAAAATGCAAAGACAGATAAATCATTATAATATCATTGAGGAGCAAGTGCTTAAATTCCATTTAAAGGACCTGTCATCACTGCCTGTCACGTGTCCTGTTGAAGGCTACCTCAGTGTCATCAGAATGATGCCACCGAAAGAAAGAGCACAGAGAAGGGGGCCGAAAAAGACAGGGAAGGAAGCTCAAAGCAGATACAAAGAAAAAGGGAATAACCTTACAGCTAAATAGTTTACTTTTCAAAGGCAGTACAAGGGCAAAACGCTTTGTGCAAAGAGAAAATTAGTTTCCAAAGTGTATGCATTCTACAAAGAGCCAAGTTAATTATTCAAAGCAGAGGCCCATGAATTCCCACAATTTAGTCATTCTATTCTGACACATTCAGGCCCGGCGAGCTGCTTCTTATCACTAAGACTTTGATAATTGGCTTAGACATATCAAATAAACTTTCTGGAGAATTCAGTCGTAAGCAGGTATGACATCCTAATAGGGGTTTTATTAGGCCTTTCTCTGCACAGTAATGTATTAGCAATCACTGTGACATTTTCTGCTCTGGGGGTTTGGGCCTTGCTCATTTTTACACTTGCTAGAAAATAAATTTATTCACGGTAGAGATCTAATCCAATACACTACTCTGTTTACCCTGGTGTCTAAAGGAACAGGCCTCTCAGAATTAATGAAAAGTGACATATACATCATAGAAGAAAATGCCCCGTCTTCAGCCAGGCATAACTGAATAGCAAGAATCCCTTCTGATTCCACAAACTTGGGAATTTAGTCAGTACAGCTTCGTTGTCCCCTTCCCTGATCATACCTTTGCCTCTCATTACACACAGAGGGGAGAAAAATCATAACCAGCAGTGTGTGAAAATTAAATCTCTCCCTTTAGCAACAACTGTAGTCTAAAAAAACAATCTTCCCTGAGAAGACGTCTATTGGATATTATCTAATGCATTGCAATTTGTTCTTTTGCATTTAATACTCCTATTAACAACAACAACAAAAAAGAATTTTCTGAAGTCTTACTGCTGTACATTTACATATGCAGCAAATATGAGAGTGGAGTTATCATTTGGGTGAAGCTCACTGTGGATGAAAATTGGGCATCAGTTCAGTTCAGTTCAGTCGCTCAGTCGTGTCCAACTCTTTGCAACCTCATGAATTGCAGCACGCCAGGCCTCCCTGTTCATCACCAACTTCCGGAGTTCACTCACACTCAGGTCCTTCCAGTCCGTGATGCCATCCAGCCATCTCATCCTCCGTCTTCCCCTTCTCCTCCTGCCTCCAATCCTTCCCAGCATCAGAGTCTTTTCCAATGAGTCAACTCTTCGCATGAGGTGGCAAAAGTATTTCAGCTTTAGCATCATTCCTTCCAAAGAAATCCCAGGGTTGATCTCCTTCAGAATGGACCAGTTGGATCTCCTTGCAGTCCAAGGGACTCTCAAGTTTCCTCCAATACCACAGTTCAAAAGCATCAATTCTTCGGTGCTCAGCTTTCTTCATAGTCCAACTCTCACATCCATACATGACCACTGGAAAAAACCATAGCCTTGACTAGACAGACTTTTGTTGGCAAAGTAATGTCTCTACTTTTCAATATGCTATCTAGGTTGGTCATAACTTTTCTTCCAAGGACTAAAGCGTCTTTTAATTTCATGGCTGCAGTCACCATCTGCAGTGATTCTGGAGCCCCCCAAAAATCAAGTCTGACACTGTTTCCACTGTTTCCCCATCTATTTGCCATGAAGTGATGGGATCGGATGCCATGATCTTCGTTTTCTGAATGTTTAGCTGTAAAGCCAACTTTTTCGCTCTCCACTTTCCCTTTCATCAAGAGGCTTTTAGTTCCTCTTCACTTTCTGCCATAAGGGTGGTGTCATCTGCATATCTGAGGTTATTGATATTTCTCCCTACCAGCAAAGATGAACAAGGCAGAATGGATGACAACATCAAGTATCTTTCTACCTTCTTTCATTCTCTTCCTTTCTGTAAGAACATCACTAATGAAAGGACATAAAGCCCCATCAAGTATTAGTAACTTGGTCAGAGAGAAGAATGTGGTAAGATAATATTGAGGTACTTCTATCAATCACGTAAAAGGAGCAACAGCAGAAGCATCTTTGTGAAATCCCTACAGTTTCATGCTGGATATTTTACCATCAACTCCCCACTTTCCACATTAATGAAGACAAAGGTAATATGGACCAATATTCAGGAAATCTAAGTGATCGTTGGCTTTCTTTCCCCCCTCCTTATCTAAACTCTTTTGGCCTGATATAGGTTCTAATTCAGAAACACTGGCAAGGTCTAGTATCCCCTCAAAAACATCTCCTCTATCTGCAGGCTGATGCCTGAAATTTCCTCGTTAAACCTTTAATATCATGCTTTGTTCAACTGAAGTATTTCTCTGAAGTTTGTTAAAATTTGATCAGTTATTTATGTCTTTATGCAGACTACCCAGGATACTTCCTATCCCAAAATCCTGACTCAGTAGGCTTAGAGTAGGACCAAAGAAGTTATATTTCACACAAACTTTCTAGATGATTCTGATGTACAATAAAGGTTGAGAAGCACTGCCTTCGTGTGAATGAGTTATAAAGCTCTTGTGAGAATAGGCATTGAGGAAAGAAAGTGAATGGAATTTAACTGATGACTTGTTAAACATCAGGAATCATGGCAGGTAATAAATACATGCTATTTCCTTTCATTTTTACCTCCTCTATGAAAAGACTTTTATTAATCCCATTGTATGAGTGAGAAAACAAGCTCAGAAAAATTTAATAATCAGCCAGTGATTACATGGCTAAAAAGACTAAGAAGCATTAGAATCCATACATCTAATAATAGGAGCAATGGTAATATAATATTCATAGTCTTTCAGAGATGAAAGAAATGGTGATGATGCCATCTTACAGAACATATACTCTGAATCTGGCAGTTTATTAGACATTTTCCATATATGGCCTTACTAAATTTTGCAACTACACTTTGAGATAATCAATATTAATTTAATATTTTATATGAAAAGACTAAATCTTACAGAGGTAATATAACTCATCCAATTATACATACTTGTACTGTTTAAGTAGAGAAGCTACGCTTCAAATCCAGATTCCATACTCATCTCACAGACGCCACTGTGAGAGTCCTCAGTAACTGAGGGGTGAAAACGGTATTTGTGGTAGGCAGAAAAATTTCCCTTCAAAGATGTCTATGTACCTCGTCTTTAGTACCTGTGAATATGTTAGATTTCATGGCAAAGGAAAATTGGGATTGCAGGTGAAATATGACCCTGCAGTCCTACTCCTGGGCATGTTTATCTAGAGGAAAACATGGTCTGAAAGGATACATGCACCCTCATGTTCAGTGCAGCACTATATACAATAGCAAAGACAAGGAAACAACTTAAGTTTCCATCAACAGAGGACTGGATAAAGAAGATGTGGTCCATCTGTACAATGGAATAGTACTCAGCCATCAGAAAGAATGAGACCATGCCATTTGCAGCAACATGGATGGACCTAGAGATTGTCATACTGACTGAAGTAAATCAGAGAAGTAAAGACATCATATGACATCCCTTATACGTGGAATCTAAAAGATATGATACAAATGAACTTATTTATAAAACAGAAACAGAGAATGAACTTATGGTTGTCAGGGAGAAGAATGGGGGTGAAGGGATAGTTAGGGAATTTGGGACAGAAAGGTACACACCGCTATATTTAAATGGATAACAAGGACCTTTTGTATAGGACAGGGAACTCTGCTTAATGCTATGTGGCAGCCTGAATGGGAGGGGAGTTTGGGGGAGAATGGATACATGTTTATGAATGGCTGAGTCTCTCTGATGTCCACCTGAAACTATCACATTGTTAATTGGCTATAATCCAATACAAAATTTAAAAAAAATTTTTTTTTTAAGATTCCAGGTGGAATTAATGTGGCTAATCAACTGACTGGAACAGAAGATTATCCTGGATCATCTGTGTGGGCCCAGATCAGTTCAGTCACTCAGTCGTGTCTGACTCTTTGCGACCCCATGAATCGCAGCACGCCAGGCCTCCCTGTCCATCACCAACTCCCGGAGTTTACTCAGACCCACGTCCATTGAGTCTGAGATGCCATCCAGCCACCTCATCCTCTGTCGTCCACTTCTCCTCCTGCCCCCAATCCCTCCCAGCATCAGAGTCTTTTCCAATGAGTCAACTCTTCGCATGAGGTACCAAAGTACTAGAGTTTCAGCTTTAGCATCATTCCTTCCAAAGAACACCCAGGGCTGATCTCCTTCAGAATGGACTGGCTGGATCTCCTGACAGTCCAAGGGACTCTCAAGAGTCTTCTCCAACACCACAGTTCAAAAGCAGCAATTCTTCAGCGCTCAGCCTTCTTCACAGTCCAACTCTCAAATCCATACATGACCACAGGAAAAACCATAGCCTTGACCAGACGGACCTTAGTCGGCAAAGTAATATCTCTGGTTTTGAATATACTATCTAGGTTGGTCATAACTTTTCTCCCAAGGACTAAGCGTCTTTTAATTTCATGGCTGCAGTCACCATCTGCAGTGATTTTGGAGCCCAAAAAAATTAAGTCTGACACTGTTTCCCCATCTATTTCCCATGAAGTGATGGGAGATACCATGATCTTCGTTTTCTCAATGTTGAGCTTTAAGCCGACTTTTTTGCTCTCCTCTTTCACTTTCATCAAGAGGCTTTTTAGTTCCTCTTCACTTTCTGCCATAAGGGTGGTGTCATATGCATATCTGAGGTTATCGATATTTCTCCCGGCAATCTTGATTCCAGCTTGTGTTTCTTCCGGTCCAGCGTTTCTCATGATGTACTCTGCATAGAAGTTAAATAAGCAGGGTGACAATATACAGCCTTGACGTACTCCTTGTCCTATTTGGAACCAGTCTGTTGTTCCATGTCCAGTTCGAACTGTTGCTTCCTGACCTGCATACAGATTTCTCAGGAGGCAAGTTAGGTGGTCTGGTATTCCCATCTCTTGGAGAATTTTCCACAGTTTATTGTGATCCACACAGTCAAAGGCTTTGGCATAGTCAATAAAGCAGAAATAGATGTTTTTCTGGAACTCTCTTGCTTTTTCCATGATCCAGCAGACGTTGGCAATTTGCTCTCTGGTTCCTCTGCTTTGTGTGGGTCCAATAAATAACAAAGTTCTTTAATAGGAAAAGGAAGCAGAAGAGAGAAAACCAGAGAGATGACAGCAGCATGAGAAGAACTCTGCCTGATTAGGTTGGCTTTGAAGATGGCCTGGAGCCAAGGATTACAGTCTACAGAAGCAGGAAAAGACAAGGAAATCCATTCTCCTCCAGAGCCTTCAAGAACGAATGCAGCCCTGCCCAAACCTTGATTTTAGTCTGGTGAGACTCATTTCAGATTTCTGACTTGCAGAACTATAAGATAATACGTTTGTGATATTTTAAGCCACGGAGTTTGTGATAATTTATCATGTCAGCAATAAAAAACTAATACAGAATATCTCCAAGTTAGAAAGAATGGACGCTTGCTCCACAAGTGTGATAAAAGTTTGCCCTGCCAAACTTAATTAAGGGACTGATATACATTTCCTGGTTGATGATGATTTGTGGCAGACACCCTCAGTTACCCACTGAATAGCCATTCCTTTCCTTCTTGCTTTACAGAACCTCAGTTCAGGTTGGATCTCAGGCAATTAGGTGCTTCAGGAGAGATGGCCACTCCTAAGGCTCAGTAGATGCCTTGATTAATCTTAGTCAATTGTGTTAGTTCTAATCCTCTTAGAGTAAGTACTTTAGAAGAACTATAATATAATCCTGGACCTGAGGAAGGAGGGAAAGTCTGAAGAGGAACTTTTGAGAAAGTTTTCCTATTATTCAAAATGTCCATGAGAAAGATTCCTTTCTCTTTCTGGCCTTTGGCTACTGTTCTGTGCTTGAAGCTGCTGTAGAAAGCTGGCACAAATTAGCAGAAAAGCTTGAAAATGGAAGTCAACATATTATGAGTGGAAGAGTAGAAAAATGGAAAGAATCTGATCTTTGTTTATATCTTTGAGTCAGTGCATTAGCCAACCCTGGGTTTGCCTAATTCTAAACTCTTTCTGTGAGATAACAAATGGTTTATTATTAAAGTCAGTTGAATTGGAATTCTCTATTACTTACAAAAGAAACATCACAAAGGCACAATGGGAAGTATAGCAGTCATCAGTCTTGGTGTAACTGTTATGGTGTGTGGCTAGGTCCCCTTCCTTGTCCTGGCTAACTGTGACGCCAAGCTAGTCCCAGTGGACAGGAGTATTACAACTGATCTCCTCAGAAGAATCTTTTGATGATGTTAGGAATATCTAACTCTCAGGTTAAAGCTTCTTCTCTAAGATTTCACACCCTGGAGGATGTGGATTCATTTAGTAATTGTGGAAGTAACACTGCATTGTAGTTGATACCTATTAGAGGTAAGACAGCCAAGGCACCAGGAACAGTCAGCTCTCACCCACCTTTCTACTGGGTGCTGAGGTTGCATGTGCTCAAGCATCAGTGGCAATGAAGCACAGTCATGTCTCTTCATCCACTAGTCTTGGGCACTAACCTCCAATGTGAAATTCCTGATAAAATTCCACAGGAGCCCTTTGGCTTGACCACAGGGGCAGAAAGGAATTTTAAAAGTTGAACCCCACTTCTAACCTTCCCACTTGGGGAAAAAAAAAAGAGTTTAGTGTTCCCAGGTACAACAAGGGGGAGAAAAGAGGTGAATACTGGGTACCCTGGCCTTCTGCCAGCAAGAGGCAGCCTTGCCATCTTGCCACACAGGAGATGAGAACAGGACAGACTCACGCCCATGGGGATGATCTTTTAATGTAGAGAGACCCACAGGCCTAATCAGTGTTATGAAGCCTGAACAATAAGGGTAGAGACTCCTCTTCCAAAGGAAGGGACAAGCAATGCCGAGAGTTGAGAGAAGAGAATTAAAGTTCCTCATCAGAAGGCCGCAGTATCTAGTTTTTGATCCTCTAAAGCTTTTGTATGATAAGGTGCTCAACACTGTTGTTTTGTTGCTCAGTTGTGTCCAACTCTTTGTGAGCCCATGGACGTCGGCATGCCAGGCTTCCCTGTCCTTCACAACCTCCCGGAGTTTGCTCAGGCTCATGTGCATTGAGTCAGTGATGTCATCCAACCATCTCATCTTCTGTCATCCCCTTCTCCTCCTCCCTTCAATATTTCCCAGTATCAGGGTCTTTTCCAATCAGTCAGCAGTTCACATCAGGTTGCCAAAGTATTGGAGCGTCAGCCTCAGACTCAGTCCCTCCAATGAATATTCAGGGTTGATTTCCTTTAGGATTGACTGGCTTGATCTCCTTACTATCCAAGGGACTCTCAGGAGTCTTCTCCAACACCACAGTTCAAAAGCATCAGTTTCCTGGTGCTCAGTCTTCTTTATGGTCCAACTCTTACATCCATGCATGACTAATGAAAAAAACCATAGCTTTGACTATACAGACCTTTGTTGGCAAAGTAAAGTCTCTGCTTTTCAATACGCTGTCTAAGTTTGTCATAGCTTTCCTTCCAAGAAGCAAGTGTCTTTTAATTTCATGGCTGCAGTCACCATCTGCAGTGATTTTGGAGCCCAGGAAAAAAAGTTTGTCACTGTTTCCATTGTTTCCCCATCTATTTTTCATGAAGTGATGGGACTGGATGCCATGATCTTTGTTTTTTGAATGTTGAGTTTTAAACCAGCTCAATATTGTACTACTCTTAAGACTTAATACAAATATCATTTATAACTGATTTTCACTTCTCCTTGTTACTTGGGCCTTCTCTTATAAACTATTATATTTATAAGCATTTATTTCCCTTGGCTCTGCTAAAAGTGAAAAATCATAATCACAATCAAGTCCAGACAGCATGCAAAATGATAATGCAGTTTAAAAGCCTTACTAGAGCACTACTTCATTATACACAGATGGTGTCTTTGTGGTGGTTAGCACACTCATGGGAAGAAACAACAGGTCTTACTGATTTTTTTGGAAAACTTCACTTTGGGAGATTTGGTGAGACTTTTTTGTCCTCCACAAATTCTGGGGTCCCAGAGTTCACCAGTGTGCAGTGTAAGCTCTATCATAAACTATTAAAGAGGCCAAGAAGACTTTATGCTACAGTAGATAACCAGGCTCCTCCCTCAGGTCTCATCAGCCATGTCTGGTGCTTTTATCAACACCTGTGAAAACTGATTTTCCATTTCTACTTTTCTTTTCATTACAGTCTTTCTATAGGGGAATGACTATGATGAACAGTCACCACCTTGGCATGCAAGTTTTTCCTCAGTCTTTTTCTAACTTACCTTTGTAGAGTTAGATCATATTCCTGAAGACTCTGCTTTAGTTAAGTCTTTTTTTCCCACCTTTAAGCTTTTCTCACTATATTCTTTGTAATGCCTAGCATATTACTGCTGATTCTTCTCGGTCCCTCATTCAGCTGCCTGTCCACTGAACTAGGAGGTCTAAAGAGAACCTCACACACATATGGAAGTTGGTACTACTGTGGGCAGGGGGTCTTGGGTTCCAGTGGCCCACCCTTCAGCAGGCTTCCTTATATGGTGGTCTCAGGAATGTGACCCATGACGATGGAAAAGCAGAAGCTAGCAGGCCTCTTATGGCCTAGACTCTGGAAGTCACAAGTTTTTACTCCCAGTGTACTCTACTAGTTAAAGCAAATAAGCAATGCCAACCCAGTTTCAAGGTACAGAGAAACAGACTTCAAGATGAGTGGATCAGTAAAGTCATATAACAAAGTGGAATGCATACCAGGATGGGGGGAATTATGGCCATTAAAAAATCCTTCACACAAGAGAGACAGCAGCTATCAGATTGCACAGATACAGAATCCATGGCATCCTGGACAAAGGCTCCTTAGAATGCTTCCACCTAGAGACAGGATGGGATCCAGGGTCCAATGTAGATGTGGATATCAAGAAGCAAGCAGATCATTACAAAGCTGCCTTACCATCACTGAGAGTGTTCTAGGCGCTTTAAAAGGACAAAACCACATGACATACCACTCCTGATGGAAAGGCAGGAAGATCGTTATACAGAGAGCTCCACCATGCTGGCAGTAAGTAAAGGCTGAGTTCCTGCGTCTGGTCATCTGCTTTTTTACACCATCAAACTCAACTGTCAGTATGCCAAGACTTGATTAGTATCCTGGAGTCTGGACCATGTTCATCAAACCCAGGCAAATCAGACCATGCTAATCAAAGGAATAGCTCTTGTGCAAGGAAGATTGCCATAATTTGCAAAGATAGAGATTATTAGAGAGTTCGGTTGCCTGAGTTAAGCAAGACAAAGATCCAACATGGATTCAAAAAAATAACTTAGCAAGAATAGGATCCTTGTCAGGGAGACGTGTCAGAACAAAAAAATGACGGGCTGGTTCCAAGTATCCTTGCCAACTAGTAGTTCTGGGACCTCTCTCTTTACAGAAGTGTTACTCCCCCAGTTACTCTGAGTTTGCTCATCTGTAAAATGAGCATAGTTATGCTTACCTGGAAAAGTTGCTGTAAGAATTAGAAAACATAGTAGTGTACAATAAACATTAATTATTAAAAATAACCATAAAGTGCTGAACGCTGTTGTGAGACATCGTTAAATACACACTTCACTTCAGATGACACCAAGAGCTAAGTGCTGGGTCAGACACTGAACACACCCTGTCCCTTGGACTCATAAGATACTGTTAGCACGTATAGTGAAATACAGGCTGACATTCAGAACATTGCATGAGTGCCACCTCCTGTCAAACCTTCCCGAACATCTCCTGTGTTTCCACCCTCATATCACTACATATTCGTTTGTAAAGGGCTTGGAAGCAGAAGCACTAGAAGTAAAAATCTCATGATGTCCCATGACCTGGACAGAATGTACTCACCAAGGTGTGAGAAACAGTTCAGCTTATCTCCCAAGATCAAGATGTCACTAATGAGGCTTTATTGTATAAAAACATAATGACAGTCTCAATAACAACCACACTGGAGGTATTTTGCCCATCTTAACACTGAGCTGTGCTCAGTCACTTAAGTCATGTCCAACTCTTTGCGACCTATGGACTGTAGCCTGCCAGGCTCCTCTGTCCATGGGATTCTCCAGGCGAGAATCCTAGAGTGGGTTGCCATGCCCTCCTCTAGGGATCTTCCTGATCCAGGAATTGAACTCATATCTCCAGCATCTCCTGCATTGCAGGCAGTTTCTTTACCCACTGAGCCATCTAGGGAAGCCCATTAGCACACTAAGACCCCATAAACCTTGTTCCCATTAGCTCATGGTATCAGAATGTGGAGAAGCAAACCCACAGATCTGTCTCCTGACTACCTTCATACGGCATGTAACTGCATCTTAACACTGCTGCTGCTGCTAAGTCGCTTCAGTCATGTCTGTCTCTGTGCGACCCCATAGATGGCAGCCCACCAGGCTCCACCGTCCCTGGGATTCTCCAGGCAAGAACACTGGAGTGGGTTGCCATTTCCTTCTCCAGTGCATGAAAGTGAAAAGTGAAAGTGAAGTTGCTCAGTCAAGTCCGACTCTTAGCGACCCCATGGACTGCAGCCCACCAGGCTCCTCCGTCCATGGGATTTTCCAGGCAAGAGTACTGGAGTGGGGGTGCCATTGCCTTATCCAGCATCTTAACACTAACACATTGCAATTAATGCTGAGATTAATTTCCCACTATGATTCCCAAAGAGAATCGATGCTGTGTTGAATAAAATGACAGTATAAAGCTAGAGCAAGGTGGGAAAATGCATAATTTTCTTAAAAATAGAAAAATAATAGTATTTCAACCATAGTTTCTTGATTTTCCCCTTTTTTTCCAAAATAATTAATATATTATTCCTTATTTTATTCTCTTTCAACAGTACCTCTCACTCATGATCTTGCTGAAATAACAGGCCATGCCAATCATTTTGATGATCACTTTGGCTGTTATTCTTCCCACCTGTGAGCAGAAATAATAAGTCTTTTTCAGTTTAGATTCATCCACTCAAATAAGACACCTTCAACAGGGAGAAGGCATCCATATTTCTACATCTCACTTTCAGGAAAACTTCCATAATACTCAAAACATTGATAAAAAATGAGCCCTAGTCTGAGACCTACTAGGGACTAGGAAATTTCCCTGGGCAAAGGAGATTAGCCAAGATCAGGTAACCCCAAGATTCAGGTGAAACTCAGCAGCTAGCAATACAGACCACAGAATCCAAAATGAAGGAATTTTCACTCTTTAACATTCCTAGTAGTAGATACAGTTGATCCCTGAACAAATGAGGGTTAGGGGCACCGACCCTCCACAATCAAAAATCTGCCTATAATTTATACTCTACCCTCCATATCTGGAACGCGTCTGCATTCCTGTATTCAACCAACAAACTTCAGATTATTTAGTACTATTGAAAGTCCATATATAATTTATAGCCTGGCCCTCCATAACTGAGTTTCCTCTCTATCTACGGATCTGTAGCACAGACCCATCCAGTCTCGCATGGTGCAGTAAAGCAGTATTCACTGTAGGAAAAAGTCTACATACAAGTAGATCCGTGCAGTTCAAGCCCATGGTGTTCAAGGGTCCACTGAACTTGTCTACTTACAAGTACTTGTCTTACTTACTCTGTACTTGTTCAAGGGTCCACTGCTCTACTTAGTTTGCTCAGGTTGCCAGGACAAAATACCACAGATTAGGTGACTTAATTATATGACTCAAGCTACATTTTCTCACCTTTCTGGAAGCTGGAAGTCCAAGATCAGGGTACCTCAAGTGTCAGGTTCTGGTGAGAGCCCCCTTGCTGATGGGCAGACAATCATCTTCTTGCTGTGTCCTCACTCCATGCTGTGAAAAATATCTAAGTAATGGACGAGTAATTCAAGGCATGAACAAAGGCATGAAGGATAACAGAAGAACAAACAAGTCTGCTAAAGTGGCATATAGGTTCTTTAAAGAATGTGACAAGTATGACTGGAAGGCTAAGCTGGGCCTAGATGGAAAAGAACTTGAATATCAGGTTAAGCATTTTAATTTTATCCTGTAAGTTATAGTTACATAAAGAAGCTTTTGATCAGACAAGAACCATGGTTAATGCTGCTGCTGCTAAGTCGCATCAGTCATGTCCGACTCTGTGCAACCCCATAGATGGCAGCCCACCAGGCTCCCCCCGTCTATGGGAGTCTCCAGGCAAGAGTACTGGAGTAGGTTGCCATTTCCCTCTCCGTGGTTAATGCTACACTTTAGGAAAGTATCATGGAGAATGACTTTGCAAGGTAGTGATCAGAGGAAGGGAAATTGATTAGGACATCACTGCTGCTGCTAAGTCACTTTAGTCGTGTCTGACTCTGTGCAACCCCATAGATGGCAGCCCACCAGGCTCCGCCATCCCTGGGATTCCCCAGGCAAGAACACTAGAGTGGGTTGCCATTTCCTCCTCCAAGGCATGAAAGTGAAAGTGAAGTCACTCAGTCCTGTCCAACTCTTCATAACCCCATGGACTGCAGCCCACCAGGCTCCTCCATCCACGGGGTTTTCCAGGCAAGAGTCCTGGAGTGGGGTGCCACTGCCTTCTCCACTGCAGGAGTCCAGTAAAGTTACTGAGTTCAGTCTTCACAAAGTTGTTACTATCTAAGATGAATAGGGCAGATTCTTTCTCTCTTTGGCAAACGAGGGAAAGGAGCCTCCTAATGTCCCAAGTCTCTGCGGATTAAGAGACTAAATCATGATCTCGGGACTGGTAAATTGCAGAGTAAGTAACTAAACTTCCAGATTTCTAACTCCAAATCAGATCTCATTATTTAAACAAACATTTTCTAAGTCAAGAATAAAATGGATAATTTCCATATGGTTTCCTTCCTCCTGGAGGGCAATCTTTATTCTTCTCCAAAACCCAGAAGTTTTTTAAAAATTAAATCTACTTGGTTTTTCAAGCAGAAAAGCAAAGTTGAACTAAATTCTACATTGGTGGAAATCTACAGGAAGCATCTCATAATGGTTAAGAGCATGGGTACCAGTAAGCAGCTGGGTACAAATCTTGGCTCTGCCAAGTATTAGTGTGGCTCTCAAAGCCCCACTTTTCTTATCCATAAAATGTGAATGTATTAGAACGTATCATGAGATAGCCATGAAAAGTGCCAGCTGCACAGCAAATATTCAGTAACCATAAACCATGGATACTCTTAAATACATCAAATAAGAAAAATTTCAGTTGTTTAAGCTGAAAGTTTGTTGAGCAAGTTCATGCTGGTCTCTAGAATCAAATGTGGTCTCCCAGTTGGAAGAATAAGTTACCTGTCGCCAGGCAGAGGGAAGGAGGTTTACTTTAAACCATGAAAATGGAAAATTTACTCTGCACATTTTTGTTTAATTTCAAACATACTATCAGAGAGGCAAAAACATTCTATCTATCCAAAAAAAAAAAGATCATCTATTATACCTACTATAAGGATGAGCTTGTAGTTTCAATCTTTCAATGGTATATGCATATGAAAATTTATGAAGTAAGTTCTGTCGATTAAAATGAAATGATTTTGCTTGGCACTGAAGTGCAGGAAGACAAATATCAAATCTCAGTAGCTACACTTCCAGCTGTTTCGCAAACAGAGATAAAAGATAATCCCTGGCTAAATAGCATCACTTTCCAGATAAAAATCAACTCTGAAGAGCACTGCATTGAATAGGGGAAGCCAGGTTTACTCTAAAAATATCCAATAATTGTGGCTGAATAATATCTATTAGAAGAACTTGTGCATAGTGTTGAAACTGACAAGAGTGTTGCTTTTTGGCACAGCATGGTACAAATATCAGTAATTAAGGAAAAACTTAAAGAGCATCTGCAATGAGAATGCTTAGTCTGGCAAACCTCTCTGCAAGTAAATTTACCACGCTTCATTATTTGGATCCAACCAAAGACACATAAAACAATTTAAATGTCATGTGATATCACATCACTTCATAAAGCTTCAAGATTTCTAAGCTCTACCACCATTCATGGAATTACCATTATCACAACTAACACTTTCCCCATTCCCCATCAACATCCTCACTTCTAATGGCAACTGAGTTGCCATTAGAAGTGAGGTCAACTGACTCCCTTCGCCTCTTCAACTTCCATTATGTCTTCTCCCACAAGCATCATCAGGTCCACCACCAATGTTGCCAGCTCTGCCACCACCATCATCATCCCCATATCTATCTCCGCAATTCCTTTACCAACACTATCCACCAACCATCACTGCCATCCCCTCATTGTTACTGGCTGTAGCACACTTGTCATCACACACCGCACTCATAGTCATCACCATAGTTCCTCATGGACCTCTAGTTTATCAAATGCAACAGACCCACGTGGTTTCCCTTTCCCCAGTCCAAACTGCCAAACTGCGTGCCAATATAGCAAATTAGTCATATAGTAGTCAATCCATCTGTAGGCATATGATGAGCCCAAACTCAGTTTCTGCTGAACTGCTCACAATTTAGGGTAGAGAATAGATGTGCAAACAAGCAGGCCATTTCTGTTTTTATTTTTTTATCTGGCCACTTTACCACTGCCATTTCAACGGCATGGATTATTCTAACATGGCCACCGCATATTGGAAAGTCACCCATTCCTCATCCAATCCCACACCCTCACTTTACAACAACACATCCCCGACAGTGGAATTCAGCAAGAGTACATTACTTGGGTATAGGATAAAACAAAATAGTCTACACATTCAATCTTAAAGGAAATCAACCATGAATATTCATTGGAAGGACTGATGTTGAGGCTGAAGTTCCAATATTATGGCCACCTGATGCAAAGACCTGACTCATTGGAAAAGACCCTGATCCTGGGAAAGACTGAAGGCAGGAGGAAAAGGAGATGACAGAGGATGAGATGGCTGGATAGCATTACCAACTCTATGGACATGAGTTTCAGCAAGCTATGGGAGATGATGAAGGACAGGGAAGCCTGGCATGCTGCTGTCCATGGGGTTGCAAAGAGTTGGACATGACTTGGCAACTGAACCACAACAATAATTTTAATAAAATCAGTAAGCTTACTGATAAAAGCATACTTCAATCAAAGGAGCCACATCAAAGTTACAGTGTCAACAAATATCTAGGATCAGAGATTATATTAAAATGCCCACTTTGAAAAACCTTCAATTACATGTATACAGTTGACAATATCATGTGCTAAATATTATGGTACCAATAATGTATTTTGCAAGAATTATATTTTCTGATGACAAAGAACACAAACTCATGTATAAAAATTTTCCATGTCATTTAGAAATTCCCCAAGTCCAATTTGTTCATGTGAAAAAATCTGATCAACTATTCCTCAGGTGAATCCCCATATTGATACATTACAGCCAAAAATACTTTCACTTAATGAATTAACGAGAAGTCAAGATGTTGCATTGTTTAAAAAAAAAAAAGTATCTGATAGGAAGCAGATGGGAGACTTAAGAAAATGGGGAAAAATCTTTGGTTGATGCTAAAGAACAATTATACTGGATATCTTTCGGCTTTCTATGCATGCTCAGAAGCATCCAACTCTTTGCAACCCCATGGACTGTAGCCCGCCAGGCTCCTTTGCCCATGGGACTTTCCTGGCAAGAATACTGGAGTGGATTCCAGTTCCTTCTCCAGAGGAGGGCTTCCTGGTGGCTCAGATGGTAAAGAATCCACTTGCAATGCAGGATATCTAGGTTCCATCCTTGGGTCAGGAAGATCTCCTAGAGAAGGGAATGGCAACCCACTCCAGTATTCTTGCCTGGGAAATCTTATGGACAGGGGAGTCTGGTGGGCTACAGTCCATGGGATTGGGAAGAGTCAGACACAACTGAGCAACTAACACCTTCACACTTTCTTTTCACTTTCTCCAGGGGCTCTTCCCCAACCCAGGATCGAACCCATATCTCCTAAGTCTCCTTCCGCGTTGGCAGGCGGATTCTTCACTGCTGAGCCACTAGGGAAGCTGAGCAGCAACTATTTCCCAAGGTTGCTAGCATCTGCCTGCCTCGATGCTTCTAAACCGGCCCATTCATCTGAAAGTAACCACTCTGCTAGGGTTCCTGAATCCCAGGCATCTGGGATGAAATCTAACTCCTGATAGCACCCTGATTGAAAGAGCAGTGAAAAGGAGATGTGACACTTAGGCTGCTCTTTGAAATCCCTTGAAAAGAGGTCATCATCCAAAACTGGCAGACAGGGAAAACAGCTCAGCGATCTGCTTAAAACTAGCCTTTAGGGAGAGTCAGACAAGATGTTTTTTCCCAGATGCATCTATCTTCCAGGCTTCCCTGGTGGCTCAGTGGTAAAGGATCCACTTGCAATGCAGGAGCCGCGGATTAGATCCACGGGTCATGAAGATCCCTGGGTCATGGAGGAGGAAATGGCAATCCACCCCAGTATTCTTGCCTGGAAAATTCCGTGCATAGTGGAGCCTGGTGGGGTACAGTCCAAGGAGCCGCAAAAGAGTCGGACATGACTGAGCGACTAAACAACTACAAATCTCTCTCTCCACTTCCAGCTCTACCACCTGATCTTGAATTTATAGAAAACAGATAAAGGGAAATTTAACAATACACTCTCGTTTGTTTACTTCAAGCTATGGAGTAGAAGGCAGAGATTCTTGGGGGGGTTCTGCGAGCACACAGAATAGTATATAATTAGACTATCTTTCAGACCAGTTCTCTCAAGAATCTAGGCATAGCACAAAAGAGGAAGAAGACTCCATAATATTAACAGTATCTTACATTTTATAGTACTATTGTTTCCAAAATGTTCTATATCCTCATTCTGTTGTTCAGTCGCTCAGTCAGTCTGACTCTTTACAACCGCATGGACTGCAGCACACCACCAGGCTTCCCTGTCCTTCCCATCCCCCAGAGTTTGCTCAGGCTCACATCCATTAAGTCGGTGATGCCATCCAGCCAACTCATCCTCTGCCACCCCCTTCTCCTCCTGCCCTCAGTTTTTCCCAGCATCAGAGTCTTTTCTAATGAGTCAACTTTCCCTATCAGGTGGTCAAAATATTAGAGTTTTGTATCCTTCATGTTATCTGACTTAGATATTGCCTAGTTAGGAAATCAGACCCTAACAATCTGATCAGAGAATGCAAACCTAAGAAGATAAAAAGAACACTGAAAATAGCTGTATTATAAAAAGTAAATAACGTTTGGAGAGTAGGTATACTGGGCTATCTCATCTAATGCAATTGTTCCAATTCTTGTTTAAAAACTGACTATAAAGCAATTTTCTTTTAATCAAAATGTATTTTTCATTAACTTTCATTACCAAGCCAAAGATACGTTCCCCATAGGCAATATTTTAGCCCTAAGTCTAAATAAAAATAACATTTAACAATTCAACAAACCCCTCTAAAGCCAATATCTAAAGTAAAAGCTATAGTTTTCTGACCAAACAATAATCACACTCAAAGTGATACAGAAAAAGCAAATAGTCTCCAGAACAACATTACCTTAAGGATAGACCCACTTAAAGGCAACGTCACTAACAGAGGCTTCCATGTGAGGCAGCCTGTGATGTCATGATTTATAGTAAGAAATATATACAGTTGGGAGGAAGAGTTGTTTAAAACCTCGGAATTTCTGTTGGAGGAGGTCATTGAGAGGACATGATCTCTCCTTGACCTCTGAATTGGCCCAGGGCAACTGGAGGCTCATCACCCCCCTCACTCTATCCCCTGTCCATGCCATGTACACACTGCACACCATTCCCGTGGTTGGAACTGTTTTCAAGCATGCAGCCTTTGAGAGAGCCCCGTGTTGTTGAGATCGTTGGCCCAGCATATATGAATGAACAGTTAAGTCTTCTACATAAACTTTTAAGGTTCTGGACAGCTGGTGCAGAGATCTAACCCTCTTGCAACAGTGGAAGATAAGCCTCGTTTGTAAATTCCCTTGCTTATTCCAATCTCCACCTACCAGTCTGGCCAGTTCTTCTCTCCTTATGTACTAACAGTGTCCTAAGTGATTAGAGCATTAGAGGTGAAAAAGAAAATCCTTTTCATCATTCACAAGTCCCTTTCAACCACAACTGAGTTTACCAGTTTTTAAAGGAAAAAAAGAAAAGTGACTTTCAGAAAGCACAATTTCAAGAGAAGCAATCAGGTGAGTGGGCAGAGGGGTGAATAAGGGGTTGTAACTTTTAGTTCCACCCCCACCCCCACCCCAAGCTCCCCCTACCCTCTCCCCCCTACCCCACCCCCAAGCTCCCCCTATCCCTCACCTGTATGTGGGACACAGTTTGAAGGACCCTGGGGAGGTTACACTCAAAACTTTCCAACACTTGATGTCTGGCACTTCGTTCCTGTTTACATTCCTTTAAGTTAAATAACACTTCTTTCCCTCAGAGTCATTATCTTCTTCCTTTTTTTGGAGGGGTGGTGGAGGGAGAGTTGGTGATGGTCCTACCCTGAAGCATCTGGAATAGACATGGAAGGGTCAATTCAATTAACAAGTGCCCAGATGAATTCAATTATACAAATATACTGACATCTCTAAATTCATCTCAAGTGGCCATAGGCAGATCAGAACTTTCTTCTGAACAGGAAATAGGCTTTAAAAAGGTTAATTTGTTATACCTTAGAAGCCATGTAATCTTTAGACCGTCTATATCAGAATTACCAAAGATGCTTATTTTAAAATGTACATACTTATCCCCACCCTAGACCTTCTGAACCCGTATCCTAGAAATTGTTCTGGAAATCTGAAACCAAACAAGCTCCCAGGGTCATCTGAACACTAGAAAACCACTGTGCTTAGTCATGCGGTCATGTCCAACTCTTTGTGACCTCATGGACACTAGCCCACCAGGCTCTTTTGTCCATGGGATTCTCCAGACAAGAATACTGGAGTGGGGCCATGCCCTTCTCCAAGGGATCTTCCCAACATAGGGGTCGAACCCAGGTCTCCTACATTGCAGCAGCTGAACCACCAGAAAAGCCCTGAAAACCGCTACTTGCTGTGAATAAGGTGATCAAACCCTTTGCCTCAGCCGAGAAAGGGGAAGGGCACTAGCCTAGCCTCACTACCCTATTCTGTGTATCTTTTGTGCCCTGAGTGCCCCCGAGTTCTTTATTCTTTGCCATGATAGACCCCCTGCATGCAAAGTCTCTTCAGTCGTGTCTGATTCTTTGTGACGCTATGGACTGTAGCCCGCCAGGCTCCTCTGTCCATGGGATCCCCGAGGCAAGAATACTGGAGTAGGTAGCCATTTCCCTTCTTCAGGATATCTTCCCGACCCAGGGATCAAACCCCTGTCTCCTGGGTCTCCTGCACTGGCAGGCAGATTCTTTCCTGCTGATCCACCGAAGGCCATGACAGAGCCCTATAAGGGTGAAATCACATATCCTCCAGCTGTAGGGGGCTTTACAGTTCAGAAAGCATGTTTTTATTCACTTTCTTTTTAAACCTTCACAGCAGTCCTATAAGCATTATTTTTATACCAATTTTCTATGTTTAAAAAAAATAGATTTTTCAGAGAAATTAAGTATCCTTCTCAAGGTTACACAGAACTGAGATTCAAACTGTATCTTTTGATGCTAATTCGCATATTCTGAGTCTGGCTTGTATCACTTGAAAAGTTTAATAGCCCTTAAAAGGGGAAAAAGCAAAAGAAGGTAAATGGGACTTAGAGTGAAATCTCAAATAATCAAAAGATGAGAGCACAAAACAGGATTAAAAAATTCTTATGTTGGACATTTACAATTCAAAGTAAATTGCCCTGACTCTTCATAGCACAGTCGGATTGTAATACCACAAAAACACTTGACTCTAATCAAAGGCCAACAGAACACTGGTTGTTCTCAGCCATTTGATTTTACACTAAGCTCTAAGGATCTTTTCTCAGCCTAATGCCGAATTTTATATGTTCTGCTGTGGACAAAGCACAGTAACACATGCTCTATTTTGGCTTAGAAAAATATAATCTTTTTAATCTAATTTTTATTAAGCAAAACTCTAAGTCTGCACAGGCCGAGGGAATAGTATAATGATCCCACATGCATCCATCTCCAAGCTTCATCAATTATCAAGATTCCACCATTCGTAGGGAAAATATAGTCTAAAAAGACCTTTAAATCATACCACAATGTATAAATTCAGAATTCCCCACTGCAAATCTCAAAATATTTCCTAAATAAAGAAGTGAATATGTATATTAACAAATAAATTTATATACACACATATATACACAATTTTAAGGGGAATAAATTGTTTTCCTCGTGGGGATGCATACAAAAGGCCTGCTTGCAGCTCAAAAATGTGTATGTTTTCACAATCTGTTTGATGGCAGGCACTAATGGTCAGGAAAAATAAAATTTGGTCCTTACAGTCTGTCTTGTCTTTAAGCAAAATGTGTGCCATTTACTTGGGAGCTATATAACAGATGTGAATTTAAAAGGAAGAGACCAGTTATAAAGCACTAGGGGGAAGCTGTGCAGATGTCCCTGTTTTTAATGCGTTACTGTGCGGGGTCCAATTTATCTCACTGCAAGTGATCTAGGACTTCATGAAACAGCTTCAAATTATAGATCGCCAACACCCTTTAAAGGTCTTACATTACAAAAATAAAAGCATTCTTAAACCTGGCCATTAAGGCACAGAGGGTAGTGTCCTGGACACATTAAGTCTGATAAACAAGATGGAAGGAGGGGAATGCTTGGGGGAAATCCAAGCAAGGCGATATAATACAAAGACACATGTGGACAGGTCTCAAGCCCGTTATGGGAAGGCAATTCCTAAGAGCTCCCTGTGGGAAAGAGCATTAAATAGCTCATCACATCAGAAGCCTGAAACAGTGTCATCATCATGAGGATGAAGTATTCTTTTTGCTTTCCTAAAGATGCAGTTTTCAATAGGTCTGCTGCTGCTGCTGCTGCTGCTGCTAAGTCACTTCAGTCGTGTCCGACTCTGTGTGACCCCATAGACAGCAGCCCACCAGTCTCTCCCGTCCCTGGGATTCTCCAGGCAAGAACATGGGAGTGGGTTGCCATTTCCTTCTCCAAATAGGTCTGCTAACTATTGCATATTAACTTCCGGTTTTATGTCAGGCACTCTCTTAGATCCATATATAATATGAAGATAATCTCACTTAATTTACATAACCTTTTGCAATCAGTATTGCCAATAGATTTCAGAGAAGAGGAAGCTGAGATTTGGGTACAAGGACCTTGAGATACAAAGCGGCTGATTCAGGATCGGTGCTTGAGTCTTTCTGATTTCCAAAGTTGTTTTCTCTCATAAACAATAGGTGTCAGTGACCTTAATATAATCTTTTTCAGGACAATCTAGCAGTATGTATCTCCTTGCTGAAGCAATTGCTTTTCTAGAAATTTAGCCTGAGGGAATAACTGACAAGTTTCCAAAGCAGTATATACAGAGATTTACTGTAGTGTTGTTTACAATATAAAAAATTGGCAACCACTAGTGTTCGCTGAGACTGAAAAAATTAATTTTGATAAATCCATATACTGTAATGGTAAATATAACTGTTTCAAAGCTTCAAAATGAGTTATATATTAATATATTACCTCTCTTTACTTTGAGGTGGGAAAAAAACAAACCATAGAAGATTACTAGACTTATGCACGTGTATGTATGTGTGTGTAAGTGTGCAGGTATTAGAAAGATACACAACAAACTTGTGTATCAAGTCCTTTCAGCATCTCTGAATTACTTAAAATTTTGAACTATCCTATCAGATAAGGATAAAATGTTTCCATTTGAAACACTAAGTCCTTACATTTTTCCTCTCAAAAGTCAAACTCCTGGTGCAGTCCTGGATTTTGACAGTGTCAACAGGACTGTTTTGTGAGAAAGGAAGGGATTGTTTTTATTCAAATGTTGTCTAATTTGCCAAGCCTCCCCTGACCACTAGAGGCAGAAACATGCTCCCTCTCTGGGCCCCCAGGACATCCTGAATACGCTCTTTATTACACCAGTTAGTTATCTCACTGCTGTAAATATTATAGCAGTTAGTTATCATCTCACTGCTGTAAACAGTTGCGTTGTAACACGTACCTCTGTCACCCTCAGTTGACTCTCAGACCCTCAAAAATAGAAGCTACATTTCTTTTATCTGGCACACGACATATCTATTTAACATCTTTGATGAATGAAGAAGTAATAGAGGAAGGGGATGAGGGAGGGAAGGAAAAAGGAAGGATGTTTAACTTCAAAAGTCTAATGGTGCATTCAAAGCCCATACCGCTAAACCATAGTAGCCCATCACAAATTAATTCCTCAAAGCCTGGGCTGAAGGTGCTGCTGTAGAGACAAAGCCCTGGGCCCTGAAAAGAACATGGGCTTTGGGGATGGACAACAGATGTAAATCCTGGATTTTCTAGTTAGAAATTTTGAGGCTTAGATTCACCACCTGTAAAACAGGTGCAATAATACTGACTTCATGTTTGCTGTGAGGACAAAATTAGATAAAATATGCACAAGGCCAACATACAGTAGACAGTCGATGAATACTTGCTGTCCTCGTTATTACAAAGCCTAAGGGAAAACTATGTGCGCTAAATGTGGCTCGTTAGAGCACAAGAGTCTCCAATTAAGAATTGTTTGTAAGCTGCTGATACTCACCTTGAATTCAAGACTGATCAGTTTCTGGGACAGAGATACCCTCAAACCGTCCAGCTGGTCAGATGGATCTCCTAGGTAATCTGTTTTGGGATATCCACTAGACCACTTTAAATATTGGTCAAGGAAGTTGAAGTCTTTGGTGATCTCTTGGTTTCATGTAATCAAAGACATTCTCTGACTTACAAAAAAAAAAAAAGAAGCTATTAAAGACTTGGGTATATTGTTAGTGAGTATAGAATCTTGAATAATGTTTCTTGAGGTGGGAGGGGAAGGAAATTGATAATATGTATCAATGTATTGAATATGTATTGATTGAACAATTGCTCATCTGAGTTTATCCTATAAAAATCACCTGCAAAAGTGTGCGATTCTACAATGTAGAACACTCTGCAAGCATGAAAAATCAGCAATGACTCAAATCCATAGGAAAATGGCTAAATAAATTATGATATATTCCTCCAGTGGTGTATATTCCGGCTATTAGAATGAAATTGATCTATGCATACATCCATGATAAAAAAAAATCTGCCAGATGTATAAGTGAAAAAAAGCAAATTGCAGGACAATATAAGACAAATTCTGTTAAAAACAGTAATAGTAATTTTTATATACCTAGGAAAATGTATTCAGAATTTCTCTGTCAGAGTAATACGAGCAAACTTTCACTTTCTACCTATATGAAACACCTTATCATTTATAATCACTTATAAATGAGCATGCATTATTGTGATAATTAAAGCACAAAAAGTGTTATATTTTAAAAACTAAGTTACTACTGTGAAGGAAGGTAAAATATGGAACACAATATGACTTTGTTACAGTCTTACTCTATCCTGTTTGATGATTCTAGTCCTCAATTCAGGCTTCCCGGGTGGCTTACTGGTCAAGAATCTGCCTGCCAATGCAGGAGATGTGGGTTCCATCCCTGGGTCAGGAAGGTCCCCTGGAGGAGGAAATGGCAACCCACTCCAGTACTCTTGCCTGTGAAATCCCATGCACAGAGGAGCCTGGAGGGCTACCTGGGGTCACAAAGAGTCAGACACGACTGAGCGACTAAGCATGCATGCAATATACAATGCACTTTGACCATTAGCCAGAGAAAGCACTGTCCCCTGTAACTCTATTAGCTAACCTGACAGGTCTGACTGATGGTGAATGGGACAGAGAATATCTAGAATGGTTTTTCTCTCTTTTCCAAAATGAACAAAAGCCTAATATACAACCTGGCTGTGAAATATGTAATTAGAAAAAGTATTGCCCCTTGGTTAAAGAAGTGACCTCCAATGGGCGATAATTCCTCTAGATTGAACATTTTGTTACAGTTGTCCACAGAAACTTAAAGAGGTTATTTCCTTGATCTGCCAGGCATTCATTTTCTACTATAAGCATCACACAGTGTAATGTATATACCCTACATATAGAAGATTAATAGCATTTCTCTAGTGCTTTCCCCCTGAACTTCGCAATATAAGTGGAAATGATCTAATCTGAATCACTTTTGAGCACCAGCACTCAAGCACTCCTAGCTGTTCTTTCTTCTCACTTCCTTTACTGTTACACATTCTTCCTTTTTAAAAAAAAATCATCTGTATTCACTTAAAATAAAAAATACAAATAAAACATTTTTCCTACCTACAATTTGGTAAAGATTGAAGAAATGAACAAAATTCAGGGTTGGTGAGTACACAGTCAGACACTGTTGTGGGGGTGTAAATTAGTACACTTTTTCCAGGTGATAGTTTGGCCATGTGTATCAAAATGGGAAATGTGAATCCCTCTGACCTAGACAACTCACAAAGAAGTGAAAAGATGTATACCTAGTGAGAAAATGAGATATAACCTCTATCATTAGCAAAGAACAGTTTTAAAAAACAGAATATTTAGACAACAGGACATTAGTTCTGAGACATTTAACAGATTAAACTATACCATAGCATGGACTGCCTCCCTGGTCCAGTGGTCATGAATCTACCTCCCAATGCAGGGACATGGGTTTGATTCCTGGTTGGGGAACTGAGATCCCACATGACACAGGGCAAGCCAGCATGTCACAACAAAAGATCCCGCATGCTGCAACTAAGAGATCCCACATAAACAAATAAAAAAATTTAAATTACATTATAGTTAATCCACTTGCCAGTGCAGGAGATACAAGAGACACAGGTTTGATCCCTGGGTTGAGAAGATCCCCTGGAGTAGGAAGTAGCAACCACTCCACTATTCTTGCCTGGAAAATTCCATGGACAGAGCAGCCTGGTGGGCTCCAGTTCATGGGACTACAGATCGTCAGACATGACTGAGCAACTGAGCACACACAGTAGATGAAGCAGTGACCCCTCAAAAAAACTCATGAATACCAGAAGCCCCAGAATGTAACCTTATTTGGAGACAGAGTATTTACAGATGTAATTAAAAGTCTCGGGATGAGTCATCCTGGGTTTAGGGTGAGCCGTAAATCTAAGGACTGACATCCTTATAGAAAAGGAGAAGTGCGATAGCATGAGGGCTTAGCTTAAAGAAATATTATGTAGATTCCAATGTATTGACATGGAAAGATATCTGTGAACACATTATTGGACACAATAAAATAGGTCTTGAAGCATATTGGTATCTTCTAATTTACCTCAAAGACAGATCCTTGCAAGGATGTTTACCAAAATGTTATGCCTAGTTATTTCTAGATAGCATGATTTGAGTTGACTTCTTCTTGATGTTTTTTGTATTTGGAATTTTTATAGTAAGTGTGATTTTTTTTAATTTAGCTGTTTTCAACCACAGTAATAATAATAATAATTATCCCCCTCAAATTACACCATAGCAAAATTTCCTTCTTTACCCTCAATGTGCCTATGATCAGTCTTGACACTTCCATTCCCATTTTAAAGAATATGGAGGGTCAGGGAGATAAACCAACAGCACTAAGGATTTAGAGCAGAATTTTAAAATTAAGCCCAGGATTTACCAAAACTGAAGGCGTCGTTGTCAGCTGTTACCTTAGACATTTCTCTCTCAAGAGGTTTGATCCCCACTCATACATCCCCAAGAGACTGACCTTGAGGAGTAGGACAGGAACACCTCAAGACCAGAGTTTTCTCCTCGTACATCAAGAGGGCCATGCTTTAGTACAGTGACATTGAAGTTGTGCTACAGGAAGGAATGAGATTCAAGAGGAGATTCTCATCCTTCTAACCTCCCCCTCCTCCAGTCTGTCACACCTTTGGAAGGCAGGCGAAACATCCAAAGAGGGTTTAAAATCCAAAGACGGTTTAAAATCCAAAGAGGGTTTAAAATCCAGTGGGTGAAAGAAATAACTCTAACATAGGGAACAAATGCCTGACACACTTGCTCCCACTCCCAGATTTATGACAGTCATCACTAATCAATGGCATTGTTTCAGACTGTGCTCTCTCAGTCATGTCTGATTGTTTGTGACCCTATGGACTGTAACCCACCAGGCTCCTCTGTCTGTGGGGATTCTTCAGGCAAGAATACTGGAGGGGGTTGCCAGTCCCTTCTCCAGGGGATCTTCCCAACCCAGGGATCTGATCAAACCCAGGTCTCCCTCAGTACAGGCAGATTCTTTACCAACTGAGCCACAAGAGAAGCCTGAGAACGGAGACTGGATGACAATCCCTACACAGTTGACTCACCAGATGAAATCTATTCACCATGCTAGATCCTACTCTGAAGCAAACTCTAATCAAAGACCAAAGAGTTCGTTGGCAAAGCAGCAAAGTAAAAGTGAGCAAAATCTTGGAAAAAGAATGACAATTATACATTTTATTTAGCATCTACTAGATAGCATATTCAAAAGCAAAGACATTACTTTGCCAACAAAGGTCCGTCTAGTCAAGGCCGACTGAGAAGAAAGCTGAGCACCGAAGAATTAATGCTTTTGAACTGTGGTGTTGGAGAAGACTCTTGAGAGTCCCTTGGACTGCAAGGAGATCCAACCAGTCCATCCTAAAGGAGATCAGTCCTGGGTGTTCTTTGGAAGGACTGATGCTGAAGCTGAAACTCCAATACTTTGACCACCTCATGTGAAGAGTTGACTCATTGGAAACAACTCTGATGCTGGGAGGGATTGGGGACAGGAGGAGAAGGGGACGACCGAGGATGAGATGGCTGGATGGCATCATTGACTCGATGGACATGAGTTTGAGTGAACTCTGGGAGTTGGTGATGGACAGGGAGGCCTGGCGTGCTGTGATTCATGAGGTAGCAAAGAGTTGGACATGACTGAGCGACTGAACTGAACTGAAGTACCTACTACATGCCAGCTCTGGTGCTATAAAGGATGCTAAAACATTCTCCATCCTTGAGTTTACAGGAAGAGACAGAGATTATGACGGTAGATGTTAGAAAGACCAAAATACAAGATACACAAGATTCTGTTAAGGGCTCCTTCTCCTTGGCTAGAAAGACATCCATCCAAAGGTTCACTCAGAGTTTAAACTTCCCAGAGCTACAACCCAGAGGCTGCTCCAGTCAACATACAGGCTTTAGTCTTTGCTAAAACCAGAAAACACAAGAAATTTAGGGAATCCTTCCTCACAAGAAAAAATAAGTATACATAGTGAAGGATGTTAACTAGGCTTATTGTGTGATCATTTTGCAACATAAACAAATATGAAATCATTATGTTATACACCTAAAACTAATATAATGTTATATACAAATTATATCTATCTAAAAATATACTTGAAAATTTAAAAGAAATGCAGGGAATCCGAAAGTGCTAACTCTCTACTGATTATAGAAATACTTAGTGCTATCATTTGTTGACAAAGTGTCAACCACTTTTTATACACCATCTCCACTCCTCACAACAACTTGGCAAGGCAGATATTACTATTTTCATTTTTACTCATGAGGAAAATAAAGTTCTGACAGGTGAAGTAACATGACTGGGAAATAGCCTTTAAGGAGTGGAAATGAGATTTCAACTCAGGTCTTTCTGAGTCCTTTTGCCACACCATGCCACACAACCTCTGATGAGGGCAAAAACATATATGAGCTTGTAAGAACGGGTACACTCACATGTATCTATCTATCTACCTACCTAATCTGGTATATACATGGCCATGTACAAAGCAAACACCAGCACCCACACAGCTATTGAGAACGACTGCATTTCTACAAATTACCAGGACGCCATTAACACTGTAGATGTATAAGCTGGGGAGGGGAGGGGCGAGGATAGCTTCTGATCATAGGAAATGCTCTCTAAAGCACTGGATTCAATGGACTCAAATCAAGAAAGTTCCCATTATACACCTTCTCTGGCACTTATATAGCTACCAAGAACCTGATTGTACTATTTGAAGGCTTCCCAGATAGTAAAGCATCTGCCTGCAATGCGGGAGACCTGGGTTTGATCCCTGGGCTGGGAAGATCCCCTGGAGAAGGAAATGGCAACCCACTCCAGTACTCTTGCCTGCAAAATTCCATGGACTGAGGAGCCTGGTACGCTACATTCCATGGGGTCTCAAAGAGTCGGACACGACTGAGCGCCGTCACTACTTTCACTGCTCCTACGGAAAGCAAGCCGGCAGTGTGTGGAATCACATCAGCAGAACAGCAGCAGGGATATTTCCACTCCCTTGGTATTGGTTTTGCCTCTGCTTTCTTCAAACCGATTGCGGGCCAGAAGGACTGGAAAT
This sequence comes from Nanger dama, assembly GCA_917880005.1. Taxonomy (NCBI): domain Eukaryota; kingdom Metazoa; phylum Chordata; class Mammalia; order Artiodactyla; family Bovidae; genus Nanger; species Nanger dama. The sequence goes on along the minus strand of CAKJTW010000094.1, from coordinate 1,696,087 downwards.
CAAAGCTGGAATGACAGAAAGGAAACAAAGGGAATGAAACAGACCTGGCAGACTCTGGAGGATGGTGAGTTGAGGGGCAAAGTCTCACTTCATCAGTCTAGAGGTCTTAACAGAAAAAAAAAAAAAAAGTCTAAGGAAACTAAACCACTTTGATTTAAAGGTATTGCAAAATGATTTTTTTAAAATTAAAATCTTTGCATCAAATAAGAACTTTCTTCACATAACAAACGCCTCAGATTAATCACCAAAAATTAAAGCACACAGTTCTTGTATTTCGGTTGTTTTTCTCTCATATTGCCAACATGTTCCAGCATTCAAGTCAAAGCCCAAGATTAAATGTCCTTATATTTTGTTGTGATTTTACTGCCAAATGCAAACATCCAAGTGTAAGTAAGTCATTACTCTCCCGCTGCTGTGGTCTGATTAATTCTCACAATATTATCCAGCAATTCATTTTATCCCTTCGCGTCACAAGTCCAGTTGAAGGAGATAAGTGGCTGATAAAAGATCTCTGAGAACAGTTATAAATGATTCACTTTAAAAGAATAATAAAGCAACCACTGGATAAGCGCAGCTGAGTAAACCTTCCATACATCGCACAAAACTAATTTAGTTTAAAAAACTTTGGCAAATTATAGTCAATAATCTTCACTGTCACCCCGCTGCTCACAAAACTTTTGAGAAGAAACTTAATGCTGAAATGCAAATATTTAATTAGATTTTAATGGTGAGGTTTATTTTTCCTAAATCTGGTCATCTGTCTCAATTATGTTCTCCATTTTTACAGTTAACCAGGAATTGTCATCCCCATGGGCTTTGGGGAATGTTTTCTCTTTCCTAATTCCTGTTTAGCATTAGCTTTTTCACAAGTGTAGTTCTTGTAGAAAGGGTTTCGTTTGTTCTCTTTTGGAAAAGAGAAATGTGGAGGAAAAAGAAAATATATAATGTTCTAAGCAATGCTTTTAAAGCTAACTGTCCTTCTGCCCTAATAACGAGGCTCATCAGTAGCTAATTACTTGTCTTTTCCTACCTCACCACAAAGCGCAATTCATATGCATTTTTATTTATTTAAAGTCTAATTAAAGCAGTTCTGTGTATACTTGGAAAGTTTTAAAGCTATATGTCTTCCAAACGTATTCTATAGTTTAGATTTTTACATTAATTTATATAAATTAGTGGAATGTGGCTGCTCACGCTTCTTTCAACAAAACTAATACGGCAATTGGCCATGAAATTCTTCAGAACTGTTACCAGGCGAAATACTGCAACTGCGTTCCCGAGTTTCTCTTCTTTTTCCCCGATCATCAAGCTGTGCGGGTACCCTGCTTCAGAGTCACCCTTTCACGCCGGGCTTTGCGGGCTTTGCGGGCTTTGCGGGCTTTGCGGGCTTTGCGGGCTTTGCGGGCTTTGCGGGCTTTGCGGGCTTTGCGGGCTTTGCGGGCTTTGCGGGCTTTGCGGGCTTTGCGGGCTTTGCGGCGATGAAGCTTCTCTGAACCGCCTTTCTGTCCTTTTCCAGATGTTAGACTCCGCCCCCAGGGGGCGCTAGGGAGAACGGCGGTCTCGAGAAGGAAGAAGGGCCTTGTTCATCCTCTCAGCTTCCAGTCCCTCTGAGTACCTTCCCAGCAATGCTCCTTCACCAGCACCAGCAGGTGACTGCAGTTTGCCGTTTTATTAATACAGCACTGGCAGAAGCAGCCTCATCTCACAGTCTGAGACCCCAGCACCGGCAGATGGTGCACTCCTCCACAGTGTGGGGGTGCGGCGCCCGTTCCAGCCCAGGGGTCTGTCCTCCAATCCTCTCCGCTTGATCATGCCACTCTCTTTCCTTGGTTCCCCGGTGGCTGGTCACTGCTTTCTCTGTTGCTACGTTTGTGATATCTTAATATTCACTGTTGCATCTCCAGTTAACACCTTTCATACAATTGTTAGTAATGAATTCTGCAAATTAGTTGGGGGTACTTTCAGCCTCCTGAGGGATCCTGACGGTTGTTGTTTAGTCACTAAGTCACCTCCGACTCTTCTGCGACCCTTGAACTGTAGCTTGCCAGCCACCTCTGTCCATGGGTTTTCCAAGCAAGAACACTGAAGTGGGTTGCTTTTCCTTCTCCGGGAGATCTGCCCAACCTAGGGATCAAACCTGCGTCTCCTGCACTGGCAGACGGATTCGTTAACACTGAACCATCAGGGAAGACCTACCCTGAAAAATACAACTTGTTTGTTTATTTTTAAATCAGATAGACCCAGGTTGAAATCCCAGCCTTCTACCATTTACTAGCTGTGTACCCTTAGCAAATTGCTCAAGATGTCCGATTTCCTTTTGCCTTGGGCGAAAAGCAAAGGAGAAAAGGAAAGATATAAGCATCTGAATGCAAAGTTCCAAAGAATAGCAAGAAGAGCTAAGAAAGCCTTCTTCAGCGATCAATGCAAAGAAATAGAGGAAAAGAACAGAATGGGAAAGACTAGAGATCTCTTCAAGAAAATTAGAGATACCAAGGGAACATTTCATGCAAAGATGGGCTCGATAAAGGACAGAAATGGTCTGGACCTAACAGAAGCAGAAGATATTAAGAAGAGGTGGCAAGAATACACGGAAGAACTGTACAAAAAAGATCAAGACCCAGATAATCATGAGGATGTGATCACTCATCTAGAGCCAGACATCTTGGAATGTGAAGTCAAGTGGGCCTTAGAAAGCATCACTACGAACAAAGCTAGTGGAGGTGATGGAATTCCAGTTGAGCTACTTCAAATCCTGAAAGATGATGCTGTGAAAGTGCTGCACTCAATATGCCACCAAATTTGGGCAACTCAGCAGTGGCCACAGGACTGGAAAAGGTCAGTTTTCATTCCGATCCCAAAGAAAGGCAATGCCAAAGAATGCTCAAATTACCACACAATTGCACTCATCTCACATGCTAGGAAAGTAATGCTCAAAATTCTCCAAGCCAGGCTTCAGCAATATGTGAACCGTGAACTCCCTGATGTTCAAGCTGGTTTTAGAAAAGGCAGAGGAACCAGAGATCAAATTGCCAACATCCACTGGATCATCGAAAAAAGCAAGAGACTTCCAGAAAAACATCTATTTCTGCTTTATTGACTATGCCAAGGCCTTTGACTGTGTGGGTCACAATAAACTTTGGAAAATTCTGAAAGAGATGGGAATACCAGACCACCTGACCCACCTCTTGAGAAATCTGTATGCAGGTCAGGAAGCGACAGTTAGAACTGGACATGGAACAATGGACTGGTTCCAAATAGGAAAGGGAGTGCGTCAAGGCTGTATATTGTCACCCTGCTTATTTAACTTCTATGCAGATTACATCATGAGAAATGCTGGGCTGATAGAAGCACAAGCTGGAATCAAGATTGCAGGGTAAATATCAATAACCTCAGATATGCAGATGACACCACCCTTATGGCAGAAAGTGAAGAGGAGCTAAAGGGCCTCCTGATGAAGGTGAAAGAGGAGAGTGAAAATGTTGGCTTAAAGCTCAACATTCAGAAAATGAAGATCATGGCATCTGGTCCCATAACTTCATGGGAAATAGATGGGGAAACAGTGGAAACAGTGTAGACTTTATTTTTCTGGGCTCCAAAATCACTGCAGATGGTGACTGCAGCCATGAAATTAAAGACACCTACTCCTTGGAAAAAAGTTATGACCAACCTAGACAGCATTTTCAAAAGCAGAGACACTACTTTGCCGACTAAGGTCTGTCTAGTCAAGGCTATGGTTTTTCCAGTGGTCATGTATGGATGTGAGAGTTGGACTGTGAAGAAGGCTGAGCGCCGAAGAATTGCTGCTTTTGAACTGTGGAGTTGGAGAAGACTCTTGAGAGTCCCTTGGACTGCAAGGAGATCCAGCCAGTCCATTCTGAAGGAGATCAACCCTGGGATATCTTTGGAAGGAATGATGCTAAAGCTGAAACTTCAGTACTTTGGCCACCTCATGTGAAGAGTTGACTCATTGGAAAAGACTCTGATGCTGGGAGGGATTGGGGGCAGGAGGAGAAGGGGACGACAGAGGATGAGATGGCTGGATGGCATCACGGACTCAATGGATGTGAGTCTGAGTGAACTCCAAGAGATAGTGATGAACAGGGAGGCCTGGCGTACTGCGATTCATGGGGTTGCAAAGAGTTGGACACGACTGAGCGACTGAACTGAACTGAACTGATTCTAGAGTTGTCAGGATTAATGAGATAATCCATATCAAGTGATATAAAATAATACTTTAAAAAGTTGATTCCTTTACCCTTCACCTTCTATAGGTTCAAATTCTCCCATTTACAACAGATAGGAGTTTTGCTCTTTGCCTACAGAAAGTAAATTCATTCTTTATCCTACCTGACACCTCATATTGTGCCAACTGTAGTTCTGAAATCACCGCTTGTTGCCTTTTTCATGATGTCTTAATTCCAGGTGCAGTCATCACAATGATTCTGTCGATCCTGTCAATATCTTTTTATGTTAACCATACTCGTTTCCATAGCTTCCTGGCAGCCTATCTTCTGTTTGAGTGATTTTGCTGATGTTCATGACATTTCTTTTTAAGACATTCCCACATCTCTTACTGTCTCTCCGTGTGGTCTCTGGAGAGGTCTTCCCTCTCCCCTCCACCCCCTTCCACTCAGCCTCGCCTTCACAGCTGACTCCCCATATCCCTTCCCTTGCTTCCTGGAAATTTCATATATTGGTAAAATATTTGCACAGTAAGCCACACGTATCTTTTATAAGCATGAAATTCTTCTCTGTCCATTCACTTTTCCTTTGTGAAAGTTTTAGAATATGGCTCATCATGAGCCTGTGATATATACCCACTGAGTGAAAAAAATTAATGTAATCTCCATTTATCCCAAACATCAGTCTTTTATGTTCCACCCTTTCCAAATGCCTTGGCTTTTACCTTTTGAAAGCAGCTGTTTCCTCGCTCTGAGCAGAGAAGACTAAACTTGGATCTTTCTTACTGTCTCCATTAAGATTATAATACAAAAACAAAATTTCCAAGACACAAAGAGATGTAAGGTATTGAAAGAGATAAAGCAGTGTTGTTCTGTATAATCTACATTTGCTTAAAAACACTCTACCTTCAATTTTTTTGTATGATCTAATGTTTAAATAAGGCACTTAGGCATAGTCTCTACATGGACAATCCAAACTGGTTATGATAGCTTCTGTAGCTGAGTGCATGGGAATATATATATATATAATATTTGCAACCTAGATGGGTGGGATGGGGTAAGAGGGTGGGAAGGAGATTAAGAGGGAGGGGGCATATGTACACTTATGGCTGATTCACGTTGCTGTGTGGCAGAAACCAACACAGCATAGTAAAGCAATTACCTTCTGTAAGGTGCACTCATTTTCTAAAAACCTTATTTGTTATTTGCTTATATCTACTTTATTATCAGCAAGGTTGTGAGACAGGCAAGCAGTGTTACAAATGGACCTTCTTTTCATATGAATTTTTTTTTAATTGATCAGTGTGACTCATGTATTTCTGTTTGGTTAGCTCATACTGTAAACTGTTTCAGAGTTTAATGTTTATACTTCAATATTGGTACTAAAATGTTACTGCATCTTTGGCTCCTAGAGTTTTACTCACAGTTTCACTTCTTAAAATAGAATCCTCATATTGTTTGTTTTTTTCAACGGAACTCTGTTTTTAACCTCCAGTGAGGAATTCCTGAGGCACCTGATGAATTAGGTGTTGACCTTCATTGTTTCAAGACTCGAATGAGACAACAGAAACCATCTGTGTGATGTCCCTTCTTCACCACCATTTTACAGGATACTGAACCAAGGCCTGGAGAGTGGGTACAAACTGGCCAGACTCCAAAGCAGAGACAGTAGAGCCAGGAAGAAGTTAGAGCCTCTGAATCTCAAACCTGTATTCTTTCTCTTAATTTTTATCTTGTTACTTCTTTGGAAACCCCTAGACTTTTTCAAATCTTGACTATCTAAAGGGAACAATTTCATTATTTTTAATCTCTGTTCATTCCATTTTGATGCCTAATTTTTCTGTTTTTCTTTCTATATAGTGATATACACATAAAAGTTTGAATGTGCCCATGATTCTTTTTCAGCACCCACTGCCCTACCACTGCTGCTGCTAAGTCGCTTCAGTCGTGTCCGACTCTGTGCAACCCCATAGACGGCAGCCCACCAGGCTCCCCTGTCCCTGGGATTCTCCAGGCAAGAACACTGGAGTGGGTTGCCATTTCCTTCTCCAATGCATGAAAGTGAAAAGTGAAAGTGAAGTCGCTCAGTCGTGTCCGACCCTCAGCGACCCCATGGACTGTAGCCCACCAGGCTCCTCCGCCCATGGGAGTTTCCAGGCAAGAGTACTGGAGTGGGGTGCCATTGCCTTCTCTGCCCTACCACTGCTTACTCTCAGTTCTTAACTGACAGGCAGCCCAAGGGAAAAGAAGAATTCAGTTCAGCTCAGTACAGTTCAGTACTCAGTCATGTCCAATTCTTTGCAAACCCATGGACTGCAGCACACCAGGCTTCACTGTCCATAACCAACTCCCGGAGCTTGCTCAAACTCATGTCCATTGAGTCAGTGATGCCATCCAGCCATCTCATCCTCTGTCGTCCCCTTCTCCCACCCTCAATCTTTCCCAGAATCAGAGTCTTTTCCAACAAGTCAGTTCTTCGCATCAGGTGGCCAAAGTATTGGAGTTTCAGCTTCAGCATCAGTCCTTCCAAAGAACACCCAGGACTGATCTCCTTTAGGATTGACTGGTTTGATCTTCTTGCAGTCCAAGGGGCTCCCAAGAGTCTTCTCCAACACCACAGTTCAAAAGCATCATTTCTTTGGCGCTCAGCTTTCCTTATTGTGCAACTGTCACGTCCATACATGCCTACTGGAAAAACCATAGCTATGACTAGATGGACCTTTGTCAGTCTGTTTTTAATATGCTATCCAGGTCGGCCATAGTTTTTCTTCCAATAAGCAAGCATCTTTTAATTTCATGGCTGCAGTCACCATCTGCAGTGATTTTGGAGCCCAAAAAATATGGTCTCTTACTGTTTCCATTGTTTCCCCATTTATTGACCTTGAAGTGATGGGACCAGGTGCCATGATCTTAGTTTTTTGAATGTTAAGTTTTAAGGCAGGTTTTTCACTATCCTCTTTCACTTTCGTCAAGAGGCTCTTTAGTTCTTCTTCACTTTCTGCCATGACGGTGGTGTCATCTGCATATGTGAGGCTATTGACATTTCTCCCCACAGTTTTGATTCCAGCTTGTGCTTCATCCAGCCTGGCATTTCACATGATGTACTCTGCATATAAGTTAAATAAGCAGGGTGACAATATATAGCGTTGACGTATGCCTTTTGCAATTTGGAACCAGTCTATTGTTCCATGTCCAGTTTTAACTGTTGCTTCTTGACTTTGATAAAAACAAGACCGGGAGCTGACTGTGGCTCAGATCATGATCTCCTTCTTGCCAAATTCAGACTTAAATTGAAGAAAGTAGGGAAAACCAATAGACCATTCAGGTATGACCTAAATCAAATCCCTTATTATTATACAGTGGAAGTGAGAAATAGATTTAAAGGACTAGATCTGATAGACACAGTGCCTGATGAACTATGGACGGAGGTTTGTGACACTGTACAGGAGACAGGGATCAAGATCATCCCCATGGAAAAGAAATGCAAAAAGCAAAATGGCTGTCTGGGGAGGCCTTACAAATAGTTGTGAAAAGAAGAGAAGCAAAAGCAAAGGGGAAAAGGAGAGATATAAGCATCTGAATGCAGAGTTCCAAAGAACAGCAAGGAGAGGTAAAAAGCCTTCCTCAGGGATCAATACAAAGAAATAGAGCAAAATCACAGACTAGGAAAGAATAGATATCTCTTCAAAAAATTAGAGATACCAAGGGAAGTTTCATGCAAAGATGGGCTCGATAAAGGACAGAAATGGTATGGGCCTAACAGAAGCAGAAGATATTAAGAAGAAGTGGCAAGAATACACAGAAGAACTGTACAAAAAAAAAGCTTCATGACCCAAATTATCACGATGGTGTGATCACTCACTTAGAGCCAGACATCCTGGAATGTGAAGTCAAGTGGGCCTTAGAAAGCATCACTACGAACAAAGCTAGTGGAGGTGATGGAATTCCAGTTGAGCTATTTCAAATCCTGGAAGATGATGCTGTGAAAGTGCTGCACTCAATAGGCTAGCAAATTTGGAAAACTCAGCAGTGGCCACAGGACTGGAAAAGGTCAGTTTTCATTCCAATCCCAAAGAAAGGCAATGCCAAAGAATGCTCAAATTACCACACAATTGCACTCATCTCACACGCTAGGAAAGTAATGCTCAAAATTCTCCAAGCCAGGCTTCAGCAACATATGAACCGAAAACTTCCAGAAGTTCAAGCTGGTTTTAGAAAAGGCAGAGGAACCAGAGATCAAATTGCCAACATCCACTGGATCATCAAAAAGCAAGAGAGTTCCAGAAAAACATCTACTTCTGCTTTATTGACTATGCCAAGGCCTTTGACTGTGTGGATCACAATAAACTGTGGACAATTCTGAAAGAGATGGGAATACCAGACCATCTGACCTGTCTCTTAAGAAACCTATATGCAGGTCAGGAAGCAGCAGTTAGAACTGGACATGGAACAACAGACTGGTTCCAAATAGGAAAAGGAGTATGCCAAGGCTTTATATTGTCACCCTGCTTATTTAACTTATATGCAGAGTACATCACGAGAAATGCTGGGCTGGAAGAAGCACAAGCTGGAATCAAGATTGCCGGGAGAAATATCAGTAACCTCAGATATGCAGATGACACCACCCTTATGGCAGAAAGTGAAGAGGAACTAAAAAGCCTCTTGATGAAAGTGAAAGTGGAGAGTGAAAAAGTTGGCTTAAAGCTCAACTTTCAGAAAACTAAGATCATGGCATCTGGTCCCATCACTTCATGGCAAATAGATGGGGAAATAGTGGAAACAGTGTCAGACTTGATTTTTGGGGCTCCAAAATCACTGCAGATGGTGACTGCAGCCATGAAATTAAAAGACACTTATTCCTTGGAAGAAAAGTTATGACCAACCCAGATAGCATATTGAAAAGCAGAGACATTACATTGTCAACAAAGGTCTGTCTAGTCAAGGCTATGGTTTTTCCTGTGGTCATGTATGGATGTGAGAGTTGGACTGTGAAGAAGGCTGAGCGCCGAAGAACTGATGCTTTTGAACTGTGGTGTTGGAGAAGACTCTTGAGAGTCCCTTGGACTGCAAGGAGATCCAGCCAGTCCATCCTAAAGCAGATCAGTCCTGGGTGTTCTTTGGAAGGACTGATGCTGAAGCTGAAACTCCAATACTTTGGCCACCTCATGTGAAGAGTTGACTCATTGGAAAAGACCCTGATGCTGGGAGGGACTGGGGGCAGGAGGAGAAGGGGGCGACAGAGGATGAGATGGCTGGATGGCATCACCGACTTGATGCACATGAATTTGGGTGGACTTCAGGAGTTGGTGATGGACAGGGAGGCCTGGCATGCTGCGATTCATGGGGTTGCAAAAAGTTGGACATGACTGAGTGACTGAACTGAACTGACTGGTAGTTGATTGACAATTTTCTATTAATTTCAGGCACACAGCATAGTGATTCGATATTTTTATAGATTATACTCCATTTAAAGTTATTATAAGCACTTCACTGGTAATCCAATGTTTAAGAATCTGCCTGCCAACACATGGGACATGAGTTTGATCCCTGGGCAAGTGTTATTATAAGCACTTCTCTGGTAATCCAATGTTTAAGAATCTGCCTGCCAACACATGGGACATGAGTTTGATCCCTGGGCTGAGAAGATCCCACATGCCACAGGGCAGTTAAACCCATGCGCCACAGCTGCTGAGCTTCATACACTACAGCCCCTGCTCTGCAACTACTGAAGCCACTGCCGTGGGAGCAGCACACCACCGCCAGAGAGGAGCCCCACTTGCTGCAGCCAGAGAAAGCCCGCACGCAGCAGTGAAGACCCAGTGCAGCCAAAAAAGTCTGAAAAATAAAGTTGCTGTAAAACACTGGCTATGTTCCCAGTGCTAAGACACAGAACAGCTAGTGGGGACCCGCAGGGAAAGGGGCCCAGGGAAAGACAACATGGGAGATGAGGATTAAGAAGTGCAAAGTACTAGATATAAAATAACTGATGCAGTCATTAGTCTTTGCTCTCTGTTGTGATTCATCCCATGAGCTTGAGTCTCTACAGTAGCAACAGATCCTTAGATGAAGGTACTCTCCTCAGAGAAAGCGCTCAACAACACAGAAAATAGGAGGAAGTGAACTGTTTACTTAGCGTCTACTTATGCCTTGGACCCAGTGTGAACTACTTTTTAACTATGTTATCCCATTTAATTGCACAGAAGCTCTATAAGGTAAGGTGAGGGTCTGTTTTGACAGTTGGTGCAACTGAAGCTTCACTCAAGTGTGAGATGAAGAAACAGGCTCAGGTTCACAAGGTTAGTAACACTGAACCGAAGGTTCAAACCTGGATCGATTTGACAACAAAACCCAAGTTCTTCTTGCTAAATCACCTTCTACAAAATAGGAAAATGGTGAAAGCTTTCTATACAATAGCCTATCTTATATATCCTTATTCTTTTGCTATCTTCTGCCTAGAAATAATTTGATATAAAGTATCATTTTGCCTTTGGGGGAAATGCTGTCTAAATACAGAAAATATTGCACCATTACCTAGTAAATTGTTTTTTTACATACCATAGTTTATCATCTGCAGATACTGTCAGGGCCTGATGTTTGAGTCATTATGCTTATGGGATTTAATTTTTAATGATGCAAAAATTATGCACAATATACCATCATTTCTCTCCCAAACCCAGAATCTGATAGCTAATAATTGCTCCTTACTTAGTGTGCTAACACTCCATGATATTAATTAGAATGCAACTGGAATCAGAAAAGTAACTCTGAAAATGGCCTTTATGAATTCTGTGCTCATTTTCTTCCAATAACCTCAAGATTAAAGTTGTTGGATACACGCATCAACAATTTTTTTCCTGACAGAGTCTTCTGCAAACAAGATATAAGGTCTGAAAAAGCTAGTTGATGACCTTTCCACTTCATACAAGTGCAAAGAACCTCTGCAGTTGTATTAGTTAGAGGAATACGAGCCAGTTTTATTTTCTAAGAAACCAGTAAACTGAAATGGTTTTAATACTGAAGAATTCATCCATTAAAAATGAATTAAAATGTGTTTTAATATTGAAGATTATTTGCCCTGTAACAAATTGCATTCTTGTCTCCCACTCACAGGCTGCCCTGCTCTCCCACATCACCATGGACAATAGACACAGTAGTGGACTCAAGCCAGCCACTCAAACCTGGGTCCCAGGTCAAAAGCCCCACTCCAGAATCTTCTCCAGTTATAACCCTTCCCATGAGGTGAGGAAGATGTGTGCATGCTAAGTCACTTCAGTCATGTCCGAATCTTTGCAACTTTATGGACTATAGCCTTGCTCCTTATTTTTCACTCCTCACTCCATGGGATTCTCCAGGCAAGAATACTGGAGTGCGTTGCCATGCCCTTCTCCAGGGGATCTTCTGACCCAGGGATTGAACCCATGTCTCTTACATCTCCTGCACTGGCAGGCAGGTGATGCCCAAGAAAATACACCCACTCAAAACCCATACCTCCCTCTTCTAGATTACCTCTGGGTTCCAGAGACCCTAAATCCTCTGCCCAAATTTCCACCAAACTGTTACTGGGACCAGCATGATTTCTTCCCCAGATCTGTTCTCCAAAGCACTCCCAGGATATACAGCCCTAGCACTGAGCGGTGAATAGAGAGAGGGTAATGGTTTGTGTAGCCTGTGGCTAGTGCTTGGACATTTAGCCTGGGAGTACCATGAGTGCTCCTGGGGCCTCTTACGATGCAGGGAGATGTGAGACTGGGAAGACAAATGGGTCGACTTCAGTTTAGGAACTAGGACTGCTCTTCCTGTGCTCACACACCAGGGTGGAGTCCAAGAATCTAGACATGAACCTGGTCTTACATGTCATAATAAAAAGGCATATTTATAAAGTTGGATGATAGAACATATTTGATAGTTTCTTGGTTTGATTTAAAATTTAAAATATTTAGACATGTGATATCTAGGCTTTTATTTGTGCCCGTGTTCTGAGCCTCACAAATATTTGGGAAATCCTGCCAATGCAGGAGACACAAGAGATGTGGGTTTGATCCCTGGGTTGGAAAGATCTCCTAGAGGAGGAAATGGCAACCCACTCCAGTATTCTTGCCTGGAGAATCCCATGGGCAGAGGAGCCTGATGGGCTACAGTCCATGGAGTCACAAAGAGCTAAACACGACTGAAATGACTTTAGCATGCCAGGCAAGAGAGAGGGATAAAAATAGAGGGGGAAAATGTATTCCTTCATAGCTCATCATCGCTTTTTCGGTACATAAATCTTCAAAGAAATAGCTTCCATTCCTTCAGTGTCTATAAAATGAATCATTTCCAAAAGGTGAAGATGATTTCCTTTGCTGACTCCACTTCAGTATTTGCTTAGGCAAGTAAATGCTAACTTACACACCCTACATCTGCCATGGAGTGTGGGGAGAGGACTTGATGAAGCACACAGAAGAGCTCCCCAAAGCTTCTTGTGTAGCCGCAGGCTCTATCGTGCTCCATACTAGGACCGTAGCGCCCTGGTGCTGCCAGAAATAGATTCTGAGAAAAACAGCTATAGTAACCACACTGCCTTTGTGCCCCTGAAGTCCAGGTGAACATAGAAGTGAAACTACAGATCTGAAGATTGTTTCCAAGGTTTATTTTCAAGGGTGCATTTTTGAGTAATTTTAAGAGGCAGCTTGAAGGTGGCAAAGTCCATATATCTTCAAGTCAGATTTAGAATTAAAGCTAGGCTTTGAGTCATTAGAACCGTACTCATGTACAACAACCTTTCTGAATCTCAGTTTCTTCAGCTGTAAAATAATATTCAGTACAACCTGGTGCATCAAGCAAACATACAGGTCAAGTAAGAAAATGGGTAACTTGCCTCCTGGAATCTCTGGCAGATAGAAAATGGACAACTAATGTTGGCTTTCATTTTTTCTTTTTGGAGGCTGAGTCTGATTTTCCTTGGATTCTCTCCCTATCTTTGGCAAATAAATTGACTTTAATTCTTCAACCTGCAACTAATACCTGGTGCTTGAATATTTCTGGTTCGAATTTCATCACTTTTTCCTGATTCCCTCTCTATGTTTCACATCCACCCTCCCAAAGAGAATGGCCAAAGCAAGGGTATGAAAATAAAGAATGGGAAGACAGTCACACATCCTTCATCACCGCCATGTTGTAATTGCCATCGAGAGTTCTTTTACTTTTAATTTAATTGTATTTTTTAGACCAAAAACATTTTGTATTGGGGTATAGCCGATTAACAATGTTGTGATAGTTTCAGGTGAGCCATGAAGGGATCCAGACATACATGCTGCCAAGAGTTCTTGATGATTGTTTAGATCAGCACTGTCTAAAAGATCTCTGTCTACAAATCTGGTATCAGTTCAGTTCAGTCGCTCAGTCGTGTCCAACTCTTTGTGACCCCATGAATCGCAGCACGCCAGGCCTCCCTGTCATGTATACAAATCTGGTATACATGTTTGCAAATTCACACATGACAAGAACTCTACAAATTTTATTCTTCCAATAACCAAGATGACTTGCATTAACAACTACAACTAAGATAATGGCATCTGGTCCCATCACTTCATGGCAAATAGATGGGGAAACAGTGGAAACAGTGTCAGATTTTATTTTGGGGGCTCCAAAATCACTGCAGATGGTGATTGCAGCCATGAAATTGAAAGACACTTACTCCTTGGGAGGAAAGTTACGACCAACCTAGATAGCATATTAAAAAGCAGAGACATTACTTTGCCAACAAAGGTCTGTCTAGTCAAGGCTATGGTTTTTCCAGTGGACATGTATGGATGTGAGAGTTGGACTGTGAAGAAAGCTGAGTGCCAAAGAATTGATGCTCTTGAATTGTGGTGTTATAAAAGACTCTTGAGAGTCCCTTGGACTGCAAGGAGATACAACCAGTCCATCCTAAAGGAGATGAGTCCTGGGTGTTCATTGGAAGGACTGATGCTGAAGCTGAAACTCCAGTACTTTGGCCACCTCATGTGAACAGCTGACTCATTGGAAAAGATCCTGATGTTTGGAGAGATTGGGGGCAGGGAGGGATTGAGGGCAGGAGGAGAAGGGGACGACAGAGGATAAGATGGCTGGATGGCATCACCGACTCGATGAACATGAGTCTGGGTAAACTCCGCAAGTTAGTGATGGACAGGGAGGCCTGGTGTGCTGCAATTCATGGAGTCGCAGAGAGTTGGACGCGACTGAGCGACTGAACTGAACTGAGGAGGCACTCAGTTATACAATGTGCATCATTTGCACATCCCTTCAATGGAGAATCACTTTCGCAACTGATGGAAGAGAGAAGGTGGGGGAGTTGGTCATTTACCATAATGACTTTTTCATGATAAGCAGCCAGCATTTGTGATTATTTCCAAAGTCAGTGAGCAGGTTCAAAGTCTTACATTAGTGGACTTTAATTAGGAGTCAAGTTTGCATACATTTTAAATGTTAATCACTGTTCAGCAAGCCAGTGAACTGAGATAGGCGCGCCCACAACCTACTCTCTCCTGAAAGAATACATCTTCTTTTCTTTTTGTTGAGATGCAGAGTACCATGGGGCAGGGACACAAAATCCTATTTCTCAAAAGAAAATGGCAAAGGACAAGCAGAGTTCAGAATGATGACTCAGAATCCTAGGACTTGAAAATCTCACTGCTCTTAGCTGAATTCTTATAATACTCCACCCTACCCCCAAAATGTGGAAACAACACGTATTGTCTATAAAATCCATTGATTTTTAAGACTCTTTGGAAAGCTCTGAACCTAACGTGAGGCACAGAGGCAAATGCAGAAGGAGAGCTGAAAATTCCCGACCTAAAATTAGTCTGAATTGGATCTGAGCAGTTCCTCTGAATAGGGAACTCAATCTGATCCATGACCCAATTTCACTTCTGGAGAAAATGAGAAAACCAAAGACAGATGCCACAAAATGGAGAAAATTGCTTGTTGTTACACAATTATGTTCATCTTATTTTTCTGGTGTTAAATGTCCTTTATTTTATAAAATAACTTCTTAGCTAATCATGTGTTGTTGGTTTGTTTTTAAACAAGCCCTTGTTTGGTAACATTTAAAAGTTGGTGAGTCTCCTAAATTTAGGAAAACACAACTCCCAGGTAGATGGATGAAATTCGCAGATCTGGGGAAAGCTGAGGCAGGAAACCATGCCATACAGGTCTGCAAAAGACCAGCGCCCTGGCCCTGACTCTGTTGTTTTGTGATCTTTCTTTTCTGCAGAACATGATGTTTAAAAGTCAATATTTCTCCATTTCCTGTCTCCTTTTAATGAGAAAGGACAAACTCTTGAAAACAAAAATGTATGCAAGGTTCTTGAGACAGAAATTATTTCCTCAAAGTGCTTTAATCATGCTGTTGAAAACCACTTCCTCCAGTAGCCTAATCACATAAATCACAGTAAAAGGTTAAAGACAAAGTTCAATTGTGCCAAATTGCCTGCAATGGTTTCTCAGAAATGGACTACATTCTATTAAAAGGTAAAATCATTCTGCTACCATTGGTATGCTTAGGTGGTCTCTGGCTTATATTATAGTAACTTTA
This sequence comes from Nanger dama, assembly GCA_917880005.1. NCBI lineage: Eukaryota > Metazoa > Chordata > Mammalia > Artiodactyla > Bovidae > Nanger > Nanger dama. The sequence continues at coordinate 1,680,349 of CAKJTW010000094.1, read as the reverse complement.
CATCCAGATCATGAGCATGGATGTTTGGTTTGAAGGGTTCTTGTTTAATTTCTTATCCACATTTGACTTCAATCTAGACAATGGGCAGAACTTCCATGAAGTTCAAGATTTCCAAACCACCAGAACCAGGTGGCAGCAGCCAGGTTTCATAAGAGGATGATGATAGTAATACAATCTAATTCCATTACTTCTGCCTTGATAAACTCATAAATACTATCTAAAGCAGTATCATTCCATTATTATTCAGAGTTCCCATACACTGGATTTCCCAGGTGGCCCTAGTGGTATAGAATCTACTTGCCAAGAGATGGCCTGTAAGAGATGTGGGGTCAATTGCTGAGTCAGGAATATCCCCTGGAAAAACGGGATGGCAACCCACTCCAGTGTTTTTACTGGAGAATTCCATAGACAAAGAAGCCTGGTGGGCTACAATCCATAGGATTGCAAAGAGTCAGACTCAACTGAGCATCTGAGCACTCCCAGATGCTAAGCATTATGAATAGTTTCTCAGAAACATGATTTATTTACTGAATAAATATAATAAGTTAATTATGGAGTGTATTACAGTGCTTTTTGATGCAAACTTAGAGTTACCTAATTCTCCTGAGCCAAACATTTTTCATCTATAAAATATATGTTTGGCCTGAATAGACACTTTTATCTCTGATCATTAAGCTATTATTTTATTCCAAGTACCATGCACAGTACATCACAAATATCATCTCATTTAATCCCTACATTAACTCTATGAGGTGAGTACAGTTATTAGCCCCCCATTCTTTTCCAAGTCCTTTACATGATCTCACTCCATTCTTCCCCAAACAAAACAGATTGAAGCTGCTTCAGGTAAATACAATTACTCTTTCCCCAAAGCTCATCTACTGCTTCTATGTGTTAAACAGTTTTGTTCACTGGTTTTACTTCTATTTTTGTGTTCCTCTTTGGTTAATTGATTGGTTTACCTTTCAGTGGTATTGAAATTTGCATCTCAGCTCCTTACAATTATAAGAGGAAAATTAGCTAGCACTTATTAAGGACCAATCAAATGGCACATGCTTTCTAAATGTTTTCTCTTATCCTAACAACAACCCATTGCCCAATTTTACAAATAAGGATAGTCTGAGATGCTAAATAGACTGCCCAAGACACACAGCAAGTCTCCCCCACCCTCATAAGTATAGCTGACTTATAATGATTCAAGTATACAGAAAAGTGATTCAGTTATATATGTTTTTTCAGATTCTTTTTTATTGTAGCTTATTACAAGATATTGAATATAGTTCCCTGTGCTACATAGTAGGTCCTTGTTGTTTATCTACTTTATACATGGTAGTGTGTATCTGTTAATCCCAAATTCCCTATTTACTCTTTTCTCTCTTCTGTCCCCTGTGTGTGTGTGTGTGTGTGTGTGTGTGTGCGCGCGCACATGCGTGCACTCGCTCAGTCATGTCTGACTCTGCGGCCCCATGGACTGTAACCCACTAGGCTCCTTTTGTCCACAGAATTTTTCAGGCAAGAATACTGGAGTGGGTTTTCATTTTTCCTCCTCCAGGGGATCTTCCCAATCCAGGATCAAACCCAAGTCTCTTGCGTCTCCTGCACCGGCAGGCAGGTTCTTTGCCACTGTGGCCAGCTGGGAAGCCCTTTGTCCCCTTTGGTAGCCATACCTCTGTTTTCTCTGTCTGTGTAGGCTCTCTCTCTCTCTGGACTGGTTTTCCTTTCTTTCCCACTAAGCCCTACATCTTACAACACAGCTCTTTGAGAAAACAAGCTGACATCTGCATCCTTTCTTCCTATACAAGAATCACTCATTTCAAGAAAAGAAACCAGAAATTAGTTTACACAAAGCTGTTCGGAATTGATAAGAAAGTTCATATTTAGAAAGGAAAGACAGATAGTGTTTTCTCTGTTCCTTAGATTGTTTATGACCAATGATCTGCTATTTAGCAAAAAGGAAGACACCAGGGCAGCTGCTATCCTGTGAACAGCAAAACTAAGTTATCAAAATATGTTTTTAAAATCTTCACATTTAATCTGAATTGAAAAATGAGAATTGTGTCTACAAAGACTTGCAGTTAATGACTGATGCATCACACTTGTGATTTTAAACAATGATTTATTTTATTCTTTGTGGCTTTGCGCAAAGAGCTTCTTCATCTATGTGACACTTCAAATAGTACCCCAAACTCCAGCTAATTTATTACATTTTTATTACAAATTGGGACATGGAGTGAAAACTTTATTAATCAATCCATCTGTTTGTCTAAGATTAGCTGTATAAATTCAAATCTGAATATGTCTCACATAGCTTAGATTTCCCAGCTATACCAGACCCTCCTGCCAGAGTTTCCTGTCTACTATGTGTCCTTATTCCTTTTATATCCCTCACTCTCCTCTGTGACTGACTAGCCACCAGTTCTCCAGGCTCTGAGTTTCCTTTCCACATCAGAATCTTTACTTGTTTTCCTAGGGCACATGTTATTGTCTCCATTCTGGAGAAAAAGCACAAAACGCAGAGTTTCTTTAATTTTCTCCAAGCTCTCCCACTCAACAGGCAATGAATATTCACAAGCCACATGATTCAGCAATCCTACTGCTGGTTAGGAAATGGAAGGAAATGAAGAGAGAATCTGGACGAGATTATCTGCACTCCCACATTCACTGCAGCATTACTCACAACAGCCAAGATATGGAAACAGCCTGAGTGGCCACCAATAGATGAAACAACAGAAAAGGTGTGGTGTCTGTAAGCAATCATTACACAGCCATGAGAAAGAAGGAAATCCTGCTGTTTGCGACCACATGGATGGAACTTGAGGACTTTACGCATGAAGTAAGCCAGACAGAGAAAGATGAATACTACACAGTATCACTTATACAAGGAATCTAAATAAATAGTCAAACTCATAGGAAGCAAAGTAGGAAAGTGGTCGCCAGGGGCTGGGGAGTGGGGAAAATAGGGAGAGGTTGGTAAAACTGTATAAATTTTCAGCTATAAGAGGAATAAGATTTGAGAAACTAATGGATAACATGGTGATTATAGTTAATAATACTATTGTATCATTGAAATTTGCTGAAAGTAAGACTTAAATGTACATAAGATGAATGTGTTAACTAGCTAGATGGGAAGAAATCTTTCACAATGTATATCACATCACATGATACGTTAAATATCTTACAACTTTATTAGTTGACTAGACCTCAAGAAAGCTGAATGAATGCCTGCTATATGTGAACCACCACATTAATAGTTACAAATGATGTTAAGATTTATACAAGATAAAATGTTGCACTCAAGGAGCTTAGAATCTACCAGCAATCCAACTAAACAAACTGGTTTCTAACTGCTATGGTTTTCCCAACAGTCATGTATGGATGTAAGAGTTGGACTGTAAAGAAGGCTGAGTGCCGAAGAATTGATGCTTTTGAACTGTGGTGTTGGAGAAGACTCTTGAGAGTCCCTTGGACGGCAAGGAGATCCAACCAGTCCATTCTGAAGGAGATCAACCCTGGGATTTCTTTGGAAGGAATGATGCCAAAGCTGAAACTCCAGTACTTTGGCCACCTCATGTGAAGAGTTGACTCATTGGAAAAGACTTTGATGCTGGGGGATTAGGAGCAGGAGGAGAAGGGGACGACTGAGGATGAGATGGCTGGATGGCATCACTGACTCAATGGACACGAGTCTGAGTGAACTCTGAGAGTTGATGATGGACAGGGAGGCCTGGCGTGCTGCAATTCGTGGGGTCAGAGAGTCGGACACGACTGAGCGACTGAACTGAACTGAACTGAACTTCTAACTGACGTAGAGTTCTCCTACAGAGAGAAAATTAAGCACATATGCTAAGAAGGAAGTCTTCCTTTTACAAAAAGATTCACTGAACATTTCCTCATGTACAATATGAGCAGATGTGCACACAGCTTTTGGGAGAACATATTTGTTACTTTCACAACATTGGAGAAAGTTGAGTAGTGTTTTTCTGTTTTCCAACAGTGAGAGTTGATATTATGACATAAATTCTTGAATGTTATTTGTTTTTAAGCAAAAAAGTGGCCTTAAAAGCAGACAAGTCATTTATTGTAAACTTTTGTTAAATAGTATTGAGAATGATATCCACTTTTCCTTTTCCCAAAGCCTCTATCTTTTTAATCAGCTTTTGAAATATGTGTTAAGATGTGCAGTTTTTATAGACTATCAATTTAATGTGACCATTTCCATATAAGCTGTAAAAACTACAAAACTGTTATCACAATCAATACAATATCAAGAAACAAAAACGAGATCTAATTATACTTTACTGTAGTCGTATATCCCCTTAATAACATTCATAAGTTACCAGTTACATAATTAAATGCCAGAGGTGTTATCAAAAATACATTTTAAGGTCTAATTAACTGATAATAATTATGGTTCAATGCTAAGTCTCCATGATAATTAGTGAGACATTAGCAGAGAAAGTCTGCTAGTCTGAAAATTATGAAGCTATTCCTCACCTGTTGCAGTATGGATGGAGTTCTGCCTGCAAAGAAATGGCCTCAGGTTCTCAGGTTGGATTCAGAAAGGAAAAAATGTGACTTTATATGTTGCTGGAATAAAATATCATTCATTGCTCCTGGATTCTTTTTCTCATTTTTAAATTTTAATTGTGGTAAAATAATATACAATTTACCATCTTTGTTTTTAAATGTACAATTCAGTAGTGTTGAGCATATGCACATTGTTGCGCAACCAATCTCCAACCTTGCAAAACTGAAACTAGACTCATTAAACAATTCTGCGCTCTTGCCTACCCTCAGCCTCTGGCAGACTGTTTTACTCTATGAGTCTGACTACTCTAGGTAGTCTATAGATCCCTCATTAAGCGAGATCATACAGTATTTGTCTTTTGTGACTAATTTATTTCACTTAGCATAATGTCCTCAAGTTTCATCCATGTTACATTTCAGAATTTTCTTCCTTTTCAAGGTTGAATAATACTCTATTGTATGTGTATACCACATCTTGTTTATTCATTCTTCTGCAGATAGACACTGAGTTGGTTCTACCTTTGGCTACTATGAATAATGTTGCAATGAACATGGTGTACAACTGGACTCTTGAGTTGATATAAAGAGACACATTTTCTGGTCCAAAATCTGACCCTAACTTCAACCTCCAGTTGCACTGGCAATGCATCCCCCTGTGACTGATGAACCAGTCTCTTGAGATTGGTATACTTCCCCTTAGGAGGAAAGTTGGAAAAAAATTCTAATATTTATTGTGCCAGTATGTGTTAGTCTCTATGAAAGGTGCTTTTACTTTCTATTCCTAATAAACTTTTGAAGTAGATATTAATTTCTCCATTTTGCACATGAGGACCCTGAGGTTAAGAATTTAACAAATTGCCCCAATTTCAAAGCAGCAACAGGAAAAACAAATTTTTCCTCTGTCCTCCTATGTAATTGTATTGGGGCCTGCAACTAAAACTAACAAAAGCTTGATTAACAGACGAAAACACATACGATTTTTATTAATACTTATATGTACAGGGGTTCCCAGAAAAGAAGTGAAACTCAAAGAAGAGGTTAGTCTGTGGAGCTTGTATAACATTTTAACAAAAGAAAGGCAGTTTAGGCTTCAAGAGAGATTAATGTTGGGGAAGTTACTAGGAAATATACGAGGGAACTATTGAAAAATAAGGGTTATTTTCATATAGTCTGTTTATGCACACCTATCTCAGTGTCAACTTTCCATCTCTAATAATAAGAGAGTGCTTGTCTTCCTGGTAAAAATAAGAAGGGAAAACTTTCACAAAGGGACATTCACAAAACTTTCACAAAGACATTAATTGGCTTTTAACCAATTAAGAGAGGGCAGAGAACTCTTCCTGCATCTGTTGATGCTCACAATTGTTTTCAACTCAAAATAACCCTCAAAATAAATGCCAAAGTGGTATGTTTAGGGGTGGCAACTCTGATCCCCTTCAGTAGTAAACAATGAAATGATGTTAAAATCCAAGTCTTTGGGGCTCTATATCCTGTAATTTCCCCACTATATAGATTAATTAATAAGAACAACTCTTCCCGTTTGCAGTCATAGAGACAAAGTATACCATCTGAAGGGGGTCAGTCTCCTGTCAAGAGATTTCTTCATTTTATCTGCTCTGCCATTCCCACCCACTCAGTCACCTGCTGCTATGGGTCTAGCCTCATACTAGATACCAGCAGAAAAGAAAAAGGTTATACCTCTAAGAAGCTCACAGCCTAGCTGGGAGGAAGTATGAAAGACTCTCAAGGGAGTGCGTCACCACAGAGACATGAGAGTATCAGTTAGGGGACCCGAATCATGAACCAGTGCATGTATCCTCTGCTGGACACTTCACCTCTCGGTCTCTAAATGAATCTGGGTTGAAATTCCTTTAGACTCTAAATTTCTGCTATGTCATTGCAGACATACAAACAGGTGTATATTACATGTGGCTGAAAGCAACTTTCTTAAGCCCTCAATGTCTTTGTGTCCTCATTTGTAAAATGGAAGTTTGAATACGTGTCTTGCAAGATCTGGAGGAAATTAAAAGCAGTACTTCCAAAATACAGTCAGGAATATACTCTTTGGTACAATAAATGGTAGCTAGAAGGCAATGGCACCCTACTCCAGTACTCTTGCCTAGAAAATCCCATAGACGGAGGAGTCTGGTGGGCTGCAGTCCATGGGGTCGCTAAGAGTCAGACACGACTGAGCAACTTCACTTTCACTTTTATGCATTGGAGAAGGAAATGGCAACCTGCTCCAGTGTTCTTGCCTGGAGAATTCCAGGGACGGCGGAGCCTGGTGGGCTGCCATCTGTGGGGTCACACAGAGTCGGACACAACTGAAGCAACTTAGCAGCAGCAGCAGCAGAATCACAATAGATCTGCAGGTAGATTTATCAAATCAACAACTTTGCAGGGTAAAGGTAATGATCTAACAATGTGCCTCAGGTGAGGTTTGGGAGCTTTTGTTTCCCTGGAAACAAATTAACTCTATTAAATACAATTTGGTTCACCGTTCTTTTTCCTTTTGTGGGAATTAATGATCCCTCTTCAAATGCCATGTTCCATCTGCAAGGAAAGCATCCAAAGATTTCACAGAATCTCCATGGGTAGGAGGGGTGACATAGTATGAGTTCTGTGATTCCTCAAACCCAGTTGGTCATCAGATCACACAGAGTACTTATTAAAAATAGAGATTCGTAGCCCAGCTCTCAGAAGGACTCTGATTCAGTAGGTGAATCTGTGGTAGGTAGCCTTCCAAGCACACCTGGGCCTTCAACCCCTTTACATCTGGCTTCCACCGCATGCCAGCGTCCATACTTTCAAGAGTAGTTTTCTGAGTGATTCCACTTCTGGGTATATATCCCAAAAGAAATGATGTCAGTCCCTCAAACAGGTGAACATCCATCTTCACAGCAGGTTTATTCACAATAGCCAAAAGGGGGGAAGCAAATCAAGAGACTCTCAATAGAGGAATGAATGAACAAAATGTGGTCAATACATACAATAGAGTATTATTCAGCCTTAATAAAGGAAGGACAGGGCTTCTCTGCTGGTCCAGGGGCTACGAATCTGCCTGTCCAGAGAGTAACATGGAAACTTACATTACCATATGTGAAATAGATAGCCAATGGGAACTTGCTGTCTGGCTCAGGGAACTCAGATTGGGTGTCTGGAACAACCTACAGGGGTGGGATGGGACGGGAGGTGGGAGGCAGGTTCAAGAGGGAGGGGACATATGTATGCCTATGGCTGATTCATGGTGATGCTTGACAGAAACCAACACAATTCTACAAAGCAATTATCCTTCAATTAAAAAATAAATAAACATAAAATTTTAAAAGAAAGAATCTGCCTGTCAATGCAGGGAACACAGGTTTGATCCCTGGTCCGGGAAGATCCCACATGTCGAGGACCAGCTAAACTCCTGCACCGCAACTATGGAAGCCCTCACGCCTAGGGTCTGTGCCCCTCAACAAGAGAAGCCACTGCAAGGAGAAGCCCACACACAGCAGCAAAGACCCACCACAGCCAAAGTGACCAGTAAGCTTTAAGAAGAAAGAAAGGGCCTCGTGATGTGCGTTATAATGTGGATGAAACTTGAGGACACTATGCAAAGTGAAATAAGCCAGTCCCAGAAGGACAACATTGCAGTTACACTCAGACAAGGTATCTAGACTAGTCAAACTCACAGGAACAGAAGTATCAGGGTGATGGGAGACGCCTGGGGCTGGGAGGAGGAACAGTGAAGACTTACTGGTGAACGGGCATGGAGTTTCAGGAGGGGAAGAGGAACACATTCCGGAGCTGAATGGCAGTGACCGCTGCACACCCGTGTGAATGGAATGTGCACGCAATGCTCCCAACTGCACACCTGAAACATGGTTAAGATGAGACATTTCACTCATTTTTTTAATTTTTCTTTTTTAATGTGGATCATTTAAAAATCTTTATTGAATTTATTACAATGTTGCTTCCATTTTATGGGTTTTTTCTTATTTTGGCTGTGAGGCATATAGAATCTTAGCTCCCCAACAAGGGATCGAGCCCACATCCCCTGCATTGAGGCAAAGGCAAAGGCAAAGTCTCAACCACTGGACTGCCAGTGAAGTCCCAAGATGGTAAACTTTATGTTCTGTCTCATTTCAGTTCAGTCATTCAGCTGTGTCCAAATCTTTTCAATTCCATGGACTGCAGCATGCCAGGCGTCCCTGTCTTTCACCATCTCCAGAGCTTGCTCAAACTCATGTCCATCAAGTCGGTGATGCCATCCAACCATCTTGTCCTCTGTTGTCCCCTCCTTCTCCTGGCTTCAATCTTTCCCAGCATCAGGGTATTTTTCCAATGAGTCAGTTCTCTTCACATCAGGTGGCCAAAGTATTGGAACTTCAGCTTCAGCATCAGTCCTTCCAGTGAATATTCAGGACTAATTTCCTTTAGGATTGACTGGTTTAATCTCCTTGCAGTCCAAGTGACTCTCAAGAGTCTTCTCCAACACCACAGTTCAAAAGCATCAATTCTTCATCATTCAGCTTTCTTTATGGCTCAACTCTCACAACCATTCTATCTATTTTACTACAAAATAAATAAATAAATAAACTAGAGTGGTAGGGGAAAAAAGGGTTTCTGGCTAGAGGAAGGGAGAGATTTATTCTGAGGATCCCATTAACTAGGTTGCCTTCTAAGCACTGGGGAGATGGCTACTTTTCTCAGAGAACACATGTACCTTCTAGAGAGAGAGGAACTGGACTATTTGAATGAATCAGACCTATAGTGAAAAAAACTCCCTCCTCCATAGCAGCCTGTGGAGTCAGAAAAGGGAGCCATCATCTCCTCCAGGGAAGGCTAGACACATTTTATTTACATGTTGATTTGGGGCTTTGTTGGGTCTTCGCTGCAGCATGGATTTTTCTCTAGTTGTGGCAAGTGGGTGCGTGCACACTCGGTTGTCTCCAGCTCTTTGCAACCCAGTGAGGGAAGCTGAAGTCATTTCAGTGACATAGCACAGATACTGATTCTCTCCCGAAGGTCTGACTCTGCTCTTATTCGTCTCCTGCCCAGTGCTTTCAGAACCAGCACTGCGTCCTCCCCTGCTCCACTTGCTACCCCATCTTCTCTGCTTCCAGGTGCTTCATCTCCTATCCTGACATCCTAGCTTGATCTTCATGAGCACCAGTTGACTGACGCTTTACAGAGGGCTGAGAAACTCTTCGTCAGTCAGAGGTGAGGTCTTTTAGGAAAGTCTTCGCTATACCTATATTCTGTGGCTCTTTTTGCCTTGCTTTGCTTTTTTAATATCATCCACTTAATCTCTTGTTGGAGAAGGCAATGGCACCCCCACTCCAGTACTCTTGCCTGGAAAATCCCATGGACGGAGGAGCCTGGTGGGTTACAGTCCATGAGGTCGCTAAGAGTCGGAGACGACTGAGCAACTTCACTTTGACTTTTCACTTTCCTGCACTGGAGAAGGAAATGGCAACCCACTCCAGTGTTCTTGCCTGAGAATCCCAGGGACGGCAGAGCCTGGTGGGCTGCCATCTATGGGGTCGCACAGAGTCGGACACGACTGAAGCGACTTAGTAGTAGTAGTAGTAATCTCTTGTAGAAATATATAAAAGCAGATAATAAAAAGAAACATATCTCCTCCAGCTGTGCTAATTTCGGTCATCCGGTGCACTACATCTTTTGAACGTTGAGTAACTTATCATGCGCCTATCGGTCATTTGTATATCTTCTTTTGATAAATGTCTATTCAGTTTCTTAGTTCATACGATAGCTTGATTATTTGCTGTTGTGGTATATTTTTGTTGAGCATTACAGGTTTTGTATTTATCTTATAGCTGAATGTTTATATTTTTTGATCACCTCCTTCCTGTATTTCTTCCCAGCAATTCTCTGCCTCTGGTAACCACAAGCATGATGCGTGATTTTTGTTTTCTATGAGTTTATTGTTTTTAGATTTCACAAATAAATGTGACCATACAATTAAAAAATGAAAAATAAAAATCACCTATAGAAGGTTGGATGGCATCACTGACTCAATGGACATGAGTTGGAGCAAACTCCAAGAGACAGTAAAGGACAGGGAAGCCTGGCAGGCTAGAGTCCATGGGGTTGCAGATAATTGGACATGACTTAGCAACTGAACAACAACAATAATCCCATCATCTACCTCCAGAAATACTAACTTAGTCTGCGTTGCTAGGTTCACTGTGTTTTATCTTGGGTGATGATGATGCCTCTAGATGTTTGTGAAATGAGATTCCAACATTCACCATCCCCCATATACATGTGCGATTCTCAGCCCCAGGTTTTCTAAAAGGCAAGATCCCTAGAGGGGCAAAAAGCAGAGTCAACTTCTATGAGGGGCCAGGAGCCTGAAATTGAGGACAAGGCAAGAAAAAAAGCCATTTCCTGCAGCCTCTTTGCTTCAAAGCCCACTGCCCTCCCCACCTCTCATATCCATCCCTCCAAACACAATACTCTGAAATCCCAGCCCTTAGGACTACACTCACCCTGCCAGGAATCGGGCACCGTGCCATCCCAGCAGACGGGCTGGAGAATAGGTAGTCGATGTTGATTTCCTGGGACAAATAGGAGCATCAAGTGTGGATGCTGAAAACAGGATTCCTAGGTGAGAATTTATCCTTCAACGCTCAAATCAAGACAGACACAGTCAGAATTCTAGCTGAGGGACAAATTCATTCTGACCCAAGAGGAACAGCTGTCAAGTCTTGGGGAAAAAAAAACACTCCTGTTGAGAGGAGAGGCCAAGCAGTGAGGCCAAGGGGCTCTCTGGTGGGTTCCCCTTGCATTCTGCAGAATCCATCTTCAAGCCAAAGCAAGCTTGCTCGGCCCAGGCGGCGTCTGGTTAAGCAGCCATTAGAATGCAGAACTGCACTCGCAGGCTCTCCAGATACATAGAGTCCATAACATTTGGGCTGCAGCCTTAACTCATTATTTGCTATGAAAGTTTATGCAGTCACAAAATTAAATGAGAAAAGCACATTAGGAAGGGTTTGAAACCTACTCAACTCATGCTTGACAACAGCAAAAGAGCACAGCGTAGCTGTCACTTTAGCAGCTCTCCTTCCCGATTTAAATCATGGCTAGATCTTCTGGGAGGTTCCAAGCAAACAGGAGCCTCTCACACATGCTAGGTCCACCCCCAACGGCCCAGGACCACTCCCTACTTCACAGAAGTAAGCTGGCCCTGTCTGTAGCAATGCCCTCTTACAGGATGTTGCTGGGGCCTCTGCTCTTGTGCCCACTTCGCAAAAGTCTCAAGCTGCTTTCTACAGGCGCCATGGGGTCATTTTAAACAGGGTCTGAAAATTCCCATTCAGCCACAGATTAGGCCTTTCAATAAAACCTTTTCCTTTACCAAATCCTGGGTCAGCAAATTATGGCCCCCAGGTCAAATCCAGGCTCCTATCTGTTTTTTCCTCTTATCTTTTTACTGGACTATAATTGCTTTACGATATTGGTAGTTTCTGCTGCACAACAAAGTGAATCAGCCCTAGGGAGGGGATATGGCTGGACCTGCCTCTCACCCCAAGCCCCAGCCCAGCCTTCTAGGTTATCACAGAGCACGGAGCTGAGCTTTCTGTACTTCAGGGCAGCTTCCCACTAGCTATCTATTCTGCACACGGCACTGTATATACGTCAACCTATATAGCTACATTCCAATACACACAACTCTCTAGGGTTACTTTTACTTTTCTAAAATAAATCAGAAATTTTAAAATAACAATAACAGGCAAAAATAAAATGGAAAGCCCATCCTTTATTTCTTCAGTTCAGTCGCTCAGTCGTGTCCGACTCTTTGCGACCCCATGAATCGCAGCACGGCCAGGCCTCCCTGTCCATCACCAACTCCCAGAGTTCACTCAAACTCACGTCCATAGAGTCGGTGATGCCATCCAGCCATCTCATCCTCTGTCGTCCCCTTCTCCTCCTGCCCCCAGTCCCTCCCAGCACCAGAGTCTTTCCAATGAGTCAACTCTACTAATAGATAAAGTCCCTGAAGCTGAGGAAGTAATAAAGTGGCATTTACTGAGCAGCTATTATATGAAGTAGGACAACAAGCAGTATTACAAGCATTTTGAGAAGTTAGTTCCAGCAGCACAACAAAGGCTAGTTTGGAGGCAGACAGATCAGCCAAAAGGTTACTATTAATATAATCATCAGGGCAATGGTAGCAGGACACGAAAGGAGGGGGGAGACGGTCCTCTGGTCAAACAAGAAAATGCAAAACCTGGGAATAAGAGAAACTGGCAAAAAAAAAAAAAAAAATAAAAAAGACAAAGATGTTTCCAGACTGAAGGAGTCAGAGAAGGTGAGGCTTTTTATCTAAGTCAGTGAGGACAGAGGAGGTGAGGGCAGAAGATGGAGAGAGAACAGACACTACTGAGAAAACCCAGACTTGTACAGTTTGAGAAGCAGCCAGAACCTTCATGTGGACCCAGAAGGCAAGGGGGATTAAAATTCAAATGTGAATCTCATTAGCAGGGACAGAGCCAGTGATGTAGACTCAAGAGTCTTCAGTATAGACGGGGAAAGAACATGGAGGATGACCTTGTTTCAAGAGTCGATGAAGGCACAGGAACCAACTGAGCACAGTGGGGGAAACGGCAAGAAAAGAACTGGAAAAGCCTGGTGCCAAGGAAGGAAGAGGAGGGGGGGGTCTCCAGGGGCCACAGTGCTAATGAGACCAAGATCAAAGTCTGACCAATACTTCTGAGACACCCCGCCCTGCAACCAGGCCAGGAGAGCAAAAGCCAGACTGCAGAGCTGGAAGCCAGCAGACTGAAGAAGTGGAGTCCAGCCCGGAAGAGAGGAAGCAGGGAATTAATGGAATAGCCATTGGAGATATGAAACTCTTAATTGGCCAACTTCGAGCTTTTTCCTCCACTGATTTTGCTGTTTTTGATTTTGATGTGTTTGAGTACTTGGGTCTTATCGTCTTATTTCTGCATTTACTCTCCTTCCTGACACTTGAGTTTGCCTAATCTGGTCTCCAGGTAACTGCACCCCATAGAATTCAACTGCATTAAGGATTAAATGGGATTTTTGTGAGCAGGCCTCAGCACAACTCTTTGTAATAACCACTATGAAGGAAGCGCAGCTATTCAGGATGCGGTCTGCCTCAGCTTCTGTTCAGAGAGGCTTAATTTATGTCTTTTCTGCGCCTCATGCCCTAGAGAAGGAAAGGGATTTCAGTTAAAACACTTGTGTACAAACAAAAATGGTTTTTAATTTCCTGGCAAATTAACCTATAAGTATAATAATATCTTGGATTTCTCTTTCTCTCTTTCTCACACACACGCAGTAGACATAAAAGAAAGTTACATGCGTTGTTCTGGCTCTGGGATCATCATTATAAGTCTTAATAATATGGTTTTCAAAACATTTTTGTGTTGGCTCTGTAGCCAATCTTAACTGTAAAGATGATAAGCAGTTACTGCTATATTACAAATAAAACTTAACACCTGTCTCCGTCTAACCTGCTGCAGTTTATTATTATTGTTGTTGTTATAAGGAAAGGAAAAAGTAACCCTATAGGTATAACCCTTCACGGAAGAAAAATATCATGCTGGCAACTCATTATTTCAGGTTGTTATTATGTTAGATGATAGCTTCTAGGTATAAGGCATACTTCTACAATGATCACATTAAGGCAGAACCTCATTAATAATAGATGAGCTCTGATTATATCCATTCCTGATGTTGGTTTAATAACCTGTGGCATTTTTGCAACAAAAAATAATCATTTGAACCTTTTTGCTTTTTTTTTAAAAAGTTATCCTTGCCATCTCTTGGCCAAACTGTAGAAAACAGGCTGCTTTTGAATCAAGGAATAGTCCCTGATAGGAGTCTTTCTAGTGCCTTTTACTAGTAAGAATTGACATTTCAAAGAATAGTAAGAATAATAGACTGGATTTCTGGCCTTTTAGAAATGTAGGGAGAAAGGACTTGATCATTTTTCATTGTTGTGTGTCATGATTTGAGTTTTTTAATAGAACACATCAGCTTCTGCATTTACAACAGACTCAAATGCCTTGTATTTCCTGCCAGTACATTTGATCTAGTACAGCTATGATCTGGAAGGCTTGAACAGATATTCTGTATAAAGTACCTAGCTTGTTATTTTACATTATCAGAAACTTTACTGTTGTTTTTCCTGGTTTTTGTTCAGTTCATCACTTACATATAAAAGCCCCAATGTGTTGGGCTTAATAATGGCCCCTCATGAAAAGATCTCCATATACAGCAAAAAGAACTTTGCAGAGATGATTAAGAATCTTGAGATGGGAGATCGTGCTGGATTATTCAGTTGTATCTGTAATTACAAGGGTCCTTACTGGACAACAAAGGAAGAGACTGGTGTGATGTGCTTTGGAAGTGAAGGAAGGATTTACTTCACTTAGTATGATAATCTCTAGGTCCATCCATGTTGCTGCAAATGGCATTGCTTCATTCTTTTTTATGAAGGAGTAAAGAACCCACCTGCCAGTGCAGGAGACATAAGAGATGCGGATTTGATATCTGGGTCAGGAAGATCCCCTGGAGGGGGGGCATGCCAGCTACTCCAGTATTCTTGCCTGGAAAATCCCAGGGACAGAGGAGCCTGACAGGCTACAGTCTATAGGATCATAAAGAGTTGGAAATGACCAAAGCAAATTAGCACACATACATGTAGTATCTCATTATATATATAGCAGACAAAGACAAATATCATATCACTTATATGTGGAATCTAAAAAAAAAAAAAAAAAAAGATACAATGTAGTAGAGTCACAGAGGTTTAAAACAAACATGATTACCAAAGGAAAAGGTGAGGGAAGGGATAAATTAGGCGTTTGGAATTAACATATACATTCCTCAGTGGCTAAAGAAGTAAAGAATCTGCCTACAGTGCAGGAGAAATAGGAGACACAAGTTCAGTTCCTGGTTCAGGAAGATCCCTGGAGACAAAGAAATGGCAGCCCACTTCAGTATTCTTACCTGGAAAATCCCATGGACAGAGGAGCCTGGCAAGCTACAGTCCGTAGGGTCACAAAGAGCCGGGTACAACTGAGCAACTGAGTATGCATGCATATATAAAACAGATAATCAATAGCACAGGGAACTCTACTCAGTATTCTCTAATAACCTACATGGGAAAAGAATCTGAAAAGAATGGATACATGTATATGTATAACTGAATCACTTTGCTGTATACCTGAAACACAATACTGTAAATCAACTATAATGCAAATTAAAAAATAGAATAAGTAAAAATAAAAATATTACTTTTAAAAAACAGTGAAAGGAGAAGCCACAAAATAAGGAATTTGGGCAGGCACCAGAAGCTGAGAAAGGCAAAGAAACAAATTCCACCTTCACAGCCCTAAAAGAGCTAGCCTTGCCCCCATCCTGATTTCAGACCTGTAAGATTCACTGCAGATTCCTGACCTCCAAAGCTACAAGAGAATAAATCTGTGTTGTTTAAGCCACTAAGGATGCAGTAGTTTGTTACAGCAGCAATTGGAAACCAGTACATACTACATCTGCTTTCCTTTCAAAAGAACAAGAGAGAAGGGTAGATTTTAGGGAGCAGAGGAAAAGGAAATAGGGATTCGATAGATATTATTATAATCCCTGTGATCTTGAACAAAAGATGTGCTTTTGTAAATCATAATTTTCCTATTGAAATATAATGGGTTGGGAGGGGAGTTTGAGAGAGAATGGATACATGTATATGTAGGGATAAGTCCCTTCAGCTGTTCACCTGAAACTATCACAACATTGTTAATCAGCTCTATTCCAATATAAAATAAAAATTAAAAAAAAAGAATACTGATTTGTGACACAGGGAACTGTGTTCAATATTCTGTGATAAGTCATAATGAAAAGTATATGTGTATGTGTAGATATACACACACACACACACAAATCACTTTTATACAGGAGAAAATAAGACAACATTGTAAATCAAATAAACTTGAATAAAATACATTTTAAAAAAATAAATGCTTGCCTATATAGAAAGTTGAAAGGTTCAGGACAAAGAAAGAAAAATAAACAGCCATTTTGAACATTCTACTTTTTCCTCCTAGTCTCTTTTTGTACATTTATTTTTATATACTTGAGCTTATACTATCAGAGTATCGGAAATAACCCTGGAAAACAGGTCTTTGTTGCCCTTTTTGCAGATAAGGAAACTGAGGACCAGGGACATGAAAATCATTTTGTCCAGTCATTCTAGTCATAAAGGACAGAGCCTGGATTCCAACCCAGATCTCTCTTAACAGCAGACAAACTCCGGAGATGGAGATAAAACTATGGAGGGTAAGGTCCATCCATTTTGACGGAGGCTAAGTTCCACTCTTACTCAAGGAAGTCCCAAGTTTCCTGAAAGTTTGGGAATGAGGTGCTGATGTGATTCTCCAGTAGCACCATCTCCGTTTATCCTAAACTGACTCTCCTAACAGGCTAATGAGACCAGGAAGACATTAGGTAGACATAATTGATATTGAGAATGAGATGCGTAAATTAAAATCCCCTTTCAAACCAGCATCTAAACTGCTCTATCCATAGAGCTGAAGGGAGATTTTTAAAAATTTTTGCATCTTGGAATCCTCCAGAAAAAAAGGCTTTCACAACCATGGATTCTGTTATTGTGCTATCAACAACTACACGACTCTATTTTCATCCACTTATGTGTATTTGTTTTGTATTTTCAAAGAAAACTTAGAAAAGGAGAAAGAAAATGAAAGGGAGGGAAGCAGAGGAAGGAAGGGAGAGAGGGAGGAAAAGAGACAGACAAAGAAAGTCCAGCTCTTTGCAATGTGAAAAGCTGATTAACATGTTCTCACAATTTTACATTTTGGTTGCATCCATAGGCTCTTTTTAAAAATTATTATTCACTAAACATTTCTGTTTGTGTCAAACAATTGGGAATTGCTTGCATTGAACAGTTTAATGTCTCATGCAGTCAGTGATGTAGAGAAATTAATGTAAATGAAAATGAATTGGGTATTATGCCCAGTAGGAAAGCACCCCAGCCTGTATCCCTCATCTAATTCACTGCCTGAGCCAGAGTGCAGACCTCTAGAGCAGTGTAATTTCCTCATTCGAAAGGTGCAAAATACAGCCTCCACTAATGGTCAGTTTGAAAGATGCTTCATCTGGGGAGTGTCCGCACCTCAGGAAGTACTGGGGAAGCTGCTGTCCTCTATATGGGTTCTGGCTGGGACATTCATCCTGGAAGGCAATTTGAAGAAAGAGACAATAGGCAATAAAGCTAAATCATTCCAGAGACATCAGAGGGCTGTCCTCTGCGCCTGGGCGGTGGAGCTGGGCTGTAGCCCAGGCTTTTCTATCTACTCAGAGTACAATTCCCCCTCCTTCAAGGTCAGTGCCCGTCATAAAAGGGAAAGGGAAATGGGGTTGGAACTGAGATGAGATCTCTGACCCCCTTTACACAGAAAGTCTGCAGCTGCTGTGCTGCTCACATTTCTCTCTATGCATGCACCTGTTCTTCCCAGACCCAGGGCCTGATTGCTCCAGGTCATCTGACTACCTGGTTACTATGCGTGAGGATTCACCCGTACTCCAAGATGACGATGGTGGTGATTATGACATGATGACAAGGATGATAGAAGCTAGACTGGGTTTATCATTTACCATGCCCCATTTTAAAAGCCACATATATATGTATTCTTATTTAATACTCCAATCAATCCTCGGAGGCAGGCACTATCGCCATCGCCACCCTCTACATGAAGAAGCTGGGACAGAGCCTAAATAACTTACCTGACACAGCCGCAGCTGGTAAGCGGAGGAACTAGAAACCCAGCTGACTGTCTCCAGAGCCTTCAGCCACTAACTCTTCTGCCTCTTTTACATTTATAGTTGTTAACCCTCACAGCAACCCCTAGGACAGATAACATTATCTGTGGTTTATAGATGAGGAAACTTGGCTCCGCCCAGCTCACTCAGCTTCTCACATTTATTTATAATTCCATAGGGCACTGGTTTGCAAACATTTTTCTTCTGCTGAAGTCTTCCAAGAAGAGAAAATGTATGGGGAGGCTCAAAGCCAAACAAAATTTTTCAGTTTGGAGTGAGCAGTCACTCTTCACATTCCCACTTGCAGCAGGGGAACAAAATCATCTTAGTCTTACATACTACTTATCATAATTCCCAATCATCTGATGTCACTGTCTGATACTTATTCATTGTCTAGCCACATAACTAGTCTGTAAGCTCTATGAGGTCAGGAACTTAGTCTAGCTTACTCACCATTGTGTGTCTGCTGCTGCTGCTGCTAAGTCACTTCAGTCGTGTCCGACTCCATGCGGCTCCATAGACGGCAGACCACCAGGCTCTCTCGTCCCCTGGGATTCTCCAGGCAAGAATACTGGAGTGGGTTGCCATTTCCTTCTCCAATGCATGAAAGTGAAAAGTGAGAGTGAAGTCGCTCAGTTGTGTCTGACTCTTCATGACCCCATGGACTGCAGCCTTCCAGGCTCCTCCGTCCACGGGATTTTCCAGGCAAGAGTACTGGAGTGGGGTGCCATTGCCTTCTCCGTTTGTATGTCTAGCACCTAGCAATGCTCCAGACATAAAGTAAGCTATCAGCAGCTATTTGTTGAAATGTGCAAGTTATGAATACTTTTCCCTCAATCCCATTATGGAGCAAATCAAGATAAAACAGAACTTTCAAAAACTAGAGAGTGGAGGGAAATGTTAAATGAGGTTCTCAACTGACTGAAATTTTAGCTCACTTCTATTGCTATAAATCACTTTGCAGGGCGTGATTGCTGCTGAGGGCCTCCTGGGTGGCTCAGATGGTAAAGGTAAAGAATCCAATGCAGGAGATACAGGTTCAATCACTGAGTCAGGAAGATTCCCCTGAGAAGTAAATGGCCTCCCACTCCAGTATTCTTGCCTGGAGAATTCCATAGACAGAGAAGCCTGGTGGGCTGCAGTCCATGGGGTCGCAAAAATTTGGACACGATTGAGCACGCATGCATGCATGCTGCCACTGTGGGGAAGGAATGGTGACTCAGGCCATAGACACGGGCTCCAGGCACTCAGCACAATGGTGCAGGAGAAAGGATGAGAGGATGAACCCAACGAGCATCTTGGAAGATGAGCAACCACACTGATGCACAGAGAGGCTATGTTCTTTAATTCTGAAAAGTGTTCCAGAGCATGCTGGTAAATTCCCAAGAGAAAGTGAAGTAGAATTTACTGAAACATGTTGATGTTTCAAAGGTTTCTGTCAGTGAAAGTGAAGGTGCTCAGTCATGTCCAACTCTTTGCGAACCCATGGACTGTAGTCCACCACGCTTCTCCATCCATGGGATTTTCCAGGCAGAGGATCTTCCCGACCCAGGGATCAAACCCAGGTCTCCTGCACTGTAAGCAAGATGCTTTACCGTCTGAGCCACCAGGGAAGTAATGGTCTGCTAAAAAGAATTAAAGAAATCATGAAAGTAATGTCAGTAAATTTGGCTGGATCAAGTAAATACATAAAGTAGTCATAAATAAAGTTAAAAGGACTTTAGAAAAGCCCTATTTTTAGCACATAGGACAAACACTATCAAAAGGTCACCCAAATTAACAGGAAAAACTCTCAATAGACAATTCTGCAATGGGATTAAACACAGTTCTCTAGAGAATTCCAGTGAAACTAATTCTCCGTTAAATGACTAATAAATATAAAGCTGTTTAATTTCACTGGAAAGTAAAAGAATTGTGACTTTAAAAAAATCAGGCAATGCCAATTTTTAAAAGTTAGATTTACTGAAGTATAATGTACATATAGTAAAATTCATCCTTTTCAAGACTAGAGTTCAGTGAGTTTTGACAAATATACAGTCATGAAACCATGATCAAAATCAAATGATAGAACATTTCCATCATCCTAAAAAGGGGTCCAAGGGGACCCCTTTCCCATTAATCCCTTCCCTTATCTTCAGACACTGATCCAATTTTTTCCCTATAGTTCTTTGTTTTCATTTAATTTACATCATATAAATAGAATAATGAAGTTAAGTAGCCTTTAGAGCCTGGTTTAATGTCTTTTTAGTCTATCAAATCCGTAAAGATGTAACAGGTAATATTACTGTTCGTGAGTGTGCCCTAACATAGCTAGTATGTGAATTAACTGCTATTACCTTTCTCAGGTACAAGCTAGCAATATGTACTAAGAGTCTAAAAATATTAATACACTTTGACCAATAATTCAATTTGTACCAATGCCTATACCAAAGTTATTGTCAAAGCTGTGCACAGAAACTTATATATGCCCAAAGATGTTCATTACAGTGTTTTTTACTATGGTAAAAAAAATTATAAACATCCTAAATTTTCAATATGAAGGGAATGTGCAAGTAAATTCATATACCAAACATATTTATCTATACACCTATTAAAACTAAATTTATGTTTTTGATGATATTGGAATAGTATAATATGATAATAATTATTAATTATAATTATCAATAATAATATTACACTGGAATAGTATAAAAGCAACATACAAAATTGTATATATATTATGATATCAGAGAAAAATGTACAAAGAGACAAGAAGGAAAATTACTGTCTTCAAGTGATATATGACTGTAAAAAGTGTATATTCTTTTGTGTTATCCTAATTTTCTTCAACGTACTTCTATTATTTTTATAATTAGACAAATACCTTATAAAAGATATAAAGACCTCTTTTCTGTCTAATCTGAATCACTTTTGCTCTACTCTAAACTCTTAGGAAGATTCAAATCAACTGGTCAGTTACACCTTTCACCAAGATTTATTAAGCACCTTCCCAGGTAGCTCAGAGAAGGCAATGGCACCCCACTTCAGTACTCTTGCCTGGAAAATCCCATGGATGGAGGAGTCTGGTAGGCTGCAGTCCATGGGGTCACCAAGAGTCGGACACGACTGAGTGACTTCACTTTCACTTTTCACTTTCATGCATTGGAGAAGGAAATGGCAAGCCACTCCAGTGTTCTTGCCTGGAGAATCCCAGGGACTGGGGGAGCCTAGTGGGCTGCCATCTATGGGGTTACACAGAGTCGGACACGACTGAAGTGACTTAGCAGCAGCAATAGCAGCAGGTAGCTCAGTGGTAAAGAACCCATCTGCCAGTGCAAGAGTTGCAAGAGACATGGGTTTGTTCCCTAGGTCAGGAAGAGGCCCTGGAGGAGGAAATGGCAACTCACTCCAGTATTCTTGCCTGGAAAATCCCATGGACAGAGGAGCCTGGTGGGCTGCAGTCATGGGGTCACAAAAAGCTGGACACACCTGGGTGAGTGAGCACACTCATGGGCCCCAAGTAGTCTGATAGATGCTCAGACTACAAACCAGTACACTCTCCCCTTATCTCAAAGGAACACTAGGTCAATATGCAAACACATAATATTGATTAATTCTAATAATTTATTTTGCATGTTTTTTATGCTAGATATGAACTACTTTTCATACGTTACTTCATTTCTCCATCTGTAACATGGAGGTGATACTCAGGAAGTCACAATTAAAGCACATAGCCAATTCCTGACATAAAGTAAGTCAACAGATGTTTGTTCTCCTCTAAAAGATATTATGACAGAGGCAAGAACCAAATACTAAGAGCTAATAATATACTAGGAGCACAATTCAACAGAGGAAAGAGAGGTCAAAGATACTTGTGCTTTGCTTGACAATGATCAGGATTTTGCAGGTGGTCAAGCAAGGGAAGGGTCATTCTAGGCAGACAGGTCTGTGTATATCCTCATCTCTTTGAAGGTGACTTTTCTAGTACTTCTCTTAGAAAACAGTTCCCTGTGTGATATATTCACAGGAGTCCCTTAAAAGAAGTCTTGTATGCTTGCATGAGACTGCCACTAGTGTTACGACACCCCTGATAAATCTCAAGATTCCTTTTACAACTCAATTCTATAAGAAAGAGAGACAACTTCATCCCCTGCATTGGAACTTGCCCTTTTATCAGCCTTTCTACACAGAGCAGAACCTTGATAGAAGCTCACCAGGAAGCCCACAAGCTACTAGGTAAATGGAACCATCACACAAACCTTTGGAGGCAGCAACACAGTAATGTCAATTTTGCCAACAAGGAGGCGTTTTCTCACTATCTTTTCTTCTTTAACTCTTTTCCTTGTCCTTTGTACTATCTACGAGGAGCTCTGCAAGTGCACAGACAACACATAACTTGTAGCCATCTCACCGATCTTCTGGAACAGGACAAAAAGGGGAGAAATTTTTCTTTCAAGTAAAATTGTCCTTGTTTTGCTTTACAAAGATTAGTCATTAGTTGGGTGGTGTGACTGAGTACATTGCCAGCTTGAGCAGCATAAACTAAACACATAAGTTTAATGGAGACAGGTAGCAAATATCCATGTTAGTTATCAACCATACCAAAGAGAGAGCTGAAAAGAAATGCCACATCAGGGAAAACAAGCACAGTGCACGTCACCATCACGCAGTTAGAAACTAGGCCCATGTCACTGCTTTTGGCGGGATATGGAAATTTCAATACATGTATTCAATATTAGATAACCTTCAAGGTTTCTGAACTTTCCCTCAAGAATCCCAGTTATTTCAGCAATAATTTCCAAACACCACTGCTTCTGCTAACACTTTGGCCCCAATTTAAGGAAACACTCTTGTTTGGCTTAGATCCTAACTCCTGCTCATCTTAACATTTTTCTCTACTTGCTTATTTAAAACCTGTATGTTGTCACCCTGCTTAATTAACTTATATGCAGAGTACATCATGTGAAATGCCGGGCTGGATGAAGCACAATCTGGAATCAAGATTGCCAGGAGAAATATCAATAACCTCAGATATGCAGATGACACCACCCTTAGGGCAGAAAGCGAAGAAAAACTAAAAAGAGCCTCTTGATGAAAGTGAAAGTGGAGAGTGAAAAAGTTGGCTTAAAACTCAACATTCAGAAAACTAAGATCTTGGTGTCTGGTCCCATCATTTCATGGCAAATAGATGGAGAATCAATGGAAAGAATGAGAGACTTTATTTTGGGGGGCTCCAGAATCACTGCAGATGGTGATTACAGCCATGAAACTAAAAGATACTTGCTTCTTGGATAGAAAGCTGTGATCAACCTAGACAGTATATTAAAAAGCAGACACATTACTTTGCCAACAAAGGTCCATTTAGTCAAAGCTGTTGTTTTTCCAGTAGTCATGTATGGATGTGAGAGTTGGACTATAAAGAAAGCTGAGCGCCAAAGAACTGATGCTTTTGAACTGTGGTGTTGGAGAAGATTCTTGAGACTCTTGGACTGCAAGAAGATCCAATCAGTCTATCCAAAGGAAATCAGTTCTGAATATTCATTGGAAGGACTGGTGCTGAAGCTGAAACTCCAATACTTTGGCCACCTGATGTGAAGAACTGACTCACTAGAAAAGCCCCTGATGCTGGGAAAGATTGAAAGCAGGAGAAGGGGATGACAGAGGATGAGATGGTTGGATGGCATCACTGACTCAATGGACATGAGTTTGAGTAGGCTCCAGGAGCTGGTGATGGACAGGGAAGCCTGGGATGCTGCAGTCCATGGTGTTACAGAGTTGGACGTGACTGAGCGGCTGAACTGATCTGAATTGACAGTAATTTAAAGGAATGAAACAGAAACTCAAGGTCAAGGAGTGCTTTCAAGGCAGACCATGTATGATCACTAAGATCTTTTTCCAAGATGCCTCCACAGAATGATATTCACTATCTTGAAAGTGGACCATGGCTCCTAGTAAGATAGTGACAAAAACTAAATTTTGTCAGGATCCTGAGAATGAATCCATATTATATTAAACAAGCTTAAGAAACTGTGTAAAACCAGAATACAAGGGTATTTTTTCATAAAGAGAAATTAGTATCAAAGGGAATACACAGAGTCTATTTAACTGTTGTCTGATTCTGTTCACAGATCTCTATGAGAAGCCATTAAAATGTACTTAAAAACAAGCAATAGAAATCCATCAGTCCTTCCAATGGATATTCGGAACTGATTTCCTTTGGATAGACTGATTGGATCTTCTTGCAGTCCAAGGGACTCTCAAGAGTCTTCTCCAACACCACAGTTCAGAAGCATCAATTATTTGGCGCTCAGCTTTCTTTATAGTCCAACTCTCATATCCATACATGACTACTGGAAAAACAACAGCTTTGACTAGATGGACCTTTGTTGGCAAAGTAATGTCTCTGCTTTTTAATATGCTGTCTAGGTTGATCACAACTTTCCATCCAAGGAGCAAGTGTCTTTTAGTTTCATGGCTCCAGTCGCCATCTGCAGTGATTCTGGAGCCCCCAAAATAAAGTCTCTCTCACTCTTTCCATTGGTTCTCCATCTATTTGCCATGAAGTGATGGGACCAGACACCATGATCTTAGTTTTCTGAATGTTGAGTTTTAAGCCAACTTTTTCACTCTCCACTTTCACTTTCATCAAGAGGCTCTTTTTAGTTTTTCTTCACTTTCTGCCGTAAGGGTAGTGTCATCTGCATATCTGAGGTTATTGATATTTTTCCTGGCAATCTTGATTCCAGATTGTGCTTCATCCAGCCCAGCATTTCACATGATGTACTCTGTATATAAGTTACATAAGCAGGGTGACAATATACAACCTTGACGTACTCCTTTCCCTATTTGGAACCAGTTTGTCATTCCATGTCCAGTTCCAACTACTGCTTCTTGATCTGCATACAGATTTCTCAGGAGGCAGGTAAGGTGGTCTGGTAGTCCCATCTCTTGAAGAATTTTCCAGTCAGTTGTGATCCACACAGTCAAAAGCTTTGGTGTAGTCAATAAAGCAGAAGTAGATGTTTTTCTGGAACTCCCTTGCTTTTTGATGATCCAGCAGATGTAGGTAATTTGATCTCTAGTTTCTCTGCCTTTGCTAAACCCAGCTTGAACATCCAGAAGTTCAGGATTCACGTACTGTTGGAGCCTGGCTTGGAGAATTTTGAGCATTACTTAGCTAGCTTGTGAGATTAATGTAATTGTCTGGTAGTTTTAACATTTTTTGGCATTGCCTTTCTTTGAGATTGCTTAATATCATTAAGATATACACTGGGATTTACCCAGTCCCAGGAATTTCCTTGCCAAAGGTTCTAGATAGTGACTGGGTAACCTCTATGAAAGCAACTTAAGAATTAACAAGGGAAAAGGCAAATACCATCTGATTTCACTTGTATGAGGTGCCTAGAGTTAGTCAAATTCAAAGATACACAAAGTAGAATCAGGGGCTGCAAGTGTGGTGGGGGTCATGTGGAATTACTATTTAATGGGTAAAGAATTTCAGTTTTGCATGAAGAGAATTCTGGAGATGGATGACGGTAATGGTTGTACAGTATGAATATACTTAAGACTCTGGAACTGCACACTCAAAAATAGTAAAAATGAAAAGTTTTATGTTATGTGTATTTTGCCATAATTTTAAAAAGGGAATAAAATGATTAAATAGGTGAGTTATGGTCATATCTTATAGGCCTTGGAGCTGAATTTCAGTATCTTCTCTTTTGAGTGTTACATGCTTGTGTTTAAATCAACTTATGAAAAAAAAGTATTATTATTCTGTTGCAAAAGATCTAGGGTCAAACACCACAGTGACATACAGAAGAAACTGTCAACATTTGGGTTCAAGAAGCTAGTGTCCCACCATCACGTGGCTTAAGCTGTCTCTCCTGTATAAGTGGACACAACTAGAGATGATTTAAACTTCACTCCCAGAGAGAGAGAAAACCCCTGGTACCCAGCCACCTCATACATTTACAGCTGGGAGGAGACCGAGATCACCCAGCCTTGTTGCTCTGAACAAGAGGCACAGCCTTGCCAGTGTGAGAAAACATTCTTTTCTCTATGTCCATCCTCTGGGAAGTTTGCAGTTCAGCATTGGCACTAAGCAGTACAACTTATGGCTCTCTCTGCCAGGGTAGCTCATTACTGGACAACCTGAGAGAAAGTTGCTGGAGGCATCCAGAGAGAAACTGGCTTGTCTCTCCTCATCATCTTACATCCAAGTGCTTAGAGGAAGCTTCACTGTAGTCCCCCAAGTACTAACTGAAAACATCGATTGTGTTTCAAAAGAAAAAAAATCAGTAGGACAGAGGAAAGCATTTCATTGGTAGCTAAAGTAGCATGTCCAGGGGCTGGAAAAAGCACAGGTGGAGTTAGGGCTAGCAAAGGATGAAGGAAGGAGTGTACATGCCTGATAAAGTTTTTAAGCCGCACAGAACTGAAGCTGGGCTTTGGTTATCTTAGCATGGGTAACAGTGTGGCATACAGCTCTTGATTACATTTTCTTTGATTTCTTTATGCCATGTGATCCCTGTATATCTTATAATTGAACTCTAAAAACTCCATGCAGACACTCTGCCTAGTATCCAAGAGCAGCCATAGATAAGCCCTCTAAAAATTCTAACATTGATGACTAAGAGAAAAGTATTTCACTGACTTCTTAAGAATCCTCAAAGAATTAAGGCTCCTTATAGAATTAATGTAATCATCTGGTGGTGGATTAGCATTTTCTAAATAAAGGAGCAAGTCCCTGCAGGGATGCGAGACGTGAGGTAGTGATGAATTAGTGTTTCATTTAGACTTTGCAGTGAGTGAGAAGCTTAACACACCTGTTCTTAGTGTGCTTGTGCTATTGTGATATGGTAACAGTGTTTTGAGAATTATTAATTGCAGGATATTGTGGGAACCTATCCAGCTCCTCTAATCCGTAAAACACCATCAGGTCAGTATCATTCCTAGTTCATAAATGAAGAAATCAAACTCAACATGCTTAATAAATTGTCCAGGATCACATTGTTAAGAAATACCAGATCTATGACTCAAACTCACATTTCTCTGACCCAGAAAACTCAGTGTTAATCATCATGGTTCAGCAAGCCTATGTCTTTGTTGGATTGATGAAGTTTTGATGGGCATGCCATTCTTTGACTACTTCTCTCAAGAGCCGTGTAGACAAAGCTGGTTGTTGGGAATGTGTAAATTTTATCCTTCAGGCAGAACAGATGCCCAAACTTGAAATTCCATAACATCAGCTGACCACAACAGGCTGTCTCATCAGGAGAGGAAATGGAAACTTAGTAAGAAGTGAGTTCCCCTGTTTCCAACCTTGACTTTTGAAGTCTTCTTCAAAGGACTATTGTTTGAATTGCATCAGCTTTAAGCAGGGATTAGCATATCTGGGTTCAAATTCAAATTCCACCACTGGTTAACTTGGTCAAGTTGCATAATCCCTGAGTCTTGGTTTTCTTATCTACAAAATGAATATCACACTACTGTAAAAGTTAAGCTCCTTTCTAACATTTGCCACTTAAATAAGCATGTCTGTATGGTTTCAGTTTTTATTTCTCTAAGAACTATATCTTCTTTGGCAAATCGTCTGTCAAAAAATTTTACACATTTTTTTAAAACTTGGGTTGTTGGTCGTCTTAGCATTAACTCTTGAGAATTTTCTTTAAAATACATTCTGGATACATACCAAGAGTAGGTGAGAACATGGAACATTTAGAACTCTCATGCATTGCTGGTAAGAATGCAAAATGGTAGAACCACTTTGGAAAATTGCTGGGCAATTTCTAGAAAAGTTAAATATGCAATAAGACCCAGCCTTTCCACAAAGAGGGTTTTACCCAAGAGAAATGAAAACATGTGTCTAATGATTTCTGTGTGAGTTTTCATAGCACCCTTATTGGTAACAGGCCAAAACTAAAAACAACCCAAATGTGCATAAGCAAGTAAATGGATAAACAAACTGTGGCATAGCCATACGACGGAACATTGTCAAAAAGGAAAGAAGTACTGATACCTGCTTACAATATGCCAAAGCTCAAAATAATTATGCTGAGAGAAAGAAATCAGACAAGAAAGAATATGTGTTGATGATCCTGTGCATGCTAAGTCACTTCAGTCGTGTCCAGCTCTGCAACCCGAAGGACCAGAGCCCGCCAGGCTCCTCTGTCCATGTGATTCTCCAGGCAAGAATACTGGAGGGGATTGCCATTTCCTTCTCCAGGGGACCGTCCCGACCTGTATTTCTTATGTATCCTGTATTAGCAGGCATGTTCTTGACCACTAGCACCACCTGGGAAGACCTGTTTGATCCCACATATAGGATCTACATATTGCAGTTCTACAAAGTGCAAATTAATCTATAGTGTCAGAGGCAAATCAGTGATTGCCTTGGGCCAGGTAGAAAGCCATGGGGGGAGATTGGAGGGAAGGAACACAAAGGAAAAAGGAAATGTTCAAGGATGATGGATATATTCATTATTTTCCTCATGGTGATCGTTTCCTTGATAGAGAAAATGTATCAATTTGTGTACTCTAAATACGTGTAGTTTACTAGTCCCTTATGCTGGGAATTGCCCCTGATACAGAGGAGGAGCCCCCTGTAGTTATGCCTGGACCATGTGACTCTGCCTTCCTGGCCAGAGTTGGTCCATCCGATAGCAGCTCACTAAAGATGAGAATTACAGACATCAGTGTTCTAGAAAAAAAAGATCCATACTTTTCTGCTTCTTAGGTCACTGACATTGCCTGGCTCCAACCCATCCCAAGATAGCTTGTCTTAACTTCAGATTTCAGAACCTGAGTGTCCAGTCAATAAATTCCTTCTATGGTAACAGGTGTATGTTATCTTCCACCCTCGGAAAGACATGAATTTGACATTTAACTCATTGCACTGATATTTCTTGGGCTTCCCTGGTGGCTCAGATGGTAAAGAATCTGCCTGCAATGCAGGAGACCCAGGTTCAATTCTGGCCACAAAGATCCCCTGGAGAAGGGAATGGCTACAGACTCCAGAATTCTTGCCTGGAGACTTCCATGGACAGAGGAGCCTAGCAGGCTTAAAGTCCTTGAGATCACAAAGAGTCAGACACGACTGAGTGACTAACACTTCCGCTAATATTTCTTACGCTTTCTATCTCAATGGCCACACCCCTACTTTAAAAACAGAGCATTCAGCTGGCTCTGTGAGTGCTTCACCCATCCCTTCATTTAATGTGCTTTGGCACAAGTGGTGGCATGCTGTGGGCCGGGCACTGTGCCAGATATTTTCACATCTGAATCAAATCCTACAACTGCTTGTGCACCCATCTGATGCTCGCAGTTGAGAAGGCTCAGGTTCAGAGCGGTTCACTTACTTGCTTAAAGTAGGAGTCTCTAATAGGGATTGAGTCCTACCTACTAGGATTTGAGCCCAGTCCTGACGGGCTTCAGCACCACACTTTTTCCATTATCCATGCTCTGCTCCCTGGCAGTAGTAAGACCCAACATGATCTGAGCTCCAAGTGACTAGCCAAGCCACTGTAGCTGGCGGCTTCAGGAGCCAGGGGTCCCAAAATGTTTCCTGGATGCTCTTAAGGCCAACAAAGGCCATCTCAGGAGTTTGTCCCTATAAGACTTAGTGTCCTGGGAAGAGATAAATTATCTGTTCTTGGGGGCAAGGACAACCAGAGGATCTTTTTCCCCAATGTTGATGTCTGTTGCTTTGTAATGAATCTGACTCCTCAGTGACAAAAAAGTAGCAAAATCCTAAAATTAAAGATGCTTAACCGTAAGAACAGGAAATGCCCAACCAATGCCACTCTTGGCCACAAATCAAAGATAATGGGGCTGTAATAATCTTCCTGTGAACTCACTGGAACTCTGACCACTTATGAAAAGCTGAGGATAGAAGCTGCATTTTTACATGGTTTCTGGAAATACCACTAATAATTTCAGTGACACAGGCTTGGGTTAAAGCCAGAGACCTCATGATACTTTCTTTACAGAGAGAGATTTCATCTTCAACTTAGAGATCTCAGTTCTTGAATTTAAAAATATAATAAAAGGGGAAATTCCACAGATTTTCACTTTATATATTCTTCCTCA
The DNA here is from genome assembly GCA_917880005.1 of Nanger dama. NCBI lineage: Eukaryota > Metazoa > Chordata > Mammalia > Artiodactyla > Bovidae > Nanger > Nanger dama. The sequence continues at coordinate 1,649,935 of CAKJTW010000094.1, read as the reverse complement.
TAATCAGCCTGCAGAAATACAAAAACTGCCTAGAACTCAAGTGCACTGGAAATCATCACAGGAAAGGTGGAAGCAAGCATTTGATCATCTGGTAATGATATAATGTTACATCCCAACTTTCTTCTATTTAAAAAAAATTTAAATAATTTGGTAATGTTAACAAACTATGCCCATATAATGGGTTTCTTAGGTGGTTCTAGTGGTAAAGAATCCGCATGCCGATGCAGGACATTGGAGACGCAGGTTTGATCCCTGGGTCGGAAAGATCCCCTGGAGTAGGAAGTGACAGGCCACTCTACGATTTTTTCCTGCAGAATCCCATGGACAGAGGATCCTGGTGGGCACCGTCCATGGGGCCTCAAAGAGTGGGACACAACTAAGCAACTGTGCACACATTCATGTGATAAAAACTATGTACACATCAAACATATTTCAAATACTAATTTAATAAAATAGACTAATCTTTATGATTTGTTAAATGGTAAAAAATAGGGTACAAAAATAGGTATGCAATCTGATCCTAAAGTGTATGTGGTATGTGTTTATGCATGTGTGTCAGGAAAGGATATATCAAAACATTAACAGCAGTGATATCTGCATATGGGTAACATACTTTCCCTCTTACTTTTATATCTTACCCATTATTGAAATACATTATGCTAAATGAAATATGGTATCTCAGCAGATTGGATCCTGGAACATAAAAGGGATACAAATGGAAAAAACGTAAATCTGAATAAAGTCTGTTGCTTACTTCATAAATAGTAAGATATCAAAAGTGGTCCCATTTAAAAATCACATTGTTGTACCTTGATTGCTTGTGAGAGGTATAGCAAGTCATTCATCATTATTTTTTTAAAACTCCAAAATTATCACTGGTTTATCTTTTGCTCCTTAATAACTTTAGAGCAGATTCAAGATAATCCTTCTAATAGCCTTATATTCACACTCAGTCACTCCCAGTGTGGTTTCTCAAGTGAAGAAGAAAGACGTGCACGAACAGTTGGGGCTTTGGAAACTATACACAACTGGGTGTGTCCACATCACATGTGTCAACAGCAACAGCCTGTGCACATCTGCACACAGAGGGAAGGTGACAACCACTGGCAGAAAGACTCAGCAGCTGCTGTGTGCTGTGCTGTGCTCAATCGCATCCAACTCTTTGTGGCTACATGGACTGTAGCCCACCAGGATCCTCTGTCCACAGGATTATCCCGGCAAGAACACTGGAGTCGGCTGCAATTCCCTTCTCCAGGGAAATCTTCCCCACCCAGGGATAGAACCAGAGTCTCTCGAGTCTCCTACATTGTCAGGTGGGTTCCTTACCACTGAGCCACCTGGGAAGCCCTAGCAACAGCTATGCGTTCTGAATTCAGAGCCCAAGGATCTGTTTAAATATTTAACCAGTTGGTGATGGACAGGGAGGCCTGGAGTGCTGCAGTTCATGGGGTCACAAAGAGTCGGACACAACTGAGCGACTGAATGAACTGAACTGAAGATGTTGACTTGAAAGGTATATGCAACTTGACATCTGTGAATCTATCTCTTGGACTTATGGTCACAATCATTTAAAACAATGCTTTTCAAACTATCTTTTAAAATTATTAAATGCTTTTTAAAAGCAACCTCATATTTTATTTGTACAAAAATCATTCCTGAGTGCCTACTGTGTAGCACGAAGTACTGTACCACTGTAATTAATAAAATAGATGAGGTCTCTACACACAAGAAATTAGCTGTGGAGACAAACAAAAAGTCAGGCAAACACTAAATAAAGAATTATAAATGGTACAAAGTATCATGAAATAAATGAACAGGCCCAAGATGAGTGGGAACTCACTTTGGTAGAAAGATCAGGAAAGATTCTCTGAGGCAGTTACACTGAAGGTGAGACCTTAAGAATTGGAAGTAGACAGCCATACAAAGAGCATAGTCACTAAATCATGTTCAACTCATAGCAACTCCATGGTAGCTAAGCCCGCCAGGCTCCTCTGTTACTGGGATTTCACAGACAAGAATACTGGAGTAGGTTGCCGTTTTCTTTTCCAGGGAATCTTCCCAACCCAGGGATCAAACCCACTTCTCCTGCATCGGCAGGCAGATTCTTTACCACTAATCCAACAGGGAAGTCCAAACAAAGAGATGGTGCATGAGAAAAACAAATGTTGGAAAATAAAAATGTGTACGCACCAGTTGCCAACCCATGTGATTTCTCTCTAGCGATGCTTAACAGCCCAGATATAGGATACAGAAGACATCTTTTGAATTGTCACAGAATTGGGAATTGCCAGTGAGTGTCATAAAAGGTCTAAAGGGTGACAGAAACGGAGGAGAAATATGCAAATCTTAACATTCTGTAAGCAATCAGACAGATTCAATATTTACCTATGCAGAATCTTTTCTAATGCTTCTGTGCCATCCTTCTCAGAGATCTGAATGTTTCTGATTCATCATAGAGACACGGAGGCACTCAGAACTGTCGAGCAGATTTCACTAAAACCTGGAGGCGTCTGGAATAAAAGTGAAAGTTCATGTCGTCAAGTTTATATCATTTCTTAGAAGACAGCCATCTTCTATATATCAACAAACGGAGCCTAAGGCAGCACTTTCTTCACGCCTTTTCTGTGATTCTGTCCCCTGACTAAAGGAATATTGCAAAGTCTGTGATAACTTGGCATGCCTCGCATATGATCCACCATTAACATAAATCAAGGTTTCGTGTTTGTAATTTATGTTTCAGCACTTAGAGAATACCTTGCTAGTTATTTTAAATAGATAAATCAAATCAAAATTTTGTTAATAAAATATTAGAAATGTCATAAGACCTCTGATTTATTTAAAGATGTCTAACATTTCTTGATCTCCATTTATTTCAAGTTTTAGGAAGAAAAATGGTTAGCTGGATCATCCTGCTCTTATTTTTATTCCTTCATTTAGGAGATTACATCTCAGCTCCAAAACCATTTTTAATAATAAAATATGCAATTTTTAACTGTTGATATTTTTTAAAGAATAAACACGATTAAGATTAATTCATGCTGTCTCAGATATACTCAAATAATGGATTAGTCTGTATAGCATATTTGATTCATGTCTGATAGTTAAGATTCTTTTCATTTTAGCTTCATCCATATATACAGACATTTACTCCTTAATTTGCTTAAAAGTCAGACCTACTTATGCAATAGAAGGAAATGAATGTAGACCAATCATTGCTAGGTAACACATTCAGGGAATGCCTAGGATATGGCAAATTAACACTATAAAACAGAAAGCAAATGGTGTCCATGGATTGCAGAAAGATCCTTTTCAAATGTAGAGTGTCAGGAGATAAGAATTAAATATATCTTTAAAAAAAATAAAGTAAAGAGAGCAGCAGAAAATTTTTGGAGGTGATGGTAGGTTTAAGGCACAAATCATAGTGATGGTTTCACAGGTATATACTCATTTCCACACTCATCAAGTTATATACGTTAAATGTGTGTAGCTTCTTGTATGTCAATACCTCAATAGTGGTTTGAAAAACAAAATAATTACATAAATGGAAGGCATTTAAAGGAAAAGACAAAATTCAGATAACTGCAAAGAGGAGAAATGGAAGGAATACTTTCCTTTTCTAGCAAAGAATTAAATTCACACCAGGTCTCAAGTCAGAAACTGATTCTCCATTTTAGGCACAGCCTTATTTATATTTTCTCTCTGGTAGCTTCAAGGGTGAAAGATTGGTCATTGACTTTGGAAATGATTAACAACATTCTTAATTTGCTACTTGACTCATTTTTGTCCTCCCGACATTGGTGAACATATATATTTTAGATGCTATGAACACTCAAGGAAAACAGCATGATGGAGTTAGTCACTGGTTTTACAGTTTTAGAGTGGTCACAAAAGGATTTGTAGTTGGCATCGTACTGGAAGAACTTAACAGTGATTTGTCTAGTATTTCCCAAAGAATAATAAGTTACAATGTTGAACATCAAAGTAACATTTAGTGTAAAAATTAGAAATAATTCATAATAGAAAGGCTTAAAAATGCAAAAGAAAGGTAATAGTTCTTAAGGTCATTCCTACTCCAGCGTCGACTAAACAAAGCATCGTGATTGCGGGAAAAACTTAACTAGGTTCACAACTAAGTAGCCGGTGATCTAAGGAAAACTCAAGAGCTTCAGTTACAAGGGAAGAGAATGAAACAGTAGGATTTCTTAGGTTCTCCTTTAGCTATAAAGTTCTAAGGTTGATCCTTAGCCATGATACTGTTGCCTTCCACTGAGTACAGAATCGCATACATTAGTTCTTGACTTATGAGTATGCTTAACTAATTACCGGCTGCTGTTTTTCAATCGCTCAGTCATGTCCGACTCTTTGTGACCACATGGACTGCAGCACACTAGGCTCCTCTGTCCATTCGATTATCCAGGTAAGAATACTGGAGTAGGTTGCATTCCCTTCTCCAGAGGATCTTCCTGATCCAGGGATCAAACCTGGGTCTTCCACATTGCAGGTAGATTTGTTATGGCTGAGCTACCAGGGAAGCCCAATTACTGGCTAGCCTTGTAAAATACACCTACTCGTTTAGGTCTTGCTACTCTTAGAAATACTAGGTCACAATATTGAAAGAATCCTTTTTAAAGATTTTTTTAATGTGGACCACTTTTAAAGTCTTTATTGAATTTGTTACAGTATGTTTCTGTTTTATGTTTCGGTTTTTTGGCCATGAGGCATGTGGGATCTTAGCTCTCCTGCACTGGAAGGTGAAGTCTTAACCACTGGACCTCCAGGGAAGTCCCCAAAAGAGATCTTTTAAATTAGTTATTTGTATAAATGACAGCCTGAAACAACATCCTCTTCTCAATTACATTTCTATTCTTTACATGACTTATTCAAAACCAAAAGAAGTCAGACACTGATCTTTCATCTCATTTATAGGAGTTCAATATTCAATTGCATACACATTACTCATATTCACACAATGTCCTGCACATATATTACCTATATACTTGCTGCACACACACTATAGGGTTATCAAAAGAGTAATAAGAGTCATATGATCAAAGAACAAATGAGACAAATAGTTCAGTTTGCCCCAGTGGCAATTTCAGTTCAGTTCAGTTCAGTCACTCAGTCGTGTCTGACTCTTTGCTACCCCATGAATCACAGCACGCCAGGCCTCCCTGTCCATCACCAACTCCCGGAGTTCACTCAGATTCACGTCCATGGAGTCAGTGATGCCATCCAGCCATCTCATCCTCTGTCGTCCCCTTCTCCTCCTGCCCCCAACCCCTCCCAGCATCAGAGTCTTTTCCAATGAGTCAACTCTTCACATGAGGTAGCCAAAGTATTGGAGTTTCAGCTTTAGCATCATTCCTTCCAAAGAAATCCCAGGGCTGACCTCCTTCAGAATGGACTGGTTAGATCTCCTTGCAGTCCAAGGGACTCTCAAGAGTCTTCTCCAACACCACAGTTCAAAAGCATCAATTCTTCAGCGCTCAGCCTTCTTCACAGTCCAACTCTCACATCCATACAAAACCCTCTAAATATCAGAAGGTTTAAATAAGATAAAGAAAAAACTGCTTACTGTGGCCAAAGATGCATCAGTTCAGTTCAGTTGCTCAGTCGTGTCCGACTGTTTGCGACCCCATGAATTGCAGCACACCAGGCCTCCTTGTCCATCACCAACTCCCGGACACTCAAATTCACGTCCATCGGGTCTGTGATACCATCCAGCCATCTCATCCTCTGTCGTCCCCTCCTCCTTCCCCCAGTCCCTCCCAGCATCAAAGTCTTTTCCAATGAGTCAACTCTTTGCATGAAGTGGCCAAAGTACTGGACTTTCAGCTTTAGCATTATTCCTTCCAAAGAAATCCCAGGGCTGACCTCCTTTAGAATGGACTGTTTGGATCTTCTTGCAGTCCAAGGGACTCCCAAGAGTCTTCTCCAACACCACAGTTCAAAAGCATCAATTCTTTGGCACTCAGCTTTCTTCACAGTCCAACTCTCACATCCATACATGACCACAGGAAAAACCATAGCCTTGACTAGACGGACGCATACCTGGGGACAATTATGAAAAAAAAAAAAGAAGAAGAAGAAGAAGAGTAACGAGGATTCTCAGTAATACGTAATACACACCAAAACAATTTCTTAAGATATATAAAAAGGAAAAATGTTTAACACTTTAAGTTTAAACTGGGAAAAGACCAAGCTGCTGAATATAATTTTAAACAGAGATATATAGGATGAGACAATCTAATGTTGAGTCTTTTTATTTTTTTCCATTTTCAGAGTTGCAATATCTGACTCCTTCCGGTGAGGTTGCCAATACCACCCAACGATAATAAAGAAAACAAATGAGCACCTAGAAGCTGAAAGAATGAGGAAAGTTATAGTTCAAAGTTAAAATACAAAGTCACCATTCCGTAACCTGTCCTATAACATTTAAAAATTCAGATACTTGAATTTAGTCCCCAAAGAAAAGTCACCCTGTTAAAGAAAATGCTTCACAGTCCTCCTCTCTCTGAAGCTATTGTCATGAGCTTTTCCATCCCTGTTGCCATTAACACAAGAGCATAACTGCCTCCGGCACATGTGTGAGAAATGTGATAGCACCTGGACCTCGCCTTTTCAGTTGTGGGTAATCCAGCAGAGAAGGCTGCAGTGGGAACGCGTGTCTTCTTGCCCAGGAACGCTGGGTTTCACCTCTGGAGTATGAGTGTGTAGAGTGTGACGATGAAGTGGGTTGGAACAGTCAGGCAAACTGGGATGTGGAAGATCTGGCTTTGCCTCGTGACCTGAAGGGAAAGCCGCATACATGCTGTGGGTTGCTGGACCAGAGAGGAAGGAGAATTGCTTTTCTTCTCCCAATTCCTGGACATCCCTTTGCTCTGTTTGGTGGGACAGTAGGTATCACGTGGCCCTGAAGAGCTGCCTCAAAGCCCACATCTAAACTACTATTGCGAGACAGGGACGTGCCGCACTCCCCTGCTCTAGCCATGGCTTCCTCCTTGCACCCAGGCATTCAGGATACGGGAACTAGACTCATAAGAACTTACTACTTTATGATGACATTCAACAGTCACACTCTAAAGAAAAGAAAATTTGTTTAAACCACCTAAGCTTAGAGTATAGAGGCAGAAAAACAGGTGTGTGTCTCCGGCCTTGTCTAACCTGCAAAGGCATCATTACAATGGCCTTGCCCAATCTCCTTGAACTTAACCTGTGAATGGAACACTCATTGTCAGACACTGAACCATCCTTCGTCATTTCTTAATTGGATAGGCACGTGCTCAGTCATGTCTGACTCTTTGTGACCCCATGGACTGTAGCCCACCAGGCTCGTCTGTCCATGGGATTTCCCAGGCCAGAAGACTAGAACAGGTGGCCACTGCCTTCTCCAGGGGATCTTCCCAACCCAGGGGTCAAACTTGTGTCTCTTGCACTGCAGGCAGATTCTTCACCACTGAGCCATCTCTCAATTATTCCTCTTTCAAATCCAGCTTTTTCTTCGGCTTCTAACAACTTTCAAAACTATTTCAGGTAACTCCTTGTTTCCTACCAAGGTTGAAGGAGCTAAAATGAAATTGGTTAATGTTAACACTGGATCCAACACCCAGGGCAGAATAAGCTAAGATTAGCAGGGCTCTAGTTCCCTGCAGGTGACATAAAAGGTGCATTTCACTTCAACAAAGTGCCTGTACAAGAGGCTTTCTAACAGAACAAGACAGAAAAGAAGCTTATGATCCAACAAAATGTTCTGAGAAGTATGCTAAGTTTGACCTCAAATTGAAAAGGACCTTATTTGCAAAGTAGTCTTTCTTAAAGATTGAGTCAGTCTTATTAGGCTCTCAACATTTAAATACCAGTTCAAAACAGTATACTGTCAGCCCTCCAAATCTGCAGGCTCCCCATCTGTGGATTTTAGCAATTGCTGATGGAAAAACATTTTTTCCAGGTAATTCCAAGAAATAAAACTTAAATTTTCCATGGCTGGAAACTATTTATATAGCATTGACATTGCATTAGGTATGACAAGTAATCTAGAGAAAACTTAAAGTGTATGAGAGGGTATGCATAGGTTATATGCAAATACTATGCCTTTTATATAAGGAACTAGAACATTCATGGATGCTGATATCTGTGGGGAGGGCTGGAATCAATAACTTTTGGATACCAAGAGACTTCAGTATTAGAGAAACAAATTAAACAAACCATAAGAACATCTCAACCTCAGAATGTGGGACACTCTATAGGACTCCTCACATGGTTTCTCCAATAAATTGATACCATTTAAAAATGTGTATACTATTTAGAATGAATAAAAACTTTAAAGATGCAATAACCAGTTGTAGCTTGTAGACCATATTTGGCTCCTAATTTACACAAACCAAATATTAAAAGTCACTTGTGATAACCAGGGAAGTTTAAACTAGACTGAGTATTAGATGATATTAGGGGAAAAGTCTTTATCAGTTATAAATCTATCCTGAAGTATTTACAAGTGAAATGATAAGCTTAAAAATGAAATTTTCTTAAATGTTCTCAAGAAAAAGTGGGGGAGTAGATTAAACAAGATAGGCAAAATGTTAATTACTGTTGAAGCTAGTGGTTGGTAGATGTAGGTCCTTTCTGGTCTGTTATGAATATTTCACAGTTTTCATGACAAAAAAAGCTTTTAAAAGCAAATGAATTATCACTGATCAGAAAAGTACTTAAGTATTATTACAACCTAATTTAGTGCAGTACAAAATGGAAATAATCTAAATGTTCTATAGGAGAAAAAAAAGTTTAATCTATGATAAACCAATCTGATGAAAATTAGGCAGCCTTTAAGATGACAATACAGAAGCGAGCAACAAAGAGAATGGTTATGAAATTATTATTTTTAGAATAGGGACTACATCCACCTTACAATCACAACTCTTTCAAATATGTGTGAATATAAACAAAGAATAGACAAGTGTAAAAGAAAAACAAAATATCGAGTTGATATGTCATGAAGTGATGAAATGTTTTTCTTCTTGGTGATATAATATTGTTTCTGAAACAAAAAATTGACATGAACAAAAGAACAAAAAACTGACATGGAGCTGCATCTGCGGAAATGTAGCCTGCTGCAGTGGAGAGAGCACTGGCTTTGGAGTTAGACAATATGGACAGTTCAAATTATCTGAGAAGCAGTTTCTCATCTCTAAAATTGATATAAAATAACTGCCCTTTACTAAATCCCAGGTGGCGCCAGTGATAATGAATCCACCTGCCAACACAGGAGGAACAGATGTGGGTTCAATCCCTGGGTCAGGAAGATCCCCTGGAGAAGGGCGTCGCAACCCACTCCAATATTCTTGCCTGGAGAATCCCCTGGACAGAGGAGCCTGGCAGGGGTTATAGCCCAGGAGGCTACAAAGAGGTGGACATGACTGAGCGCGCATGCACACGCACACACACACGCACACAATCACACACACCTTTCCTTTAGGGATGCTACAAGGATTAGAGATGTAAGCAAGTATCTACCATAACACCTGGTATATAGTAAACACGCTATAAACAGTATTTACTACTATTGTTTAGTAAACATTCTGTAAAGAATGCTTACTACTATTGTCATAATAAAAATATGCCAGAGCTTTTGATATTTGGCGGAGAGATCTGTAAACAAACAGGAGAAAGGGAGGGGGCTGAGGATGCATGGCCACAGATTTTCATGGTGGCGTGGCTTTTACACAAAAAATGAAGACAGGGACTTGCCTGGCAGTACAGTGATTAACACTCTGTACTTCCACTGCCAGAGGTGTGGCTTTAATCCCTGGTTGGAGAACCAAGATCTTGCATGCCAAGAGGTATGACTAAAAAAATCATTAAAAAATTTTTTTAATGAAGGTAGGGCAAAATTCAAGGAGGTTTTAAAATTTTATCTGGACCAATTGGAGGTAAGGGTGAGCTGGAGAGGGACCAAAGTTTGTCCGAGGGGCTAGTATAATGAGGCAAAGGAGGCCATGAGAGGTAAAAAGTCTACCTACAGGAACAACAGGAGAACCATGTAACAGCACATTCCAACTGCCCTGCAGCTTCCAGGCAGCACTGCAGTTCTAGAGGAAGGAAAAGGAAAGGAGGGAATAAAGGACAGGCACCTAGAGGACCCCACGCCTGAGTAAGGTGCGAGAAAAGTTTAGCTGCCTCTGTATGGGGCTAGTATACGGTCACCCTGCTTACTTAACTTCTATGCAGAGTACATCATGAGAAACGCCGGGCTGGAAGAAACACAAGCTGGAATCAAGATTGCCGGGAGAAATAGCAATCACCTCAGATATGCAGATGACACCACCCTTATGGCAGAAAGTGAAGAGGAGCTAAAGGGCCTCTTGATGAAAGTGAAGGAGGAGAGTAAAAAGTTGGCTTAAAGCTCAACATTCAGAAAACGAAGATCATGGCATCCGGTCCCATCACTTCATGGGAAATAGATGGGGAAACAGTGGAAACAGTGTCAGACTTTATTTTGGGAGGCTCCAAAATCACTGCAGATGGTGACTGCAGCCATGAAATTAAAAGGCGCTTACTCCTTGGAAGAAAAGTTATGACCAACCTAGATAGTAAATTCAAAAGCAGAGACGTTACTTTGCTGACTAAGGTCCATCTAGTCAAGGCTATGCTTTCTCCTGTGGTCATGTATGGATGTGAGAGTTGGACTATGAAGAAGGCTGAGCACTGAAGAATTGACACTTTTGAACTGTGGTGTCGGAGAAGACTCTTGAGAATCCCTTGGACTGCAAGGAGATCCAACCAGTCCATTCTGAAGGAGACCAGCCCTGGGATTTCTTTGGAAAGAATGATGCTAAAGCTGAAACTCTGAAACTCCAGTACTTTGGCCACCTCATGCGAAGAGCTGACTCATTGGAAAAGACTCTGGTGCTGGGAGGGATTGGGGGCAGGAGGAGAAGGGGAAGACAGAGGATGAGATGGCTGGATGGCATCACGGACTCGATGGACGTGAGTCTGAGTGAACTCCGAGAGATGGTGATGGAAAGGGAGGCCCGGCATGCTGTGATTCATGGGGTCACAAAGAGTCGGACACGACTGAGCAACTGAACTGAACTGATATGGGGCTAGAGAGATGGGACTTCTTGGCACTAACAAGCAACCCCTAACTGTGATTATGATGATAGATTACAGAGTTTCAGAGCTTAAATGACCTGGAATTCTTAGAAAATTGCCTCATCCTATCTCTCCACTCTACAAGATGAGAAAATTACGTCCAGGGAAGGGAAGCCTCAGGAGACAATGGCAAGATTCTCCGGCAACGCTATGGCTAGGATGCTGGCTTATGAACCTGAGACCAGTGTACTCGTTGTACCTCATCATGCCAGTCTCCAGGATGGTGTGTACCATAACCTCACCAAATCAATCTTTTTCCCATATTTTTAAACATACATAGCTTTCCATGTCTTCAACAAACAATAAAATACAAGCACTTATTCTCTTCATTAATATCCTACATGTCAAAAGCTTCCTACTAACTTCAGATTATTTTGTTGCATGAAACCAAAGAGACTGTATTGAATGTTCAGCAAAATTTCCATCAGCACCTACTACGTAGCAGGCATATAAGAATGAATGGCACAGACCTTGTCGCCAGGGAGCTGACAATCCAGTAAAGAAGGCAAGCATGCATGCAACGGAGCATAATCCTGCAGGGACAGGTTGCAATGCTCAATGTGCTGTGGAAACAAGGAAAGCAGAGGTCATTAGACCTGAGAAGGGAGAGAAGACTTCATTGCAGGTGCTGCTGGAGGAGGCCCTGAGCATAAATAAATGAAGCCAAAAGGCAGGGACAAGGGACTTCCCTGGTGGCCCAGTAGCTAAGACTCTGAATTCCAAGTGCAGGGGGCTTGGGTTCGATCCCTGGTCGGAGAACTAGATTCCACATGCCTCAACTAAAGATCATACATGCTACAGCTAAGACCCAGAGCTGCCAAATAAATATTTTTTTTTAAAAAGGCAAGGACAAAGAAAGTGGCCTGGCACAGTAGCTTAGTGAAAGGAGATAAGGACCGAAACTGTGAAGATGACAAGAAAATACAGTAAGCATATATAGGAGTCAGAGTTAGGTGGGACTTGTCATGAGAAAAATCAGTCAGGCAAATGGGCATCAAAGTTAGAACCAAAGTAAAAGCCAACCTCTTTTAAGTTGTAAGGAAATATAGAAGAAAGAGGGAGAGAGAAGAATACATTTCTTGTCTCTGAGCCCTAAGTATAATCAGGTGATTCAAAATGAGTCATGGCCAGCTGAAGTATAAGAAGACTCCAAGAACAGATTTAATTCTGGTCTTTGACAGATTTCAGCAGCTGCCACCAAACCTATATCTCGGAGTGTGAGTCCTTGGGTGTGCAGACAGATTTTGGCTTCCTGGCAAAACTTCTTTATTCTCTTTTTTCTGGAATCTGGCCCTTTTCTTCTGGCTTCCCACCACCCTCACCTTTACCCCTGGAGATCCATTGTGGTATTTAGAATAGAAATTCCAGCTAAGAAATATTTGGTCTCTCCTCTGTGGACCTGTATGGCTTTCAACGAATGATGCTTCAAGCCATCCAGTGTTGACAACCCTCAATAGGCAGACCTTCCTTCTCTAAAGAACAGCATCAATGGGCATCAAATTATAGAGACAGATGATTACAAGGAGAACTTACAATATAGCCTATAATCCAAAGTCTACTCCAAGGAAAATTTTATGAGAGTTACAAAATACAATGTAGGCCACAGAGGAAGGTGAAGCAAAAGTTCCTGGGGAAATGGACCACTTAGAAGCAAAAAGAGCAGAAAACCAACACTGCTAAATGTGTACTTCCTTTGAGCTGGGCACCACCATGGGTACTTTACACTTATTATTTAATAATTTATTTTAAAATACACTTATTATCGGAGGAAGGAAAGAAAAGACACTTCTCGTTTCTTTCAATTTTATTCTTTCAAGTATCTCTCAATAGTTTATCACATTTTATCATTTCTACTAAAGATGAATTTGGAGATGATGAGAACAAGGAGATTTTTAGTGCTAGAATCAGAGAAAACCTACTTCTTCAAACCTATGTATGTATATTCTTTGTAAGAGTTCCCCCAGTTTTCAGATGACAGAGCATTTAAGGATACATACTGACATGAACATCAGTATTTCTTAAAATACATTGTGGGCAAAGGGATTGCTAAATATTCTGCGGGTTTTGCCTTGTACTAACATATCCTTCTGTTCAAAATGAGTACATTTTCTGAAACCAGGTCCCGAGATGAGAATGAACTTAGAGAGAAATCAAGAAAGCTTTACGAGGAGTTAGCTCTCCTACCTGGCCAACTCTCGAGATTGCCCGGCAACCCTGACCACAGATTTGCATTCTTCTCTGCTGCATGCTTGTCTGGACCTATTAGACTATTAAAATATTAATAGGGTCTTGGTATCTGTCATTATTAATTTTAGAGAGTAACAAGAACATGCTGAGCCATAGTACTGATAGATTTGTAGAATATGTTAATCAGAACACTCATTACTCAGCTGTTACCATTTTTTTCAGATGGTTTTTCTCCACTAGTCATTTTTGATATTGAACAATTTGTCATATCCAACTATCCACACTTGTTCCTTAGAAATCTATTTATATGTGTGTTTTGTAATGTCTTGATAGCAACAATTTATTAAACAATCGTTGTGCCCCCATCATAGAAGGAAAGAAAGTCTTCTGAAAAATACCTGGAGAATTTAGCTAAGAAATGAGTTGATTATGAAATGTGGCATAAAAATAATATGTTTCTGCTCTTGAAATGAGAAAGCTGAAGCATAAAGCTAAATGAGTTCCTAAGAATTAACAAGCATGAAGATCTAATCTTTTCTATTCAATAACTGTTGAAATGTACCAAGCTTAGATTTGGGATGTGCACTTAACAAAGAGAAACTCAGTGTCTCTCCTGGTCAGAGTAGACAACTCAAATATAATTGAAAAACTAAATAAGAAGTCATTTTTTGTTACATACAGTACAAATTATCTCTGCAAGTAATTATTCTTCTCCTTTTTTGTGGGTGAATGCCACCATAACCATATGTCTCTTCAGTCTTTTTATTCTCCTCAACCTATTTCCACCATCATTTCTAAAAGATTAGTACTTTATCTGCCTCCAAAAGGGGTGATGGTAGCAAAACGCATAAGCCACAGTCTTAGTCAGAAAGACTCATGGTTTATTCTCAATTACATATAGCACAACAGCAAAATGCCCCTGATGGATCCAAGCTCATACTACACTTCAGACAACTATGTTACTTATTGCAGTAACCTGGCTCTCCAGGACCATGGCTCTGACGAAAGGGTGAGGAACACAGGTGGAACCAGAGAAGAATCTGCCTGGTTGCAATATCTCCATCTCTATTTACAAAATACCCCTTAATGTGGCTTCAAGCAGAAACAGAAAGGTTTTCGATTCAGAGGATGAAATAGCCTCAGTCGGGCTTTGTCTAAGGTTGTCTCTATCACAAATCAGGTAGTGATATGTCTCTTTTTGACATGGCCGCGGCTTTTCATGGTCCAGACTCATTAAATGACAAGTTAAAAGAACAACAGAATGCTTTGCTTGTCCGCTCAAGCCACAACTAAAATGCAAAACAACCAACCAACTGTTGAGGGAGGTGCTTTCCATCTTCAATACTGTACAGTTCATGTTTAAATTGACAACCCTGGCCTCTTCTCATCATCCTGAAGAAGCTCACAGTGTTTTAATTGTAAAATGTAAATCTCATCCCACCTCCCCAAAGCACTGAATAATGAATTATGAGAAAGAAAACATTATATAGACTGGGATGTTCTGAAAATAGGGTGTTAAAATCAACCCATGATTCTCCACAAACTCCTATTTTACTTTCTATTCCTGCCATTAGACATCTGAAAAATCAGTTCTTGCCCCATCCTCTACATGCAGAATATAACTGAAAATTCTTGGGTGAGTGAGGCTCCTGAATGGGATCATTTATCATTCTGAAATCAGTAATCAGTCCATATTACTGCAAGGGTGAAAAGTGATGGACAAGGCAAGAGAATATTGGCACCATAAATATCCTGAAGCTGTGGCCTTCCCATTTCATTCCTGACACGTGCACTTTCTCTTTCACCAGAGTCAAAAGTGGGTGTGGCAGGAATGAGTGAGTGTGGGCATGGGTGTATGTGAAAGAAAGGATAAAGAACACTGTCATCAAAGGCCCCACTTCATTGACATCTGCTCCATCAAGGACTGAACTGCTCACACCCTTCATGCCAGGCTTGTTGGCCACACAATGGCTCTCTTTGTCTCAGCCTTAGTGACTTTGCCGCAGCAATATAATTGGATGATGCTACGATCTGGGGTACACCAGGTTCATGTGCAGATGCCCTAACCCCTAAAGCTGGGGCCTTTGAGAAGGGAACAGGCTTAGACAAAGTCATGAGGGTAGGGCCCTCATGACACTGGAGAGCCCAGGCTTTCTCTCCCTGTGAGTGTTTAGAGAAGAGGTCAGGTGAGCACTCGTGAAGATGGCCACAGTCTGCAAGCCAAGAAAGGACACCTCACCAGAAGCCAACCATGCCAACAGCCTTATCAGACTCACAGCCTCTGGAGTTGTACAAGAATTCATTTCTGTGCCCATGTTACCACAGCCCAAGCTGACTAAACCAGGTAAAGAGACAGAGACATTTTGGAAAGAGTGATTTCCATTAAAAAAAAAAAATGGTTGTTCTAAATGCAGCAATGATTTCATCTCCTTTGTACTCATATTTTATGAAATTTCATTGAAATAGACATCTCTTGGCCAGTGCCCAGGGCTCTCACCCTGAGAACAACAATCAAAAGTATAAGAACTGAGGAACAAGAGGCTGAATTCAGTCCTCCTCAAATGATGGGGCAGCTGATGCCATTTCCTACGTTCAACGTCTAGTCAAATTGCAGCAAGTGTGACCAAACACAGGCTCCCCAGGTGGCACTAGTGGTAAAGAACCCACCTCTCCGTGCAGGAGACCTAAGAGATTCAGGTTCAATTCTTGGGGAAGATTCCCTGGAGGAAAGCATGTCAACCCACTTCAGTATATTTGCCTGGAGAATCCCATGGACAGAGGAGCCTGGCAGTCTACAGTCCACGGGGTTGCAAACAGGGGGTTGCAAACAGTCAGACACAACTGAAGCGACTTAGCAAGCATGCACACATGAACAAAGGCGCTTCCTGATCCTCCCACTAGAGAGCCACCCCTCAGGCTACCTGTAGGCTAAAGAGCCCTCTCTTTACA
This sequence comes from Nanger dama, assembly GCA_917880005.1. Lineage (NCBI taxonomy): Eukaryota > Metazoa > Chordata > Mammalia > Artiodactyla > Bovidae > Nanger > Nanger dama. The sequence goes on along the minus strand of CAKJTW010000094.1, from coordinate 1,633,651 downwards.
GCAGTAAACTAACACACACTGCAAGTCAGCTAAGCTATGTCTGACTCTTTGCAACCCTATGAACTGTAGCATTCCAGGCTCCCCTGCCCTTCACTATCTCCCTATACTTCATTTTAAAAAAGAATTTTTTAAGGAGAAGAAAACTGCTAAATTGTCCTATACCAACCAGGTTTGTTCAGTTTTCTGACTTCTACAAATCTAAAGCTTTCTATTTGACTCCTTATGGTTCTGTTACGTTAAGACTCCTGCAAGGTCAAAAGAGACCTTGGTTTACTAGGTCTAGAGCTAGGTTTACTAGCTGCCAAGGATCAAAACTGCAGAAGTTCTCAGAGACAAGTAAGTTTCTAATAAACTAAGTTTTCACTTGCTTAAAAAAATAAAATAAAATGTCAACCCGTGCAGGCAAGTACAGAGATGGAAATGAAAGCTTTGCCTATCACCGCAAGCTTTATTATTTTTTTTTAATAAAACCGATTTGGATCAATTTGAGATAACTGCTGGGAGATGCCAGGTTTTATTTTAGCTACATCATTTGTTTTTGTTTCTGATCTGGGTTCTGAAAGGAATGCTGCCAGTGTTTTTCCAGTAGCACAATACAGTTTTAGAAGAGTTAAAATAAGAAACCCTACCTGCTTAATCTGCCAGAAAACACAGGAGAGGAGCAATCAGCCCTGGGAAGAGGTGCTCTGAATGAGGTATGCCTGGCTGCTTTAGGCCATGCTGTCTGTCAGTCTTTCAAAATTCAAGTCATTACCAGATGCTGATCTACTATAATATTGTGATATTTTATCTGATTACACTTACCTGATTGTGCCTTATCTGCTATTTGCCTTCCCATTCTTCCATGTATATTAAATGCAGGTGCTTTTATTATTCTGAGAGCTAGAAAGTGTTGACTGCTCTGAATATAAATGGGGATATTATATCATTAACTTGCTCCAAAAGCAGGGCCATTCACTGTGTAAATCACATGCAAGGCACCTAGTGGAGACACAATAAACCATAATGTCTTGAGAAAGAAAGCAATGGAATGGATAAGGAGATAAAAATTTAAGGCATTGTTAAAGAAGGGTAATCTTCGAAATCCTATTTGATTCTTTCAAACTAGCATTTGTTGATAATACAACCTTTACATTAGAAACTTTTTAACTTTTTTAACTTCCATAAAAAAGCTTTGGGTGGAGGCAGCATCATATGGAGTGCGATCACTAATAGGATTGCATAGAAACACAATCACTAACCTTCCATGGCTTGTCTAGGTTAGAAGAGTGTTTCAGAAGGGCTAATCTTTCAGCAATGTCTATTCTGCTTTGGCAAATACAGTCTTACCCAACCCGGGTGTACAGCTTAAACAAGATGAACAAATGACCAAATGCACTCAGCATTTCCAGATGTTGAAAGGTGAATAGTTTAGAATCTGGTTGCACATTTCAAAGGAAGTAATCAGCAGCGAATTAAGGCAGAACTGTGACCACATGTGGCTGCCCGACCATCTGGGGTTACATGCTCTGCTTAGTTCCCACTAGGTTGGCCTCACTGAAAGTTAATCCACAGCTATTTAAGAAAAATCTATTTTCAGAGCAAACATGTGAGAGTTTCAGTGAGCCACTGCCCCCTGTTGGATAGAATGAATATCCGATGGTTTGTTCATTTCTCAGAGTGTCAGATTCCTCCACCATGTAACAGCTGGGAGCCAGGCCTTGTAAAGGAACACGGGTGACACGCTGCCTGAAGCAGGATGGCCGGAGTCATCACCTGACTCTCAGGGCTGAAGGTGTGAGACAGAAAAGAGCCTGTCGTGAGGACAGCTGGGAACAGGGAGGAGTAAGCTCCTCTCGGCTGTGTCATCAAGGAGGAGGTACTTTCTGCTCCCACTTTCCTCCCAAATTCCATGTGAGCCAACAAAGCCTAGAGTGTGAGTGCTATTTCTGTCTCCCCCAACCCTCAACCTTCCCCCACACCTCCCCAGCTGTTACTTATAAACGCATGCCGGCATGCAGGCTAAGTCACTTGAGTCGTGTCCAGCTCTTTGCGACCCTATGGATTGTAACCCACCAAGTTCCTCTTTCCATGGGATTTTCCAGGCAAGAGTACTGGAATGGGTTGTCATGGCCTCCTCCAGGGAATCTTCTCCACCCATGGATCAAATCCTGGATCTGGAGAAAGTCGCTGAGTCTCTTGCAGCTCCTGTATTGTGGGCAAATTACTGCTGAGCCACTGGGAAAGCCCTTATAAATGCATAGAACAGTCTGTTTTCTCCTAACTGAACAATCATATGTTTGCTGCTGCTGCTGCTAAGTCGCTTCAGTCGTGTCCGACTCTGTGCAACCCCACGGACTGCAGACCACCAGGCTCCTCTGTAATCATATGTTTAAAACACCTCTATTATTTTTTACTTTCATACCTGATTTCATTATTTAAAAAATGAGACAATAACCAAATCATTAAAATAATCTTTATAAATAAACAAACTTTTTCAAGCCCCTCCCTAATGGACCACCTACCTCAGCCATCATTTTTTTATTATTATTTTTTATTGGAATTTAATTGCTTTAGAAACTAACATAACATTGTAAAATATCTCTTTAGGTCTAGGTTGCTCTTTACTTAGAGAATTCTCTATTCTTCTTAAATGATAATGCTTGAAAGCAAAGCACATATATGGAGGATAGTCTGATCTTTTCAATGATCCCATATTTATACGTTTTCTCTAGAAAAACATTGTAACAGGTTTCTTGGAACATGATGTTGGGGCTGAGGGTGGGCCACCCCAAAATATGCTATAACGTCATATTAATTATTTTGAATTGAAGCTGCTTGAGAAGCAGTGAACCCAAGAAGAAAATTCTGACCCTCTTCTGTCTCCCTGAAAAGCAGAAAATAAATCTCTCATGTGAAAAGTGCACTCCCAGGGACCTCCCTGGTGGCCTGGTGGTTAAGAATCCACCTTCTGATGCAGGGCACATGGGTTCAATCCCTGCTCGGGAACTAAGATCCCATGTGCCACATGGCAACTAAGCCTACGTGCTACAACTAGAGAGCTTGCATGCCACAATGAAAATCCAGCACAGCCCAAAAAGTGCATTTCCTGCACCCAAAAGTAAGACGGCCTTACAGTGGAGACAGGGAATTACAGCCGGGAAGCCTCCTGTTACGTTTTTTTGTTTACTACCCCAAACCCAAACTCTGTTTAGATTCTTTACAAATTACACATGCCAAATCTAAGTTTCTTTATCCTGTCAATTCCTCATTAATTGTTTCTTTGACAGCTCATACAACTCAATATCAAAAAAAAAAAAATCAAAAATGGGCAGAAGAACTAAATAGACATTTCTACAAAGAAGACATACAGATGGCCAGCAGGCACCTGCAAGGTGCTCAACCTCAGGAATTATTAGAGAAATGCAAATCAAAACAGTAATGAAACATCACCTCACACAGGTCAGAATGGCCATCATCAAAAATCTACAAGTAATAAATGCTAGAGAGGGTGTGAAGAAAAGGGAACCCTCCTGTTCTGATGAAGGGAATGTAAATTGGAGCTGCTACTATGGAAAACAGTACAGAGGTTCCTTAAAAATTGAAAATAGACTTGTCATATGATCCAGTGATCCCACTCCTGGGCACTAATTCAAAAAGATACATGCACCTCAAGGCTCACAGCAGCACTACATACAATAACCAAGACATGGAAGCAACCTAAGTGTCCATCAATCAATGAATGGATAAAGAAGATGAAGTATATTTATAAAATGCAATATTACTCAGCCATACAAAAGAATGAAATATTGTCACTGGCAATAACATGGATGGACCTGGAGAATATCATACCAAGTGAAGTAAATCAAACAGAAAAAGACAGCTATTATACAGTATCACTTATATATGGAATATAAAAGATAATATAAATGAAATTATTTATAAAACAGAATAGACTCACAGACATGGAAAACAAACTTAAAGTTACCAAAAGGGAAAGGGAGTGGGGAAGGATAAATGAGAAGTGTGGATTAAAAGATACACACTATTATACATAAAATAGATAAGCAACAAAGATTTACCATGTAGCACAGGGAAGTGCATGCAATATCTTGTAATAACCTAGACAGAAACTAATCTGACAAAATATATGTAACTAAATCACTTTGCTGTGTGCCTGAAACTAACACAACATTATAAATCAACTATATGTCAATTAAAAATATATATATATATTTTTTCTTTGTTGTCACTTCTTAGGTCCATTTCTATAAGATCTCTATGGGCTTGAGTTAAAATTTATCCCTCCTATGAATCTGTCTTGTGTCAATTTTATTATTAGTCCAGCCAGAAGAACTCAAGGGGCAGAAGAGCAAATTTCCTTTCCTTGACATTGAATAAATTTCATTTATTTGTTTATATATAAAAGAAAGTTTAACTGGATATTATTTTAGACAGTTTAGGAGGTCCATTCTTAAAAACTGTGAAAATTAGTGAAAAGGTGAAATAAATACCCTAAAACATAAGAGCTAAAATTATAAACCTTTTATAAGAGAGTATTAGAGAATATGTTCATGACTCATGAGTCAAGATTTCTTAGTTCATACAAAGCAATAACTGCAAAAGAAGACAAAAACAGACTTCATCAAAATTAAAAACTTTGCTCATCAAAATACACCATTAAGAAAATGAACAGACAATCCATAGACTTGGAGGAAACACTGGCAAAACGTATATCTGACAAAGGATTATTATCCAGGGTATGCAAAGAACTATGGCACTTCAACAGTAGAAGAAGACAACCAATTAAAAATGGGCAAAAGATTTGAAGAATCAAAAGTACATATGCCTGAATGGCCAATAAGCACATGAAAGAAATGCTCAGCATCATTTGTTATCCAAAAATGCAAATTAAAACCATGAGGAGACAAGACTACACACCCACCGGAATGGCTATAGTCAAAGAAACTGACCTCAGCCATCAGTGGAAGCAGGGATGGGGCACCTGAAACAATGCTGCCATGGAAGGGTAGCTGACGCAACTGCGCTGGGAACCAGTCGGGCAGTTTCTTCTAAAACGAAGTATATGTGCACCCTATGACCAGCACTTCCACTGAGGGATTTATCCAATATAAATGAAAATATTGATACGTTCACAAAAAATACTTGTGAAGTTTACAGTGGCTTTACTCATATACCCAACAACTAGAAAGGTTCACAGTGCCCATCAACAGAAAAACGGATGCTTACATGGTGGTAAGCAATGAAATTAGCAACACAAAAGGACAAATGACTGATACATGAAAGAATATGGATAACTCTCACAAATATCATGCATAGTGAAAGAAGTCTTGTACACCAAAGAGTATACATCTCATTGACATGATGCCATAATACACAAAACTAATCTACAGTGGAAAAAATTCAGAACAGGGATTACCACTGGGCCTTGGAGGAGAGATTCACTAAGAATAGGAGTGAAAAAACTTTGTGTTCTATATCTTGATAGCTTATATGTATATATATGTTTGTTAAAATGCAATGAACATACTCTTAAGATGGTACATTTCCTTGTAGATTTTAAATGCTAATATTAATAATATGTCTCTAAAGTATTTAGCGGAGAAGGCATTGGCACCCCAGTTCAGTACTCTTGCCTGGAAAACCCCATGGACGGAGAAGCCTGGTGGGCTACAGTCCATGGGTTCGCTGAGTGTCGAACACGACTGAGTGACTTCACATTCACTTTTCACCTTCATGCATTGGAGAAGGAAATGGCAACCCACTCCAGTATTCTTGCCTGGAAAATCCCACAGATGGAAGAGCCTAGTGGGCTGTCATCTCTGGGGTCGCACAGAGTCGGACATGACTGAAGCGACTTAGCAGCAGCAGCAGCAAAGTATTTAGGGGAAGTATACTGATGTCTTTGATTTACTTTGAAGTAATCACAAATAATAAGATGGGTTAATGCCTTGATAACTATGTAATAAAACAAGTCTAGTAATGCTAATAGTAGAATCTAGGAGCTGGGTATGTGGGTGTCCCACAGCAAAATTCTTACAATGTTGCTACTTGCTTGAAAATTTTCACATCAAAATGCTAGAAAACATGAAAAAATAAATATGAACTACAATACACACAACAGTAACTTATTTGGTCATTTATTATGTTTCAAATTATAATTATAGAAAAAGGCTTATTTGTTCAGATCTTAAAGACACATGCTGGCAAAGTAATGCTCAAAATTCTACAAGTCAGGCTTCTACAGTATGTGAACCATGAACTTCCAGATGTTCAAGCTCAATTTAGAAAAGGTAGAGGAACCAAATTTCCAACATCTGTTGGATCATTGAAAAGGCAAGAAAGTTTCAGAAAAAACATCTACTTCTGCTTTACTGACTACACCAAAGTTTTTGACTGTATGATTCACAACAGACTATGAAAAATTCTTCAAGAGATGGGAATACCAGACCACCTGATCTGCCTCCTGAGAAATCTGTATTCAGATCAAGAAGCAACAGTTAGAACTGGACATGGAACAACAGACCGGTTCCAAATCAGGAAAGGAGTACATCAAAGCTGTATATTGTCACCCTGCTTATTTAACTTATACGTAGAGTACATCATGTGAAATGCCAGGCTGGATGAAACACAAGCTGAAATCAAGATTGCCAGGAGAAATATCAATAACTTCAGATAGGTAGATGACACCATCCTCATGGCAGAAAGTGAAGAGGAACTAAAGAGTCTCTTGATGAAAATGAAAGAGGAGAGTGAAAAAGTTGCTTAAAGCTCAACATTCAGAAAACTAGGATCATGGCATCTGGTTCCATCACTTTATGGCAAATTGATGGAGAACAATGGAAACTGTGAGAGATTTTATTTTCTTGGGCTCCAAAATCACTGCAGATGGTGACTGCAGCCATGAAATTAAAAGATGCTTGCTCCTTGGAAGAAAAGCTTGACCAACCTAGACAGCATATTAAAAAGCAGAGACATTATTTTGCCTACAAGTTTCATCTAGTCGAAGTTATGATTTTTCCAGTAGTCATACATGGATGTAAGAGTTGGACTATAAAGAAAGCTGAGCACCAAAGACTTGATGTCTTTGAACTGTGGTGTTGGAGAAGACTCTTGAGAGTCCCTTGAAGTGCATGGAGATCCAGTCTGTCAATCCTAAAATAAATCAGTCCTGAATATTCATTGGAAGGACTGATGCTGAAGCTGAAACTTCAATACTTTGGCCACCTGATTTGAAGAACTGACTCCTTGGAAAAGACCCTGACACTGGGAAAGATTGAAGGCAGGAGAAGAAGGGGAAGACAGAGGATGAGATGGTTGGATGGCATTACTGACTCAATGGACATGAGTCTGAGCAAACTCTGGGAGTTGGTGATGGACAGGGGAGGCCTGGCTTGCTACAGTCCATGGGTCACAAAGAGTCGGACACAACTGAGCAACTGAACTGAACTAAAGACACACACAGACAAGCTTAACTTTATTAAGCTCCACAAAGCAGGGCACTTTGCCTGTTTAACTGCTTAGAAGTGCCTAGTCTGGCTGGCATATGAAAGAAAAACAGTGTTAGTGGCTTAGTTGTGTCCAGCTCTTTGCAACTCCATGGACTGTAGCCCACCAGGCTCCTCTGTCTATCAGATTCTCCAGGAAAGAATACTGGAGTGGGGATCCATTTCCTGTCCAGGTGATCTTCCCTACCCAGAGATCAAACCCTGGTCTCCTATATTGCAGGCAGATTCTCTACTATCAGAGCCACCAGGGAAGTCCTCAGTCTAACATATAGCAGGTGCTAAATAAATATTTGTGGATGGACTTTTTCACATATAATTCTCTTTTTAAAAAAAAATTACTTATTTTTCTGAACTGGTTCTTAGTTATGGCATGTGATTCTTTGATCTTGGCTACAGCATGTGGGATCTAGCTCCCTGACTAGGGATCAAACCTGAGCCCCCATGCATTGGGAGCTACTGGACCACCAGGGAAGTCCCTCACATATAATTCTTACTCAGACTATTTCACTTTTAGAAAGTGAAATGTGATCAAAGCAATTCAAGTGTCTTCTAAAACCCAGCCCATGATCAGACGTATTCCTAAACTCAGTTTAGATGGTTCTAACACTGGTTAATATTAGTTGCCTATCTAAATTGATTTTTAAATGATGATGGGAGAGAATAAAATCCAAAGAATTTCAAGAGTTCACATATTTCATCGATCTAAAACTGAATTTTGCATCAGAATTATCTGAGAGTTTTATAAAAATTATAGTTTTCTAGGCTACAATTTGGAGATTCAGATTCAATAGTTAAGTAGTTTTTTTTAAGTCCTCATGTAATTTTAGAGCATATGTAGGCTTGCCAATCAATTATCTTGTTCACTTCAATTACTTCAAATATATCTTCCAAAATGATGGCAAGAGAAGTAACTTTTATTTGGCTGCTTCCACATCAGCTAGTAAAGAATCCGCTTGCAATGCAGGAGACCCTGGTTTGATTCCTGGGTTGGGAAGATCCCCTGGAGAAGGGAACGGCTACCCACTGCAGTATTCTGGCCTGGAGAATTCCATGGACTGCACAGTCCATGGGGGCATAAAGAGTTGGACACAACTGAATGATTTTCACTTTCATTTTCTTAAATACTAGCCACTGTGTTCTGTGATCTCATTTTGAGCACACAGAAACTCCTCCATGTGAGTATTATTAATTCCACTTTACAGTTTGGAAAACTGAGACTAGGCGAAGATCTGTCTCAGGGTCATTGGAAAAGACGCTGATGCTGGGGAAGATTGATGGCAAAAGGAGAAAAGGGTGGCAGAGGATGAGATGGTTGGGTGGTATCACCAACTTAATGGACATGAATCTGAGCAAACTCCAGGAAATTGTAAAGGACAGGGAAGCCTGGCATGCTAAAGCCCTTGGGGTTGCAAAGAGTCATACATGACTTAGCAACTGAAAAACAATAACAAGTGAAGAGAAACTAAAAAGCCTCTTAATGAAAGTAAAAGAGGAGAGTGAAAAAGTTAGCTTAAAGCTAACATTCAGAAAATGAAGATCATGGCATCCGGTCCCATCACTTCATGGGAAATAGATGGGGAAGCAGTGGAAACAGTGTCAGACTTTATTTTGGGGGCTCCAAAATCACTGCAAATGGTGACCGCAGCCATGAAATTAAAAGACGCTGACTCCTTGGAAAAAAATTATGACCAACCTAGATAGCATATTCAAAAATAGAGACATTACTTTGCCAACTAAGGTCCATCTAGTCAAGGCTATGCTTTTTCCTGTGGTCATGTATGGATGTGAGAGTTGGACTGTGAAGAAGGATGAGTGCCGAAGAATTGATGCTTTCGAACTGTGGTGTTGGAGAGGACTCTTGAGAGTCCCTTGGACTGCAAGGAGATCCAACCAGTCCATTCTGAAGGAGATCAGCCCTGGGATTTCTTTGGAAGGAATGATGCTGAAGCTGAAACTCCAGTACTATGGCCACCTCATGCAAAGAGTTGACTCATTGGAAAAGACTTTGATGCTGGGAGGGATTGGGGGCAGGAGGAGAAGGGGACAACAGAGGATGAGATGGCTGGATGGCATCACCCACTCGATGGACATGAGTCTGAGTGAACTCCGGGAGTTGGTAATGGACAGGGAGGCCTGGCGTGCTGTGATTCATGGGGTCGCAAAGAATCGGACATGACCGAGCGACTGAACTGATCTAAGTAACTTTGTCTTAGTTCATTATAGCTAACCATAGAGGAGACTTCCTCAGTGGCTCAACAGTAAACAATGTCCCACCAATGCAGGAAACAACATTTGAACCCTGGGTTAGGAAGATCTCCTGGAAAAGGAAATGACAACCCACTCCTGGAAAATCCCATGGACAGAGGAGCCTGGCGGGCTAAAGTCCATGGGGTTGTAAGAGTCAGACACAACTTAGTCACTAAACAACAACAAGCTTCCCTGGTGGCTCAGAGGTTAAAGCATCTGCCTCCAATGCAGGAAACCTGGGTTCTATCCCTGGGTTGGGAAGATGCCCTGGAGAAGGAAATGGCAACTCACTCTAGTATTCTTGCCTGGAGAATCCCATGGACAGAGGAGCTTGGTAGGCTACAGTCCACGGGGTCACAAAGAGTCGGACACGACTGAGTGATTTCACTTTCATAGAGGACCCAGGATTTGAAGCCAGATGTGTCTACAAAGCTGTCACACTAGAGCAAATTTTTCATAAAAGATAAGGGTAAAAGTTAAAGTTTCTCCTCTGGCATTAGTAACTGTGATGCTGTGCAGCAAATTCATAATTTATTACTTAAATGCCCATTAGTATAATTTTGGCCTCTCTCTCGTTTCAGTGTCAATGGAAAAGAGCAGCCGATGTGATCCTTTGTATCAGCTTCCAGAAGATCTTTGGAGGGAGGGAGGGAGAGTGAGTTCTAGATTTGTATTCTTCACTTCTTTCTAAACCTAGATTGCTCCACTTCAGATCCTCAGAGTTCTCCAAGTAATGTCCCAAATTAAATATTGCCTTTTCCTCTGTCTCATGCACAAAAATAGTCTTTAGCTCTTCACCATTTGAACATATTCTAGGCAAACTCTCATCTGCCTTACTGCTAGAGTAAGAAATTCTTGGCCAAGGTCTAAAGTAAATTGCTATTAATACCTCCCTCTTGGGTTAAGTGACTGTTTGGGCTTTAGTTCTATCTGATGCTGTTTCTAGATTCTAAAAATATTTACATATATTAACTAATTGAAACTAACAATTCTTTGAAATTAATACTATTATTATGCCCCCCGTCTTATAGATGGGGACAACTGAAGCCCAGAGAAATTTGAGGCCAGAGGTGCCACAAGCAGGATTAGAACCAAGAAGGCTGACACCAGAGCAGACTGTTTAGTTTTATTCTGAGAAAACTACCCAATACTTGAGGATCTTTTTGGAATATATTTTACTGCTCTAAGAAGGGGTGGTAAACTCATGACTCACTACCCATTCCTGAGTCTTTGACAGACCTCATTGGTAGATGGTGGCCTCCAGGCGGGTTCTCAGGATCCTTTGTACTGTAGAGCTCAGAGCAGACCTTCCTGTCATTTGGAGTTGATATGTGAGAAACATACTACCCCTCAAACATAAATCAGTTGTGCGTGCATGTTCAGTTGCTCGGTCATATCTGACACTTTGTGGCACCGTGGACTGCAGCTCACCAGGCTCCTCTGTCCATGGGATTTCCCAGGAAGAATACTGAAGTGGGTTGCCATTTCCTCCTCTGGGGGATCTTCCCGACCCAGGGATCGTGCCTACATCTCCTGCATTGACAGGCAGATTCTTTACCCCTAAGCCACCTGGGAAGTCCCACATAAAATAGACCAGTGACTAAAAATAGAGCTGTATCTATAGCTACCAATTGTCTGCCCTTACTTTTCCCATTAAATGAAAATGCCCATTTGGCACTCTCTTCATGCACCATCTATGATCAGTCACTTCTATGCTGTTGGAACACAGCTTGAAAATGTAAAATGCCTCTATCAATGATTAATGATGCTCTTACCCATTGCGTGCAGCTACTCAAGTGAGGAGATGCTGCTTCGCCTGACATTCACAGAAGGGCACCAACGGCATTTAGGAACAAACAGGGGCAAAGTAGTTGATGGTTCGTGGGTGCTGCAATTTCCCAGGATGGCATCTGATAATCAGACAAAACCTCCTGTCACCATCGAAGCACTTTGTTTATTTTCTTGGCTTCTAGCTCCCTTATACGTTTTAATCTATTCAGATCCTTGGAGCCACAAAAACTTGCATGGTGTGTGAAAGAGTGTCTGGTTCCAGAATTAACTTTGTCTCTCCACAACTGGAGGTAGTTAAGATCCCTATCCTAAACTGATGTCCCACTGGGATGTGCAAAAGTCCAGTTATTAGCCATTCATAGTGGAAAACCATAGGACAAAGAAGAGAGTCTGGCTTTGGCACCAGAAAAACGAAAGTTGGCTCTATTTTCCTGGGTTGTTGGGGGCATGGCATCTAAGAAGTGGGGAGAAGTGTCACGCCCCACTGTCTCCATGATGGAAGACAGTGTATGTAAAGCACTCTGCACAGTGCCTGACACACGGGTAACTCACTAACATTATCATCACCATTACACGCATTGCTAGAACTGCCATTTCCCTGGGTTCTCTCTTCATATATTACACTCAGAGCAGTGACACTGGGAGTCCACACTGTCTTTGTTTGCTGAGGCTTCTTTCTTCTTTGGGGCCCAGGCAGCAATGAGGGCATGAATCCCTTCAGCAGGAAGGACACTTCAAAAGAGGGAGTGGGTTGGCAGAAAGGCACCTGGCCTGCTTCACAGCTGTGTCTAAGGCCATCCATCCCAAAGGGTTAACATCCCCCATACAGCAATTTTGTCCTTGCCAAGTGCCATATTGAAAAATCTTAAAATAAAAAAAAAAGTCTGTCCAAATGTAAAAGGGCAGAAAGAAGCAATGCAATGAGGCAAATGCTGTCTATGAAGGTTATTTAAAATGTGACATAATTTTTTACACTCCGTTTCAAACTTCTAACCACACTGCCTGCTGATACCTGCCAAAAGCCTGAGATTATAGCTGATGGTACCTTAGGGACCACTTCCAGGCCTCTCCTGCCTTCTCGTTCCTCATTTGCAGAGATGTATAAAGGATTACATGGGTCTACATCTCACTTGAAAGTTCAAATCATATTCACTTGCTTTCAGATCATCCCTTTGTTCATTTATAGAGCCAGGGAATGTTTCCAGGTTCCAAACAGGAAACAGGGGCTATTAGGCAACATACCTATCAAACAACTACAACTTTATAGTCCCAGTAGCATAGTTACTAGAGAAACACAGCAAGGGCAGGAAATGTCTTTAGCTATCAAGGTTATACTTTTATACAAGGTAATTGACATATAGATAAATAGATAATCTCAAAGAGCCTGCATAACCCAGCGTCATAAAATACACCAAAAATAAAACCACGAGGCCACACAAATATTTTATTAGTAGGTTCTCACAGCTCTGATGAGGTTTTCACTGATGACATCTATACTTTCTCTGCTCAAGACACCAGAGACAAATTCAACAATCATGGCAAATTTCCATGATAGCAAGTTAAAGAGTAGAGTTTCTAGAAGCAGCACAGGGTGTCTCCCACTGAAATTACAAAATACCTCCACACACCAATGCTCAATTGCCAACCTGTTAGTCTTTGTTAGTCTGTAAAAATCTCTGGGCCTCACTGAAATCCAAGGGACTGAATTTAAAAACCCATAGCGCATTCTTAAAAGTCAAGAGAAGTTGAGTAGCTATTTGCTTACAGCCTAACTCATCCATCTAGAGATTGATCTCTGCCAAATTCTCCTTGATTCTGTTACTCTGTTATTTATGAGGAACGTGGCATCATGTTTCAGGAATTACCAACCAGTCAGCACTGATGGGTATGTATTTTTCTTGCTCACTCAGTGGCAAAACACATATATAATGAATTCTTGGCAACTTTATCTCTTTCAGGGAAAGTCAAAATAACTGCTGACTCAATGATCTGCCACACAACATATTCCTGGATAAAAGGGAGGTTCCCTCCCCCACCATTTTTTACTGAAGAATTTCAAAACTTCAGCATTTCCAACAAGAACAGAGAAGTACCAAAGACTAGTAAAACAAAGTATGTTCCATGACTGAGAAATTGTTTATGAATATTTTTATACCATTTTAAATTTGTTCTCAATGGAAAGATAGCAACAGATTAATTGCCCACATGTCCATTTGATAAAACAAATTTTTTTAACCAAACTTATTTTACTTTTATGGCTGCAGATAGGAGTTATTAACCATCTGCCTTTGCATTATTTAAACATTATACAAGTAAACCTTTTTTACAAACAGAAAACAATTGTTTATAGAATTGTACATTTATTCCCCAATAATTCTTCTTTGCCACTTTAATAAGGGCTTAAAGTTACCATCATGTCAACTCTTTTTAAAAATCATTACCTATAATACTAAGAAAAACAGATGACAATACAATTATTTCATTGCAAATAAAGAAGGCTTAAAAGAGATTGTTTTAAAAAATTTATTAGCAGTACAGGGAATTCCCTGGAAGTCCAGTGATTAGGACTCTGTGCTTTTACTACCAAGGTCCCAAGTTCAATCCCTGGTCAGGGAACTAAGACCCCATAAATTGTGCAGCGCACACACACACACACACACACACACACACAAACCCACTAGCAGTATCAATTATCTCCTCTTGAGAAAACAGTTAAGAGGGGGAAATGATAATCAAAATTATAACTCGCACTGTTAAAGGAAACGAGGGTGTCCAGTTGGCAGTTGCACGAATAGTCTTACCTAGGCAAGTATCCTGCTGCATACTAATGAAATATGGCTCAACAAATTACCACTTTACTTCTCTGCTTCTACGAAACACAGAAATGAGTACGCCTGCAGAATCAGACAATATGTCCTATGGAAAGACAATTCTTTGATCTCAGACGTCTAGTTTCAGAATTCTGAGAAAATACATTTCTGTTGTTTAAGCTACCCAATCTGTGGCATTTTGTTATGGCTGCCGTATAGCAAACTATTACAGAAAAGCTATTAATATCTTCGTGATCCATGTGGCATGTACTGAAATAGCATTAATAATCATTTTAATAGTTTTATTAAAATTTATTCTGGATGTTTAAAAAAAACCAGTTCTTTGCTAGATAAAGCAAGGAAATAGAGGAAAATAGGGGTTAAGAGAGGTCGAGAGATAAGGCTTAAGATCTCCTGAAGGGAATATGATAAATCCAGATTTATTAAGATTATAGAAACACTCTGCAACTTCTCTGGTGGAGCAGTGGCTAAGATTACATGCTGTCGAAATCTGGCCAGGGACCTATATCCCACCTGCCACAACTAAAAGATACCACGTGCCACAACTTAAGAAAAAAAAAGAACCCACGTGCTTCAGCTAAGACCCAGAACATCCAAAAAAAAAACTATATTTATTTATTTATTTATTTAAATATCACTCTTTTAACAAAAAGAAGAAACACCCTAAGGAACAGAAGTCAGAATAAACTAGGCAAAGACAAATCTGCACTGAAGGCAAACTCTGAACTAGAGACAAGAAAGCGACACAGAAGCTCTGTAGAAGAGCAAGGCCTCCCCCAGTCACTCCGCTGAGACTGAACAGGGAATGCAGGTAAGAAAACTGCCCAGGCCAAGAGAAAAATCACCATCAGCACATGAGGCAATGGTGCTCAGCACTGACATGAAGCTAAGAGCAGTGCTCGTACACAAAAGCCAGACTGGAAAACCTCATGACCCACAGGGCACTTGGCTAAGTACACAGGGAGGGCTTTTCTTCAGCAAGGGGGACTAATTACACCTACGATAAGCATCTTCCAGTTGGGCCTAGCAAGTCTTAAAAGCAAGAATGGAAAGGATCAAACCGTTTACAATAACTTAACTATGTCCCAGGAAAAAGGCTCAAGACCATTTTACATGAATGAAAATATCCAGCACCCAAAAAGTAAAAGTCATATTGTCTGGTATTAATGACAAAATTGTCAAGCCTGTATGGAAACTATCATTTCTACTACAAGCCTGTACAGACCCATCATTAGGACAAAATTTTATCAACTGAAACTAACCAAGAACTGACACAGAAAAAGGAGACAAGTGCTTTTAAAAAGTCATTGTGACTATTTTCTGTATGTTCAAAATAATAGGCAAAGATATGAAAAATATTTTAAAGATGGAAATTAAACTGATTAAATTTAAAATTACAATGTAAAATATGAGATGGGATTAACAGCAGGTTAGAAACTACAGAAAAAGATTGATGAATTTGAAAGACAGAAAAGAGAATTTTAAAAAATGTATGGAGCAGCGGTGAGCTATGATAAAAAATTTAAAGTATACCAGATATGTGTAAAGGAAGCCCCCAAAAGAAAAATAGGGAAATAAAATTATTTGATGTAATAATGGTAATAATTATTATCTTGAAAAATTAATAATAATTGTTTGAAGTAATAATGGTTGAAAATTTTCCAGATGTAATGAAAATAAAATAATAAAACTCACAAATCCAAGAACAATAATGACTCTAAGCACAAGAAACATGAAGAAAACTACACAAAACCACATTGTAATCAAATTTCTCAAAATTAGTAATAAAGAAAACAGTAAAAAGCACTCAGAAAAAGACATGTTATACAGAGGGATAATAAGGACAAGAGATATCTCACTGGAAACAAGCAAATGAGGCCACAATGAAGCAACATCTTTCAAATACTAAAAAGACAGACAATAACAGGTATTGAAGGAAACTGGAACCCTGATATATTGCTGGTAGGAAAGTCAAATAATCTAGCCATTTGGAAAAAAGTTTGTGAATTCCTTGAAAAGTTAAACATAGAGTTACTATATGATATAGTAATTCTACTCTTAGGTATATAGCCAAGAAAAATGAAATGAAAACATTTGTCCACACAAAAACTTGTACATGAATATTCATAGAAGCATTATTCACAGTAGCCAAAAAAATTGGAAATAACCCAGTAATGAACCAACTAATGAGCAAATAAACAAAATGTGATACACTAACACAATGGGAAACTATTTAGCCATAAAAACCAAACAAGTATGGCATCTGCTACAATATGGCTGGATCTTGAAAACAAGCCAGGTACAAAAAGTCACCTATTGTAAGATTCTATTGAGAGGAAATGTCCAGAATAGGCAAATTCTACACAGAAGAGTTTATTAGTGTTTGCCAGGAGTTTGGAGAAGGTGGGCGTGGAGAGACTGCTAATAGGTAAAAAGCTTCTTTGGAAGGGGTGATGAAAATATTCTAGAATTACATAGTGTTGATAAATGGGCTTCCTTGGGGGCTCAACGGTAAAGAATCCACCTGCCAATACAAGAGACACGGGTTCATTCCCTGGGTTGGGAAGATCCCCTGGAGAAGGAAATGACAACCCACTCCAATATCCTTGCCTGGGAAATATCATGGACAGAGGGGCCTGGTGGGCTACAGTCCATGGGGTTACAAAAGATTTGAACACAGCTTAACAACTAAATTAAAACACAATATGAATGCATAGCTCTGTAAAAACCTCTAAACTGTACATTTTAAAACAGTAAACTTTATGGGATATGAATTATATATCAACAAAACCATCAAAATAAAAAAAATGATAGAAATGTATTATAGAAGATATATAAAAGCTGAGAGAGTTACATATGATATGCTATGCAAAAATACTATTCATAAAAATAAACTATGAAGAAATTTCAAAAAATAAATAAAAGGCAGAGATTGAAACATTGGATAAAAAATTAAGACCCAACCATATGCAGCCTACAAGAAGCACAATTTAAAGACAGAAGTAGATTAAAAGGTAGGATAAGATACTCCACGGGCTTCCCTGGGAGCTCAGCTGGTAAAGAATCCACCTGCAATGAGGAGATACAAGGGACATGGGTTTGATTCCTGGGTTGGGAAAAACCTCTGGAGTGGGAAATGGAAACCCACTCCAGTATTCTTGACAGTTTATTACTATACATTAACATTAAGCCCAATTTGTGGTAATTTGTTATGTGGAAATATAAAACTAATATGTCCTCTCCTGATAAGTAAAAAATACACACAGAAAATCAGTAAGAACATGGAAGATTTGAACAACACTATTAACCAACGTGATCTAGTTGACACTTATATAACACCCCACCAGACAACAGCAAAATATGCATTCTTTTTCAGTGATCAAGGAATACTTGCCAACATAGACCCTATTTTAGGCCATATTACAAATCTCAATAAATTTAAAAGGAGACAAGTCATACAAAATATGTCCTATGACCAAGGAGAATTAAGTGAAAAATCAGTAACAGAAAGATTTCAGAAATCTCCTAATATTAGGATGCTAAGTAACATTCGAGCTTCCCTGGTGCCTCAGTGGTAAAGAATCCACCTGCTATGCAGGAGATGCCAGAGACTCGGGTTCTGTCTCTGAATAGGCAAGATCCCCTGGAGAAGGGCATGGCAACCTACTCCAGTATTCTTGGCCTGGAGAATCCCTTGGACAGAGGAGCCTGGCAGGCTACAGTCCATGGGGTCACACAGAGTCAGACGTGGCTGAAGCAACTTAGCACACACACGCAAGAAACATATATCTATTAATCAGTAATCCATGAGTCAAAGAAAAAATAAGAGAAAATGATCCTATAAAAAATATTACAAATTTCCATAAAGACTGGGCAATTAGAGCATTACAGTTTTAGGTAAATGGACAACCAAATATAGACTTAATTATTGTATGTGAATATTTTAACATGCAACTTCTATAGAAGATAATGAGCTTCTATCACAGGTGTAGAAATAGGATTGTTATACTAGCAAGTATTTTTCCTATAGGCTGACAAAAAGAAGCTGTCTCTTAGCCTGATGGCAATGAAAGACAGAAGATAAATCATTGCTTGTGCAAACCAATTTATTTAGTCACTTTGGACTGCTATTATTTATGACTTGTCAGCACATGCTGTTAGTTCAATTAAATACAAAAATCTTAAATTCTCTTTTTTCCCCATTCCCATCTCTTTTTAAAAAAGAGACACAAAATTAAAACATTAAAAGAACACTTTAAATGTATTGTGTTTCTATTATTTTACTCAGGCATTGTTTATTAAACATCCTGCAACAAAGGAAAGACTTATTCATTGCTTTGACTAGTTAAATTTAAACGTATACAGGGTCTGGATATGGAAACATAATTTGGAAGCTCTCCTTTGAGGATAATACAAAAAGAAAATTTAAAACAAGGCTCTCAGAGAAAGTGTACATTGCAACAGGCACTGAATTGCCAGGAAGCTAGACATAGCAAACTCACAGCTCTTAAAAAGCTGGATTTGACTTGATATATTTCAGATAGATTATAATATTCATACTTGTTACATACAAAGTATACAATATTTCACTCTGACCATACCACAGAGTTCTCATCATTTAACTATTATCAAACTCTTTGTAAAAATCTTACTTATATCAAATACCAGACACATGGGGGCACACATTGCTATGGAAAAGCATGATGTTCAGAGAATCTGTCAAGAGAGTAATATCAAGCACTGTATATTAAATATATGCGCCGCCTACCCCGGCCATGCATAACAGCCTGTTATCCCGAATTACGTTCCTCACTGAGTTTATACCTTTACAGAAAAAAACACAGGCCACTAGTTCTGGGGCTAATTTCAGTTCTCAGTGAAACCATGTCTCAAGCTTCAAATGACATTATGGGGCCATCCACCAAGGAATTCACAAGTCCATTTTCTTTATTCTGCTGTTTCAGTGAACAGAAATTATATATATTTTGACAAACTTAGAGAGTTTGACAGAAACTAGAGCTCAAAGCAGATCTGAGATAACATAACAGGGTGTTTTCAAATAGTTGCCTAAGGACAATGCCTCATTTATCCAGTAAATCAAGAAAAGATACCATCATCTACTCAATGGACAATAATTTGACCAAACTCCAGAAGACAGTGGCGGACAGGGGAGCCTGGCTGCCCTAGATATATGAAGCTGCCCGATACATAAACATATGTTCTTTCTACACACAAACGTCTGCTTTTACACATTCTTACAACAAAAATTTGCCAACACTATTACATGGACTTCACTTCTTACAGACTCAGATTCATCATTAGAAACATCAGTTTTCACACCCCAGTGTGATACTAAGGGCAAACAAAACCTCCTGAGTGAGACTATTAGCCTGCCCTAAATGGTCTCCAAGGACCACATAACCAGAGCTCTTTCACTTCCTTCATTGTGAGCTGTCGTTTCTCACATCCTACTGGACGTGTTTCCTGTACATTCCCCAGCGCTCCCTCCCTCCCCTCCAATATTCTCTGAGCTTTAGGAATCAGCAACCACACTTTACATACAATTCCAAGATACTGACACTTCATAATTTCTCAATTATATGTACTACATCTTTTTTTTACTGAAGTGTTGTTGTTGTTCAGTTGCTAAGTTGTGTCCAACTCTTTGACCCCATGGGCTGCAGCATGCCAGGCGCCTCTGTCCTTCACTATCTCCTGGAATTTGTGCAAATTCATGTCCATTGAGTCAGTGATGCCATCTAACCATCTCATCCTCTGCTGCCCCCTTCTCATTTTGCCTTCAATCTTTCTTCAGCATCAGGGTCTTTCCCAATGAGTCAGCTCTTTGTACTAGGTGGCCAAAATATTAGAGCTTCAGCTTCCGCATCCAGTCCTTCCAGTGAATATTCAGGACTGATTGATTTCTTGAAGTATAATTGCTTTTCAATGTTGTGCTAGTTTCTGCTGTACAACAAAGTGAATCAGCTCTGTGTGTACATATATCCCCTCCCTCTTGGACCTCCCTCTCACCCACCCCCCATCCCACTCCTGCAGGTCATCACAGAGCACCAAGCTGAGCTCCCTGAGATATACAGGAGCTTCCCACTAGCTGTTTTACACATGGTAGTGTACATACATCAATCCCTATCTCCCAATTTGTCCCATCCTCACACTTGTCCATAGGTCTGTTCTCTACATCTGCGTCTCTATTCCTGCCCTGCAAATAGGTTCATCTGTATCATTTTTCTAGATTCCACTTGTATGTTCTAATATATATTTGCTTTTCTCTGACTTCATTTTGTATGATAATCTATAATCCATCCACAGCTCTACAAGTGACCCAATTTCGTTCCTTGTAATGACTAATATTCCAGTGAATGTACGTATTGATACCACATCTTCTTTATACATTCCTCTGCTAATGGACATTTAGGTTGCTTCCAGTCCTGGCTATTGTAAATAGTGCTGCAATGAACACTGAGGTGCATGCTTTCTCAAATTGTGGTTTCTCAGGCTATATACCCCTTAGAGGGACTGCTAGGTCATTTAGTTTTTCAAGGAACTTCCTTACTGTTCTTGATATCAAGGTACATTCCCACCAATAGTACAAGAAGGTTCTCTTTCTAAAGGATATCAAGTCTGTGGCTTCCATTTATACAAATGATCTTTTCCTCCGGACTGCTTGCCTCTAATCCTTTTACTCCTGATGCAAATGGTTCCCAAATTATGACGGTTTGACTTTGGATTTTTCAACTTTTATGATGATGTAAAAGCAATATGTGCATTCAGTAGGAACTATACTTTGAATTTTGGTCTTCCAGGCTAGTGGTGTGTGGGATGACACTCTTGCATGATGCTGGGCAGCGGTGGAGAGCTACAGCTCCCAGGCAGTAACACGATCATAAGGGTAAACTACGAATACCTTTACAACCATTTTGTACCCAGCCAGCCATTCTGTTTTCCACCCTCATTACAGTATTCAGGATTCCATAAGACATTCAACACTTGGTTGTAAAATAGGCTTTGTGTGAAATGATGTTGCCCAACTGTAAGCCAGTCTAAGTGTTCCAAGTATGTTTAAGTAGGCGAGGTTAAACTCTGATGTTCAGTAGGTTAGGTATATTATTAATAAGTGAACTTTCAGCTTATAGTATATTCAGATTATAATGGGTTAGGATGTAACCTCACCGTAAGTCCAGGAAACTCTGTACTCTTGACAATACTGAGTATCTTGTGTGTGTATTATTAATTTGATGAACAAACAATGATTTTGAATGTTGGAGAACAAGGCAAAACACCCACTAGACTACATCTAGTCTGTGAGATTCCTCTCTGTACTTTTTTGTTCAAGTTATCTGCAAAAAGTTCTAATGCTGCAGATGAGAAATTAGGAAACAGAGCTTTAAAAAAAATAAACCTTTGAACTTAAAAGCATCCAGTGTTCATATCCTTTTGATAATTTAAACTGAAAATGTGGGAAAGGACAGGAAGAAGATAATTAATATTTAAGTGACATACGTACTGAAATGATTGTGGGGAATGGGCTCAAATACTTTAATCTTTTCTTATAATGGAAAAACATTAATCCAAAAATGTAATTTTTGAAAATCATATCTAAAAAAAGACATTGAATTTGTTGCTATTTTGAATTAGATCTTCAGTATCCCATCAAGTCTGATTCTCTATGATTATATTTTTTTATTTTTATTTTTATTTTTAATACTTTATTCTACATTACAATACTGTATTTGTTTTGCCATACATTGACATGAATCAGCCACAGGTGTCCACGATCTCCCAGTGCCGAAGCCCCCTCCCACCTCCCACCCCACATCTTCTCCCTGAATCATCCTGTGCACCAGCCCCATGCATCCTGCATCCTGTATTGAACATAGACTGGCGCTTCATTCTTACAAGATAGTATACATGTTTCAATGCCGTTCTCCCAAATCATCCCACCCTCTCCCTCTCCCTCAGAGTCCAAAAGTCCGCTCCATACCTCTGAGTCTCTTTTGTTGTCTCACATAGAGGGTCATCATTACTATCCTTCTAAATTCCATATATATGTGTCAGTATACTGTATTGGTGTTTTTCTTTCTGGCTTACTTCACTCTGAATAATTGGCTCCAATTTCATCCATCTCATTAGAACTGAGTCGAATTTATTCTTTTTAAGGGCTGAGTAGTACTCCATTGTGTATATGTACCACAGCTTTCTTGATTATAAAATTCTCAATTACCTAAAGGAAATCCGGTTTCTAAACATAGTTTTTTTCCTTTTCTTTTTAAAATTTTTGTTAATATGGTGCATAGGATCTTTTTCCCCCAACTAGTGATCAAACCTACCCCTGCTACAATGGAAGCTCAGAGTCTTAACTGCCAGGGAGGTCCCTAAACAAAGTTTTGACATGAATTTTAACATATAGGTTGAGAATACAACAAAGGATTTTGAAAACTGTCTGAAATGATCATCAGTTAAAGGAAGAAAATGTGGAACAGGAAAATGACAAAAGAGCAAAGGAAAGAGTTAATATTAATAGGAAGGTGGAAGAAAAAGAAGAGAGGACAGAAAGACATACTAAAACGTTGGTTAGGAGGAGCTGGTAGAAAACAAATCCACAAACCAAGCTAATGTGGGTAGCTGTAGCCTATGGTCTCCTAACCATCTTTTAGATCCATAAATTCTAGATAGAAAGTTCCTTCTCTTTCCAAAACTATTTCCTGGTAATAGCAAATAAAGACAAGTAATTTCAAAGTAATTCACAATAAAATGTGCTTAAGATCAACAACTCCTGATATTTATGTACTTTGAGGAAAAGGTACAATTTAAAAGTTTCTGAATTCCAAATCGATGCATCTAATAATATTTCATTTTGGAGATTAAAAAGAAACACTACCAGTGAATTATTTATCTTTCACTAAAGACTAGCAGGCTTTTTATTTTTAAAAAATCAATTAACTTAATATGTAAGTGGAAATATGAAAACAAAGTTCTTACAGTTGTCACATGTTGGTGTAAACATGTCCCATACTGGAAGGGACTGATTTTATTTACTCAACACAGAAAAAAATAAGTATTTATATAAGACTGACTTTTATCAGAGGTTAAAATTCATACCAAGTTCTGACAAAAAGTCTAAAGATTAGGTAGAAAAAAAAAGATATGTGAAGGTATATTGAAAAGAGAATCGTGAGTTACATGAACATAATTTTTTTCTTAAAAGGAATACTATTTGTCCTACACAGTTTCATAAATGCATGGCATTAACAGTTAACATCTTCGGTTCTTTCTTATGTAACAGCAGCCGTTTGATTAGCCAGTGTGCAGCAAAAATCCTTCTGCAGGCTTCAGAACAAATAAGAATTCCATTCATGCACTTAAATGTTAATAAAAAGAACTATAAAACATGAAACTCGATTAAAAAAATGCAGCATTTTAAACTTTAAATCTGTTTGTAAATAAGATAAACATAATAAACATTTTTTCTTTTTATATATCGCATATTTGATGCAGGCATATATCTGAAGAGTTATATCATTGTGAATGAGCAAAGACAATTAGATTTTAATTTGATATTTTAAGGGTTCTTGATATAGTGTCTTCTTCCATGTTTACTAATAGGAAAATTCCACAAGTAAGCTATTACACAGATATTTAATACCAAAACAGTTGTGTTGTAGCAATCAACCATATCAAGCTATATTTTAAACTAAAAGAGAGAAAAATTTTATATAGTAATGGTAATGGATACTTTCTGAATCTCTTTTCAGACAGAGTTATTTTGTTTTTTGTGATGTTATAATAGGTTGGTTGATAAACATATACAATATCACCAATTTTCCATTAATATAGTGATTTTAAATATCATACTAAAAATAGAATCATTTAAAAACCTATACCAAATGTATTTAGAGGGGGAAAAAAATCAGTTGCTAAAACTTGTAGGTCTCTTGGACTCTGAGAAAATACGTGCCAGGCAGAGATGCTATACAGAAGAGTAATGAATAAATATTATTCAAAGAATGAAAAAAATTATCTTTTAGAAGCGTCACAGTGACTTCAATTCTCTTCCCCCAAACTTCACATTAGAATATTGGTTCTCTTAATCTATAATGTCATATATTTATTTTTATACAAATGATTTTCAATCTTAGGGTAAAAAAATCTTTCAACTGACAATTACTACTATAAGAATATACCTAGTAAAGCTAATTCCCTTGCTATTAAGGGGCAGTGCAAATACATTTTACACTCTAGCTAACAACTGCTTCTACCAAACAAGATAACAAACAAGCCGTAGTTTTAAAATAAAAAATAACTTTGTCAAAATTAACAAGATAATTTTAAGAATACTTTGAAATACATCGGTAAGATATTTTACATATATATCCGCTCTCCTTGATATGCAGTACTTTGTCATTTGTATTTGTATATAATGAAGACTGCCTACATATCTTAAAACAAAAACACAGGAGTATCTTGGGAAGAAATAATGGTGACAAAAGCAAACGTTTTTGCATCTCTACATAAAACCAGGGAGAACAATGAAAAGAAAAACGAAAACCCACGGACAACATCTGGAACAGGACTAGGCAGAGGCATGCCACAACCTCAAAATACAAGCAAGCAGAGCAACCCACTGACAAAGTCTTAAGACCTTCATAATATCAGCGCTTCAGGAGAAAATAAAGGGACGCCAGGAGACACCCAGAATAAGGTGACCTCAGGTGAGACAACTTGAGACAGCAAATGAAGGTAGGAGGGGTTTTGCCTCTAATAACAGCAGGTGAGTCCGAGGACAATAATGTCTCAAAGGAGCAGTCAGATCCTAAGCACTCCGGAAGGGAACCAGCCAGGGCTCCCTTCTAGGAGCCTGCATGTTCAGTTGCTTGTTCGTATCAGATTCTGTGACGCTATGGACTGTAGCCCACCAGGCTCCTCTGTCTATGGGGGTTCCCAGGCACAAATATTGGAGCGAATTACCATTTCCTCTTCCAGGGGATCTTTCCCACCCAGGGATCAAACCCATATCTCCTGCGTCTCCTGCACTGGCAGGCAGATTTTTTTTTTTAACCACTGAGCCACCTGGGAAGCCCTCTTCTAGGAGAGAGGTCCACTCAAAAGAATCACTTGGTTGTAGAATCAAAAGTGATCAGGACAGAGATGGAAAGAGAAGTTCAAGAAAATGTGTAAGAGAGGGGAACAGATCTAGGAACTCTCTGAAAGCAAGAAACCATAATTTTGAACATCATTAGAGAACAAAAATAGACAACAGAATATGAAGATAGAAAAGCTAATCTGAACTAGGTTTCTTGTGAAAATTTAGAAAGACTTCCCTGGTGGCTCAGACAGTAAAGCGTCTGTCTACAATGTGGGAGACCTGGGTTCCATCCCTGGCTGGGAAGATCTGCTGGAGAAGGAAACAGCAATCCACTCCAGTACTATTGCCTGAAAAATCCATGGACAGAGCCTGGTAGGCTACAGTCCATGGGGTCGCAAAGAGTTGGACACGACTGAGCGACTTCACTTTCATGACAAATATATCAAGGTCAAATCTATGCTATAATGTTATAAATAAAACAGAAAGAGATAGAATAAGGAACAGAATAATCCCTCCAGACAATAAAAGTATACCAGAAAGACCCACGGAACATATCAAAACTATTACCTTATATTGTAAAATGAGATTATAGTCATTAAGAAAAGTATATTAATACAAGCCATAAAAGAAAATATGAATCAGAATTAGGTATGAGGTGATAGAATTCAGGGAAGAATTAAAAGGAAAATATCACTCCAGAAATGAAAATGAAATGAAAATGAAAATAGAATAAATATAGGTGTGAATAAACAGATAATGCCTAAGAGAAATAGGTGAAAAGGGAAAATTTTATAATTCAAAATGAGGATTAAAAAAAAGTTAGGAAGTGGTGTATATTGAAGATAGACACATGACAAATAACAGGAAATCCAGAAGAAAACCAAAAGCAAGGGAAAGAGAACAAATACTACAACAATTCAAGCAAATATTTGTAAAATTAAAAAGAATTGGAAATTACATGACAAAAGAATACACAGCATATTTGAAACTATCAGCATAATAACTAAAACCAACACAGACTCTACCAAAAATTACTGGAGTGAAAGAAGGAAGAAAAACACATGGTGATTGATATAAGCCAGCCTCAGGTATCACTTGGAGAAGGCAATGGCACCCCACTCCAGTATCTTGCCTGGAGAATCCCATGACCGGAGGAGCCTGGTAGGCTGCAATCCGTGGGGTCGCGAAGAGTGGGACACGACTGAAGTGACTTAGCAGCAGCAGCAGCAGCAGGTATCACTGATTATAAACTGCTCTCACCCTTGTCTACTTTCTTTCACACTTTTCCACTTGTAATCAATTAACCTAAACTCGCACTTAGCAAAAACAAAAAGGACTTAAGAGTTGAAAAAGCAAAGACTAGTTAAAAATGCAAGTAATATCTGCTTAAAAGGACACTAAACACCACATTTGCCATTGCTCTCTCGTGACAATCCACCGAAATGACAAGGAAATTTTGAAAGCTGAAGCACAAATAAGTGAGTGGAATTGACTTTGTGGATGAAGAAGGTTGCAGCCTAAAGGCCTGTAGAAAACTAAGATGCACCTTGATTTTAAGCAAAAACCCAAGTAATGCTTTGTAATGATGATCCCAGTTCCCTCCGAATACAGTGCAGAGGGGAAAACATGAGAGTTGGTCGCACAAATAGGCAACCATTCATTCACCAGTGCCACAGAAGACTGGCAAAGCTCAAGCATGAGACTCTGCACTCAGGCATACCAAGCAGAGCGAAGGGCAGGCTGAACCTCACGGAAACAGGAGGATTCATGGAAAAGCCAAATCCCACCAATTAACGAGCCTCCTCCGTAAACAGGGCTTCCAATCAGTATTTTAGTGTCTAACTTATGAAAGCAGTTAAACATCAGCACAGGTTTAAAAAAAATTTGAAAAAAACATCAGATAGAGAGCAAAACAAACAAGAAAAATGCTTAAACTGAAGGAACTAGAAGGCAAAAGGCAGAAGAAAACTTGAAAACACAATTAAAATTAACAACCTGTGGCTGATTCATGTCAATGTATGGCAAAACAAATACAGTACTGTAATGTAGAAGAAAACATTAAAAATAAAAATAAATAAATAAAATAAAATAAAATGTTACATCCATGAAGCCATCAAGCACAAGGCCAAGAGAAGGGCCAAGCAAGACTAGACAGATTCAGCCGTTAAAGAAAAACAGTAAAGTCTCTTTAGACTCAGGCAGCTTATTACTTACACAGTGAAAAACAGTAGCCAAAGGTGCCAAGCCGCCCTGGCCCTTGGGTAGACTAAAAGTGATAGTCGCTTAGTCACGTCCGACTCTTTGTGACTCCGTGGCTGTACTCCTACCAGGCTCCGCTGTCCATGGAATTCTCCAGGCAAGAATACTGGAGTGGGTTGCCATTCCCTTCTCCAGGGAGGCTAACACCAAAGTAAAAGGAACAAAACTGGCAGGACACTCTGTAGCTGGAGGCACTAACGTCAGGCTGTCCCTACGCAATGTTATAGCCTACAGCTGTGTCCTAAGCAGGGCAGGGATAGTCTCAGGTCTCTAAGAAACCAGGGAGGCAGATGGGGAAACTGCCTTAAGGCATCCGTCCACAAAATAGAGGGCTTCCCTCAAGAAAAGGCAGATAAGGAAATGTTCTTGTGATGGCTCCCCACAAGACGGTCTGAGCACACGCCAGGAGGATCACACACACCACTGCACCAAGACTTAGGCCAGGAGGTTCAAGCTCTGATTGCACGGCTCACCAGGGCACCGGCAAGTTCACCAGCACACCAGGGTAGAACCATGGCTCCACAGACACAACATACCACTACTCTTAAAAGGGAATATTCAGAGAATCCCCCAAAAATCTTTCAGATCTTAAAAATAATAGGAGAAAAAAAATTAATCAATGGAAGAACTAGAAGAGAATATTGAGAAAATATATGAGAAAGCAGAAGATGGAAAAGAGACAGTGAGAAATAAGAATTTAAAAATTAGGCCTAGATAGCCACATCTTGGGAGCCTCCTCAGTGGCTCAGCAGTAAAGAATCTGCCAGCAATGCAGAAGACTTGCAGGAGACGTGTGTTCCATCCCTGGGCTGAGAAGATCCCCTGAAGGAGGGAATGGCAACTCACTCCAGTGTTCTTGCCAGGAAAATCCCATGGACAGAGGAGCCTGGCGCCTAAGGCTCATGGGGTTACAAAGAGCTGGACGTGACTGAAATGACTGAGCACATAGGCACATCTTAACAAAAGGAGCTATAGAAATGAGAGTTAAAAGTTAGAGGGAAGGAGCTTCTCCAAGTAGTATTAAAAATCTTCCCAGAACTAAATGGTATGAACTTCCCTCTGAAGAATCTATCAATGATCAACTTGAGAATGAAAAAAGATCCATCCTATAATACATTATCAAGAAATTTCAGAATATTGGGAATAAAGAGAAGATCCTAAGAGCTTCCAAATCAAGCAGGACACACATTAAGTATCAAGAATCAAAATTACAAATGACTTCTCAATAGCTCAGATGGTAAAGAATCTGCCTGTGATGCAGGAGACCTGGGTTCAATCCCTGGGTGGGGGAAGATTCCCTGGAGAAGGCTAACCACTCCAGTATTCTTGCCTGGGAAATCCCATGGACAGAGGAACCTGGTGTGCTACAGTCCATGGGGTTGCAGAGTCGGACACGACTGACACTTCACTTTCTCAATAGTTTCAGTGGAAGCTAAAAGAGGGCTTCTCTGATGGCTCAGCAGTAAAGAACCTGCCTGCAATGCGGGTTCTATCCCTGGGTCAGAAAGATCCCTTGGAGAAGAAAATGACAACCCACTCCAGTATTTTTGCCTGGAAAATTCTGGTGAACTGAGGAGCCTAGCAGGTTACAGTCCATGGGTTGAAGTTAAAAGGCACCACGCAATGCTGTAAAACTGAAAGGGACAATGATTTCCAGCCTAATGCCAACACTCACATAATGTTTCATTTGAGGATACGGAAAGAATTGAGACATGCTGAGTCACACCAATGAATCAGAACAATTGATCGTTTAAGCAGTTTTTCACAGGAAGCAGTTCGAAGAGGTACATCACCAAAATAGGGAATAAACTAAAGAAGAAAGACAAGATTCAGGAAATGGGATACTTAGCATGAGAGGTGAAGACAACTGATCCAGAGTAGCATAGGACAGGGAGTCCCAGGAGGAATGTTTTTAAAGGGAAAAAAAGATCATATGATATGTTTGAACCTACCAAAAAAGTTAAGCTCCTGGAGGGTAGTCAGGGTATAATTGAAAAGCTACTATAGAGAACACTGAGCAAACAAAAGAATAAGGTCATTATAAAAGAATTCCAAAAAGCCAAAACCAAAAATTGGAACAAAAAAGGAAATCTAATGACAGATACCACACAACCCAGCTGTGAATAATATTTACAGAGTCTAAATAGTATAAAAACTGAATGCTAATTTAACCAAAACCATCACATATTGAGTTGGCCAAAAAGTCCGTTGGGGATTTTCCATGTTACAGAAAAACTCAAAAGAACTTTTGGCTAACCCAATAACTGCACTGTATTGTGAGGATGAGAGGAAGCTACATTTTTAGCAAAGAGAGAGAGGGAATATAGCTTAATTTTCATATTCCAAAATAGATCAGTAAATAAAACCTAAGACTGAAATATTAAGGAATGGCAAAAAAATTATTTTACTTAGAAATACAAAAGATAATCTGTAAGAAGGCTAAAAGATTTGAAAGTGGTTACCTCTCAGTAGCAAGAGCTGGAACAAAAAGAATAGAGGAGTACTGTTTTTTGTTAAAAGCCTTGGGAAAAATTTTTTTGATTTAAAACTATCTACATATTATTTTGAAATACAATAAAGCAGTAAGTTAAAGATAGCAACCTAAGTTTATAAGCCAAAGTGAAAAATTCTAGACAGTATACTTACCAAGTGACCCTGACAACAAAGCCTAGGTAAAAGGAAAAAAAAACTTGATTATTGTTCATATCTAGCAACTATATGGGACAGTTTAGATTGTTTCATTTTGAAAAGGGGAAAGAAAAGGGGAAGGGAAGCCCTAAGAAATACTTGAACTCAAAATACTTGGTGCTGTGATGTGCTAAGTCACTTCAGTTGTGTCCAACTCTTTGCGACCTTATGGACCACAGCCTGCCAGGCTTGTCTGTCCACAGAATTCTCCAGACAAGAACACTGGAGTGGGTTGCCGTGCCCTCCTCCAGGAGATCTTCCTGATCCAGGGATTGAACCCATGTCTCCAAAGTTTCCTGCATTGGCAGGCAAGCACTTTACCACTAGAGCCCCCTGGGAAGCAAAAATACTTGGTAACTTTTACAAATTTTATGGCATTTTCAATTGTAATCAGGATGTTACAGCAGAAAGGAAAGTGAAACTGCTGTCATGTTTGTGACCCCATGGACTGCAGCCTAACCAGGCTCCTCTGTCCATGGGATTTTCCAGGCAAGGATACTGTAGTGGGTTGCCATTTTCTTCTCCAGGGGAATCTTCCCGACCCAGGGATCAAACCCGGGTCTCCCACATTGCAGGCAGATGCTTTCTCATCTGAGCCACCTGGGAAGCCCAGTTATAGCAGAAAGGAATCTTACATATCAGTGAATGATTCATCTCTCCTGTTAATAGACACTTATCCCAAGTTACACAGCTGGTTGGGACAGATTCAGAACCCTGTTTTTAACTCTCATACCCTTTTCATTTCATCACAAATAAATGATAAAATAATGACTAAATATAATTTTTAAGTAATTAAATATCAAGGAAACTGAGTCTCTCAGCACTTTTTTGGATTTTTTTTCAAGGGAGTCTACTTGAAGATAAAAATATATGAAAATATCTATTGTTTTAAGGTAAAGCATGTTGGTCTTTTAAACAATTAAACAAATACAACAAAAGGAAAGTATCTATAACCAAACTCTTTTCCTACTTTTTATGACATAAAACTGATAGTTTTTAAAACCTTCAAGCTGCCATCCTGTTTTATCTATCTTGAAATGGCATTGAAAAATGTGTATTGCAATTTGTATTACTGTCCAAATGATTCTTTTATTCAGGTAGTTAATCATGCCCTAGGATCTAATGATTTGCTGAAAGTAAGTTTTGGCAACAAGATTTATAAGGAAAAGATATACTGCCCTATAGTTTTAAGGAACTGATGGTGTTCAACAAAAGGATTTGGGAGGCTTAGGTGATTTTCCATAATTAGTATATTACACTGGTCATCCAGTGATAGGTTATTAGGATATATCTTGAGCATGAGGATTAGTAGTAACATCAAAAAGTGGGCCAAGGCTTACTGCAGAGGACACATTATACCAGATACCATCAATCACTCAAGATTTAGGTAAAGTTCCTAGTCAAATATCAGTATTACCTGACCTTGGATGAAAATTTTGACTGCCATTTTTTTCCCTCTTAGTCACTAATTAAACATAAACCAAATTTTTTTTTTTTTGGCAAAATGGAAGATTAGGCATAAAATGAAACAGCACTCATATATTTATTAATCAGTCTACTCCGTGCTAAAATCTATACACCATAACATTCCTACACCATAACAGTTTAAGATTCTGAGCAAGACTAAACACCTTAGAGGTAGTCAATAAATACCTGTGAGCTGATGATTAAATGACAGCATCAGATCAATATATGGTATTTTCTCATTACTTAGGCATTTCTAAAATAACCTTATTCCTATTCTCTAAAGCCACTCATTTGCAAAAACCTCTCATGTCTTTTTAACATTACCAAAAAAAAAAAAAAGTTGATTTTCCAAGGTAGTAATCTAAGTAGCCTAATGTGTTCAACTCATTCTTCCTCACACACACCCAACTCTAGTCAAATGTACTCTAAAGCATTCTGCACAGTGAATACAGCAGGCACACAATGCTTCATAAAGGAGGTGACTTTAATCAGCTACAAGGCACTCAGACCTCTTTCTCCTCTTCTATGTTCGATCACACAAATGTCATCTACTGCATCTCATAATTAATAAGTAGCAATAAAGTTTATTCTGCACTATTTTATCATTTTAACTTTTAGTGTAAGTAGAAATAGAAACTGATTTTTTTCATCTTGAAGCGGTAACTATGAGAACTATTTAAATCATACCCATGTTTATCAGCCTAAGAGAAACATTTCAAATGATACAGGCCTCTGTGCTTCATTAAAAATTCAGCAAGAAAAAAAGAAATGACAGGATTATTTAAAGGCATGTTCCAGAACAACAAAATGAATTTGTAACTGCTACTCCAGTGGTTTATATATATTATTTTTAAGTGAAAAAGAAAGTGAAAGTCACTCAATCGTGTCTGACTGTGACCCCATGGACTACACAATCCATGGAATCCTCTGGGCCAGAATACTGGAATGGATAGCCTTTCCCTTCTCTAGTGGATCTTCCCAACCCAGGGATCAAACCCAGGTTTTCCACACTGCAGGCAGATTCTTTTTCAGCTGAATCACAACGGAAGTCCAAGAATACTGCAGTGAGTAGCCTATCTCTTCTCCAGCGGATCTTCCCGACCTAGGAATCGAACTTGGGTCTTCTGCATTGTAGGCAGATTACCAACTGAGCTATCAGGGAAGCCCAAGTACTATTTCCATAAGAGATTCTCTAAAATTTATATATAATTAAGCCAGCTAAACTTCCCTGGTGGCTCAGACTGTAAAGCGCCTGTCTACAATGCAGGAGACCCGGGTTTGATCCCTGGGTCGGGAAGATCCCCTGGAGAAGGAAATGGCAATCCACTCCAGGACTATTGCCTGGAAAATCCCACGGACAGTGCGGTCGCAAAGAGTCGGACACAACTGAGCAACTTCACGACGACAACGAAGCCAGCTAAAAAGACACAATCCCTCTAAGTTCTTTTGTGTATAGGGAAAATCCTCCCACAACACTAACAGAACATGCCTTATAAATATATTTGTAAATGGCAACCCACTCCAGTGCTCTTGCCTGGAGAATCCCAGGGATGGGGGAGCCTGGTGGGCTGCTGTCTATGGGGCTGCACAGAGTCAGACACGACTGATGCAACTTAGCAGCAGCAGCAAATATAAAAACAACAGTTTCAGATTTATATTTTACAAAAAAAATTATTTTAAGTTAAGAGTCTCTACCTAAATTTATTTTGGTATCAAACAACTACAATTAGTGATGGGACAAAAAGCATTCATAATTGTGGCAGCATGTTAATCTATTTACAAAAACTATACAAAATTAGATTATTACATCCACTTATCAAAACTTCCTGAAACTAAATTCATTTTTGGAAATCTATCAAAAGTCCTCAGATCCAGAATGATAGTCTTAATGATTTTTAATTCATGGAATTATAGCACATAAGATTTTCAAGCAAAAACATCAGATGAAAGCCTGTACAATAAAATAGTCTCCTTCTCCTAACTGCCTGGAATGTAAATGAAAATGTATGCCCTTTTACTGAAGGAAGAAAAATTGAACTAAGAGTTCGACAGTATCAAATACCTGTTAGAATGGTTTGTCTGCTGGAATTAAAGTTGGACAATTAATTCGACGTTGTTAAAAATGCTTTAAACTAAGTCCTTTTTTTCCTTTTTTATAAAAAGCTTTGCTCAGCCATTTTGAATCTCCACCTTGTAACAAAAATGTTGTTCAGTTTTTACTAAGTCCATACCCATAAAAGCCATCTTCAAAATGGTACATATTTTAAAAGTGCATATAAATATAACTCCACTTAAATTGTTAATATACCTAGGAGCAATAATTTAATATTCTATTGCAAAATATAGATAGCCTGAAGGCAACATGCTTGGTCAATCTTTCATAAACTTTTTTGGTTTGATGCCAAAATATTTCAAAATAAAGGAAAAAATATCATGACTCTTTTTAGCTAATGAGTTTTCAGGTATTAATTTGCAGATATACTAAATACTCATCCAGCAAAGTATCTAGAGTACCCAGTGATATGTGTCATGAATGCAAAAAACAACTACATAATGCAAAAGTAACAACAACAATAACATGTATTTTAGACCTAAGATGAGTTTATCTAGTAAGAGTTATATGAGAAATATCAGGTAAGACCCCCAAATAAACTTTAGATACAAAATGATATAGTGCGGCATTGTTCAAACACATCCAATATTCAGACACAACTTAAACTAGGCTGGCTTTTTTATATCACCAGCTTTCATCAGGGCTTTAATAGCTCTGGCCCTCATTTCAAGTTCGAGCAGCTCCAGCTGCTGTGCGGAAGGCTGAACATCTTCCGGCGGAGGAACAGTCAGAGTGGCGGCTTTGGGCTCCTTTGGACTGGACTCTGCAAGTCCCAGAATCTCGTTCACGCTTTTCTCAATGTCTTTCTCCAGGTCATCTATCTGACCAGCTTCACTCTGGACTGTATTTTCTGGGACTTCAGGAGCAGCTGCTTCTTCATTACAGGGGCCTTCTATGTCGCTGTCATAAGCGTCTGCATTGATACTGAGTACATCGCTATCTTCCCCTTTGCCTGTAACAAACACACAAAAAGGTAAGAATCATGTGACCCAAAGGTTCTGATCAAAATTTCCCTTCTATTTATAAAGTAAGGGCTGCTTTGACCTCCCCCACCTCCCACATTGGAGTCCCAAATTCCATAAGCCTCATCCCAAAACCTTTTCCCCTGATTCCTCAACCCTTTTTTTAACCTGAAGAATCTTAATTTTCTGACCAGGGATCAAATTCAGGCCCTGGCAGTGAAAGCACTGAGTCCTAACCTCTGGACTGCCAGGGAATTCCCCCATCAACTTTGAAAACGTCTAATTTAATGTAAATCTTAATGTATTTTTCATCCCAATTTAGTAGAACATGGAAGCATTGGGAAATGTATACCATCATATGGATGTCCCTGACCAACTTTCCAAATTAAATTGCACCACTTTGGACCACAGTGAAGCCTTGACAGTACAAAATGCTAACACCTTCTGGACAGAATACTGCTTATTACCAAAGTAAAATTCCACTCAAAAAGAAGTTTAAAGTACTCTGCTTTATAAACTGTAAAAACAGAAAAATATCACCAGTAAGCTGGACACCAT
This sequence comes from Nanger dama, assembly GCA_917880005.1. Lineage (NCBI taxonomy): Eukaryota > Metazoa > Chordata > Mammalia > Artiodactyla > Bovidae > Nanger > Nanger dama. Next base: position 1,598,126 of record CAKJTW010000094.1, on the reverse strand, counting down.
GTACACTGCAGTTATTCCAAAGCTTTTCATATGCTTTTTCAAACACTTTGTTCTAAATCAATAAATTAAAGGAGAATGCCTAAGGCTACTTTCTAGGATAAAATAACTTTCATCAATAGGATTTTAATTAATGAAGTTAGTAAGCCACAATTTTTTAAAAATGCATTTGTTATAAGGCTTCTGTAACTGATGCTAAGAACGTGCATATAAACACAGATTGTAGCCCTCAACCACTATGGTCTTGGACCATTACTAAAGTCCACAAGTTAGTTACAACTTTGAGTGCTCCTCTATACCTCCAATTTATTTATATTTTAAATTCCTAATATGTCTTTTTAAAAGAAAGTAATGATCACCCAATTGTTAGCTTTGTTAATTTTCCTGTGGTAGGGAAAACATTTACAAAACATAGACTGACAGATGGAAAATTCTGATAATATAACAAATAAAAATTCTACTCCACGGATTTTAAAGTAAATTATTTACTGACCTTAACTGATTCTCCTACATCCTAATTACTCAAAAACTACCCCCATTCCAAAATTAAAGTAGAAAATGAGCTAACAAATTATGTGTCCACAAATAGAACTTGTAAAAAAAAAAAGTTCCAAGTTTAATCATTTAATGTCAAAGAATATTTTATGTATCTCTCCAGAGTAAAAAATATCTCTAAATAGCTACAGGAAAAAAATGAATATAGCCTTTTGTATAAATAAATAATGCTTTACATCTAAGTATTCTAATGTGAGACAAAACAAATTTAAGAAAAAAAGTGCTCCTAAGTTGTTCATAGTCTCAAAGTTAATTTTCATGCCTAACAGGCTTTACTCCAGAATTCTAAACCTGTAGTCACTGATTCTGAGTGAATATATGCACCTGTTTAAAAGATTTTAAAATATAAGCTTTTAGAAAACTATGATTGTTTTTGCAGGCTAGAAGTTGTTGCCTGATAATGAATGAAGAGCAGAATGTAATGGATGACTGGGGAGAAAGGGAGAGTCTCAAAGTTGGAATACCTGAATTCTAACCCTTACTCTGTTTTAATCATATAATTTGGGGAAAATCCCTTACCTTGTCAGAGGTTCTCTCCTGTAAAAATTAAGGTAGATTGTCTTAGGATGTCCCAAAAGCCTAATTTTACACAGTAAACTGTATATATAAAAATATATAAAATGGCAATATTTTAAACTGTTTTCCATTTTTCTCCCTATAAGACTCAGGTATTACTTATATTTCACTTAATATATTTGTCAGCTGGATAATAATCCAAAAGAATTTCCTACTAGCCAATGAAAGTAGCCAATGAAAAATGAGTAACAAGTCAGTAAATCCTGCTCTATTAAACATTTTTGACCAAAAACTCTTTATAGGCAACAGCTTTCTAGTGAAAAGAAGTACATTTACAAACTTCAGGCATTATAACTGAAGTTCACATATTTAAGTCACAAATGTTGAAGCAGCTGCATTTTTATGAAATCAGTTTGCTTTTAATCTAAATAAATGAATGAGTGAAACTTAGATATTTTCATTAAATAAGTGGAGAATCTATTTTAGTAGATCCTGTAGATGTTTACATGGCAAATCATCAGCCTATATTTGCTCTCATAAAAGACTACAGAGATATATGTGAGTATGTAAAAATATTTCTAAGTGAAGGTATATTATGTTCATCCTTTTTTCCCCTCTTTCAAACACTTCTGAAATGGCTAAGATCTACTGAGCTATATACTCTCACTTAATTCAGATCACTCTTTAAGCCTATTTATATAAGCTACTCAAAAAGCAGCCACAGCTAAAGAGCTCCTCTGCCATAAACTTAAGATCCCCAAAAGGAGGAAATGGCAACCCACTCCAGTCTTCTCGCCTGGGAAATCCCATGGACAGAGGAGCCTTAGTGGGCTATAGTCCATGGGGTCACAAAAGAGACACGACTTAATGGACTAAACAACAAGTTCATGAAGTTATCAGCACTAGAGATTCAGGATCAAAATGTTTATACACACGCTCCCAATGTTTCAAAGGAGAAAAATCTTGACGAAAAACTTTTTTTCATTTATATTTTCTATGGGTTTGTTTCAAATGATTTTAGAGAGCACAGGTGGAGCTTGCTTTATTTTTTTTTTTAATCAAAAACAGTAGTATACATAGTACTCAGAGAAGAAACAGTCCTCTATGAATTTGCTGTTCTCTGTTTACATTTAAAATTATCGAAATCCAAGGGACTGAGTTCTCTGTAGCACAGTATAGGTAAAAGCATTCCTAAGTCCCATCTGCCCATTACACCTGCACTGTAGAGGCCAAAGCTTTGTAGAATCTGTACTTGAAATAATTCAGCAGAAGGACTTCACTTCACAAATGTGAAAACAAGATAAGTGACTTGTACAATATAACCTGACAAACTATTTAAAGGCCTAAGATCATACTTTTGTTGTTTCACTAGTTCTTAATTTTCTTCACTCTACTGACTCATTTTTAAGATATAGTTTGCAAACATAAGAATACACTTTCAAGATAATTTACTCTCATCCTCAGTATCAGAAAACTGTAGGGTCTTTTGTTACCAATTATGATCCTCTAAGCAGAAGGGGAAAACTTGTACACTCTTTCTAAAACAGTAACCTTAACTTGCTGCTACTGCTACTAAGTCGCTTCAGTTGTGTCCGACTCTTCGTGACCCCATGGACTGCAGCCTACCAGGATGCTCCGTGCATGCGATTTTCCAGGCAAGACTAGTGGAGTAAGGTGCCATTGCCTTCTCCGAACCTTAACCTAATATGCCTTATTCTAAGTCCTCAAAATAGTAGTGCAGTCATGGTTCTGTCCTTCTGCACCCCCACTCTGTATATGTGAAAGTAAGTGTGTGAGTGTGCATGCACACACATGCACATCTGTGCACAAGTGTGTTCAGGGGAGTGAGTACCCATTTAAATTTTAAGATAATTCTACAAAGGAGCATTTTCTAGCTTTTAGATGGCCTTAGGAGTCTGAGAGTAACAAAACAATCTCAGGGCCGTTAACTTCCTGATGTTCAAGCTGGTTTTAGAAAAGGCAGAGGAACCAGACATCAAATTGCCAACATCCGCTGGATCATGGAAAAAGCAAGAGAGTTCCAGAAAAACATCTATTTCTGCTTTATTGACTATACCAAACCCTTTGACTGTGTGAATCACAATAAACTGTGGAAAATTCTGAAAGAGATGGGAATACCAGACCACATGACCTGCCTCTTGAGAAATCTGTATGCAAGTCAGGAAGCAACAGTTAGAGCTGGACATGGAACAACAGACTGGTTCCAAATAGGAAAAGGGTCCATCAAGGCTGTATCTTGTCACCTGCTTATTTAACTTATATGCGGAGTACATCATGAGAAACGTTGAGCTGGAAGAAGCACAAACTGGAATCAAGACTGCCGGGAGAAATATCAATAACCTCAGATATGCAGATGACACCACCCTTATGGCAGAAAGTGAAGAGGAACTCTAAAGTCTCCTGATGAAAGTGAAAGAGGAGAGTGAAAAAGTTGGCTTAAAGCTCAACATTCAGAAAACGAAGATCATGGCATCTGGTCCCATTACTTCATGAGAAATAGAGAGGGAAATATGTCACTTTATTTTGGGGGGCTCCAAAAATCACAGCAGATGGTGAGTGAAACCATGAAGTTAAAAGATGCTTACTCCTTGGAAGAAAAGTTATGACCAACCTAGACAGCATATTAAAAAGCAGAGACATTACTTTGCCGACTAAGGTCCATCTAGTCAGGCTATGGTTTTCCCTGTGGTCCTGAGTGGATGTGAGAGTTGGACTGTGCAGAAGGCTGAGCGCCGAAGAATTGATGCTTTTGAACTGTGGGGTTGGAGAAGACTCTTGAGAGTCCCTTGGACTGCAAGGAGATCCAACCAGTCCATTCTGAAGGAGATCAGCCCTGGGATTTCTTTGGAAGGAATGATGCTAAAGCTGAAACTCCAGTACTTTGGCTACCTCATGTGAGGAGTGGACTCACTGGAAAAGACTCTGATGCTGGGAGGGATTGGGGGCAGGAGAAGGGGACGACCGAGGATGAGATGGCTGGATGGCATCACTGGCTTGACGGACATGAGTCTGGGTGAACTCCAGGAGTTGGTGATGGACAGGGAGTCTTGGCATGCTGCGATTCATGGGGTCGCAAAGAGTTGGACACGACTGAGCGACTGAACTGAACAGAAGAAAAATAAAAATAGTTTCAATGTATTCATGACACTAAAGTAAGGTCACTGAAATCCACCAAGAAAAATAAAAGACATAGGGTTTGAGGTAAAATAATACAAAAATAATTAAAATATTAAGAATTCATACTATTAACTTTTAAAAACATTACTACAAAAAATGGCTGGGGGAAGAGAACAAGCATAAAATTAGACCAATTACTGAAGTCATTAAGCAGCAAAATAACTAACTTAGACATGGTACATATATACAGCATAATACTGCTCAGCCATAACAAATGATGAAGCAACACTGTTTGCAGCTACATGGATAACACCCAAAAAGACGTCCTTTTCATTACAGGGAACTGGAATGCACAAGCAGGAACTCAAGAAATACCTGGAGTAACAAGCAAATATGGCCTTGGAATACAATACAAAGAAAGGAAAAGGCTAATATGAGTTTTGCCAAGAGAATGCACTGGTCATAGCAAACACCCTCTTCCAACAACACAAGAGAAGACTCTACACATAGACATCACCAGACGGTCAATACCAAAATCAGACTGATCATATTCTTTGCAGCCAAAGATGGAGAAGCTCTATACAGTAAGCAAAAACAAGACCAGGAGATGACTATGGCACAGACCATGAACTCCTTACTGCCAAATTCAGACTTAAATTGAAGAAAGTAGGGAAAACCATTAGACCATTCAGGTATGACCTAAATAAAATCCCTTACAATTATATAGTGGAAGTGACAAATAGACTCAATGGATTTTATCTGATAGACACAGTGCCTGAAGAACTATGGGGAAAGGTTCATGACAGTGTACATGAGCCACGGATGAAAGACAGATTTATAGATCAATGGAACAAAATAGAAAGCCCAGAGATAAATCCACACACCTATGGACACCTTATCTTCGACAGAGGAGGCAAGAATATACAATGGAGTAAAGACAATCTCTTTAACAAGTGGTGCTGGGAAAACTGGTCAACCACTTGTAAAAGAATGAAACTAGAACACTTTCTAACACCGCACACAAAAATAAACTCAAAATGGACTAAAGATCTAAATGTAAGACGAGAAACTATAAAACTCCTAGAGGAGAACATAGGCAAAACACTCTCTGACGTAAATCACAGCAGGATCCTCTATGATCCACCTCCCAGAATACTGGAAATCAAAGCAAAAATAAACAAATGGGATCTAATTAAAATTAAAAGCTTTTGCACAACAAAGGAAACTAAAGCAAGCTGAAAAGACAGCCTTCTGAATGGGAGAAAACAATAGCAAATGAAGCAACTGACAAACAACTAATCTCAAAACTATACAAGCAACTTATGCAGCTGAAGTCCAGAAAAATAAATGACTCAATCAAAAAATGGGCCTAAGAACTAAATAGACATTTCTCCAAAGAAGACATACGGATGGCTAACAAACACATGAAAAGATGCTCAACATCACTCATTATCAGAGAAATGCAAATCAAAACCACAATGAGGTACCATTTCACACCAGTCAGAATGGGAGCGATCCATAAGTCTACAAGCAATAAATGCTGGAGAGGCTGTGGAGAAAAGGGAACTCTCTTAGACTGTTGGTGGGAATGCAAACTAGTACAGCCACTATGGAGAACAGTGTGGAGATTCCTTAAAAAACTGGAAATAGAACTGCCTTATGACCCAGCAATCCCACTGCTGGGCATATACACCAAGGAAACCAGAATTGAAAGAGACACGTGTACCCCAATGTTCATCGCAGCACTGTTTATAATAGCCAGGACATGAAACAACCTAGATGTCCATCAGCAGATGAATGGATAAGAAAGCTGTGGTACATATACACAATGGAGTATTACTCAGCCCTTAAAAAGAATATGTTTGAATCAGTTCTAATGAGATGGATGAAACTGGAGCCTATTATACAGAGTGAAGTAAGCCAGGAAGAAAAACACCAATACAGTATACTAACACATACATATGGAATTTAGAAAGATGGTAATGATGACCCTCTATGTGAGACAGCAAAAGAGACACAGATGTATAGAATGGACTTTTGGACTCTGTGGGAGAGGGAGAGGGTGAGATGATTTGGGAGGATGGCATTGAAACATGTATACTATCAGGTAAGAAACAAATCGCCAGTCTGTGTTCGATACAGGATATAGGATGCTTGGGGCTGGTGCATGGGGATGATTCAGAGAGATGATATGGGGTGGGAGGTGGGAGTAGGGTTCAGGATTGGGAACTCATGTACACCCATGGCTGACTGATGTCAGAGCAAAATAGAGTTTAAAAAAAAAAAAAAAAGACCATCCCCAAGGAAAAGAAATGCAAAAAGGCAAAATGGCTGTCTGAGGAGGCCTTACAAATAGCTATGAATAAAACAGAAGCAAAAGGCAAAGGAGAAAAGAAAAGATATAAGCATCTGAATGCAGAGTTCCAAAGAATAGCAAGGAGAGATAAGAAAGCCTTCCTCAATGATCACTGCAAAGAAATAGAGGAAAACAAAAGAATGGAAAAGTCTAGAGATCTCTTCAACAAAATAAGAGATACCAAGGGAACATTTCATACAAAGACGGGCACATTAAAGGACAGAAATAGTATGGACCTAACGGAAGCAGCAGTTAGAACTGGACATGGAACAACAGACTGGTTCCAAATAGGAAAAGGAGTACGTCAAGGCTGTATATTGTCACCCTGCTTATTTAACTTATATGCAGAGTACATCATGAGAAACACTGGGCTGGAAGAAACACAAGCTGGAATCAAGACTGCCGGGAGAAATATCAATAACCTCAGATATGCAGATGACACCACCCTTACGGCAGAAAGTGAAGAGGAGCTAACGGGCCTCTTGATGAAAGTGAAAGAGGAGAGTGAAAAAGTTGGCTTAAAGCTCAACATTCAGAAAACGAAGATCATGGCATCCAGTCCCATCGCTTCATGAGAAATAGATGGGCAAACAGTGGAAACAGTGTCAGACTTTATTTTTTGGGCTCCAAAATCACTGCAGACGGTGACTGCAGCCATGAAATTAGAAGACGCTTACTCCTTGGAAGAAAAGTTATGACCAACCTATATAGTATATTCAAAAGCAGAGACATTACTTTGCCAACTAAGGTCTGTCTAGTCAAGGTTATGGTTTTCCCTGTGGTCATGTATGGATGTGAGAGTTGGACTGTGAAGAAGGCTGAGCGCCAAAGAATTGATGCTTTTGAACTGGGGTGTTGGAGAAGACTCTTGAGAGTCCCTTGGACTGCAAGGAGATCCAACCAGTCCATTCTGAAGGAGACCAGCCCTGGGATTTCTTTGGAAGGAATGATGCTAAAGCTGAAACTCCAGTACTTTGGCCACCTCATGCGAAGAGTTGACTCAGTGGAAAAGACTCTGATGCTGGGAGGGATTAGGGGCAGGAGAAGGGGATGACCTAGGATGAGATGGCTGGATGGCATCATGGACTCGATGGACGTGAGTCTGAGTGAACTCCGAGAGATGGTGATGAACAGGGAGGCCTGGCATGCTGCGATTCATGGGGTCACAAAGAGTCGGACATGACTGAGTGACTGAACGGCAGAAGAAGATATTAAGAAGAGGTGGCAAGAATACACAGAAGAACTGTACAGAAAAGAATCTCACCACCCAGATAATCATGATGGTGTGATCATCAACCTAGAGCCAGATATATTGGAATGTGAAGTCAAGTGGGCCTTAGAAAGCATCATTTCGAACAAAGCTAGTGAAAGTGATGGAATTCCAGTGGAGCTATTTCAAGTCCTGAAAGATGAGGCTGTGAAAGTGCTGCATTCAATGTGCCAGTAAATTTGGGAAACTCAGCAGTGGCCACAGGACTGGAAAAGGTCAGTTTTCATTCCAATCCCAAATAAAGGCAATGCCAAAGAATGCTCAAACTACAGCACAATTGCACTCATCTCACATGCTAGTAAAGTAACGCTCAACATTCTCCAAGCCAGGTTTCAACGGTACGTGAACCATGAACTTCCAGATGTTCAAGCTGGATTTAGAATAGGCAGAGGAACCAGAGATCAAATGCCAACATCTGCTGGATCATCAAAAAAGCAAGAGAGTTTCAGAAAAACATCTACTTCTGCTTTATTGACGACACCAAAGCCTTTGACTGTGTGAACCACAACAAACTCTGGAAAATTCTTCAAGAGATGGGAATACCAGACCACCTAACCTGCCTCTTGAGAAATCTGTATGCAGATCAGGAAGTAACAGTTAGAACTGGACATGGAACAACAGACTGGTTCCATATCTCAGAGGAGTACATCAAGGGTGTATATTGTCACCCTGCTTATTTAACTTATATGAAGAATACATCATGAGAAACACTGGGCTGGAGGAAGCACAAGCTGGAATCAAGACTGCCAGGAGAAATATCAATAACCTCAGATATGCAGATGACACCACCCTTATGGCAGAAAGTGAGAAAGAACTAAAGAACCTCTTGATGAAAGTGAAAGAAGAGAGTTAAAAAGCTGGCTTAAAACTCAACATTCAGAAAACTAAGATCATGGCATCTGGTCCCATCACTTCATGGCAAATAGATGGAGAAACAGTGGAAACAGTGACAGACCTTATTTTGGGGGGGCTCCAAAATCACTGCACATGCTGACTGCAGCCATGAAATTAAAAGATGCTCCTTGGAAGAAAAGTTATGACCAACCTAGATAGCATATTAAAAGCAAAGACATTACTTTGTCTACAAAGGTCCATCTAGTCAAAGTATGGTTTTCCAGTAGTCAAATATGGATGGACTATAAAGAAAGTTGGACTATAAAGAAAGCTGTGTGCCAAAGAATTGATGCTTTTGAACTGTGGTGCTGGAGAAGACTCTTGAGAGTCTTGGACTGCAAGGAGATCCAACCAGTCCATCCTAAAGGAAATCAGTCCTAAATATTCATTGATGCTGACGCTCCAATACTTTGGCCACCTGATGCAAAGAACTGAATCATTTGAAAAGACCCTGATGCTGGGAAAGATTGAAGGCAGAAGGAGAAGGGGACGACAGAGGATGAGATGGTTGGATGGCATCACAGACTAATGGACATGAATTTGAGTAAACTTCAGGAGTTGGCGATAAGACAGGGAGGCCTGATGTGCTACAGTCCATGGGGTTGCAAAGTCAGACACGACTGAACGAATGAACTGAACTGACTGGATAGACCTAGAGATTATCATACTAAGTGAAGTAAGTCAGAGAGAGAAAGATAAATATCATATAGTATCACTCATGTGTGGAATCTAATTTTTAATAAAAAGATACAAATGAATTGACTTACAACACAGAAAAAGACTTACATACATCAAAATAAGCAGATGGTTACCAAAGGGAAAACTTGGAGGGCAGAGATAAATGAGGAGCCTGGAATGAACGTACATACACTAGCATATATAAGACAGATAACCAACAAGGACCTACTGTACAGCAGAGGAAACACTACTCAACATCCTGTGATAACCTGAAGGAAAAAGAATCTAAAAAGGAATGAACAAATGTAAATACATATATGCATAACTAAGTCCATTTGCTATACACCCGAAACTAAAACTACTATAAACCCACTACACACAAATAAAATTAAAATTTTAAAAATAAAAGAAAGTAACTTTAAAATATACACAAAGAGGGACTTCCCTGGTGGTCCAGTGGCTAAAACCCTCATTCTCAATGCAGGGAACTAGGTCCAATCCCTGGTCAGGGAACTAGACCCTGTGTTCTGCAACTTAAGACACAGCATGGTTAAATAAATAAAAACGAAGACTTGCTGCAGCCAAATAAATAAAAGTACTTTAAAATATATATATATATATATAACAAAAATACTTTTAAATATATAAAAATTAAGATACTTTAAATAAATATATATAAAAGAAACAAGAGACATTACAGAATTAACTACATTAATTCTGCTCCTTTATATAAACTAGTAACATAGGTGGCCCCTAAAATATAAAATACCATTTAGAGAATTTTAGGAAAAAAGCAATATAATTGAAGAAATGAACTAAATAACCTAAGGGAAAGGACAAAAGAGTTTAAGAACTTGGCTAAGCAAAGTTATAGGAAGACAAAGAGTTAAAATACTGGTATTTTTCAAGGAAAAAGCAATAAAGAGTTCAAGGACTTATTGAGCATTCATCTCTTATGATTAATCCCTAGCCAACTACTCACAAATATAAATTCTATTCCATTTTCTTCTGATCTGTGTATGTTCAACTTTTCTTTTGTTTTCCTGCTATCTTCTTTGCTATCAACTTGATTCATACTGTAGTCAAACTCTGTACCAACTCTTTTGACTCCATGAACTATAAAGTCCATGGAATTCTCTAGGCCAGGAAACTGGAATGGGTAGCCTTTCTCTTTTCTAGAGGATCTTCCCAACCCAGGGATTGAACCAAGGTCTCTCACATTGCAGGTGGATTCTTTACTAACTGAGCTATCAGGGAAGCCCTCAATGGACATGAGTTTAAGCAAACTCTGGGAGATAGTGAAGGACGGGGAAGCCTGGCGTGCTGCAGTCCATAAAGTCACAAAGAGCCAGGCAGGACTTTGCAATTAAACAACAACAACAACACAAACATGGGATAAAACCATAAAGGGAAAAATATTTGGCAAATAAATAAAACACTTACCACTCTTTAAATATTTTACTGACAAGGAGAAAAATTACAAAAATGAAAGACCCATCCATTTAAGATTTAAAATGTCAGTATTTTAAAAAGGGAACATACTACATAATAAAAAAAAAGCTAAAAAACAATACTTGTATTTTTATTATCATCTGTAACAATTCTCAATACTTGAGAGCTACAGAGATCCCCTAAGCTAGATAAAGGAAAATATTTTAGGTTTTAGATTTGCTTTCTATCAATAAAAGTTTTAATTACCCAATGAAAGTAAACAAACATAGAAGAGTTTATAAACATTTTGAGTAATAAAATTAAAAAGGACTTTTAAGTTATGCTGCCACTAAGTCACTGCAGTTGTGTCCAACTCTGTGCAACCCCACAGACGGCAGCCCATCAGGCTCCCCCATACCTGGGATTCTCCTGGCAGGAACACTGGAGTGAGTTGCCATTTCCTTCTCCAATGCATAAAAGTGAAAAGTGAAAGTGAAGTTACTCAGTCGTGTATGACTCTTAGCAACCCCATGGACTGCAGCCTACCAGGCTGCTCCGTCCATGGGATTTTCCATTTAAGAATACTGGAGTGGGGTGCCATTGCCTTCTCCGTTAAGTTATGCTAACATGTTTACACCTTGATCAGTTCAGTTCAGTCGCTCAGTCGTGTCCGACTCTTGGTGACCCCATGAATCGCAGCACGCCAGGCCTCCCTGTCCATCACGAACTCCTGGAGTTCACTCAGACTCACGTTCATCAAATCAGTGATGCCATCCAGCCATCTCACCCTGTCATCCCCTTCTCCTCCTGCCCCCAATCCTTTCCAGCATCAGAGTCTTTTCCAATGAGTCAGCTCTTCGCATGAGGTGGCTAAAGTACTGGAGTTTCAGCTTTAGCATCATTCCTTCCAAAGAAATCCCAGGGCTCATCTCCTTCACAATGGACTGGTTGGATCTCCTTGCAGTCCAAGAGATTCTCAAGAGACTTCTCCAACACCCCAGTTCAAAAGCATCAATTCTTCAGCACTCAGCTTTCTTCACAGTCCAACTCTCACATATATACATGACTGCTGGGAAAATCACAGCCTTGACTAGACGGACTTTTGTGGGCAAAGTAATGTCTCCGCTTTTCAATATGCTATCTAGGTTGGTCATAACTTTTCTTCCAAGGATTAAGCGTCTTTTAATTTCATGGCTGCAGTCACCATCTGCAGTGATTTTGGAGCCCCCAAAATAAAGTCTGACACTGTTTCCCCATCTATTTGCCATGAAGTGATGGGACCAAATGCCAAGATCTTCGTTTTCTGAATGTTGAGCTTTAAGCCAACTTTTTCACTCACCTCTTTCATTTTCATCAAGAAGCTTTTTAGTTCCTCTTCACTTTCTGCCATAAGGGTGGTGTCATCTCCATATCTGAGGTTATTGATATTTCTCCCAGCAATCTTGATTCCAGCTTGTGCTTCTTCCAGCCCGTTTCTCATGATGTACTCCGCATATAAGTTAAATAAGCAGGGTGACAATATACAGCCTTGACGGACTCCTTTTCCTATTTGAACCAGTCTGTTGCTCCATGTCCAGTTCTACTGTTTCTTCCTGACCTGCATATAGGTTTCTCAAGAGGGAGGTCAGGTGGTCTGGTATTCCTATCTCTTTCAGAATTTTCCACAGTTTATTGTGATCCACACATTTAAAGGCTTTGGCATAGTCAATAAAGCATAAATAGATGTTTTTCTGGATCTCTCTTGCTTTTTCCATGATCCAGCAGATGTTGGCAATTTGATCTCTGCTTCCTCTGTCTTTTCTAAAACCAGCTCGAACTTCTGGAAGTTCACGGTTCACATAGTGCTGAAGCCTGGCTTGGATAATTTTGAGCTTTACTAGTGTGTGAGATGAGTGCGATTGTGCTGTAGTTTGAGCATTCTTTGGCATTGCCTTCTTTGGGATTGGAATGAAAACTGATCTTTTCCAGTCCTGTGGCCAATGCTGAGTTTCCCAAATTTGCTGGCATATTGAGTGCAGCACTTTCACAGCATCATCTTTTAGGACTTGAAATAGCTCCACTGGAATTCCATCGCCTCCACTAGCTTTGTTCGAAGTGATGCTTTCTAAGGCCCACTTGACTTCACATTCTAGGATGTCTGGCTCACACCATTGTGATTATCTTGGTCTTGAAGATCTTTTTGTATAGTTCTTCTGTGTATTCTTGCTACCTCTTCTTAATATCTTCTTCTGTGAGGTCCATACCATTTCTGTCCTTTATCAATCCCATCTTTGCGTGAAATGTTCCCTTGGTATCTCTAATTTTCTTGAAGAGATCGCTAGTCTTTCCCATTCTGTTGTTTTCCTGTATTTCTTTGCATTGATTGCTGTAGAAGGCTTTCTTATCTCTTATCTCTTCTTATCTCTATTTCTTCTTTTCCTTTTCTGCATCTCTGCATTCAGATGCTTTTATCTTTCCTTTTCTCCTTTGCTTTACACCTTGATAAGGCCTGTAATATTCCACGTGCAAATAATTCAACTTACCAGAATACTTTTAACGCATAAAATGAAACTGCATCTAATGTTATGAGTGACTACATGCCTGTGAAACTTTTTGATAATGAGTTATTAAATTAAGCCAAGAGACAAACCCTGGTACATGGAATAATTAAATATCTGTCTGAATTTCTGCTAAAGATGGCAAATTGAGCACACATATCTAATCCCCTTCCCTATCAAGAATCCACTGAAGTGACAGAAGAGAGGATACTTAAAAATAATAGCTAAAAATTATAAATTAACTGAGGGTGAAACTAACAAACATCAGTCCTTCCTAAGTAAAGCAAAAGACAGATACTCCACAAAGGGAAAAAAGTGTGAGAAAATGTGAGACCTCTGAGAAAGAAAATATAGACTACAGATACAATTATAAGACAGGGCAAACTTATAAGAAAATATTAGCAAAATGCATTTTTTAAGAAAACAAATGTAACAATATATATAATGTATGGATATTGTTAGAAACAAGTAAAACCACAGGTAAAGGATAGAAATGGGTCTAAAATTTCACAGAGTATGAAATACAAAAGTGCAGTAAATATATGAAAAATACTCAATGTAATTTCTAATCAGGGAAATACAAATTAAAACATTAAGATATTTCTTTTTACTCATTAGATTTGAAAAAGGAATTTCACCCATCTGCAGAAAAAAATAGTAAATTGGCAAGGTGCAAAAATGATCAAAACATACTGTTAAGTCAAAAAGTAACTTAAAGAGTTGTTAATAATGGCTTCCTTCCAGAGAGGGGAATACAAGTAGAAGAGGAAGAGAAGAAAATGAGTTTTCCAGTTCCCCTCTATGAACATAATGTGTTTCTTCAACCAAGAAATTATAATGTTAGATAACAAGAAAGGGTATCATCTAGAAAGAAATTTTCCTGGATTTTTATAAAATGTAAGTAAGTGGTATGAAAATGACACAAAAATAAAAGCAAAGCAAAGCCACAGCCAAAGACATACAGGGAGGTGTAATTCCTTCTTAGAGTCATGGAAGCAAGGAAGAGATGGCTTTGGAACAAAGAGTGAAAAAATTAAACTCACTCTAAATAGCTGAGCCAAATGAACCTTTCTTTCTTATCCTCCCCTTCCTTGCCACAGGCCCAAGCCCTCTACATTGGGAGGCCTACTCCATGCACTTACATTAGAGAGATCTGGTAGTGAGATATAACTAAACAGTTACTGAAGAAGCCTAAACCAGCTACCAGAAAAACTAAAATAAATAAAGGACCAAGATGAACAAAGGAAGACAAAGAAAATGTGGAGATCAGAAGATATTCTACTGGAGGAGAATGAGGGGTTGGGAAGTCTAGTTAGTATCCTTATGGAGCCTGACATAGATCTGCAACTATAAAACAAGTACAGGATGCAATGAAAAAGGACCAGAGAAAAGAAATACTAAAATTTAAAGTTACAATTATCAAGAGCAAACATTCAGTGGTTATTGGAAGATAATGTTTAAAAAAAAACAACTTTCAGAGACTTCCCCGGTGGTCCAGTAATTGGGACTTCACCTTCCAACGCAGAGGGTGTGGTTTCAATCCTGGGTCAGGGAGCTAAGATCCCACATGCTTCCTACCCTTCTCCGCAAAAAAACACATAAAACAGAAACAATATTGTAACAAAATCAATATAGACTTAAAAAAACCTTTCAAGATGTAGAAAATAAAAATATATTTAAAATACACAATAGAAGTCAAGAAATGGGGATGACTCACAAGCCCAACAACCTAATTTTTCAACAACTACTGAGCACCTACTGTGTATAAGACACTGTTTTAAACACTGAGAAAACAGCAGTGAATTTTAAAAGTCCCCTGCCTTCCCATCAAGTCATTGGAAAGACGTTATAAATCAACATCAGGTGCTATGAAAAGAATAAAGCAGCATATGCAGCTCGATATCATACACACACACTCAATCAGAAAACAGGCAGAGGAGCTGAACGGACATTTCTCCAAAGAAGACAAGGATGGCCTAGAGGCACATGAACAGAGGCTCAACACCACTAATTATTAAAGAAATGCAAATCAAAACAGCCACTATAAAGAACAGTATGATGGCTCCTTTAAAACTACATATAGAACTACCGTACGATCCAGCAGTCTTATTATTGGGCATATACCCTGAGAAAACCATAACTCAAAAGACACACACACTCCAATATTCATTGCAGTACACTATACAACAGCTAGGACATGGAAGCAACCTAAATGTCCATCGACAGATGACTGGATAAAGAAGATATGGTACATATATACAATGGAATATTACTCAGCCATAAAAAGGAATGAAACTGAGTCATTTGTAGGGGTATGGATGGACCTAGAGCCTGTCATACAAAGGGAACTAAGGCATAAAGAAAAACGTAAATATCATTATTAACACATATGTGGAATCTAGAAAAACAATTCAGATGAATCTACTTGCAGGGCAGGAACAGAGACACAGACATAGAGAATGGACATGTGTACACAGCAGATAAGGGGAGGGTAGGCAAATTAGGAGATCAGAACTCACATACGTACACACCACGTGTACCTAGTGAGAGCCTGCTGTATAGAACAGGGGTCTCAGTTCAGTGCTTTCTGCTGAGCTAGAGGGGTGGGACAAAGGTGGGAGCAGGAGTGTAAGGCAGGTCAGGAGGGAGGGGATATATGTATACTTATAACTGATTCATTGCACTGTACAGCAGAAACTAACACAACACTGTAAAGCAACTATACTCCAACTAAAAAATAAAGACAGCAGCAGAATGCTTTCATACAGTCAGCATTTTGATCTGGTACAGTAACAGCTGAGCAGAAGACTCAGAGCAACAGAATAAGTCAGAAAGCAAGAAGAGAGGGAATGAAGAAGAAAAATGAAGAAATAAGAGAAGAAAATTGCTATGAAATGAAAAAGGCCTTCACACTGAAAGGGTCTCCCAGGAGCATAACACCTGAGACACATCCTGTGAAATATCAGAAGTCAAGGATTAAAAAAAATCTTAAAAATTCCCAGAGGCAGGAAAGAGATTTCCAAAAAAGATAGGTTCAAGAAATCAAGCACATTCTTAACAGCCATTGTGGACAACAGATTCCCAAGGCTACAATATGCTCACAAAAAATGGAAGAACTATACACTGTGTGCCTTAAGGACACAACACTGCTTCTAAATACTGCTGTTAAGAAAACTGAACATGAATCTGATTCAAGACTCTAATTACCTATTTATAGAAAAACAATGTTAAATGAAACACTGAGATGCAATCAGAAAATTCAAATGGAGAAACTCTAACAATCCCGATTCTTCAAGAAATAAACTGCAGAGAGAGTAGAAAAGGGGGAGAATACAGATTAAAAAGAGGCTGAATATTATCCAACTGCAATGTAGAGACCTTATTTGGATACTGATTCTTGCATAGTTTTGTACCTACGGCTGATTCATGTTGATGTTTGGCAGAAACCAACAAAATTCTGTAAAGCAATTATCCTTCAATTAAAAAATAAATTTTAAAAAGAGTAAGGATAAAATAAAGACAACTTCAAATTATTAAAAAAATAAATTTAAAATTAAAAATACTATAAGACAATTAGAGAAATTTGAACATTGGCTATCTCAAGATTAAAATCATATTACTATTGTTCTGTAACCCCTAATGAAATAATGGAAAAAGACAATACTAAATAGCTACTAAAACCATTAATGGAGCTTTCTTCATAGCTCAGCTGATTAAGAACCTGCCTGCAATGCAGGAGACCTCGGTTCAATTCCTGGGCTGGGAAGACCTCTGAAGGAGGGCATGGCAATTCACTCCAGTATTCTTGCCTGGAGAATCCCCATGGACAGAGGAGCCTGCCGGGTATAGTCCACGGAGTTGCAAAGAGTCAGACAGGACTGAGTAAGTACAGCACAGAACCATTAATGCAAGGCTGATAACACCTGACCCAACAGGTTGATCTTAATATCACAATATCCACCAATGAACAACTAGGTTAAATTTGAACACTTTTCTGAATATTTTCTGATATTTAAGAAATGCTACTTTTAAGGTATTCTGATTTCTGTTTAAAAACTGAGCTCTTATCTTTAAGAGATATACTATTACTAAAATATTTACAAATGAACTGAAAAAATATAAGATTTGCTTTAAAATAATATAGCAGGTAGGAAGCAGGTAGGAATATGGATGACAAAAAGATTAGACACTGCAGATAATTACTGAAGATGCAGATGAGTATCTGGAAGTTAAAATTCCTACTTTATTTTCTATTTATGCTTGAAAATTTCTGAAAAAGGTTTTCAAGTTAATTCTTATTTAGGAACCAAACATCAGGTTTAAAATATGTTTTTGTTTTTGTTTTTTTTTAGTCACAAAGTCCTGTGTGTGTGTGTACATACATCAGAGAAGAAAATTAGAGTACTGAAATCCAATATTCCTATCAAGCAAACAGAGTTGGTTATTAGAAGGGTTAAACTATTTTACTTTGTTTTGTCTTTTAATAAGTTTTTCTCATCTAATTTTAAGTTATTCATGTTTAGTGGTTATGCCATTTAGAACAACACATTTTACCAGCCTTCCCTCTAGAATCTTAACTCTCCAAGGCCTCTGGCATTATCAATCTGCTGAAATCTCATTAGTAACAAAGCCGATGATACATTGGACAGCAGTGCTGTGCCTCCATGGATTTCCTTCTTTTCTTGGACTACAGATAAGTTTGGTTTTAAAAAATTTAAGTTATAAAGAAAATGTTTTTAATATATTCTAAATGTAGAAAGTCAGCTTGATAACTTTTAACATTTTTAGTGAGCTTCAGCCTTTTCAAGAAGCCAAAATGTTTCTTTCCGAAAAAGAAACAAAATTGTTCTTTTAATACGTAGTAATCTTTTCAGAGAAGCTTTCAATCCTTCTCTTAGCAAAACCAACAAACTTTCATGCAGTGTTTTAAACTACTGAATTAAGTTTAACTGCATCTTGTTAACCATGATATTCAAAATTAATCAATTATTTTCACAAAAAGAAAATGCAAACAATTTAGTACAGAAAACTGTCTAGTATTCTACCAAACCTCTTGAAACGTACACTGAACTTCTGGATAAGTGACTGTCTGAGTGAAGTCGTTCAGTCGTGTCCGACTCTTCGTGACCCCATAGGCTTCTCTGTCCATGGGATTCTCCAGGCAAGAATACTACAGTGGGTTACCATTTCCTTCTCCAGGGGATCTTTCCGACCCAGAGATCGAACCTGGGTCTCCCGCACTGGAGGCAGACGCTTTAAACTCTGAGCCACCAGGGAAGCCTAATAGCCTGGAAACCAAACTTTTAAGAACCACAAATCCAGTCTTCAAGAAAGAAAGGATATATGCATATTTACAGTTGATTCACCCTGTTGTACAGCAAATACCAACATTGTAAAGCAATTATCCTCCAATTAAAAATAAATTAAAAAGATAATAGAACCACAAATCCATTACTCCAAGAATCAATAAATATCCATTCAGTATCTATCACGTATGAGCTGTAAAGGCCACAGAAGCAGGCTTTACAAAATGCCACAGGTAGTGTGTGTGTGGCAGGATTTAACACACAAGTTTTGCCTTCATGGTGCTTGTATATGCTTAAAATATGAGTATCACACTTTAAAGCGATAAATTGTGAAAAATGAAGTATAACAGAATTTCAGAGTATATAAGGCAATGGGGAAAAGTCAAGGAGATCTTACAGACATGTATTATGAAGTAGGTCTTAAAACCTAACAAGTGATATGGACAGGGGAGGAACTCCAAGTGTGAGGGACAGGGTGGACAAAGAAATGAAGTATTAGGTCTAAACTCAGTACATGCTGAGTCTAACAGAATAAAATGCACATATGAGAATACAGAAAAGGGCAGTATTCAAAATTATTGCCTCTGAAGACATCACCAATCCAGGACAAAATGCACAATAGGACCTCCTGCCAGCCTTTACAGCGGATCAGGTAGTGGTTATTTTGGGGTTGCACTGGAGTACAATAACAGGCTAATGGAAGAGATGCCTCTTTCCTCTAGGAATCTAAAGGAGGTAGGAAGAACATATTTTAAAATATGATTCATCATTTCTCCTACCATTTGATTAAATAGACTTGAACTAAAAGTCTATTGAATAAAAAGTTTGATCTCAAAATCTAGGAAGAAATTATGAAAACATACAAAAGGGTTAAAAATGAAGACAGAATAGCATATTTCCAAGCACTGATACTTAAAATCAGGCAACTGTTCATCCCCAAAATTTGTTGGAACTTACTAATTTAAAAGGGCATCACACTCAAATATTCTATGCTAGTAACATCTCAATGCTTTACAAGCTGCCTATCCAAGGAAGATATGCTCAAACTCATCATCTATTCACAATCTGCTGTTTCCGCAGCACTGCTTTAGTATGTTTAAATTGTTTAGTTTGTTAAAGTTTAGAAAGATATACTAAAAACTTGATTCTAATTCTAGATAACATAAAGTTATCTTTTACATGTGCTCCCCTGGTGGCTCATCTGGTAAAGAATCTGCCTCCAATGCTGGGAGACCTGGATTCAATCCCTGGGTTGGGAAGATCCCCTGGAGAAGGGAACAGCGAGTGTTCTGGCCTGGAGAATTCCATGACTGTATAGTCCATGGGGGTCTCAAAGAGTTAGATACAACTAAGCAAATTATTGATTCTAATTTTAGATAATGTAAAGGCATCTATTATATATATAGTCATGTAGAAAGCAGCCAATCATTATCAGTATGACAAAAAAAAGTGGTAGTGTATGTCATTAAAAAAAAAAAAGTAATCCTACCCTAAAACTAAAAACACTTTCATTAAAGAAGTATGAAAAATAAGAAACCTGTCAGTTTTGGTTTTTTTCTTATTCTTTCCATAAAGTAAGTAGTGAGAGTCTTTGGAAAAATAACTCTGGTACTGAAGGTGGAAAATGTAGTAAAAAGTGCCCTGTATGTTTTCAGAATGGTTGGAGAAAAGGTATAATCTCATGGGGAAGGATAGTTAAAGAGTTTAAAAGATGCTAAAAAATAAACCTTATCCAAACATTAATTATCCAAATGAGGAAATATCAAAAGCAATACAAGCTACAGAAGAATTCCCACTGTTCCCATTGCCTGAAAAAGTTACCTGGAGGAGGCTCAGAAAAGCAAGGGAAAATAGAGCTGAGGTTTCTGCAGAGAAGGAACTCTCTAAAATACGGGATTCTGGCCCACATTTAAAAATTAAGAGAAACAAGATGGAGGAGTAGGTGGACATGCAGTACATCTCTCTCCATGGATACATTAGGAATACACCTTCAGACACAGAAATGCATGCAGAACACCAGCTGAGAACGGACAGGAGTACCTGACCAGTGGAAAAGAATATATAGAACCACACAAAACTCAGTAGGACAAAGGAACCAGAGGGAAAAACAGGAGTGTTAGCAGGACTGAAGCAGGGGTCCAATCCCCACATCAGGGCAATTGTCTGAGTTAAGAGGAGAAACATTTAAGGCTGAGAATGAAACAGCTGATCTGTGGCAGCCTAAATGGAATGTGAATCAGATAGTCCTTGCCACAGCCATACATACCCAGGAAAGGGACACAGGTCCCCTGGAAGCGCAGCAGCTGGCAGCTGGAGTTGAGAGACTGTGGAGCAATCCCAGGGCAAGGGCTGCTGCTGACTGTGCAGAGATGGATAGAGGGGATGTGAGGGAGGAGGCTGTGGTGGGAAATGACTGTGGAGGAAAGTCAGGCAGCCATGCAAGCAAGGTGATACTGCAGAGTCACACGTAGGGGGTGGAGCCATCCCCAAAGGCTCTCCCTCCCCACACGCCAGCATCAGCAGCTGAAGGAGAAAAAGACTGGCCCATCAAACACCTGAGGCACTGAACTACAAAGTAGGACCCCACCTAGGGTGCCCCTTAAAGGGGTGTCTGACACGCCGTTCTACAGAGCAGGACCTCAGCCAGGGGGGGGTCCCTCTATGTGTCTGACACACCAAACAAAAGAGAAGGACTCCAGGCAAGGGAGCCCTCTAAGTGCCTGAATGGGTGGAGCAATGGGAAAAGACTGGCCAAACAGGCCTTCTGATCACCAGCTACAAAAGGCTTGAAAAAGACTCTGATAAGGCCCTAACTCCTGCGGTGGAGGCAGTCCATGTCCCTGCACACTTGGCGTGGCCAGGGTCCCCACAAGCCAGGCAGCTGCGCCACCTTCACGCTCAACTCTCACTGGGACAGAGCTGCCACAGGCAAAAAAAAAAAGTCTTGCATCTATGTGCACAAGGTCGCTTTGGTCATGTCCAACACTTTGCGACCCTGTCGACTGTGGCCTGCCAGGCTTCTCTGTCGGGGGGTTCTCCAGGCAAGAATCCCGGAGTGTACTGGCCAATATTGGTTGCCATACCCTTCAAGAGCACTGTATTTCCTGCTGCGCTAGCCGACAACTCCCCTGAGTACCTGCTGCTGCCAGAACCCCTGTGACCCAAGCAGCTGTATCACCTCCACACCTGGCCCTCAAAGGAGCAAACCCAAGCCCTCCAGGGCAGCCTCAGGAGCAAACCCCAGTGGACAACCCACATGCAGAGGTGGAAATAAAACCACAATTGAAACCCAGGGGCAGTGTGTCTAAAGAAAGTGAAAGTGAAGTCGCTCAGTCGTGTCCGACTCTTTGCAACCCCGTGGATTGTAGCCCACCAGGCTCTTCCATCCATGGGATTCTCCAGGCAAGAATACTGGAGTGGGTTGCCATTTCCTTCTCCAGGGGATCTTCCCAACCCAGGGATTGAACCCGGGTCTCCCGCATTGCAGGCAGATGCTTTAATCTCTGAACTTTTCCCACCAGCTGTATAAGCTGCAGATTAAATTCACATGATCAACTAGGCAGACTCTCTATGAAACATATAAAAGGACATTGAGAACACCCACAAAAGAAAATGCACTACTAGTTCTGATAGCTGTGGACACTGAAGGCAAGAACACACAGGAGCAGGACCAGATTGGAATGTGAGCTGCCCCCACAGCAGGTCCGGAGATAGCATAGTGTTGGAGGGCATCCTAGGGGGGTGAGGTGGACTGTGACTCCCAGCGAGGGAAAGGACTCTGACGGCAGTGACTCAAGAAAAACATTATTATGTTTTGACTTGTTCTGTAGATTCTTCTGGATTTTTTTTATTTTTCCCCCTCTGTTGCAGCTGTTGATTTTATTGGCACTGTGAAATCTAATTAAGCTTTTGATCTCCCCCCATCCCTCACATTTTTATAGTTCTAATAAACCTCTTCCTCTACGTTGGGCTTTTGCAGTTCTGTAGAGGTTGTTTCTTTTTTTCTTTCTTTCTCTGTTTTTTAATTTTAATTTTTAAACCTATTTTTTCTACATTTATTCCTTTGTTTGCTTTTCCTACTGTTCTTTTTCCCTTGCAGTTAATCTTTAATGTATATAAATCTTCTTTCAGTTCAGTTCAGTTGCTCAGTCATGTCCGACTTTTTGCAACCCCATGAATCGCAGCACGCCAGGCCTCCCCTGTCCATCACCATCTCCAGGAGTTCACTCAGACTCACATCCATCAAGTCCTTGATGCCATCCAGCCATCTCATTTTCGGTCGTCCCCTCCTGCCCCCAATCCCTCCCAGCATCAGAGTCTTTTCCAATGAGTCAACTCTTCGCATGAGGTGGCCAAAGTACTGGAGTTTCAGCTTTAGCATCATTCCTTCCAAAGAAATCCCAGGGCTGATCTCCTTCAGAATGGACTGGTTGGATCTCCCTGCAGTCCAAGGGACTCTCAAGAGTCTTCTCCAACCCCACAGTTCAAAAGCATCAATTCTTCAGCACTCATCCTTCTTCACAGTCCAACTCTCACATTCATACATGACCACAGGAAAAACTATAGCCTTTACTAGACGGACCTTAGTCAGCAAAGTAAGGTCTCTGCTTTTTAATATGCTGTCTAGGTTGGTCATAACTTTTCTTCCAAGGAGTAAGCGTCTTTTAATTTCATGGCTACAGCCACCATCTGCAGTGATTCTGGAGCCCCAAAAAACAAAGTCTGACACTGTTTCCCTGTTTCCCCATCTATTTCCCATGAAGTGATGGGACCGGATGCCATGATCTTCATTTTCTGAATGTTGAGCTTTAAGCCAACTTTTTCACTCTCCTCATTCTCTTTCATCAAGAGGCTTTTGCTTCTCTTCACTTTCTGCCATAAGGGTGGTGTCATCTGTATATCTGAGGTTATTGATATTTCTCCCGGCAATCTTCTTTATCTACCTCTATTTAATTATGCATATCTATTCTTTCTTTCCTTCCTTTCCTCACAAAGTATTTGTTAGTTTTATTTTCATTGCTCTATTCTCCAATTGGCACCTTGCTTTAGTTTTGTTTTCCAATTTGTGTTTTAGTTTTTGTTCTTTTTATTTATTTTAATTGGAGGCTAATTACAATAGTGGTTTTTGCCATACATTGACATGAATCAGCCATGGGTATACATGTGCCCCCATCCTGAGTGCCCTGTCTCATGCATTGAACCTGGACTGGTGATCTATTTCACATATGGTAATATACATGTTTCAATGCTATTCTCTCAAATCACCCCACTCTCACCATCTCCCACAGAGTTCCAAAGTCTGTTCCTTATATCTGTGTCTCTTTTGCTGTCTCGCATATAGGGTCATCATTACCATCTTTGTAAATTACATATATATGCGTTAATATACTGTATTGGTGGTTTTCTTTCTGACTTACCTCACTCCGTTTAATAGACTCCAGTTTCATCCACCTCATTAGTACTGACTCAAATGCATTCTTTTAACAGCTGAGTACTATTCCACTGTGTATATGTACCACAGCTTTCTTATCCATTTGTCTGCCGATGGACATCTAGCTTGGTCCTAGCTATTGTAAACAGTGTCACCGTGAACACTGGGGTACACGTCTCTTTCAATTCTGGTTTCCTCAGTGTGTATGCCCAGCAGTGGGATTGCTGGGACATATGACAGTTCTATCTCCAGTTTTATAAGGAATCTCTATGCTGTTCTCCATTGTGGTTGTACTAGTTTGCATTCCCATCAACAGTGTAAAAGGGTTCCCTTTTCTCCACATCCTCTCCAGCATGTATTGTTTGTAGACTTTTTGATAGCAGCCATTCTGACCGGCGTGAGATGGTACCTCACTGTGGTTCTGATTTGCATTTCTCTGATAATGAGTGATGTTGAGCATCTTTTCATGTGTTTGTTAGCCGTTTGTATGCCTTCTTTGGAGAAATGACTGTTTAGTTCTTTGGCCCATTTTTTGATTGGGTCATTTATTTTTCTGGCATTGAGCTGCAAGAGCTGAGACCAATTCTTTGTCAGTTGCTTCTTTTGCTATTATTTTCTCCCCATTTTGAAGGCTGTCTTTTCACCTTGCTTTTAGTTTCCTTTGTTGTGTAGAAGCTTTTAACTTTAATTAGGTCCCATTTGTTTATTTTTGCTTTTATTTCCATTACTCTGGGAGGTGGATCAAAGAGGATCCTCCTGTGATTTATGTTGGAGAGTGTTTTGCCTATAAAACATAAACCTCCTAAAACTCCTTTCAGTTCAGTTCAGTCGCGTCCAGCTCTTTGCGACCCCATGAATCGCAGCACGCCAGGCCTCCCTGTTCATCACCAACTCCCGGAGTTCACTCAGATTCATGTCTATCGAGTCCGTGATGCCATCCAGCCATCTCATCTTCGGTTGTCCCCTTCTCCTCCTGCCCCCAGTCCCTCCCAGCATCAGAGTCTTTTCCAATGAGTCAACTTTTCACATGAGGTGGCCAAAGTACTGGAGTTTCAGCTTTAGCATCATTCCTTCCAAAGAAATCCCAGGGTTGGTCTCCTTCATAATGGACTGGTTGAATCTCTTTGCAGTCCAAGAGACTCTCAAGAGTCTTCTCCAACACCACAGTTCAAAAGAATCAATTCTTCTGCGCTCAGCCTTCTTCACAGCCCAACTCTCACATCCATACATGACCACAGAAAAAACCATAGCCTTGACTAGACGGACTTGACTCTTAGTTTCTGGTCTTACGTTTAGATCTTTAACCCATTTTGAGTTTACTTTTGTGTATGGTTAGAAAGTGTTCTAGTTTCATTCTTTTACAAGTGGTTGACCAGTTTTCCCAGCACCACTTATTAAATTCTTTAATTTAATCTCTTTAGATTGTCCTTTCTCCATTGTATATTCTTACCTTCTTTGTTGAAGATAAGGTGTCCACAGGTGCGCAGATTTACCTCTGGGCTTTCTATTTTGTTCCATTGATCTATATTTCTGTCTTTGTGCCAGTACCATACTATCTTGATGACTGTGGCTTTGTAGTAGCGCCTGAAGTCAGGCAGGTTGATTCCTCCAGTTCCATTCTTCTTTCTCAAGACTGCTTTGGCTATTCCAGGTTTTTTGTATTTCCATACAAATTGTGAAATTATTTCTTCTAGTTCTCTGAAAAAAATCACGTTGGTAGCTTGATAGGGATTGCACTGAATCTATAGATCGCTTTAGGTAGTATACTCATTTTCACTATATTGATTCTACCGCTCCAAGAACATTGTATATTTCTCCATCTATTTGTGTCATCTTTGATTTCTTTCATCAGTGTTTTATAGTTTTCTATATATAGGTCTTTTATTTCTTTGGCAGATTTATTCCTAAGTATTTTATTCTTTTCATTGCAATTGTGAATGGAATTGTTTCCTTAATTTCTCTGTTTTCTCATTGTTAGTTTATAGGAATGCAAGGAACTTCTGTGTGTTAATTTTATATCCTGCAACTTTACTATATTCATAGTAATTTTCTGGTGGTGTCTTTAGGGTTTTCTATGTATAGGATCATGTCATCTGCAAACAGGGAGAGTTTTACTTCTTTTCAATCTGGATATCTTTTATTTCTTTTTCTTCTCTGATTGTTGTGGCTAAAACTTCCAAAACTATGCTGAATAGCAGTGGTGAGAGTGGGCACCCTTGTCTTCTTCCTGACTTTAGGGGAAAGGCTTTCAGTTTTTCACCATTAAGGATAATGTTTGCTAGGGGTTTATCATATATGGCTTTTATTATGTCGAGGTACATCCCTTCTATGCCTGCTTTCTGGGGAGTTTTATCATAAATGGATGTTAAATTTTGTCAAAGGCTTTCGCTGCATCTATTGAGGTAACCATATGGTTTTTATCTTTCAATTTGTTCATGTGGTGAACACACTGATTGACTTGCAAATACTGAAGAATCCTTGCATCCCTGGGATAAAGCCCACTTGGTCATGATGTATGATCTTTTAATATGTTGCTAGATTCTGTTTGCTAGAATTTTGTTGAGGATATTCGCATCTATGTTCATCAATGATACTGGCCTATAGTTTTTTTCTGTGGCATCTTTGTCTGGTTCTGATATTAGGGTGATGTTGGTCTCATAGAATGAGTTTGGCAGTTTACTTTCCTCTACAATTTTCTGGAAGAGTTTGAGTAGGATAGGTGTTAGCTCTTCTCTAAATTTTTGGTAGAATTCACCTGTGAAGCTATCTGGTCCTGGGCTTTTGTTTGCTGGAAGATTTTTGATAACACTTTTGATTTCTGTGCTTCTGATGGGTCTGTTTACATTTTCTATTTCTTCTTCAGTTTGGGAAGGCTATACCTTTCTAAGAATTTGTCCATTTCTTCCAAGTTGTCCATTGAACTGTCATACAGTTGCTGACAGTAGTCTCTTATGATCCTTTGTGTTTCTTTGTTGTCTGTTGTGATTTCTCCATTTTCATTTCTAACTTCGTTGACTTGATTCTTCTCCCTTTTTACCTTGATGAGTCTGGCTAAAGGTTTGTCAATTTTACTCACCTTCTCAAAGAAACAGCTTCTAGTTTTGTTAATTTTTGCTATAGTATCCTTTGTTATTTCTGCCCTAATTTTTATGAATTCTTTCTTTCTACTAACCCCAAGGTTCTTCATTTATTCTTTCTCTGGTTACTTTAGGTTTAAATGAGGTTGTTTGTTTTTCTCTTGTTTCTTGAGGTAAGCTTGTATTGCTATGAACCATCCCCCTAGCACTGCTTTTTACTGAAGCCCGTAGGTTTGGGGTTGTAGTGTTTTTGTTTCATTTCTATGCATATTTTGATTTTTTTATTTCTTCTGTGATTTGCTGGTTATTCAGAAGTGTGCTGTTTAGCATCCATATGTTTGTATTTTTAATACTTTTCTTCCTGTAGTTGGCATCTAGTTTTACCAGATTTTGACCAGAAAAGTTGCTTAAAATGATTTCAATTTTTTTGAATTTACCAAGGCTAGATTTATGGCCATGGATAGGATCTATCCTGGAGAATGTCCATGAACACTTGAGGAAATGGTGAAATTCACTGTTTTGGGGTGGAAATGTCCTATAGGTATCAATTAGGTCTAACTTGTCCATTGTATCAATTAAAGTTGTATTTCCTTGCTAATTTTCCATTTAGTCACTCTATCCATAGGGGTGAGTGGAGTATTAAAGTCTCTCAATATTACTGTGTTACTGTTAATTCCCCTTTTCATACTTGTTAGCATTTACCTTACATATTGTGGTGCTATGTTGGATGCATATATATTTATAATTGCTCTATCTTCTTCTTGGCTTGATTCTTTGATCATTATGTAGTATTCTTCTTTGTCTCTTTTCATGGTCTTTATTTCAAAGTCTCTCTTATCTGATATGAGTATTGCTACTTCTTTTGGTCTCCATCTGCATGAAATATCTTTTTCTAGCCCTTCACTTTCAGTCTGTATGTGTCCCTTGTTTTGAGGTGGGTCTCTTCTAGACAGTATAATAGGGCTCTTGTTTTTGTATCCACTTGGCCAGTCTTTTCTTTTGGTTGGGGCATTCAACCCATTTACATTTAAGGTAACTATTGATAAGTATGATCCCACTGCCATTTACTTGGTTGTTTTGGGCTCGAGTTTATAAACCTTTTATGTGTTTCCTGTTTAGAGAAGATCCTTTAGCATTTGTTGAAGAGTTGGTTTCGTGGTGCTGAATTCTCTCAGGTTTTATTTGTCTGTAAAGCTTTTGATTTCTCCTTCATATTTGAATGAGATCCTTGCTGGGTACAGTAATCTGGGTTGTAGGTTTTTCTCTTTCATCACTTTAAGTATGTCCTGCCATTCCCTTCTGGCCTGAAGAGTTTCTATTGAAAGATCAGCTGTGATCCTCATGGGGAATCCCCTTGTGTGTTATTTGTTCATTTTCCCTTGCTGCTTTTAATATTTGCTCTGTGTTTGACCTTCATTAATTTGATTAATATGTGTCTTGGGGTGTTTTACCTTGGGTTTATCCTGTTTGGGACTCTCTGGGTTTCTTGGACTTGGGTGGCTATTTCCTTCCCCATTTTAGGGAAGTTTTCAACTGTTATACCCTCAAGTATTTTCTCATGCCCTTTCTGTCTTCTTCTTGTGGGACTCTTCTATGATTCAAACGTTGAGGTGTTTAACATTGTCCCAAAGGTCTGAGTTTGTCCTCATTTAATTCTTTTTCTTTTTCCCCCCTCTCTGCTTCATTTCTTTCCAATGTTCTATCTCCACTTCACTTATCCTGTCTTCTGCCTCAGTTATTCTACTGTTGGTTCCCTTCAGAGTGCTTTTGATTTCAGTTATTGCATTATTCATTATTGATTGACTCTTTTTATTTCTTCTAGGTCCTTGTTAAACATTTCTTGCATCTTCTCAATCCTTGTCTCTAGTCTATTTATCTGTAACTCCATTTTGTTTTCAAGATTTGGGGTCATCCTTACTATCATTATTCTGAATTCTTTTCCAGGTAGACTCCCTATCTCCTCCTCTTGTTTGGTTTGGTGGGCATTTATCATGTTCCTTTACCTGTTGAATATTTCTCTGCCTTTTCATTTTGTTTAGATTACTGTGTTTGGGGGTGACCTTTCTGTAGGCTGGAAATTTGTGGTTCTTCTTTATTGTGGAGGTTGTTCCTTCTGGGTGGGGTTGGACAAGTGGCTTGTCAAAGTTTCCTGGTTAGGCAAGCCTGTATCTGTGTTCTGGTGGGTGGAGCTGGATCTCTTCTCTCTGCAGTGCAATGAAGTGTCCAGTAGTGAGTTTTGGGGTGTCTATGGGTTTGGCATGGCTTTGGGAAGCCTGCATTTTAATGCTCAGGGCTGTCTGTGTTCCTGCATTGCTGGAGAATAAGCATGGTATGTCTTGCTGGGGAACTTATTGGCTCTTGGGTGGAGCTTGGTTTCAGTGTAGGTATGGAGGCTTTTGGATGAGCTCTTGTCGATTAATGTTCCCTGGTAGCAGGAGTTTTCTGGTGTTCTCATGTTTTGGATTTAAGCCTACTGCCTCTGGCTTTCAGTCTTATTCTTACAGTAGCCTCAAGAGGTCTCCATCTATACAGCAGAGATGATAAAACATCTAGGTCAATGGTGAAAAGATTCTCCACAGTGAGGGACACCTAGAGAGGTTCACAGAATTACATGGAGGAAAGAAGAGGGAAGAGGGAGATAGAGGTGACCAGGAGGACAAGACAGGGAGTCAAAAGGGTAGAGAGCAATCTATCCAGTTATCAGCTCCCTAAGTGTCCTACACAGCCCAGAACACCCACAGAGATTCACAGAGTTAAGTAGAGAAGGGGGAAGGAGGAGATAGAGGTAACCTGAGGAAGAAAAGGGAGAGTCAAAAGAGGAGAGAGCAATCAAGCCAGTCATCACACCCCTAAGTAAAAATGGGAACTGAAGACTAGATTCTTAAAGGTGCAAAATTGATAATACCAAAAGCAGAGATTGAAAATCTAGAGTAAAGGTTAGACTCTCAAAAATACAATATTAAAAATACAAAACAAAATAAATAACAAAAATTATAATTATATATATATGAAATTTCCTTTAAAAACAGGGTCTTTTTTTCAAGGTAAATAGTAGGTTATAAAAATGAAAGTTAAAGGAGTAATAAAGAACTTAAAAATTTTTTTAATTAAAACGTGATAATAGTAAAAATATATCTAATAATTTCTCTGGAGCTGTTGACGGCAGTATGGGGTCAGTTCACTTTCAGATAGTTCCTTGTTCCAGCTTATACTTCTTCTCAAGGTCTACAGGCCCCTTCCAATGCTTACTCAATGCTAACTACAGGATTTTAATGTGTTGCACCTGTCACTTCCAGAGAGGTTCCTCCTTGTTTATTTTGGCTTCCTCTGTTTGCTAGTCTCTTCAGTGTCTAGTTTCTGCCCTGACACAAGGGGGCAAAGGTGGTAACTTATTTAGGCTAACTTGTTCAGTTGTGTTGTGGGGAGGAACACTGCAAACAAATATCACTGGTGTGTGTGGGGGAGTGCTCACAGTGTATGGACCACATGGTTTGCCCCAGCTCACAGCAGTGTATGCTTTCCTGGTCTACACTGCTCAGGTTCCAGGTTGCTCTACAGCGGTACTGTCCAAAGTGGGCCCTGTGTTTTGTGCACTTCCCAGGTCTAAGATGCCCAGGTTCAGGTTCTTGGGCACTCCGCAAGGGCACAGACTCAGTTGGGCATGCATTTTGTGCCCTTCCCAGGTCCAAGCGGCTCAGGTGACCAGGTGCTTGGCAAACACAGTGTCCCAGGTGGACTGTGTGTCTTAATTACCTCCCTGATCCCAGCCGCTCAGTTTCCCGGGTGGACTGCAACAGCGCCATCTCAGATATGCCATGTGTGTCCTCCTCTTGGGAGCTGATCTCTAGCTGTGACCATCCTGGCATATGTCAATCGTCCAGGATCCCAGGAAGACTTGGCTAGCAACTAGGAACCTGCTCACAGTTTGGTGGAGGAAGCCCATCTCTGTGGCTGAGATCACCCCTTTCCTTCTGGCTCTGGCTATCGCACACCTGCCTCTCTGCCTCTGGCAAGGGGAGGGGCTTGTCCTCAGCAGGCTAGCTCTCCTTTGGTATTCATTCAATCCTTTGTTCTGTGAGCGGGCCAGGCTGGGCCTTAGAGCTGGGCCTTAGAGCTTTTCTCGGGAAAGTTCAGTTTGTTCATTTGTTTTTCCTCTCTCTGGCTATCCCACAGTCTGGGTTGCTAACCCACGTTAGCTCCCTCAGGTTGTCCTCAGGGGATTCAGGCCCAGTCCTTACCCTAAGCATGCAACCCACGTCTCCCTGTCCGGCCCCCCGCTTGCTAGTGGTGGACACGAGTGTCTGGGCTACTTCGCTGGGAGTTGCAATTAGGCATGTATTCTGTGGGTTTTTTTTTTTTCTCCTGGTTATATTGCCCTCTGAGATTCTAAAACTCCCCATTTACCTGCTAGTGAGAGGGTTTCCTATTGTTTGGAAACTTCTCCTCCTTCACAACTCCCTCCCAAGGACAGGTCTCCATCCTTAATTCTTGCCTCTCTTTTTGTCTTTTATATTTTGTCCTACCTCATTTTGAAGAGAACGGGCTGCCTTGCTGGGTGCCTGGTGTCCTCTGCCAGCAATCAGAAGTTGTTCTGTGGAAGCTGCTCAGCATTCAAATGATCTTTTGATGAATTTGTAGGGGAGAAAGTGGTCTCCCCATCCTATTCCTCAGCCATCTTAGGACCACCAGTTAGTTTTATTCTTAACTGGTAGATATAATTTTGATTTCCTTTGTTTGCCAGGTAAATCTACTGTACTTTATTTTTGTTGGATTATTTTGATTTTGCTTATGAGTATGTGTATATATATATATATATATTCACTTACACTTTTTATTGTTGTTATAAACCTCTGCCTCTAGGTTGGGCTTTTATAGTTCTGTGGAGTTTTCCTTTTTTATTCTCTTCTCTTTTTATAATTTTAACTTTTAATTTTTTTAATGCTGTTATATTTCTTCTACACTTTGTCCTTTGTTTGCCTTTCCTACTGTTCTTTTCCCCTTGCAGTTAATCTTTAATGTACTTAAATCTTCTTTATCTACCTTTATTTAACTTTGCTTATCTATTCTTTCTTTCTTTTCTTTCCTCTCAACATATTTGTTAGTTTTGCTTTCATTGCTTTACTCTCCATTTGGCACCTTGCTTCAGTTTCATTTTCCAGTTAGTGCTTTAGTTTTGTTCTTTACTGGTAAATATAATTTTTTATTTCCTTTGTTTGCTGGGTCAATCTATTGTACTTTATTTTCTTGGACTGTTTTGACTTTGCTTATGGGTATATATGTATACGTGTATATTCCATTATTTTAATTATTGTTTGCCTGATTTTGTAACTGCCATTTGTCTGGGGGTCATCTTTGGTTTCTTGTTCTTGGGTATTTGTTTCAATCTCACTTAACGCCATAACAAATCACTTGTGGAAACTCCGTCCCTGACTAGAGATCAAGCTCTGAGCCTTTGGAGTGACAGCACTGACTCCAAGACCCTATACTACCAGAGAACTAAACCTAGGGAATATCAAATAGTGAGAATTCACACAGCAGAAACCACCTGAATACAAGATCCAACCACCCAACCACCAGTAGCACCCTGTGCAGGACACTTCATTTAAACAATAAACAAAACAAAAATTAAAAACTCTATCATCAGCAGAGAAACACACTAAGACACATACTAATCAAACTAGCAAAGACTAAACACAAAGAAAGAACATTAAAAGTAGCAAGGGAAAAGCAACAAGTAATATACAAAGGAAATCCCATATGTTTAACAGCTGAACGTTCAGCAGAAACTCTGCCAGCCAGAAAGGAATGGCAGCATATATTTAAAGTACTGAAAGTGAAAAATCTACAACCAAGATTACTATACTCAGCAACAATCTCATTCAAAATTGATGGAGAAATAAAAAGCTTTTCAGACAAGCAAAAGTTAAGAGAATTCAGTACTACCAAACTAGATTTATAACAAATATTAAAGGGACTTATACAGTCAAGAAATACAAGAGAAAAAAAAAACATCTACAAAATCAACCCCCAAAAATTAAGAAAATGGCAATAGGAACATATATATCAATACTTACTTTAAATGTGAATGGATTAAATGCTCCAATCAAAAGACACAGACTGGCTGAATGGATACAAAAACAAGACCCATATACATGCTGTCTACAAGAAACAAAATTCAGACCTGAAGACACATACAGAATTAAAGTGAGAGGATGGAAAAATATACTCCACGCAAATGGGAAGCAAGAGAAAGCTTACAAAATAGCTTTTGTCCTCATATCAGGCAAAATAGACCTTAAAATAAAGAAGACTATAAGAGATAAGGAAGGACACTACATAACGATCAAGGGATCAATCCAAGAGGAAGACATAACAGTTGTAAATATCTATATACCCAACATAGGAGTACCTTAATATTTCAAACAATTACTAATAGACATAAAAGGAGAAATTGACAGTAACACATTAGGAGACTTTAATACCCCACTCACACCAATGCACAGATCATCAAAACAGAAAATAAGAAAACACAAGTCTTAAATAATACATTAGATGAGATGGATCTCATTCATAACTTCAGGATACTCCACCCAAATGCAGAAGAATACACCTTCTTCTCAAGTGCACATGGAACATTCTCCAGGCTGATAGACCACATCTTGGATCACAAATCAAACCTTAGTAAATTTAAGAATACTGAAATCGTATCAAGTATTCTCTCCAACCACAACACTATGAGACTAGATATCAATTATAAGAAAAAAGCTGTAAGAAACACAAACACATGGAGATTAAACAATACCTTTAGCCTTCTTCAGCAATCAAGGCAAAGAAATAGAGGAAAAGAACACAATGGGAAAGACTAGTGATCTCTTCAAGAAAATTAGAGATACCAAGGGAACATTTCATGCAAAGATGGCCTCAATAAAGGACAGAAAGGGTCTGGACCTAACAGAAGCAGAAGATATTAAGAAGAGGTGGCAAGAATACACAAAGAACTGTACAAAAAAGATCTTCACGACCCAGATAATCATGAGGATGTGATCACTCATCTAGAGCCAGGTATCTTGGAATGTGAAGTGAAGTGGGCCTTAGAAAGCATCACTACAAATAAAGCTAGTGGAGGTGATGGAATTCCAGTGGAGCTATTTCAAATCCTGAACGATGATGCTGTGAAAGTGCCGCACTCAATATGCCAGCGAATTTGGAAAACTCAGCAGTGGCCACAGGACTGGAAAAGGTCAGTTTTCATTCCAATCCCAAAGAAAGGCAATGCCAAAGAATTCTCAAACTACCGCACAATTGCACTCATCTCACATGCTAGTAAAGTAATGCTCAAAATTCTCCAAGCCAGGCTTCAGCAATACGTGAACTGTCAACTCCCTGATGTTCAAGCTGGTTTTAGAAAAGGTAGAGGAACCAGAGATCAAATTGCCAACATCCGCTGGATCATGGAAAAAGCAAGAGAGTTCCAGAAATACATCTATTTCTGCTTTCTTGACTATGCTAAAGCCTTTGACTGTGTGGATCACAATAAACTGTGGAAAATTCTTCAAGAGATGGGAATACCAGACCACCTAACCTGCCTTTTGAGAAATCTGTATGCAGGTCAGGAAGCAACAGTTAGAACTGGACATGGAACAACAGACTGGTTCCAAATAGGAAAAGGAGTATGTCAAGGCTGTATACTGTCACCCTGCTTATTTAACTTATATGCAGAGTACATCATGAGAAATGCTTTAGGTATTCATAAATGTTTATTGAATTAAAAACAATTACTAATTACTGGGCAGTGCTATGACAGAAGTAAATAAAATAGGCAGTAGTGGTATCAATGAGGTGATAATTCTACAGTAAGGGGAATGAGGAAAAAAAGTGAGGTAAGCAAAATAGGTTAAGAAAGGCCTCACCAATCTGGAGATGTCTGAGCTTAAAGAGAGCCTGGTGGCTTAAATAATCTGCCTGCAATGCAGAAGATGCAGAGTTGATCCCAGGGTCAGCAAGATTCCCTGGAGAAGAAAACAGCAACCCACTCCAGTATTCTTATCTGGGAAATCTCATGGACAGAGGAGCCTGGCAGCCTAGTCAATGAGGTTGCAAAAGGGTCAGACACAAGTTAGCAACTAAACAACAATCTTAAAGAGCAAGTAGTTTGACCTAAATAAGAGCACACTACTGGTGTGAACAAGCATAAATCTCAGGTTTCAACAAACTGCAAGACAGATATTAAAACTTCTAGTCACAGTGATAGATTTCCATTCACACTGTGAGAGATGCTGTGAACTAGACACATGACACAGCAATAGAGTTCTGGCTTTCAAAAGGTGACTTCTCTAAGACTACAGTACAGTAAGTCTGACTTCAATTCAGGTAGTGCAAATTAGTTCAGACAGACCAGGTAGCATCTGATCAGGGATCTAAACGCTCTGTGGAGACTGACATGGTTCTCTTGGGGAGGAGCACACAGCTATAAGGAATAGCAAAAGCAAGTCCTTGACTTAAGAGTGCTTAGAGTGGAGAGGAAAACCAAGATGAAGGAAGAAGAGGGAGTTAGGGGAAGGTGACAGGTCACATCACGTGGCCCTGTCCCTACCACACCATACCATATGGTGCCAGCCACCAGAGAGAAGGAAGGACTCTAGATTTTGTTTTGAGATGGAAAGATTTTGGAAGACTTTGAGAAGAAGAGTGACATGACCATTCTTACAGTTTAAAACAATCATGCAGACTGCTGTGTGGAAAAAAAGACTACAGGAATGCACAGACAGCAAGAGAGGGATGAGGATATTCTAAGAATCAGTACCAGAATAATGGCTAAGAGGAGGTGTTTGGATTGGCTGGATTCTGAATATTCTGAAAGCAAAATTGACAAGTTTTGCTGATGGAGAAAAAAGGACTCATCAAGAACAAGTTCAGGATTTTCCTAGTGGTCCAGGGTTTAGAACTCTGAGCTATATTAAAAAAGAACTCTGAGCTTCCGTTGCAGGGGACATGGGTTCTATTCCTGGTTGGGCTTCAGGCCATGTGGTCAGCCACAAAAAAAAATGAGTTTAACGTTTGTGTTTTGTTTGCTGCTCTGCAAGCAAACAAGGGGTGGAGGGCTAGGAAAGGATCTAGAATTTATTATGGGACATATTAATGTTTAAGATGCATATTCAACATCGAGTAAGGAAGCTGGATATACAATGCTGGAAAGAGTTCTGATTGAAGAAATAAATTCGTGAGGTGCCAGTACTAAAACTAGCTGGGACTGTAGAAAAAAGTACCAAGACACTCGGCCTTTAGAAGTCAAGTAGAGGGGAGTATAATGCCAAGGTGACTAAGAACAAAGACAGTACAGTGTCAGGGAATGAGAAATAATCAAGGGTGTCACACACGGCTGGCAGGTCAAGAGGAGGACTCTGCAGTGACCAGAGAAATAGCTGCTGGCAAGGATTCACTAGAGAGTAGGACCCTGATAAAAGAGAGTTAACAACTGCAAGTCCCAGAAGGGAATGTGGCCACTATACAAACAGAGGGACTAGGTCCAGCAACATGAAGAGTTCAAGCACTTTAATGGGAAGAAAGGGGAATATATAAGTTCAGGTACAAACAGATATGAAAATTTAATTTACACATCTATTTTCCTTGACTAGATAAGTTCTTGTGAAGCCAGGCCACACTGTATTTATCTTTCTATCCTTGGTTCCCAGTACAAAACAACAATTTGTTTGTTTGTGGGAAGAAGGGATCAGCCTTTAAATCTGAAGAGATGCCATTCAGGGAGATATTGAATTCACTGACTATAACCCAAAGGACACAGAAGGACCAAGAGGATAGAAGTTACATAAAGGCAGACTATGATCTGACACAGTGACACTTTTACCCATTAGAGACAGGCGGGATGACACCAAGGGGATGCAGCAGAGAACATTAATGATGATAATAATGGTAGAAATTTCATAACAGGGGCTGATATTTATGGAGCAGTTACTCTGTACAAAGCGTTTTATTTCTCTAAAGAACTTCACAAGTATTAGTCCATTTCATCCTTATGCCAACGTAGTGGAACAGGCATTCATTTATTATCTCCATTTCACCAATGAGGAAACTGAGGAAAAGAGAATTTAAGTAACTTGCCCCAGTTTATACAACTTAAGTGGCAGAACCAACATTCAAACCCAAGTATATTTTGAAAATCTATGCCTTTAAACCTTTTGTATTGCCTCTCAGATCTTAAAAAAATCAGAATGACCACAAAACCTTCACAGATTACAATACTGGTTCAGGCAAACATATCTTCTAGGTCCCTTAAACCCACCTAAACAAATATAATATGAGGGAGACAAAGACCCAAAAGTATTTATTAAATATGTATAGAAATTCAGAGAATAAAAAACAAGCCATAGACTGTGAGAAAATATTTGCAAAACACATTTGATAAAAGACTGGTATCCAAAATATATAAAGAACTCTTAAAAGTCAACTATCAAAGAACAAAGGACCAAACGTTTGAATGGGCAAAAGATCTGAAGAGACAAGTTACCAAAGAAGAGATACAGATGGCAAAGCAGCACGTGAAAAGATGTTCAACATCATAGACCATTACAGTGAGCACTGCAAAGTAAAACTAGACACCCATTAGAAAGGCCAAAATCCAAAACACTGGCAGGCACCAAATGCTAGCAACGATGTGAAACATCAGGAACTTTCATTCATGGGAATGTGAAATGGTACAGAGCTTTGAAAGACAAGTTTGGCTGTTTCTTACAAAACTAAATTTGGCATTTACCCGGAGTTGAACACTTATGTCCACACAAAAACCTGCATAGAAATGATTATAACAGCGTTAGTCACAACCGCCAAATTTGGAAGCAAGATGTCCTTCAGTAGGTGAAAGGATAAGCAAACTGCAGTACATTCATACAATGGAAGATTACTCAGCAGTAAAAGAAATGAGTTATCAAATCATAAAAAGACACAGACGAATCTCAAATGTGTATTGCTAAGTGAAAAAGCAATCTGCAAAAACTACTTATTATATGAGCTCAACTGAATGACATTACAGAAATGACAAAACTACAGAGACAGTAAAAAGGTGGGTGGTTGCCAGGATTCTAGAGGGGAGAGAGAACAAAGGAATGAATAGGTGAAACTATACTGTATGATACTATCATGATACTATCATGGTGGATACCTTATTGTAAGTTACCAAAACTCATAGCAGGTACAGCACAAAGAATGAATCCTAATATAAACTATGGACTTTAGTTAGTGATAATGTATTAATATTGCTGCATCAATTGTAACAAATTTTCCACACTAATGCAAGATAATATGGGAAACTGGAAGAACTGGTAAGTGGGTATATAGGAGCTCTGTAGTTTCCACTCAATTTTTTTGTAAATCTAAAGACATTCAAAAATTTTTTAAGTATTACTTTTCAAAAATAAAGTTTGCTAACTACAAGCTTATTATGTATCAACTATATGATACAGCCATCAAAACTGCTAATTATATCATAGGCTATGGATGCTAGGTACATAAAAAGTTCAGAATCTGCTGACAAAATCTGATTTCAAGCCTAGTATTTACTATCTTCCCTTTGGGAGGAGAGCTTTTACATAAGGAGTTACTTTTTCCAATGAACTGGATGAGAACATAATGATTAAAAAGCACAGAGGATCCAAAGGGGATTCAAACATCTGAGGAGGTTTGGCATATGTGAACTCCAAAGCAGCTGGAGAGACACACTTTTTCACAGCGTGTCTAGGATACTATCAAATGCATCACAAGATATAATGCTTAAAATGAGATATAATGCTTTACAATTTAAAGAAACATGGAAACAAACATTTCTCTCAAAATACTGAATCCAAGTCTTCATAATTTCATTCTCAGTAAAACACACACAGAGCATTACACATCCCCAAACCTTGTCAGTTTACTTAAAAAAAGAAAAGAAATACAGAAAAGTCTCACATTTAAATTCAAGAGGGGGCCTTCAAAAGGTACAGGAAGAGTATGGGCTAATTTGCCATATAAAATGTAATTTTCACCCTTTCATTTAACTACTACTCACAGAAAGAGACAAATTAAAAAGCAGGGAGGATCATGTTAGGTGTCACTGCTGGTAATAACTTGTGAAAAAGCTCAAAGGAATGAGAAGAGATGTAAATTCTTAAGCCACACTGATGGTTAAACCACAGTCTCTTCTTACTTTACCAATCACTGAACTGGATATCATTTCCCCAGAACAAAACATTTTTTTAATCTTTAAAGAGGTTAACTCGTGTTGAGAAGCCACATTCTGTGAATACTTATTTGTTAGAGCCAGTCAAGGGGATAATCAAGGGCTGGGAGGAAAGGAATTAGACTCCAACTCTGAAAACAAACCAGCAGTACAAGTGTACACATGCTTTCTGCTTTCAGCTCCACAACAGGCTTGTAACACTTTCTTTTCAGTCTCCCTCAGCTCTCTAACACGTCTGCCTGCAACTGTGGTCTTCAAATGAAGAGGCTGTGCAGAGTTCATTTGCCAAACCAGGGATTTGTAAGTGCAAATTCATTTCTTCACTCTTTTATTCTAGTTCCCCTCCATACCTACCTTCGCTACCCTAGAGCAGTATTACCTCAGAACAACAATAACAACAAAAGCAGTAAGAACAAAAATTAGCTGAGTTTTTCTATTTACTCTCACTTTAAGGATTCAAATAGTCTCATACAGTTTTTTTGTTTAGTATCTTTGCTAAACAATGGAAAAATCTCATATCACATTTAGTTTTTTAGAAGTAATAAATGAACACTTATGGTCACCATCAGTCCTTAATAACAGTCTGAAAGAGTCATCTCTCAACTTCATTGTTTACATAAACCTATCATTGAAAACATTTTTAAGTATCTGTCCCACTACACACACACAAAATTATTTTTACTTAAAAATTAATACATAATTAATATGAACTATTATAATTACTATATTTAACTGAAAAATTTTAAAGAAATTTAAATATATTCATAAAAATACATAAAAACTACATAATAGTTTTTATGTATTTATGCACTTTAAAATTTCTAGTATTTTCATTTTATATTTTCAGGGAGTGTGTAATAATTATATTTTGTTGATCAGCAGTCTAAAAGGCTGAAAGTATCTAAATTTCATCACATGGGTTAACCACTGCCAACAATTTTTTCCTATTAAATTCTACTTTTCAAATTCTTGAAGCTCTCAACAAGGTAAATTCTTAAAGCTATCATTCACTAACTCCTGAATTAGAAAGCCAAAATATAATTGTGAGGCAACTACATTAATTTTTTAAAAAAGGGACAAGACTTGCATCTAATCATAATAAAAGTCTGTGTGCATTTTTGTGTGTGTTTGCATGTCTCTCTCTGATAGATAAGAGGACTAATTTTCACATGAGAAAGCTGATGTAAAAGATGCAGAGTAAAATGCAGTCAATGTCTTATTAATTTGATCATTTTATATACATGGTTACATTACCTATTTTTCTAACTGTATTCAAATGAATGTATTTGGAAACCATCATAGAGCTTTTTTAAAAGACTAAAAATCAAGCATCTTTTTCTCTAACAGAAAAATGGAGGGAAAAGATTGTATATCTAATTATTCTTACATTAAACAATTTAATAAAACAGTTATTAACACTCTTCAGAAATGCCAACACTGCACTAGGCACTGGTCTTTAGAAAATCTGATGGAAAGGAACTTCAAGATTAAGGTCAAACATCCAAATGTTTAAAACCGACTTGAATCTTCTCTACAGCAGCACCACCAAGTGGCCATTGGTGTAACTTGTGTGAAAAACACCTTCAGCAATATGGATGTATCAGCAAGCAGAATGCATTTTCTGATACATCTGACTATTTGAAATAAACAAATTGAGCCAACCATATCTAATAACAACCTTATTTACTAGCTCTACTTTTATCCTCTATTAGAACAAACCTAATCAATCAGT
Organism: Nanger dama; assembly: GCA_917880005.1. Taxonomy (NCBI): domain Eukaryota; kingdom Metazoa; phylum Chordata; class Mammalia; order Artiodactyla; family Bovidae; genus Nanger; species Nanger dama. The sequence continues at coordinate 1,556,976 of CAKJTW010000094.1, read as the reverse complement.
CTTCTACATAGCAGCCCTTCAAATATTTTAAAGGTACTACTATAAATCTCAACTCTTCTCTTCATCCTAAATATACAGTTTTAACTTAGCTATTTAATCATGTAGAGTTAAAAAAAATCTCATAACAACTTCCAAGAAGGAACACAAACATAAGAGCTTAATTCTTGAAGTTACAAAGGAGAATAATTTGCAAAATTACACATACTCCAGTTATAAACTTTAAAGCAACAATTTAAATTGCTTTAGTATTACTGAATGTCTTAAATGCATTTATTTATAGATAAATATATGAGAGTTCATTAGTATTAGCAAAGATTTGTTTTATCTTTTAAAAATATTTTCAATGTATTAAATAACTTTGACACGAGAACAGACTCGTGGACACAGCAGGAAAAGGCAAGGAAGGGATGATGAGAGAGTAGCGCTGACCCATCCACACTGCCATATGTAAAACACGTAGCTAGTGGGGAGTTGCTGTGTAACACCAGAGCTCAACCTGGTGCTCTGTGACAGCCTGGGGCGGGGGAGGTTCAAGAGTCAAGAGAGAGGGGATATATGTATACTTGTACCTGATTCATGCTGTTATATGGCAGAAACCAACACAACACTGTAAGGCAATTATCCCTCAATTTTAAAAAAGGCAAAAAAAGAAACTGTAAAGCACATAAACTGAAAAATAAATATCTCTGAGAAATAGCAGTTGCACTTTTTTTAACTGTAGCACAAATGACCAATTTAGAAAATTTATATAAACCATTCTTCTACCCTTTTGCTAAAAATGATTTACAACACTAATCCTAATGCTATTTTACTACAGTATCAATCAACTGGATTACATTTACATTTAAATGTTTTCTCAGTGAAGGCAGAAGTTAGTGTACAGTCTGATACTCATCTTCAGCACAGCCAGTTTCATAAATGAATTTCCTATCAACAAGATAAATAATACCAGTACTAGACAAAGAAATGCCAATTTCAATTTACCTAATTCATAGTTACTATTTCTCAATATTGAGTATTTCAGAAGCTGAAAAACTAAAAGATAATTTAAATAACTTGCCAATATCATATACTATTAATAGGGCATAATAATAAGATTTATTTTATCCTGAAAGAGCAAAGAGAAAATTCAATGCTACTTTATATTTTGGTCTACTGAACAGTTACTTTAATACTAGCTAAGCTTCAATGAATTTTCTTAAATGGTCAAGCCATTAAACAAAATGACAATGCATTCACAAGGAGAACTATGTTCTGTTTTTATTAACCAACTGTGAGCAAAAATAGAAAGTTAGAGATAACAATAAATCAGTTTTAAAATCTGCATATTAAAAATAGACAGTATTAGTCTATTTAGAAAAAAGGTAATCTTTACTGAGCCTACCAGCATTTCTGTTTCCTGGGGTACCTCAACTTCTTGGGTAACTCTCAGCAACTTACTTATTCTCTGGTTCGGATTTCAGTGTTACTAACATTCGTCTGTAAGGTGTTCTACATAATTGAATCTTCTAAATAATTTATAATATACCCCATTATGCAACAAAATTTAAAATTTTAACCATTTCGTAGGCATTTGTCTAAACAGGAAAAGCTTCCTGTTTTCCAAAAGGAGCTGAAAAGCAACCATTTTCTATAAATTCAGTCACAGTAGGCGCATGAACTGGACTGCACATGGTACTGCTGTGCTCGGACCTCCTGCTTCCTCACCCCTGCTGGCTGTCACTTACTGATGACTCTGTTCCTGACGTTTCTGATGCTGAAGTGAGAACCTAAGAGTGTCTATCAAGGCTCCTGAGCATTAAAAACTGGGCTTTGCGGTATCTGGCTACTGAGTTATTTTCTCTCCTTCTTTGCCTCCATCGCTAATTTTCAAATGACTGAAGTTACCATTAAAAAAAAAAAAGTCACAGCAAAACAGGCTGTTGGCACCAGGAAGGAAATTCTGAAGAGAGCTCCAGGTGCCGGAACAAGGGAGCAGAAAACCCCTCACCTAGCTAATTTGTACAATGGGGTCTCCATTCCTTTCTCCCTGGGAATGAGAATCAACCTGCCCATTCTGAACCTTTCCATCCCTTATATGGCATTCTTCTCTCCACAGATAATCTAGTAACAGTCTCTACACCACCTGCTGATTAAATGCAAAAACAGAAACAAAGGCAGAAACAATAGCAGTGTTGGCAAAATACACACAGGGTACAAGAGATAAATGATTATGACTACAATATATGAAAATGATGTATGCTTAGCATGTATTTATATATGACAAAAATTAATAAATCTATGAATTTAAGTTTATGCCTGTGGAGATGCTAAAAAGAAGCAAGAATATGCAAAGAAGTAGAATATAAAGATACAATTTTGTCTGGCTATTGAAGAAATTAACACAACAGGACTTCTGAAAAGCACTGGAATTCTCAAAATCATCAGAAGCATATGTAAACGCCAGAGAACATAAATTAGAATTATAGAAAACTTAGCTTTTGTTCTCTCTACATACGAACTGAAAGAAGCACAAATTAACCAACTTTTTTTCCCCTTTCTTAATTAAGTGTTGGTAATACGGGCCGCAGCTTAAAGGAAGAAATTCTGCCTGAATAAACTGATGACCTGTAACTCTCCAGCAAGGAAGTTCTTACTCAAACCTTAGAGAAACTATTCCAAGCCATCAAAGATCAGCTGCCTATGAAATAAACAAGATAACCCTTTTGGGCCGCAACAGACTCTCATGGCTCTGAAGTAATTTTATCAGGAAAATGGAAAAATGTGAGGTAGTCTTTGAGGAACTAATAAAAACTTATTTTTACATTCAATTTTCCCTACCACGCATGAGGAAAAGCAAACAAACAATAAGACATCTAATAGATTAGTCCTACTGAGCTACCTGGCTTGAATAAATAACGAATACCACTTTACTTGTGTTACAAAAGTTACTGATTTGTAGAAAATACATAAGGAAGAAAGGAAATGAGGACAAAACATCAAGCAAAAAAAAAAAAGAGAGAGAAAAATAATCCTATAAAACTTTTTTCCTCCACATAAAACCCACAGTTATACAGTCAATATATCTACAGTATCCTGCAGCTAAGAGTATATAAAAGATTACTGAATTAAAACTTTTCAAAATGATACTTTGGTGGTGGCATTTGTAACCATGTATTACTAAGGCAGAACCACTCCAATACCTGAAGGAGTCATGAAATAAAGGATGTATTCCTGACTCTTGACTTCAGACCAAAGAAATTATTTTCTTTCCCTATTTATAAAATGAGGGAAAACTAGAAGACTATGAAAATTTATTATTGGTAAAATGCTTATAATTTTCAGGCAATGTTTCAGAAAAAGTCAAGTATGTGATCCATACCTTGTTTTAATTCCAAACCTTCAGGTTGCTTGTTCTCTCTCAGGGATGAAGTAGAATCTACACAGCTGTCTTGTCTGAGGAATGAAAGTAATAAAAACAACTTTTTAAACAATATTCAAGGTCCTAGAATTAAGTTATATACTTGAAAAGACACAATGAATCCTTCTCAGTCCCCAGGGTACCATTCAGTACACTCTGGAGACAGAAACATGTATACAAGCATCAGAAGTAGCAGCTACGAACTACTACAATTTAAGTAGTTCACTTTTTGTAAAATCAAAGAACAAACCCGGAAAGAATACCAAGGTAATTTTTTCTCCTTTCCAATACTCTGCAGGGTAGCTAATGGGAGAAATCCTAACTCACAGAAGAATCCACTAATTTTTCAAGTTCAATTGTTAAATTTAATGGGCAATTTTGGCATTCAAATCATTTTACAGTCATCTAATTTCATACCTCAAATGCTTTGATGTTTACAGAATGTGGGAAATACATATTTTATTTGTAATATACATATGTAATCAAAGAAATGGATTATGTTTAAGATGCCACTAAAAAGTTCTTGATCCACTATGTTCTGCAAAAGAGCTCAACTATTTCTTTTCTTAGAGAGCACTGTACCATCTTTATACTGATGTTACAAATACTTTTCAGAAAGTCAAGAAATTATTATGAATACTCAAAATGACTATTTTCTTTAAAATATGTGTCTATCACCTTCTCAGAATTTTTATACACACTCTAAGACTAACAAACTAAAAATATCTAGGAAAGTTACCTATTCACAAAACTTCATATTCACTTAATAATAAATTCCTCAAATAACTAAAGGATAAAGATGTGATTATTTCTTTGAGAAGTTTACAATTTTCTTTCCAGCCAACACATTTGGCTCTTTTAAGTTTGTTTTATATTGAAATTTTACTAATATAAGCACAAACTCAAATAGAGATTATAAAAATATTTTAATCTGGTGTTAATTGTGACATGTTAGAGATTTAATATTGAGATATCTCAAATTTTTTTATTTCTTTTGGTCTAATGTCGATTTTATTCTTTCACCAGAATGACTAGCAGATCCCAAAGAGCATATATATCAACAAGACTCCCTGGCAGTTTAGGGACAGATTAAATGCCAAGATACTACATCAAAAGCTTTGCAAAAATAAAGTTAAAATATGTCACCTTAAGTCTTATGTCAAATTAGATTTTATCTACTGGTGAAGAAAGCTGAGCACCAAAGAACTGATGCTTTTGAACTGTGGTGTTGGAGAAGACTCTTGAGAGTCCCTTGGACTGCAAGGAGATCCAACCAGTCCATTCTGAAGGAGATCAGCCCTGGGATTTATTTGGAAGGAATGATGCTAAAGCTGAAACTCCAGTACTTTGGCCACCTCATGCAAAGAGTTGACTCACTGGAAAAGACTCTGATGCTGGGAGGGATTGGGGGCAGGAGGAGAAGGGGACAACAGAGGATGAGACAGCTAGATGGCATCACCGACTCGATGGACATGAGTTTGAGTGAACTCCAGGAGTTGGTGATGGACAGGGAGGCCTGGCGTGCTGCGATTTATGGAGTCGCAAAGAGTCGGACACGACTGAGCGACTGAACTGAACTGGGAACCTTATTTCTAAGTATATTCCTTTAGAGAAAATGTTTGTTTGCTCTTAAACTTGAATGGAATTTATTTCTCTTCTAAACACATACACCCAATTTTTTAAAAATGACTTGAGCAAAAACATAAAGTAACATCACCATTAAAAGGACCTTAGGTATACACAAGACCTTAATAGACAGAACATGACTCATGTAGCAAGAGGAGCTATCCCACGCCTGAGGTCAGGGGCAGCAGCCAAGAGGAGCTACCACACGCTTGAGGTCAGGGGCAGTGGCCTAGAGGAGCAACCCCAAGTCCAAGAAGTGGCAGCTGCGTGGGTGCAGGAGGGTTGAGAGAAGCTGCTCCACGTTCAAGGTTAGGAGGGGCGGCTGGTGAGGAGACACCCCTCATCCAAGGACAGGAGCAGCGGCTGTGCTTTGCTGGAGCAGCTATGAAGAGATACCCCACATCCAAGGTACGAGAAACCCAAGTAAGATGGTAGGCATTGCGAGAGGGCATCAGAGGGCAGACACACTGAAACTATAATCACAGAAAACTAGCCAATCTGATCACACCGACCACAGCCTTGTCTAACTCAATGAAACTAAACCATGCCGTGCAGGGCCACCCAAGACGAGCGGGTCATGGTGGAAAGGTCTGACAGAATGTGGTCCACTGGAGAAGGGAATGGCAAACCACTTCAGTATTCTTGCCTTGAGAACCCCATGAACAGTTCAAGGCAAAGTGATAGGATACTGAAAGAGGAACTCCTCTGGTCAGTAGGTGCCCAATATACTACTGGAGATCAGTGGAGAAATAACTCCAAAAAGAATGAAGGGATGGAGCCAAAGCAAGAACAATACCCAGTTGTGGATGTGACTGGTGATAGAAGCAAGTCCAATGCTGTAAAGAGCAATATTGCATGGGAACCTGGAATGTTAGGTCCAGGCAAATTGGAAGTGGTCAAAATTACAGCTGAGAATGTATAATCTGTATCATGAGGAATCATCAGACAAAGCCAAAGTGAGAATAAGTAATAGTCTATTAAAAGTGGGGAGGGAAGTTAAAGTCAATGTTATAAAATACAAAGATAGGCTGTGGAAACATTCCTGGTTAAAGGAAGCTACAGAGCAGTGACAATTAAATGTTACAACTGATGTGAGGCTCCTCAACTAAAGTGGAAAAACATTATAAAGCATATTATTGAGTTGAGACAAATGGAAATACTGATGGCAGATTCAACAAAACTATTTTATCAATGTTAAAATTACTAAAGCTGGATTTACTGAAGTTAACAATGTATTGTGGTTATATGAAAAAGAATATCACTATTCTTAGGAAAAAACTCAATGTAGTATTTAGAGGTAAAATGTTATGATTTATGTTACTCAGCTTTAAATGTTTCAGAAGGAAATACACAAGTATATAAACAGAGTATGTGCAATGGGATGAAATATTAAAAATAGATAAATCTAAGTAAAGCATACATGTATACTTCTTATATTATTATTTTTATTCCTGCAACATTTTAATAACAAATTTTTCCAAGTAAAAATTAATAAAGCAATGAAATATTTTATGAATTATTTTAATTTCATTTTTTATTTTCTCTGTGAAAGCTCCTTGAATCATCTTCAGATAAAACTAGACCCTTCTATAAAGACTATCTGTTGTCATAAACAATTTCTTTTACTGCTCAAAGTGAACTTTTATAAGGTTCTTTTTTCTTAAGCTGAATTTGATCTGGCTGTTGAAGAAAGTCATCAAAAACAAACAAACAGAACTGCAGACAGTAGAGGCAGCACACCGCCTTGTGGCTGAAAAGTGAAAAGCTAGATGCTTTTACATCAGTATCATCTGAAGCTGAAAAAAATTCCATGCACAGATTTACAACTCAAGTACGATATACATTCAGAGTTCTGTAATACAACTTAAAGATTTTCACTAAAGAATATAAAAGGCAAGATACAAACAAAATAGGAAAGTATAAGAAAATTATGTGTACATACATCTTATTTTCAGCTTTAGGAAAATAAAAAATGTCACCCCCAGATGATAGAACATACTAAATGTCAGAGGTAGGAAAACTAGAGGAATTCCAATTTATATGTAAATGATATTTAAATATTTCTATCCAACACTTTAAAACCATGTCAGAATTTTATAACAACTGGAGAGAGAAGAGGTAAAGGAGGGAGGGAAGGAACATATGGTTGGCGTGAGTTTAAGAATCTCACAATGCTTCTTGTACTCTTTTCGTAAAGAAAAAAGAAAGAAAGTTTTAATTTTACCAATTCTCTTGACCATCTGCAGTGCTCCTTAAAACAGCTTAATTTACAGTCTTCGCTCTGAATTATAAGAGAGCCCTATGTCTATCCTTGGGATTTAAGTTATCAAACCAACATCAGTCCACCTTTCTTTCTTTTACCTCTAATACAATTCTAGGCAGGATTCTTTCTTGTAACTGGAATGAGTTTGCTTTTAAATCAGAGTAATACACTGGGGAGATCTGCACGACTTAACCAAAAACAACCACATGTGTGAATTACTAAGGCTTATATTTCTAAAAGAAAAAAAATCAATTTCCTGTCCAAAAGAAAAATATTGGGAAGAGACCTCAACAGAAGGATAAAGAAAGAGAACCGCATCAGGATTCTTCCCGTCCTGGCAAAAATTAGCTATCAATCAGGCAAACTAGCCTAGCAATAGGTATAACCCTTGGTTCTTTGCATTATCCCAGGAGTAAAACAGAGGCTGAAAGAAGCCAGTCTACCAACTTGTGAGTTTTGTATTATTAAAAACGAGACACAGGCAGAAACTAGAGTATCCAAAGCAATTTTGAAGAAGAGTAACAAAGTTTAAGGAAGCACACTATCACATTCAAGACTGAAGTGAAAGTGAAGTCGCTCAGTCGTGTCCGACTCTTTGCGACACCATGGACTGTAGCCTACCAGGCTCCTCCCTCCATGGGATTCTCCAAGCAAGAGTACTGGAGTGGGTTGCTGTTCCCTTCTCCAGGGGATCTTCCCGACCTAGGGATTGAACCCAGGTCTCCTGCAGTCCAGGCAGACGCTTTAACCTCTGAGCCACCAGGAAGGCTACAGTAATTAGGACAGTACTGGTATTAGAGAAAGGATAAACATCCAGATTAACAAAACAGCAAAGAGTCCAGAAACAGATCACATAAATGTATACCACAGCTCTGTATGTCAGAAGTCTGGGTGGGGTCTCACCGCACTAAAATCAAAGTCCCTACAAACTGCCTTCCTTTCTGGAGGCTCTAGGGGAGAATTCATTCCCTGCTCATTTGGGCTGTCAGTTCCCTGATATGCCAGGACCAAAGTCCCTGCTGCCTTGCTGGCTGCCAGCTCCCAGTCAAGGTCCTCTCATGGCACATCTCTTTGACCTACTCTTTTTCCCTTTAAATTACTCAATGTGAAGAGAACTGGGATAACTTGCATAATTCAGAATAATCTCCCCATCTCAAAGTCCTTAACCTTAACCAAATCTGCAAAATCCCTTTTGTCAGTATACAAAAGTAAGACATTCTCAGGTTCTAGAGACCACAGAGTCATTTTCCTGCCTACTAAATGGCCTCAACTGGAAAAAGGATAACAAACTATGGTTACATCCACACTGTGAAATACCAACTACTCATCCAGGGAAAGGAAGGAGCTACTGATACACACAGCAACGTAAACAAATCTCAGCTGCATTGTGCTGAGTGAAAGAAGCCAGGCTCAAAGGCTATACACTGTACTGACCTACATGACATTCTGGAAAAAGAAATAGTGTAAGGACAAAAATCAGGTCAGTGGTTGTCAAGGGCTGAAGACAGGAGAACGAGTGGAATACAAAGAGCCATGGGGGAAATTCTGAGTGTGATGGAAGGGGTCTTATTGTGGCTGCGATGGTAGATAAACTTGTCCAAACCCACATAACTATATAATTGTTTTTTAATGAATTTTGTTCTAAATTACACTTTTAATATTTTTCAAATTGGGGTACTACCAAGTCTTAGAACAAGTTCACAAAAATGAAATCTCATAGAACTCAAATGTAACCCTCGAACACCATAGAATGGAGCAAAACTATTTTTCTCAAAGGGCTTTTTCCAAACAGCAAATTAATCCATACCTCTAACATTTCCCTCAGCAAGTTCATTACTCAAGACAGCAAAATTCAACCCTTGTTTCCATTTCCATTCCCCAAATAATGTAATTCTAAAAATGAGTTACCATACTCCAGTTTCTCTGATCCACGATTCTCTAAGAATTTGTTCTATAAATTGCCTCTCTACAATTATAAGTTTTTGTAAATAAGGCAATTCTCTAAACGGGGGGGCTCTATTCTATACAAAAGTGACTAAAGGAAACAGAGGTTCTCCTCTTTCTTCTATCCAGATACTCCTGCTTTCAAGCCTTTCTAGCTTTAAGTTGTATGAGATCACTTTATAAGTGCTTTATTTAAAGGGGTACAAGCAGGATATGCAAACATTCTACTAACGTTAAACTTGGAGTCCTACCCAAGTTTTAAGTTGCAATGTTGTCAATGATTAGCAGCATTTTCAGTGAAGGTTTTCTGAAAAATTTATCCTATTATTTTGATAGTCTGCCCTAAGGATCAATGGCACCCCACTCCAGTACTCTTGCCTGGAAAATCCCATGGGTGGAGGAGCCTGGAAGGCTGCAGTCCATAGGGTCGCTGAGGGTCAGACACAACTGAGCAACTTCACTTTCACTTTTCACTTTCATGAACTGGAGAAGGAAATGGCAACCCACTCCAGTGTTCTTGCCTGGAGAATCCCAGGGGCGGGGGAGCCTGGTGGGCTACTGTTTATGGGGTCACAGAGAGTCGGACATGACTGAAGCGACTTAGCAGCAGCAGCAGCCTAAGGATCACAGCCTAAAAGCAACTTAAAAGAACATAAGGACATAAGTAGGGTACAGGTAATCAATGCTCTTTATATATGTAAGAAAGCTGTGGTACATATACACAATGGAGTATTACTCAGCCCTTAAAAAGAATACATTTGAATCAGTTCTAATGAAATGGATAAAACTGGAGCCGATTATACAGAGTGAAGTAAGCCAGAAAGAAAAACACCAATACGGTATACTGACACATATATATGGAATTTAGAAATATAGTAATGATGACCCTCTATGTGAGACAACAAAAGAGACACAGAGGTATAGAACGGACTTTTGGCCTCTGAGGGAGAGGGAGAGGGTGGGATGATTTGAGAGAATGGCATTGAAACATGTATATTATCATGTAAGAAATGAAGCGCCAGTCTATGTTCAATACAGGATACAGGATGCTTGGGGCTGGTGCACGGGGATGATCCAGAGAGATGATATGGAGTGGGAGGTGGGAGGTGGTTTCAGGATTGGGAGCTCGTGTACACTTGTGGCTGATTCATGTCAATGTATGACAAAAAGAATAAAGTAAAAATAAAATTTAAAAAAATAAAAATAAATAAAGTAACATCAATTAAAAAAAAAAGAATACATACTGATTTTAAAATAACTGAGCCTAATGATGGGTATAAAGAAAACAAAGACCTGGACTGCACAAATAAATAAATAAATAACTGAGCATAGAGTAACGGCAATTTAAAAAATTGATCACATTTGTGGGGGAAAAAAAATCCTTCTATGCTTTAAAATATGTATACACTAGTTTTCTCTTATTTTTAAATAAATGAAAAATTTAGGAACTTGTTAAGTAATAAATTGTTTTTTAAAAAGGCGGTAACAGTAAAAAATAATAATTAAAAATAACGATGAGTTATTTTGCTTTCTTTAGGGTTTCATAAAAAGAATTTGGGGAGGGGAATCCCCAATACTCATCAATGTAAAGTGGAATTTTAAGAATAATGATTGTTACAAATTCAAAGTTAAAAATTCTAGAGCAAATACAGTAACATTTTTCACTGCTTCTCAAGTACTATTCCAAGCACTTTAAAAAAATTTTTCTGATTTAATCATCATCACAACCATATGAGTAGGTGCTAATGTTACTTCTATTGTCCAAACAAAGTACTTCAGGTCCAGAAAGGTTAAGTAACTTGCCAAAAGTCAGAGATATAGTAAGCTGTGGAGGTCTGCTGTTAAAAATGCAGGCTTAGTTTAATTTGAGAACCTTCATTTTTTACATTTATGCAGACTTTCTCCTACATAATGATATTAGTTCTCCAAGTGGTAATACTAAAAACTGTAAGTAGTCATTATCTGTATCTCAAAGTATCAAGTCAGTTTTCATTCAAAATTTGACCCCAAGCCTCACAGGAAAATACTTATTTCTACTAGCAAAACTAAGATATGTTATTAAACCAAGATGGAATTATTATTTTACAGTGGAAATTTTCAATGAAAAGACACACAAGAGCAATAACAACTGGTAACCAAGAATAAATCCCAAATGAATCAAAGATTTCAATATTTAAAAAAACCATAAAGTACCAGAAGGAAGTATGAAAAATACTTTTTATAATTTCAGAACGGAGAAGGCCTTTTCTAAATATAAAACCTGAAAACCATAAAAGCTTGATAAAATCAGACTATATAAACCTGAAATATGTATACATGTGCAAAAATAAATAAATAAAAGCTATAAGTAAAGTAAAGCAACAGCAAAAAAAAAAAAAAAAACTGCAACCCATATCACAAACAATGGACTATTAAAAAGACCAAAACCCTCTGCCCACATACACACAAAAGGTAAAAAATTACAAAGAGCTCAGAGGAAAAGGAAGTCCAAACATCTCTGTAACATACAGAAAGACAGTCAATTCCACTCACAGTAAGAGACAGCTTAGTTGGTAAAGAATCTGCCTGCAATGTAGGAGACCTGGAATCGATTCCTGGGTCAGGAAGATCCCCTAAGAAGGGACAGGCTACCCACTCTAGTATTCTTGGGCTTCCCTCGTGGCTCAGCTGGTAAAGAATCTGCCCACAGTGCGGGACACTGGGGTTTGATCCCTGGGTTTGGAAAATGCCCTGGGGAAGGGAAAGGCTACCCACTCCAGAATTCTGGCCTGGAGAATTCCATGGACTGTATAGTCCATGGGATCGTTAAGAGTCGGACACGAGTGAGTGACTTTCACTTCACTTCACGAGATCATAGATTAAAATTCCCAGTGCAGGGTTGGTGGTATTGGTGAGAATTTTACCTAACAGAGGAACAACCATTAAAATGTCAGATAACATCATATTAGCTAAAGTATATGAAAATATATACTCCACATTTGTGGGGACAGGTATAAATTAGTTTAAATTCTGTGAAAGTCAATTATGGCAGTTACCTTTTAAAGTTTCAAATGCCCAAATATGTAACCCAACAATTAATTTACAGGCATTTGTATAATCACTGAAAAACATGTTACTTACATACAGATATATTCATACCATATGCAGTAACAAAAGATAGTAAACACTTGAATGTCCATTGACAAACTTTGGCTATATCCAGCAATGGAATAGTACACAGATGCATGTGTGTATACATATATACATGTATGTATATATGTATATATATGTATGTATACACACACATACACACACACACACGTACAGGAAGCCTTATATGCACCAAGTAAAACAAAATAAAAGAAAAGGCATACTATTAAATGGAAAAAATTTAATGAAAAAAGGTATGGAACAATTTGCACAGTATGCTACAATTTATGTGAGAAGAAAAAATATATATACACTTAAATATTTGTAAATGTACAGAATATTTCGGGAGGATATACAAGAAACTGGTTTATTGTGGCTGCCTATAGGAAGGCATTCAGAATGGGAAAGAGAAAAAAAGAGTGAGACTAATTTTCACTGTATATTTTAAAAATTATACTATGTACAAGAGCATGTATTTACCATTCAAATACACAGCTGTTAAATAACAGACACAAGACACATGGCTATGTGGGAAAATGTCCTTATTCTCTGAAATTTCAAACATAAACATTTAGAATCAACTTACAGTATTTTAAGAAAACAGATGAAACAAACATGGAAAGTGGTAATAACTGTTACGTCTAGGCAATAGTTATTTGGGGGTTTCACTATACTAGTCTCTCTACTTTTCTAGATAGATGACACTTTTCATAATAAAAGAGTGAAAACAATCTACTACAGTGAAATCACTTTTTTCTAACTCAGACAGGTGGTATCACTTTACTGAAAAGAAAAATTTACACAGGGAAACACTTAAAAGTTACATATATAATTTAAGCATCTTAGGTTAACATAAAACAGGAATGCATCTTCATTCACCAATCTTTGGATAAGAATCCACAGAAAAGAGTTCAGGCTCATCCTACTCACATAAGCCATTGTCTACATCGCTACTTTTGGCTTATTTAAAACAGAAAACTCTGAGTGCAGAAAAAGATAACCCTTTATACACACACACACACACACACACACACACACACACACACAAAAATGCCACACAAACTTTTACTGCTGTTATCCCACAGCTAACTGTACTTTGAGTTTTTCCAAAGCATTCAGTGTGATCAACTGACCTTTTCATACTGCTATTTCATCAGTTTTTATATTTAACCATATTATAAAATTACAGTAAATTGTATTGAAAATAAATATGAGTGACTCTTGCTACAGTAAAACCTTCAAATGGTGGGAAAAGTGCACTGGCATAAAGAACAGGCATTAACAAACCAGTTTACTGCACTGAACATCAGTAGATTTATTTTTCAAGTGAAATGGAAAAGACAATTAATACAAAGAATTAGGTAAGTGATTAAGAAAATCTTAAATTTTGTAAAAAAAGTGATACAGAGAGAGCAGAGAATGGGAAAACTACTTGCTTACATCTAACACAGTGCTTGAGCAGCAAGACGAGGCACTAAAATGACTGATGAAAAAACAACAGATATAGTTTAAAACTTAGGTTTCTGTAACACAAAGAATACAAATTTTTGTGTGTAGACACTTACAAAATCAGAAATGCTTCTGAAGACCCTCAAAATTCCCCAACAGAAAACACAGTTACAATTCAAGCCTATCTAAGACCTCTGAGAAGCTCAGGCCTTCCCATTCCAAGGAATATATACAAAGATTTCAGAGAGGTGGCCATCTGCTAAATATTTAAAAAGAACTGGGTCAAAATTTGCTTCAAAATTATCAAGTTGGCACAAGTTGAAATGAGGAGGTTTCCAATAATATGGGAGGGAACATACTGAATAATAGGTATTCAAGGTAGAGTTAAATAAACAAATAAATAGTTAAATAACTGTTACAAAACAACTTCATACATTCCAGAGTGGTTTATGTGAGTTTGATGAATCACAGGTCAATTTCTGAAGGTATTATTCCTAATAAGGCCTGGTCTTGGGTTTACTTGATGCCTTTTTGTGTCCACTGATAAAAATGCTCACTTAATCATGTACTGTAGATTCATGCTGGCCATTAATTCAATGCTCCAAAGCACTGTGGGCTTCCTTGGTGGCTCAGACAGTAAAGAATCTGCCTGCAATGTGAGATCTGGGTTGGGAAGATCTCCTGGAGAAGGGAAAGTCTACCCACTCCAGTATTGTGGCCTAGAGAATTCCATGGACTGTATAGTCTATGGGGTCGCAAAGAGTCGGACACGATTGAGCAACTTTCACTTTCAGAGCACTATAAACTTTATTCAAATACTTTATCCCACTGAAGCTTAATAATAGTTTATGAAGTAATAGCCTTTTATTCCCAATAAGTTCAGTTTTATTGACACTTATTGAGAGTTCAGCATTTGGCTGAGTACTCTTGCCCCTTATACATACATATTCAAGGAATATAAGTGACCTGAATTGGAACAAATCCAACTCTGAGTACTCTAAGGATAGTGAGCTGAACCCACAAAATAGCTATACTTCATCAAAAGGGCATGGATGCTTTCCCCTTCCCAAAAACAGAAAAAAAATTAATGTTTTTTTAATTCAACCAACAAACAGCATCAGAGTTCTACCACATATCACTACAGGTCCACAATACAAGAGTGGTCATAAACACAATTCTAGTTGTTGTTAAATTATATGTATAATGGAAAATCTCCTATCCTAAGACCTGTTTAGGAGTATCTTACTTTTTCAAAAAGTTAAGTATCCAGAACTAGAATTCAGTAACTGAAGTTTAGAACATGACCATCCTCTGCTAAGGAGCAGTGACTAGAGTTCCAGAACACTCCTGGCAAATCTACTCTGCAGTATACTTTAAGTTTGAGAAGCTGGGTTTTTAAACTTCTCTGCCTTCCAGAACTGGGATAGTATCTCAACACTGTTTACTATCCATAGAGAAATACAGCTTCATTTCCACTGACATTTCCCTCAATATCATTCACTGAAACCGTATTAATTTAAAATTCATAAATGTATGAGAACAATACTAAAACATTGCTAAGATTTCCCTAAAGTGCTTGTATTTTTATTTGTATGTGAAACCACAATCCTGATTATTTTACTGCACTATTCAAGACTTAAATTTCATTACAAACATATTCTTTAGTGCAATCATCTCACAGTATATGCCAAGTTAATACCTATTCTCATTTTTAGTGCTAGTTGAGCTACAATAAAGCTTCTTTTCCAAATGAAGATAGCACTCTGCATGCAGGCATATTATCTTATTTACTTAAAACAGATGTTCTTGGTAAGCAACTTGCAATTGGTAGCACTGCAGCTCCTGTGAAAATATCTAAGTTTTAAAACACTGCAAAATTATGCATGCTAAGGTTTTACACCATCTCAATACAACATAAAATTGCTCACTTATTCACCTAAGGTGAACGAAAGTGACAATCTCAACCCTCACCTTTCTAAAAATGAAGGTATTTAGGAACTATGAATGTCCTATCTTCATAGTTACTACATCTCATTTCTATTAAAATTGTTATAAGTTAACACTAATTTCGAGTTTTAAAGTAGTGAACCGTCAAAAATTTCTTATAACTACTATTTTTTGTTACTTTTGAAAGTAAAAAGAACTATTGTAAAAACAAAAAGAAAAGAAAGAAAACTATTGTAAATTAAGTATGAGTGAGTAAGCAATCAAAATTTCAAAAAGCAGCAGAAATCAAGAGTTTAGGGGGAAAAACATGTATTTGAAAGCTGAGAAAGCTGACCTTAAACTAAAACATATAAAGCTGTCTGTTTTATAGACATATGAATCATATAAAACTGAAAATCTCATTTTAAATTTTTTAAAATTGTGCATAAACATCTGTGTGTACTGTATTTTCAAACTTTAATGGTTTATGAGAAAATTCACATAAAACATATTAAATACCATATACATACATATACCTCATATTGAAAGCTGTCGTTTTACAGCTTCTTAGGCAATCCCAAGAATCCTTACTACTATCTCCTTTGCCATAAGCACTATAACAAAAGCACATAAGTTGCTCATTAAAAGAAAGTATCAAAATTTCCATGTGCTTTTAATAATAAAGACTGCTTTATCCAGATCTATTTAAAGTTCTTTGTGTTCATAAAAACAGGGATAAAGAGGTAAAGTTATGTGTCCCAGTTGATAAGACCCTGAAAAACTGATAGAACTGGTTCCAAGGCAAACCTCTGGCCTTTATGTATTTTCCCTTGACCCAGAGCTTCCTTTTCTAGACATTCTGTACTTTAAACATACAGGCAAATGTAGTACTATGTGGCACAGTGAAACATACACATGCCACACAAAAAGAGAGTACCTACATTCAGCTCTAATTTTTTTTTTTTCCCCCCTCAGGAAAAGCTGATCTGATTTTTAAGCAATTCAAAAATCCAAATTTTAAAAAAGATGGTGGAGGAATAGGATGGGGAGAACACTTTCTCCCTCACTACTTCATCAAAAGAACATTTCAACGCTGAGTAAATTCCACAAGGCAGCTTCTGATTGCTGGCAGAGGACATCAGGCATCCAGCAAAGCAGATCATTGGCTTCAAAACCAGGTAGGAATAATTATAAAGGACGAAAATAGAGACAAAGGAGGTAGGGAGGGAGCCCCGTCCGGGGAAGGGAATCCCGTCCGGGGAAGGGAATCCCGTCCCAGGAAGAGACTCTTAAAAAGAGGTCTCCTAAGATTGAGAAACATTCTCACAGACATGTCTGGGATGAGCCCTGGAAGCGCGGAGGGCAACATAACAGGAAGGAAGAATAAATAAATAATTAAAACCAACAGATTACGAATTCAACAGTAAAAACCCGCAGCGGATAAGCAGCGCAAACGCCTACTTCCTACAGTAGCAGTGGGGGTTGGGCAGGGAGGAGCGTGAGGCACCCGCGACAGTGCTTTCTAAGAATTGGGCCTCGGGAGACATAGGCTGCAGGGCTTTTCTCGAGAATCAGGTCGTAAAGGGGCCAGAATCGGGTCCGCGCATGGCTAGAACGAACTATCTTGGTCTAGCAAACCAGACTGTGGGATAGCTAACACTCGAAACGCTCGAACAAAAGACGCCGACAGGCCCGCTCACAGAACAAAGGACGGATCGGAAATAGCCGGCTGCAGACCATCCCCCTCCAGCGATAGGCAGCCAGAGCCTTAAGTGCTAGAAAGGGGCAATCGCAGCTCAAGAGAGAGAATACCTACCAAATTGCAAGCAGGTTTCTTTGCTAATTAAGACTTCTGGGGGCTCTGAACAGTCATCATCTGCAGGAGAAAGCGCCCCAGCTGTACTCCCAGAAAATTGAGCGACCCGGAAAGGCCAGAAGTCGCAACAATTGCGGGCACCAAACTCCCTAGCTACTCGGACCTGGGAAGGGAACAAAGCCCAGGCTCAACCAAATCCAAGCCTTGGAGGGCTTCCTGAGCAGCTTGAACGGGGGAGGTGCATGAAGCCTTGGGCAGGCCCCAGATGGACAGCCTGAGCGGTGTGCGCCGCGAGAAGGGGCAAGCCCCGTGCAAGTCCACCACCCCCATCCCTGTGTCAAGACAGAAATCAGACAAGGAAGAGACCAGCAAACAGAGAAAGTCAAACAGAGGGAACTGCCTTGGTAGCGACCCTACACAGCCCACAACGACAGAGAAAGTGCCAGACATACCGTTACTATTGGGGGTTGGGGGTGGTTGATGTGGAAGCGTGATTTTTTTTTTTTTAAGAACTTTTTGTTCTTAAAAATTTTTTTTTGAAAAAAATTTTTTTCTTTTCTTTTCATCTTTTTTTTCTAAACTTGCTTAAATTTTTAAGTCCTCTATATTTCGATTTATTATTTTTATAACCTAATATTACTTTTCAAAAAAAAAAAAACCTAACTTTAAAGCAAACACCGTATATAGTCCTTTTGGTGGTGGAAGTTGTTGTCTTTTAATAATTCTAGAGTCTTTTATTTTTTCTATTTTTTTAATTTTATTTTTTCTCCTTCTCCTTCTTTACGTTAATATTTTATCTTTGAAAATCCAATCTCTACTCCAGGTTCTTAATCTCGGCATTTTGGTATTTCTTGCCAATCTTGTACTTTTAAAAACCTAATCTTCAGTACCCAATTTTACATGAGTGTGAGATTACTCGCTTGACCACTCTCTCCCCTTTGGAATCTCTCTTTTCTCCACCATGTGGCTTCTGTCTCCTCCCTCCCCCTCCTCTTCTCTACCCAACTCTATGAATCACTGTGTGCTCCAGAAAGTGGAGAACTCTCAGGGAACTGGTCACTGGCCGGATCTGTATCCCTCCTTTGCATCTCTCCTTTTTATCCTCCTGGCCACCTCTCTCTACTTCCTCCCTCTCCTCTTCCATGTATAACTCTGTGACCACCTCTGAGAGGTCCAGACTTTGGAGCACACACAAGAAAGTGGTTACGGGCTAGCTTGCTTTTCCCTCTTTTGATTCCACCTCATCCCATACCACTCACCTCTAACTACCCGCTCCCTCTTCTCTCCTCCAAGTAACTCAGCGATCCTCTAGGGGCGACCCTCAAGGTGGACAAACCTATCATCATTAACCTAGATGTGTTAACATTAGTGCTGTATAGATGGAGAAATCATGAGGCTATTGTAAAAATAAATTTTAAAAACCAGAATCAGGAGGCGTAAATCCAAATCCTGAGATCATCAGAGAATTCCTGAATACAGGGAACATTATCCAATAGGAGCTCATCAAATGCCTTCATACCTACACTGAAATTGAGCACCACCCAAGGGCCATCAAGTTCCAGAGCAAGACATATCACGCAAATTCTCCAGCAACACAAGAACAAGACCCTGAGCTTCAATATACAGGCAGCTCAAAATACTCCAAAATCATTGACATCTCATAACCCATTACTTCACACTTCACAGCACTCCAGAGAGAGGAAATCCAGCTCCACCCACCAGAACTCCAACACAAGCCTCCCTAATCAAGAAACTTTGACAAGCCACTGATATAACCCCACACACAGAGAGGAAGCTCAATAATAAAGAGAATTCCACAAATTCCCAGAATATAGAAAGGCCACCCCAAACGCAGCAATATAACCAAGATGAAGAGACAGAGGAATACCCAGCAGGTAAAGGAACAGGAGACATGAACACCAAACCAAACAAAAGAGGAAGAGATAGGGAATCTACCTGAAAAAGAATTCCAAATACTGATAGTGAAAATGATCCAAAATCTTGAAATCAAAATGGAATCACAGATAAATAGCCTGGGGTCAAGGATTGAGAAAATGCAAGAAAGGTTTAACAAGGACCCAGAAGAAATAAAAAGAGTCAACATTTAATGAATAATGCAATAAATGAGATCAGAAACACTCTGGAGACAACAAATAGTAGACTATCGGAGGCAGAAGATAGGATTAGTGAAATAGAAGATAGAATGGTAGAAATAAATGAATCAGAGAGGGAAAAAGAAAGATGAATTAAAAGAAATGAGGACAACCTCAGAGACCTCCAAGACAATATGAAATGCTCCAACATTCGAATTATAGGAGTCCCAGAAGAAGAAGATAAAAAGAAAGACCATGAGAAAATACTTGAGGAGATAATAGTCGAAAACTTCCCTAAAATGGGGAAGGAAATAATCACCCAAGTCCAAGAAACCCAGAGAGTGCCAAACAGGATAAACCCAAGGTGAAACACCCCAAGACATATTTTAATCAAACTAGCAAAGACCAAACACAAAGAACAAATATTAAAAGCAGCAAGGGAAAAACAACAAATAACACACAAGGGGATCCCCATAAGAATAACTGCAGATCTTTCAATAGAAACTCTTCAGGCCAGGAGGGAATGGCAAGACATACTTAAAGTGATGAAAGACAATAACCTTCAGCCAAGACTACTGTACCCAGCAAGGATCTCATTCAAATATGAAGGAGAAATCAAAAGCTTTACAGACAAGCAAAAGCTGAGAGAATTCAGCACCACCAAACCAGCTCTCCAACAAATACTAAAGGATAGACTTTAGACAGGAAACACATAAAGAACGTATAAACCTGAACACAAAACAATAAAGTAAATGGCAACAGGAGCATACTTATCAATAATTACCTTAAATGTAAATGGGTTGAATGCCCCAACCAAAAGGCAAAGACTGGCTGAATGGATACAAAAACAAGATCCCTATATATGCTGCCTACAAGAGACCCACCTCAAAACAACAGACACATACAGAGTAAAAGTGAAGGGCTGGAAAAAGATATTCCATGCAAATAAAGACCAAAAGAAAGCAGGAGTAGCAATACTCATATCCGATAAAATAGACTTTAAAACAAAGGCTGTGAAAAGGGACAAAGAAGGCCACTACATAATGATTAAAGGATCAATCCAAGAAGATATAACAATTATAAATATATATGCACCCAACATAGGAGCACTATAATATGTAAGACAATTGCTAACAACCATGAAAGGGGAAATTAATAATAACACAATAATAGTGGGAGACTTTAATACCCCACTCATACCTATGGACAGATCAACTAAGCAGAAAATTAACAAAGAAACGCAAATGTTAAACGATACAATTGACCAGTTAGACCTAATTGATATCTATAGGACATTTCACCCCAAAACAATGAATTTCACCTTTTACTCAAGTGCACACGGAACCTTTTCCAGGATAGATCACATTCTGGGTCATAAATCTAACCTTGATAAATTCAAACAAATCAAAATTATTCCAAGCATCTTCTCTGACCATAATGCAGATGGTCAGAGAAAGTTAGATCTCAATTATAGGAGAAAAACTATTAAAAATTCCAACATTTGGAGGCTGAACAACACCCTTCTGAATAATCAACAAATCACAGAAGAAATCAAAAAGAAATCAAATTATGCACCAAAATGAATGAAAATGAAAACACAACTACGCAGAACCTGTGGGACACTATAAAAGCAGTGCTGAGAGGAAAGTTCATAGAATACAGGCATACCTCAAGAAACAAGAAAAAGTCAAATAAATAACCTAACTCTACACCTAAAGCAACTAGAAAAGGAAGAAATAGAGAACCCCAGAGTTAGTAGAAGGAAAGAAATCCTAAAAATTAGGGCAGAAATAAATGCAAAAGAAACAAAAGAGACCATAGCAAAAATCAACAAAGCAAAAAGCTGGTTCTTTGAAAGGATAAATAAAATTGACAAACCATTAGCCAGACTCATCAAGAAACAAAGAAAAAAAAATCAAATCAACAAAATTAGAAATGAAAATGCAGAGATCATGACAGACAACACAGAAATACAAAGAATCATAAGAGACTACTATCAGCAATTATATGCCAATGAAATGGACAACTTGGAAGAAATGGACAAATTCTTAGAAAAGTACAACTTTCCAAAACTGAACCAGGAAGAAATAGAAAATCTTAACAGACCCATCACAAGCACGGAAATTGAAAGTGTAATCAGAAATCTTCCAGCAAACAAAAGCCCAGGTACAGACGGCTTCACAGTTGAATTCTACCAAAAATTTCGAGAAGAGCTAACACCAATCTTACTGAAACTATTCCAGAGAATTGCAGAGGAAGGTAAACTTCCAAACTCATTCTGTGAGGCCACCATCACCCTAATACCAAAACCTGACAAAGACACCACAAAAACAGAAAACTACAGGCCAATATCACTGATGAACATAGATGCAAAAATCCTTAAGAAAATCCTAGCAATCAGAATCCAACAACACATTAAAAAGATCATACACCATGACCAAGTGGGCTTTATCCCAGGGATGCAAGGATTCTTCAATATCTGCAAATCAATCAATGTAATTCATCACATAAACAAACTGAAAAATAAAAATCATATGATTATCTCAACAGATGCAGAAAAAGCCTTTGACAAAATTCAACATCCATTTATGATAAAAACTCTCCAGAAAGCAGGAATAGAAGGAACGTACCTCAACATAATAAAAGCTATATATGACAAACCCACAGCTAACATTATCATCAATAGTGAAAAATTGAAAGCTTTTCCCCTAAAGTCAGGAACAAGACAAGGGTGTCCACTTTCACCACTACTATTCAATATAATTCTGGAAGTTTTGGCCACAGCAATCAGAGCAGAAAAAGAAATACAAGGAATCCAAATTGGAAAAGAAGAAGTAAAACTCTCACTGTTTGCAGATGACATGATCCTCTACATAGAAAATCCTAAAGACTCGACCAGAAAACTACTAGAGCTAATCAATGAATATAGTAAAGTTGCAGGATATAAAATCAACACTCAGAAATCCCTTGCATTCCTATACACTAATAATGAGAAAGTAGAAAAAGAAGTTAAGGAAACAATCCCATTCACCATTGCAACGAAAAGAATAAAATACTTAGGAATATTCCTACCTAAAGAAACTAAAGACCTATATATCGAAAACTATAAAACACTGATGAAAGAAATCAAAGAGGAAGCTAATAAATGGAGAAATATATCATGTTCATGGTTCAGAAGAGTTAATATAGTGAAAATGAGTATACTACCCAAAGCAATCTACAGATTCAATGCAATTCCTATCAAGCTACCAGCAGTATTTTTCACAGAACTAGATCAAATAATCTCAAGATTTGTATGGAAATACAAAAACCTCGAATAGCCAAAGCAATCTTGAGAAAGAAGAATGGAACTAGAGGAATCAACTTGCCTGACTTCAGGCTCTACTACAAAGCCACAGTCATTAAGACAGTATGGTACTGGCACAAAGACAGAAATATAGATCAATGGAACAAAATAGAAAGCCCTGAGATAAACCCACACACCTATGGACACCTTATCTTCGACAAAGGAGGCAAGAATATACAATGGAGTAAAGACAGTCTCTTTAACAGGTGGTGCTGGGAAAACCGGTCAATCACTTGTAAAAGAATGAAACTAGACCTCTTTCTAACACCATACACAAGAATAAACTCAAAATGGATTAAAGATCTAAATGTAAGACCAGAAACTATAAAACTCCTAGAGGAAAACATAGGCAAAACACTCTCCGACATAAATCACAGCAGGATCCTCTATGATCCAACTCCCAGTATAATGGAAATAAAAGCAAAAAAAACCAAATGGGATCTAATTAAAATTAAAAGCTTCTGCACAACAAAGGAAACTATAAGCAAGGTGAAAAGACAGCCTTCTGAATGGGAGAAAACAATAGCAAATGAAACAACTGACAAACAACTAATCTCAAAGATATACAAGCAACTTATGCAGCTCAACTCCAGAAAAATAAACGAATCAATCAAAAAATGGGCCAAAGAACTAAATAGGCATTTCTCCAAAGAAGACATACGGATGGCTAACAAACACATGAAAAGATGCACAAGATCACTCATTATCAGAGAAATGCGAATCAAAACCACAGTGAGGTACCATTTCACACCAGTCAGAATGGCTGCGATCCAAAAGTCTACAAGCAATAAATGCTGGAGAGGATGTGGAGAAAAGGGAACCCTCTTACACTGCTGGTGGGAATGCAAACTAGTACAGCCACTATGGAAAACAGTGTGGAGATTCCTTTAAAAATTGCAAATAGAACTGCCTTAAGATCCAGCAATCCCACTGCTGGGCATACACACAGAGGAAACCAGAATTGAAAGAGACACATGTACCCCAATGTTCACTGCGGCACTGTTTATAATAGCCAGGACATGGAAACAACCTAGATTTCCATCAACAGATGAATGGATAAGAAAGCTGTGGTACATATACACAACGGAGTATTACTCAGCCCTTAAAAAGAATAAATTTGATTCAGTTCTAATGAGATGGATGAAACTGGAGCCGATTATACAGAGTGAAGTAAGCCAGAAAGAAAAACACCAATACGGTATACTGACACATACATATGGAATTTAGAAAGATAGTAATGATGACCCTCTATGTGAGACAACAAAAGAGACACAGAGGTATAGAACAGACTTTTGGACTCTGAGAGAGAAGGAGAGGGTGGCATGATTTGGGAGAATGGCACTGAAACATGTATACTATCATGTAAGAAACGAAGCGCCAGTCTATGTTCAATACAGGATACAGGATGTTTGGGGCTGGTGCACAGGATGATCCAGTGAGATGATATGGGGTGGGAGGGGGCTTCGGCATTGGGAGATCGTGGTACATCTGTGGCTGATTCATGTCAATGTATGACAAAACAAATACAGTACTGTAATGTAGAATAAAGTATTAAAAAAAAAAAATCCAAATTTTGGTGAACTATCACCTGATTTTTTAAATGCTGGAAACCATCTGAAATTTTAAATGTCTAAATTTTGAGCAAAATATCTCTATGGCTATAGGCAACAATCTGTAACTCTGGCTTTATGTCAAGTACCTTGCATTAGTTTTCTATTGCCTCTGTTACAAATTACAGAGGCAACAGTGGCTTAACACAACATACCTTACTTTACCTTATAGTTCTGGAGGTCAGAAATCCCAAGTGAGTCTTGGGACACTAGAATCAAGGTAGTGCCGCATTTCTTCTGGAGGTTCCAGGGGAGAATTCATCTCCTTGTCTTTTCCAGCTTAAGATTATCTGCATTCCTTAGCTTTTGGCTCCTTTCTCCATCTTCAAAGTATATCATTCCAATTTCTGGGCCTCTATCATCCCATCTTTTTAGCTGCCTTTGACCAGTTAATTACTTTCTATCACTCATGTTGCATGTGTGTGATTTTCTTTTTCTAGTCTAACTGCATTTGCTTGAACCTTCAAGAAACGTTGAAAACGAACGGTCTTGTCTGACTCCTCGTTTTAGTTCACCAAGTGAGTGGTTAAGTCTGATCAAGTGGTCATTACTATATCTGAATAGTTTTCTATATCTTTTTACCTATAGCTTATATTAGAAACGACTGCTGGGTATTATCAAAGGCACTTTTAGCATCTACTTATCTGAACTTTTCTCCTTTATTGAAATAAATTACACTAAAAGACTTTCTAATTAAGTCTTCTATAAATTCCTAGAGTAAATCGTACTTGGTCAGTAGTATAATTATTCACTAATATACTGCTGGATTCTATATGCTAATGTTGTACTTATAATTTTTGCATCTATATTCACAAGTGAGAAGGCCTATAATCCGCCCAAGTTTTTTTGACACTATGTATGAAATTTGCAATATTAAAACTATGGAGAAGTCATAAAGTAAGATGAAGATCTTTTCATCTTTTTCTAGGGCTCGGACTAATTTAAAAAGCACAGGTGTAATCTATTTGAAATTAATAACAGATAACATTATTGAACATTTTATTAGCTATAAACACATTACAAGTATTGAGTCTTGTAAATAATGCTGTGGATTCACCTCGTCTTTTTCAACAGATCTCTATTCACGTTTCTAATTTCTTGCTTGTTAATTTCTTCAGGTTTTCCATTTTAGGGAGAAGTTAATTTGGTTAATGTGTATTTTGACAGAATATCCATTTGCTAGCTTCAAATTTGTTTATACAATGCTGCATGTGGTTTCTATTCTTTCAAACTCATAAAATGCATGACTCTGTTCTTCCTCACTAATCTCGATTTTAATTGCTCTCCTTAATCAGATCTAAGAAGAATTCATCTTATTTTCTTGTCTTTACAAAATCAAGTTTATAAATTTATTTATCCTTTTATTTTCTATGTCTTTAGTTTTAATGTTTACCTCTATTATTCTTTCTACTTTCTTTTGGTTTGTTATTTTTTAAGTTCCTTTAGGAGGTGAACTAAGTTCCTGGACTATTCGTTAAGCTTTTATCTATCTATATCTTCTCTTTAAACTCAGCTTTCAGACTCCCCTGCTGGTCCATTGATTTAAGAATCCACCTTGCAACGCAGCAGGGGTAGGCTGAATCCCTGATCTGAGAACTAAAATCCCACGTGTTGCAGGGCAACTAAGCAGGTGTACCACAACCAGAGTAGCCCATGCACCTGCAACTACTGAGCCCACATGCTCTAGAGCCTGTGCACCATAAGAGAAGTCTGTGTGCCACAATTAGAGAAAGCCCACATGATGCAACAAAGACTCAGCACAGCCAAAAGTAAAACAGAAAAACAGCAAACCCAAAGATAAACAAAAAGAAAGCTCAACTTTGCAATACTAACAATCAAATATAACACATGAATTCCACTGGATTCTGGATCAGAATCAACCAGGTAATTAACTAAAATAAATAAATATGCTATAAATTTATTTTAGTAATTGGGCAAATTTTTTATGAACAATGTATTAAATGATACTATTTGAAATACTGATTATTTCTGAAGAGTGATGATTGGCCTTATTTTTAAGAAGTGCACACTGAATTGTTTAGGCATGAAATGTTATGACATCTGCAACTTAGTTTTTAATAGGTTTGAACTGAACTATCTCCTCACAAAAAATTTGTGTGTGAAACCCTAACTCTAATACCTGAGAATGTGACCATTTTAGAAATGGGGCCTTTAAGAAGCTAATTTAAGTTAAAGTAAGTCCAGTGACCTTAGATATGCATATATCACCAACCTTATGGCAGAAAGCAAAGAAGAACTAAAGAGCCTCTGAAAAGTGAAAGAGGAGAGTGAAAAAGCTGACTTAAAACTCAACATTCAAAAAATGAAGATCATGGCATCTGGTCTCATCACTTCATTGCAAATAGATGGGGAAACAATGGAAACAGTGACAGACTTTATTTTCTTGAGCTCCAAAATCACTGCAGATGGTGACTGCAGCCATGAAGTTAAAACATACTTGCTCCTTGGAAGAAATGTTATGACAAACCTAGACTGCATATTAAAAAGCAAAGAGATCACTTTGCCAACAAACGTCAGTCTAGTGAAAGCTATGGTTTTTCCAGGATGTATGCATATGAGAGTTGGACCATAAAGAAAGCTGAGCACTGAAGAATTGATGCTTTTGAACTATGGTGTTGGAGAAGTCTCTTGAGTCCCTGGGACTGCAATGAGATCAAACCAGTCAATCCTAAAGGAAATTAGTCCTGAATATTCATTGGAAGGACTGATGCTAAAGCTGAGACTCCAATACTTTAGCCACCTGATGCAAAGAACTGACTGCTTGGAAAAGACCCTGATGCTGGGAAAGACTGAAGGCAGGAGGAGAAGGGGCTAACAGAGGAAGAGATGGTTGGATGACATCACCAACTCGATGGACATGAGTTTTAGCAAGCTCCAGGAGTTGGTGATGGACAGGAACGCCTGGCGTGTTGCATTCCACAGGGTCGCAAAGAGTTGGACGCAACTGAGGGACTGAACTGAATGGACTGAAGACCATAATGGTGGGCCCTAACCCAGTGTGACTGGTGACCTTATAAGCGGAGAACAGCACACAGGAAGAAACAACAGAGAAACACACAAGGCAAGTCAACCAAGTGGAAAGGCAGCAAGAGGGTGGCCATATGCAAGCCACGGGAGAGGCTTCAGAGAAAAGAACCCTGTCAGTTCCCTAATCTTGGACTTTCATCCTCCAGAATGGTAAGAAAGTAAGTTTCTGCTGTTTAAGCCAGCCAGCCTATGGTACTCTGTTCTGGCAGCTCTAGCAACCTAATACAAATGGTGCCTGGGGAAAATGGATAAATATAAGAAGAGAGAGAGAGTAAAACTGGCAAGATCTTACTGTTGTTGAATTTAGGTAGAAAGTATGCAGATGTTCATCATATCATTCTTTCAATTTTACATAAGTTTAAAGTTCTCCAAAATATAAGTTTGAAGTTTTCCAAAATAAAAGTTCTGGGGAAAAATTTCACCAGGAAATTGACATATGTACACACATATACATATAAGTTTGTATTTGTCTGCTAGAGCTGTCATAACCAAGTACCAAGACTGGCTGGCTTAAGCAATAAGAATGTATTTCTCACAGTTCTGCAAGGTGGAAGTTGAAGATCAAGGTGTCTGCAGGTTCGGTTTCCTCTGAGGCCTCTCCTTGACTTGCAGACAGCTTTCACATGGCTCTGCTCTGTGTGTGCCCAGCCCTGGTGTCTCTCAGTACACTCAAATTTCCTTTTCTTGTAAGGACAACAAATCAGACTGGACTGAATAATCACCTCTTTGGGCTTCCCAAGTGGCTCAGTGGTAAAAATTTGCCTGCCAAGTAGGACACACAGGTCCAGTCCTTGGGTGGGGAAGATCCCCCGGAGAAGGAAATGGAAACCCATTCCCATATTCTTGTCTGGAGAATCCCATGGACAGAGGAGCCTGGCGAGCTATATTGTCCATGAGGTCAGAAAAGAATGAGAGATGACTCAGTGACTAAACAACACACAAATCACCTCTTTAAAGACCATATCGCCAAATGAGATTATGTTCTCAAGTGCTAAGGGTTAGGGACTTCCACATATGAATTTTGGAGGGGCACAATTCAGCTCATAACCAGATCGTTATCCTTGTCCTTACAGTCTTATGTCTTTAAATAAAGAATGTTAATTCTATCATTTCTTTAATTTTTTTTCTAGCTATTTGTTTCTCTTTCAGGATTTCTAGTATGTTCAAGAAAGGGTCTAAAACTGTCTTCCAGGTAACCATGAGTTATACATAAGGATTTACACTTTCTCTCTACTATTCTGTATTTATTTATTCAATTTAATTTCTTAGCACAATGATGTAGCCTCCAGTCATGGCTAATCTCTTTATCAATTTGTCTCCTAGATTTAGGAATTCAGAATTATTTTAGTTCCTGAAGCTACACTTATGTTCTAACTCTACTTCTTTGAGAGTTATCATTGCTTTGCTAAAGTTTCCTTCCCTATTGCCTATTAATCCTGTGTTCCACAGAAGCTACCTGTTCAATGTACTCAGGCGTATTTTCCTCTCCCAAATCGCTGAATTCCTTGAAGGTTCTTGCCTACTCATAACTGTTTCCTCAGCATCCAGACAGGTCAGACTACTGTTATCTATTAGAGTAAAAAAACAGCAGGTAATAAAAACATGAAAATTCTCAGCACCAAGTACCAAACACGTTAACTAACTTAACCTCTGCTGAAGCACTGGAATTATGAGCGTGCCCACCAGGTTCAGTTCAACTCAACAGAAATTAACAGGATTGAACTGACCTCTGAGCACAAAGCAAGCAGCAAATTGTCAAGTCAGCAATGTGGGCTAAGGCCAACATTTTCCCACATAATTTCCCTGTCCAACCTTTGCAGTTTCACAGTGCAGTGTATCTCCCTATTCATAACTAAGATTAGTAACAAAACAGTAAAATTTTCTTAAAAATAATACAACAGGTCACATTAGTGTTGCTCAGCCATGTCTGACTCTTTGTGATCACATGGATCATGGCCTGCCAGGCTCCTCTGTTCATGGAATTCTCCAGGCAAGAATACTGAAGCAGATTGCCATTTCCTACTCTAGGGGATCTTCCTGACCCAGGGATTAACCGGCATCTCCTGCACTGGTAGGTGGATTCTTTACCACTCCACTACCATTTATCCCAATAATCTTATTGGAGCCAAGTATTACCCATATTTTACAAATGTACAAAGTGATTTTAGAGAAGGTTAAGTGTTTTAAAGCCAGGTCCATTTACATGAACACTTATAGTCTCTTCATAACTAACATTCCTTCTACTTCCACATTCATTTGTGTGATCTCAGGCACGTAAATCTTTCTAGGCCTTATCTGTCCATCTGTAAAATGATGATACTAATACCAGCTAACTCTCAAGGCTAGTATACAAACCCAATGAGTGAATGAAGGCAAGTAAAGTGATTAGAACAGTGTCTGGCATACAGTGCTCTTAATATTATTATTTATTTGGCATCAGAGGAGGCGATGGCACCCCACTCCAGTACTCTTGCCTGGAAAATCCCATGGACAGAGGAGCCTGGTAGGCTGCGGTCCTTGGGGTCGCGAAGAGTCGGACACGACTGAGCGACTTCCCTTTAACTTTTCCTTTTCATGTATTGGAGAAGGAAATGGCAACCCACTCCAGTGTTCTTGCCTGGAGAACCCCAGGGACAGGGGAGCCTGGTGGGCTGCTGTCTATAGGGTCACACAGAGTCAGACACGACTGAAGTGACTTACTAGCAGCAGCAGCAGCAGCTTACAAATATGATTTTTTTAAAGCCTATATACTCAAATAAATCAAAAGAATCTCAATGATCTGACATTTATCAGGTCCACAAGTGGCTACAATGACAATTTTGGGTAATATTTCTGATTGCTTAACTACTCACTACAGCATTTAAAAGCTAACATGACCCGTTTCACGGTAACATTGTAAAACTCAGTTCTCCACAATAGTAACTTTGAATCTAATCGCCTTTTTTTTCATTAGTAAAGTTTAGAAGGCAAATACTGTACTTTGTTGTAATTTTTATTAGATATACATTAAACAGCTTCTAACAGTAGAAAAGTAGCAGTAGTGTTCAGGTGTGAACAAAAACTTAACCTTGAAAACACCTCAAAAATTGGAAAAATAAACACATTTAAACAAAGGCAAAACAAAAGTAATCAGCAAAGTTGATGCTCTGTAAAAAGCATCAAGAAACAAGATGATTAATTTAGATTATTTAAGAAACTAAAATGTAAAAGTAAAAAGTGATAGGCTTAAACTATCTAAACTAAGACTAGCATATATATAAGCAATTTAAAGCTACATATTTTAAAGAAAGGAGAAGGAAATGTCACCCCACTCCAGTACTCTTGCTTGGAAAATCCCATGGACGGAGGAGCCTGGTGGGCTACAGTCCATGGGGTCGCGAAGAGTCAGACAGGACTGAGCAACTTCACTTTCACCCTGACTGAGATCTTCCCTGTAGCTCAGATGGTAAAGAATCTGCCTGCAGTGCAGGAGACCTGGGTTCAATCCCTGGATCAGGAAGATCCTCTGGAGAAGGGACTGGCAATCCACTCCAGTATTCTTGCCTGGAGAATCCCACCGATAGAGGAGCCTGAGGGGCTACAGTTCATGGGGTCACAAAGAGTCGGACATGACTAAGCAACTAACCCACCAACGCTGTGAAGAAAAGTCAATAACAAGACTGTAGAAATGTGTACATTTTTATACTCTGTGGGTATAAATCATCCTATGACATTCCGAGGCAAGATGAATGTGATGACCAAAAATCTACTAATTATGAGGCAGCCAAGATACAATGATTTCTTCAGTGCTTCAGTATAAGCAGATTAGCTGATGCTCTCTATAGTTGTAATGTGAAATTAAATTGTCGTTTTCCAGTGATATTTACCCAATAGCACTGTATTAGAAGTGAAAATATACTCAGGTTTCAGGTTAAATATGTGCTACTGATTTATGTCACTCTCTCTGGTTATGTTTTTATTTGGGCTACTGCCTATAGCCAAACTTTGCAAACAGAGATGCAAGTCAGTCTTTGTTGATGACCAAAAAAAAAAAAGATTTTAGTAAAAATCTGAACACGTGATAAAATTAGTGGGTGAAAGTTTAATGAGCCCATGGCAGAGCAGAATAGCCTAGAAAATTAGCATGTCACTTCTTCATTAGTTGGCATTCCAAAACTTCAGCTATTTTCCATCATCACAATAATCAAATTAAATGTACCTGTATTGAACAAAGAACTGACTCATTGGGAAAGACCCTGATGCTGGGCAAGATTGAAGGCAAGAGGAGAAGGGGACGACAGAGGATGAGATGGTTGGATGGAATCACGGACTCGATGGACATGAGTTTGAGCAAGCTCCAGGAGTTGGTGATGGACAGGGAGGCCTGGTGTGCTGCAGTCCATGGAGTCGCAAAGAGTTGAACACCACTGAGTGACTGAACTGACTGAACTGACATCAAATGAACCAGCTGACTATCTGATCCATGAAAAAAAGCTATTTTCACCAGGTATGTAGAAGAATTCAGTGAGATAAAGTCTTCTAAACTACTAACATGTTTGTTACAGTAAGTCCTTAATAAACAGTGGGTATCAGTAGTAGTATATATATTCAAATTCCCAATGAGAGATGTGATTCTGCTTCAGTGTTGGCACTGTTACAGTCCTATTTCTGAGTAGTAATTTAATAAAATCACCTTAATCCTGAAAGCAACTAATTCCATCCTCACAAATGAAAAGGACCAATCACTACAAGTAAAAAGAAATCAATGCAACATTGTTGAATCTCTTCACATAACTATAACATAGAAAAACAATAACATCCTTGAGGTTAGAAATCACCAGAGATAACAAAGCAATTCTGAAATTACAATGAATGCTTTTAACTTACTGATTAACTAAATCAGATACCATCTTAGAGCCATCATCTGCTTCTTCTTCCATTTCAGAATCCATACCACTGTCACCTTGTGAATGACATTAAAAAAAAAAATTGAAAACATGCTTATAAGACAAAAAGTCAGAGCAACGTATCATTATACAGAAAGTTTCATCTATAAAGTAACAGATTAAGAAACCTGACAGTTGTTGAAAGATGACAGTTTTAACTGTTACATTTAAAATGCCTTTTGGGTATCTGTCCTATCTATTCTATAAATGCATAAAATGTATATAAATGAGAATGTGTGTGTATATATATATATGTATGTATATATATACTTACAGACTATACACACATGTACACATCTTTACCAGTTACAGATTCCAATAAACCATTTTAAATTTTAAAAAGATGTTATCTCTAGAAATTGAAAGTCTCCATTTTTTTGTTCCTTCTCCTGTAATGCTAATACTTGTAGAGTCAAAAATTCTTGTAGAGTCAAAAAAAGCAGCTTAAAAATCCAAAATTCTACAGATAATGTATGGCAAAGAAGAATCTTACTTTAGACAGATCGACAAATGTCAGGAATTTGCAAGAAATTATTCTAACTCTGCATTTGGCTCTTATTAGAGCAGGCAATGGCAACCCACTCCAGTACTCTTGCCTGGAAAACCCTATGGACAGAGGAGCCTGGTAGGCTGCAGTCCATGAGGTCGCTAAGAGTCGAACACGACTGAGCGACTTCACTTTCACTTTTCACTTTCATGCATTGGAGAAGGAAATGGCAATCCACTCCAGTATTCTTGCCTGGAGAATCCCAGGGACTGGGAAGCCTGGTGGGCTGCCTATGGGGTCACACAGAGTCAGACACTACTGAAGTGACTTAGCAGCCACAGAGCAGAAATGGTACTCAATGGATAATTAGAAGCAGTGAGAAAGCAAAAAACTAAAAATATCTTAAGAGAAGTCTTTGCCTTCTTAATCATTTTTTATAGTATTTTGGATAAACTTTTTTTTCACACAAACTTCAATGTTCTCACCTACATAACTGATTTGGAAAAACCACACATACATCAAAAAGTCCATTCCTGAGATGCTATTCTATGATATAAACTATAATTTTCTATAAAGAGAAGTAAAAATATTAATTAATGACTAAGAATAAGGCTGAAGTCAAGTAAAAGTACCTCATGATTTATGCTAAATACAGTATTAACTATCTATACTAAGTTATCAAAAGGTAGAAATATACATTCTTACCTTCAAGAATCTTCAAAATTTTTTTTCAGACAGGAGTTCTAGCTGTTCCTGGCAGAGTCTTTTAATTTCTTCTATTGAACAGTTCTAAAGAAAATGATATTTTAAAAAAATGCATTTATATAATACAGCACCAAAGTAAACTAGAAAACAGCAAGCATTAAAAAAACTCTTGCTTAGCAAAGTTATGCAATCAAAGAAATGAAAAGTCACATAAATCTTTTTTATGGGATAAAATCTGAAGACCTGCCAGTTAACATGCAAACATTATAGTTTTAATTGGAATACATAAAGTCATGTTAACTATGAAAGAACAAACTAAAGAGTTGAGTCAGGTGCCCAGATATTGTTAATAGTAGCCTATTTCAGTCGCTCAGTCGTGTCCGACTCTTTGCGACCCCATAAACCATAGCACGCCAGGCCTCCCTGTCCATCACCAACTCCCGGAGTTCACCCAAACCCATGTCCGTTGAGTCGGTGATGCCATCCATCCATCTCATCCTCTGTTGTCCCCTTCTCCTCCTACCCTCAATCTTTCCTAGCATCAGGGTCTTTTTAAATGAATCAGCTCTTCACATCAGGTGGCCAAAGTAATGGAGTTTCAGCTTGCTTCAGCATCAGTCCTTCCAATGAATATTCAGGACTGATTTCCCTTAGGATGGACTGGTTGGATCTCCTTGCAGTCCAAGGGACTCTCAAGAGTCTTCTCCCTATTTATGTTAGGCGAATACCACTAAAGGCTTAAATATTCTAGCCCTGGCTCTGTTCATCTTAGATATATATGCTGTTGGGTTTAACTTGCCCAACTCTTTTTCCATATCAGTAAAATTACAACACCACATACATTTCTGAGTAATTTTCAGAAATAAACATACAAAAACATTTAAGAATTTAATGAAATACAGGCTATTACCAACTATCATTGCATACTGTGGTCTTCCCTGGTGACTCAGTTGGTGAAGAGTCTGCCTGCAATGTGGAAGACCCGAGGTTCAATCCCTGGATCCGTAAGAGCCCCTGGAGAAGGAAATAGCAACCCACTCCAGTATTCTTGCCTGGAGAATTCCATGGAGAGAAAAGCCTGATGGGCTACAGTCCATGGGGTCACAGAGAGTCTGACATGAGAGTGACTAACACTTTCACTTTCTTTCTTTTATTACATAGTGTTACACAGCAGTATACTACTTCTTAAAGCAAAAGAATCAGTATATATCTAATCTAGTTACTTAAGTTGCCAATATTTAATAGAATTATTCCCAGAAGGTCAAAAAATTCCTTACCTAAATACAGTAAAGCGTCCCATTTCTTTCTGGCAAATTTTTCAAGACACAAAGCCATTATGGTTCTGCAAAATCCCTATATCTTTTGAAGTAGCTTAGTTGAAAACATACAATTATAATTTCCATTAAATAAAATGACCGCTACAAAGAAAGTTTTTGTATATTGCTATATAGTGGGGAACCTGCTAATGTATGTCATGAAGTACCTTTAACACATCAGGAAGCATCTTCTGTAACTTCTTCTCTCCTATGATACAGAAACACTGCCGAAGCATTTCTTTCTTGTCTGATATATAGAAACTAACTGGTTTTAATGCCACAGTCAAGTCTAATCCACCTTCTTCAAGGTCACTGTGCTCTGCCAAGAATAACTCTTTTTCCAGAGGTGGCAAAAGATATTTGGCCTCCTAAAATTAAAAGACATAAAGAACCATTAAACAATAAAAATATGTTTATAACGTCATGTACCATTTAATAAAATCTTTATTAAACATCTTCAAATTCTTTGGTTGCATATATCAGTTATTAAAACCACAAAAAAGACTATTTAATTGCTCAGTATTCTTTGACATTACTCTCCAGGCTGTAATTATCAGCAAATTAATAAAAAGTGAAGAAATAATAACTTACAACACAAAAATGAAAATATACTCAATACTGAATAACTTTCTACAATTTCAGACTTCTGAAGAATACGATACTCCTCCAGTAGACCATTCACCCAAGAATTTTATGTATGTATGGTCATTCTTAATTCTTAGAAACAGGACAGCAGCAAAATGTTACAAATCACATAATAAAGTACCACTGCTTACCAGAAGCTACTGTAATTTTTAAAACTGTTAAATATCCAATCATATTCAAAGCAGGCAAGTAATTTAAGACAATTCAATCAACTTTGCCTCCTATTTTCTAAATCTATCCAGTCTCTCAAGTCTACTGTCAGAATGCTGATCCAAGGCAACATCCTTTTGCCTAGATTACCTCCAGGTGGCATGAGTGGTAAAAATCTGCCTCCCAAGAGATGCAGGTTCGATCCCCAGATGGAGAGGATTCCCCTGGAGTAGGAAATGGCAAACCACTCCCGTATTCTTGCCTGGAGAAACCCATGCACAGAGGAGCCTGGTGGGCTACAGTCCATGGCCACAAAGAGTCAGACAGGACTGAGTGACTGAGTTCACACACACTGGACTCCCTACATCTAATCAAAGGTTTCGCCAATCTGTTTGTATACTGTCACCAAAATGGATTTTATAAAATGCACACATAATCATCCTCCCTATTTGTAAGACTTCCCAATTAAGTACTTCTCATAAAAGCACAGTTTAGTTCTGTACGCAAATGCTTACACAATCCTTATTACTGGTCTTCTCATAATAATAGAGTACTAAAAATATGCAAACTATTTAAGATAAGAATGGTGATATCCAAAAATGAAATCAAACGATGCTTGCTCCTTGGAAGAAAAGCTATGACAAAGCTAGACAGCATATTAAAAGCAGAGACATCACTTTGCTCACAAAGGTCCGTCTAGTCAAAGCTATAGTTTTTTCCAGTAATCATGTATGCATGTGAGAGTTGGACCCTAAAGAAAGCTTGAGCGCCGAAGAATTGATGATTTTGAACTATGGTGTTGGAGAAGACTCTTGAGAGTCCCTTGGATTGCAAGGAGATCCAACCAGTCAATCCTGAAGGAAATCAGTCCCCAATATTCATTGGAAGGACTGATGTTGAAGCTAAAACTCCAATACTTTGGCCACTTGAACTGAAGAACTGATTCACTGGAAAAGACCCTGATGCTGGGAAAAATTGAAGGCAGGAGGAGAAGAGGATGACAGAGGATGAGACAGTTGGATGGAATCACCGACTCGACGGACATGAGTTTGAGCAAGCTCTGGGAGCTGGTGATGGAAATGGAAGCCTGGCATGCTGCAGTCCATGGGGTAACAGAGAGTCGGACACAACTGAGTAACTGAACTGAACTGATCCAAAACTAAATCTAGAAGGAATAGATAAACTAAATATATCTATAACTATCAAAGAAAGGGAGGAGTCAAAGAAAGTGGGGGAGAAAAAAAGGTGAGAGGCATTAAGGAAAAATACACTACCCCTAGAAAAATCCACCAGACCCAAACAGCTGTATGGTCCAACAGTCAAGTACACCCTTGAGAGAAAGATATAAACTACTCTGGATTAAAAAGAATAAATTCGACTCAGTTCTAATGAGATGGATGAAATTGGAGCCGATTATACAGAGTGAAGTAAGCCAGAAAGAAAAACACCAATACAGTATACTGACACATATATATATGGAATTTAGAAGGATAGTAATGATGACCCTCTATGTGAGACAACAAAAGAGACTCAGAGGTATAGAACGGACTTTTGGACTCTGAGGGAGAGGGAGAGGGTGGGATGATTTGGGAGAACGGCATTGAAACATGTATACTATCTTGTAAGAATGAAGCGCCAGTCTATGTTCAATACAGGATGCAGGATGCATGGGGCTGGTGCACGGGATGATTCAGGGAGAGGATGTGGGGTGGGAGGTGGGAGGGGGCTTCGGCACTGGGAGATCGTGGACACCTGTGGCTGATTCATGTCAATGTATGGCAAAACAAATACAGTATTGTAATGTAGAATAAAGTATTTTAAAAAAATAAATAAACTACTCTGGAATATGTGTGTGTGTGGGGGGAGTTAAGTTTTCCCAACTCAATCCATAGCCAAATACTAAAACAAAACAGGGTAACTACAAAAATAAAAACCATAATCTGATTTAACTTAACATAAACACAAACGTATTTAATAAAAATACTGAATTACAGTCGAGTAGAACAACCAAATCAACAAATCAAATAGGATTTATCTCAAAAAGCAAGGACAATTTATCAATAAAATTACATTATCAGATTAAAGAAAGAAAACTGTATGACCCCTCAACAGAATGCCCCAAAGGTAACTGATAAAAAAACTCCACAAAATCTCAGAAAAACCAGAATTAAAAATTTCCTTAACGTGATCAGGTATCTTTCAGAACCTATGACAAACAGATTTACTGGAATAAAAGTTAAAAACTGTTTCTACTACAAAAAGGAACGGGAAAAGAATGCCTGCTATGAATGCCTGTGTTCAACACTACACTAAAAGATGGGGAAAAAAGAAAAAAAGCCTTAGATAATGCAAAATAACAAAAAATAAGAAATATCAAGGCTGAGGAGTCAATGAAGAGGATGCATATCAAACAATTAATGAGTAGGCATAAAGAAAGCCTTCCATTTCCCATCATTTGTGTTGCATATATTTAAACCATGCAGTCCTGCAACTGGTTTTATTTTTGTGTTTTTATTTTTTTCCTGCATCTGTTTTACAATGTGAACAAACTTTTTTTTTTTTTTAAAGGCAGTATTTTGCCAGGTTGAAGGCACATAAAGAGGGGGTTTTGTTTGTTTTGTTTTTTAACTTATTTTAATTGAAGGCTAATTACTTCACAATATTGTGGTGATTTCTGCCATACATTCACATGAATCTGCCATGGGTGTACATGTATTCCCCATCCTGATCCTCCCTCTCACTTCCCTCCCCATCCCATCCCTCAGGGTCATCCCAGTGCACCAGCCCTGAACACCCTGCCTCGTGCATGGAACCTGGACTGGCAATCTATTTCACATATGATAATATACATGTTTCAATGCTATTCTCTCAAATCATCCCACCCTCGCCTTCTCCCAGAGTCCTTACATCTGTGTCTCTTTTGCTGTCTCGTATATAGGGTCATCGTTACCATCTTTCTAAATTCCATATATATGTGTTAATATACTGTATTGGTGTTTCTCTTTATGAGTTACTTCGCTCTGTATAATAGGCTCCAGTTTCATCCACTTCATTAAAACTGATTCAAATGCATTCCTTTTAATAGCTGAGTAATATTCCATTGTGTACATGTACCACAGTAAAGAGGGCTTTTATAATCAGATACTGGATTCCAATGTAGGTGTTCTTAACAAATTGGTAACTACCAGTAATCTTCCTTAATCTCTTTGACCCTCAATTTTCTCATCTTGTATAAAGTAGATGAAGAGAAGTAAAGCGGGGCCTGCAAGGGCACTGAAGGCTAATTCCTGACCCATACTTTTCAGGGAGACTAAGGTGACCACAGGAGTGGAAGGAGCTAAAGGCAATCATCAGACGATCAGCAAACCCAGAAATTTTAAGTTCAAGTCGTCAGAGTGTGAGGTTCCAGGGAACTTAGGAACGTGAACTTCAAACACTGGATCCCGTAAGACCGCAGCCCTAACAGGAGCGACAGCAGGCTCTGCATCCCGCAGTCACATTCTGCTCTTCGCCCGCCTTCTGAAACCGCGGCCGCTTCGAGAAGCGACGAGAAAGACGCGCACGCACCTGCTGCAGGGAGCCGGAGACGCTGGAAGATGAGTCAGTGCTTCTCCGCTTCCGACGCTCACTGCGCTCCACGCCGCTGCTACCCCAGCAGCTGCCGCCGCTCCCACCGCCGGTGACACTTCCACTCACGCTAGTGTTCCCACAGCAGGTGAGGCTCCCGCAACCGCTCGCGCTCCCGCAGCCGCTGGTGCTTCCGCTGCCACTGCTGCCTACGGCGGGGACCAGGTCCGGCGCTGCGAGGGCCGCCGCCGCCTCCTGACCGCTTCGTTTGCGCCGCTTCTCCCTGGAGGACTTCTTCCCCGTCATGATCCCTCTCCAGCAACCATCCGCTGAAAGAACCGGTCTCCTGATACACCAAAACCCTCCCGCAGCGGCGAGCTGCAGGAGCTGGCGTCGCAGCTTGACGTCACTTCCGGTCGCGCCGCAAACGTCTGGAGTCGTTTCTGGGGTGGGGGCCAATCAAGCTGCTTCCGCCTACTGCTGAGGTTGGCTGTAGAGTTTGAGGGCGGTTGAGCAGTGTGGGAGGACTTCTGTTGTATGTTTCCATATACAAAGAACCATAGATGGAGCGTTACAATAGCATTTTGCCTTGTTGATACTGTTTTCAGTCTTTGTCAGTAAGCTGAAGGTATATTGTTTGATCTTCCGATTTCATTTGTCTTTCAATTTTTGTTTGACTCAACAACAATGAGGCAAATCTAGGAGAAACTCATTATCATCATCAAATGGACAATTTTCTTTTAATGTGTTTTAAGAAGTTGTACACGGAGAAAGCATTAGCACCCCACTCCAGTACACTTGCCTGGAAAATCCCATGGATGGAGGAGCCTGGTGGGCTGCAGTCCATGGGGTCTCTGAGAGCTGGACACGCCTGAGGGACTTCACTTTGGCCTTTCTCTTGCATGCTTTGGAGAGGGAAATGGCAACCCACTGTTCTTGCCTGGAGAATCCCAGAGACGGGGAGCCTGGTGGGCTGCCGTGTATGGGGTCGCACAGAGTCGGACACGACTGAAGCGACTTAGCAGCAGCAGCAAGAGGTTGTACAAGAGCAGTTTCTTGCTTGTTTATTTTTACCCATTAACACTACTTTCTAGGCATGATTCTTTTTCACTTCTGAAGGAAGGCACTTGGCGCTTTTATTTATCCTTTCTCAATTTATTTAATAGTCAAATACTGGCGTCTTGGTTATTGACCTTCTGGCACATGTCAGAAAAATACCGGCGTAATTAACAAGAAAAAAATCACATTATTTTGTACCTCCAAAAAGAAATTGATCAAAAGTTATCGGCACGTTATTTTTCTTGTTTTATGTAATCGAGTTTGTTTGAAAAAGAAAGGCTGAGGCAATTTAAAATGTCACCTGAAATTCTTTTTAAAAGTAAGTTCTAACATATGATAAGATTAGTTTGAACTTGAATTCTTGGCTTACAATGTTGAATACTGTTCTTACCTGGTGAATCCCATGAACTAAGGAGGCTGCCAGGCTACAGTCCATGAAATCACAGAGTCAGACAACTGAAGCAACTGGGCACCACCGCCCCCCCCCCCACCCGCCCACATGGATACATGTGTGTGTATGGCTGAGTCCCTTTGCTGTTCACCTGAAACTATCACAACATTGTTAATCAGCTGTGGTGGTGGCCTTGCTATCACCTGTTCATGGGTGTTGTCCCTTCCTTTTTGACCCCCAGGGAGATTTCCTGTGCATGTGTGAAGTCTCCCTTGCCCCAAAGATGGGGAAATGTTATGATCTCTTGATCTTTTACTCAAACAGGATTTAGCCCTTCTCTGTTCCTGCCTTGACTGTTATCTTAAAATGTCTTCAAGAGGCAAAATCTGGCTATTTACCCTGTTTCTGTTGTTATTTCAACTTCAAAGTGCAAGCAGGAGGCTCATTGTAAATATCTAACCTGGAGCTCACTTGTCCCCTTCCTCAGGAAATGTAAACAAGAAGCTAGTTGTGAATGTCTAGCCTGGAGCTCATCTGTCTCCTGCCTCACGATGGAACTGCCTACGTTGTAGGTCAAAACTGATTGTATGTTGGCAGTTTCATATGGTTCAACCCAATATTAAAGAAGTTAAGAGGCCCAGCACTAAATATTGTTATGAACTTAAAGCTCTGTGAGCAAACACAGGACTTTTTCTGCCCGAAGACAAACACATGGTAGGGTAGACAGAGAGTGGGATTTATATGCAGTTTTGTAACTGCTGCTGCTGCTGCTAAGTTGCTTCAGTCATGTCCGACTCTGCGAAACCCCATAGATGGCAGCCCACCAGGCTTCCCTGTCCCTGGGATTCTCCAGGCAAGAACACTGGAGTGGGTTGCCATTTCCTTCTCCAAAGCGTGAAAGTGAAGTCACTCAGTCGTGTCCGACTCTTAGAGACCCCATGAACTTCAGCCTACCAGGCTCCTCTATCCATGGGATTTTCCAGGCAAGAGTACTGGAGTGGGGTGCTAGTGCCTTCAGCAACTCAGTAACCATGAATCACAGCGGTTGTCTAGGGATAGGGTGTGTTAGTGCTGGGGGCAATCAGTACCTCTCTGGAATTTTATAAAGATTTACTAGGTGAGAAATTTGCTCTTTCTTATGTGTGCTTAGGTGCTCAGTCATGTCTGACTCCCTGCGACCCCACAGACTGTAGCCCACCAAGCTTCTCTGTCCATGAAATTTTCCAGGCAAGAATACTGGAGAGCAGGTTTCCATTTCCTTCTCCAGGGAATCGTCCTGATCCAGGGATCAAACCCGCTTCTCTTGCATCTCCTGAATTGGCAGGCGGATTCTTTACTACTAGTACCACCTGGGAAACCTGTCTTTCATCTGCCAGGTAGCTCAGAAAATAAAGAATCTGTGTTTCCATTCTGAATCCTGCTAAGATTAGCAGCTTATTCCTTTTAATCTACTGTTGTTTCCCCTACAAGCAACCAAAACTCACTACTGCAGGCTCTTGCTCAGTATCTTCTCAAACTTCTTCAAAATGTTGTTAGTTCTCATAAACAAAAGCCAAGTATTACATATCTTTGTAGTCTCAACATATAATGCAGTATCTGACACATGCTAGAGACTACATGCTTGTTAAACTCTGTATTGAGAAGTGCTGGATCCACACAGAGCTTCTTTCTGTATCACCACTGTAGTAAATTGCATTCATGGCTCCAGGTCTTCACCTCTCTCTGTAGTTATGCCTTTTTCCATGTAATTTGATAGTGTCCTTCTTCCACAACTAGAGACATAATTCCTACAGAGTGGAATCAGCTATGACTTACTTAAGCTAAGGGGATGTTAAGCAGATGGGCACCAGGATCTCAACAAAAGCTTGGGCCATTAGGGTGGTCCACGCATGTACTTCCATCACCTGGAAGTTATATACTCAGACTAGCCCACTGGTCCAGGAGAAAGATGAGACAAACAGAGCTCAGCTGTCTCAGCTAGGTTGTCATGTCCAGACTAGGGCAGAGTCATGAATGAGCCTATGCAGGATCAGCCAAACCCCAAACTCCTGGCTAAATTAATGCTGATGATTTTTGTAATTGTTTTCTGTGCAGTATTACTGTGGGCATAGTTAACCTATATGCCTACTTTCTTCTTGTTCAGTCACTCAGTTATGTCCAGCTCTTTACGACCTCATGGACTGCAGCATGCCAGGCTTCCCTGTCCTTCACTGTCTCCCGGAGTTTGCTCAAACTCAAGTCCATTGAGTCAGTGATAGCATCCAAACACTTTCAC
Source organism: Nanger dama (assembly GCA_917880005.1). Lineage (NCBI taxonomy): Eukaryota > Metazoa > Chordata > Mammalia > Artiodactyla > Bovidae > Nanger > Nanger dama. Next base: position 1,513,806 of record CAKJTW010000094.1, on the reverse strand, counting down.
CTTCTTTCTAGACATCCCCTTTCCTTGTGTGAGGCTGACAAAAAAGTTAGTATTTTTCCATAAGATGTTGCAGAAAAGCCGAAAGAAATCTTGGGTCAATCACAATATTTCTCTTGATAGTTATTAGAAGAGACTTCAAAGCTGATTTGATATCAAATGAGTCACTGTTCAGTACCACAGCTGTAGTGGGGTTTAAAAAAATTTTGGCCATGTTGTGTGAAATGCAGAATCTTAGTTCTCCAACCACTCAACTCGTGTCCCCTGCAGGGGAAGCACAGAGTCTCAACCACTGCACTTCCACTTATTTTTATATTCTAACAGACACACCTTTGTATTTCATGGTGAGGTTCTGTGGTATTATAAAGTGTAAGGATATTTGTGTTTAGAATTCCAACCAACTGCTTTTATTAAAATATCATCAGGACAACACCCCCTCACCCCCTACTACCACCTACGTGGGCACATTCTCTCCCTACAGCAATAAAATCTAATATTTTTCTTTACCTTTTGAATATTCTTTGTATACAGCAGTCCTTTCATTGTTAGGAAGATAGTAGGCTTGCTTGGTTATCTTTGAAAGGAATGCTTGGTAAACACATTATATATAGTAGATATTTTACTAGGCTTTTACACAAATACCTTATTATTCTATTCTATGAAATCTCAATGTAGGGATGTGTAAACTGGGACTTAGTTTAAGCAACTTACCCTAACTTATTAGTAAGTGGTGGAAAAGTCATTGAACTATATGGATTTTTAACTCCAAAGCCAGCACTCTTGCTATATTACACTGCATCTTGGTTGCTTTTACTACTGAAAATTCAAATGATGTAGATATGAGCAAATATTTCTTGAATTTATTAGTCCCTTTGAAGACACAAGAATGAAAGAAATGTGGCTTGAGGGCTTGTTTCAGGCCACCTTTTTCAGTATCAACCTGTACCTGTGTATCAACCTGTATCTATGTATGTCACATACCACTACCAATCATCACGGTAGCTATTAGGATCAAGTGAAGTGGCTACTCCAAATTGAGATTTTTCTCCATATTGATATCCAGTTTTGTCAGTTTATTAAATATATTTTGTTGTTTGGTTACTCCTGACCTGTCAAATAAAGGTTTACTTGATCTTTTGCAGTATCTTCACCTGTAAAAGTAAGATTACTAGCAGTACTTTCCCCATGGGAATAATGATGCTCTTAAGAACTAGCATAAGGTAATTGCTTGATGAATGCTGTTCAGTTTACTTAAATTTGTCTGTTCTTTGCAATGCTGCTCAACTGGTTGGTTTTAAATTCAGTTGCAAACCAATGAGTAAACATTGCTATATCACATGCCTTACATGTAGAATGGTATTATCTCTATCAGAGCATATCTAATGAAAATATCATTGCCATCCAATTATTACTGATTATAATGTGTCCAGGAAACCCAAGGGCAAGCTTTAAGTCCTGGGACTTCATCTTAGGCCTAGGATCAATATCAGCCTGCCAACTTTACACAAGGATGCTGTAAACTTTCTCCTCTAAAACTTCCATTACCTGCTTTATTCTGAAGTCTAGTTTCCTCAGTGGTAGGCACCAGAGTGGTTTACTTATTGCCCTCAAAGTCAAGATCATGCCTTTCTTAGTATCCCTGGAAAGCAAGCATCCTAAACTTAAACATTAAACAAATAAAATCTGAAAACCATTTTGTTTTTCCAAGGGGAAAAATAAAATATTTAAGAACAGGAAAACTTAAAAAAAAAAAAAAAAATATTCTCCCTTTTTGTTGAGATGGTAACTAGAATGGTAATTGTACCATTTTTATTCTCCTAACCTGCCTTAGTTAAGGGAAGCAAACATCATTAAGGAAACTCAGTTATGATGCTATCAAGTTAAAAAAAATCACACAAACAAAAAGCAAGTACTCATCACCTCTCAGTATTCTTGCCACAATAGTGTAATTTCAATCTAACCAAGCCTTTGGATTTAGCTTTTCATCTACAGGAAACAGGTGTAGCAAGCAAATTCGAAGAGGGCCACCAGAAATTGCTTTCCCTGGTATTCATACCTTTGTGTAACCCACTCTTCGAGTAACTTACTTCCAGCTAATAGAGTATCTTGATGTTGAGGGGATGTCATGTCTGTGCTTAAATTATAAAGATTCTTGTTGGTCCTGCTAGCACTCTCTCTCAGCAACCAGTTGAGCAGCATTGCAAAGAACATGAACGACTGGGCATGTCAGGGAGGTCCACAAGGCAAAAAATTGATGGCAGCCTCTGGCCAACAGCCAGCTAGGAATTGAGGTCCTTAATTAAAAAGAACTGGACACTGTGCAAGCGAGCTTAAAACATACATCTTTCCTCAGTCCAGCCTTCAGATGAGACCCCAGCCATGGTGGGCTCCTTGACCGAAGCCTCACGTAAAATAAAGCAGCAGAGGAACTAGCTAAGTTGTGGCAGGATTCTTCACTCAGAAAATTTGAGATAACAAATGTGTGTTATTTTAAGCCACTCAGTACTGGAGTAACTTATTAATAAGGAATAGAGGATTATAAGATTTTTTTTTTTAAACAAATTGGGACTTCCCTGGTGGTCCAGTGGCTAAACTTCTGAGTTCCCAGTGCAGGGGGCCCGGGTAGGATCTCACAAGCTACAACTGAGACTCTAAATAACATTTTTTACAAATATAAAACAAGAGTACATCATATTCTGGATTGGCCAACACACTTTAAAGTCAATTATATAAAAAAGAAGACGAAAGGGAAAAAAAAGAGGGCTTCCCGGGTGGTCCAGCGGTTAAGAATTTGCCTTGTGAAACAAGGGACGCTGGCTAGATCCCTGGTCCTGGAAGATCCCACATGCCGTGAGGTAACTAAGCCCATGAGCTGCAATTACTTAAGTCCACACATCTAGGAGCCCATGCTCTGCAACAAGAAGGCCTCACACGGCGACTGGAAAGGAACCCTGGCTCACCTGTGTCAGCAATAAAGACCTACCACAGACAATAAATAAATCTTTAAAAAAAAATAAGAAATATGCTGTTGTAGACTGACACCAAAGAGCTATATAACCAAATAACTAAATATAATACATAAACCTTGATTATTTATTAGTAGATTAGAGCCTTTAGAACAAAAATTTTAAAAACATCCTTAGGACAATGAGGAAATTTGAATATGGACCAGATATTAGATATTATGAGGTTATTAATTTTAAATATGTAGTATTAATAAGAATATTCTTTGCAATGTTTTTATTCTTAGAAGATGCCTAATGAAGTATTCAGTTGATAAGTGTTCTTTGTAACTTATTTTTTAAAGTAATTTCAGAAGTATTATCAAGAGAAAAAGCAAATATGGAAACGTTAACTGCAGAAATCAGCCGGCCAAGTCCATGAATGTTCACTCTACTTCAACTTTTCATTAAAAAATTGAAACATGGAAAAAATGTGAGTGTTCAAAACTATATTTATAATGACAACTACACTATGTGTTATACACTGAATGTGCCCCTCAAGATATGTGAAACAATCCCCTATGTGATGGTATTTGGAGGTGGCACTTTTGGGAGGTCATATGATCTGGAAAGTGGAGGCTGCATGAATGAGGGGTCTCAGAGAGCTCCCTCCTCCTTCAGCCATGCAAGGACACAGGAAGAAGATAGCATCTAAGAGCCAGGAAGATGGCTTGCCAAACTCCAAGTATGCCAGCACCTTTATCTTGGACCATCCAGTCTCCAGAACTGTGAGAAGTCACCAAATCTATGGTATCTTTGTTGTAGCAGTCCAGACAGATACTGTGTATAGTTTTCTATAGAAGAATGCACTAGAAATTAGAATTATTTTAAAAATGATTGAACGGTATTTCCTACTCTCAGGTGCAAGTGGATAATTTCTATCTTAAAACCTCTAAGAAGAATGATCATGTCACAATCCTCTATACAGTTTATCATTTTTTCACAAGATAACCATAATACAGTGATAACTGTCAAGGAAGCTAAAACCGTCTTTTCTTCAGAATTATCTTTGTGAAGAATGTTTTCAGCTATGCCTCTTTAATCATTTAAGACTACAAGATACATAAAATTTTTTTTGCATCGTTTATAAATTCAGCCAGTCAAAGTCATAATAACATACCTATTTTTGGCTGCACCATGCAGCATGTGGAATCTTAGTTCCCTAGATCAAACGCAGTCCCCCTGCAGTGGAAGCACGGAGTCCTAACCGTTGGACCAAATGTTAGGGAATTTCCTAACATGTTCTTTTAAAAGGTAATGCGAGAATATCCTGCATGCTACAACTAAGATCTAGGGCAGCTAAATAAAAAAATGAAATAAAAAATCTAATGCTAGAGGGACTGTAATAGTTATGAACTAGAGGCAAAGATAACTTAGATCTTTTGCAGGCAACTATTTCTAATGCAATATGAAGAACATTAACCCTAAGACTTTTATCACTGGAGGTGATTTGACAACATTTATCGAGTTTAAAAATGTGCACTGACTTGACCCACCCACCACTCTATCCAAGTATGCAATGTATCCTAAGGAATTTGTATGAACTTTGTATTGTCATAGCATTGCTTAATAGTTGGAAATTGGAAACAATGTCAGATAATAGGAAATGGGCACATGAATATAAAATAATATTTATTAAGATGGAAATATGTGTACTAAATGTCAAGTTAAAAAATCAGGTTATTAAACAATGTGTATCATACAATCCTTTTTTAAAAAAATAAAACATGTTTACATACCAACTGATATGACACAAGATGGTAAGTAAGAATGGTTTTCTCCGGGTAGTGGAATTATAGGCAATTTTTATTTAATGTGTGTTGGTCTTATTCAATGAATGGGTATTTTTCTGTTTAGAAAAAAAATAAGGGAATCATGGGGAAAAGTAATTTAGTAATCTATTCTCAACCAAGACTCTACATCCTACAATTATACAAAGGTGCCTAGTATTTCAAAATATTGCAGATAAAGTGGCTGTGGCACCTCACTCTAGTACTTTTGCCTGGAAAATCCCATGGACGGAGGAGTTTTATGGGCTGCAAGTCCATGGGGTCACTAGAGTCAGACACGACTAAGCGACTTCACTTTCACTTTTCACTTTCATGCACTGGAGAAGGAAATGGCAATCCACTCCAGTGGAGAATCCCACGGACAGAGAAGCCTGGTGGGCTGCCATCTATGGGGTCGCACAGAGTTGGACACGACTTAGAAGCAGCAGCAGCAGTACTTAAAATTGCAAGCTAAACAAGATATGTTAAAGCACTGTATTGTAAACGAACCAGGCTGACCCAGGTTATACTCTTAATGTAGTCATTTAACCTGGACTTAACCCCTTAAATCCCAATTAAGCAAAAAGCAAAGCATGGGTTCCTAACGGAACCAGCAAACAATATTTAAACTCTGGGTACACACCAGAAAATGGCAATTTAATACTTAGTAAAATATATGTCCCTTCAATTTACATTTACCCATTCTGTTTTGATATTCCAGAAGTTTTTACTTGAATTAATCTAAATAATCAAAATGATTTCCTTCCTTGAGGAAAAATTGTTCTTCTTAGACTACAATTTGGCATTAAGCCAGGAAATTCATGGTTCTATTTACCGTAAATGTTGACAATAATGCTCATTATTTTAGATTAGGAATAGTCAAACTTGTCTCAAGAAATTGAGGTCCTCTTAAACAATAAATTAGTAATTAACGGATTGGTTCCTGCTTGGTGTTAGTTGCAAGGATGTTCATAGACAAGCTTGTTATATGCTCCCCTCCCCCACTCATTCTCTAAGAAGTATAGAATAGTATGTAATTTTCCTTTTATCCATTATGATTCATCCCACCATTTTTACTTCTGAAAACAGAGATAACATCATCCTACACTTAAGGAGATTTGGGGATTAAATATCGAAGTGTTCAACACAGTACTGGGACCATGTTTAAAGGCTCAAAAATACTGATTTCCCATGACAATCTCTGGACTTGCAAATAACAGCTTGATGTACTCTTGCTTGCACAACTGCCTGATAATATTTAACACATTCCAAATTCCCTCTGATATATAGAAATAACCAAAAATAAACAATCAGATTATTTTTGAAACTGGAATACTGAAGTTATCCCAAATAGTGAAGGGGAAAAGAAACTGGATCCATGAACTTGTAGTCAATTTGGGGCTTCATCTGACTGAACTGATACCTAACAAATTTGCTTTCAAATACCGAACAAATTAGTAACTTGCTCTCACTTCATCAAAAAATAAGTCATTAAACAAACTTTCTATTTACAAAGGACTTAAATGAAGAAATTATTTTACATCTTCTCAATATATGGAATAATTTGTAACAAACTTAATTTTAATTCTAAAGCATTTGTCCTAAAACAAGACTTTGATATCATTCAGTGCTGTTGAATCAAGCAATGAAGACAACCACCAAAAAATAACAATCTGGGGTATACAAGTATAATAGCAAAAGCAGATTACATAAATAAAAGCCCTTTTCTTCTAGGTGGCTAATGTAAGGGAATTCTGCCATGGTAGTTGTGTTGTTGGAGGTCATAGCCCATTCTTAATTTATCTCTAAAGCTCTTAAAAACCTGCCCACATTACAGAGGAAAATTTCACAGTTCATCAGTGCAAAAATTTTATTTCTCCTTTGTTTTCCCTCTCCCCACAACCCCACTTTACAGGATCTGAAATTGTACTTAATCCACAGCATTTGTTTCATCATCTGTAATCAGCCATGTGAAATGTGAAAGAAAAAAACACTCATCAATTTAAAATCTCAGTCCCCTAACCCACTGTTACAGTAAATTTAGGATAAGTCTACAGCATTCACTTACTTTAGCTGGCTCTGATACTGAGGCATACTTTTTTATTTGAGAATCAACACCTAAAGACTTGGCTAATTGTATAGCATTGGAATCATCACTGATAAGTGTCCCAAGAGCCACAAGAAGTCTAAAAGTGGCTTCAAGGTCTTGTACAACTTCTAAGACTGTGCTAATTACTGACAAGCACTGAGCTTTCCCTTCAATGTTATGGTCTTTATGAAAACACACAGAATAGTTCAGGGTCAATGTAGCCAGAGCAATGTGAATGTTCTTATTGCTCCCTGATTTCAGTTCTATTGCATGGGACAATAGTGATTCCCTCTGGGACATCATGAGCTTTTGTCCTGCCTGGCCAACAAAACAATTGCAAAAGTCCTCAGAGCAAGCAGCTGGTTTGCTGGCTTTCCTCTGGGGTTCAGAAGACTGACGAGATGGCTGCTGAACCGAGTCCCTTCTTTTTCGTTGCAGAAGTTCTCATTCACACTGGGATGTTTAATTGACAACCGAAGGATGTCAAGGGCAGGAAAGACAATATCTGTGAAAAAGAAAAATTTATTGTTAAAAAATTAAACATGTTAAAAATCATATGCCTGCTTTACAAATTGCATATATTTCTAAATTCTGTGTTAACTGATTTTTCCTATTTATAGAGGCTGTAATTATTGCTGTAAGATCACATCTGTTTTTTATTAAAGATATCTTGGCATACAGTGAGTATTCAATAAATCCTTGTGGAAAAAAACAGGATTGGGAACTCGCTTTAAAAAAAAAATCCTAAAACAAGACCAAAGAATTGAGGAGGGAAAGTTCTTTATAAAAGAATTCTAGTTGACAAATGCTAATAGGATGCTTATATATGTTGGTGGAGAGATATACAGTTATGGGACTGGATAGATACCAAGTGAATGAATGCTCTTTTCATACTGTTGAGAGCATACTGAGCGTTGAATAATTGATGCTTTAAAACTACGGTGTTGGAGAAGACTTTTAAGAGTCCTTTGGACCGTAAGGAGAGCAAATCAGTCAATCCTAAATGAAAGTGAAAGTCACTCAGTTGTGTCTGACTCTTTGCGACCTCATGGACTATACAGTCCATGGAATTCTCCAGGCCAGAATACTGGAGTATTCTCTTCATTCCCTTCTCCAGGGGATCTTCCCAACTCATGGATGGAACCCAGGTCTCCCACATTGCAGGCAGATTCTTTTATCAGCTGAGCCACCATTGGAAGGTGTTGATGCTGAAGTTGAAGCTCCAAAACTTTGGCCACCTGATGTGAAGAGCTGACTCATTGGAGAAGACCCTAATGCTGGGAAATATTGAAGGCAGGAGGAGGAAGGGACGACAGAGGATGACATGGCCGAACGGCACCACTGACTCAAAGGACATGAGTTTGAGCAAACTCTGGGAGATGGTGAAGGACAAGGAAACCTAGCGTGTTGCAGTCGATGGGGTTGCAGAGTCGGACTCAACTGAGCAACTGAACAAGAATGAATGCTCCAAATAATCTTATTATCACTGAAGTGAGGACAACAGAAATTATGGGCCCTGTGATATAAAGGTAGTATGCAACGTCATTTATAAAGGACATTCACCTGAAAAAAACCACTGAACCAGAATCTAACTATGTCTAACATAAAAAACAAGAGACAGATGGACACATTAAGTGATCAGTCAAATTCAAAACATGGGCCATTCTGCAAGAAAAATGATTTTTTTCCTCCAATAAATCAATCATATGAAAAATAATAGGAAGGAGGGTACTTTAGGAATAAAAAGAATTAAGTAAATTAAATAAGAGAAAAAATACTTGGAGCAAATGTTTGTAGCCTATGGTTAACAGGTTACAAAGAGTTTCATGGATGACTTGCAGGGATTCACAAATGCTCTGGAAGAGTGTACAAAATGGTCCATATATGGGGATCATCATACTACCTTCAGATTCTCATATGGTATATGACCAGAGAAGATTATGGACTAGAATGGTACAGTGAATCCTGTGAAGTTTTTCTCAATGCAAATTTCAACTACCACCCTAACTTTTATTTAATCTAAAAACACCAGTAGTATGGATAGGAATAAAAAGATACACTCTCTGCTTCCTGGTTACATTTTTAAAAGTAATTTTTGTACCTTCAGGCCAGTTAACAGCTTTCCATAAAATCTGAAGTTGCTGGGTTGTAGGTTTTTCTGAAGAATTATTACATATTAGAGACAGTATCTTTTCAAGAAGTACCAAGTCATCCTCAGTTAACTTCTTCTCTTCAGATGCAGTTCCATTAAGTTCCTTTAGTTTACCTAGAACCAAATCCAAACCATCAGTATTCTCTAGCTGTAATTAGCCACATATAATACATAAATGCCAATGTTTTCAATAAGAATATGCTACTACACACCAGGGGGAGATAAGATTTTTCACAGCAATTATCAAAGACCATAAAATAAAGCCTATGAGTATTTTTAAGCTAAGTACAGTATAGAAAAAGGAGGGTTACTGTAATGATTTGTTATCCTCTAAGATCTTCTAAGCTTTTGTTTTGAGTAAGTTTTTAAGTATGCTGTATTTGTTATAATTTTAAATGCCTTTCAAATCATAGCACATGTAAGTCAATCCCCTACTTTCTCACTGAGAAAATTTATAACTTTTAGCCAACTTACATCAACTTCTATGACTGCCAATGATATAGTCAAAAAGCTGCGTGCATGCATGTAAGTTGCTTCAGTTGTGTCTGACTCTTTGCAACACTACAGATAGTAGCCTGCCAGACTCCTCTGTCCATGGGATTCTCCAGGCAAGAATACTGGAGTGGGTTGCCATGCCCTCCTCCAGGAGATGTTCCCAACACAGGAATTCAACCCGTGTCTCCTGCATCTTCTGCATTGGCAGGCAAGTTCTTTACCACTGGCACCACCTGGGAAGCCCTGTCAAAAAGCTAAATGTGTATTTATATTTAATTCACTGACTTAGTTCCATCTGTACATTTGACATCAAATTATTTAAACACGTTTAATGGAAATATTGCCTCTCCTACCATATTCACATTTCATGAAACAATGTCTTTCAAACTCTTCACATGCAACTTCAATATCAGCATTCTGTCATCATTAATGTTACTTTGAGTCATCTAACATTATTTCGTCAAAAATCTTTATCTCAAAGAATAAAGAAATTAAAATTTCAAAATTTTTACCATTTGTAACTGGAAACTTGGATCTCATTATTCTTTGGCATTAAAAGCTGTTTAAAAGAGTATTTATGCTTTTGAACTATGGTGATGAAGAAGACTCTTGAGAGTCCCTTGGACTCCAAGGAGATCCAACCAGTCCATTCTGAAAGAGATCAGCCCTGGGATTTATTTGGAAGGAATGATGCTAAAGCTGAAACTCCAGTCCTTTGGGCCACCTCATGCGAAGAGTTGACTCCATTGGAAAAGACTGATGCTGGGAAGGATTGGGGGGCAGGAGGAGAAGGGGACGACAGAGGATGAGATGGCTGGATGGCATCAATGACTCGATGGACATGAGTCTGAGTGAACTCCAGGAGTTGGTGATGGACAGCGAGGCCTGGCGTGCTGCGATTCATGGGGTCACTAAGAGTCGGACACGACTGAGTGACTGAACTGAATTGAACAGAGTATTAAAACAAATCTTATTTAGGGAATGCAAAAAGTAAGAGATCTTTTAGATCTCTACAAGAGTTTAAAAATGACAAGTTGCCTAAAAGTGTGTATATACTTCTTTATTGTTAAAAAAAGCAATTAAGACCTATGATTTTTATAGAGATGTTATGAAAAATAATAACAAAAGATAAAATAAAGCAAAACAATACTCCTCCATAACAGTAACACTACTGTCATATATTCAGATATGTATGTTATCTCAATAGATGTTCACCATAATCTTTGTGGCAAACAGAGGTAGTAATACTCTTGAGGTGAGGTGAGGTGAAGTCGCTCAGTTGTGTCCGACTCTTTGCGACCCCATGGACTGTATGTAACCTACTAGGCTTCTCTGTCCATGGGATTCTCCAGGCAAGAATACTGGAGTGGGTTGCCATTTCCTTCTCCAGGGGATCTTCCCGACCCAGGGATCGAACCTGGGTCTCTCAAAGAAAAAAACCTAGTAATTTTATTTGGAGGAAAATAAATTAACAGAAAAACTAATCAAAGCCAACTGAGCAGTTTCAGATTTACAGACAAGATCTTTGTTTTTTAAATGCTTTGCTGATTCGTTTTCATTATTTTTTTCTGAAAACAGAATTTAGGGGATAGGACTGATATTTTTTTCCCCTTTAATATTTTTTCTCAGTAAAGTCATCAAAAAGTATTTACTTAGATTTGTGTAAGGTTTATTATAAAGTATTAATGTCCATTAGCAGGTTGTATATTTTTAGTTGACTCAGTTGTGTAATACCAAAATACAAATCTCTATAATGTAAGCACCTGGTTCCCACCATATGCTTAGGAGAGAAACAGCCTTGAGAGAGCATCTCAGAATCTGTGAATGTGTGAGAAAAGTATTTAATTAAAATACACTTAACTAAATGTTGTATGAAAGTGAAAGTCAATCAGTCGTGTCTGACTCTTTGCAACCCCATGGACTATACAGTCCATGGAATTCTCCAGGTCAGAATACTGGAATGGGTAGCCTTTCCTTTCTCCAGGGGATCTTCCCAACCCAGGGATCGAACCCAGGTCTCCTGCATTGCAGGCAAATTCTTTACCAGCTGAACCACCAGGGAAGCCCAAGATTACTGGAGTGGGTAGCCTATCCCTTCCCCAAAGGATCTTTCCGACCCAGGAATTGAACTGGAGTCCCCTGCCTTGAAGGCAGATTCTTTGCCAACTGAGCTATCAGGGTATATTAACGCATATATATGGAATCTAGAAAGATGGTACTAATGAACCTACTTGCGGGGCAGCAATGGAGACATAATGGGGGAAGAAAAGGGTAGGATGAACAGAGAGAGTAGCATTTAAACATACACATTATGATACGGAAAATAGATGGCTGGTAGGAATTTGCTGTATGATGCAGTGAGCTCAAACCTGGTGCTCGGTGACAACCTAGAGGGGTGAGGTGGTGAGGGAGGTGGGAAGGAGGTTCAAGAGGGAGGGGTCATATGTATGCCTATGGGTGATTCATGTGGATGTATGGCAGAAACCAAAACAACAGTGTAAAGCAGTTATCTTCCACTTAAAAATAAATAAATTTAAAAAATAAACTTACCTAATATTTGTGTAGGGTTTGCTTGGTCAAAAGTGACAGCCTCTTTTTAGGAAAATAAATATTCACTGTTTTAGATGCAGCTGATTGGTAGGCACTGTTTCCTGTTTACAGAATAGAAGGTGAAAATCATTCAGAGTGGCCAAAAGCAAGATTTTTCTGACTTTTGTCATCAAAATTAGAGATACATAACTATTCAGTGCATGCAATAAAATAACAACCAACTTCAGAAAAAAAAACAGAAAGAAAACAAATCTATAAGATTTAATATATTACATATATTTGCTCTATAAGATTTAATATATTACATATATTTGCTCATATTTAATAAACTTTAGTTCTGGGAAAGGGAGCTTAAATGCATAACAAAGCCTTTCCATTTCATATTTTCTATTTCTCTCATATTTTTAAGATTCAATCTAAATTAAAAGTTTTTAAAAGATCAAAGATCCAGAATAATTATGAAACTGTCCAGTTCCTCCTTCTCTAGGCATACTGATCTCTCTCTTCTCATTCCAAATGATGTAGTAGGCACTGTCATTTTCTCTAATCATTTTCATAATTCCCTCCCAAGTTGTAAGTTCCTGAAGGGAATATGTATTTACTTCTTAAATTTCCATTATAGTAACACTAACTCTGTATCTGATGATGAACAAAACATAGCCACCAGATGAAAACTTAGTAAATAAAGTTAAACAAAGCTAATTCAACTAAAATATAATTTAAATCTAATTTATGTCTTACTTTCATTTCAAATCATAATTTATACAATGTTTTTGTTCTGATGTAAAATTAAGGTATTGTGCAAACATGTGAATAAAACATTTTGATCTTCTGAGTATATTAGAAGTAGAAAGGGGGAAGGTAGATAAATGAAAAATGAGTTAAGTGCACAAAATTAATTCTAATCGCTTCCAAAGATAAAATATTTACTGACATGATCAAAGACACTGCCTGTGCTCCTGATTGTTAAGAGTCTAGATGTGGTAAGGAAATTGCAAATCAAATATCATCCAAACAATTAAGTACAATGAAAAGTCTCTGGAGGAAAAGTACAGGATGCCTTGAGAACTTATGACAGAGTAAAGAATCTAGCAAGAGGCATATATGCGTGCCCAGAAGTTTCACTAAGGTCATTTAGGAAATACTATATAGCCAAATTAAATAAAAAAGAAAAAGGAGGGGAAATGCCAAACAACAATTAGTAGCAATGCAAATGGTGCAAATATTCCAAAGAAGAACAACATGTACCGAACTCTTGAGGTAGAAAACAGCATGCCACGCTCAAGACACTGAAGCAAGTCAGTATGGCAGAAAACAGGCAAAGGAATGTGACTCAAGGCAAGAGAAAACAGTCAGTGGGGAGCTATCACAGTGCTTGAATCATGGGAGGGGCATACACAGAGGACCACTGTGAGACCAGTTCAGAGGCCAGTGCTTCAGTAGTCTAGGGGAGAGATGACAGTGGCTTAGATGAAGGTTCAGCATATAAAAACTGTTAAAAAGACTTTAATTTCTGAAAAATGGGAGGAAATATTGTAAACTTTAAGACTCTTTTATAGTGTAACAGGTACAACTAACATTATTAAGCATTTATGCCATAGAAAATTATTTATATATATATTTTATAATTTTAAACTCTTAACTCTAGAAAGCAGATATAATTTTGCAAATGAGAAAAAGACGGGCACAGAGACAAAATGACGTGCTCAAAGTAAAATGCATAAAAAGTAGTGGAACTGAGACTTCAGTCAAAGCATTCTCACTCCAGAGTCCTTAATCTTAGTTAATCGCTAAGTTAAACTTCAATATTGCCAGCCAGTGTTACTTTTGCAATGAAAAAATAGCTTACAAAATCATATTCCAACTTAGTTCTCAAGTAGAGTGGTGGGTTTATGAATTTTTTTATTATGCTTAATAACATATCACATATATTCTCTGTATTTCTCATATAAAATAATAAACAGGTAGAGAATGATACAGAATGGATAAACAACAAGGTCCTACTGAATGAATAGCACAAGGAGTCATATTCAATACAAAAGAATATATATTCAATAATTCCAGTAGGGTGATAAACCATAATGGAAAAGAATATGAAAAAGAACATAAACTGATATATAATTGGATCACTTTGCTATACAGCAGAAGTTATACAACACTGTATATCAACTATGCTTCAATAAAATAAATTTTAAAAAAGAATAAATAGGGAAAATACATGCCAAGAGATCTCTCAAACTTTCAAGAGGTAAACCACAAACTCAGCTCTGGATTTTACTGGAAGCCAATACAGAGGGAAAAGGCATGCCTACATATATTCAATGATAAACAAGTAAGATGTATTGGGGTCTATGCTAGATACTAAGAATAAAAAAAAATTTGCTCCAGGGAAGCCAAATATTCCAGGCCTAAATGGTAAAAGCAAATTCTTTTCTGAGTCCTCTCAATGTGTAATATAGTAAATAACATTCTAAACACATTATGTAAGAATGAAGGGGAAGAGATGGGAACAAACTAAGACTTTGATAAGGATGGTGAGGAAACTAGCCTTAACACAGAACAGCACTTTTCCATCCTGGTTGCATATGAGAAAATTATAAAACTACTCTTGCTAAGACCTTAACACAGAACAACGTTAGATCAAGTGAGCATCAGTGAGGATGAGGCTGAAGGACTTGTTCTAAGCTACCTGGATGATTCCAGCATGCAGTAATGACACAATTCTAAGAACAGTCAAAAAGTCAGGTCAAAAGCTTGGTCTTGATTTACTGTATAAAATGTTTTCCAGCAAGAAAAAGATGCCAATTTTCTTAAACTTTTATTACATAAAAGTTCTAATGAATTTTAAAAATATAAAAACAAGAAAAGGAAGTGAAAAGTGTGTACCTGTAAATGGATCAACTCCAGCCATGGTAGTTCCCATACTTGCAGAGCCTGGAACATACCGACCACCACCTAAAATGCAGTAATACTCATAGTAAGCACAGGGTAATGGCAAATTACACTAAAGTTCAAACTGCTCCTTCTTTACACAGAATGACTTATTCTCATTATTAGTTACACTTTCAGAATGACATCTTAATAAACAGGCTTCATAAATGGATAGTAAATTTAATACAGCAAAATGCTACTATAGTGTCAGGCATGTAGCTAGATTCCAATAAAATTAGCCAGGGAAGTTATCCTCAAGTAATTACATGCCTTATATACTATAATTATAGAAGTTAAATGAATTAGAAAGGCTATTAGACTGGAGAGAAAGTCAAAAGTTTCCATTATGAAATGTGGACACTATTCTATTGAAATATAGACATAGGATTAGCTGGCATATAAGACAAATGGAAAAGAAACTAGGTAAGAGTCAGAGATACTATGATAATAGCCCAGTCTCACAGATGAGAATACCTGTAGCTGCTTTACTGACAATGGAAAGAAAGAAACAGGAAAAATAAGAATAGAGAATCAGCAGAATTTGGAGGTGTTCAGAGTCCTGGATTAGCTTTTGAGGGAAGAAGGAAGATGAGCTACTTATTATTCTAGCCCCTCTGATTTTAACATTAAGGAGTTGGTATAACCAGTGCAACAATACAGAAAAAGCAAAACTACAAAGGTGAATGGGATTCATTAAAATAATGAAGAACACAGAGTAAGTGGATTTGCTGAGTAGTCACGATATGCTGGCTAGCAAGCTAAATATCTTATATGCAGGAATTCATTTAAGTATTAATTAGGTATCATTGTTATTCATAAAAATTTAGAAAAGGAAGGCTGAATAATTTGCCCAAGCCATTATGCGGCAAAATGTAGTCCTACAGTGTGCCAAATGCGGTTTTCAGACCAATTTGAATGAGAGTCACTGGATCAATATGCAGATTCCCAGGGCCTGCCCATAAATGCTTAGTGGTACTCCAAATTAGCTTCATTTCAGAAACCAATAGAGAGGGAGCTTTTAAAACTACCTAAACAGCAAACCACATCCAAGACCACTTAATCAGGGTCTTCCCTGGTGGTCCTGCAATGGAGGGGCTATCGATTTGATCCCTGGTCCAGGAAGATGCCATGGAGCAACTAAGCTCATGTGCCACAACTACTGGGTCTGTCTTCCAGAGCCTGGGAGCTGCTGCGACCACAAGCCCATGTGCCACAATCACTGGAGCCCTGCACACCCTGGAGCCCAGCGTGATCTGCAACCGAAGCCTGGAAGGAGAAGATCTGCAAGGAGAAGCCTGCGCGCAGCAACTAGAGAGGAGCCCCCAGAGCCCTGCAATTAGAAAAAGCTGATGGGCAGGAATGAAGACCCAGCACAGTCAAAAACAAACAAACCAAAGACCCCTTAATCAGAATTCCTGACTAAGGGGTCAGACTATAAGTATTTTTAACCTCCTCCCTAATGTAGTGTATCAGAATTTTTGTGGGTGGGATCTTGCAATAACTAACTTAAACAAGCATCCCATAAATAAGGAAAAAAAAAAAAGAATTAAGATTGGCCTTAAGTTGTAAGTAAGATGCAGAAATCTTCTGGCCCCAGGGCTATTGGTAAAACTGGAGGGACAAACATCAACAATAATAAGAGCTAACATATATTGAGGGCTTAAATATTATTAATATATTCCAGGCATTTTGCTAAACACTTTGTATGTTCTACAGGATTTTTTATAACATCTCAGTATGGAAATGTTGTTATCTATCTTTTGATAACTGTGGTTCAGTTAACCTATTACTTCAGAATTTTCCTGGACTTTTAGTATGCTATCTTGCATATCTCCATAATCAGTGAATCTTCTGAGTTATTGATATTGTGCGACAGTGAGACATGCTCCGGTTACGATGGCCCCAGTTGTTCTCTTGACTTTGTTGGTACTGTTTGAAGCTTGGTATAATAATAGTCTTTCTGTTCCAAAAAGAGGTGCTAGTGAGATTCAGGAACTCTGTTGTTCTAAGTTTCAGGGCATCACTGTGCCCGAGTATGCCGACAGAGAAAGTGATCATCTGATCTACTCTTCAGATCTTTACTACCTTTTCAGGGTCAGCAAAGACTTCCTTAATAGCCATCATGCTATCACAACATTTAGCTTGATAGTTGGTTTCTGTAGTACACTGGTACAGGGTAGAGCTATTTGCATCTGGGCCACCAATGCATTCTCAGGAGAAGGGAAGCCTACTGAGAGCAGTTCACAGCTTCAGGATATGACCCAAGGTTGCGTGTTGGTCCCTTCTATGGTTTAGATAGGACCATACAGTATCATTTTTAGAGCTCACAGTACTAAGTCTGCAGGACCAAAGATACCATAAATGCTATGAGTCTCTTCCCAAATTTGGAACATTGTCCAGGAACTCTGGCTGAAGATCCAACAATAGCATCATAAAATACATCAAATGCTATTCTGAAAACAGATTTCTTCAGCTGCATTAAAGTCCAATTTTTTTCCAGTAGTGTTGATGTTGAGGCATGCATACCTTTGGTAAATAAAGTCACTTTGAAGAGCTACACCAACACTTCCAAGGCTTCATGAAGGCCATTAATAACTTAGATTAGGAAGACTAATCCTGGGTAGCAGGGTGGACTGTCTCCTTCCATGCTAAAGGCAAAATGTGCCTGGCCAAACTTCTTGACTGCACTGCTCCATCCAACATCCAGGACTCACATGGCTCCTTCTCTGATCATGATCAGTAGCATCTCGCCAGTGACAGCACTCAAGCTGTGTCTTGGGTGGTGGATTCCCCTATTATCTAATTTCACAGATAAAAAAATAGGCTCAGATAGGTTAAGTAACTTTGCCAACTTCTCATAAGTGGTAGAGCCAGATTTTGAACCAAGGTCTGTCTGACTCTAAAATCTAGGCTTTTAATGATGCTGCTCTCCTTTTACGAAGGACCACTGGAGTAAATGATGAGTTTTAATAATATCTTTTTAAAAGTCAGGAGGGAAAGCTAGAAAAGTACTCAAGGAAAAAGAAAAAAGGAAGTTAAAAGGAGATTCATAAAAATTGGAAATATCGATAAGGGAACTACCAGTTATTGGATAGTATCTTCAAAATGTTAAGCTACAGAATGCAAAATATTACATATTTTAGTAAGAAAGACATATTGCTCAAAACTGCTTCCCACCTGTAAAAGGATCTGCTGCAGGAAGGGTGTTAGAAGATCCTGATGAAGAGCCTGGAACGTTCCGACCACCACCTGTGCATGTAAAGAAAGGAAAATCTGAAGCACATCAAAATTCTGACTTTTATAAATAGCACACTGCTTATATCAGAAGACTCTAAGTGTGGAGAAAAAGAGCAAGGCAACAAAGAACAGAGTAAGAGGAGTTACAGTCAGAAGTCTTACAGTTGGTTAGTAAAAAACTAAAATTTCAGCTATTCTCTAAGTTTTGTTTTTGTTAACTCTAATACTTTTTATTATATCTTAGTTTCTGCATTTAAATAGTAAAATGACTAGGAATTCAAATGTAAAAAGATAAATTGCAGTTGTTCTCTGACCTAAATAATATACCATACAATCAGTTTCTGTTCCTATACAAATTCACTAGAATTCCTGCTGTTGTTGCTATCAAAACCACAGGCAGCAAATGTTAATCTTTTAGAGAACCTCCAGGTTCATTAATTCATGTGTCAAATAGTACATTCAGTGTGGAGATCCAGCAGGGAACAAGATTGCTTGTATCCACTGAAGCTTACAACCTACTGGAGAAGAAAATTACAAAGGGGATGAGTACTACGAAGGCAACAGATTTTCCATTTATTTCTGTACAAATGTGTGGTGTGTGTGAGTAGGTTTTGTTAGTATCTCTAAGGAAATAATTGGAGGCATCTACCAAAGATATATCTGAGGATGCTGGTAAGAATTTCAGAAGAGCAAAAAGGGAGAGACTGTTAGATTTCCAGATAGACAGCTGCTTTAACATCTGTCCTCTATCTATCCCACAAGACAGCTTATACAATACAGTACTCTTTTTGTACTGCAGGCTGATATTCCAACCAGAAATATACAGATATAAGCTTTGTTTTCCCTTTTTCTGTCAAGTCCATCTGGGAGGGTTCCATTATTTATAGTTCTGTAGTAATTCAGTCTGATACCTCTGTTTAAATCAACATGCAGCTGAGATTAGCTCTAGGATGTGAAAGTGAAAGTGAAGTCACTCAGTCGTGTCCGACTCTTTGTGACCCCATGGACTGTAGCCTACCAGGCTCCTCCCTCCATGGGATTCTCCAGACAGGAGTACTGGAGTGGGTTGCCATTTCCTTCTCCAGGGGATCTTCCCAACCCAGGGATCGAACCCAGGTCTCCTGCATTTCAGGCAGACACTATAACCTCTGAGCCACCAGGGAAGCCCCAGCTCAACAACAGAATTTTGAACTAGAAGGAGAGAAGATGATTTAGGAGCATGAAGCATCTGTGAGGGAAGAAGTTAAAAAAAAAAGATCTGAGACAAGAACAGAATGTGCAATCCTTGTAAAAAGGAAGAAAGAACACGAGCACATGAAAGATGAGGTCAGAAATGATAGGAACCCATTTAATAATAAAGTGTCAATTTCAAAATTTTATTTAGGGCTGGCCCTATATTTAAGACAAGAGAGAGAACTGTATCTCCTCCCATACCATAGGCTCGATTTCTGGGACCTAGAACTCAGGCTAACACTTCTAGAATTAAACTCCACTTGAGGACTCAAGACTAATACTACTGGGGTTATAATATTTCTGGCATGAAAACGTAGTCCCATTTATAACCCTTTAAACACACTGTATACTATGTAATAAACAAGTGACTTAAAATGAACATAACGAATACAAATAACACATAAACTAAAATTAACCACAGTTCAGTTCTAGACTTGATGCATAACTAACCAGTTTAGCCCTATGTGAAAACAGAATTTCTATTTAATAAATTTCACCAAAATAACATGAAGCAATAACATGTAGGAACTTACAAGTTTCTTTTCATTTCAAATGGCTGAATTAGTTTCTTAATTTTATTTCGTTTACAATGTGGCTGTATTGTTGAAAGAGAACAATTTATAACTATTTCTATAAATACAAAATTACTATATAATTTGAAGCTCAAAAATATAAACCTACTGTAGATCTTATTTTTTATTTTTTTATTTAAATAGTTAATCATAATAGGTGTTTAAATACACACACACACACACACACACACACACACACACACACAAAAAGATAATCAACACTGATGGGAGTATTAATATATAAGACTTAATACAAACCCTAACTTACCTGTAAAAGGATCTGAAAAACTGGTGTTCCCGAGTCCCAACATTTGACCTTTTGTGTTATCAATAATAAACTTAGCCACCTGATCCAAAAACATAGGATTCAAGTCATTCTTCTGTAAGAAGTTGTATGCAGCTAACCAGGGATCATCAGTGATATTATATGGCAATTTATATGATGGTCCACCTTCATTGACATCAATTGAGAAAACATAATCAAATTCCTTAAATGGGAATATAATAAGGAGATAAATGATTACTGTCTGCTCATATTTATTAAAGACATATATAACACAGTTATTTTAATAATGATAGTGTTAAACTTTCTCCAAAGCACAATGTTAAAACATCTACTAGACAGATAATGATTAACAGCAACCATCCGCATCTGCTAGAAGGAAGAATGGTCGTTCTCTGGAGTAGACTTAGGGGATGGATTATGACAACACATTAACTGTAAAACCAAAGATTGGTTGGCAATTAGCTGATCTCAAGGCCAAAAGTATTAGCTGCTGAAAACATGTTCATAAAACACATGCCGGCATTATAAGCACAGCCCTGCAGGGTCCCTCGTGGCCTGTCAAGTTAAATATAGTAGGCATGAAGCGTGAGATGAAGGGTGGCACAGAAGTGCCAAACCCAAAACGGTCAGGAATAGCTTATGCATCTAACTACCAAAAGGCAAATCATGGCCAATGCACCCATCACAAAAGGAGTTCTCTCTGCATGCAAAGATCCTTCAAAAAAACAAACAAAAAAACTACTCAAAGACTGAGAGAGACTCTCCCTATCAAAATGTATTTTTAAATGTCAAAATACCAAAGACAATTTTATTAGCATGGGGAAAGGGAAACAAAACCATTAATTTGTCAAATGCTTTAAGATAATGGTAATTAGAAAGCATAAGTTGACATACTTTCCCTTCATATAAAACTTTTCCAGATGTTTGCTGACTAGCACCAGAGGAGCCAACAACATCACCAATTTTTATCCACCTCCTTTCATTAACACTCCACTGGTAGGCTTCAACTTTCTCTCCATCTCTGATTAGACGAGTCTGTCCTTCTCTAGTACCTTAAAATAAATATTGTGTGAGTCAGAGAATGGCAGAGTGAAATTTACAAACATTCAGATTGAAAATTTTTAATGTTACAGTTTATATCTAAAATATTAAACAAAATATTTTAAAGCATAATTCTACCAGAAAATGGCCAAAAAGAAAATAATGCTTCAAAGGAAACTCTATTAAATAAAGGATGGTTAAAAAGATGTGGTTCTACTAATAAAGTGGCTGGCTAATCAAAAATAAAATGAGTTTTATTAATAAATGTCTTCTGACAATACTTCACTTCAGTAAATGATTCTTCATTCTTCTAGCTGATCAGGCCAAAAAGAGTAGAAGAGTGATTCCTTTATCTCAACTCTAATCCTACAGCAAACTCCATCAGCTCTATCATTAAAATATAGCCAGAACAACTAACTCTTCTCACCACCTCCAATGCTACCTATTGGTACAAGCCACCAGTATTTCTTAGTTGGACTGATTCAATGGCCTCCTACTATAGGCCCTGGAGCCCCCTAGAGTCTTATTACACTGGCTGTTTATTGTGCTTATTATATTCTCCACACAGATGTTGGCAAGATTTGCTTCCGAGCCTCCTTAGGAACTTTACGTGAAAGTCACATTCTCACAAGGCCTTCAGTGGCAAAGGCACCTAGCTGTCCTTTAGAAATTTCTGCTCCTGTTCCAATGGAGTCCAAGATTACATACTGAGTAATGGTCAGTGGAATCTGGGTGGGTGTGATATCAGTTCAGTTCAGTCTCTCAGTTGTGTTGGACTCTTTGGAACCCCATGGACTGCAGCATGCCAGGCTTCCCTTTCCATCACCAGCTCTTCAAGCCTACTCAAACTCATGTCCATTAAGTTGGTGATGCCATCCAACCATCTCACCCTCTGTCCTCCCCTTCTCTTCCCACCTTCAATCTTTCCCAGCATCAGGGTCTTTTCCAATGGGTCAGTTCTTCGCATCACGTGGCCAAAGTATTGGAGTTTCAGCTTCAGCTTCACGGTGTGATATACGCTGGTTCCAAACCTAGTCCATCATTTTCTACCCTCCCCTCTTATACTATCTAGGAACTGAATGTCTATAATTAAGGAGACCCTGCATTCACCTGCTGAAGATGGTGATTTCAGCGTGGGCACCTGAATAACTCAGAGAAGTACATACTCCAGGACACCCTGTCATCAACTGAACTCTAAGTGTACAACAAATAAACCTTCTCTTGTGTTAAGCCACTGAGATTTTAGGATCTATCTGTTATAGCAACCAGTGCTATCCTAAGTAGTATACATTTCCTGACCACTGAATTTATAACTCCTGTTTTGTTTTTTTATTAAAACTCAACTCCTGCTTTATTTTTCCCATAGAATTTATCATTATCTGACATACTTGCATATCTACTTACTTTTTAATTATCTGCCTCCTCCTGTAGAGTATAAATTTGTGAGAAAAGAATCTGTATTCTGCAGAGTTTAGAACAATGCCAAGCACACAGCAAGTACCTAGTAAATATTTACTGAATGTGTATATATGTATGGACAAAAAGATTACATTTTTGCAAAGAACTGTAAGAATATTAAAAACATGAAATGATATGAACGTATTCAAACTCTGGTTTCAGAAACCCAAAGAAATTTTTTTATGTGGGTTGTATCAGTTGATTTACTGAATTTGAAATTAAAAATGAGAAGAATAAAAAATATATTTACTTCATAGA
Source organism: Nanger dama (assembly GCA_917880005.1). Taxonomy (NCBI): domain Eukaryota; kingdom Metazoa; phylum Chordata; class Mammalia; order Artiodactyla; family Bovidae; genus Nanger; species Nanger dama. The sequence continues at coordinate 1,490,736 of CAKJTW010000094.1, read as the reverse complement.
AAACAGTAAGTGATCTCTTTGTTATTGTTGTTTAGTCATTAAGCCGTGTCTGAGTCTTTTGCAACCCCATGGACAACAGCCCACCAGGCTCCTCTGTCCATAGGATTTCCCAGGCAAAAGTACTGGAGTAGATTGCCATTTCCTTCTCTAGGGGATCTTCTGGACCCAGAGGTTGAACCTGCGTCTCCTGCATTGGCAGGCAGATTCTTTACCACTGAGCCACCAGGGAAGCCCAATAGATCCATTACATATTGAATAAGTAATAGTATAATGAAAATTGGTTTTAGAAATTTAGTAAGAAGACTGGCGTTGTACATTTTCATAAATCTCTTTACCATCTCTCTTAATGGAAGAGAACTGGATTATCATACCTGCCCCTGCATTTAACCTTTGTAATTTGTTGTTTGGTTGAAGTATATCAAGAAAATCCCACATCACAAGGATAATACAGTTGAAAAGAGAGGACTGGTCTAATAGCCGTTACAGAAAAATGTGGATATTCTACACAGGCAGATCCTAAAAGGTTACAACTTTAGAATCTAAAATCATATCAATGAACTTGTCATGCTTTATTATACTAAAATCCATTGGTCCATCAAACTCTGAACAGTTCTTTTACTCATTTATGATTCTGTTAGACCACAAACTGGTCATCTGGAAAACACTGATTAAATCACTGATCTATGCAGATCTTCCATATGACTACACATTTTATTATTCAATATTAAAAAGTCACATTTGTTAATATTACCACCGATGTTACAAGTCTTTCAAAATTTCAATTTTCAGTTGGAAGTTTGAATTTTATCTTTGGCAACAAATACTATCAATTGTTTTCCTTAAAGTGACATGCTCATTCCATTCATTTTCCAAAAAAGGCTTGACAAATACCGAAGTCTGAATAACTACAGCTGTTCTTTGAAATGGAAGTGGCATTCTATGAAAAAGGCAAAGTTCAGCCTGCAATTCCAATGACTGCATAAGTACTCATCTCAGAGGCATGTGGTGCTCTGGTATACTGTAGGTGTACTTTACATCTTGTCATCCAGAACGTTAAAGATGTGTACTAAAGAGCCAAAATGCAATTTTTAATGCTTTTTCAGGAACATTCTTAAGCGCAGATGCATTTTTTCTTAAAAACAACAACTGCATGCCAGTGAAGAGCACCATGACTACCTGAACAGTTTGGTGCCACTGCCTTGATCTGTGTACTAAGGAGCCAGCAGTTTTGCCCACCACTGCTTTTATACCATAAATGCAGATGTTAACACAGTGTTAAAAGTCAAATAACATTTTTACATTACAAAACTAGTTATGACCATATGGATATCCTGAAAGGATCTTAGAACCCCCAGGGATCCATGGATCAAGGGATCATGTATCCATCCAACACAAAGTTTCATTTGAGACAACCACTGTCCTGATTTTAAGCTCAAATGGTGCCTAACTCATTAAGCAGACATTGCATTATTTAAACTCATTTTTAGTCTATACAGCCTCTCAGAGAATCAAGTCTACCAAAAGTTATTAAATAAGTGACTTCTGAACACCTACCATACATATGAACTAAGTACTGAAAAAAAAAAAGATTCCTGTTTATAGGGAACTTAGCTCAAAGTCTTTAAAACGATGAGGCAGAGGCAAAAGAATATGGTTTCTCATTGTGATTATGCATAATAAAAATTCTCAGAAATTGGTGCCTGGCAATGAAAATAATACTGAATGACTTAAAGCAATCTTTTTTTCCTGTCACTCATTATTCCAAAAGGCAAACATGGTAACTTTTTTTTACTACTAGATACACTGAAATATTTACCAGGTTCATTCAGATGTTCCCTCCCAGGAAGTTGCTCAGCATTAATGTCCCCTAAATCACCAGTTTTGGAATCAATGGTTGCTTGAGAGAGTTCTCTTTCAAAAGCCTTGATTTCCTCAGCACTTGCTGTCCGATCCTCTGATTCTGTAAACACTCTAATAATACCATCACTGTAATAAAACAGGAACTGATTTTAAGTCATTACCACAATGTATTAACATTATCACACTTAAAAGATCCAAAGCAAAAATAATCTGTATATGTGAATATGAAAAATGTTACTACATATTTATTGCTGAATATAGAACTATGCTGATTTCAGCACACTACTCTCTACTTTCCAAAGCAACAGAAAGGATGGAAAAAGGCTTTTTAAGAAAAAAGTTACTGGCAAAGAACAAAGAGATATATATTTAACACAATTTTCAATTCCAAATTAAATATTTACCATCACAAAAATCTACAGATATAGCATACACTTTCAAAGTCAGTATTACACAGGTATTATGGTATACAGAAGAATGGTGAACTGTTTCACTTACAAAGGGCTCAAATGCCCAACATAAGGCTTAGTTAGAAAATACTAGATGCTCGATATCCATTCATTAGAAACATAAGGAGCCTGTCCTTGCTATTCCATTAATTAGCAATGTTACCCCCCAAAAGAAAAAAAAAAAACAAAAACCAGCTTCACCTCTGGACTAGATGGCAGGCCCAATTTCTATTCTTGGGGAAAAGACTTGGTTTCCATAATTTCTCTTTTCAAAATTTTGTGGTGAGGGAGGCAAGTTACCTACTTTCAACTGTATTAATCTCACTCAGCTCTATAGTGAACTTTCTTACTTAACCTTCTACTAACAGCAAATGTTATCACTTTATTTATTTTTCTTCAATTTTAAATAAGTTTAGGGTGAAAATAACTAAACCAACATATCAACCCTGACCCAGCCAAGGAGTAAAACACATGTGCTTTAGTAGACCCCGTTCTCCTATGACTGCCGCTCTCTTTTCCTCTTGCCTTCAATGCCAGCGTAGCCTGTGATCCTTTCCTTTATCCATTTCTTCAAAAAAGTCTTTGTCTCCTCTTACTACCTTTTTCTATCAAAATGTGATGTCAAAAAGTCACTACTAACATCTTTCAAAGCTTTTCTAACTTTTCATTCCTTAACCCCTCATGTACTTACTGACAATGATCACAATTGGCCTCCAAAATCTCTTTTTCCCAAGTTTGAATTTCAACATCTGGATTGTTTTTTCTGTTTTTCGGCTACTGGCTTTTCTTTCTCTATCCACAGCGTATCACACCTTCAGCCTTTAGTACTGCTCCTTCCCTTCTGTTTCTTCTCTCAAATGCCCTATCCCTGGTCTCTGGTCTCTGGAAGTCTGATGCTAATCTTGATCTGAGGTCCCAGCTGTTACACTGGGATCCAGTCCAACTGCCTCAATGTGACTTAAGAGCACAGATCCCAGGAGGTTATCACCTTTCTCATCAGATTAGTTCTCGCACTTCTCCATTTTTATTAATGTGGACTTCTACTCATTCAAATTTTGAAACTTCATCCTTTTCTTTCATCCCTTTTCTGATCATTTTCCCTCTGCATTTTCTCATTTTTTGGCTTTTTATCTATTAATACTGTGGGGGTAATAATATTTCATAACTTTACATCCCACGCCTACAGTTGCTTTTTAATTTGGTTTCCTGTCCATTGTCATCACTAGTTAAATCTAACCTATGTATTCAATAACTCCTAAGTTCTGGGATTTCTTTGGAAGGAATGATCCTAAAGCTGAAACTCCAGTACTTTGGCTACCTCATGCGAAGAGCTGACTCACTGGAAAAGACTTTGATGCTGGGAGGGATTGGGGGCAGGAGGATGAAGGGGTGACAGAGGATGAGATGGCTGGATGGCATCACCGACTCGATGCACATGAGTTTGAGTGAACTACAGGAGTTGGTGATGGATAGGGAGGCCTGGCGTGCTGTGATTCATGGGGTTGCAAAGAGTCGGACACAACTGAGCAATTGAACTGAACTGAACTGAAGTTCTGTTCACCACTGCTTACTCAAGAGCTATAACCCTTTAACCCCAAGCACTGAATCTAACAAATGCTGGGCATTCCAGGTTCTTCATGATTAAGCCCCACTCTACCATCTTACCACTATCACCCACTGCTCTCTAGAACTGGTTCTCCACCATTTTCCTTCATCTCCCACATACATCACTCCTGGTCCCATGCCACACTTTACTTTTACTTCTATTTTTGATAGAAACTTTCTTTGCTGTTTTTATTCATTATCTTTCAAAACCCAATTCAAATTTCTTCTCCAAAAGGTTTGCCCACACAAATCTGTAATTTCTCTCATTTCAAGTTTCAACTGTACAACCTGTAATACAATATTAATATAATATATCATGTATCACTAATGCAAAACCACTACTGTTTTGTTTAGTAACACAAATGTGCCTGTGATCTCCCCAGTTCACCTGAAATTCTATGGCTTATCTCTGTGCACCCTACCTAAGGCCTAGACACATATAATTGATTGACTGACTAGACTGTGAATACCTCGCACCAACCACAATGTCACCATTGTCCAGCACACAGCAGCACCATATAGACTGAGCTGGAAGTCGGATTGTTTGAGCACATTCCCCATGTTTCCAGATTCTCAGAGATCTGTCTTCTGCTGTTGTCACAAAATCTAAAATTAATGAATATAGGAAAAATTAGCCTGAATAAATAAAATTCAGTACATTTATATATAGTCTATTTCTAAACACGCATACTGATTTTTAAACCCTGAAGTACTTATAAATTATAGTTCTAAATTTTATGTATATGTCACTTCTACCATATACAACTTCAAAAAATTACATTTTTGTATATTCACATCTTACTATACTTTACACCAATAAATTATATGAACTCTTTCTTCAGATGCCCAAGAACTTTTTACAACACAACCATCAAGTCTGAATTAATATAAAGATGATCATACAGTTTTCTCCTTAGGAAAAATACATTTACAAAATAAAGTTACTAAATTATTCAAGTTACAGTTAGTAAAGTGAAAATTGATTTAAACCATTAGCACTCTGGACCACCTCCCCAACCTGAAGATGGGACAGAACAACGCTCAACACAGAATTTTAAATACGTAGTGTAAGACAATCTTACCTTTACAATTTGGAAAGACAGATATGCTATAAATATAATTTGTATGACCATAAAATACTTCAAGACACTCGCCAGTGATTTGCCACCTTCTAATACTAGCATCATTTGCACAGGAGAGAAATTCTGTTTCACTTAAAATTGCCAAGCCTCTTACACAGTCTTCATGCCCTGTATTAAAAATTAAATATATATATATATAAATCAATAAAAATGGATCATTTAGTTGATGGCTCTATGTATTTTAATTTACTAACACTTTTAAACATACCAGTGAATATTAAAAATTGATTTTCAAGTTAGAGAAATACATTTTTTTCCCCTTAGAAAAGCCCGGTAGCCAAAATTGGTAGTGTAGTTTTGGCAGTATTTTCTAATCACCAATCTTAGGAAGTTATTTTATATTTATCATATCTTCTCTACATTATTTCTTAAAACCCTCCAGAAATGGGATTTTGATCCACAGAATTTTTTTTTTTTTTTTTTAAAGAAAGTCCTTTATTTGTTTGTTTGTTGGCTGTGCGGCATGCGGGCCTTAGCTTCCAACCAGGGATCAGATCTGATCACCTGCAATATAGGTGTGAAGTCTTAAGCACTGGACTGACAGGGAAGTTCCCCATGATTTTTACTTCGAGAATTCAACTTTCCTTTCCCAGTAACAAGAGTTATTATTCATAACATACACAATACTCAAATATAACGGAAGAATAACAAAGTAAATAGCCCCTCAATTTCTCACTACATTATACTAAGATTAGCATTTATAAAGCACAAAGAAAAACCAGGATTACAAAAAGATTTCAATTATTTAAGAGTTCGAAATAAAATCTATCATAGGATAAACTTTATTCAAATGTGAAATAAGTAGAAAGAGATTAATTTATCTAAAACCACACAATTAGTGGCAGAGCTAAAGCAAGAATTCAAGTTTCCTGCCTCTTACTTCCTAAGACTTTTGGTTCAAATAACAACTTTTCTTACTCTTTTGATTCAACCAAAACATATAAAGCCAAACATTGCTGCTTTACCAAGGAAAATATTTCTTAATTTATATAAATGAATGCATTAAAATGATAAAATGAAAATTAAGGACTTGGTATTTTTTAAAAGGGCAAGAACTTATTGACTTAAAATTTGTGTTATTATATAACTAGATTAGATATACGTGTATGCATTTCTCTCAAAGGACATTAAATGTTTTTTAAAACATAATAAGATTCAATTTTTCAATATTAATTGAAGCACTGTAGATGTCACTACAATGTTTTTTAAAAGGACAAAACATTCAGAAGTTTGTAATCTAGTAAAGGAGATCAGACATCTAAACCTTTCCCATGCTCAGTATTTGCTGATTTAGATTACCTATAACAGATTAATAAAACTTGACACACAATAGTGTATGTATGGAAGCAGAAACAGAGGGATGTTCTGTTATAATTCACTGTCCATTTTCCACCTACAGATAGTTTTATAGATCTGCACAAGGGACTTCTTGCAGTATTATCCAGGATGTTGATCAACTTTAAGGAATAAATAGAAGCAAGGAAAAACAAACAAAAATCACATCAAAAATTTAACTGCCACACAAATAATCAGTACTAATATTAGACAGCCAATTCCTCACTTTAGGAGTTATTTAATAGCTGAGGTTTTACAAGACTACCCACCTGAAAGTACAACATAAACAAAGCCTGAAAATTCTTATTAAACAATGTATTTCAATATTAATAAAAGCATGAGTGAGGTTGTCCTCACATATAAAGGTACAATTGACCCACACTTAGTAACAGTTGTGCATGGAAGTTTCAGGCTAAATCATTCAAATGACAACCAAAACATAACGGAGTACCAAAAATTACAAAAATAACATACACAGAAGCACACGGCCATATTATAGCTTATGAAGTAGCTATTTATTAGCCCATATCTGGCTGTCTTATGACAGATCTCAGCATAGCTTTTAAAAGATATGACATATTAACTGTCAGAAAATTTATACTCACCCAAATTAAATGGCTGAAATACACTGATGTTTTTCAAGTATCATTTAAAAACTTCTAAATTAAAAAATAATAATAATCTGTGCAAATATGAAGCAATGAGATTACAAAAGCTGTCTACTGTGATCTTACCAGAAAAAGTCCTCTCGCATCTTCCAGCTTTCCACAGTTTAATAGTCTTGTCTGCTGATCCAGTTAACATTAAGCCCTGTTCAGGTAATATCTTTACTGCCCAAACTGCAGCTGTATGACCCTGTGAGGAAAATGGGTATTAAGTTGCCACAGAATCAGATTTAATTATTTTATCAAATACTCGCACAGAATTACTGTACCTGTAAGGTCATCATGCATTTGTCATTCAGCCAGACTTTAGCAGTTGTGTCCCACGAGCCACTAAGTAATGTCCCAAACTTGCCAGATGAAAGACTACAAACTAAAGGAGAAAAAGGTTAATTAACATATTTTCATAGAGAAAAATGCTCAATCTTGCCAGTTACTAATACACTACAATTTTAAATACACTTTATGAAGTGAGGGTATTTAGCTAATTAAGGCTTAACTCAATGGAAATACAGAAAAGCACAGACTCTGGGGGCCAGGCTCCCTGGATTCAAGTCCTAACCATGCCATTTAGGAGCTGTCTGACCACAGGGATATTATTTAACATCAGATTCCTCATCTTAATTCCTGAGGGAGCAGGATTAAGTGGGTTGCACAGTCCCTTCCAATTCTAAGAAACTATACAGAAAAATAATGCAAAAGATTTTGGAACACTATATAGTTATTTGGGCTTCTCTGGTGGCTCAGAGGTTTAGCGTCTGCCTCCAATGCGGGAGACCTGGGTTCGACCCCTGGGTCGGGAAGATCCCCTGGAGAAGGAAATGGCAATCCACTCCAGTATTCTTGCCTGGAGAATCCCATGGACGGAGAAGCATAGTAGGTTATAGTCCATGGGGGTCGCAAAGAGTCGGACACAACTGAGCTACTTCACCTTCACCTTCATGTAGTTATTTAGGGTCACGCTAGTCAACATGAGAAAAAAAAGAGGTCAAGCTAAGTGTTCAACAGTAATGAGAGGGCTAATTAAATGGTTTATCTTGATGTAAAACTGTACAAGCTAAAAATTATAAATATGAAAAATTATCTAAAAACATGGAAACAAAGAAGTCAAGAGTTCTGATTTAAAATGGCAGATTGTCTGCAGTAATGCTATAAATGGTCTTAATTTACAAGGACAAAGAAGACAATATAACTGACTTAGCAAAAGGAAGAGGTTACACAGAAAGAGATTAAAAGCAGAGTAACTGGCCCCACAAAACTATGAGACTTAGTATCCACTAGGTTCCACAGAGGATGGGGCTAAGCAGAGAACCTAAGAAATGAGAAAGTGAAAGTGAAGTAACTCAGTCATGTCCGACTCTTCGTGACCCCATGGACTGTAGCCCACCAGGCTCCTCCGTCCACGGGATTCTCCAGGCAAGAGTACTGGAATGGATTGCCATTTCCTTCTCCAGGGGATCTTCCCGACCCAGGGATCGAACCCAGGTCTCCCACATTGCAGGCAGACGCTTTAACCTCTGAGCCACCAGGGAAGCCCGTTGAAATGAGAACAGTGATTCAAAGCCTGCACACAATGCAGAGAAACACTAGAACTCTCCTCTCAGGCTACAGTGTCAGGAAAGTACATCCTCACCCACTGCAGCAAGGAAATTGGCGGTTTATCCTCTGGAGGAAATGCAGCTGAGTTTCTAGACTCAGATCACCGGGCGTAATAAACAGCTGGAATAAGGAGCCCCAAGAAACACAGGGGAATAAGCAGAAAGTCTCCATCCTAAAATGTGGTATCTATACCTGCTCCCACAAAACCAGCAGTCAGGCATATGTTGATCTCCATTCACCTAGACAAGAGGCAGGAGCATTCTTAGAGGACTGAATAATGTTAAAGAACTCCAGATGCAGACATTTGAGAGGATTTCCATCTAAAATGTCAGGCCATCAGCTCAACCTCTAACAAAGACCACCAATCACCAAGCTCCATCCACATGAAAAAGAAAAACCAAAACAAAGAAACAGAAAAATAAGAGGGAAAAGGGCTTGAGAGATCCATAAGAAACAAATCCAATTTCTGAAAGTGGAAGAAAAATCTTCAGTCTGATATTATTTGCAAACAGGTATTATATAAAAAAAAGAACTAATGAGAGACCAAGAAAAATAAATGCTAAAAATAGAAGAACCAAACTAAAAACCAGGGGGAAAAGTCTGAGAATTGGACCCAAAAGGCAAAAGATATAGAAAATAGGAAAGGATAGTTAAGAAAGTTAGAAAATAATTTTAGAATGTCAAACATCTAAGCAACAGAGATTCCAAAAGAAGTAACTGGGGAAAGAGGAGAAATTGGGGCAGAAAACAAAAAAGCAGTGTAAGAAAGATTCCCTCAAAATGAAGGTCAAGATATCCAGACTGAATGAACCTACAAAAGTGTCCAGTGAAAGGCACTTTAAGAAACAGAGATAGAGATGCACTGTGATATTTTGTAACATTAGAAATAGAGAAGATCCCAAAAGTTTGGGAAGGGATCAGAAGTGTCCCATAGAAAAGACAGGGAAATGGCATCCAACTTCTAAATAACACCATACACTAAGAGGCAATAGAGCAATGCCTTCAAAATTCTGAAGTTAAATGGATTTAACAAAGGATTCTACATCTAGCCAAATTAACAGTCAAATATAAGACTACAATAAAGCTATTTTCCAACATGCAAATACAAAGAATATTTAACCCCCATGTTACAGCTTTCTTAGGAAGCTCCAACAGCTGTATTATACTAAAGAGTAAGCTAAGAATGATGAAAACAAGGGATCAAGGAAATAGGGAAATCTGGAGATGACATTAACCCAGGGAGTATGAATGCAACAGGTGGCTAAAAGGTACCAAGAGGGAGGTTTCCAGGAAGCACATGGAACATGTAAAGATTTTAATGTGTATAGTAGCCATCAGTGATATTCATAAAATATTTTCTGCTCTTTACCTTCTAAGCAAATTATAAGACTGAACTTCTTCAGTTCCTTTGACTTAAGGCATGTTACATGACTTGTTCAGGCATTGAAAAATGAGCAGAAATCATGTTACTTCCGGGTAGAAGCTTTAAGAACAGGAGCTCAATTAGGCCATGTTCCTCCCCACTGCTCCAGCATCTGTGAAAGTACATGCCGCACTGGAGCACTGGAGCTACAAGAGGCAAAGCTAGCTGACTGCATTAAGCCACTGTGACACTGGAGCTGTCTGTTAGCACAATGTCACCTAGCCTTCTTCACGGAGTCAGAATTAGCAGCAAAAGTGAGGCACCACTAAAGTAAGTACCCGAAATAGATGGGACTAGTTTAACAGACAGCTGATGAGGAGATTGCTAACACAGAAGAGAAGACTGATGATCCTCATTACGTACTAAGGAACATTTGGTAAAGCTGCCACCGGCATTAACTCAGGACACAATAAACTTGCTATCTAAAGAAAGAGGCTGGAAAATGGGACTCCTGCATCAGGTGTCATTTACTATTGGACACATCTGGCTAGGTAGTAAAAGAAAGGAGTGAGATCAAGAACTGGTTGGCTCCCAAGCATGAATGAAGAGTCCAAACCTAGGGATTTGCAGAGCTGGAAGAGCCAAATGCTTCTTAAGCCCAGATGAAAACTATAAACCCTAGAAGTCCTTTCAGCACCAAAGGACAAGTGACATCCAGCTACATAACAGGTACAACTCAGAAACAAAGCCATCCATCCTGTACAGTGCCAAAACTTCCAAATGGATTTAAAGTATGCTCAAAACAAAGAAAATTAAGGTTGTTGCCATGAAAATAAACGCTTTCAACTGGGAAAATAGCTCAGGAAAAGAACCTAAAGACTCAGCTTTTCCAGTTAACTCATGTCCTTGGAAGGAAAGTGATGACCAACCTACATAGTATATTAAAAAGCAGAGATATTACTTTGCCAACAAAGGTCCATCTAGTCAAGGCTATGGTTTTTCCAGTGGTCATGTATGTATGTGAGAGTTGGACTGTGAAGAAAGCTGAGCGCCAAAGAATTGATGCTTTTGAACTGTGGTGTTGGAGAAGACCCTTGAGAGTCCCTTGGACTGCAAGGATATCCAGCCAGTCCATTCTAAAGGAGATCAGTCCTGGGTGTTCTTTGGAAGGACTGATGCTAAAGCTGAAACTCCAATACTTTGGCCACCTTATGCGAAGAGTTGACTCATTGGAAAAGACTCTGATGCTGGGAAGGACTGGGGGCAGGAGGAGAAGGGGACGACAGAGGATGAGATGGCTGGATGGCATCACTGACTCAATGAGTTTGGCTGGACTTCGGGAGTTGGTGATAGACAGGGAGGCCTGGCGTGCTGCGATTCATGGAGTCGCAAAGAGTCGGACATGACTAGGCGACTGAACTGAACTGAACGTAACTGGAAAGTGTTATACATTATGTTGACTATAAAACAGTACCACTCTACCATTTAGAACATAAAATTTGGGCTAGAAAGCTGACAAAAAAACAACATGACATAAGGATGTCAATCATTAATTTCTTCGTCTTCAACTCACTGATGTGGTATTTTTCAAATTAAAAAAAAAAAAGTTAAAAAGAAAGAAATGACACTGGCCCTAAATCATCAAGCAACTTAACAAAATAATAAAAGATAACCTATGATAAAGTAGAAGTAAACCAAGCAGAAAAAAATACCCTTAAAATATGAAGCAATATTTTTAATGCACAGGTTCCTATGAGAAACACCTTTACAAAATCAAGATACATAATGATTACATAAAATAAACCTTTGCATTACAAAAACAGGAAAACAAGAACATATATAAAGCAAAGAAAGATAATGATATGAAAAAATATTTGAAATTTGTATCAAAGGGTTAATAACTAATTTATAAAGGACTTTTAAATAGTCAATAACCCTATATTATATGGGCACGAATATAGCTCTCAAGGGGACAAAATGCCAATGAGCCTTCCATATTTTAAAAAATGCCCCCCTCCATAATGACAGATGTAAATTGCCCCATACTAAAACGTCATTTTTCACTTATCATTTGGCAACAATCCAAAAATCTGACAACATATTTGACTGGTAAGGGAAGAAAGTGGAAAGTGGAGTCGCTCAGTCGTGTCTGACTCTTTGTGACCCCATGGACTGCAGCCTACCAGGCTCCTCTGTCCATGGGATTTTCCAGGCAATAGTACTGGAGTGGGCTGCCATTTCCTTCTCCAGGGGATCTTCCCGACCCAGGAATCGAACCTGGGTCTCCCGCGTTATAGACAGACGCTTTACTGTCTGAGCCACCAGCGGGGAAGCCGGTAAGGGAAGAAGGGACTCAAATATTGCTGCTGGAAATGCAATGAAGGTTATGACACCAAATGAGGGGGTTTGGCAATAACTAATAAAATTACATATGCATTTACCCTTTGATCCAGAACTAGGTATCATACCTAAATTACACTCACACACACACAAAAACCCAACCAAAAGACAACTGTACCAGTAAAAGATTGGAAACTTAGATATCCATCAATAGGAGACCAGTTGAATAAGCTAAAATAGCATTTGCATAGCTACACAATGAAATATAATGCCACTGTAAAAATGAACTAAGATTTCTATATACAGCAATGAAGTATTCCAGGACAGTATTATCAAGTAAAAATAGCCAGGGTAGAAAACCAAATACAGTATGTTACCTTCTATCTAAGAAAGGGGTAATATAGATATGTTTGTTTGTTTGTTTGTTTGTTTCAGAAAGAACAGAGCTATTAAAAACAATTAGTCACTTACAGGGAGCGGATATATATATATAAAATTATGACTGATTCACATTGCTATATGGTAGAAACTGACACAACACTGTAAAGCAACTTTCCTCCAGTTAAAAAAATAGATTAAAATATCACATGAAAATAGAGTAATACGAAAAATTACTTATAAGAAAAGGATGGTGTGAGAAATCAACACAGACTTCTCTGAACTCATCATGGTAAACAGATTTTTCTTTATAAACTATATGTTTTATATAATTACAAAACAAAATTAAAACAAAAAAATCTTGGACCACAACTCAAATTAAGGTTTCTAAATACTATTTCCCACTAAAAGGAAAACATAAGGATCTTGGCAAAATTGTTGACTTCAGGTCTAGAACATTCTATAGTACCAAAAGTAAGGGTTTATCAAGAAGCCACAGGGGTGTAGAGAAAAGGGAACGTTCTTGCACTGTTGGTGGGAATGCAAATTGATACAGCCACTATGGAAGATAGTATGGCGATTTCTTAAAAAACTAGGAATAAAACCACCATATAACCCAGTAATCCCACTCCTAGGCATATACCCTGAAAAGGACACATGTATCCCATTGTTCATTGCAGCACTATTTACAATAGCTAGAACATGGAAGGAACCTAGATGTCCATCGACAGATGAATGGATGAAGAAGTTGTGGTACATATACACAAAGGAGTATTACTCAGCCATAAAAAGGAATGTATTCGAGTCAGTTCTAATGCAGTGGATGAACCTAGAACATATTATACAGAGTGAAGTGAGTCAGAAAGATAAATATTGTATTCTGACACATACATATGGAATCTAGAAAAATGGTACTGAAGAATTTGCTTACAGGGCAACAATGGAGAAACATAGAGAACAGACTTTTGGATATGGGGAGAGGGGAGGAGAGGGTGAGAAGTATGGAAAGAGTAACATGGAAACTTACATTACCATATGTAAAATAGATAGCCAATGGGAATTTGCTGTATGGCTCAGGAAACTCAAACAGGGGCTCTTTATCAACCTAGAGGGGTGGGATGGGGAGAGAGATGGGAGGGAGGTTCAAAAGCAAGGGGATATATGTGTACCTATAGCTGATTCATGTTGAGGCTTGACAGAAAACAACAAATTCTTTTAAATAATTATCCTTCAATTAAAAAATAAATTAAAAAAAAAAAAGAAGCAGCCATAGGAACCAATTGTTTAAAGAAGCTTTCAATTGGGACAGTTTGAGAATCAAAACAGAAAACAAGATGTTAGGGAATCAACTCATTCTGAAACTATCAAAAGAGGTGGGAGAGGGCAGAAGGGAAGCATTTACCGTCTTTTCTGGGTAAGTGTGCCACAGGGTAACCAAACAGTTGATGTGGTAGGTTCTTAATAAAACATGCTAGGTATTAAATCCAGAAACAGTGGCAAAATTAGAGCAAATTATTTTTTCTGAGGGGTCAACAAGCTATAGCCTGTGGGCTACCTGTTTTTGTATGGTGCACAAACTAAGAATAGTTTTTATATTAAGTCAGTGAGAGGGAAAAAGGCACTTCTTGACATATGAAAACTATATGACATTCATATTTCAGTGTCCATAAATAAAAGTTTACTGAAACACAGACGTGTCCACTCATTTATTTATTGTCAATGGCTGCTTCTCCACGCAACAGCACAGGTGAGCAGTTATGAAAGTGACTGCATGGCCTACAAATCCTAAAATATTTACATCTTGCCCTGTACAGACAAAGTTGGCCAAACCCTATTATAGTGCTACACATTGAACTACTTACAAATGAAACAGTATATTGTAAATTTCCTTTAAAATAATGTTGTGGAAGGGGCAGAAGATGAAACCAAATAGGCCGTGTGCTGATAATCCTTAAAGCTATGCAAATACATGGGTGGAAGAGAGCATTATAGTATTTCTCTTAAAATACGTTGTCTCTACTTTTATATACATTTGAAGATGTCCTTTAAAAAGTTTAAAAAATCTGTATCACTCTGTATTGAAAATTTCCCATACCTACACACAAAGCATTTTGCAAACTCCTTTAAAGAATTAAGTATAGAATGCTTATGGACCATACTATTTGCTTACAGATATCCCACACTATTCCAGAAACAACAGCAACAACAAAAAGTACACAGACTGCATTGATTAACTGTATCATTTTATAACAAAGAGCTGTTAAGCAAACACAAGTCCAGGAATATAACAGAATCAGAAATATATACAAATCACAGAAAACATTATTCCAAAGTATTAAATACTTTCAAATAATGATACCAGACTCCCTACATACATTCCTTCTGGGACTTGATTTGCTGCATAAATACATAAATAACGGTCCAAAGATAGGGGAAGTGTTCTCAGTTTTCCTGAGTAAATGAATTCCTTGCAAAATTTTGGTTGAAAAACCAAAATTACAAAGCTTATCAAACTATAATCTCTTCCTTTTATAAATGAAATCTTTGCTTTTTACATATATAGGTATGTCAACCCTTACTGATGACAGTAAGTCTATAACAGAGAATTTATAGAACAATGATGATTCAAAAGGTTTTCTGTATCAAGCCAGTGATAGGTAAAAATAATAATGATAATAATAAAACCAGGGAAAGCAGATATAAGAATTTTATCTTAAAAAAGATGACACTTATTCAAACAGAAAAATGCCAAAGTGTTACACTCACCAGTGTTTTTGTGACCTTTTAGTACATAAAGTGGTGCTGGACTCTCAAGTGAAAAAATGCAAATATTGTGGTCATTTCCTCCAGTGGCGATTAGTCCATGAGGGTACACGTCACTTGAAGGTATGATGCATACACAAGAGACAAAATTGGAGTGGCCACTCATACAGTGCATTTCTGTAAAGCCCCTGTTAGGACTGGAAAGACATGACAGTTAATAAGACATACTCTGGTCCCCTTACTTTATTTCTACTTATCAGCCCTTGTTACCCTAAGAAATCTCTAATGAAGTGAAACATTCATGCAACTGGGATAATGGAATTTACTATCTATAAGCTTAAAACCACTGAGGACCTTTTCATACTATGAAACATTAACTTAGTATCCATTAGTACAGTGTGTGCATGTAAGTAGCTAGACTATCAATCACACTCAATATGTGAACTAAGGGACTCATACAGGGACAATACAGGATATTAATAACTGCTTGGGGATTATAATAATTACCAAATTGTTATACATATCATTCCCTTGGCATCACTGCCTTACATAACAAGACAAACAACAGATCCATGTGTGTGTGTGTGTGTATATATATATATATATATATGCATGTGTGTGTGTATATATATATATATACCACACATACCACGTGGAAGGCAATAAATTAGCTGCTGAGGGGAATTAAAGAATTATATTTCTGACTCAAGCTAAATAAAGGAGTCTGTGGTCCAGCTAAAGGAGATAACATGAATATACACAAAGAGGGAAGAGTCCTAGATAAATATTGCACACACACTTGTCTATATTCACTCCTTTTCCACACACCATTATAACAATACATATTGTTTTGTATAATGCATATTTTGTTTCTACCTATGTTTATTTTAAGAAAGGCATTAAACCCACAAGGTCAGAGAGAATAAGAGAAAAAAAAGGAACAATTATAACACTGAATGCTGAAAACTGACAGAAATGTAGTAACAGCCTTAGGGACGTGAATAAAATGAGTTCTAAGCAGGAACAGGGAAAGTAAGAGGCCAAGTTTACCAATGAATCCCCAAAAGGCTCAAGAATGAGCACCACTATGTATCTCTAGGAAATGGGGACAAAAAAGGTAGGAACCAGAATTAGGAAAGCTAGTTGAGTCAGAAGTGGAATCATTTCAAAAAATCTTCAAAGGAAGTTATTTGGTAGTAGCTTTTTTCCTCCAAATCTTTCCTTTTAAAAAATTTTAAATTAGAGGATAATTACCTTATGATGATATTGTGATGTTTCTGCCATACATCAACATGAATTGGCCATAGGTATACACATGTAGTAGGAGCTATTTTTAATTTGTCTATTTGGGTGCGGTTTTAAAAAAATGTGGTTTCAGAAACCATTTTATCAATAAGTCCAAAGAAATGTAAAAAATAAGACATCTTTAAAAGTCTATACTATATAAAGTACTGCTGCTGCTGCTAAGTTGCTTCAGTTGTGTTCGACTCTGTGCGACCCCACAGACGGCAGCCCACTAGGCTCCTCTGTCCCTGGGATTCTCCAGGCAAGGATACTGGAGTGGGTTGCCATTTCCTTCTCCAATGCATGAAAGTCAGACCACTTAGGGAGAAAATAACTTAAAAAAAAAATCAGCATTAGCATCCTTAGAGATATAAGATATTGCAACCATGAAATAAAAACATAATTTCACAAAAACTCAAGGCAATTTCTGAGAAGAGAGAAAAAGAGATACACAGAGAAAAATAAAAAGCAATTTAGAAACAAGTAATATATGAATAAAAAGTTCCACAAAAGAAGACAGAGAAAATGGAGAGGATGAAATCAAAGAATTTAAGAAAACGTTCCAGAACATATGGATATGAGTTTTCACGTTCAAAGAGGCCACATTTAATGAACCTGAAAAATGAATGAATGTAGAATGCCTTCCAGAGAGAAAAAAATAATAGGTCAAGAATCACAATGACTTCAGACTTACTATAACACAATGAATACAATGGAATAATGGTTTCAAAATTCTGAAGAAAAATTATTTGGAAATTACAATGCTACAAACTTTTAAATTATTACTCAAGTAGCTAGGCAGGCAGGCTAAAATTATTTTCCAAATGTAGGTCCTAATACACTATCACTGCACTGTATTTCAGGAAGCCCCTGGAGTATGTATTCTAACAGTGTGTCAGGGAAGAAAACCAGCCAAAGACTTTTCTGAAGAAAAAGTTTAAGCCATGAAATTAGAAGATGCTTACTCCTTGGAAGAAAAGTTATGACCAACCTAAATAGTATATTGAAAAGCAGAGACATTACTTTGCCGACTAAGGTCCGTCTAGTCAAGGCTATGGTTTTTCCTGTGGTCATGTATGAATGTGAGAGTTGGACTGTGAAGAAGGCTGAGAGCCGAAGAATTGATGCTTTTGAACTGTGGTGTTGGAGAAGACTCTTGAGAGTCCCTTGGATTGCAAGGAGATCCAACCAGTCCATTCTGAAGGAGATCAACCCTGGGATTTCTTTGGAAGGAATGATGCTAAGCTGAAACTCCAGTACTTTGGCCACCTCATGAGAACAGCTGACACACTGGAAAAGACTCTGATGCTGAGAGGGATTGGGGGCAGGAGGACAAGGGGACGACAGAGGATGAGATGGCTGGATGGCATCATGGACTCGATGGATGTGAGTTTGCGTGAACGCCAAGAGATGGTGATGAACAGGGAGGCCTGGTGTGCTGCAATTCATAGGGCTGCAAAGAGTTGGACACAACTGAGCAGCTAAACTGAACTTAAGGATAACTGATACAAGAAATCCAACACAAGAGTCCAAAAATGGCTTACGAGGACAGTGAAGGAAGATCCCAGGACTAGTTGTGTACCAGAGGCAGACAATCAGGTGAGAAAGTGAAACTGTAAAATAGCCAATGTGTCTAGAGGTCTTGAAAGGAGATTTAGATGATTAGTAAACAATATAAAGTTCAATTAGTGATACATTCATAGAAAATTAAACAAAAACAAAAACCAGTTATTAACTACAAGGAAATCATAAAATTGTTGAGGAAAAGCTACCATAGTTTATTCCACACCTCAGGTGTAGACAGACTCTGTCATAAAATACTAATTTAGTCTAAATTAAACTATAAGGGTTGGGGCACAGACAGGATGCCTGTTTGAGGCGGATTGGCAGAAAGCAGAAAAGAGAGCTATATTTTCATATTTCCTGATAAGAACTAACAGAAAACACTAAAACAGAGAACTAAAAAAATGTTTACAGAAATAGCAGTATAGCACTTTATATACAAATTTTAAAAAAATGAAAATGAAAAAATAAGCCATAAGAAGAGTTGAAAATCTTGCCTCCAAGAAAAGGGAATAGTGGGTTGGAGGGCAGAAAGTAATCGCTCTAATTTCTTAATAAACTCCACTTGACTAAGGACCCAAGTGCTGAGTAAACATGAGGGAGAAGTTACTCCAGCCTTGGCATGGTCGGGAAGATTTAATGAATGAGGCTGAATCTGAAGTTGGAGTCTTTCAAACATGGATAGTTTTCAAAAGGCAAAGCAATCACTGGTGACAGACTTGGGAAATCCAGTTTACTGTGAGGTGGGCTTCTAGAGGCTTGGAGCCATCTGCAATAATGGCATGTTGACTGGTTCAGGTCAATGTATCACCAAAAATAAAGTCTCCAATCTGGAAGCACCTTCAGAAGGCCTGGAGGCTTTCTGGGTTTTCAGAGGGTCCTTGTCAATGATGAGGTATCTGACTTAGCCCACACTAGAACTATTTTGCCTCCTTGAAACTAAATTTCTCCTTCATTACCAGTCCATCCCTACATTATCCACCCTAATCCAGAACCCTATCAACAGTGGACACAAGAAAACGAAAATGTGTACTCACCTCCGAACGTTTTACTGCACTTCACTAATTTCATTAATATACCATGAAATAAATAAAAACTGTCAGGATGTCAGCCTTGAGGACACTTTTCACGACACCCAAGGTATGGCTGAGACACTAGTTCGGCTGCCTAAAGAGTGATCATAAGATGCTCTA
This sequence comes from Nanger dama, assembly GCA_917880005.1. Taxonomy (NCBI): domain Eukaryota; kingdom Metazoa; phylum Chordata; class Mammalia; order Artiodactyla; family Bovidae; genus Nanger; species Nanger dama. Next base: position 1,471,200 of record CAKJTW010000094.1, on the reverse strand, counting down.
CTATAGCAGTTGGAACTGAGAGGAAAACCACCTTATCACACCAGTCCCACTATTGAGCCCTGTGCCTGGAAATAATCAGTGTTAGTCGAAAACCACATGAATTCTAAAAAACAAAACCAGAAGACAACATTAATTGAATGAGAAAAATTAGTTATTAAAGAGAAGATCATTTCAGTTCAAAGTTCCTCATGTTTTTGTGATCCAGTGATTTAAGCTCTTGGCAATCTAGCACAGTCCTAGAAAACATGTGAAGTTTAAGGATTCAGCTATCCAACAGATTTCAACTATTACAAAAAGCATTCTTTAACGACTCCTTATTGCGCATTCATGACCTACTGGGCATGTGCTTCTACTGAATTCAACGTTAAATGCAGTTTAGTCAGTAATCTGTACTGAAATACACAAGAAGTTACGTATCAGTGTTACCAAGCGGTTTGGAATATCATAAATCTTGAAGGGTTAGAGACCTGATCCAGTTCAATATAGGAGTTTGCTCTATAAATCCCTAATTTTTCTTGGCTGCACAACTGCAAAAGACTAAAAACAGATCTCTTTCCACATTTATCCCTTTGCAATTCATTCTCCACATGAAGCTAGCAGAAACTTCTCGATAGGTAAATCAAATCATGCTGCTCCCTGCTGAAACTCTTTGGGGGCTTCTACCTACTAACTCCTTTCCTCAGCCCTCTTCCAGGCATGTCCAGGCTTCTGCCAGCCTCTAAGATCTGCCTGCACTTCATAGCTCATTCCCTCCTACACAGGGACTTTTCTCCTATTCAGTCCAGAGCTGTGTCTGCTCTTCCTACTGCCTACAGTACTCTTCCAATGGACTCACTTCTGTTCCTCACTCCCTTGACTGCTTCCAGCTCAGTGCCTTTTAAGAAGAAATAAAAACCCAAAACACCTTTCTCAGAGAGGCCTCCTTCTTTAGCATCTCTCTCCACTAAACTCTTTGTTTTCTTTACAGTACACATGCCAAAATGTCAAAATGTAATTATTTATTTGGTGTTTTCTTCACCCATATTCCCTCCCAGACTGTAGCTAAGATCCATAAACATAGGAAACTTGTCTGTCTTTTTATTCTTCTTCAGGATCACAAACAAAAAGGAGGCTCTCAATAAATATTGATCATCTGAATTTATGGATGAAAATGTATGGTTTCATTGAGTGAAATTTCTGATGCGAGAATTACTACATAAACTAACCTCAATTTTTCCCTTTCTAAAAACAAATCTTCCTTCTAGGTCTTAAATTTCCTGTTCACTCAGTCGTGTTCGACTCTTGAGACCCCATGGACCACAGCACACCAGGCTTCCTTGTCCATCACCAACTCTTGAAGCCTACTCAAACTCATGTCCATTCAGTCGGTGATGCCATCCAGCCGTCTCATCCTCTGTCGTACACTTTCCCTCCCATCTTCCATCTTTGCTAGTATCAGGGTCTTCTCAAATGAGTCAGTTCTTCGCATAAGGTGGCCAAGTATTGGAGTTTCAGCATCAACATCAGTCCTTCCAATGAATATTCAGGACTGATTTCTTTTAGGATGGACTGGTTGGATCTCCTTGCAGTTCAAGGGACTTTCAAGATCCTTCTCCAACATTACAGCTTAAAAGCATCAATTCTTCAGCGCTCAGCTTTCTTTATAGTCCAATACTCTCACATGTATACATGACTACTGGAAAAACCACAGCTTTGACTAGAAAGATATTTGTCTAAAAAGTAATGTCTCTGCTTTTGAATATGCTATCTAGGTTGGTCATAATTTTCCTTCCAAGGAGTAAGCGTCTTTTAATTTCAGGGCTGCAGTCACCATCTGCAGTGGTCTTGGAACCCCCCAAAATAAAGTCTCTCGCTGTTTCCATCATTTCCCCATCTATTTGCCACGAAGTGATGGGACCAGATGCTATGATCTTAGTTTTCTTAATGTTGAGCTTTAAGCCAACTTTTTCACTCTCCTCTTTTGCTTTCATCAAGAGGCTCTTCAGTTCTTCTTCACTTTCTGCCATAAATGTGGTGTCATCTGAATATCGGAGGTTATTGATATTTCTCCTGGCAATCTCGATTCCAGCTTGTGCTTCTTCCAGGCCACCGTTTCTCATGATGTACTCTGCATATAAGTTAAATAAGCAGGGTGACAAAATACAGCCTTGTGGTACTCTTTTCCTATTTGGAACCAGTCTATTGTTCCACGTCCAGTTCTAACTGTTGCTTCCTGACCTGCATACAGATTTTTCAGGAGGCAGGTCAGGTGGGCTGGTATTCCCATCTCTTGAAGAATTTTCCACAGTTTGTTGTGATCTACACAGTCAAAGGCTTTGGCATGGTCAATAAAACAGAAGTAGATTTTTTTTCTGGAACTCTCTTGCTTTTTCAATGATCCAGTAGATGCTGGCCATTTGATCTCTGGTTCCTCTGCCTTTTCTAAATCCAGCTTGAACATCTGGAAGCTCATGGTCCACTTACTGTTGAAGCATTTCCTGTTATAAACAGCTAAGTCAGGGCTAATTCCGTGAACTTGATTAATCTCTTGAAAATCTTTTGAAGGCAATGGGCTTTCTCTCAAGAAAGCACCCTCTCCCCACATCCATAAAACAGTTGAGGAGTTTCCTCCCCCAACTCAAGTCCATCACCTAACTCAGACTAAGAAACCCTGAGTTGAATAACGTGGAGAAGAGCCAAGGCAACTTCCTGCAATGCAATTTTGAGACCCTTACTTCTCAAATTGAGGGAAGACTACAGAGCAAATTCTTAGTAAAGAAGAGGATTTACTTCAATCACATGCCAGATGCTTTCACACTACATTAATGAGGGTGCACCTGGCATCAAAAATTTTTCAAATCGAAAACACGGGAAAATCATCATTCACAAACTGAAGCCACAAAAATAAAAAGGTTCGTCCAAGGTCACTCACTTTTTAGTGGTCAAGTTAGGACAACAAAGTAGGTCTCTGTTCCCCTAACCAGCACTCTCTCCACATAAATCTCACAGGTTTCTTACACGGCGTACCCAGAGTGCCAGTTATCTCAGAACTGGGAGGGAGCGCGGATCGCAAGGAGGGCCAGGAAGAGAGGGAAGAGGGCAGGGAAGGGGCACTCTCTTCCTGGACTCCGCAGGAAGCTTGCAGCACAACTGGGGGCTAACGGGACTCGGGGAGCTCACCTGTCTGGGACCCAGAGGCGGGTGGTGCGATCTCGGGACACGGACACAAAAGCCCCCGGTGGATAGAGGCAGCATACCAGGCCCCTCACGTCCAGCTCGTGGCCCGAGAGCGAGCAGCTCAGCCGGTACCTGCAGGAGCCGCTCGCCATGACCCCACTGGGTCCGGCGCCCGGGGCCGGGGCACCGCGTGAGAACAGTCAGTCGGCGAGGCGGCTGGAGAGCGCCTGCAGGTGAGGGACGCCGGGCCCGGAAGAACCCAAGGACCGGTGCGGAAGGGCGGCAGGGAAGGGGCGCGCCGAGCGGGCCGAGTGACACAGCAACCCTGACAAGCACACCGGAATTCATCATCGGCCTCAGCCCGCCATGACGCAGAGTGTGTGCGTCCTGACTGCTGAGGCCGGCGCGGAGATGACGGTCGCTTGGACCGCCAGCTGAGGAAGAGATACCACCGCCGGCCTCTCCGTCTGGGCGCCCAAATCTGGTTCCTTGCCGAGCCCGAGTCCTCTCCGAGCCCTGGGTTAGCTTTTTATTTTGATACCGGATGTGTCCCGAACTACAAATCCCACAATGCCACGCGTCAGTGGGGCGTGGGTCGCAGGAGCGCCAAATCCGGGTGTTTTAAATCTTGGTCCGCCGGGCTGATTAGAGTTTTAAATATTGGTCCGCCTGGCTAATTGAGTTCGCTTCACGTGTTGTCTTGGGAGCAGTCTTACTTCGATTTCCCCAAACTCTACGTAGTCTCCTGAGGTGTTTTGTTTTGTTTCGTTTTTTAATCTAAGACGACAGAGCTTGGTACTAAATTGTAAACAGTCACTTGCCTTAAATTCTGTGAATACTAAACCGGGTTCTTGGTACTTTTAGAGAAAGTTTTAAGATTTTCTCTCGAACTGTCACAGCTCTATACAAATGGCAAACGTTGGGTCTCCCTTACGTCTGAAAACACTGACGGCAAAGGCATGTCAGTAGCTTCTCTGTGAAACCATATGAAATGGTTGGACGTTGGAAGTTGAAGGTTTTTCTTTCTAGCGTTTCTGCTGCGGCTCTGTAGTAAAAGATTAAGCAGAGAAAACCAATTTGTTGTTGTTGTTGTTATATGTATTATATATCAGAGATGAATAGCTCGGTGACTAGTTTGGGCTTATACAGCATCTTAACAAAGGAACAATAAGTTTCTACACAAGTGATAAAAGGGAGTAAGTCTTTAGAGGCAGCATTATAGGAAGGCAATTAGATGGGAAACTAACAGTAAAGGTTAATTACTTAATTTTTCTGAATAGATTCCTCTGGTGCAGTCTCTAGGCTGATAAAGGTCTCCAATGATTAACTTTTGTCCTTCCTGTTTAAGAGGCAAGGAGGGGCGACCTTGAAAACGTATGTTCTGCTTTTACGCTAATAGAGGAATGGCGAGCTTTTCTTGTATCTACAGCTTTTCAATTGCCTTCCACCCAAAATAAGCCTTTTACCAATGTGGCATACTTTGGGATGGCAAATTCTACTCCCGTTTACTGCTGCTAAGTCGCTTCAGTCGTGTCCGACTCTGTCCGACGGCAGCCCACCAGGTTCCCCCGTCCTGGGAGTCTCCAGGCGAGAACACTGGAGTGGGTTGCCATTTCCTTCTCCGATGCATGAAAGTGAAGAGTGAAGGTGAAGTCGCCCAGTCGTGTCCAACTCTTCACGACCCCATGGACTGCAGCCTACTAGGCTCCTCCGTCCATGGGATTTTCCAGGCAAGAGTACTGGAGTGGGGGTGCCATTGCCTTCTCCAACTTCCCTTCACTACAGTGACCCTAAAGACAACAAATGAGCACTACAAATATATTGATCTCAAGTAATTACACGAAAATGTTTTACAAACTTGGAGAACTCAGTCACAGAACATTATTTCATTTTGTATTGCACTGATTTTAACCTACTTGAAGGCAGGCATACAACAGTAAACCTGGACATAAAGAATGTATGCAAGATGGAAACAATGTGAAAATTAAAAGTTATATATACATATATATATCTGTACACACACACACACACACACACACACACACACATAAAATTATAGCTCCCATCACATTTAAGCTGACTATAGGAAAACTGGAAAAAGGAGAAGGATGAGATGGCTGGATGCCATCACCGACTCGATGGACATTGAGTTTGAGTGAACTCCGGGAGATGGTGATGGACAGGGAGGCCTGGCGTGCTGCGATTCATGGGGTCGCAGAGTCGGACACGACTGAGCGACTGAACCGAACTGAACTGAGTCTTTTTAATTAAAAAAAAAAAAAGATATTAAAATAATTATTTTAAGCCAATTCGCTGTAAATTCAGTCCTCTTCACAGAATCACCCTGAAAGGAAGCCTAAAGGTATAAAGCCTTCAATGAAGTGAGAATATATGCTTCCAGAATCGCATCGAGACTTAATGCTGTATCTTATGTGTTGTGTTCCTTCCTTTTAATGAAAAGGAAACTACCGCTAATTAGAAGTAAAAAGACTGTACCACGAATGCTGCCTACCGCGGAATAACTTGAAATAATTATTAAAAAGTTTGACGTAGTACAAGTGACGTACACAGCAATATAATAAAACTCGCTGGAGTAGTTCACCTCAGGTACACAATCAGAGAGACTATTTTTTTTTAAGATTATTCTGATTATAAAGAAAACCCTTTTCGAAATAAAATATTCATTCCTAGCCAAAACGCCGTTTTCGGTCTCTTCCAGAAAAGCTCTGAGATATCGAGGGAACTAAAGTTAGTCGTCAAATATCGCGAGAACATTTCACTGGCTTCCCTGAGCTGAAGCCGAGGGCTGGCCAATCAGATGGAGGCACCCCCGCCCCCTGTTGCCGGGCGACGAAAAGGCTCGCGGCTTCCAGTGATTAGGCTTTGAGGGCCTAGGAAAGCTGCACGCAGGTGAGCGCGGCCTTTCCAGTTCGGAAGCGGGTTCGCGGGCCCGACCGGTGGGCTACGCGGTGGTGGAGGGCTCGCAAGACGTTCGAGTGCCCCTGGGTGGTGCGACCGCGCTCCTTTCGCACCCCTCAGCGCCGGCTGAGGTGAGAAATCCCCGGTCCCAACTTTGTCCGTGCCTCCCTTACTGGTTAGCTTAGCTTGGGCGATGCTGATGCACTTCAAAGAAAATAAACCCGGTTCTTAGGAGTTCTCCTCCAGCCCGACGCCGGGCTAAGGAAGGCCCATTTTTAGTCCTGCAGAACATGAGAAGAAATTTTCTCACACAGTACCCTCAGCAGACTTGCCAGGGGACCAGAGGGAAAACGACCCGAGCGCCTCAGAAAATTAGCTGTGGGCTGTTTTACTCGAAGTAATAATAATAGCTGTCTGTCTGTCTGTCGGTCATAGCAGAAGGGACTTAGCAACTTTCAGCTTCTTCACATATATTAAAATGGTTGGTTTGGGGAGGATAATGATTGTGATAATAATTAGGAGCCAGGTATTTCAGTATCTGAAATCGTCACAAAGACTGCAAGCTGGAGCTCTCGCCATACTACAGTAAGAAAACACGCCCTGAGGGTGTACGGCTGGTAACTGTCGGAGCTCCGTTAGTTTCGCTAATCTTTCTGGAACGTCTCTGGTTGTGTGAATAACCCCTTAAATTATGCAAATATTTGAAAGACTGACCCCGAAGTTAGTGGCATGTTTGTTACTAGTGCTCCTCCCTTGTATTTTACCCCGTGGAACTGATAAATGTTAACCAGTTTTTTTCCGCGCTGTAATAAAGCAGTGGCAAAGAAAATCAGGTCGAATTCTATGTATTGTGCATTTTCTTAAAGTTTTCAGGAAAGCTAGAGTAACCCCAACTATTTTTGCTGAATAAAAGAAGGTTTATTGTCTTAACTTTCTCTGAGGAAACCGATTTTTCCCCCTTGCCACTGCCTTAGTTCCAACACCAGGGATGGAACTGGTGCCCCCTGTAGTGGAAGCACATAGGGCTTCCACTGGACTGCCAGGGAAGTCCCTGGGAGAAACTGTTTGGACTATAGACCTTGTCTGCCTTTGAAAAAGTCGTTCTCTAAAACTTACTTTTCCATTTGAAATAATAGTAATAATTCTGTTACTTTGTCCGAAGAGTTCAGAATGGCCAGAAAATAGAATCATGGAGCTAGTTGGAATGGGAAGCTTCTAAGTCTGCTGTGAACATATTAAATATAAAGTAATAACTGGATATCTGAATAGAAATTCACCTTCCCCCCAGTAGTTGAAAACTCAGAATTGGTGTCCAGTTTTAAGGACAGAACTGGAGATACTGATTTATGAGTCATCAGCCTAGTTAGAGTTACATGAAAACAAAATATTATGGAGAAGAGAGAAACAATTCCAGGACTGATCGTGAATAATGCCAAGGAAACCCAGAGAAGAAGTACTGAGCAGGGCCTTAGAAACTGAGAAGCCAGTTTAGTTCAAGAAGTGATTTGTTTTCCTTTTGATAATTTAGTAAATGTTTGTAGCTGGTTTTTGTAGCTGTCAATGCCTTCACGTGGGAGGAAATTCGAAAGGTACAAAAGAAAACAAAGGTTTTGCCTGGCACTGAGATTAATGCTGGGGATATAAAGATGAATAAGATCCAGCTCTTGCCTTCAAGGTGGAAAAGTATTTAAGCAGATTGGTGTGATAGCTCCTGGGATAGATATGTGTACAGATGCATAGTAGCAGTTCAGACAGCCCTGTAAATTCAAACAGAAGATGGTTAGGGTGGTTATGAACTGGTGGTTGATGGATTCCTAGGGAGAATAACAGGCAAGATGTGTGTTACGCAAGGGACAAGTCAAGAAGGCCAATATAATAATCCACTCGAGTTTATGAGGCTCTGAACAGTACAATAGCAATGGAGAGGAAGTTATATTTTAAACATTTAGAAATAAAAGTAGGATTGTATGGTTAGCTGTGGGAAATGAGGGAGAGAGAGAAATCAAGAACTAAGTTTCTGGCTTGTGTGATTAGGAAGTACACCAGGAGGAAGAGTAAATTCGGGAGAGACGACAGTGAGTTTAACGTTTTCATTTATTTTGAAATATTGATACTATATTGAAGTGAAAATGGCAAGTAATTGTTTGGATATACACACCTCGGAGAGTGAGAAGTCAGGACTGGAGATTCAGTATTGTGAGTCATCAGCTTATTAATTGCTCAAACCCTGAGTATAGATGAGGTGGATCAATGAGAGAGGGTAGAGAGGAAAAAGAAAAATAGACTGGTTCATATCTTGAAAAATGCTACAATAGGGGCAAGTAGAATAAGATAAAGGAGACTGAAAGAGGAGAAACAAGAGGGGAGTATCACGGAGATGGTTGCAATATTTTAGAATTTGCCTCTGTAGAAAAAGAATGTATAGGACAGAATTAAAGGTGGTTTCAGAATCAAGAAATTAGTTTTTAGGGTTAGGAAAGAATGGAACATGACACCAGACTCAAAGAAAGGAGAAAGTTTAAAGACACAGTCAGTCAATCAGTTCAGTTGCTCAGTTGTGTCTGACTTTTGCAGTCCCATGGACTGCAGCATGCCAGGTTTCACTGTCCATCACCACCTCTTGGAGCTTGCTCAAACTCAAGTCCATTGAGTTGGTGATGCCATCCAACCATCTCTTCCTCTGTTGTCTCCTTCTCAGGAGTTGGATAATGCTCCGAAGGACCTTGGGGCAGGGGTTAGGGAGAAGGAGTTTGTCAAGGAGGGGGAAGCTAATGTCCCAGAGGTGTGGGATTAAGAGGATAAATCAGAATATAGAATGATCTTGAATGAGAGAAGTCATGGCTCTTGAGAGTGGAAGGCAGCATTGCTATAGGTAAGTTGATTTGCTCCAAATATGGATTTCACATCTTAATTTTCTTAATTATGAAATTGAGTCATCTGCTGCGAGAGGCAGGAGTAGAAAAGTTGTTAAGAATTGGAAACATCAAGGACAGAATAACTTATCAAGGATAAATAAAATAATTTCAGAGATATGAAGATCCATCTAAACTTGGTGACCTTGACTTTGCAGTTCTCCACTCTCTACAGCTGTGAGTTTTCCATCAGCAGTGTTCAGCAGTCCAGGTTGAATGTAGAGAATAGTTTCCGATTTGTGAAATGGGTTGAAGGAGTGTTCAAGGATGCAAATTAGTTGATGGTGCTCATGAAACTGTAATTTAATGTTGAGAAGAAAGGAATTCTTAAATGACCATCATGGTCACTAATGGCTTCTTCAGTGGGGATTTCAGTGGACATTTCAGTGTTCGTCTTACTTGAATTCTCAGAAGAAAATATCCATGGCTGACCATTCTTGCCTTCTCTTGGCATCTCTGACACACTCCTGGCTTTTCTGTTAGCTTTCTGAGTCTTTGTTTTCCATCTCTTATACAAGCTTTCCCTCTTCTGTGCAACCTGTATATATTTACATTCCTCAGGCCGGAGTCTTGGGTACTCTTTTCTCCATATTCTCTCTCTAGTTCAGAATCTTTAAAACTCTTTTGAAGATTACCCATAATAGGACATATATCTTACATTATAGACCCATATACACATATGTGTAAATTTACACAAATAAAACTGAAACAAAAATTTAATGAAACAGTACCCTTCCTATGTGCAGTGAAACCTCTTATATCTTCTGTTCTATTTCCTATTTAACCCATATTGGTCATAACCCTCTAAGTTGTTTTTATAAGATACTATTAGATTATGACCATAATTTTAAAATGCTAAATAGTCAAAATTTTAAATGATATATTATTCTGTTGAGTACAGGAGGGGGCTGATAAACTAGGAGAGAATGAATAAAGGCAGTAGTTTAAGGGGAGGTGTTCAGTTCAGTTGCTCAGTCTTGTCCAACTCTTTGTGACTCATGAACTGCAGCACGCCAGGCCTCCCTGTCCATTACCAACTGCCGGAGTCTACCCAAACCCATGTCCATTGAGTCGGTGCTGCCATCCAACCATCTCATCCTCTCTCATCCCCTTCTCTTCCTGCCCTCAATCTTTCCCAGCATCAGGGTCTTTCGTGAGAATAAAGGTGAGAAAAAGGTAGAAGGAGAGGAAATTAGGGCCAGAGAATAAAGTATTTCATTAAGATATTTGAGATGAAGCAATTCCAGGTGATGATAAGCTCCAGCAGTGGCCATGGCCAGGAATTAGAATTGAAATGGTTGCTGAGATTTGGGTCATGGAACTGTGAAGCTAGAATGTTACATATCGAATCTAATATCCATAACGAAATCATCCAAGTTGTTGGTGGTGCTAGAATGGAGAGACTGAACAAGATACACAAGACTTTAGTAAATATGAGGGAGAGATTAGGTGCCTACTATATAAAAACAACCAGGAAAGATCGAAGGTAATGTAGTTGCATTATTTGGTCCTCAATGGAAGACAATCCTGTTATTTATTACTTTTTTAAACTTTGAAGAATGACATTTGCCAATTACATTGTGGAGCAAGGAGAATGCCATATATTCATTCTTTGCCTTGGACAAGAAGCTGAGACAGCCTTCACTACCAAAAGTTGTTTTGGAAGACAGGATCCTGTTAAGTTGATGAGTACAAGGAGGTATTTATAACAGGGTTGAGAATATAAGGGAATTTACTATAGACCAGAAAGCACAGATAAAAATAGAGAAGAAAGATACTAGTTTTGCAAGGAGAGAGAAAACTTAACTAAAATATGAATGAGAGCCCAGGAGAGAAAGGTAAGTAGAAGGACTTGCATTTTGATAAGATAGTGGGGAAATGAGGAGGGCATGTTATAATAAATGATTCCGTGGTTCTGAATGGAACAGTTATGTCAAACCTGAACAAAATTAAAGCAGGCTTAACCGTGTACATAGTGGTACCTACAATAGCAATTTGCAAGAAAAGTCGCAGTGGATTAAATATTTGAAAGGGTATGTGGTTCACTCCTGTCTTGCTATAGGAGGTATGAAAGGAGAATTAAATTATTCTTGTTTCCAAGCAGTGGTTAAACTGAGCAAAAAATGGCCAGTAATCACAGACCTTCAGCAGTTCGCCCTGTTTCTCGAGGTGGGATTGGATTGACAGGAAGGCCTCCTTCTGGAATACGACCCTCATCAGGAAATATTCGAGTGGCAACTGGTGTAAGTTTAAAACAAATTGTTGAATTATTATGTGTATATCCTGGTAAAATTTGAAAAGCCTGTCTATAGTAAATAGAGATTCTTCTTTGTTTTTTTTTATACTATAAGCATACTATTATATGTGTGTGTGTGTTTTAAACATCTAGAAGTATAAAGATCTTCCCTAGTAGCTCAATTGGTAAAGAATCTGCATGCAATGCAGAAGACCCTGGTTCGATTCCTGGGTTGGGAAGATCCGCTGGAGAAGGGATAGGCTACCCCCTCCAGTATTCTTGGGATTCCCTGTTGGATCAGCTGGTAAAGAACCCACCTGCAATATGGGAGACCTGGGTTCAACCCCTGGATTGGGAAGATCCCCTGGAGAAGGGAAAGACTACCCACTCCAGTATTCTGGCCTGGAAAATTCCATAGACTGTATAGTCCATGGGATTGTAAAGAGTTGGACACAACTATATCAATGTGGGAGAATGTTTAAAAGACTAATGTTAAGAGATGATGCGTACTCATACTAATATTCAAATTTATTTTAAAGCTACAACAATTTAGGGCCGTAGCATATTGGTGCCAAAACCAAGTGAAATGGAATAGACCAGAAATGGAATTAGGCAAGTAAGAATTTAGTGATGAAGGTTGTGTTTCAAATTAGTAGGAAAGCATGGAGTATTCAGTACTGCTGAATAATTGGTAAACCATTTGTTTTAATAAACCAAATTCTTCCCTGACACAGACTCCTAGATATTTTCAAAATTTTATATTAAAAAATGAAATTTAAATGTATTAGCAAAAAATGTAGACAAGTATATTGTATAAACTCACCATCTCCCAAAGTTTGTTCAGGTTTATGTCTGTTGATTGGTCATGCCATTCAGCCACCTCATCTTCTGATGTTCTCTTCTCCCTTTGCCATCACTCTTACCCAGCATCAGACACTTTTCAATTAGTTGGTCTTTCACATCAGATGACCAAAATATTGGAGCTTCAGCTTCACCATTATTAGTCCTGTTGTAAATAAGGACAAATATGTGGACATTTTGTTTCTTTACAAATTGGAAGTGGTATAAATATGTCTAAAACATAGAATTTTACATTTTAAAAATATTACTTGTCATTAATTTTAGATATTAATTTTCTTTACTATTGCAAATATTTTAAAATGTAAGGAAAATTTTACATATTACATAGAATCTTAGTTTTATTTTTTAATATTCTTTTTATAATGTTAATATTAGAGGCACAGTCTTTCTCTATTTTACTGAAACTGAATCTTGTCATATAGATGCCACCTGGAACAGCAAGACCAGGCTCTCGTGGTGGTCCCATAGGGACAGGAGGAGTTCTGTCTTCTCAAATCAAAGTTGCTGATCGTCCTGTAACACAGCAAGGTTTGAGTGGAATGAAAACTGGAATGAAAGGTATCTATTTTAAGAAGATGAGCATATTTTGTATAAGAAGTATTACAGTTTATTAGTGCTACGTCACTTCAGTCATATCTGACTCTGCAACCACATGGACTGTAGCCTGCCAGGTTCTGTCCATGGGATTTTCCAGGCAAGAATACTGGAGTGGCTTGCCCTTTCGTTCTCCAGGGGATCTTCCTGACCCTAGATGATAGAGATGGAACCCTCATTTCTTACATCACATATTGGCAGATGGGTTCTTTACCACTAGCGCCACCTGGGAGCTATTACAGTGTATTGCTAAATCAGAATTATACAGTGAAAGAGGCTATTTTACTCAGTTCTTACTCCTTGATTCAAAAATTTTAAGGGTTAAATAAGAGAATGAATGTGAGAATTCATTGTGAACTAGGGAGTTATATACATGTATGAGCTATTCTAATCATTTTTCTGGTGAACTTTGCTATAACTTTTTAAAATTGAAGTATAGTTGATTTACAGTATTATGTTTCAGGTGTACAGAACAGTGATTCAGTTATATATACATATATATGTATATATTTCTTTTCAAGTTATTTTCCCTTTTGGTTATTATAAAATATTGAGTATAGTTTTCCATGCTATTACAGAGTAAGTAGGTCCTTGTTGGTGAACTTTGCTGTAATTTCTTTGAAGAAATTTGAAATAATTCGAAGGAAAACTCAGAAATGAAAATTAGATTTCTAGTACTGTATAGAAATATTCTTAAATAGTTTTTTTGGTTTCCATATCAAATGACGATGGTAGGTATTTGTGTATTTATGAGAAGTGAGTCCAGAAGTGTTACTTTTGGTAATAAATATTATTCCATTATAATGCTTAAGTAAGGAAGTGAGGCTAACATATAGATTTATACTACATCTCTCCTTATGTCTCTGTGTGTTTAGAAATTAACAACACTATATGTTTTGATTCAAAAAGTTGGTCTATAATATCAGTTCAGTTCAGTCGCTCAGTTGTGTCCCGACTCTTGGCGACCCCATGAATCACAGCACGCCAGGCCTCTGTCCGTCACCAACTCCCGGAGTTCACTCAGACTCACATCCATCGAGTCAGTGATGCCATCCAGCCATCTCATCCTCTGTCATCCCCTTCTCCTCCTGCCCCCAATCCCTCCCAGCATCAGAGTCGTTTCCAGTGAGTCAACTCTTCGCATGAGGTGGCCAAAGTACTAGAATTTCAGCTTTACCCTCATTCCTTCCAAAGAACACCCAGGGCTGATCTCCTTTAGGATGGACTGGTAGGATCTCTCTGCAGTCCAAGGGACTCTCAAGAATACAGAAGCATCAATTCTTTGGTGCTCAGCTTTCTTTATAGTCCAACTCTCACATCCATACAAGACTACTGGAAAAATCATAGCTTTCACTAGATGGACCTTTGTTGAAAAAGTGATGTCTCTGCTTTTTAATATGTTGTCTAGGTTGGTCATAACTTTCCTTCCAAGGACTAAGCATCTTTTAATTTCATGACTGAAATCACCATCCACAGTGATTTTGGAGCCCAGAAAAATAAAGTCAGCCACTGTTCCCCCATCTATTTGCCCTGAAGTGATGGGACCAGATGCCATGATCTTCGTTTTCTGAATATTGAGTTTTAAGCCAACTTTTTCACTCTCTTCAAGAGGCTCTTTAGTTCTTCTTCACTTTCTACCATAAGGGTGGGGTCATCTGCACTATCTGAGGTTATTGATATTTCTCCCAGCAATCTTGATTCCAGCTTGTGCTTCCTCCAGCCCAGCATTTCTCATGATATAGTCTGCATATGTTAAATAATCAGAGTGACAATATACAGCCTTGACGTACTCCTTTTCCCGATTTGGAACCAGTCTGTTGTTCCATGTCCCATTCTAACTGTTGGTTCCTGACCTGTATACAGATTTCTTAAGAGGCAGGTCAGGTCTCATCTCTTTCAGAATTTTCCACAGTTTATTGTGATCCACACATTTAAAGGCTTTGGCATAATCAATAAAGCAGAAATAGAGGTTTTTCTGGAACTCTTTTGCTTTTTCCATGATCCAGAGGATGTTGGCAATTTGATCTCTGGTTCCTCTGACTTTTCTAAAACCATCTTGAACATCTGAAAGTTCACGGTTCACATATTGCTGAAGCCTAGCTTGGAGAATTTTGAGCATTACTTTACTAGCATGTGAGTTGAGTGCAATTGTGCAGTAGTTTGAGCATTCTTTGGCATTACCTTTCTTTGGAATTGGAATGAAAACTGCCCTTTTCCAGTCCTGTGGCCACTGCTGAGTTTTCCAAATTTGCTGACATATTGAGTGCAGCACTTTCACAGCATCATCTTTTAGAATTTGAAATAGCTCAACTGAAATTCCATCTTCTCTACTAGCTTTATTCATAGTGATGCTTCCTAAGGCCCACCTGACTTCACATTCCAGGATGTCCCACTCTAGGTGAGTATGAGTGATCACACCTTTGTGATTATGTGGGTCCTGAAGATCTTTCTTGTACAGTTCTGTGTATTCTTGCCTCCTCTTAATATCTTCTGATTCTGTTAGGTCCATACTGTTTCTGTCCCTTATTGAGCCCATTTTTGCGTGAAATGTTCCCTTGGTATCTCTCATTTTCTTGAAGAGATCTGTAGTCTTTCCCATTCTATTATGTTTCCTGTATTTCTTGGCATTGATCCCTGAGGAAGGCTTTCTTATCTCTCCTTACTATTCTTTGGACTCTGCATTCAAATGGGTATATCTTTCCTTTTCTCCTTTGCTTTTCACTTCTCTTCTTTTCACATACCACCAGCCATGTTTCAAGTGGTCAGTATTCCCATGTAGCTACTTATTGGACAATGCTGCTATAGAATATTTTCATTGTTGCAGAACATTCTCTTGGTTAGTCCTTTTCTAGACCCCATTAGTCCTCTTTTCCATTCAGTCACCCTAACCAGTACAGTCCAATGTTTTTGTTGGTTTTTTTGAGTCCACTCTTAACCGCCCAACATCTCGTCCCATCTTTGTGATCTTAATTCAGGCTTCCATTGTGTCTTGATGCTAAGATATTAGTTCTCTTTTCTATTTCATTGCTTCTTTCAGATTTTTAGACTTACTGGGACATTTGTAAGAGCCATTAGAGAATTGTTGAGTGTAATTCTGATTGTGCTTTGGATTTGGTTATGTGGCATTTTCAAACTGAACACTAATACCTAAAAATTTTTTAGGTCCCCAGAGGCAAATTTTAGACAAATCTTATTATCTTGGACTTCTTCGGTATGTTATATACTTTTTATTTTCTATGAATGATCGTGAAGTTTTAACTATAGTACTTACTGAGATTATTAGATATATGTTAATTCTTAAGATTATTTTGTATTCTGACATAATTTATGGTTAATTTGGCTCTAAATAGATGTCATCACAAATGGTGGTGGTATAGTTAGGCTGAGATTTTAAATTTTATGTATTAGAATGTATGTGAGCTATATATTTCCAGTTCACTGTTTTTCATCTAATGAGAAGAATATTTTATGCTTCTTTCGCTAAGTATTCTGAAATATATTATTCATAGATATGTGTATGAATGATAAAATATATATGCATGCCTGCATATTTAGCCTTAGTTGTGTCTGACTCTGCAACCTCTTGGACTGTATGTAGCCCACCAAGCTCCTCTGTCCATGGGATTCTCCTGGCGAGAATACTGGAGTGGGTTGCCATTTCCTTCTCCATAAAATATATATACTTATTTATAATAATTACTGCAGAGTTTTACATAAGTATATATTTAGTCAGTTGTTATAACTGTGACCTAATTTTATTTAATTCATAAGTTTGTTGTAGATCTCTTAAGTATGCAGCTCTAAATTAACAACTCTTTTCTCTTCCTCTACCTACTTTTTTCTCTGCTCAGATGTCCTACTGGCCTATCTCCATTTTCCCATTTTACTTTATTTTCTGGTTGGTTCATCCTCTGTGTCTTCTTTCTCTATTACTTGCATTCTATTTAATGCATCCTTCTATTGTATCCTGAAATCTCTGTTTTCTTTCTTTTAGTCCTTCTTAATTCTTTTGCTCTTACTTGAATCTTTTGATCCTCAAACTCGTAGAAGTTAGTAAGAGAAGGGAAGGTTTTCTCCCATCTATCCTCAAAGCTGACATCAGCCATTAAAAAGAATACATTTGAATCAGTTCTAATGAGGTGGATGAAACTGGAGCCTATTATGCAGAGTGAAATAAGCCAGAAAGAAAAACACCAATACAGTATACTAACGCATATATGTGGAATTTAGAAAGATGATAAGAATAATCCTGTATGTGAGAGAGCAAAAGAGACACAGATATATAGAACAGTCTTTTGGACTCTGGGAGAGGGTGGGATGATTTGGGAGAATGGCACTGAAACATGTTAAAATCATATAAGAATGAATCACCAGTCTGGGTTCAATGCAGGATACAGGATGCTTGGGGCTGGTGCACTGGGATGACCCAGAGTAATGGTACAGGGAGCGAGGTGGGTAGGGGTTCAGGATGGGGAACATGTGTACACCCATGGTGGATTCATGTTGATGTATGGCAAAACCAATACAATATTGTAAAGTAAAAAAAAAAAGATAAATGATAAATGGTTAAATAAATAAAATGCCAGTGGATTAAATGTCATTATAAAATAAAAATAATAAAATCTAGAGACAGTTAAATTCTAAAAAAAAAAGCTGACATCAGTAAAAATGAGAGTGAGGCCATCAGTTTTGATATCTAGTCACTTTTTAATCAAAAGAAGGAAAGGTGATAAAGCTATTTCTCACCATCACATTGCCTCTCTTCTCTAAGATTTGTGCTTCTGTACTAATAATTACAATTACCTACTTATGTTAATTGAGTGAAATCTCAACTGGCAGTGATTTTGCCCCCTCAAGGAATATTTGGCAATTTTTAGACTCATTTTTTGTTGTCATAACTGGATTTGGGTGATGTGTCATTGGCATCCATACCAGAGAGATAGTTAAGCATCTTACAGTGCACAAAAAGTATTGTTTTAAGTATTATTCAAAGACCTAAAATGTCCATAGTGCTGCTCATGAAAAACCGTATTCTAGAGGGTAGCAAGAACTGTGAGAGTGACAGTTAGGTACTTACTTCTGTCTATAGACTGTACTAGTTTGTCCGGGTTTCCATTCTAATACTGTTTCATCTTTTTTAATGAATAGAGAACTTTTATCAGTTTCTCAGTTGGAGTATACCATCTTAATCAAATAAGCGGCTTAAATTGTTTTTCTTTTTTAGTGAAATTTCACAAAACCACTTATATTGTTGTTACACATTTATGAAAACTTTATTTTGTTTAACTAGAGAGACTGTTTTCTGGATTGGAAGCATTACTAATTTCTTTATTTCTTTCCATTAGAAGTAAAATAAGTGAACTCACAACAGAAATCAATAAACTTCAGAAAGAAATAGAAATGTACAATCAAGAGAATTCAGTGTATTTGTCATATGAAAAGAGGTGAGTAATTTTGCAGTTAAAGTATGCAAGGTATATTTTTACTATGAGTAACATTTTATGTAATTTGTTTCAGAATTTTAGTACTAAATTTGTAGTTAAACATAATGTTCATCTGCCTATTTATGTATTTATGAATGTATTTTATATTTACAGAGCTGAGACTTTAGCTGTTGAAATAAAAGAGTTTCAAGGACAACTAGCAGACTACAACATGGTATTTGGTCTTTTCTGAGAAAATTTCTTTTGAATATTTTCATTGTTTTTTACCACTTTAGAAAATGCTATAACATTTTAATGTTAAATACCAAATAATGCATGAATACATACATAGTGAGAAAGATTGAAACCATACCAAGTGTAGAGATTAAAGTATATATTTGCTTTCTCCCTACTTTCCCTCCCAAGAAATATTTTGGCTTTACAGATTAATAGGTATTCTTCCAGCCTTTAAAAGAAAAACACTTAAAAATACAGAACATGCATAGTTTTTTCCCTAACAATTTAAAAATAATATTTTTAGAGTAGATAAAATGTATTGAGTACTAGCAAAGTCACTGCTTTAAAAATGCTTTTATCTTTCTACAGAGTGTTGTCATCATGACGTTTTAAAAATTTAGTTACTTAGTACCAAACTTGCCTTTATCCTTCCATTTCATTCAAAATACAGTGTTTGTCTTCTGTCACAATAGGGCATCTAATATAATCGCAGTTTTGCTTCCTAATGTGGACTTCCAGAAGAAGCTTCCTAGTGTGGATTTCTAGAAGAAATGATCTTGTTTGCAGTGATTACTGGCTCAATCTTTGGAGTAATCTTGGCCCCATGAAAATTTCTAATGTTTCAGAATTTCCTTTCTTCATACTCTATGGGTACTTTAGGCAGCAGTGGTCTCTGAACTTACTGTAAACTTGTATCTCACTTCTCCAATTTAAAAATAGTGTTATACAAAGTAAGAAATATGCCACCATAATGACTAGGTACATTATAATATACCTACTTGATATTGTTATATTGTACTCATAAACAGAATTTCTGATTATATTAATAGTATATTTTCACACTATAATATTGTTCTGTGCAACTTTTTAGTAAATGATCTCTTAAATATGAGAAAAATAATTTTTTATAAAATATAAAAGACAGATGAAAAGGATTTTTAGTTATATGAGAATAAATTATGCAAGTTACTTGATACAAAAATATTAATAATATATAAAATATGCTGTTTGTAGGTTTTTCTCTAATACAGAGAAAGCACTTAGCCAGTTATCTTGGAGAAGGCAATGGCACCCCACTCTAGTACTCTTGCCTGGAAAATCCCATGGACGGAGGAGCCTGGTAGGCTGCAGTCCATGGGGTCGCGAAGAGTCAGACACGACTGAGCGACTTCACTTTCACTTTTCACTTTCATGCATTGGAGAAGGAAATGGCAACCCACTCCAGTGTTCTTGCCTGGAGAATCCCAGGGATGGGAGAGCCTGGTGGGCTGCCGTCTATGGGGTCACATAGAGTCGGACATGACTGAAGTGACTTAGCAGCAGCAGCCAGTTATCTAACACAGAGTAAGGTTTCAGTAAATATTAGATCTTATTAGCATTATTATCCAAAAAGCTAAGGTCATGGCATCTGGTCCCATCACTTCATGGCAAATAGATGGAAGAACAATGGAAATAGTGACAGACTTTATTTTTTTGGGCTCCCAAATCACTGGAGATGGTGACTGCAGCCATGAAATTAAAAGACACCTGCTCCTTGGAAGAAAAGCTATGACCAACCTAGACAGTGTATTAAAAAGCAGAGACGTAACCTTGCCGACAAAGGTCCTTGTAGTCAAAGCTATGGTTTTTCCAGTAGTCTTGTATGGATGTGAGAGTTGGAGCATAAAGAAGGTGGAGCACTGAAGAACTGATTCATTTGAACTGTGGTGGTGGAGAAGACTCTTGAGAGTCCCTTGGACTGCAAGGAGATGAAACCAGTCAATTCTAAAGGAAATGAACTCTGAATATTCATTGGAAGAACTGATGCTAAAGCTGAAGCTCCAACACTTGGGCCACCTGATGCAAAGACTGACTCATTGGAAAAGACCCTGATGCTGGGATAGATTGAAGGCAGGAGAAGAAAGGGATGACAGGATGAGATGGTTGCATGGCATCACCGACTCAATATACCTGAGTTGGAGCAAACTATGGGAGATGGTAAATGCCAGGGAATCCTGGTATTCTGCAGTCCGTGGCATCGCAAAGATTCAGACACAACTGAACAATAACAAGAGCACTTGTTAGCCATAGCCATATGATTCGTGTCAATGTATGGCAAAACAAATACAGTATTGTAATTAAAAAATAAATAAATTTAATTATAAGAAAAAAAGAAAGAAAAAAAAGTTATATATAGTAATATATATTACATTAGGAAAGTTTAGTCTCTTAGAGTCAATTACATCCAGATAGTTTGCTTTTAATAGCCTTCCTGTTCAAATTCTGCTTTGACAACTTGCTAAATTTTTGCATCTGCAAAATGTGGATAACAATATCTACTTCGTAGTGTACTTGTGATAATTAAGTGAAACAATACATATAATAGGCTCAGAACAAGGTTTGGCACAAGGTAAATAGGTAAATACATTTGCTGTTGCTGTCACTGCCTAACTTATTTTTTACCTGACTTTTTGAAGTAGGCTTCTGTTTGAAGTGTTCTGTCTGTGCCTTGCCCTGTAGATTTTTTTTTCAATTTAATTTTTTAATAATTTTTAAAAGATTAAATCATTTTACATTTTCAGTGGTGTAAATTTGTAAATCCATTAACAGTTCTTCCCCTGGGGAAAAAAAAGGAGAAAGATCTTCCCCCAGAATTTGTCCTCTCAACATCCTTCTTTATAAGGTTAGACATCTTTTCAGAGAAGGCAAAGCTGTTTGAGGTACTATCTGCAGGAAGAATAGTTCTTTACTACTTACTTTTCCTTCCTGAAAATGTAGTTTGTTGATTGCCCTAAGGCATAGAATGTGCTTATTTAAGTAGCTCAATATTTGTTTTGTCTTGGAAGTAGTAATACTTAAATAACTACTTATTTGTAAGATTGAATACCTATATTATGGATTATAGTGGATTTATGAAGACTAATAGAATATTTTTTTGTACTTTTGTTTTTAGTTGGCAGATAAACTTAATACCAATACTGAAATGGAAGAAGTAATGAATGATTACAACATGGTAAGAAAATTTATAAGCAGTTGATCTACATAACCTCTAAAATAAAGCATTTATATATGGAAGTAACTTGATAAAACTTTATGTATCATGAAGATAGGTATTACTCTGATCCTAAAGACTACTGTTATATTTGAGTTCCCTTAGTTGCTCTTTTAAAATTTCTTCCTGTTGGTTGATCTCTCAGGTGGATGCTTTAGTGTCTTTCTACAAGTCTGTGTTAGAACTGGTCTCTCATTCAGTATTAGTTAGGGAGCCTCATCCATATATCCTTGTGTATAAATTAGTTTGCAATACTTCTGCTTTAATGTATGTGCACATGGAGCTGAGTACTCAGTGAAGAGTTGTATTAGGAAAGGAGAAAATGAATAATTGTCATATGATGCCAGACATAACAGTACTTTTGATTATTAAATGAGAAATTGTATTCAGTGTTCTTAAGTATTTGGTATAAAGTAATAAAATGATAATAGCTAGCTTAATTGATCAGAGAAGGCAATAGCAACCCACTCCAGTACTCTTGCCTAGAAAATCCCATGGGCGAAGGAGCCTGGTGGGCTGCAGTCCATGGGGTCGCGAAGAGTCGGACACGACTGAGCGATGTCACTTTCACTTTTCACTTTCATGCATTGGAGAAGCAAATGGCAACCCACTCCAGTGTTCTTGCCTGGAGAATCCCAGGGACTGGGAAGCCTGGTGGGCTGCCGTCTATGGGGTTGCACAGAGTCGGACAAGACTGAAGTGACTTAGCAGCAGCAGCAGCAGCAGCAGCAGTTTAATTGATTATAAATATTTGGAAGAAAATAAATAAAATTTATATAGTTTATTATTTATTTATACAAAGACTATAAAAGCATAGAATTTGTAAAATGACTCTTCTAAATTTGGGGGCTTCCCTGGTAGCTCAGCTGGTAAAGAACCTGCCAGCGATGTGGGAGACCTGGGTTTGATCCCTGGGTTGGGAAGATCCCCTGGAGGAGGGCATGGCAGTCCACTCCAGTATTCTTCCCTGAAAGTGCGCCCCATGGACAGAGTAGCCTGGTGAGCTACAGTCCATGGGATCGCAGAGTTGGACACAACTGAGTGAATAAGCACAAAAGCAATAATAATGTAGTGAAGTTCTTAACTTCTTAACTTTAAAACACAGGAGAATTCTCAATTTAAAAACTGTATTTTTAATGCCAAATATAAAAAGTGAAAATGTTGTGTTCTTTTAGTTATGAGAAAGAAAGTGAAAGTGAAGTCACTCAGTCGTGTCCGACTCTCTGTCATCCCATAGACTGTAGCCTACCAGGCTCCTCTGTGCATGGGATTTTCCAGGCAGTAGTACTGGAGTGGATTGCCATTTCCTTCTCTAGGGGATCTTCCCAACCCAGGGCTCGAACCAGGTCTCCTGCATTGTAGACAGACGCTTTAGGT
The DNA here is from genome assembly GCA_917880005.1 of Nanger dama. Taxonomy (NCBI): domain Eukaryota; kingdom Metazoa; phylum Chordata; class Mammalia; order Artiodactyla; family Bovidae; genus Nanger; species Nanger dama. The sequence continues at coordinate 1,448,454 of CAKJTW010000094.1, read as the reverse complement.
CCAAAGTCTAGACTGACTATGCGCAGGTTGAGTCAAATAGGAGTACTCAGGTAAAATCCTGAATGACTTAAGAAAACTTGCATTGGGTCTAGATTTGACATATTACTAATCAACTATTGAACACTTAATGATATCTTGAAATTCTGTTTACTTAAGTAAAGTTTACATTTACAGGTCAATAAACAATGAATATTTTTGGTGTGAGATTATAATGCCTGTGAAAAAGAGTGTTTCTTTGTATTTGGTGTTGGTAGTGATTTGTTAAGTAAAGCATATGTATTTTTTAAAACTTTGCCTGTGGCATTAGGATTATTTTTAAAATCTCTAAGTGATTCATAATCAGAATGAGCTTTAAAGAGATAGTTTGGCTTAATGGTACTTTTTTATCACTAACTTTTCAGTTAACTCTCTTTTCAGCTTAAAGCTCAAAATGATCGAGAAACACAAAGTATGGATATTATATTCACTGAAAGACAAGCGTGAGTACAATCCATTTAGAAATCAAACAGATTTATAAGTGACCTGTATAGGTAGTTTAACTTCTGAACCATTTATTTCTTTATAGTTTTGTTCATTGTTTTTCCCTGTTGCATTTTCTAATTTTAGAAAGTTGAATATTTGCAATTCAGACTGCATTGTTAATGTATCTGTTGTCTTCATTTAGATAAAATTTCTACCTCTCTGAGTTTTAAATCTAAGGTGGATAAGAACATCTCTGCCATTTGCAATTTTAACTTGAACTTCTTAACTAATTCAAATTATGAGATTTAAGCCCCAATCTAATAAAATGCACTTTATTATTCTATGGGCTATTTATATTATTATTCAGTTACTAATTGATAATTAATTGTTATATTAGTAATCTACTTTATAGATGTAGGTTGTATGTGCATCTTTATATATATAACCTGGTTAAAGACCAGATACCAGGTAACTTTTGTTTTTAAATCTGTTTTTTTCAATGATTTTATTTATTTTTGGCTATACTGAGTCTTTGTTGCTGTGTGAACTTTGGTCGAGTTGCAGCAAATGGGGGCTGCTCTCTAGTTGCTTTTCATGTGGTGGCTTCTCTTATTGGGGAACACAGGCTCTATGGCATGCAGGCTTCAGCAGTCGTGGCACTTGGGCTCAGTAATTGTTGCTCTTGGGTTCTAGAGCACACGCTCAGTAGTTGTGGTGCATGGGCTTATTTGCCCTGTGGCAAATAAGGGATTCGCAAATCTGGGATTGAACCCAGGTCTCCTGCATTGGCAGGCAGATTCTTTACTACTGAGCCACCCGGGAAGCTCCCGAGTAACTTTGACTTTGATGATAAGGTAAACTTGGCAGTGACAGTAATGCCTACAAAGATAAGTGGACGTAATATAGAGGCCTTAGTCCATCTGGGCCACTGTAACAAAGTTTCATGGACTTGGTAACTTATAAACAACAGGAATGTATTGCTCAGGGATGTCCAAGATCAAGGCAGCAGTATAGTCCTGTTATGGTGAAGGCCCTCTTTCTGGTTCATACCTTCTTGTGATATCATCACATGGTAGACAGAGCTAGGAAGCTCTTCGGGATCTCTTATAAGGGGCACTTACTAATCCCGTGAGGACTCTACCCGCATGACCTAATCACCTCCCAACCTTTACACCATTACCTTTGGTTCAACATATGAATCTTGGAGGGACGCAAATATTCAGACATTATCAGTAGTTAACGTAATTATTCTTTATTGACTTTTTGACTTTAATTATTGCCTAAAGCAGTGCAAACAGAAGATGAGCTGTTTTGTATAAACACTGTACACATTTTGTTCCATAAACTTAACAATATTAATTTCCTTGAGAGCAAGGATAATAACCCAAATAACCAAAATTCTATAACATCAAAAATACTGTCATATTACCTCCACATGTACAGTAAATACTTGATGAAAAATAAGATGTTAAAATATAAGGATGAATTATAAGGTAAAGGAAGGTAATTTTCTTTTCATTAAAAACAAAGAAATCTCTTCCCCTGTCTATCATTTGATGCTCCTATAAAGTGCTATCTTAAATTACAAATATACTGGAAATCTTTTCCCTTTTACAAAGAAAATCCCATATTCCTGGTAACCAGACACATACTTGAAAACTTACTTTTTGTTGCTCTGGTTTTAGACCAGTTAACAAATATTCATCATTTACTACATATAAAATACTTTCTTAGGTGTCTAAAAAATAAGATATAATAAACTATAACCCATTGAGGACTTTATATAGTTTAGAACATTTCAGTTCAGTTCAGTGACTCAGTCATGTCTGACTCTTTGCAACCCCATGGACTGCAGCACACCAGGCCTCCCTGTCTATCACCAACTCCCAGAGCTTGCTCAAACTCATGTCCATCAAGTTGGTGATGCCATCCAACCGTCTTATCCTCTGTCGTCTCCTTCCCCTCCTGCCTTCAATCTTTCCCAGCATCAGGGTCTTTTTCAGTGAGTCAGTTCTTCACATCAGGTGGCCAAAGTATTGAAGCTTGAACTCCAAGAGAGCATTAGAACATCTAGTCCTCATTTATTTTTGCATTTATCTACAAACCTATGTAATGCACCGATCAGATTTGTAAATGTTATATGTATGTGTTTTATAGATATTTTATCCAAAAAGATAACTCACAGATTATAAATTTAATGATGATGTAGGTTTCTATGTCTGTTTGGTTCATTGATTAAGAAAAATGGTCTTAAAATATGGTACTTTGGCCTGAAAATGTTAGCAGTTTCAAAACTTAATATCTATTGTAACTAAGGCTAAGTGAGATAGGGTCCCCTGACCCTTTAAGAGGAATTTTAAATTAAAGACAAATTATTTTTATAAAGTTTATTTTTATATGTACCAGGAGGATAGATTTATTTCATGTGTTCAGTCAGATGGCCAACATCTTAATAACACAAGAATTTACCTTATGTAATCCTATACATTTGAAGGGAGCAGGAAATGCCATACTTTGAGAAAACAGGTATAAAAAACCTATGTTTTCTTTCTCTTCTCTTTAGTACCACCATTTACTGTGGCATGAGACCATATGTTTTATTATGGAACACCTACTTATAATAAAGTGGTTATAGTATATAAACTCAACATGTTACCATGGTTTCTGGCTTTAATTCATTTTCACACACCTACTTGAACTAATGATTTTCTTCCATTTTTAACATCTATACTTTTTAGTTTGGTATTAGCCAAAATCAGTTGTCCCTTAAAAATATACATAATTATAATTTTAAACCCATTTATTTTTCTCTGTTTAATCAGTTATCTATTGAATACCCAATTTTAATTATGAGTCTTTTGAATATAAGAGATTTGATGTAGTCTTTGATATTTTTCGTAAACTATATTTATAAAATATGAACATTTGCCTCTTAAATTAGGAAGTGATATTTGGTAAAATGATAGGTTATGTAGAAAAAGATGCCTTATGTTTATATAGTTATTTCATTCTTATAATTGAGATTTAAAATTGTAACATTTATATAATTTATGTTATCTATTAGGAAATACTACACATAAAGCATTTATAGCCTTTATTGAAAACATGTTCCTATAAATACAAGCAAATATGCATTACAAATGATTCAGTTATTTTATTTCACAGAGTATATCATCCTAAACAATTTTTATTTTCCTTAGTACACATTTGAACTGAATTTACTATTTATATAACCTTAAAAATGACTATTGTTAGAAAATAATGTACATCTACATTATTTCTAGTCACTTTTTCTAAGAAACTATCAGTTATGCATATTTTAGAAACTTTACATTATAGAGAAATTTGAACATACACAAAAATAATACTCCTAAGCACCCATCTCCATCAACTTTTATCCAACCCTGCTCCATCTACACCACTGGATGCTGTTCTCTTCCTTGTATACTGAAGAAAATCTAAAACACCATATTATTTAATCCATAAATATATTTGTGTTTTAGAAAATTTTTTCTAATATATATAGATAAATACTGTATACTAAATTACTCCACATATGAAAAGTAAAAATGATGGATTTTTTTATAGTTTTTAGTGCCACTCTTTACATTAATGTGTTAAAATTATGACTATAGCCAATTGATGATAAAATATTAGCAAATAATTCACTTTAGACTTTTCTTGTAATAGTTTCAAAGCCAGTATTCTTTGGACCATTATTGTGCTATGATCTGTTAGTAGCCATGCATTAAAGAAAAGGTTTTGTTGTCAAGATATTTGGAAAATTCTTAATATTATGCTCTTGAAGAGCAGAAAGCAGGTTAGCTTAGTAAAGTTTTGGGTAGCAAAGTCCTCCTTTACTATAAGTCCTATAGTAAAGAAGCTTGTTTGACTTTGTTTAAACCCAGTATTTTCTCATAATTCTATAGTAGTTTCTACCTGCAATGCAGGAGACCTGGGATCGATCCTTGGGTTGGGAAGATCCCCTGGAGAAGGAAAGGCTACCCGGTCCAGTATTCTGGCCTGGAGAATTCCTTGGACAGCATAGTCCATGGGTTGCAAAGGGTTGGACACAACTGAGCGACTTTCACTTTGACCATGTACCTTTTAATCCTCCATCCTGTAAATACTTCTGAATGTCTCTCTAGAAGTTAATGTTCTAGAAAACAAGTTTGGAAACATTACTCTGCCTTCAGCATCCCAAAGAACTAACCATAGGCTAACTGAAGATTCCTCAGCTCCAGAACAGAATCATTTGAATAAAAATGTCCCCCAAAGGAGCAGAATAGGTATTTTTAGAACAAGATGCATAGATAATTTCCACTTTGGAAGTTGCTATATTATTCAGTTGCGACAATCATTTATTTTGATGACAGTCTTTCTTCATAACTGAAATTGAGAGATTGTGGCTGATGTTGTGCTTGTGCTTTAAATTGCTGCTAAATTTTCAGAAATTTGATGTGCCAATTCAGGAAGCAGTTAAAAAGATTTAAAAAGCATTTTCCAATTTCATGAATTCATTCTGTGAGCATAAAATCAATCTTAGTGTTTTGTCAGTTTAAACTATCTCTGTTCTTCACTTCAACTCATGATAAAATTCCAAAATTTTTATTTCTTTACTGATTGCAGTCAGTAAAACTTTAATAGGTGTTATATCAAATGTCTGGCTAATATGAGAATCTGTTCCCTTTAATTAAAGAATAATGTAGATTTTTTTCCTAATAGTATTTTGGGTCTCATATATACTGCTGAGAATAGTAATGCTAGTATTTTAACTGTTAGGTATCAAGGAATGGCAGTTACTGTATTTGGACTTGCTTGCACAAAGCCAATGAGAAGAGTGTAATTTTATGATATTTGTGTGTTGCAATTAATATGATGGTCTACTGGCCCATAGTTCAGTATGTCATTGATCAAAATTTCCATGCCTAAAATGTGAGTGAGCTGGTAACATTTTTTAAAAAATCAAACATTAAAAGAAATTAATTTTCTTCACGTAATTCATGAGTATCTATATATTTGTCTTCAATAAACCCATCATCATCTACCACAAATGAATGTAGTTGTTCAAATATTACTGTAGTTTCTTCAGAGTTTGTGTCTGGTATCTGTGAAGGAGAACTTGGATTTCCAGTAAAACCATCTTCATAGGTTTCTGCTTCATGCTCTTCCAGACGATGATGATTGTAACTAAGCAGAAAATTATACCATACTGGACATTTGATAGCAATTGAAATGAGTAGTGAAGTCATCACTACAGTGACGACAACACCGACAAGAAAAGCCCAGCTTTTTCCATGAGATTCATCTTCTTAAATGGAATAACAAGAAAGAAAGGGTGGGAGAGGAATTTTGTTAAATTGACAGAAAAAAATCATAATTACATGTCCTAGTAACTCCCCAATATTGGTATTAGAAATAAATATCCATAATCTTCTGTAAGCAAAAGTTACTAAAACTGCAATAAATAAAGATAGTTCATATTGTGGTCCAAGAATACCTTTTTTCAAAATAACTATCTTTGCATTGTTTATCCATTCACTCAGAAACATTATTGATTTATACCTGATAAGTACTGTGACTTAACTAGTTAATACCAAGGCTCAGAGAAGTTAAAAAATTTGTATAATGGCATTTAATTGATAACTGAGCCTACTTAAGAAACCCAATATTTTGTTAATAATTTCTTAAGTGGAGGAATTGTTCTTTTACACTGTTTCAAGAAATTTAAAATGCAGAAAAATGAGAACTATCTCAGTTTATTTAGTATGCTACCCTCAGCAATATTAATATTCAAGACAAATTACCTGAATTTCTTGTCAAGTTGTTCAAAGAGTTATTAAATGTTGAATTGCTAATGGACTGAAAAGGAATGTGAAGGTCTTCAGTTATAAATGAAGGAAATTTTGAGTAGCATTCAGCCTTGTAAGGTACTGTTTTGATATTGTAGCACTTCAGGATATCTGGATAGCTACACATGGTGATGCTCTCATTTTCTAGTAAAATAGAAAAAAGATTTATTATGGAAAATAAGATTATTATGGTTAACAACATCTTATAATTTTTTATCTGGAACTTTTTGACATGTCTATCTGTCATTAAATGTATAAGAAAGAAGCTAATTGTATTTGTCTAGCAACAAAATGAAGAAAGATGCCTATCTCTGTTTATTAAGTTACTTTATAAATACAGTTTAAATACAGTTCTTGTGTATTGTTCAGTTTGTCTGTGTTAGTAAAGTAAAGATGTTATGATTTAGATTGTGGTGAGCATCTGGAACATGGTATATAGTTTAGAAAATAGGGTACCTACTTCCACCTACTCTCTGACAGGATATCCTTAGAAAAGAAGTAGTTTTAAAAATTACAATAGTTAGGGCATGGAAACAACTTAGATGTCCATTGGCAGATGAATGGATAAAGAAATTGTGGTACATATATATATATATAATGGAATATTACTCAGCCATAAAAAGGAATGCATTTGAGTCAGTTCTAGGGAGGTGGATGAACCTAGAGCTTATTATACAGAGTGAAGTAAGTCAGAAAGAGGAAAACAAATTTTGCACATTAGTGCAAATATACAGAATGTAGAAAAATGGTATTTTCAGGGTAGAAGTAGAGACGTAGACACAGAGAACAGACTTTAGATAAATAGCAGGGGAAGGAGAGTGTGGGACAAATTGAGAGAGTGGCATTGACATATGTACACCACCATGTGTAAAATAGATAGCCAGTGGGAAGCTGCTGTTTTAGCACAGGGAGCTCAACCTGGTGCTCTGTGACAACCTAGAGGGGTGGGAGGGAATAGAGGGGAGGGGGAGGCTCAGGAGGGAGGGGACACATGTGTATTTGTGGATGATTCACCTTGTTGTATGGCAGAAGCCAACACAATATTGTAAAGCAATTATCCTCCAATTAAAAATAAGTTAAAAAAAAACAGTAAAAGAAAATTAGTCTTAATGTGTTGAAACTGCAAACAGTATACAGAGTGACAGTTTCATCTTACATATGTAGAACATTCAAGCTTCTCTTATTTCTTTTTTTTCTGGAGAGGCAGAGGGAGAGCTTATATACAGCAATTGCTTTTCAGCGTTTCTCCTGTTTCCATTAAACAGGACTAGTTTCCTTTAAACAGGAATAGTTTCCTTCGCTTTAAGATATGAAATGAGAGACACTTATAGGGTAGAACAAGCCAAAATCAATCATTTTGGTTTTGACTAGTTTAAATTATAAATGCTTACCTAGTGTCACATTTGATGTCTTCAACCAGTTTTGCAAATTCAGTAGACCACAGGAGCAGTTCCATGGATTTCCATACAAAATTATGAATTCCAGATGAAACAGTTGTGGTACATCAAAATAGCTTATCAAATTGCCATGCAAATTCAATAGTACCAGGTTTTTAAGAGGCAAAAATATATCAGGATTCAGTTGAACTATTTTGTTTTGGCAGAGATGTAACTTTTTCAGTTTATGTAATCCTATAAAGGCACCTTGTTGAATTGTGTGGATGGAATTTCTACAGATATTTAAAATTTCTAGATTGGACAGGCTACTGAAACTATTATTAAGTAGGATAGTGACTTTGTTCTCAATCAAATAGAGCTCACTGAGTAAAGAATATGTCTGTAAAACTCTTGTGTCTGTAATATTTAGAGTAATTTGATTATAACTGAGGTCAAGTATAGTAACATTTTTACTGATATTTGCTGGAATCAAAGAATAATTCTTTGCAGTCGAATTACATTTGACTTGCTAAAAAGAGAAAATTAGAAATGCATTAATAAGGAAAAACATTGACAAAATTTCCCAAATTTTCATATCTAGGCAATTAGACATTGGAAGGAAATTCTTTTAGGAAAAAAGTTTACTATCTAATCTTTTGATGTTAAAATATATAAAAAGGTAAAGCAAATACTCCTTTTAAAATTGGGATGGAGTGTTGAAGATTAAGGAAATTCTGATGTCATACAAGTATCTTCCAACAATTAGTAAATAATTATTATTGAAAGAATATTGATATATTGCCATTTATATATGTGGAAATAAATGGTAAATAATTCCATTAATTTCCTTAGTATTTTAGTATGCAAAATTGATGTTTATGATGAAAATAATGTAAAAATATGTAATTTTAAAAATCAGTAGAGCTACCAACATTACATCTAAGATTATTAAATAATTAAAAAACAACATTCTGTATATAACTCTATAGGGTTAACAGCTCAGACTTTGGTGTTTTAAAGGAAAATATCTTGTAATAGAAATTGTGCCATGTGTTAAAGTCGGCCGATAAGAAGTGCGTCGCCTATGTGGATATAGATCCAAAGAGATAGTTCTTGTTTCACCTGTTTTTGTAGTTGAAATGTCCCCTGATAGTAATAATAATAATAATATAACAACAATTTCCCTCATAATTATGTGTTTTTAAAAAAGTTTTCTACATTTTAAAGTGTTTTTATGTCTTAACTAATCTCTGATCTTATAGTGAAATTTTATGTATTTCTTGCTTTTAAAGAACTTAGTTTTTCATAAAATGAAGACTGCTTTTGTCCACTTACAATCTGGCTGAGAGATCACATGTTTTGAATATACCCTACTAACAAAAGAGCTCATTTTGATAGTTTGATTTTTTTGCTTATATTGCCTTTAATATTTTACTATTTAAATTTACCCAAAGTCTACCATTGAAAATATTTTCACTGCTTTGATTGTAAAAACTTACTGTTTTTGAAGTCTGGCTTTCATCTGATAATACTAACATGGAGAGCAGCCAAAATAAGATTGTGATGCTCATAGTTTTCATACTGCTAACCTGATAGAAAAGAGAGTATTTACATCTTGTTAGGAGACGAGACCATTAGTTTTTTGAGGACATTTTGATTTCCTTTTACTCCTTTTAAGTCTATTTTTTCTTAAAATATGTAAAATAGGAAACATGTAAAGATCCCTTCACCCTCCCTGCACTCTGATCTTAGAAATTGAAATGGGGCTGGTGCATGGGATGATCCAGGGAAATGATATGGGGTGGGAGGTGGGAGGGGGCTTTGGCATTGGGAGATCGTGTACACCTGTGGCTGATTCATGTCAATATATGGCAAACAAATACAGTACTGTAATGTAGAATAAAGTATTAAAACATTAAAAAAAACACACATCCTTTCTTTATTTAAAAAAAAAAAAAAGAAGTTGAAATGTTCCTGGGGAGAATGAAAGAGTAATTTTCAGGATATCTTTTTAGCTCCTAGATCTAGTGAAAGGAACTTTAAAACAATTGAAGTGGTTGGGCATTTTAACATTTATATATATGCACAAAAGAAAGTCTAGAAGGATATATATACTTAGGTATGTATATATTAATACATCTTTAAGTATATACTCATATTGCTACTTCTTGACTTTTCAACTTTAGGCATTATCTATTGATATTATCCTTTGACTTAACATTTTGGGAGATGAGAGTCCTCAGCTTGCTTTCTAATAGCTCACTACCTTCATCTTCAGTGCATCAAATATATATCTAGTGTCTCTTCACTTTCCAAACATAGTCGATTGTAATTTTTGTTAGATGACTGAAGCTACTTAGCAACAGCAGCAGCAGTTTATATAACTCAGTTTATACTTCAAGAATGTATAAAACTGTCAAAGACTGAGCCCTGTTAACAGGATGATTATTCTGTCCCTGCATACTTTTTCTCTAGTTAATTGTGTTTGTTTTCTTTACCTGTGCTTAGGGTTTTTCACCCATTAATTTATACAAAAACACTCTTAGCAAATCTCTCAATAGTTTATGTATATTAGATATTTTAATCTATTTCATTTGCTTGAAAAGTCTCTCCTAGAGCCTGCTGCCATGCTCTGATATGGATAAGCTGATCACTAGGGCTTCCCTGGTGGCTCAGAGGTTAAAGCGTCTGCCTCCAATGCGGGAGACTCAGGTTTGATCCCTGGGTAGGGAAGATCCCCTGGAGAAGGAAATGGCAATCCACTCCAGTATTCTTGCCTAGAGAATCCCATGGATAGAGAAGCCTAGTAGGTTACAGTCCACGGGGTTGCAAAGAGTAGGACACAACTGAGCGACTTCATCTCACCTCACCTCAGGCCCTCTATGGTGGAGAAGGCAATGGTACCCCACTCCAGTACTCTTGCCTGGAAAATCCCACAGATGGAGGAGCCTGGTAGGCTGCAGTCCATGGGGTCGCTGAGAGTTGGACACAACTCAGTGACTTCACTTTCACTTTTCACTGTCATGCATTGGAGAAGGAAATGTTAACCCACTCCAGTGTTCTTGCCTGGAGAATCCCAGAGATGGGGAAGCCTGGTGGGCTGCCGTCTATGGGGTCGTACAGAGTCGGACACGACTAAAGTGACTTAGCAGCAGCAGCAGCAGCAGCAGCAGCAGCGGCCCTCTATGGAGTTGTTGACCTCCGCTCTCCTTCTGTCCTCATTGTAGAGATTCTCTTTTGCCCTCATTACTGGATTCCTGTTTTCTAGAATGCCTTGTCTTGAATTACTGCCTATTTCCATGGAGTTTCCTGCAGTAACTTCCTGAAAAGGTCCTTAGGAGGAAATACTTTTAGACCTTGAAAGATGTTTTGGCTAGAAATTTTAAGTAGGACTTCTTAGAATTCTAAGTCGGAAATGATTTTCTCTCAAATGGTTGATGGCACTGCCCCGTTGTCTTCGGATTTCTAGTACAGTCATTCCTTGGTATCTGCAGGGGATTGGTTTCTAGAAGCCCCTGCAGGTACCAAATCTGTAGATGTTCGAGTTCCTTATATAAATGGTGTAATGTAATGAATATACATTACAAAGGACGTGATTTTGTATTCACAGGTTTTACTTCTGTGGATTCAGCCAACCATGACTGTCTTACTGTTAAGAAATGAGATGCTATGCCATTCTAATTCTTTATCCTTTTACGTAACTTGCCACTTCTTAACCCCACAGCTTTTCTTCTGAAGTATGTTGCTGAACAGTATTGTAGAAGTTAGAGTTATACTGTATAGTGATTCAGAATTTTTAAAGACTATACTGCACTAATAGTTATTATTAAAATATTGGCTGTATCCTCTGTGCTATACAATATAGCCTTAATGTGGCTATTCTGAAATTTCATGATCCTTTGTGAGAGTCTATTTTGTGAAAGTCTATGAAATAGGTACTTGGTGGGTGTTTTCAACCAGAAAACAGTGGGAATCTTTCTGAATTCTTTCATTGATGATATTGATAATTTTCTTCCCATTTAAAAAAAAAACTTACCTCCCTTTCTAGAACTCCTTTAATTATGAAAGGAATTGGCTCTCCTTGTATGATTTTCTAATCTTTTATATTTATTCATCTGCATTTCATATCTGTGTGGTTTTGCTCTGCTTTCTGGAACTTTATCTTCAAATACTTCTATTAAAGTTTTCTTTTTCCTGTTATCTTCTTAATTTTCAGAGCTACTTTTAATTCTCTGAAAATTTCTTTTGTAGTATACTCTCCTATGAATATATTTTCCTGTATCTTCTTGTATCTCTTGTGGTTTTTTTTTCCCTTGAAAAGCCTTTGTGTCTTCAGGTCATGATTTTCCAGTTTCTTTTAATAAGTATCCTTTATATTAGAGGATTTCTTTTAAACTTCCCATATCTGTTACTATTTGGTTTCAGTTCAGTCACTGAGTCATGTCCGACTCTTTGCAACACCATGAACTGCAGCACACCAAGCCTCCCTGTCCATCACCAACTCCCAGAGTTCACCCAAACTCTTGTCCATCGAGTAGGTGATCCCATCCAGCCATCTCATCCTCTGTCATCCCCTTTTCCTCCTGCCCCCAATCCCTCCCAGCATCAGAGTCTTTTCCAATGAGTCAGCTCTTCGCATGAGGTGGCCAAAGTACTGGAGTTTCAGCTTTAGCATCAGTCCTTGACTATGCCAAAGCCTTTGACTGGGTGGATCACAATAAACTGTGGAAAATTCTGAAAGAGATGGGAATACCAGACCACCTGACCTGCCTCTTGAGAAACCTATATGCAGGTCAGGAACCAACAGTTAGAACTGGACATGGAACAACAGACTGGTTCCAAATAGGAAAAGGAGTATGTCAAGGCTGTATATTGTCACCCTGCTTATTTAACTTATATGCAGAGTACATCATGAGAAACGCTGAGCTGGAAGAAGCACAACCTGGATTCAAGATTGCCAGGAGAAATATTAATAACCTCAGATATGCAGATGACACCACCCTTATGGCAGAAAATGAAGAGGACCTAAAAAGCCTCTTGATGAAAGTGAAAGAGGAGAGCGAAAAAGTTGGCTTAAAGCTCAACATTCAGAAAACGAAGATCATGGCATCTGGTCCCACCACTTCATGGGAAATAGATGGGGAAACAGTGGAAACAGTGTCAGACTTTATTTTGGGGGGCTGCAAAATCACTGCAGATGGTGACTGCAGCCATGAAATTAAAAGACGCTTACTCCTTGGAAGAAAAGTTATGACCAACCTAGATAGCATGTTGAAAAACAGAGACGTTACTTTGCCAACAAAGCTCCATCTAGTCAAGGCTATGGTTTTTCCTGTGGTCATGTATGGATGTGAAAGTTGGACTGTTTTAAGCTGAGTGCCAAAGAATTGATGCTTTTAAACTGTGGTGTTGGAGAAGACTCTTGAGAGTCTTGGACTTGCCCCTTGGACTGCAGGGAGATCCAACCAGTCCATTCTGAAGGAGATCAACCCTGGATGTTCTTTGGAAGGAATGATGCTAAAGCTGAAACTCCGGTACTTTGGCCACCTCATGCGAAGAGTTGACTCATTGGAAAAGAGTCTGATGCTGGGAGGGATTGGGGGCAGGAGAAGGGGACGACAGAGGATGAGATGGCTGGGTGGCATCACCAACTTGATGGACGTGAGTTTGCATGAACTCCAGGAGATGGGGATGGACCCAGAGGCCTGGTATACAGTGATTCATGGGGTCACAAAGGGTCAGACACGACTGAGCGACTGAACTGAACTTCCAAAGAACACCCAGGACTGATCTCCTTTAGAATGGACTGTTTGGATCTCCTTGCAGTCCAAGGGACTCTCAAGAGTCTTCTTCAGCACCACAGTTCAAAAACATCAATTCTTCGGCACTCAGCTTTCTTCACAGTCCAACTTTCACATCCTTACATGACCACTGGAAAAACCATAGCCTTGACTAGATGGACCTTTGTTGGCAAAGTAATGTCTCTGCTTTTGAATATGCTATCTAGGTTGGTCGTAATTTTCCTTCCAAGGAGTAAGCGTCTTTTAATTTCATGGCTGCAGTCACCATCTGCAGTGATTTTGGAGCCCTCCAAAATAACGTCTGACACTGTTTCCACTGTTTCCCATCTATTTCCCATGAAGTGATGGGACCAGATGCCATGATCTTTACTTTCTGAATGTTGAGCTTTAAGCCAACTTTTCCACTCTCCACTTTCACTTTCATCAAGAGGGGTTTTAGGTCCTCTTCACTTTCTGCCATAAGGGTGGTGTCTTCTGCATATCTGAGGTTATTAAAATTTCTCCTGGCAATCGTGATTCCAGCTTGTGCTTCTTCCAGCCCAGCGTTTCTCATGATGTACTCTGCATATAAGTTAAATAAGCAGGGTGACAATATACAGCCTTGACATACTCCTTTTCCTATTTGGAACCAGTCTGTTGTTCCATGTCCAGTTCTAACTGTTGGTTCCTGACCTGCATATAGGTTTCTCAAGAGGCAGGTCAGGTGGTCTGGTATTCCCGTCTCTTTCAGAATTTTCCACAGTTTATTGTGATCCACCCAGTCAAAGGCTTTGGCATAGTCAGTAAAGCAGTAATAGAGGTTTTTCTGGAACTCTCTTTTCGATGATCCAGCAGATGTTGGCCATTTGATCTCTGGTTCCTTTGCCTAATATTTGGTTTAGGACTCACATATGTGAATGGGAAATGAAAAACTGATTGGAAGCTGGATTTGTGTGTGTGTGTGTGTGTGTGTGTGTGTAATATTTTCTTGATGTGGACCATTTTTAAAGTCTTACTGGATTTGTTACAGTAATGCTCCTGTTTTATATTTTCGTTCTTTGGCCTCCTATCCAGGGATTGAACACCTTGCCTCCTGGGGTAGAAGGGCAGAGTCCTGACTGTTAGCTTGACCTCCAGAGAATTCCCAGCTCTTACCCAACTGTAGACCTTACTATAGAGTGACCTTAATAGGCTTTTATTCCCTAATGTAATTATCTTTAGATTGTTCCTTTTGGGCTGTTTAGATTCCTCAAAATGACTTTTCTGATTTACTGCCTGAAAAGGTGACACCAATTGGCCAGTGTTCTGAGAGCTGAGTGGTGAAAAAGTTGGGTTTAGCTCAGTAATTAGTATTTAATGTTATTTTCCCTGCTTTTGACATAATATCCCTGCAGTCTCTTGTGCCCAGATTCCATTAGTTTTATTCTCCTCAGAGTAAAAAACACCTATTTTTCTGCTTAGGTAGGAGGGGAACTTTACCTGACTGAGCAGTGTCCAGGAGAAAGACTTTCAGCTGTTTCAGCCTCTCCTTTTCTAATTCCAGAATACCTGGTGCTGCCAATCTCTGAGCCATCTAGGGGTTCTGCAGTATAAAACAAGCAGCTTCTCAGCTTTCCCCACTGCTGGCTTCAGAAAATTTTGGTTTGCTAGTCAGTTTCCACTTAACTTTTAGCTTTCTAGTTTCTAGGTTTTATTGCTGTTTCCTCTTCTATTCATTTTGTCATTATAAGTTTTGTACTTCATATTATCTTTTATTTTCATTTTAATAGGTTTTTGAACAGGAGTCAGTGTTAGTGGGTACATTCAACATGCCCTAACTAGAAATTGTCATTTATTTCACTAGTTCTTCTCACTAAATACTTTACATTTTGTCTTTTTATTCATGACCTTAATGTTTCTTATTTTTATCTGTTTTCTTAAAATCAGTGTTAGAAGCTGCTATATAAAGCAACTATATTCCAATAAAAATTAATTTTAAAATTATCTATTAATTAATTTTAAAAAGAAACTGCTGCAAATGAGCTATTTGAAAGGATATGAATATGTTATGTTATTATCATCCTTAGTGATTTTTAAAAATTTAGTCTTTTGAGGCTTCTTATAGCACTTATACTATTAATTAGTTGCTTATGCTTTTTTAGGGCAGTTTATTCCTTCAGAACAGGAAGTAAGAAACTACTCAGTTAACAAGATTCATTTCAAGTTACTAAAGTGTGTTGCCGTGTTAGTAGCAATGAGGAATTTATTGTTATGTCAATACTGGTCTATTAACTTCCTCATTGCCTTCAATTTGATGATCTGTTTATATTTATTCCCTTTCCAATTTCTTTCTTTCCATGACTAAATCAAAATTGTAAGAGAAAGCCACTGTTCTCCTAGATTTTGCAATTTGAATGTAGATCATAATAGCATCCCTTTTAGAGCCAGAAATGATTTAAAGCTATCACTTATGCCAGACCACTGCCCACAAAAGGGGATCCCTGAATCATGTATAAAAGGTAAGTACCCATGTTTAGTGATCTCTCAGAGTAAGTGCGCAACCTCTTCAATGGTTTGTTTTGGTATTTCTCAATGGTGTAGTGAAATTCTTACTGATGTTTTTGTAGGATGCCCATGTAAGTAATATAGAGGTAAGGGAAAAGTTCCATGTTTTTTTTTTAAGAGATAAATAGGATAAGGATGAATAAAGGAAGCAGATAATCTATAAAGAAAAGGGTTGACATGAAATAGAAGCAGCTAGAAAAGGTAATGGAGGTCAGGTAGGATTGTGAGACTGTGGAAATGGAGACCGAGGATTGTCATGTACTTATTATATTTATCAGCTACTTTCAGAGAAGGCAATGGCACCCCCACTCCAGTACTCTTTCCTGGAAAATCCCATGGACGGAGGAGCCTGGTAGGCTGCAGTCCATAGGATCACAAAGAGTCGGCCACGACTGAGCGACTTCACTTTCACTTTTCACTTTAATGCACTGGAGAAGGAAATGGCAACCCACTCCAGTGTTCTTGCCTGGAGAATCTCAGGGATGGGGGAGCCTGGTGGGCTGCCATCAGTGGGGTCGCACAGAGTCGGACACGACTGAAGCGACTTAGCAGCAGCAGTAGCAGCAGCAGCAGTAGCAGCAGCAGCAGCTACTTTATACTATCATGCTAAAGTGGATAAAATCATAAGGGTTAGTAAAGGAATCTTTTTTAATTTATATGTGATAAATTTTAGAGTTAGAAAAGACACATACTCAGAGCTTACGGTAGATTTTGTTCAAGAAAATAGTCAACAAATCTAAAGCATTAGTAAGTCTAAAGCTATGAAATGCATTGATTGAGCCACATGGGCCATGGGGCTTTTCTTTTATTTGTACATCTTTTGAGAGGGAAAAGATTGACAAAGGGAGTTGATGTTGACGGTCACAACACTACACAGACAAATCCTTAAACAGAAACATTTGCTAACAAATCCTTAAACAGACACAATGGCTATCTTGAAGAAATCAAACTGGTGAAATAAATAGCTGATAGCAGAAATTATTCTTGAGTCAGCTTACCCTGTTTAAAAAGTTGATTTAAAAGGAAACAGTTATTATTGCCTTTTTTTCTCCCTTTAGATTTTTTTCTCAATTTGAAATTTATTTTGAAATGATATTTTGATTTGAGTTTAGTGATTAAAAAATAGAGAACAAATGAAATATCAGGTTTTTAAAAAATTGTTTTACAAGATTAAATGTTCTTTTATATAGCCTATACCCTATGTTATAGGAAAAGAGACTTATACAAAAGGAAATGGTAGATATTGAGAAAGAAACAATGTTCTTAGCACAGTTTCAAGTGTGAATTTCTGAGTTTTTGGTCATATACTTTATTGGCTATTATATACTGTGAAATAAAAGATACTGCTGTTATTTTGGCTTGGTTAAATAAACTATGTATCCTGTAATACATTTTTTCTATTAAATATTTTATATATTTATACCAGAATTCAATGTATTTATAGTAAGGTATTAATAACTCACAGTTAACTTTTCTCTTATAATTTCATAGAACCAGCTTTCTTTTTTTTTTTCTCCAAATTTAAAAAGTTTTATAATGGAAAATTTCAAGGAAAAAAATCTCTCAGGAAAAGAATCATCACTCAGTTTTAACAATTATCACCTATTATCCAGTCTTTTTCATCTTACAAATTTGTTTTTAGGTTAATGTTACTTCCGATTGCTCTGTGATTAATATATTCCAAAATTAAAAGATCTTATAAATTTGATTGGCTAAATGAAATCTTCCTCCCCCAAATTACATTGCTTTACGTTATTACTCTATTTGGAAAAGATTTTTTGACCATGTCCAAGTTTGTATTTCTAAGATAGCTGTCATGAAAATACAGTTATATTTTCTGCTCTTTCATCACTTATTAAAGACAAAGATTTTTATATAGACTTAAGCTTAAATATGATTTTTAAAAATTCAACATCAATCATCAAACCTATAAATATATAGGATCTTACCTTTCCTTTTTTCTTTTGTCTCTGAGGCTGGTGTGTAAGGAATCTGCTGTCTTTCTTCTACACCATTAAAAAAAAAAAGTATGTCATGTGATTTATTTCACTTTGTTTTAACCTTTGTACTCACTGAACAGGTGGAAAAAAAAAAAACACTAGACTTCCTTAGCAAAAGATTGACTCAAAGCGTAATTTCTTAAAGTCATCTATGACTTTTAGTATAACAAGTAAGGTGACTGTAGCTTAATCTTTGTGTTTCTTAATTTCTCTTGAGAAATTTAAATATTAACAAATTTACATTGTGCATTAAAGTATGTAATATTGAAAATGCATAATTTGAAAGATGCATTGCTAAAGTGATTTAAATGTTAGTACTAAAGGTATTTTATATTTTGCAAGACTCAAGTTGAAAAGATCCCACCAAGTTTTGTATTCCAGTGAGTTTCACCTTTGTTGTTTACTCATTTTATAACACCATCATTGGTGGTTTTATTGCCAAGTTATAACAGGAACAGACTACTCAAAGAATCAAAAGACCCACCCCTTGGCCATTATGTGGCCCTCAAAGAATCAGTTACCTTCCTTGTGCTTCCTTGTGTAACTTCTCCTGTGTAAAATGGAATACTTTACAACATTCACTCCCATCTAATTGTAGTAGATATATCAGGTGAAAAGATAGTTAACATTCATTGTTGGTAATAAATAATCATGGGGTTCAGAATGAGTTAGTTCTAACAGATTTAACTCAGTATTCCTAATCTGTGAAAGAAAGAGATTGAAATAGATATTCTTTTATGTTTGAAATATCTATGAGTGCATATACCCATGTAAATTGTAGCAGAAGCAGACACATTTATTATGCTATAGTAATTGAAGTTCAAAGTGAAGACATTACTTCTGTTTAACAATAAGACAAAAATAAATAGAAATTCTAGGTTGTCTGTTTCGTTACGTTTATCTTTTATTTGGTTATTATGAGATTCTGTCTATAGGAAAATTTCTGAATTTAGATTATTTTATTATCGTAGTAGGGTATGAGAGTGTAAAGTGTGTGGAGGATAGATATTTGGATCTATGAGGCTTAGCTAGTGATTATGAAAACTGTTAAAGTTGATACCTGTATTTGAAAGACATTGACTAGAATAATTATATTTTAACTTAAAGTAGAAATTTATTATTGAAACAGAATTATTTTCAGGCAAGGTTCAAGATTCAAATTCAAAATTGCTTTTTATATGTAATCTTAAAGTATTTAGATGATAACTAGCATCCTATCTGTTTTTTTCAGAATTTTTCTCTACCCTATGTATAATTGATCTTGCATAGGTAGTAAGTGCACATCACTGGTACTTTTTGTGATTATTTGATAAAGATGGTTATTGTTTGTAATTAATATCATACTACTACTTATATAATTAGACTTGTAATGTTTCTATTATATTCTCAAGGAAATTAGCTGATTATTTTACAGTGCTAAAGAACAGTTGATAATTTTGAAATATCAATTTTAATTAAAGCAGTAGATAAAGAAGAATTTAAAGAAAATATATTGATCTAAAGCTATGAACTTTAAAATCAGATTGCACTGTTGATTTTCTTACTCTGCAGTGTAATCAGAGCTGTGTTACTTTAAATGATTTGGTAAACTTCCATACAAGATTTCAAAGATATCAAAGAATTCTGTAGCTAAAAGATACTTGAAAACCACTACTTTAAAATTTAACTTTCTTGTTAATCTTGAGGATATGATAACAAGAAGTGCAAATGCATTCTGATCTGTATAAGACTTTAAGGATTTTCTGTGATAAACTTTGTATTTTCTTACAAGAAAGTAAAGTGGAGAATAAGAAAATAGAAGGATTTGGGGATTGAGAAGAGAAGGATGCTAAAAATCAGTCTGTGTTGATGGGGCCAAATTTCTGTATTCATCTGTGTGCACTTCTCTGGTAGCTCAGTGATAGTCTGCCTGCAGTGCAGGAGACGTGGGTTCAATCCTCTTGTTGAGAAGATCCCCTGAGGAAGAAAATGGCAACCCTGGTATTCTTGTCTGGGAAATCCCATGGACAGAGGAGTCTGGCAGGCTGCAATCCACGGTATTGCAAAAGAGTCAGACACAACTATGCAACTAAACAACACCAGCATAAGGAGTTATCACAAACTGCGGTTGAATAGCATTTAAGTATCCTATGTAATTGAGACTGAGTAAAGTTAATTGATTTTCTCTTCAATATAGTAAGAGGAGTATTACATACTTTTGATTTCAGGAAGGAAAAACAAATTAGAAGTGTAGAAGAAGAAATTGAACAGGAAAAACAAGCAGCAGAAAGTATTATCAAAAATATGTCTCCTGAAAAACAAGTCAAGTATATAGAAATGAAAACCACAAATGAGAAATTATTACAGGTAATACTAGCTACTACTCTGTGCTGGGCTACAGCAATCTTACTACTGAACATATGTTCTGAAAGTGGGCAGGATTGGCATCCCCTGAGAGCTTGACTAGACCTACTGATCAGTCTTCATTTTAACAAGATGATTCATACAAACCTTTAAATTTGGGAAACACTCATCTAGAAAACTTTGTTTTCTTATGTTGTATAGTGACATAACTTTTACTATGTTATTCAGTTCTATGCGTCATTCATTTTTGCAGGTCATAAAGATATCAATACATGAAGCACTTGTTTTTTAATGAGCTTTTAATGAAAACATTAAAAGGCCATATACAACAGAGCCATATGGATATTTACTTTCTTTTCTTCCTTCCTAATAAACACTTTTTACTTGCTGTGTCCTCAGTTTGAACAGCTATTGTCCCCTAATTATGGTAAGCAATTTGAAGGCCCGCTGAGGGGTTATTGAGACTGCTCTCAGCATTCAGTCATAATGGTGACTCAGATTTGGAAGCTATTATTGCCCTTTCATGCCCAGATTTTCCTTAAGCAAGCAATTAAAAGAGAATTAGTCCCCACAAATACCAATGAATGTAGTTTTAGTTTCTCAGATAATCCTTTATTGACAAGTTAATATGACTTTTTATTTCAGAAACAATTTATGAAATATATTGATGAAAGAGTTATAAAAATGCTGAAATACTATCAAAGTATAGCTAATACTGCACAGGGGTTTTTGAATGGGTCTAGTTGGCCCTTGAACAACTTGGATGTTAGGAATGGCAACCCGTATGCAGTTTAAAACCTGTGTATAACTTACAGTTTGCCCTCAGTGTCTGAGGTTTCACATCCACAGGTTCAACCATCTTTGGACTGAGTAGTACATATTTCTTGAAAAAAATCTGTATGTCAGTGGACCCATGCAGTTCAAACCTGTTATGTTCAAGAGTCAATGGTAAACAGTTGAAGGGTCTCATCCCTAAGAGTGAGCCATGTAAATTGCTATAGGTCTTGGCCTTAAGAGAAAATGGTCAAAAAATATGGAAACACAGTTAAAAAGTCAAATAAAAATTATAACTTTAAACAGTAACATCATTAATTTAAAGTCTTCTGATATTTGATATTCTCAGAACAGATTCACTGAAAAGTTTTGGCTCCCTTTTAATAATTCATGAAGTATGTAAAAGGTATATCATGGTAAGGTTTTTAATAATGATGAAATAAATTTGCAAAATAGAAATAATGACTGTTAATAAATTCTAATCAAATTATAAGATATGGGTTGAAAATATTTACAAAAGTTACTTCAACACATATATTTGACATGTTGATAAATGAATTGTTCTTAATGTAATTTGAATATATATTTGCTTTTTTCCTTCTTCTTAGGAATTAGATACACTTCAGCAACAGCTAGATTCACTGAATATGAAAAAAGAGAGCTTGGAATCTGTAAGTATAAAATGAAGTAAAAGTTTGCATATTACTCAGCTACAAAAGGTAATTCAGTTGAGTGTATTAATGGAACTCATTCAGGTATATACCAATTCCAAAGAAAGGCAATGCCAAAGAATGCTCAAACTACCGCACAATTGCACTCATCTCACATGCTAGTAAAGTAATGCTCAAAATTCTCCAAGCCAGGCCTCAGCAATACATGAACCGTGAACTCCCTGATATTCAAGCTGGTTTTAGAAAAGGCAGAGGAACCAGAAATCAAATTGCCAACATCCGCTGGATCATGGGAAAAGCAAGAGAGTTCCAGAAAAACCTCTGTTTCTGCTTTATTGACTATGCCAAAGCCTTTGACTGTGGATCACAATAAACTGGAAAATTCTTCAAGAGATGGGAATACCAGACCACCTAAGCTGCCTCTTGAGAAATCTGTATGCAGGTCAGGAAGCAACAGTTAGAACTGGACATGGAACAACAGACTGGTTCCAGATAGGAAAAGGAGTATATCAAGGCTGTATATTGTCACCCTGCTTATTTAACTTCTATGCAGAGTACATCATGAGAAATGCTGGACTGGAAGAAACACAAACTGGAATAAAGATTGCCGGGAGAAATATCAGTAACCTCAGATATTCAGATGACACCACCCTTATGGCAGAAAATGAAGAGGACCTAAAAAGCCTCTTGATGAAAGTGAAAGAGGAGAGCGAAAAAGTTGGCTTAAAGCTCAACATTCAGAAAATGAAGAACATGGCATCCGGTCCCATCACTTCATGGGAAATAGATGGGGAAACAGTGGAAACAGTGTCAGACTTTATTTTTTGGGCTCCAAAATCACTGCAGATGGTGACTGCAGCCATGAAATTAAAAGACGCTTACTCCTTGGAAGAAAAGTTATGACCAACCTAGATAGTATATTCAAAAGCAGAGACATTACTTTGCTGACTAAAGTTCGTCTAGTCAAGGCTATGCTTTTTCCTGTGGTCATGTATGGATGTGAGAGTTGGACTGTGAAGAGGCTGAGTGCCGAAGAATTGATGCTTTTGAACTGTGGTGTTGGAGAAGACTCTTGAGAGTCCCTTGGACTGCAAGGAGATCCAACCAGTCCATTCTGAAGGAGATCAACCCTGGGATTTCTTTGGAAGGAATGATGCTAAAGCTGAAGCTCCAGTACTTCGGGCACCTCATGAGAAGAGTTGACTCATTGGAAAGACTCTGATGCTGGGAGGGACTGGGGGCAGGAGGAGAAGGGGACGACCAAGGATGAGATGGCTGGATGGCATCACGGACTCGATGGACGTGAGTCTGAGTGAACTCCGAGAGATGGTGATGAACAGGGAGGCCTGGCATGCTGTGATTCATGGGGTCGCAAAGAGTCAGATACGAATGAGCGAGTGAACTTAACTGAACTAACAGGAGTATAATATATTTTTCCCCATTCAGGACTTCAGCTGTCCTAGTTTAGTAAAAAGTAGATTAAGTGGGCATGGAAACCTACTCCAGTGTTTTTGCCTGGAGAACCCATGGACAGATGAGGCTGGCAGGCTGCAGTCCAAAGGGTCTCAAAGAGTCGAGACATGACTGAAGTGACTTAACACATCATGGCAGTTTCAGTTATTGAGTACCTACCTGTACAAAAATCAGGGTGCCTGCTGAGGCACACAAAATGTAATGGCAATTTGAAAACATGATCAAGAGACTAAAAACAAATGAAGAAGGGGAGGTCAGTTCGTTAAAGATGTAAAAGCTCGCATTTGCTTTATTATTGATCTAAAGCATTTAAGGGCTTCCTGATGGCTCAGAGGTTAAAGTTCTGTCAGGAATGCGGGAGACCCAGGTTCAATCCCTGGGTAGGGAGGATCCCCCTGGAGAAGGCAATGGCACCCCCACTCCAGTACTCTTGCCTGGAAAATTCCATGGACGGAGGAGCCTGGTAGGCTGCAGTCCATGGGGTCGCAGAGTCGGACACGACTGAGCCACTTCCCTTTCACTTTTCACTTGCATGCATTGGAGAAGGAAATGACAACCCACTCCAGTGTTCTTGCCTGGAGAAACCTAGGGATGGGGAATCTGGTGGGCTTCTGCCTGTGGGGTTGCACAGAGTCAGGCACGACTGATGCGACTTAGCAGCAGCAGCAGCAGCAAAACATTTAAGGGCTTCCCTGGTGGCTCAGAGGTTAAAGTGTCTGCCTGGAATGTGGGAGAGCCGGGTTCGATCCCTGGGTCGGGAAGATCCCTGGAGAAGGAAATGGCAACCCACTCCAGTACTCTTTCCTGGAGAATCCCATGGAGGGAGGAGCTTGGTAGGCTACAGTCAGTCCATGGGGTCGCAGAGTTGGACACAGCTGAGCAAAAAGCATTTTAAAGTTCACAAAACATATTTGTTATAAAATATTAAATAAGATGAATGTAAAAATGCCTGTTTCTTTTCTCTCTTTCTAGGCAGAGTCTCTCTCACATTTGCTGAGTGCTTATTATGTGCTTTTTGAGCTCTTTATATTTGTCACCGCATTGTCATTTTACCTTCACAACAATCCTCTAATCCTATCTTTGTTTTACTGTTGAGAAAAACCTCAAGTCGTGTGTACACTGTCTGCAGCTTTTCTTTTTTTTTAATACAACATTCTCTCTCAAATGTCTGTTCATATCAACTCTTAAAATATCTCCCTCATTATCTGAAATTACTACACTGTACTACATTGTACGATTATATATAGCACAGCCTTGTAGATGACTAGGTTTTTCATAGTTTTTTAAGATTATAAAACAATGTTGTAGTAAAAATATACATTTTTTGCTGAGTTACTGTGAGTATATCATAAGATAAATTTCCCACATTGGGTAAAAAGTTACAAACTTCTAAAATGTTATGTCGTTGCCAAATTGCCTTCCGAAAAGCTTGTTTCATTTTATACTCCTAATCCCAATGGATGAAAGTATATATTCATTAACAGCATGCATTATCAATCCATCGTTTGCCTCCTTTATCAAAATAAGGTATCCATAGGTGCATGGGTTTATTTTTGGGCTTTCTATCTTGTTCCATTGGTCTATGTTTCTGTTTTTTGTGACAGTACCATACTGTCTTGATTGTGCTGCTGCTAAGTCACTTCAGTCGTGTCCGACTCCCAGCAACCCCATGGACTGCAGCCCACCAGGCTCCTCTGTCCATTGGACTTTCCAGGCAAGAGTACTGCGGTGGGTGCCACTGCCTTCCCCAAAATGAAAGATATGCCTAGTTAAGTCAAAAGAACATCTGTAAGTCTTTCAACATATTTGAAATTGACACACAGTCTGCTCATATACTCACCAGTCCAAGTTTAATGATTTATTCAGATTTGCTGGAGGAATCTATCTTCTTTCGTAACAAGGAATTACAAACCTTGTTCCATATTGAATCTATTTAGCTCTAACTTTTGTGCTCCATTGCCTGGTCTTAGTCATGCTGACTCTGCATCTTTGTAAAAGAGATTACGTATAGTCTCCAATATACCAGACAGCCCTTTGCATCTTGATATCAGGCTTGCCAAGGAAAACATTAAGCAGTTAAGCACCAGGCAGGACAAATATTTTCATTACACAGAGAAGAGATGGAGCAAGATCAGGTTCAAAGGTACACATAGGTCCTTAATGGTCAGAGGGATATATTTTGGTGATTTGCCTATGCGTTGTACTCCTCTTGTGCCCCACTGAAAGGAACTCTATGCTTCTATATGGGAATACAGAATTAACAGTGGGATTGGTCAGGTTCCATATAACATACATGCTTTAAGCAAAGACAAAATAGTACTCAATGAGCATGAAACAAGACCAGATCTTCCTAGACAAAGTGATAAGCCTGGCCCATGCTATGTGGTTGTTTTATCTCTTGGTAAGGAAATATTCCAGGCCCAAGGCCCATTCTTATAAGGCTGAGTGAGTCAATGCCTGTACATGGGACAGGCAGTTGGATAGGAAGGTTAGGAGGGATCATTTTTTTTCCTTCAAAGATGTTTTACTGTAGGATAATTATAACACTATAACTTTAAAAATAAGGTATAACATGGTAACAAACATGAAAGATATATAAATTGTTACAGTGACCTAAAATGAAGGAGTCACAGGTGGTAAAACTGCAGAAGAGTACTCTTGCAGATGACATTCAACTGAAGCATGAAAGGAGGAAGATGGCAAATGGAGTTGTGAGGAAAAGCCTGGAAACCCTAGGTTTGTAGTATAATCTGAAGTCAAGAAGATTGATTCCTCCAGCTCCATTCTTCTTTCTCAAGACTGCTTTGGCCATTTGGGGGTTGTGTTTCCATAGGAAATGTGAAATTTTTTGTTCTAGTTCTATAAAGATGTCATTGGTAATTTGATAGGGATTGCATTGAGGCTGTAGATTGCATTTGGTAGTGTAGTCATTTTCACAATATTGATTCTTCCTACCCAGGAACATGGAATATCTCTCCATCTGTTTATGTTGTCTTTGATTTCTTTCACCAGTGTCTTATAATTTTCTATATACAGTAATTTTTGCCTCCTTAGATAGGTTTATTCGTAGATATTTTATATGTTTTTGTTGCAGTAAAATTCCTTAATTTTTATTTCTGATTTTTCATTGTTAGTATATTAGAATGCAAGGGATTTCTGTGTATTGATTTTGTATCCTGTGACTTTGCTAAATTCACTGATTAGCTCTAGTAATTTTCTGATAGTATCTTTAGGGTTTTCTATGTATAGTATAATGTCATCTGCAAACAGTGAGAGTTTTACTTCTTTTCTGATCTGGATTCCTTTTATTTGTTTTTTGAAATAAATTTTTTTATTTCACTCTTTTGGCATTAGTACATATCTGCCTAAAACTACGTGAATTTAAAGAAATGTTACAATATTTTCAAATGAAGAAAATGTAAATCCTAAGTCTGTTTAACCTTAGCTGGATTCCTTTGTGGGTTTTTGGTGTTAGGGTGGACTTGTTCTTTAAAACAACATTATGTCAAATATCGGTCAACAGGTATTTAGTATCTGCTGTATGCTCACTACTGTGCTAAGTATTGTTGATTCAGTTCACAGGGGTGTGAAAAAAATCAGGTGAAGGATCAACATGAGCTTGAGTCTTCAGGAATGGTTTTATCAAGATGAAATTTGAACATGTCTATAAGTGGTTAAGTAAAATGGAAGGGGAAGATACTGTGTGTGAAGAGGGATACCTCAAAATGTCTGCATGTTTTTCTATTGATGTTTTATTATCATGACTTTTCACCTAAAGCTAATATATTGTTAACTTAGTACAAAAGTAATTGTGGCTTTGGATTGTTGAAATTTGCCATTTGATATTGGAATACATTCTTAAATAAATGTGGTTATGTTATACATCATTTTAATGCATATTTCTCATGTTTTCTTGCTAATGACTTATTACTTGCTATTTATTTTATATTTATTTTATTTATTTATTTATTTTGATTTATTTTGCTTTTTTTTTATTTTTTTCCAGCTGTCTTTTTTTTAAGTTATTTTTTTAATTACAATACTGTATTTGTTTTGCCATACATTGACACGAATCAGCCATAGGTGAACACAATCTCCCAATGCCGAAGCCACCTCCCACCTCCCACCCCACATCCTCTACTTGAATCATCCTGTGCATCAGCCCCATGCATCCTGCATCCTACATTGAACATAGATTGGCGCTTCGTTTCTTACAGGAAAATATACATGTTTCATTGCCATTCTCCCAAACCATCCCACCCTTTCCCTCTCCCTCAGAGTCCAAAATTCCACTCTATACCTCTGTGTCTCTTTGTTGTCTCACATATAGGGTCATCATTACTGTCTTCTAAATTCCATATATATGTGTCAGTATACTGTATTGGTGTTTTTCTTTCTGGCTTACTTCACTCTGTATAATCGGTACCAATTTCATCCATCTCATTAGAACTGAGTCAAATTTATTCTTTTTAAGGGCTGAGTAGTATTCCATGGTGTATATGTACCACAGCTTTCTTATCCATTCATCTGCTGATGGACATCTAGATTGCTTCCATGTCCTGGCTATTATAAACAGCGCTGCAATGAACATTGGGGTACATGTGTCTCTTTCCATTCTGGTTTCCTCGGTGTGTATGCCCAGCAGTGGGATTGCTGGATCATAAGGCAGTTCTATTTGCAATTTTTTAAGGAATCTCCACACTGTTTTCCATAATGGCTGTACTAGTTTGCATTCCCACCAGCAGTGTAAGAGGGTTCCCTTTTCTCCACACCCTCTCCAGCATTTATTGCTTGTAGACTTTTGGATCGCAGCCATTCTGACTGGTGTGAAATGGTACCTCATTGTGGTCTTGATTTGCATTTCTCTGATAATGAGTGATGTTGAACATCTTTTCATGTGTTTGTTAGCCATCTGTATGTCTTCTTTGGAGAAATGCCTATTTAGTTCTTTGGCCCATTTTTTTATTGGATCATTTATTTTTCTGGAGTTGAGGTGCATAAGTTGCTTATATATCTTTGAGATTAGTTGTTTGTCAGTTGATTCATTTGCTATTGTTTTCTCCCGTTCATAAGGCTGTCTTTTCACCTTGCTTATAGTTTCCTTATAGTTTCCTTTGTTGTGCAGAAGCTTTTAATTTTAATTAGATCCCATTTGTTTATCTTTGCTTTTATTTCCAGTATACTGGGAGGTGGATCATAGAGGATCCTGCTGTGATTTATGTCGGAGAGTGTTTTGCCTATGTTCTCCTCTAGGAGTTTTATAGTTTCTGGTCTTACATTTAGATCTTTAATCCATTTTGAGTTTATTTTTGTGTATGGTGTTAGAAAGGGGTCTAGTTTCATTCTTTTACAAGTGGTTGACCAGTTTTCCCAGCACCACCTGTTAAAGAGACTGTCTTTACTCCATTGTATATTCTTGCCTCCTTTGTCGAAGATAAGGTGTCCATAGGTGTGTGGGTTAATCTCAGGGCTTTCTATTTTGTTCCATTGATCTATATTTCTGTCTTTGTGCCAGTACCATACTGTCAAGACTGTGGCTTTGTAGTAGAGCCTGAAGTCAGGCAAGTTGATTCTTCCAGTTCCATTTTTCTTTCTCAAGATTGCTTTTGCTATTCGAGGTTTTTTGTATTTCCATACAAATCTTGAGATTATTTGATCTAGTTCTGTGAAAAATACTGCTGGTAGCTTGATGGGAATTGCATTGAATCTGTAGATTGCTTTGGGTAGTATACTCATTTTCACTATATTGATTCTTCCAACCCATGAGCATGGTATATTTCTCCATCTATTAGTGTCCTCTTTGACTTCTTTCATCAGTGTTTTATAGTTTTCGATATGTAGGTCTTTAGTTTCTTTAGGTAGGAATATTCCTAAGTATTTTATTCTTTTCGTTGGAATGGTGAATGGGATTGTTTCCTTGACTTCTTTTTCTACTTTCTCATTATTAGTGTATAGGAATGCAAGGGATTTCTGAGTGTTGATTTTATATCCTGCAACTTTACTATATTCATTGATTAGCTCTAGTAGTTTTCTGGTCGAGTCTTTAGGATTTTCTATGTAGAGGATCATGTCATCTGCAAACAGTGAGAGTTTTACTTCTTCTTTTCCAATTTGGATTCCTTGTATTTCTTTTTCTGCTCTGATTGCTGTGGCCAAAACTTCCAGTACGATGTTGAAGAGTAGTGGTGAAAGTGGACACCCTTGTCTTGTTCCTGACTTTAGGGGAAGTGGTTTCAATTTTTCGCCATTGAGGATAATGTGAGCTGTGAGTTTGTCATATATAGCTTTTATTATGTTGAGGTATGTTCCTTCTATTCCTGCTTTCTGGAGAGTTTTTATCATAAATGGATGCTGAATTTTGTCAAAGGCTTTTTCTGCATCTATTGAGATAATCATATGATTTTTATTTCTCAGTTTGTTAATGTGATGAATTACATTGATTGACTTGCGGATATTGAAGAATCCTTGCATCCCTGGGATAAAGCCCACTTGGTCATGGTGTATGATCTTTTAATGTGTTGCTGGATTCTGATTGCTAGGATTTTGTTGAGGATTTTTGCATCTATGTTCATCAGTGATACTGGCCTGTAGCTTTCTTTTTTGTGGTGTCTTTGTCAGGTTTTGGTATTAGGGTGATGGTGGCCTCATAGAATGAGTTTGGAAGTTTACCTTCCTCTGCAATTTTCTGGAATAGCTTCAGTAAGATAGGTGTTAGCTCTTCTCGAAATTTTTGGTAGAATTCAGCTATGAAGCCGTCTGGACCTGGGCTTTTGTTTGCTGGAAGATTTCTGATTACACTTTCAATTTCCGTGCTTGTGATGGGTCTGTTAAGATTTTCTATTTCTTCCTGGTTCAGTTTTGGAAAATTGTACTTTTTTAAGAATTTGTCCATTTCTTCCAAGTTGTCCATTTTATTGGCATATAATTGCTGATAGTAGTCTCTTATTATTTATTTTAGAATATAGAAATGATGTTAGACAAAAAGCAGATTGGAGCAATTTTTTTATGTGAGGATTTTTTTTTATTCGAGTTCAAAATGGATCATAAAGCAGCAGACACAACTCACAACATCAGCATTGGATTTGGCTCAGGAATTGCTAACAGACATACAGTGCAGTGGTGATTCAAGAAGTTTTTCAAAGAAGATGAGAGCCTTGAAGATGAGGAGTGCAGTGGCCAGCCATTGGAAATTGACAACAACCGATTGAGATCTATCATCATAGCTGATCCTCTTAAATCTACACAAGAAATTGCCTAAGAATTCAACATCAACCATTCTACAGTCATTCTGCATTTGAAGCAAATTGGAAAGATGAAAAAGCTCGATAAGTGGGTGCCTTATGAACTGACCAAAAATCAAAAAAATCATCATCCTGAAGTGTTGTCTTCTCTTATTCTACAGAAAAACTATTTCTCGATTGAATTGTGACATGCAATGAAAAGTGAATTTTATGTGACAACTGGCGACAACCAGTTCAGTGGTGGGACTGAGAAGAAGCTTCAAAGCACTTCCCCAAATGAAACTTATACCATTAAAGGGTCTTAGTCACTGTTTGGTGGTCTGCAGTCCATCTGATCCTCTACAGCTTTCTGAATCCAGAAAGAATTCAACAGAAAGGGCCCAATTCTTTGCCATGACAATGCCCGACCCCATGTTGCACAACCAATGCTTCAGTAGTCGAACAATTTGGGCTATGTAGTTTTGCCTCATGCACCATATTCACCTGACCTTTCACCAACTGACTACCACTTCTTCAAGCATTTCAACAACTTTTTGCAGGAAAATGCTTCCACAACCAGCAGGAGGCAGAAAATGCTTTCCAAGAGCTAGTTGAAACATGAAGCACAGATTTTTATGCTACAGGAATAAACTTATTTCTTTTTAGCAAAAATGTGTTGTACCTATTTTCATTAATAAAGATGTGTTTGAGCTTAGTTATAATGATTTAAAATTCATGGTCCCAAACCGCACTTAAGCTGTGTGTTATAACCCTTTGCCTATGGACTTTCAGACATTTCCTCTTGTTCACTTTTTCCCTTTTTATTATTCTTTCTCTTTTGCTTTCAGAAAGGAGGATCTCTTCCCTCTTAAAAATCTTGTTAATGCTGTGGGCCTGGTTTCAGATACCAGCATTTTTATTTTTGTTAACTTAGAAAAATTCTTTGATCTCAGATAAACAATTTTTCACATCTGTAAAAGAGAATTAATGGTACTGTCTTACAGAGTTGCTTTGAGTATTAAGAGAATATGAAGTATAAAGTCTAAATATAAGAACATATACTTAAGTATAAAGTATATATATATAAGGTGTATAAAGAATTTGAAGTATAGTGCCTGCCACAGAATACAAGCTCAATAAATAGTAGCTTCAAATGTCATTTTCATTATTATAATCACTACTAACACCCCTAGCTCTTTTTATTTTCTTTTGAAATTATCCTGTCCCTTATTTTCTCTTTGTGAGCAGTAGAACAGTGGTGAATACATGATAATTTTACTACTCATTTCTACTAGTTTCCTAGTGCTGCTGTCATAAAGTATTACAAACTGAGTGACATAAAACAACAGAAGAAATATTCTAATACTTCTGGAGGCTAAAGGTCTTAAAATCAAAGTATCAGCAGAGACTTGCTTCCTCTGGAACACTAGGTAGAATCTTTCCTTGCCTATTCCTAGGTTCTGGTGCTGGCTGTCAATCCTTGTTATTTGCTTCTTAACTTGTATCTGTATCACTCTATTCTTTGCCGGTATCATCAAATGGCATTCTCCTCATGTATCTGTGTGTGTGTGTATGCATCTCTATTTTTATCCTCATGTATCTCTGTTTTTATCTTTTCCAATAAAGAGAGCAGTTATACTGGATTAAGGTTCACCTTAATGACCTCAAGATATCCGAACTTAATTAAATCTGCACAGACTGCATTTCAGATTAGGTCACTTTCACAGGTGCTGGAGATTAGGACTTCAACATATAGTTGGGGGATATAATTCAACCCATAACATTGTAGGGAAGCGTATATATGATCTATTTAGGGGAAAATATCTTCTTTCTAGGGATCAGTTCTTTGGACTTTGGATTGGGTTTTGTGGTTCAAGTTATACATATATCATTTCATTTTCTTTATTATCTTCCCACTGGTAGAGATGTCTATATCTTTGTTTAGGTCTTATATTTAGGAACTAAAGTTACCACCTTCTTGTGAATCTCAGACTGAATAGCTTACAAACGTATATAGGGATTTATTTTTATTCTTCAGTGTTTAGAATTTGTAGCATTCTTGAGTATTATAGATACTTGATATCTCTATTTAAAGAAGCTGGTAGTTTAAATTTGTCCTTAGTTGTAAACTGGAAACTATTTGAATAGTTTTTGATAAAATACTAAAGTTAATTTTTTAATTCTCTTTAGGAAATAGCACACTCCCAGGTAAAACAGGAGGCTGTATTGTTACATGAAAAACTTTATGAGTTGGAGTCCCATCGAGATCAGATGATTGCAGAAGACAAAAATATGGGATCTCCAATGGAAGAAAGAGAGAGATTACTCAAGCAGGTAGGAAAAACAAACATACTTACTTTAAAATGTCAGGATTTGGTAAATGTATACATTTGTTTTATTTAAGGCATATGTATTGAACAGAAAGCCAATAAGCTTATTTAAAAAAAAAACAGTAAAAAGCAAACTCCACCTAAATTAATATGAACTGCTTGACCAAGAAAATCTAGATAAAAGTCATTTCTCACATAAAAACTTTTTTTTACTTAAATCCTAATTTTGCATGGTCTTCATGCATATTTGATCATTTTTTCATGTTTTGGTTCCTTAAAAGGAAAAAAAAAAAACTCTTCTTATTGGTCAGTAAATAATTAGACAGTCTTACAGAAAATGTATTCCATTATTTGCTTTAGGCCTCATATTTAGAAAATTAAGTGTCCCAAGGCTGATGACTTTGTGTGGTTATTTCTATCAGTGCCTGGATGAAAGTGAATGGATTTAAAATGTCCTGTGAAATCACAGTATGTCAGTATGTTGTATCACATGTGTTCAGTAGTTTTCTTACTGCCCCAAGGCTGGCTTTAATTTAGCCTATT
The DNA here is from genome assembly GCA_917880005.1 of Nanger dama. Lineage (NCBI taxonomy): Eukaryota > Metazoa > Chordata > Mammalia > Artiodactyla > Bovidae > Nanger > Nanger dama. The sequence continues at coordinate 1,415,086 of CAKJTW010000094.1, read as the reverse complement.
ATTTATCCTGAGACACCCTAAAACACCCTAAACATACAACCTTTAGGAGCCTATGTATTTGGGAAACAGCTCTAGTAAATAACCTGTAAATGGGATTCCTTTGTGGTCTTAGATTGAATCCAATGGCTTTGTAAAAACAGTAAGGATCACCTCAAGCTTCCCAGGTGGAATTAGTGGTAAAGAACCTGCCTGCCAGTGTAGGAGACACAAGAGGTGCAGGTTCAATCCTTGGGTTGGGAAAATCCCCTGGAAGAAGGCATGGCAACCCTCTCCATATTCTTGTTTGGAGAATCCCATGGACAGGGGAGCTTGGTGGGCTAAGTCCATAGGGTCACAAAGAGTCAGACACAAATGAAGCAACTTAGCACACACAGGAGCTATTTAAGTATTAGAATCATTCTATAAAGGTACTATAATCTAGAATCTCTGAAACTCCTTGGAAAGAGACCATTGAAGGCAGAGGACTAAAGAGTGATCCCAGGATGGAATTGCTAAATAAAATATGATTAAGTTAAATTTGAATTTCAGATAAGCAGTGAATAATCTTTCAGAATAAATATATACATAAAGATGATAAGTGTATTCCAAATACTGTATAGTATATACATACCACAAAAGTTACTCATTGTTTTTCTGAAATTGAAATGTAATGGGGATTGCTAAATCTGGCAACCCTACTTTGTGTGTGGGTTGGGAGTAGGTAACAGGGGGAGCAGGGGTATGGAGACAGGCTCAAACATCCTAGATATTTATTTAAACTGATTCGGTCCTGAAAATGTATTAATCTCATTGTGCTTTGTTGGATAGGTATGGATATATCAGTCACCACTCTTCCTTTGAGGAGGAAAGAAAAATCTATGAGTAGTTCCCCAGTGATGTTCCTTTTAACTTAAAAGGTTGAATTTTAAGAAATAAGTTAAAAGAAAGAGACTATATTTGACATTTTAGTACATGCCTTAGAAGGAAAATCTCTTTAAGATGGTCTAACAAAGAACAGTTCTTTAAATTCTGTTTTCTCTTTATACATTTATAGGTTAAAGAAGATAATCAGGAAATAGCCAGCATGGAGCGGCAGTAAGTACATTTACATTAGGACATTTTACATTCATTTCTCATCTTTTAAATTGTGTAAGTGTATAGAGATGCATATTGTCAGTCCTTTTTTCAATGGTTCATAGTGACAGTGCAGCTTTCAGTTTTATTTATAGCTTTAAATAATTCTTTGAATGTTTAGTTAGGAGCCATTACATAGTATAACTACTTTTTAAAAACAGCTTTATTGTGATGTAATACATACTATACAATTCACATATTTAAAGAGTACAATTCAGAGGTTTTTAGTATATTCACAGAATTGTGTAACCACCACCTCAGTCAATTTTCAAACACTTCACTCACCCCACTAACAACCCATATCCCATCACACCTCTCATCCCCAATTCCCAGTCCTAGGCAACCACTCTGCTTTATGTCTCTATAGGTTAGCCTGTTCTGGATATTTCATGTAAATGAAAGCATACGATGTATAGTCCTATGTGGCTGGATTCTTAGACTTGGCATGTTTCCGTTATGGTTGGGGACACTGAGTGTACCAGTGCAAGTGCATGGGACCTTTTGAAGGAGGTCACCATTATCTTCATTACCTCCACCATAGTTTGGCCTCAGGTCAAATAATGTGGAGGGACTTCAGACCTGCCCTTCAACAGAAAATTAGATTAAAGATTTACTGAACATGGCCCCACCCATCAGAACAAGACCCAGTTTCCCCCTCAGTCTCTCCCATAAGCTTCTATAAACTTCTTATCCTTCTCCATCAGAGGGCAGGAAACCACAGTCACAGAAAACTATCAAATCTGAACACCACAGCCTTGTCTAACTCAATGAAACTATGAGCCATGTCACATAGGGCCACCCAGAACAAATGGGTCATGGTGGAGAGTTCTGACAAAATGTGGTCCACTGGAGAAGGGACTGGCAAACCTTTCAGTATTCTTGCCTTGAGAACCTCATGAATAGTATGAAAAGGCAAAAAGATAGGACACTGAAAGATGAACCCCCCAGGTTGGTAGGTGCCCAGTATGCTACTAGAGATAGTGGAGAAATAACTCCAGAAAGAATGGAGAGATGGAGCCAGAACGAAAACAACACCCAGTTGTGGATGTGACTGGTGATGGAAGTAAAGTCCGATATTGTAAAGAGCAATATTGCATGGGTACCTGGAATGTCAGGTCCATGAATCAAGGCAAATTGGAAGTGGTCAAACAGGAGATGGCAATAGTGAACATCGACATTTTAGGAATTGGCTAACTAAATGGATTGGAATGGGTGAATTTGACTCAGATGACCATTATATGTACTACTGTGGGCAAGAATTTCTTAGAAGAAATGGAGTAGCCATCATAGTTAACAAAAGAGTCTAAAATGTAGTACTTGATGCAATCTCAAAAACAACAGAATAATCTGTTTGTTTCCAAGGCAAACCATTCAGTATCACAGTAATCCAAGTCTATGCCCTGGTCAATATTGCTGAAGCTGAAGCTGAATGGTTCTATGAAGACCTACAAGACCTTCTAGAACTCACACCCAAAAAGATGTCCTTTTCATTATAGGGGACTGGAATACAAAAGTAGGAAGTCAGGAAATACCTTGAGTAACAGGCAGATTTCGGCTTGAAGTACACAGTGAAGAAGGGCAAAGGCTAATAGAATTTTGCCAAGAGAATGCGCTGGTCATAGCAAATACCCTCTTCCAACAGAAAGGAATACTCTACACATGGACATTACCAGATGGTCAATACCGAAATCAGATTGATTATATTCTTTGCAGCCAAAGATAGAGAAGCTCCATGCAGTCAGCAAAAACAAGAGGAGCTGACTGTGGTTCAGATCATGAACTCTTTAAGCCAAATTCAGACTTAAATTGAAGAAAGTAGGGAAAACTGCTAGACCATTCAGGTATGACCTAAATCAAATCCCTTATGATTATACAGTGGCAGTGACAAATAGAGTCAACGTATTATATCTGATAGACACAGTGCCTGAAGAACTATGGATGGAGGTTCGTGACATTATACAGCAGGCAGTGATCAAGACCATCTCCAAGAAAAAGAAATGCAAAAAGGCAAAATGGTTGTCTGAGGAGGCCTTACAAATAGCTATGAAGAGAAGAGAAGCGAAAGGCAGAGGAGAAAAGGAAAGATATATCCATTTGAATGCAGACTTCCAAAGAATTGCAAGGAGAGATAAGAAAGCCTTCCTCAATAATCAATGCAAAAAAAAAAAAAAAAATAGAGGAAAACAATGGAATGGGAAAGACTAGAGATCTATTCAAGAAAATTAGAGATACCAAGGGAACATTTCATGCAAAGATGGGCACAATAAAGGGCAGAAATGGTATGGACCTAACAGAAGCAGAAGATATTAAGAAGAGGTGGCAAGAATACACAGAAGAATTATACAAAAAGATCTTCAGGACCCACATAATCACGATGGTTTGATCTAGTCATCTAGAGCTGGACATCCTGGAAGCCAAGTCAAGTGGGCCTTAGAAAGCATCACTAAGAACAAAGCTAGTGGAGGTGATGAAATTCCAGTTGAGCTGTTTCAAATCCAAAAGATGATGCTGTGAAAGTGCTGCACTCAGTATGCCAGCAAATTTGGAAAACTCAGCAGTGGCAACAGGACTGGAAAAGGTCAGTTTTCTTTCCAATCCCAAAGGCAATGCCAAAGAATGCTCAAAGTACCACACAGTTGCCCTCATCTCACATGCTAGCAAAGTAATGCTCAAAATTCTGCAAGCCAAGCTTCAGCAATACGTGAACCATGAACTTCCAGATGTTCAACCTTGTTTTTGAAAAGGCAGAGGAACCAGAGACCAAATGGCCAACATCTGTTGGATCACGGAAAAGCAAGAGTTCCAGGAAAACATCTACTTCTGCTTTATTGACAGTGCCAAAGCCTTTGACTGTGTGGTTCACAATAAACTGTGGAAAATTCTTCAAGAGGTGAGAATACCAGCCCACCTGACCTGCCTCCTGAGAAATCTGTATTCAGGACAAGAGGCAACAGTTAGAACTGGACATGGAACAACAGACTGGTTCCAAATCAGGAAAGGAGTACATCAAGGCTGTATATTTTGTCACCGTGCTTATTTAACTTATATCCAGAATACATCATGAGAAATGCTGGGCTTGATGAAGTGCAAGCTGGAATCAAGATTGCCAGGAAAGATATCAATAACCTCAGATACGCAGTTGACACCACCCTTATGCCAGAAAGAGAAGAAGAACTAAAGAACCTCTTGAGGAAAGTGAAAGAGGAGAGTGAAAAAAGTTGGCTTAAAGCTCATCATTCAGAAAACAAAGATCATGGCATCTGGTCCCATCACTTCATGGGAAATAGATGGAGAAAAAGTGGAAACAGTGTCAGACTTTATTTTTTTGGACTCCAAAATCACTGCAGATAGTGACTGCAGCCATGAAATTAAAAGATACTAGCTCCTTGGAAGAAAAGTTACAACCAACCTAGAAAGGAAGAAGGAGAAGGCAATGGCACCCCACTCCAGTACTTTTGCGTGGATAATCCCCTGGATGGAGAAGCCTGGTAGGCTACAGTCCATGGGGTCTCTGAGAGTCAGATACGACTGAGCGACTTCACTTTCACTTTTACTTTCGTGCCTTGGAGAAGGAAATGTCAACCCATTCCAGTGTTCTTCCCTGGAGAATCCCAGGAAGGGGGGAGCCTGGTGGGCTGCCGTCTAGGGGGTCGCACAGAGTCGGACACGACTGAAGTGACTTAGCAGCAACAGCAGCAAAAAGGAAGAAAAAGAAAGTGACGTCACTCAGTCGTGTCCAACTCTTTGCGACCCCGTGGACTGTAGCCTACCAGGCTCCTCCGCCCATGGATTCTCCAGGCAAGAGTGCTGGAGTGGGTTGCCATTTTTTTTCCAGGGGATCTTCCCAACCCAGGGATCGAACTCGCGTCTCCCACATTGCAGGCAGATGCTTTACCCTCTGAGCCACCAGGGAAGCCCTATTACCAACCTAGACAGCATATTAAAAGCAGAGATATTACTTTGCTAACAAAGGTCAGTCTAGTCAAAGCTATGTTTTTTCCAATAGTCATGTATGGATGTGAGAGTTGGATTATAAAGAAAGCTGAGCACCAAAGAATTGTTGCTTTTGAACAGTGGTGTTGGAGAAGACTCTTGAGAGTCCCTTGGACTTCAAGGAGATCCAATCAGTCCATCTTAAAGGAAGTCATTCTTGAATATTCATTGGAAGGACTGATGCTGAAGCTGAAACTCCCAATACTTTGGCCACCTTGTGTGAAGAACTGACTCATTTGAAAAGAGCCTGATGCTGGGAAAGATTGAAGGCAGGAGGAAAAGGGGACGACAGAGGATGAAATGGTTGGATGGCATCACCAACTCAATGGATATGAGTTTGGGTAAACTCTGGGAGTTGGTTATGGACAGGGGGTCCTGGCGTGCTGCAGTCCATGGGGTCACACAAGAGTCAGACACGACTGAGTGACTGGACTGAACTGAATGTTTCCCGGGTTCATCTATGTTGTAGCATATATCAGTATTTCATTTCTTTTTATTGCCAAATAATATCCCACTGCATGGATAGACCATATTTATTTATCCATTCATTAATTGATAGACATTTGGATTGTTTCTGTTTTTGGCTATGATGGATCATGCTGGTATGAAGATTCACGTATAAATTTTTGTGTGGACATATATTTTTGCTTCTCTTGTGTATTTACCAAGAGTGGAATTTACCTGGGAGTGCTGATTCATACAATAACTTTATATTTAACTTTTTGAGGAGGTGCCAGACTATTTTCCAAGTAAACCATTTTACATTTTCACCAGCAGTGACTTAAGTATTCTGGTTTCTCCATGACTTTATCAACACTTGTTATTACCTTTTTTTTATTATAGCTATTATAGTGTATGTGAAGTGGTATCTCATTGATTTGCATTTTCCTGATGACTAATGAATGATGTTGAACCTTTTTTATGCACTTATTCATCATATGTATATGTTCTTTGGAAAAATATCTGTTCATATTCTTTTCCCATTTTTTTCATTCAGTTTTATAAATTTTATTTGTGTTTTGGCTGTGTTGGGTCTTCCTTACAGTGCATGTGCTCTTTGTTGCTGTATGCTGGCTTTCTCTAGTTGTGGAAAGTGGGAGCCACTCTCTAGGTGCAATACATGGGCTTCTCCTTACAGTGACTTCTCTTGCTTTGGAGCACAGTCTCTAGGGTGTGGGAGCTTGGTAGGTGTGGCTCATAGACTTAGTTGCCCCATGGTGTGTGGGATCTTAGTTCCCAGACTGGGGATTGAACCCATGTCCCCAGCATTGACAGGTAAATTCTTAACCATTGGGCCACCAGGGAAGTCCTCCCAATTTTAAATTGAATTATTAATTTATTTTTGACTGTGCCACACAGAATCTTAGTTCCCTGACCATGGATTGAACTGCAGTCCCTTCCATTGGAAGTGCAGTGTCTTAACCACTGGACTGTCAAAGGAGTCCATTTATTGTCTTATTATTGAATTGTAAGAGTTCTTTATATATTCTAAATAGACTCTCTCATCAGGTAAATGACTTGCAAAATTTTTCTTCTGTTATGTGGATTTTCTTTTTACTTACTTCATGGTTTTCATTGAAACACAGAAATTTTAAATTTTGATGATGTCTGGTTTGTTTTCTTTTGTTACTTGTGCTTTTGGTGTCAAGAAACCAGTGCCTAATTCAAGTTCACAAAGACTTATGCTTATGTTTTATTTTTATTTAACTGTTTTATAGTACAATTCTTATATTTAGATCTGTGATGTATTAACCTTTATGAATGGTATGAGGTAGGAGTCCAGTTGTATTCTTTTCCTTGTGCATTTCCAGCTGTCCCAGTACCATTTGTTGAAATATTCTTTCAGCAAATGTTGTTTAATGTTCTTCCTCTGTTAAAACTCTTTTGGTACCTTTGTCAAAAATCAATATATATAGATATAGTCCTTTTTATAGACTCAAAAAAATTCTATTCCATGGCTATATATGTCTTTTCTTATTCAGTACCATACTGTCTTGATTACTATTTGTTGTTATTATTCAGTCACTAATCATGTCCAGCTCTTTGCAACCTGATGGACTGTAGCATGCCAGGCTCCTTGTCCTTCATTATCTCCTGTAGTTTGCTCAAATTCATGTCCATTAAGTTGGTGATACTATGTAACCATCTCATCCTCTGCTTCCTCTTTTCTCCTTATGCCTTCAATCTTTCTCAGTATCAGGGCCTTTTCCAGTGAGTCTGCTCTTCATATCAGATGGCCAGAGTATTGGAGTTTCAGGTTCAGCTTAAGTTCTTCCAAAGAATATTCAGAATTGATTTCCCTTAGAGTTGACTGGTTGAATCTCCTTGCAGTCCAAGGGACTCCCAAGAGTCTTCTCTGGCACCACAATCCAAAAACATCAGTTCTCTCGTATTCAACCTTTTTATGGTCCATGGTCCAACTCACGTTTGTACATGACTACTGGAAAAATCATAGCTTTGACTCTAGGAACCTTTGTCAGCGAAGTGACATCTCTGCTTTTTAATGCACTGTCTAGGTTTGTCACAGCTTTCCTTCCAAGGAGTTCAGTTCAGTTCAGGGGCTCAGTTGTGTCCGACTCTTTGGGACCCCATAAATCGCAGCACGCCAGGCCTCCCTGTCCATCACCATCTCCTGGAGTTCACTCAAGCTCACGTCCATCGAGTCAGTGATGCCATCCAGCCATCTCATCCTCTGTTGTCCCCTTCTCCTCCTGCTCCCAGTCCCTCTCAGCATCAGAGTCTTTTCCAATGAGTCAACTCTTCACATGAGGTGGCCAAAGTACTGGAGTTTCAGCTTTAGCATCATTCCTTCCAAAGAACACCCAGGAATGATCTTTAGAATGGACTGGTTGGATCTCCTTGCAGTCTAAGGGACTCTCAAGAGTCTTCTCCAACACCACAGTTCAAAAGCATCAATTCTTTGGCGCTCAGCTTTCTTCACAGTCCAGCTCTTATATCCATACATGACTGTTGGAAAAACCATAGCCTTGACTAGATGGACCTTAGTTGGCAAAGTAATGTCTCTGCTTTTGAATATGCTATCTAGGTTGGTCATAACTTTCCTTCCAAGGAGTTAGCATCTTTAAATTCTATACCTGCAGTCATCGTCTGCAGTGATTTTGGAGCCCAGGGAAAGAAAATCTGACATTGCTTCCATTTTTCCCCCTTCTATTCGTCATAAAGTGATGGGAGCAGATGCTATGATCTTAGTTTTTTTTCTAATGATTACTATAGTTTTGTAATAAGTACAACTGCTTTTGTGAACATTTTAACCCATATAATCTGCTCTTAATGGTAAATTTTCTGTTATTTTCCAACTTTTAAGACAAACTTGCTAACTTAATTTAGTTTATACAAACCTACATAAAGAAGGTTGCTAAAGATTTTTTATTTTCTTAGTATCACAAGTAAAATTCAAAAGAACTTTGGGGAAGTGTCTGCTGTTGAAGTCAGGCAAGCTGACATTCTCGGAATACACTTGTACTCTAAAGATGAATCATGAAAGAATATTTTTCTCTCAAAATTTATAGTACTATTCTCAGAATAAAGCGTATTTTTATCAGTATTATTTCTGCAGATTAGAAAAGATTAAAGATTTTGTAACATCATCACTAAATGTTTTAATTGAATAATAAAATTGTGTGCCATAGATTAATTAAATAATATTTTCAACAGGTTAACAGATATAAAAGAAAAAATAAATCAATTTAATGAAGAGATTAGACAATTTGACATGGATTTAGAAGAACACCAAGGTAATTTTTTAAATATTTTTATGATGTATAATAATAGACTAAAAAATAGATACATAGCAGTATTTATATAGTACTAGGGTTTCAGGGACTCTTTGCCTGGGGTTTATTCTTTAATTCTTTGTGATTTCACTAAGTTTAACTGCTAAAATACTAAACTACTACAATACTAAATATAGTTAGTATTCAATTAAAGCCAACTAAAAGCTGTATGTAACTTAAAATGGTTGTATAATAACAATAATTTATTTTGTTTTGCCAAGAAGTATTTTTTTAATCAAGTAAAATGGGTTAAAGTTGCTTACAGATTTCTAAGTTATACTTCTTCAACATAGGCTATGTGGTAGAGTTGCAGAGGAGTGAGGATCAAGTCATAAATGTCACAAAAGCTACAGGAAGTTATTCCCCAGAGGGCCCAGTAATGAGGTAGCAAATACTGATTACTCCAGTTCTCTGTCACCTTTCCCTAGCAGTGGCATTTGAAGAACCAAGGCAAGAACCTGAGCTCTTGGGGTGGATATGCTGTGGTACGAATTTGGTAGCTACAGCGTGTGTATGTTTGGGGGAAGACTTTGGGCATTACAGATTTCTAACCAGCTTCTCTCTAATAAAGGGGGAATGTGGGTTACTATGGCACTTTAATCACATATTAACTAAAAACCAGTTAATATGTTAATTGGATTATCAGCACTTGACTATATACTCTTAAGAGTTAGGTATGGTATTGTAAATAATATACCTAGTATAGCAGAACAAATTAAGAAGAAGTGGCAAAAATATACAGAACAACTATAAAAAAGGTCTTAATGACCTGGATAAACATGATGATGTGGTCACTCACCTAGAACCAGACATCCCGGAGTGTGAAGTCAAGTGGGCCTTCAAAGGCATTACTGTTAAAGTTACTGGAAGGGATGGAATTCCAGTTGAGCTATTTAAAATCCTAAAAGATGTTACTGTTAAAGTGAAAATCGCTTAGTCATGTCTGACTCTTTGAAACCCCATGAACTACGCAGTCCATGGAATTCTCTACGCCAGAATACTGGAGTGGGTAGCCTTTCCCTTCTCCAGGGGCTCTTCCCAACCCAGGGATCAAACCCAGGTCTCCGCATTGCAGGCGGATTCTTTACCAGCTGAGCCACAAGGGAAGCCTGTTAGTGTTAAAGTGCTGCACTAAATATGTCAGCAAATTTGGAAAACTCAGAAGTGGCCACAAGACTGAAAAGGTCAGTTTTCATTCCAGTCCCAAAGAAGGGCAGTGCCAAAGAATGTTAAACTGTACAATTAAGCATACATTTGGAGGCTTCCCTGATAACTCAGTTGATAAAGAATCCCCTTGCAGTGCAGGAGACCCCTGTTGGATCCCTGGGTTGGGAAGATTTGCTGGAGAAGGGAGAGGCTACCCACTCCAGTATTCTTGGGCTTCTCTTGTGCCTCAGCTGGTAAAGAATCCACCAGCATTGTGGGAGACCTGGGTTCGATCCCTGGATTGAAAAGATCCCCTGGAGAAGGGAAAGGCTGCCCACTCCAGATTTCTGGTCCAGAGAATTCCATGGGCTGTATAGTCCATGGAGTCACAAAAGACACGACTGAATGACTTTACTTTCACTTTCACATTTTGTGCTCATTTCACATGCTACCAAGGTTATGCTCAAACTTTCAAGGTAGACTTCAGCAGTACATGAACTGAGCTTCCAGATGTACAAGCTGGGTTTAGAAAAGGCAGAGGAACTAGAGATCAAATGGCCAACATTTGTTGGGTCATAGAGAAAGCCATTCCAGAAAAACATCTACTTCTGCTTTATTGACTATGATAAAGCCTTTGACTGTGTGGATGACAAGTTGTGGAAAATTCTTCAAGAGATGGGAGTACCAGACCACCTTATCTGTCTCCTGAGAAACCTGTATATGGGTCAAGAAGCACAGTTAGAACCAGACATGGGACACAGATTGATTCAAAATTTAGAAAGGAGTATGTCAAGGCTGTATATTATCACCCTGCTTATTTAATTTATGCAGAGTGCATCATGCAAGATGCCACACTGAATGAATCACAAGCTGGAATCAAGATTTCCAGGAGAAATATCAAAAACCTCAGATATACAAATGATACCACTCTAATGGCAGAAAGTGAAGAACTAAAGAGCCTCTTGATGAGGATGAAAGAGAAGAGTGAAAAAGCTGGCTTGAAACTCAACATTCAAAAAATGAAGATCTTTGGCATTGAGTCCCAAATAAAAGGGTAAAAAGTGGAAGCAGTAGCAGATTTTCTTTTCTTGGGCTCTAGAATCAACTGCAGATGGTGACTGCAGCTATGAAATTTAAAGATTCTTGCTCCTTTGAAGGAAAGCTGTGACAAACCCAGACAGCATATTAAAAAGCAGAGACATCACTTTGCCAACAAAGTTCCATATAATCAAAGCTATGGTTTTTCCAGTAGTCATGTATGGACATGAAAGTTGGACTGTAAAGAAGGCTCAGCACCAAGAAATTGATACTTTTGAATTGTGGTGCTGGAGAAGACTCTTGAGAGTCCCTTGGACTCCAAGGGACTCCTTGCACTGATTGATTTAGTCAATCCTAAAGGAAATCAACCCTGGGTATTCACTGGAAGAACTGATGTTGAAGCTGAAACACTAATACTTTGGCCACCTGATTGATGCAAAGAGCAGAAAAAACCTTGATGCTGAGAAAGTAAGAGGAGAAAGGGGGGATGCAAGGATGCTCCTTCGTCCTTTGGAGGAGCAAATCATGAGATGATTAGATAGCATCACTGAGTCAATGGACATGAATCTGAGCAAACTCCTCCTCCTGCCATGCTGCATTTCATGGAGTCTCAGGGTCGGACAGGACTTAGCGACTTTACAACAATGGCTGAAGAAACATAGCAGGGGAAAAGGGTGTACTTTCCCTAAATTTTTATTTCAATTTTAATGCAGTCTATTAGTTTTATTTGTACTTTTTCTTTACTTAAGAGTAATACTGTTAGCTACTATTGATTACTTATTTGGACTGCTTACTTTGTGATCTTTACAGAAACCCTTTAAAGCCTCGTTAACCTCTTTTATACTTGTTGAAGCTCAGAGAAGTTACTCATATTCTCACAACTAATAATGCGTAGAATCTAGATATAAGTCAAGTTCTCTTTGACCCCAAAGTCTTAGTTTTATTGCCCAAACCTAATCTTGGTTTTCTGATATGAAGTGCCATATTTGTGAAATGAAAATATTATTATGAAATGCTTACAGTCTTATTCACATGTGACTACATGGCTTCCCTGGTGGCTCAGAGGTTAAAGCGTCTGCTTACAATGTGGGAGACCCTGGTTTGATCCCTGGATTGGGACGATCCCCTGGAGAAGGCAATGGCAACCTACTCCAGTATTCTTGCCTGGAGAATCCCATGAACAAAGGAGCCTGGTAGGTTACAGTCCACAGGGTCACAAAGAGTCAGACACTACTGAGCGACTTCACTTTCACATGTCAATGAGATCTCTGAAAACAGACAAACTTTAAGCCCTGATTATTAGGAAAGTAAACTTACCTGAGCTTTCATTTGTAAAATAAATATAATGGTCCTACCTCACTAAGATTTATGAATATTAAATGGTACACATGGCAAGGTAGGTTCACTAAGGTCATGTTATTTTCTTTATTAAATTATTTTATTGCTTTTAGTGTATATAGATCTAGTATTGCAGATTTCTGAGAAATCTCAACATGTTCTTGATTTCAGATATTTTATAGGATACATTTTAAATAATATTCCACCTTCTAAATTTAAATTTATTAATTGCTAGTTCTAAAAGTTCCTCTATTCTTCTCCAGGGGATCTTCCCAACCCAGGGATTGAACCAGGTCTCCTGCATTGCAAGCAAGCTCTTATACCATCTGAGCCACCAGGGAATCCCAGTTCTAAAATAAATAGGATGCTTTGAATTGTAGCTTTCTTTCTCCTTTTCGTTTTCGAACATTCTTTTTCAAAAATTCTTTGTCCTTTCTTGCTGTGCTGTGGCTTGCAGTATCCAGTTCCCCCAACCAGGGATCGAACCTGTCCCCCTTGCAGTGGAAGCACCGAGCCCTAACCACTGGACCACCAGGGAATTCCCTGTCCTTTCTGATTAATGTAGAAAGATGCAATCTATAATGTAATAGTAGCAAAAAAGTATATATACATATGCTTTTTATTTTATACACACACACAAGATTAGGTTTGAGCAATAAAACTAAGACTTTGGGGTCAAAGAGAACTTGGCTTATATCTAGACTCTACCCATTATTAATTGTGAGAATATGAGTAACTTCTCTGAGCTTCAACAAGTATAAAAGAGGTTAATGAGGCTTTTTTATTATATGCTTTTTTATTTTATACACACACACACACACACACACACCAAGATTAGGTGGGTCAAAGAGAGCTTGGGTCAAAGAGAACTTGGCTTATGTCTAGACTCTACCCATTATTAGTTGTGAAAATATGAGTAGCTTCTCTTAGCTTCAACAAGTGTAAAAGAGATTAACGAGGCTTCAAAGGGTTTCTGTAAAAAATAAATAAATAAATAAAAATTTAAAAAACTTTTACTGTCATTTTAGAGGAGTTTGGCGGTGGGGTAGGGTGAGGGGTTAGATGTGCACATTCAACCTTTATAAAAAAATTACAAGTTTTAAATTTATCCGGAATTTCTAAAGTGTTTAATCATCTTGAATGTTCTTCATTTTACTGGTTTGTGGGTGTGTATGTTTTGCTGCAAATGACCATTCTCGTGTGTTTTCACTAACTGCAATTATCAACCAGCATCTACAAGGATACCCCTTCCTGCTTTTTAAAAATTTTCTTTAAACTAGTTCAAGTTATTTTAAAGACTCCAAATAACTTGTTTTTTAATTGTATACTTTTAAAATACAAATCTGGCATATACTATCATAGGGAAAATTCAAGCAGTACCAAACTGTATAAAGTAAAAAGGCATCTCCTTTCTCCTTATACTCATCCTTCATTGCTTTTCTGCTCATACTTGTACTTAAGAGGTAATCATTGTTTACAGCATAGCCTTTTGGGTTTTTTTCTATACACAGCACATGTATATATAATTGTATATATATTTTTAATATATGTATATATTTAATTAAGTGATACTATAAAGTTCTTCTGAGCTTGAGTCTTTTAACTTTGTATTTACAAAAAACTGTTAGCTGTGGTCATGTTGATATGGTTGTTAAATAGCATTAGCTACATCCACATTGACATTTGTTGTTGTTTAGTCTAAGTCATGTTTAGCTCATTGCAACCCCATGGTCTATGGCCAACCAGGCTCCTCTGTCCTTGGGATTTTCCAAGCAAGAGTACTAGAATGGGTTGCCATTTCCTTCTTCAGGCGATCTTCCCAACTCAGGGATTTAATCCAGGTCTCCTGCGCTGGCCGGAGGATTCTTTACCACTGAACCTCCAAGGAAGCTCCTACATTGATTGACATTAGGTTGTTTCTAATTTTTCACTACCAAGAATAATGCTGCAGTAAATAACCTTGAAAATTTCCCCTTGATACATACATGTTTGTTAATTTCTGTAGGCTAAATTTCTAGAAGTGAAATTTTGGATAGAATGTTATTTATGTATACAATTTTTATTATTTTTTAAAATTTCTTTCCATAAAAGGTTGTATCATTTTATACAACCACAAGCAGTGTGTAAAAGTGTTTCCTCACCAGTGTTAATTAGTTTTTGTCAGTCAATGCATAGTTCTCTGACATCTCAGTGTTCTCCAAAGCCTGAATCTGTGTTACTATGATGATCCACAAGGTGGGGCTAATTTTCTGGACATCTACATACTCAGGCTGAGCTTAAGGAATGCAGTTTCTAAGTACAGTCACATATCTCCCCAAGAAGGATTTTTGGACATCGTCACTAACTATAAATTATTCCTTCAATTTGAGAGTATGGTATTTTCCCAGAGATTGATGAAATGAACTATCATGTGGTTATTAATACAATATATCACAGACAGCTAAATATCTAACAGCTCTAATGTGATAAATATGTGTCATAATAAAATGCTATAGGATCATATGATTACTATCTTAAATTTCAAATGAATTCATTTCAGTTTACTCATGATTTATATACTGCTTTCAAGAACAGTAAAAAAAGACAACCATTAAATGTTTTGTGAGTGCCAAAAAAGAATGGTAAAAACATAAAATACAACCCTTTGGTTTGTCTGTAGGTTACTTCTTTCTACTCATAGTTCCAAGGCCCAGGTTAGAAGCTTTTATTCTCTGATTTTGTCAGATAAAATAGAATTTATGAAGACAGAACAGTTTTGTTTTAGAGCACAGGTTCTACAACCAGAATGCCAGGATTCAAATCTGGGCTGTTCTCTTTTACTGGCTGATCCTAGCCAAGCCAGGACCTTTCTATACCTTTGTTTCTTCGTCTTTAAAGGAAGATAATAACAGTACCTACCTTCCTCTTAGGATTACTGTGAGGATTAAATGAACACTGTGTGAGTGTGTGTGTGTATGTGTATGACTCAGAATAGTATGCAGTTTTAAAATTGTGCATAAATGTTAGTTATTGGTTGTTGTTATTAATGCTATTAATTTATAAACTGAAGCTTGAATAACTGTCAAGATTTTCTCAAAACATATTTGGAAAGAATTGTCCCATTAGTATTTTCTCTGGAACATACAGGATAACATCTTCAGCTTACGATCCGGTATCTGAGATTTCAAATGACATCTTTATGCTGCTATTCTTTAGTTTCTCAATACACATTCAGTGAAGAATGAGTCATTTCTTGGTGTTCAATTTGGAGACTGGTTAAACTATTCATTAGTATAGTGATGTTATCTTCAGACCAGGCGTATTAGCATCATCTGAAACTTGTTAGAAATGAAACTTCTTGGATTCTACCCCAAACCTACTGAACATGAAACCTTGAGAATACAGTTTAGCAGTTTGTTTCAACAAACCCTCCTGATGACTCAGATGCATGCTAAGGTTTGATAACCACTGCTTTAGGAAATAATTAAGAACTTAACATTGTATTTAGTATACATGCCAAAGATTACTCATTAAACCATATGATTTTATTTACATTACTCTGTTGAAACAAACTTTTTCAAATGGTACTTTCTCTTCTCTTTAGAAATGGTGGACTTTAGGCAATAACTTGACTTTTACATATTTAGAGGATTTTTAATGTATATATTTTAAATGCCTCTAGTGGATAGAATTACCAGACTTTGTCTGCATAGCTGTAAAGAAATTTTCTTGGCAAAATTTAAAACATTTTGTAGAGAATGTATGATTGATAAATTGGGTGAAGCTTGAAAATGAAAGGGGAGAGTGAAAAAGTTGGCTTAAAGTTCAACATTCAGAAAACGAAGATCATGGCATCCGGTCCCATCACTTCATGGCAAATAGAGAAACAGTGGAAACAGTGACAGACTTTATTTTGGGGGCTCTAAAATCACTGTAGATGGTGACAGCAGCCATGAAATTAAAAGATGCTTACTCCTTGGAAGAAAAGTTATGACCAACCTAGAGAGCATGTTAAAAAGCAGAGACGTTACTTTGTCAACAAAGGTCTGTCTAGACAAGGCTATGGTTTTTCCATTAGTCATGTATGGATATGAGAGTTGGACTGTGGAAAAAGCTGAGCACTGAAGAATTGATGCTTTTGAACTGTGGTGTTGGAGAAGACTCTTGAGAGTCTTGGACTTGCTCCTTGGACTGCAAGGAGATTCAGCCAGTCCATACTAAAGGAAATCAGTCCTGAATGTTCATTGGAAGGACTGATGCTGAATCTGAAACTCCAATACTTGAGCCACCTAATGTGAAAAGCTGACTCATTTGAAAAGACCCTAATGCTGGGAAAGATTGAAGGTGGAAGTAGAAGGGATGACAGAGGATGAGATGGCTGGATGGCATCACTGACTCAAAGGACATGAGTTTGAGTAAACTCCAGGAGTTGGTGATGGAGAGGGAGGCCTCGTGTGCTGCAGTCCATGCGGTTGCAAAGAGTTAAACATGATTGAGTGACTGAACTGAAGCTGAAAGTTAGTTTAGAACATTTAAACTTACATGTACTCATTTTAACCTACTAGTTTAGTAGTATTTGATATATTAGTTTCTTACTACTATAGTAATACACAAAAAGGTAAGAGATGATATAAAAAGTTGAAGTTTAATAGGACTACAAAACTAATTAAAATTGAAGTAGGAGTTGGGGAGAAAGGAAGTGCTATAGCTTACTAAAATATGTGGAAATGTTAAAGGGGATTTAGGTAGCAGCTCAATGTGAATTCATGTGATATAGCCTCCAGAACATCTGGAATCCTAATCCTTTTGCATTAACAAAAGATGAGTATATAGACTATAAGAAGTGATAGTCTGCTTGGAATCCTGTTTTGAGTATCATACTTTAAAAGGAATAAAGGATTGGAATTCACTAAAAGTACAATGAACACATGATAAGGGGTCTGAAACCATGGCAAATAAGGAACACTTGATGGTACTGAATATCAACAGTACTGGGAGATTTACCTTGCCTCAGAAGGATCCCAAGTGCTAGAAAGGAAAAAGTCCTTCCAGCAAAAGTCCTTCAGGGTTAATTTTTGCCCCTTGGCATTAATTTTATTTGCTCTCTGCTGCTTTTTCTCCTCTAAAATCAGTAAGTCTGCTGACTTGGGGGCCTTGTGGCCAGGGAGTCACTAACACGTGCCTTGTACACTGGAGAGAAGATTGGGGTAGCTACGTATTCTGGAAAATGGTGATCAGACCCTTCTCCAAGGTCACATCAAATACTCAGAGTTTGAAAGTAGCTGTGAAATAACCCTCATTTTATGAGCGTGTCCTTTCCTTCTCCTTTGGTCTCTTCATTAGACCCTTTTGCTGGCCTGCTTCTTTTACACCTCCAGTGTGATAGCCAGTTAGCTTCCTTAGTCTGTGATCTTGTTCTCTTCTATAATAGGAAATCTAAGAGCAGATAACTTTTCTCTGAGGTAAAACAAGCCTTGTGTTTTACCCTACTTTAGGACTACCCATGTCTATACATTGCCTCTCTTGGGAAGCTCAGATATTAATCCACCAACTGAGAAATTACCAAATAGAGTTCACTAGGGATCTGATCTCTTTTCTTTTTAGCCACAATGATATGGGGGAGGAGGTTTTATGAAAGTTGGGAATCTGCTAAGATATAGGGGTTCTGTCTTATCTAATGCAGCTGACCAGCTGTATAGCTGGAAACATTGACCAGATATATCTTTCAGCTACATCTTCTGGTAACTTGGAGCATGGGATTGAGTGGAGTAGCAGGTAGGAATCTCCCAGGTTTCTGACTTGCATGATGATGATGGTGAAGGGCTTTCCAACATAGTAGGGAATACAGAGGGGTACGGACTTTGAGGGGGAAGACTGATGCATTTAACTATGGAATGGCTCAGGAGTAAAGAATCTGCCTGACAGTGCAGGAGCTGCAGGAGATGGTTCAATCCCTGAGTTGGAAAGGTCCCCTGGAGAAGGGCATCGCAACTCGCTCCAGTATTCTTGCCTGGAGAATCCCATGGACAGAGGAGCCTGGTAGGCTACAGTCCATAGGGTCACAAACAGTTGTACATGACTGAAGTGACTTAGCATGCATGCACACATGCTGTGTGTTAGGATGTTCTAAAACATATCCACAAGAATATATCTAATAAATAATTGGATAAAACAATCTGAAAATTAGGAAAAAGACAAAGAGTTCTTCAACCACAAGAATGAGTGGGATTTCCATGGATATAATGTAGCATTCAGTTCAGTTCAGTTGCTCAGTCGTGTCCAACTCTTTGCAACCCCATGGACTGCCGCATGCCAGGCCTCCCTGTCCAATACCAACTCCTAGAGTTTACCCAAAATCACGTCCATTGAGTTGGTGATGCCATCCAGCCATCTCATCCTCTGTTGTCCACTTCTCCACTTGCACTCAATCTTTCCCAGCATCAGGGTCTTTTCAAATGAATCAGCTGTTCGCATCAGGTGGCCAAAGTATTGAAGTTTCAGCTTTAGTGTCAGTGTTTCCAATGAATATTCAGGACTAATCTCCTTTAGGATGGACTGGTTGGATCTCCCTGCAGTCCAAGGGATTCTCAAGAGTCTTCTCCAACATCACAATTCAAAAGCATCAGTTCTTTAGTGCTCAGCTTTCTTCACAGTCTAACTCTCACATCCATACATGACTACAGGAAAAACCATAGCTTTGACTAGATGGACGTTTGTTGTCAAAGTAATGTCTCTGGTTTTTAATATGCTGTCTAGGTTGGTCATAACTTTTCTTCCAAGGAATAAGTGTCTTAATTTCATGGCTGCAGTCACCATCTGCAGTGATTTTGGAGCCCCCAAAATAAAATCTGTCACTGTTTTCACTGTTTCTCCACCTATTTGCCATGAAGTGATGGGGCCTGATGCTATGATCTTAGTTTTCTGAATGCAGAGTTTTAAGCCAACTTTTTCACTCTCCTCTTTCACTTCCCTCAAGAGGCTCTTTAGTTCTTCTTCACTTTCTGCCATAAGGGTGGTATCATCTGCCTATCTGAGGTTATTGATACTTCTCCCGGCAGTCTTGATTCCAGCTTGTGCTTCATCCAGTCAATCATTTCTCATGATGCACTCTGCATATAAGTTAAATAAGCAGAGTGACAGTATACAGCTTTGATGTACTCCTTTCCCAATTTGGAACCAGTCTGTTGTTCCATGTCTAGTTCTAACTGTTGCTTTTTGACCTGCATACAGATTTCTCAGGAGGCAGGTCAGGTGCTCTGGTATTCCCATCTCTTTCAGAATTTTCTGCAGTTTGTTGTGAGCCACACAGTCAAAGGCTCTGACATTGCCAATAAAGCAGAAGTAGATGTTTTTCTGGAACTCTTGCTTTTTCAGCGATCCAACAGATGTTGGCCGTTTGATCTCTGGTTCCTCTGCCTTTTCGAAAACAAGCTTGAACATCTGGAAGTTTATGGTTCATGTACTGTTGAAGCTTGGCTTAGAGAATCTTGCATATTTGCTGGCATGTGAAATGAGGGCAACTGTGTGGTACTTTGAGTGTTCTTTGGCATTGCCTTTCTTTGGGACTGGAAAGAAAACTGACCTTTTCCAGTCCTGTGGCCACTGCTGAGTTTTCCAAATAAAAAGTATGCTGGCATATTGAGTGCAGTATGCATAAAAACTATGCTGGCATACTGAGTGCAGCACTTCCACAGCATCATTTTTTAGGATTTGAAACAGCTCAACTGGAATTCCATCACCTCCACTAGCTTGTTCTTAGTGATGCTTCCTGATGCCCACTTGACTTGGCATTCCAGGATGTCTGGCTCTAGATGAGTGATCACACCATCGTGATTGTATGGGTCCTGAAGATCTTTTTATATAGTTTCTGTGTATTCTTGCCACCTCTTCTCAATATCCTCTGCTTCTGTTGGGTCCATACCATTGCTGTCCTTTATTTTGCCCATCTTTGCACAAAATGTTCCCTTGGTATCTAATTTTCTTGAAGAGATCTCTAGTCTTTCCCATTCTGTTGTTTTTCTCTATTTCTTTGCATTGATCACTGAGGAAGGCTTTCCTATCTCTCCTTGAGATTCTTCGGACGTCTGCATTCAAATGAGTATATCTTTCCTTTTCTCCTATGTCTGTCACTTTGCTTCTTAAGCGAAAGGCAAAGGAGAAAAGGAAAGAATATAACATTAGAAGTCAACTAAGAATAATTTGGGAAGAAAGAAGAGAAGACAGAGAAGGAAGGATCTGAAAGTCAGAAAAGCTGCTTCTGCAAGCAGCAAAACACATGAGGGGGTAAGAATTGGAAGAAGGAAGGATGTATCAGTAGTATCGAATATTGCAGAGTGAAATAACTCAAAACTGCCCCTTGGATTTGATAATAATAGAATCATGATCTTTCTGTGAACAATGTCATTGAAATGGCAGGAGGGTAAGCCTGATTATGTGTCTTGAGGTCTAATAGCAAGATGAGGAACTGAAAACATCCTGTGTAGAAAATTGTTAAGTTTACAAGAGGAAAGGTAAAATGGTTATTAAATTCCTGTAAAGCCAACCAATCCATTCTGAAGAAGATCAGCCCTGGGATTTCTTTGGAAGGAATGATGCTAAAGCTGAAACTGCAGTACTTTGGCCACCTCATGAGAAGAGTTGACTCATTGGAAAAGACTCTGATGCTGGGAGGGATTGGGGGCAGGAGGAGAAGGGGATGGCAGAGGATGAGATGGCTGGATGGCATCACTGACTCAGATGAGATGGCTGGATGGCATCACTGACTCAATGGACTTGAGTCTGAGTGAACTCCAGGAGTTGGTGATGGACAAGGAGGCCTGGTGTGCTGCGATTCATGGGGTCCCAAAGAGTCAGACGCGACTGAACTGAACTCCTACAATACAGGCCTTCTTTTTTAATCCCTTAATGCCTGACCAGTCTCCCAAGAGGACAACTTCTCACACAGCCACACAAGGACTAAGTCTTTCTTAGAAACCTAGGCCATGACCCATTTAGCAAATACTAACTTTTCTGCTACTTTACACGTGTTATTTAACATTTGTGCGCATATCAGATTCCTATGAGGATATTCCAGATCATGTATGCTATAATAAGTTCATATTCTCTGTTTGTTTCTCATCCAAAAACTAATGCTACAAATAACTGAAAGGTAACATCATTATAAGACTAATCTTAATATATCTACAATGTATTTTTTTAATTTAATCATACACAAACTTTATTATTACAAGTTAAAAAAAAAAGATCCCTCCTATTCCCCTTATCAGACTAATCATGCTGCATCAGTATGCTGAGACCATTGTTCATCTGAACCGAGTAGTAGTACACTAACGTTACTGCATTCAACTGCTACTGCTAAGTCACTTCAGTCGTGTCCGACTCTATGTGACCCCATAGACAGCAGCCCACTAGGCTCCCCCTGTCCCTGGGATTCTCCAGGCAAGAACACTGGAGTGGGTTTCCATTTCCTTCTCCAATGTATGAAAGTGAAAAGTGAAAGTGAAGTTGCTCAGTCGTGGCCGACTCTTAGCGACCCCATGGACTGCAGCCCACCAGGCTCCTCCATCCATGGGATTTTCCAGGCAAGAGTACTGGAGTGGGGTGCCATTGCCTTCTCCGAATGCATTCAAAGCCTTAGTCATACAGAACCAAATGTTTCTCATTGGTTTTGAGTATTCCCCTGGCTGGGAATTCATGACCTCTGGGTATTTACTATCCTTATTCAGTTGCTTTCAGCTTTTTACTACAAGTACTGTTGTGGGCTTCCCTGCTAGCTAAGATGCCAAAGAATCTGCCTACAATGCAGGAGACCTGGTTCAATCACTGGGTCAGGAAGATCCCCTGGAGAAGGGAAACTACCTATCTAGTGTTCTTGCCTGGAGAATTCATGGGCAGAGGAGCCTGGCAGGCTACAGTCCATGGGGTCACAAAGACTCAGACACAACCGAGTGACACACACACACACACACACACACTGTTGTGGAGGCCTTGACTTTTTTTTTTTTTTTCTGTGTAAGGGCTATTCTTAATGAATTTAGGAAAACTGTTTTCAGACCTGAAAGCAGAAAAGCTGTCTGCTGACTTGGGTCTCTGACTTTGCCTTCACCTTTATATACTGGTAACTAACTTCCTACCCAAGCAAGTATACAAGTGGAAATTTATCGGTGCCGTGTAATTAGGGGCTCTACTCTATTTCACTCCTTAGCGTTACAGCTCTTTTAGATGGCACCTGGCAAAACAGTATACTTAATAGGAGGCTATGTAGAACAGAGGCTGACCAGTGGGTTTTTAGCCTCTACTCTTTAACTGTTGACTCCCCCATTCTCTTTGTATCTTTCTTCTGAAAGTCCTTCTAAATGTCAGCTTCTTACCAGGAGCCCCCTTAGAAATCTCTTATTCTCTCCATCTTTGCTGGGCATCATCTTAGTAAAATTCCTTAGCTTCTCCAGAATGCTGAGAACCAAATGACATTAATGAAGAAACTGAAGATTGTGCAAGCACAAATTTATTCTGTTTTCTCTACCTGGGATCCTGGGAGCACAGGACTGCAGCCATCTTACTAGTTGAGGAAAATAGCCCTGGGCCTCCAAATCTCAATTTTTGTTATACTAAAAATCCTGTTTTTCTAAAATAATCATGATCTAGTTTTACCAACGATCCTTTTATGCAGCTATAAAATGTCAAATTTTGTCCTTGTGTTTGAGCCTTGGATTTTGCTCTTTTAATGATGTCTTTCACATATATTAAATGCAACTTGTCTAGAATTATTTCAAGCAGCTTCTTCCTCAACTTACTTTTTTCTTTCAGTAACTAATATGACAATGTCCTCAGTTGCCCAAGACAGAAACCTGGGAGTCATACTTGAGTTCTCCATCTCCAGCCCTCACCACAATCAATTCACTCTAGCTCTTAAATGTCTCAAAAAAAAAAAAAAATCTCTACTTTACATCCTAATTGCCACTGGTCAGTCTTCATCTGTCAGCTGGATCATTGTTGACAACCTCCTAACTGGTCTCACTGTCTCCAATCTTCTCTTTTATTCTCCTGATCAGAAATATTTTTCAGAAATGCAAATTGATAATTTTATTCCTCTTCTTAAAATTCTTCAGTAATCTTACCATTGTCCTTAGGAGAAAATCCAAACGTTTATAACATATGCCATATAAGATCTCTCATAACCTACCTCATTTTTTTTTTTTTAATGGGAGTATAATTACTTTCCAGTGTTGTGTTAGTTTCTCCTGTACAACAGCATGAATCAGCTGTAAGTATACAAATACCCCTTCCCTCTTGAGCCTCCCTCTCCACCGCCCCCATGCCACCCCTCTTGGTCATCAGAGAGCACCAAGCTGAGCTCTCCCCATACTATGCAGCAGTTTTCCACTGGATATCTATTTTACACACGGTGGTGTATATATGTCAATGCTACTCTCTCAATTCATCTCACCCTCTCCTACCTCATTTTTGTACCACTTTTTCTCTTCATATTCTCTTTCAGTTCTTTGTGCTACCATATTCATCTTCACTTTCAAATTTCAGTACTTATAATGCTTTGATTTTGAACTTCTTCTATAAATTTGACCTAATAACTCCTTTTCATCCTTTCTTTATAACGCACACATGTTAAATATTACTTCTTTAGAGAAAAATTTCCTGGATCCCCAAACTAGACTGTCTTTGCTGTGTACTGCTGTAACATCTTTTACTTTCATCTAATAGAACTTCAGTTCAGTTCAGTTGCTCAGTTGTGTCCAACTCTTTGCCACCCCGTGAACCGCAGCACACCAGGCCTCCCTGTCCATCACCAACTCCCGGAGTTTACCCAAACTCATGTCCATTGAGTCAGTGATGCCATCCAGCCATCTCATCCTCTGTTGTCTCCTCCTCCTGCCCTCAATCCCTCCCAGCATCAGGGTCTTTTCCAATGAGTCAATTCTTCGCATGAGGTGGCCAAAGTATTGGAGTTTCAGCTTCAACATCTGTCCTTCCAATGAACACCCAGGACTGTTCTCCTTTAGAACAGACTGGTTGGATCTCCTTGCAGTCCAAGGGACTCTCAAGAGTCTAATCCAACACCACAGTTCAAAAGCATCAATTCTTTGGTGCTCAGCTTTCATTATAGTCCAACTCTCACATCCATACATGACTACTGGAAAAACCATAGCCTTGACTAGATGGACCTTTGTTGGCAAAATAACATCTATGCTTTTTCATATGCTGTCTAGGTTGGTCATAACTTTCCTTCCAAGGAGTAAGCGTCTTTTAATTTCATGGCTGCAATTATCATCTGCAGTGATTTTGGAGCCCCCAAAATAAAGTCTGTCACTGTTGCCACTGTTTCCCCATCTATTTGCCATGAAGTGATGGGACCAGATGCCATCTTCGTTTTCTGAATGTTGATCTTTAAGCCAACTTTTTCACTCCCCTCTTTCACTTTCATCAAGGGGCTTTTTAGTTCCTCTTCTCTTTCTGCCATAAAGGGTGGTGTCATCTGCATATCTGAGGTTACTGATACTTGGTACATTTTAATTGTTAAATCTTTAGATTTTAAGTGAGGAAACTAACCCTGCTATTTTGTTTGCTGTTGTGAGCTATTCAGAGATGAAACGAACTTTCACAGGAGCATATATTTCCCATCACCAGTGTGTTCATGTGTAGGTTGAAATTGGAACTAAAATAGAGAACCTTTGGAGACCTTTTCAGTTCTTTCAATAAGGAGATTTTTTTTTTACCAAGTTGTCAAGCATATGTATAACTTTTAAAATAAAATGTATAACTTTTAAAATAAAATCAATTTAAATGAATCTCACCTAATTGAACATTAATATTAAACACTGAATATGTAATGACTAATAGCATATAGAGAAACTAAGAGATACTTTTAATTTTGAGTACTGTAACTGGAGTTTTTAAAATTGTTATTTTCTTTTATTGCTTGTAGGTGAAATGAATCAGAAGTACAAGGAGCTAAAAGAGGGAGGAAAATATGGACAGTAAGTGATAATCTTAGAGATGTGAAAATATTATATTCTCAGATAGTTGTTCATTTATACTAAATCAGAGATCTCACTTTGGGACGATACAGTGACTAATAATAAGTGCAGAAGTGTGGACATTCAAAGCATTTGACTTGAAGTAATACTAAATACCTAGCATAGTTTAGGGATGGGTAGAGAATTATAGAAAGAGTTCGTACATGTGTATACATGTGTATGATTGATGTTAGGGATAGATTCTAAAGTTAATATTTACATTTATAGTCTGTATAAAGAGTCTATAGACCACTCATTGTTTGAACATTGGATGTTCTCTTTTACATGCTTTATACCCTTAATATCTTTGACCTTTTTATGCTTTTCATAATACCTATCTCGTTACGTATTAGCCCTCATCTCTGATTTTGTTTCTTGGTTCTGTCACTAACTGAAACTTCTGTGTGGCTTCTCATTCACTTTTTAAAAAAAATCTGAATTTTAACTTTGTAAATAGATCTTCACTTTAACTTATGTTGTACCTTCAAAAGTTTATAAAAATTGACTGTATTAATGATTACTGCTGCTGCTAAGTTGCTTCAGTCATGTCTGACTCTATGTGACCCCATAGACGGCAGCCCACCAGGCTCCCCCATCCCTGGGATTCTCCAGGCAAGAACACTGGAGTGGGTTGCCATTTCCTTCTACAATGCATGAAAGTGAAAAGTGAAAGTGAAGTCCATCAATCGTGGCCGACTCTTAGCGACCCCATGGATTGCAGCCTACCAGTCTCCTCCATCCATGGGATTTTCTAGTCTCTTTTAAATTATCATTTTTCTAGAATTTGACATTTTTGTAAGTCTGTTGTCAGTTGTCACCTTCTTAGAAGTATGTTATAAATCAGTAATGGCCAACTCTGGTTTAACAATATCCCAAGACTACTTTAAAAATCTCAACAAGTACCAAAAACTACCTCAAAATTAATTTGTTGTTTCATGCAAATTGTTTCATGCAAATAGTAAAATTATTTTAAGTTAATTTTTGGAAGGTCCATAGAAATATTTTAAGAATATAAATAAGAGAAAATTTTATACTAATTTTATATTAGAGGAGAAAAAGAATGATTTCTTAGAATATTTATTTATAATCTTGAATAAATCACTGAACTTATTTAATTGAGACTATATTGGCATTATAAGAAAAATGCTCAATTTTCAGGTAAAAACGTATAGTAGTATTTTCAGAAGTAAAATTAATGGCCAATTACAGATGTTTTGTAGCTGTATCAGTGAGATCCTAGTGTAAAACCATAGGAATTTTCCTCATCTCCATCTTATCAGCTGTTACTTCTCAGCCTGCATTTATAAATATTTAGTGTACTTGTATTAAGATCGTAGTAGTTAAACTTTAAAAGTTTGAAAGTATGTAGAAGTGTTCTTATTGAGTAATTTAATTACCCTTGGGTTAAAAAATTAAAGTGATATTTAAAAATTTGCTTTGAACTTCTAAAAGTACTCCTCAAACCTACAAATCAGAGCTTATATAGTGTTTAGCTATATCAACAGTAGCCTTTCATCATATGTTTCAATCGACAGCTTTTATTGAGACTTTTGAGGAAACTAAGAACCAGGAACTGGAAAGGAAGGCACAGATAGAAGCCAGCATTGTTTCGCTTTTGGAGCACAGTAGTCGAGTAAGTGCCATGTGCCGGTCTTACTGTCCTCATTATTTTTACTGTGGTTACCTTATAAATACAACTCAAAACCGCAAATGTTCACTATTATGTAAGAGCGCAGGATACCTAATGAATATCTTGATTCCTCAAAAATGTTTATTGAGCAGCTACTATTGTGTGGTACCATAGAAGGAAAAATATATGATCTCTTTTCAATATTCTAAGTGTTTTAAAAATCCAGTTAGTTCCTATAATAGCATAGTTGAATCTTTCTACAGTGAAATAAGCAAATATAAAAGAAACAATTCTAAATTTTAATTTAACCTCTCCTTACTGAGGAATCATGTTTTCTTTTATAAAAAATATATATGTAATGAATGATATATTTCAAAACATCCAGTCCTTTAGCAGCATTTCTAAGAGTTTTATTGGAAAGTTAAATCAATGGAATTTTTTCCACTTTTATGTCTCTGCAAATACAGAATATAAATCGTATGAAACAGATATCCTCTATCACCAATCAAGAGCTGAAAATGATGCAGGATGATCTCAATTTTAAATCTACTGAAATGCAAAAATCACAGAGTACGGCTAGGAATCTGACTTCAGGTGAGAAAACACTGTAGATTTTAATGTCCTTTTTTTCTGTAACAAATTGGAACTTTAAAAATCTGTTATTCTCTTTGATTTTTTTAAAGACTGAGGATATAATTTATGATTGCCTATTGCTGCAGTCATTCATAGGCTCAGAATTTTGTGTGACTTTCATATCCACTTCATAGTAATTCATTCACATATTTTCATTTATTGAATATTTGCTCTGTGCCTTTGCTATAATTTGGGTATACAGAGATTTTTAGAACTTGAAATGGCTCAGCTGGAATTCATTCACCTCTACTAGCTTTGTTTGACTTCACACTCCAGGATATCTGGTACTAGGTGAGTGATAAGACCATCATGCTTATCTAGGTGAGCAAATTTGGAAAACTCAGCAGTGGCCTCAGTACTGGAAAAGGTCACTTTTCATTCCAATCCCAAAGAAGGGCAATGCCCCAGAATATTCAAACTGCTGCACAATTGCATTAATTTCCATGCCAGCAAGGTAATACTTAAAATCCTTCAAGCTAGGTTTCAATAGTATGTGAACTGAGAACTTCCAGATGTTCAAGCTGGATTTAGAAAAGGCAGAGGAACCAGAGATCAAATTGCCAACATCTGTTGATTCAAATGCAGGAGACCCCCATTTGACTCCTGACTCGGGAAGATCCCTGAAGAAGGGATAGGCTACCCCTATCCCCATATGCATGGACTTTTCTGGTCGCTCAGATGGTAAAGCATCCACCTGCAATGTAGGAGACCTGAGTTCAATCCCTGGGTTGGGAAGATCCCCTAGAAGAGGGCATGGCGATCCATTCCAGTATTCTTGCCTGGAGAAGCCCCTTGGACAGAGGAGCCTGGTAAGCTGTGGTCCATGGAGTCACAAAGAGTCAGACACAACTGAATGACTAAGCACAGCACACACAGAAAAACCAGGAGAATTCCAGAAAAGCATCTACTTCAGCTTTATTGACTATGCTAAAGCCTTGGACTGTGTGGATCACAACAAACTATGAAATATTCTTATAGAAATGGGAATACCAGACTACATTACCTGCCTCCTGAGAAACCTGTATGTAGGTCAAGAAGCAATAGTTAGAACTGGACATGGAGCAGCAAGACTGGTTCTAAATTGGGAAAGAAGTACGTCAAGGCTGTATATTGTCACTGTTTATTTAACAGTTATGCAGAGTATATCATGTGAAATGCCAGGCTGAATGAAGCACACACTGGAATCAAGATTCTGGGAGAAATAGCAATAATCTCAGATACGCAGATGATACCACTCTAACGACAGAAAACGAAGGGGAACTAAAGAACCTCTTGTTGAAGGTAAAAGAGGAGAGGGAAAAAGCTGGCTTAACATTCAACATTCAAAAAATGAAGATCATGGCATCTGGTCCCATCACTTCATGTCAAATAAATGGGGAAACAATGGAAACAATGATAGACTTTATTTTCTTGGGTTCTAAAATCACTGTGGATGGCAACTGCAGTCATGAGGTTAAAAGACACTTGCTTCTTGGAAGAAAAGCTATTGACTAACCCAGACAGAGTGTTAAAAAGCAGAGACTACTTTGGCAACTAAGGTCCATCTAGTCAAAGCTATGGCTTTTGCAGTAGTCATGTATGGATGTGAAAGCTGGACAGTAAAAAGGCAGAGTGCCAAAGAATCAGTGCCTTTGAACTATAGTGCTGGAGAAGACTCTTATGAGTCCCTTGGGCAACAAGGAGATCAAATCAGTCAATCCTGAAGGAAATCAACCCTCAGGATTCACTAGAAGAACTGATGTTGAAGCTGAAGCTCCAGTTCTTTGGCCACCTGATGCGAAGGCCCGACTTATTGGCAAATATCCTGATGCTGGGGTCAAAAGCAGGAGGAGAAGGAGATGACAGAGGATGAGATGGTTGGATGGTATCACCAACTCAGTGGACATGAGTCTGAGCAAATTCTGGGAAGTAGTGAAGGACAGGGAAGTCTGGAATGCTGCAGTCCATGGGGTTGCAAAGAGTAAGACCCAATTGAGCAACTAAACAGCAACAATAGATTTTCTTTTTTTAATCCAGTCTATTTCTTCAAGAAACTTTTCAATCTGGTAGAATGACAAATAATTGAAATATAATGAAACTACTATGATATAAGCATAAAGAGCAATGGAGGTGCACAGAGCTCATATCCCCCTGGTCTTGGGTAATTAGGAGAGGTCCTGCAGGTGGCCATATTTTAATTATAATTAGTTTCAGTCATTATGACTAACATGAGATTAGAGCAGCACTGTCCGAAAGAAATGTAATGCCAGCCACATATATAAATTTCCTAGTAGCCACATTAAAAAAGTAAAAAATAGGTGATTGTTAATAATATATTTTGTTTAACCCAGTGGAAAAATCACATAAAATTTACCATCCTGTCTGTAAGTGTACAGTATAGTAAAGTACATTGTTATGTGACAGATATCTAGAACATATCCATCTTGCAAAAGTGGTTTTTATACCCATTGAACAGCAGCTCCCCATTTTCTCCTCCTCCTAAGCCCCAGCTAACCATAGTCAACTTTCTGTTTGACTATGTTAAACACCTCTTACAAGTGGTATCATGCATATTTGACTTTGTGTTACTGGTTTAATTCATTTGTCATAATGTTTCTCAAAGTTCATCTGTGTTGTGACATGTGACAGGATTTCCCTTTTTGAAGGCTGGAAAATATTCTGTACTGTGGTAACTACCACGTTTTCATTATTCATTCATTTATTGACATTTAGGTTGTTTCTACCCCAAGGCTATTGTGAATCATACTTCAATGAGCATGAGTGTACAAATATCTCTTCACAATCGTCTTTCAACTGTTTTGGATGTATACCACTATGAATATTTTTACACCTTTATTTTCTGTTTTTCATAAGCTGAAGTATTTTATGTTTAATTATTTCATCTAAGAAACTTCTATTTTGTGTTTTAAGCCATAGTTTAAAATTTTTCATTATCTAAGGTCAGTATTAATTCAACAAGTTTTTGCCTCCTTTAAGCTATCTTTATGTAAGAAACATACATTTTTAAAGAGTAAATATCAGAACTAGCAAACGAATTCAATAATCATAACTTAGTATTCCTTTCATATTTTTATATTTTGTATTTACATTTCTTTTAAAAGCCTAGTTAATAAAAAAAATGAGAATAGTTTCAGTGGAGATAAAAATCCAGTTTATTACTCTGATAAGGGTTTTACTGAAAATTTCCCTTTTAAAGCTTGAATTATCTAATCCCTACAATTAATTTCGTTTTCTTTCTTTTTCTTTTTTATTTTTATTTATTTATTTATTATTATTTTTTTAAATTTCGTTTTCTGTGCTCAGTTGCTTTTTTTAGAAAACTTTATTTTGTATTGGGGTATAGCCAGTTAACAATGTTGTGATAGTTTCAGGTGAACAGAGAAGGAACTCAGCCATACAGATACATGTATCCATTCTCCCTCAAACTCCCCTCCCATCCAGGCTACCACATAACACTGAGCAGAGTTCCATGTGCTCTACAGTAGGTCCTTGTTGTTTATCCATTCTAAATATTAATATAGCAGTATTGTAGTCATATGTTTTCAAGTGTTAATTTAAGCCATGCATATACATTGTTTTTTTAATTGTTCCCTAACATCATCCCCAATAAGAAACTTCTATCTGGAGATCACCATAAGAGGTTTAGAATATTATGATTCAGCTTTCAGAGATAATGAATTTCACATCCCCTTTTTGTGAACTGCCTTCCTTTGGTCCTTGAAGTTATACTTGGAACTCACCTAATTTTCTTGGTGTACTCTATGTTTCTTAATGGGGCAAATTGCTCCCCAAGGGGGAAAATTACTTCTTGGGAGGAAGGTAAAAAATTTTAGACACTAATTATAATGGTTTGTCGCCCTCCAAAGGGTCATTGTACATAAACAGATATACATCTGTAATATAAAAACTTAATGGGAGGTGACTGGGAAAACAGTAGTCTACAAACAGCTCCTTTGGGGGACAACAATGAAAAAAAAAGATTAAGAAACACTGATAAACTGCATGAGTGAAGAGGCAAGGAACCTGTCAGCAATAGTTTTTATTTATATTTTTGGAAAGGAAACGCCAGAGAATAAACAAATGCTCTGATGGCAGAATATTTCAGGAACATTTCCCCAGGTCAAAGTGGCTCCTTCTGAGATTTTGCTACTATGTACACACTGCTTGGTAAACTTTTCAACTTCGTAGCATATCAGAAGGAACTAGTCTGCATCCTCTTCCTGTCTCTTCTCTTAGAGAAGGTTTTAGCTTTTCATGGGGACCTGCTGTTAAAGGAAGATAAACTATACCAACCAACCATTTTCTCCCTTTCTCTAGGAAAAGCAGTATATGTAGTTTTTAAGTGTATCTCCCTAATATATCTTTAAATTAAACTTGTAGTTAGATTTATATAGCTTTTTACTGAACAGTGAAAATATACAAACTAAGTACATTTCCTATTTGGAACATTGAAACACCATAAGCTTCAGTGACTTTGATTCAGTGCTTTGATTCTCATCTTAACTATTTCCAACCCTAGTAGAAATATTAATCCAACAAAACGAAAGCCCTCTCAACAACACTTAAGTCCATGTGTATCTTATAAAATAAAAAATGTCAATATTATTGAGCCTTTAGATTCTTTAAAGGGACAGAGGAAATGTTCACATTTAATTACACCAACTTAGGACAAATTTGGTTGGTAACAACCTTCTTTGTTAAATCAGTGTCTTCTGAAGCTTTTTTTTTTTTTACTGTTTGATATTAATATCCTGTGTGATTTTGTCATAATAATAAGCTATGAGTCATTCAATTCTTGAACATATTTTTATTATGATGTCACCTTCCAGGTATATTTTAATCTTTCTGATTTTTTAGGTAGTAGAGAAAGGTTTAATAGCAGCTTTGTATTTAATTTTTCTATTAGGGAATCTGTATAGATAATAAAAATTAATTCCAAGTAAATTTTGATAAATCTTACACGAAAAAACCACCTTTACTTACCAATTGCCTGCCCTGTATAAGAGAGACATCCTGGTAAGAAGTGCCAGAAATCTGTATATAAATGCCAACCAGATACTTATCTGGCTACTGAAATGTATGTGCATAGAGTAGACTTTATGGGACCTAAGGAAAAAGCAGAATTTGAAAGCACTGAATGCAGAGATTTCAGATGCTATATACTCCAAAGGAGAAAAGTTTAGAGTTTTACTAATTTCAGCAAAGTTTCTTGTTCATTTATAATATAAATCAACACTCTTCAAAGGAACAGAATATGGAGTCTCTAACATTTAAAATGTCCATTATATGATAAAAATTTTATAATGTAAAGAAAGAAGAAAATGTAAGTCAAGAGAAAAAGCAGTCACTATATACTGAACCTGAGATAATCCAGATATTGAAATGAAACGGACTTTAAAAGTTATAAGCATATTTAAGGGCTTGAGGAAAATGAAATCATACTAAATGATCAGGTGGAGAATCCCACAAAGAAATGAAAATAACAAAAAAATAACCAGCTGAAAATGCTAGAGTTGAAAATACAACTAAAATGAAAAAAATCACTGATCATAACAGAAGATAGAAGACAATTGGAAAAAAGAATCAGTGAACTTAAAAGATAAATAAATAGAAATTAACTAACCTGAAGAAGAAAAAAGAGTAGAGCCTACATGATCTGTGGGACAATTTCAAGCAGTCTAACTTACATGTAGTTGGAGTCCCAAAAAGAAAAGAGAGACAGAGAATGGGAGAGAAAAGATAGTTGGAAAATGGCTGAAATTCTTCTGAATTTGATGAAAAAAATTGTACAGACCTAGGTCAAGAAGCAACAGTTAGAACTGGACATGGAACAACAGATTGGTTCCAAATAGGAAAAGGAGTACGTCAAGGCTGTATATTGTCACCCTGCTTATTTAACTTATATGCAGAGTACCTCATGTGAAATGCTGGACTGGATGAAGCACAAGCTGGAATCAAGATTGCCGGGAGAAATATCAATAACTTCAGATATGCAGAAGACAACACCCTTATGGCAGAAAGTGAAGAAGAACTAAAGAGCCTCTTGATGAAAATGAAAGAGGAGAGCAAAAGTTAGCTTAAAACTCAGCATTCAGAAAACGAAGATCATGGCATGTGGTCTCATCACTTCAGGGCAAATAGATGGGGAAACAGTGTCAGACTTTATTTTGGGGTCTCCAAAATCACTGCAGATGGTGACTGCAGCCATGAAATTAAAAGATGCTTACTCCTTGGAAGGAAAATTATGACCAACCTAGACAGCATATTAAAAAACAGAGACATTACTTTGTCAAAGGTCCATCTAGTCAAAGTATAGTTTTTCCCATAGTCATGTATGGATGTGAGAGTTGGACTGTGAAGAAGGCTGAGCGCCAAAGAATTGATGCTTTTGAACTGTGGTGCTGGAGAAGACTCTTGAGAGTCCCTTGGACTGCAAGGAGATCCAGCCAGTCCATCCTAAAGGAGATCAGTCCTGGGTGTTCATTGGAAGGACTGATATTGAAGCTGAAAATCCAATATTTTGGCCACCTGATGCAAAGAGCTGACTCATTTGAGAAGACCCTGATGAAGGGAAAGATTGAGGGCAGGAGGAGAAGGGGACGACAGAGGATGAGATGGCTGGATGGCATCACTGACTCAATGGACATGAGTTTGGATAAACTCCAGGAGTTGGTGATGGACAGGCAGGCCTGGCGTGCCGCTGTTCATGGGGTTGCAAAGAGTTGAACACAACTGACCGACTGAACTGAACTGAAGAAGCCCATCAAACCCCAAAAAGGTTAATATAAAAACTGCTTACCTAAGCATATCATCGTGACTGAAATTTACATCATTGTTGCTGAAATGCAACAATAAAGAGTAAACAATAAAAGGAGCCAGAGAAAAATAATATGTTTATACAGGGAATGATACATCCCAGTCATTCTGAATTTTGTATTTTACTCTGAAATATGTTACTTTTAATATATATAATCTTCTGTCCCTAAATATAATTATTTTTAGCAGGATGTGTGTTCGGCTTTTGATATTCTGAAATACCAATCCCAAGGAAGGGCAATGCCAAAGAATGTTCAAACTACTGCACAATTGCATTCATTTCACATGCTAGCAAAGTAATGCTCAAAATCCTACAAGCTAGGCTTCAACAGTGCATGAACTGAGAATTACCAGATATACAAGCTGGATTTAGAAAAGGCAGAGGAGCCAGAGATCAAATTGCTAATATCTGTTGAATCATAGAAAAAGCAAGAGAATTCTAGAAAAACATCTACTTCTGCTACATTCTGTGTGCTAAAGCCTTTGACTGTGTGGATCACAACAAACTGGAAAATTCTTCAAGAGATGGAAATACCAGACCACCTTGCCTACTTCGGTGAGAAACTGTATGCAGGTCAAGAGGCAATATTCAGAACCAGTCATGGAACAACTGACTGATTCCAAATTGGGAAAGGAGTATGTCAAGACTGTATATTGTCATCCTGCTTATTTAACTTCTGTGCAGAGTACATCATGTGAAATACCGAGATGGATGAAGGACAAACTGGAATCGAGATTGCCAGGAGAAATATCAGTAACATCGAATATGCAGATGATACCACCCTACGGCAGAAAATGAAGAGCAACTAAAGAGTCTCTTGATGAAGGTGAAGGAGGGGGGGAGGGGAAAAGCTGGCTTAAAATTCAACATTCAAAAAACAAAGATGATGGCATTCAGTTTCATCACTTCATGTCAGATAGATGGGGAAACAATGGAAACAGTGACAGTATTTTCCTGGGCTCCAAAATCACTGCAGATGGTGACTCTAGCCATGAAATTAAACTTGCTCCTTGGAAGAAAAGCTATGGCAAACCTATACTATAGTGTATTAAAAAGGTCCATCTAGTCAAAGCTATGGTTTTTCCAGTACTCGTGTTTGAAAGTAAGAATTGAATCATAAAGAAGGCCGAGTGCCAAAGGATTGATGCTTTTGAGCTGTGGTGTTGGAGAAGACTCTTAAGAGTCATTTGAACAGCAAGGAGATGAAACCAGTCAATCCTAAAGGAAATCAGTCCTGAATATTCATTGGAAGAACTGATGCTGAAGCTGAAGCTCCAGTTCTTTGGCCACTTAATGTGAAGAGCCAACTCAGTGGAAAAGACCCTGATGCTGGGAAAGATTGAAGGCAGGAGAAGGGGGGACAACAGAGGACGAGATGGTTGGATAGCATCACCGACTCAATGGACATGAGTCGACTCAAGGGACTCTGGGAGTTGGTGATGGACAGGAAGTCTGGCATACTACAGTCCATGGGGCTGCAAAGAGTTGGACATGACTGAGCGACTGAACAACAACAGCTCTGAAATACCACTTTATTTTTGGATGGGGGGTATTCATACCCCTACTTTAAAATAAGGAAAGATGAACATAAAATATTCTATGAAACTGTATCACTGTATGCCTCTACAAATTAGTAACTACAGTATGTATTAGATTATTCCCATGCCAGTTTCTGGCAATACAGGAGAGAGGAAACTGGCTAAGGCAGGTTTAAATTCAGATTTCTTCATCTTGATATACAGGACATATATTTCAATTCCATTTTAGTATCTGTTTTTGAGTTACCTGGAATAAAATTTCCAGAACAATGGATGATGCCTGGCGAAAGAAGCCTGAAGTAGTGTTGCAGGAAGGAGGACCCCTTCCAGGGCCGGAAACTGGGCTCTTTTCTAACACTTGGAAATGAATTGTCTGAGGAGACACATGTGCTGACAAAGCAAGAGATTTTATTGGGAAAGTGCACCCGGGTGGAGAGCAGTAGGGTAAGGGAACCCAGGAGAACCACTCTGCCACGTGCCAGTGTCGGGTTTTACGGTGATGGGATTAGTTTCTGGGTCGTCTTTGGCCAATCATTCTAATTCAGAGTCTTTCCTGGTAGCACACGCATCACTCAGCCAAGATGAATGCTAGTGAGAGGGATTCTGGGAAGTGGACAAACTCAAGGTGTCTCCTTTAGACCTTTCCTGAACTCTTCCAGTTGGTGGTGGCTTATTAGTTCCGTATTCCTTATCAGGATCTCTGTCATAAAACAACTCATGCAAATGGTTACTGTGGTGCCTGGCCAGGGTGGGCAGTTTCATTGTGCTTCCCTAACAACTCCCCACTGAGAGACTTCATACTCAAGATACTTCTTGGGAATTGGGGCGGAAGACTCTTTCTTCTGTAACTTCTTCCTGCTGTGCATGGGCGTAGGTCTGCCTAGCAGAGCAGAAGTCTCTCTTTACCTGATCTAAGTTGGGGTGTTCCACATCTGAAACCAGCTTCCACCCTTGTAGTAACAGCAATTTAGTTTGAAACTGCTGGAGTCCACTGGAAATAAACTTTGTAAGGAGTTGGAGTATACAGGGGCCAAGTAGGAGGCCTAATAAGATAGTTAACACTGGACCCATGAATGGTAGGAGCCAAGAAGGGAAAGAAGGAACTCCATACACTTGTTGAACTCAATTCCCAGATCTTTGTGGCCTGTTCCAAAAGCCCCTTGATACCTTCTTGGACCTGTCCAGACTGGTTGTAATAAAAACAGTATTCTTCCTTTAGACAGAGACAAGTGCACCCCTGTCCTGCAGTCAGTAAATGTAGGGCCCAACAATTTTGTAGGACCATTGCGGCTAGGGAGTCTAACTGGGATTGTAGGTGTTGGAGGGTCCTTGCCGTTTCTTCTATGGATACAGCAGTGTCGGTAGAAAGCTGCTGAAATTTATGTAAAGAAGTTCCCCCCATGGCAGCTCCTGTGAAACCAGCAGTCAGTCCTAATGCCAGGAAAAGAGGGCTAAGTATTGCCGCACAACGTATCCTCTGACTGGTATATAATAGTAAAGGCAAGGAGGTATTACTCCAGGCCAGATCTATGTGGGGTGTAACATAGCCTAGGGAGCAAGTTCCTGACCAAAAGGTGGTAGGGATAAATAAGCTTTATCCCCACATATGAAATAGACACCATGACTGGGTTTAAGCTGGGCAGTAAAACGAGTTTGCCAAAGAGGAACAGGATTTCTATCTGCCTTACAACTGGAACATGTTATAATGGAACAGGGGCAGTCTCTTGGTAGCTGGGAGGAGACTGTCACTCCACTTGCTGCAAAACCAGCAGCAGTGAGGGCATTCAGGAAGGGATTCAAGTGTTGTGAGGCATCCTGGGTTCTGTCCTCAAGGTACAGAATATTTTGTTTAGGCTCCCACCATAGGGTTAGGTTTTCAGGAGTGGGTACCCCTACAAAGGAATAACAGGGGTCAGGGTTGCCTGCCCGATTTAGAAACCAGGATGACCAGGTGTGGTTCTTTGGTCGTCCAGAACACAACATGGATTTTCGAGACTGGTAATAGCATTCGAGGAGAGCCTCATGTTTGGGGATAGGTATAGTGTGTCAGTTCTGCCAGAACCTCTAGTTCTCAGACTTTGGGCTAACCGTAATACCCTAGTGAAATTTCTAGGTCCTGGTTTTTCCCATCAGTTTCTACAGTGAAAGTCATCACACATTGTGAATTGCCTAGATTTCCCACTGACACCCCTGTCAGGGAGTCGCTTTTAGACAGATAGGGAAGGTCACTTGGGGAATGTTAGTCAAGGGAGAAAATAAGGGCTCAGGTGGGATTGCAGATGTTATCGAGGGGGTAGATACAGACAGTTGTTGCTGATACCAAGGCATGAAGTTTTTTTCCCCTTTTCCCAAAAGGCCATACCACAACTAGATGGGATGCACTGGGTAACAGCATGTAGCTCAGCTGGAAGGGTGGGCCAGTGATACCCTGGGATAGGTTGGACATACCCCCAACTTCTGCCATTAATGCAGATCCAGCAGGGGCTGGTTAGGTTGAGTCAAGAAGCAATGTGGTTTGCAAGCATATATGCCTCGTTTAGGGAGACATTAATAGCCATAGAGGGAGACATGATTAGAAAGAGGAAGAACATCATATGATGCATTTTTACTTATCTGAAGGAGAGTTGATGTGGTTGCGCCTGAACAAGAGTCTGAGATCTTCAGCAGGTTCACAGGAATAGTTGTCCTCTGGTTTTGGAGTCTCAGTCCTCATCTCCCCCTCCTGTAGGCCATAGGGTTTTATTCTAGAATTGTGGACCCAGGCAGATAGACCCTTCACTTTTACAGTAGTTGAAGTTACTAGGACAACCTGATATGGTCCTGTCCATTTCTCGGACAGCTGGCTTGGACTCCCTTTTTCTTGTCAGGTCTTTACTAATACTTGGTCCCCCAGCTCATTTTTCAAGTTTTCCTATGGTCTAAGGAGGATCTGTTCTCCGTATCATTGGAGTTCTTGTTGAAAACTTCCCAGATCAATTATATATTTTAAGAGAGTATTGGCGTCCTCTTCAAAAAGCAAATCAGAAGTTAGGAATGGACATCCATACATTGTTTCATAAGGGCTTAATAATAGTGGCCGTTTGGGGGCTGTCCGTACCCTCGTGATGGCTATAGGTAGCATATGGATCCACTTATGTGTTTCTTGACATAGCTTGGCCAGAGCCCTTTTAAGAGTCTGGTTGGCTTTCTCTACCTTTCCCTGAAGCTTGAGGCCTCCAAGATGAGTTGAGGCGGTATTTTATGCCTAAGCATGCGGCCAGATTCTGGGATATTGTGGCTGTAAATGAGGGCCCATTGTCACTCTGAAGTGATCAAGGCAACCCAAACCTAGGTACTATCTGCTTCAGCAGAGCTTTCCAGACTTCTGTGGCTCTCTCTGTCTTAGTAGGGAATGCTTCAATCCATCCTGTGAACGTGTCAATAAAGACTAGCAAATAAGAAAACCCTTGGGTCTTTGGCATGGCTGTAAAATCCACCTGCCAGTCCTCTCCTAGGTATGATCCCCGATGTTGGACAGGTTTGGTTGGTTTAGTCACTAAGTCGTGTCCGACTCTTGCGACCCCATGGACTGTAGCCCACCAGGCTCCTCTGTCCATGAGATTCTCCAGGCAAGAATACTGGAGTGGGTTGCCATTTCCTTCTCCAGGGTTTAAGACCTGTCTAACAGCCTTAGCCAACTGGGGATGGTAGAAATAGGCTTGAGCGAGATTTCCAGATTATCTCTTCCAAAATGGGTACTTTTATTTAAGGAGTTCATAATTTTCCAAACCTGAGAGTCAGGGAGTATTACTTGGGCCTGATCAGTCTGAAACCACCCATGTGACCCAATCTCCCAGCCCCACTCAGCATATTGGGAATGTTCCTCTGGGGTATAATCTGGAGTCAGGGTTTCCTTGGGGAAAGGGGGCAGATAGCAATGACAGGGGTAGCTTCCCTAGCAGCTCGTTTTGCCTCCTGATCAGCTTTTCTATTTCCCTGGTCCTCCTCTTCTTACCCCTTCTGGTGACCTTTACAGTGGATGACAGCTAATTTTGCAGGAAGTTTGACTGCCTCCAGGAGCCTGAGAATGAGCTCTTTGTGTTTAATAGGAGAGCTTCGAGCACTGAGCATCCTTCTTTCCTTCCAAATTACTGCATGGGCGTGAAGGATGAGGAAAGCATTCTTAAGAGTCCATATACACATTAATCCTCTTTACTTCCCCTAATTCCAAAGCTCTTATCAGGGCAAAAAGTTCAGTTTTCTGGGCTGAGGTGTCTGAGGGAAGAGACCCACTTTCCTTAGTTTCTTCTAGGCCACTACAGCATATCCTGCTTTCCTCTCTCCCTTTTCTACAAAACTGCTGCCATCTGTGTACCATTTTTCCTCTAGGTCAGATAAAGGTGTCTCTGATAGGTCCGGGCGAGAAGAGTATAACTTGTCTATGATTTGCATGCATTGGTGATCCAAAGGGGAAGTAGGGGGATCTGGCAGTAAGGTGGCTGGATTTAAACTCTGACAGACCCTCAACTTTATTTCTGGAGTGTCAAGGAGGAGAGCTTGGTATTGGGTGATCCTTCCTCCTGTCATCCACTTATCCCCTTTAGTTTCCAAGACTGCTTGCTCCTGGTGAGGCGTATACACTGTGGTGGGCTGACCCAGGGTCAGCTTAGATGCCTCCTTACCCAAGAGCGGTGGCCGCTACTGCCCGGAGGCAAGTGGGCCATCCTCTGGCCACCTCATCTAGTTGTTTTGAGAGATAAGCCACGGGTTGTAATACAGGCCCCATCATTTGTCCTAACATCCCAAGAACAGTTCCTATCCTTTCAGAAACATAAAACTTGAAAGGCTAGTCCAGGTTTGGGAGGCCTAAAGCTGGGGCTGTAGTGACAGACTCTTTTAGGGCATTAAAGGCCACCTTGCAGGTCTCATCCCAGTCGAGTGGCTCTTCCTCTTTCCCTCTTAACTTTTCATATAAGGGTTGGGCCAGATTGCCATAATTAGGAATCCAGATCCTGCAAAACCCAGTCATTCCTAAAAATCCCTAAGCTGTTTTTCTGTTTGAGGGTATGGAGTATTTAAGATAAGGGATTTCCTCTGGGGGTTGAGCATTCTTTTTCCTTACGTAATTATAAATCCAAGGTATTTTACTTGGGTTAAGCTAATCTGAGCTTTCTTGGGGGATACTTGATAGCCCTTTTCATACAGGAAATTTAGAGGTTTAATAGTTTCCCTTTGAGAGCTGGCCGTGGCACCCCACTCCAGTACTCTTGCCTGGAAAATCCCATGGATGAAGGAGCCTGGTAGGCTGCAGTCCATGCTAAGGGTCGGACATGACTGAGCAATTTCCCTTTCACTTTTCACTTTCATGCATTGGAGAAGGAGATGGCAACCCACTCCAGTGTTCTTGCCTGGAGAATCCCAAGGATAGGGGAGCCTGGTGGGCTGCCGTCTATGGGGTCACATAGAGTTGGACACAACTGAAGTGACTTAGCATAGCATTTGAGAGCTGGTAAAATCTCAACTAGCTATGAGTAAGTCATCCACATATTGTATTAGATTGCTGTTTGTTAAAGTTAATTCCCTTAGTTCTCCCCCAAGGAAGTCCCAAAAATATGAGGGCTGTCCCTAAACCTTTGTGGTAGTCAAGTCCAGCAGAGTTGTATGGCCTCCCTTGTTTCCAAGTCCTGCCACTCAAAAGCAAAGAATTTTTGGGATTCAGGATGGAGAGGAATGCAAAAGAAGGCATCTTTAAGATCCAAGACTAAGAAGTACTTAGCATTTCCTGGGACTTGGGTTAGGATGGTATACGGATTTGGGACAATGGGGTGGATGGGAACCACAGCTTCATTAACAGCTCTTAGATCCTGGACGAATCAGTAAGATCCATCTGGTTTTTCAACAGGCAAGATTGGAGTATTGCAGGGAGACTCACAGGTGATTAGAATTCCAATATCTCGGTATTTGTTAACCAATGGTCTAAGACCTTCAAGAGCTTCTGGTTTTAAGGGATAGTGTCTTTTCCAGGGGTAGGGAGCATTTGGCTTCAGAAGAATCTTTACTGGTGGAACATTTATGGTTAGACCAGGGCTGGAACCATCCCACACCTGGGGATTGACCTCATCTAAGAAATGGATAGACTCCTCCTTTTCTACATCTGACTGGAAATATTCAGACACTAGGCAGAGTAAATTATCGACTTCTAGCTTTCCCCAAGTCACTCTGGTCTGGAGGCGGCAAAGAAGGTCTCTCCCCACTAGGGGAGCAGGGCAATCAGGGATGTATAAGAAGAGGTGGGTTCCTTGCCAGTTGCCCACCTTACAGTGGAGGGGCTTAGTAAAATTTCGGCTTTGGGCTTTTCCATCTGCCCAATCACCGTTTTAGTCTGGGAGTCTAAAGGTCCTAATCGGAAAGGAAGAACAGAGAAGGCAGCCCCCGTGTCTAAAAGAAAATTCACATCCTTTCAGTTCAGTTCAGTTCAGTTGCTCAGTCGTGTCCGACTCTTTGCGACCCCATGAATCGCAGCACGCCAGGCCTCCCTGTCCATCACCATCTCCCGGAGTTCACTCAGACACGTCCATCGAGTCCGTGATGCATTCCAGCCATCTCATCCTCGGTCGTCTCCTTCTCCTCCTGCCCCCAATCCCTCCCAGCATCAGAGTCTTTTCCAATGAGTCAACTCTTCTCATGAGGTGGCCAAAGTACTGGAGTTTCAGCTTTAGCATCATTCCTTCCAAAGAAATCCCAGGGCTGATCTCCTTCAGAATGTACTCAGCTGGATCTCCTTGCAGTCCAAGGGACTCTCAGGAGTCTTCTCCAACACCACAGTTCAAAGGCATCAATTCTTCGGCACTCAGCCTTCTTCACAGTCCAACTCTCACATCCATACATGACCACAGGAAAAAGCATAGCCTTGACTAGACGGACCTTAGTCGGCAAAGTAATGTCTCTGCTTTTGAATATGCTATCTAGGTTGGTCATAACTTTTCTTCCAAGGAGTAAGCGTCTTTTAATTTCATGGCTGTAGTCACCATCTGCAGTGATTTTGGAGCCCATAAAAATAGTCTGACACTGTTTCCACTGTTTCCCCATCTATTTCCCATGGAGTGATGGGACCAAATGGCATGATCTTCGTTTTCTGAATGTTGAGCTTTAAGCCAACTTTTTCGCTCTCCTCTTTCACTTTCATCAAGAGGCTCTGTAGGTCCTCTTCACTTTCTGCCATAAGGGTGGTGTCATCTGCATATCTGAGGTGATTGATATTTCTCCTGGCAATCTTGATTCCAGCTTGTGTTTCTTCCAGTCTAGCATTTCTCATGATATATTCTGCATATAAGTTAAATAAGCAGGGTGACAAAATACAGCCTTGACGGGCTCCTTTTCCTATTTGGAACCAGTCTGTTTTTCCATGTCCAGTTCTAACTGTTGCTTCCTGACCTGCATACAGATTTCTCAAGAGGCAGGTTAGGTGGTCTGGTATTGCCATCTCTTTCAGAATTTTTC
Source organism: Nanger dama (assembly GCA_917880005.1). Lineage (NCBI taxonomy): Eukaryota > Metazoa > Chordata > Mammalia > Artiodactyla > Bovidae > Nanger > Nanger dama. The sequence continues at coordinate 1,371,557 of CAKJTW010000094.1, read as the reverse complement.
AGTTTATTGTGATCCACACAGTCAAAGGCTTTGGCCTAGTCAATAAAGCAGAAATAGATGTTTTTCTGGAACTCTCTTGCTTTTTCCATGATCCAGCGGATGTTGGCAATTTGATGTCTGGCTCCCCTGCCTTTTCTAAAACCAGCTTGAACGTCAGGGAGTTCACGGTTAACGTATTGCTGAAGCCTGGCTTGGAGCATTTTGAACATTACTAGCATGTGAGATGAGTGCACTTGTGTGGTAGTTTGAGCATTCTTTGGTTACGTTCTATTTTTAGAGTCACCCAAGGGTCGAGAGGAGTGATCTGGACCTCACCATTCGCGGGGTTTCTCGAGCCTCTGGGCACCGTCAATCCCGGTCGCCCAGGACTAATACAGAGGGAGCAGGTTTAGAGGTCTCCATACGGCTTCCCTTAGGGTGATATGGGTACTCCCTTTTCCAGTTCCCATCCTCTTTGCAGTAGGCACACTGGGTGTGTCTCAGCCTCGGTGGATTGTTAAGATCCTTTTTCCTCCTTGCTCTCCCCTGGACTCTCGGGTAGTGGCAGGATGAATCAAAGCCAGGATTTTAGCCTGTTGTTGGGCCAAGGCCTGGGTCTGCCTCTCTATTCTATCTTTTTGGGCTTCCTTTTGCTCCCTTTTGCTTCCTCCTCCTGGTCCCTGTTCAAAAACACCCTATTTGCCTCCACCAAATCGGAAATTGGAGTCTCTGGTTCTTTTCCTAGTTTTTGTAATTTTCTCCTTATGTCTGGGGGCTACCTAGGTTATGAAGGAATGGGCCAACAGGACTCTTCCTTCCATACTTTTTAGATCTGTCTTGGTAAAGTTTTTAAAGGCTGCTGTGAGTCTGCTCCCCAAGAAAAGAGCTGGATTTTCTTTTTTTCCTGTGTAACCTCTTTTATCATAATTAACAACCTTTCAGACACCCTGGGTCATTCCCTGTAGTAAGCAAGTAATGAGGTGTCTTAAGGATTCTTTTCCTGCCCTTGTATTAGGTTCCCAGTCTGGCTCTGTAGAGGGGATTACCTCTTTGGCAGGGGCCAGACCGACATCTACCCGCTGTCTCTCATCAGCCACTTTTCTAGCCTGATCTAGGATTCGAGTTTTTCCTCATCATTACAACACCAGGTGAGGATGACCATTATATCCCTCCAGGTGAGGCAGAAGTTAAGGCTAAGACACTCAAATTCATCCTTAAATTTTGGGGGTTCTCGGAATATGAGCCCAATTGTTCCTTGCATTGGGTAATGTCTTGCATAGAGAACAGAACATGAACATGCATAGTTCCCCCCCTCCCCATCTGGTACCTCTCTTAGGGGGCAGATTTTGTCTAGGATGACCTTTCCTTCTGTGGAGGACAAAGCTTACTTGCTGATCGTAACCCCATGGGGGAGGGGACATATGGAGGAGGAGCTGAGGCGATGGTGAGTGACTTCCCTTCAGATCCCATGACTTCCGGGCTCAGCCTCATGACTTCCAGATCCGAGTTCGTGACTCCTGGGCCTAGCCTCCTGACTTCTGGGTCCAAGTTCGTGACTCCCAGGTGTGTCTTACCCTCCTTTCCCCGTGACTTCTCTGCTGAAGAGGAGAAGGTCAAGGGGATCTTCTGTTTCAAACCTTGCTAAAAGGATTTTGGAAGAGCATTTATCAAAGTCCTCAAGCTTATATTTTCCCTTTTTCCCGGAGTCCTGGTAGAGGGCCATAAAGGCCTAGACACAGGGAACCTCCTTGTATTTACCCTCGCGTTTGTAGTATAGACTGAGCTGTAAAATGGTGTTGTATCCAAATGATCCCAACTGGGGCCATTTTTTCCCTCCTTCCAGGGAGTAAGTAGGCCAGTATTGAGTACAGTATTTGATAAGTTTTTTTCTTTTTAGCCCTTCCAGTGGGTATCCCTCCTAGTGGGCCAAAAGACAACCCAGCGGGGTATCTAAAGGAAGCTAGGCTCATTTCCCATTTTAGTGACAGTATAGTTTATATCTCGTCCCCAGAGGACAAGTATTGGGGTAGATGCCCCTATATCTCTAGAGAGATTGTAAGCTCTCTCCTGGTCCCAAATTGTCTGATTGTATATGCACCAAAGGAAATGTTCAGTAGTAAGCACAATCAATGGTGCTATAGGACTGGTCCCGAAAGGTGAATTGACCCCTAAGGATGTGTCTAGGGTGTTAATTTTCACCCAAGACCAGGTGTGACTATACTGAACCCCCGTCAATCACTTCCACATGGAAGCACTCAGCCAAATGCTCAATTAAATGGCTGTATTTATAGAAACAGGGCACCCAATGCAGGGCTTCTAACGCCCGATTGTCTCCCCAAGAACAGAAAGCACAATTGATGGGGAGCAGAGAGTGTAGCCTCTCAGAATCTCTTGCAAAGACCCAGAACTTCAGGTCCAAGTATCGACAGACAGAGTGAATGGAAATAACTTGGGTCTTCACAGAGAGGAAAAAAGGCCAGGTTGAGAGAGAAGGAATGGGAAGAGAGAAAAGGTATAACAGTGGAGGGAGAGAAAGAGGAAAAAAAAAAAAAGGGGTGGCCTTACAGACGTCTCCTGCCACCTACAGATACCAGGCGTTACGGGACTTTTCCCTGGGTCTCCAGAGAATGGAGGACTGGAACTCAGCCCTACCAGAAATCAGAACCAGAATTTGAGTTCTCTGCCAAGAGGTGATCAGTCTCCAATCCTCAGCTCAGGTTGAGGCCCTTCGACCAGACTCCTGCGTCCAGGACCGGGGGACTAGAAAAATAGGATGGGATAGGTTGAAAGGAGGGGTCGAGACAAAAGGAGGTCAACAAAATCTCTTGTTCCTTGCTCGGTTGGGGCACCCTGGCCAGTTGTCCGCGTCAGGAGGAGAGCAGGGACAAACGAGTCCCAGTTGCGGCTGCTGGGTCAGATCCGTCGGCAGGCAAGCCAGAGTACCCCCGAGCGGTTTGGATGTCAGCCCCAGAAAAAATGGGGGTGTCCCTTCGTGGTCACCAGTTGTTGTAGGAAGGGCGGACCCCTCCAGGACAAATTGGTCAGGTATTACTTTTCCTCTTTCCATAGCTCACTGTAGCTCATAGAGGCATTTTGGGTCATAAAGTGATATTTATTATCTTAAAAATGAATATTCATAAAGATGATGATAATATCACCTAGCACCAAAGCTTGACTGGTTATTGACCTTGGGCAGTTAACTTTCTAAGTTTTTTGTTGTTATTCAGTAGCTAACTCATGTCTGACTATTTGCATCCCAATGGACTGTAGCATGCCAGGCTCCCCTGTTCTCCAGTATCTCCAGGAATTTGCTTAAATTCATGTCCATTGATGTCTAATCATCTCATCCTCTACCATCCCTTTCTCCTTTTACCGTCAGTAGTTTCCTTATGTAGTAACATTTACCCCTTCCACCCTATCTCAAGGCTGTTATGAAAAGTAAATCAGATAATATATAAAGCCAGGTACTTTCCAGATTCTCAGTAATATTGGTTTCCTTCTTTTCCCTTTAAAAAGAAACTTTTAAAGCCAGCATAACAAAGTTAAGTCTCTGAAATAGAGAAAGTAGGTATTATTAATATTTAATTCTACCAGAATGGAATTTTTAAAATACTGTTTTCTGTTTATAAATGTAATTCATTGTCATCATAGAGGATTTAGGAGAGATATAAGCAAGCATAAATAAAAATTAAAAATATAATCCTACTATCAAAAGTTTATTACTATTAAAATTTTGGTATCCTTTTAGTCTTTTTTCTGTATTTTATCACATCTTGGGGTGGACGTTTCCTAAGTATTTTCTGCCCAGCTATTCCTCTCTTTCAAAGGTTTCACAGCCAAATTTCTTAAAATAATCTTACTCTTGGTTCCATTTCTTTCTATAAAAATCTATTTTCAGGAGATATATACCCAGGTTCTCCTGGTCAGTAAATGCAACACATATTTTGCTATCTTTAAAAAAAAAGTCTCTAATATTCTGCACTATAACCCACTCCTCTATTCTTGAAATATTTTTCCCTTATGACTTCTGATTTTTCTTTTATTTCTTTGGTCACTTCTTATTCTGTATGGATCCTTCATGTTAATTTAGTCTTTAAAAATTTGGTATTTTTGTAAGTGCAGTCATGAATCCTTTTCTCTTGATTATTTCAACCACTCCCATAGCTTCAGGTGCCATGTCTGTGCTGATAGTTTTAGAAACTGTATCTTCTGGATCTCACATTTTTCCCTGGGCTTTCAACCCATATTTCTCTATATGGGCATATTTACTTATCTTTATTTGTATGTTTTTGAGGTTTCTCAAACTGAACAAATCCTAAATCACTTTCAATGTATCATCTCTCCCTCCTGCAGACAAAAATTTTATCTCTTTCTGCCTACCCTCCCATACACTCATTTATTCAGTTTGGAAGTGGGATTCTGCACTGACTTCTTTCATTCAACCACTGTATTTGGTTGATTGCCTGTTTGTTAATCCCAAATCCCTCATGTTTCTTAGTCCCTCCAGATCTCTCCTGCTTTGTTTCTACAATTATTTTTATCTGGCAGGAGACCCCAGTTCAATTCCTGGGTCAAGAAGATCCCCTGGAGAAGGGATAGGCTATCCACTCCAATATTCTTGGGTTTCCCTTGTGGCTCAGCTGGTAAAGAATCCACCTGCAATGCAGGAGACCTTGGTTCGATCCCTGGGTTGGGAAGATCCTCTGGAGAAGGGAAAGGCTTACCCACTGGAGAATTCCATGGACTATATAGTCTATGGGGTTGGAAAGAGTCAGACACGACTGAGTGACTTTCACTTTCATTTTCACTAATTGTATATTTTATCAAATATATGTATAGCCTTCTTCCACTAAACTGTAAGTTCTTTGTTCATTGCTATGTCCTCCATGCCTTTCTATTTGCCTGGCACATAGAAAGCATTTAATAAATATTATTTAATGGAAAAAAAATTCTCAGCAGTGTAAGATTTCTTGCTTAGATCACTGAATCAACTGGTCTTCTCGAACGTAGTTATGCTGTTTCAATTCTCTGTTCATGTGGCAACCACAGTGAACTTTCTAAAATTAACCATGTCACTCTCTGATTTGAAACTCATTGATGACTTGCCATGGCCCTTAGCATAAAGTCCCAGTTCCCTATCTTGACTTAAGCCCTTCATGAACTTATCCTTCAACTTCTCCATTTTATCTCCTACCACCACCCGTTTCAAACTGTGGGTTCTAGGCATACCAAACTTCTGTTATTTGCTCAGAAGTACTGTGCTTTCTTAACTCTAGACATTTTTGCACATGATGATTATTTTCTCTGGAAACTCAGTTTTTCCTTTGTGTGGCTGATTTCTAATACTTAAGGCAACAGTTAAAAGGCATAGCTTTAGAGAATTCTTTTGACCAATATTCTTTATCTTTTCATAGTAGAAGATATCCTGTATCCTATAATCTGGTAGTTATCGAGTTTACTGTAAATGCTTCTTTAATTTTCTGATTTAACCTCTAGAATATAGCTTCTTGAGTGAAAAGTGTCTCTGTTGATTTCCATCAGCACCTGGCACATAGTAGATGCTCAATACTTTTGAAAGAAAGAAACACGCACACCACACACCCATCAGTTCAGTTCAGTTTAGTCGCTCAGTCGTGTCCAACTCTGCGACCCCATGAATCGCAGCACACCAGGCTTCCCTGTCCATCACTAACTCCCAGAGTTCACTCAGACTCGCATCCATCGAGTCCGTGATGCCATCCAGCCATCTCATCCTCGGTCGTCCCCTTCTCCTCCTGCCCCCAATCCCTCCCAACATCAAAGTCTTTTCCAATGAGTCAACTCTTTGCATGAGGTGGCCAAAGTACTGAAGTTTCAGCTTTAGCATCATTCCTTCCAAAGAAATCCCAGAGTTGATCTCCTTCAGAATGAACTGGTTGAATCTCCTTTACAGTCCAAGGGACTCTCAAGAGTCTTCTCCAACACCACAGTTCAAAAGCATCAATTCTTCGGCGCTCAGCCTTCTTCACAGTCCAACTCTCATATCCATACATGACTACTGGAAAAACCATAGCCTTGACTAGACGGACTTTAGTTGGCAAGGTAATGTCTCTGCTTTTGAATATACTATCCAGGTTGGTCATAACTTTTCTTCCAAGGAGTAAGCGTCTTCTAACTTCATGGCTGCAATCACCATCTGCAGTGATTTTGGAGCCCAAGAAAATAAAGTCTGACACTGTTTCCACTGTTTCTCCATCTATTTCCCATGGAGTGATGGGACCAGATGCCATGATCTCCGTTTTCTGAATGTTGAGCTTTAAGCCAACTTTTTTAGTTCTTCTTCACTTTCTGCCATAAGGGTGGTGTCATCTGCATATCTGAGGTGATTGATATTTCTCCTGGCAATCTTGATTCCAGCTTGTGTTTCTTCCAGTCCAGCGTTTCTCATGATGTACTCTGCAGAGAAGTTAAATAAGCAGGGTGACAATATACAGCCTTGACATACACACAAATGTGCAGTCATCGTTATTCATGGATTCTGTATTTGTAAATTTGCTTTCTCACTAAAATTAATTTGTATTTCAAACTAATTTGTATTTCAAATTCATATTTGCAGTATTTTCATGGTCATTTGTGAACACATGCAGAGGTGAAAAATTTGAATGCTCAAGTTCTCAATGGAGGTTGAATAAGGCAGCACTATGCCTCTTGCTTTAGTTCACATACTTATGCAGCATTCTTTTCATGGTACATTATTTAATGTCACTTTTAAAGCCACATTTTTATGTATTTTTGTTCATACTTTTGCCATTTAAAATGGCCTCCAAGTATGGTGCTGAAGTGTTGACAAGTGTTTCTAAGAAGAAGACTGTGATATGACTTACAGTAAAAATATGTCAGTTAGAATAAACTTTGTAGAGGCATAGTTCGTGGTTGGCCTTTAGTTCAGTCTTAACAAATTAATAATATATATTAAATAAAGTGTATCTGAAGAGAAATATACATAAAGCAAAGTTATATATTAGTTTCTTGATAAAAATATTGTCAGAGGCTCACAGAAACTAACTCTATATTTCCCATAGGAGTTAAATGCTTGCTAACTCAGTGTGTACAGTGATTTTACAGAATATAACTACCACAAATAATGAGAACTGACTGTATATGTAATTATAAAATCTTGCTCATAATGTTTCATAACTTGCTTTTTTCCCCACATAACTGTGTATGTATGTCATGCATGTACTAAAAATAATGAATATTTATCTTATATGTTAATTATGAAGTAAGAAAAAGAACTATATGTGTTCTTGAATGTTTATATGAATATGGAGACAAATGTGATTAAAACATAATCAGGTTATGTTGGTTACCTAGAGGGTGAGTAATTTTTTTTTAATTTATATTGCCTTAATGCTTACAATAACATGTTTCTGGTGCAGACACTGTTGTAAGCCATGATGTTTAGTGATTTCATTTCCTTTTGTGAAAGAAATAAAGTTTCAACGAAGTATGGCCTTTGAATTTTCCTACATTTCAGACAGTCAGCGACTACAGCTGGATCTACAAAAAATGGAGCTTCTGGAAAGTAAAATGACCGAGGAACAACAGTCTCTAAAAAAATAAAATTAAGCAAATGATAACTGATCTGGAGACATATAATGATTTGGCAGCTTTAAAATCATCAGGTGAAGAAAAGAAAAAGGTAAATGGTAACAATGCTATGAAATTGTAATTCAAATTGTTTTTCTTGATTAAATTTAATAATATATGTGTTTTTTAAACTTTGTAAGTTTATTTTCAGTTGATTACTTGATGTATAAGGAAAAAAATAAAGATGTTTATATACAAAGTAGGAATTTAGTGGGAATTTCAAAACAAAAGACAAAAACTGAAAAGCAAGGGATAGAGTACTTCAACAAATATAATAAGTATGTCCTCAGTCATTACTGACTCTTTGAGACACCATGGATTATAGACCACCAGGCTCCTCTGTCTATGGAATTTTGTAGGTAAGAATACTGGAGCAGGTTGCCATTTCCTACTCCAGGGGATCTTCCCAACCCAGAGATCAAAGTTGCATCTCTTTCATCTCCTGCATTGGCAGGCAGGTTCTTTACCACTTCATTACCTGGGAAGCGCTTCAACAAATATAAACTTTGTTAAATGCAAGTTTGATTATGATATTCTCTACTTAAGATGTCTCAGTGGCTTTTCATTGCCATTTACATTAATTTAAAGTAAATCTGGTGGAGTACAAACACATAAGGCAGCCCTAATAAGTTATTATTTATATTGTTAATACTAATTTGGCTTATTATGAACTTCCCCAGTGACTCAGCAGTAAAGAATTCACCAGCCATGATCCACCAGACTCAGTTTGATCCCTGGGTTGGAAAGATCCCCTGGAGAAGGAAATGGCAACCCACTGCAGTATTCTTGCCTGGAAATCCCATGGACAGAGAAGCCTTGTGGGCTACAGTTTATGGGGTTGCAAGAGTGAACACAACTTAGGGACTAAACAACAACAACACAATTTAGCTTTTTTATAGTTAGAAGAATATTTTTACAAACAGGTTTTCTAGCCTTGATAGGATTTTATTAGAATATTATTGAAACTATTTAAGTCAAATGCTATTTTAATTGATTTACTAGGTACCTGCTAAAGCCTTTTATTTACTTCCATTTGAATCTATCTAGAAATTACATCAGGAGAAAACAGTATTATCAACTCGCAGAAATGCCTTTAAAAATATAATGGAGAAACTAAACACAGAATGTGAGACACTAAAAACACAACTGCAAGAAAACGAGACACATTCTCAGGTAAAAAAGAAAAAAAAGACTGAAATTCGTTTCTGTTTTTAGATTATGGATGTTCTTTTAACCTGTATTTTCACCCTCCAAGAAATCCATTCCTTTTTTTTAATCTGCTTTGTTTACCTACCAGATTTTCTGGCTTTGAAGATAGCTAGATTGTATACAGTCTCTGCTCAGAATGAGTTTACTCCTGCCTTCTCTAAACCTATATCGAAGGCCAGCTCTAGGGTTGGCACTATTCTGGGAATAGTCATTATGATAATAGCTTTTAAAAATATAAAAAGTAAATGTTTTTAATTCAGAAACATTGCTAATACATCAATGCCACAGATAATGAAAATGAGCCATAATGACTAGTATCCCACCACCCAGAAGAGATGATTCTATGCATACGTGGATAGATATTTCTAGTCTATGTGTATGTGGTATGAATATATTCACTTTATACATACACATAAGTATACATTATTTCTGTATATTTATAGAAATGGTACTATATTGTACCTATTATTTGGAAACTTGTTTTTCATTATTAACTATACTTTCCCTTGTCAGTAGATTTTTAAAAATATTCGATATAATATTTGACTGTATGGATATAGCAAATTGTTAGACATTTTGGTTATTTCTCATTTTAAAACTGTTCAAATAATGCTATGAAGAGCAGTCCTATTCTTGAATTTCTTTATTTACATTTATGATGATTTACTCAGGATGCAAAGGCAAACCTTTTCCATATCACTCATCCTGCTGATAATTACCTAAACAGATCTAAGGTCTTCTAGATTGAAGGACAGAAGCCTTGTCTCTGTCACTCACTTTCTCTCCAGCACTGTGTTAGTGTTTGGCACATGATAAGTGTTTAATAAGTATTTTTTGGTGGATTAAATGAAGCATGTGTGTCATATACAAAATCAGTTATTATGGTCTGATAAAGGTTGATCATTCACACATCAAATTAGTCTATGTTAACAATTTGCAGCTATGATTTATTAATGCTAAATGCATTGTTTTTTCTTCACATGGTATCATGATCATGATAGACAGTCATCATTAACATTTTGGTATAATATCCTTGTAAACTTTTTTTTCCTTTGCAGTTAAGTTCAGTCGCTCAGTGTCCAACTCTTTGCAACCCCATGAATCGTAGCACGCCACGCTTCTCTGTCCATCACCAACTCCTGGAGTTTACCTTTGCAGTTATACACCCTTAATTATATTGTTCTTACAGATAATGAAATCATTCTATGCATACAGTCTTTAAGCATTTATTTTCTTACTTAAATGTTTTGAAGCTCTTTTTTTTTTTTTTTTTTTAGGATGTCAGCTATTTCATTGTATGTATGTACCTTTAAAAAAAAAGATAAACCTTATATTCGTCATAAAAGGATAGACTCTCATCAGAGTTTGCCACAAACTTCAGTTCAGTCGCTCAGTTGTGTCCAACTTAGAAGTCACTAATTGACATGTTTCTAATTTATTAGTGAATTACTCTGTCTCTGCTTTGTAATATACAAGCCTATTTATATACGTGTGCTAAGTCACTTCAGTCGTGTCCGACTCTGTGCAACTCCATAGACGGCAGCCTACCTGGCTCCACCGTCCCTGGGATTCTCCAGGCAAGAACACTGGAGTGGGTTGCCATTTCCTTCTCCAGTGCATGAAAGTGAAAAGGGAAAGTCAAGTCGCTCAGTTGTGTCCGACTCTTAGTGACCGCATGGACTGCAGCCTACCAGGCTCCTCCATTCATGGGATTTTCCAGGCAAGAGTACTGGAGTGGGGTGCCATTGGTAAATAGCAAATTTATCCTAGTCTGTTTAGAGTTGGAATGGATACTGGCGAAGAAAACCTAAGAAAAAGTTAATGAGGCCATTGTCTTATGGTTCATAGGAAAGAGCATTGATACTTCATATGGATTTTTGGCCCTCTTCTTTCATTGAATAGATGATTTAAAGAGGAAAACATTTAACAGTTTCTTAGAACCAGTCCTTGGCTACCTTGTTTATTCCCACATTAAGTGATAATCTTATTCTTAACCCTATTTACAGGAATTTGTAACATAAATCACAGTTTACAATGCTTCTCTGTGTTATGGTTTGCCTTTTATGAATCCCAGTTGTTTGAATCAAATCCTGGCCTCCCTATTTTTTGAAGTTATTTTCTTGAAAACTGGCTTTGACATCTATAAATAATGTGGCATAACAGACATTTTTGAGTAGTTATTTATTTGATATCATTTAAACATATTTATATTGGAACAAACTGCAAAGCTCCTAGAAGAAAACATTAGGGAAAAAGCTCCTTGACGTTAGTCTTGGCAACAAGTTTTTATTAATAACACCAAAAAGCACAAGCAACCAAGGCAAAAATAAATAAATGGTCCACATCAGACTAAAAAGATTCTGCACAGCAAATGAAACAGTCAACAAAAGGGAAAAGCAGTTTATAGTTTGGGAGAAAATACAAAGAAATCATGATAGACTTTAAAATAAGTTATAGGGAAAAAAGATTTGTGCTTCTTGACATCCTTGGGGGTTTAAAGGCAGGTTTAAATATATCACTGAAATAAATGTATAGTAAAGAAGGAATTTGACCATATGACATAGAGTTGCTTTTATACCAATATTCATGTAGCACTTAAGAGATTTGCTGCATAAGAAGAAGGCCATCCCTTTGTATGAAACAAAGAGGGAAAATTTGGTACTTGACTTTGCAAAAGGTTATTTGAGATTTATTGTCAAAAAGTGCTGACTACTTCCTTAAGTCCATCTGAGCTTCAAGGTTCTATCAGGGGAAGCTGGATCTGATTTCGTAGCATTAACTCACAGCACATACAGTTCATATAATTAGTTATGACTCATCCTAATATCTAGATTTATCTTTGGAGGAAACAATGGGATAGATGCTACACTGATACTGAACTTAGGCCCTGAAAATAATTTTAACTTGAGTTTAGGAAGAAATATGAATGGTGTTTCAATTATCATATTTTTTAAAAATGATTATTACTTCTTGGAAATATTCAGGCAGAACATTAGTTTAATGTTTCATTTTTCAGACTTTGCTTAGGAAAAAAACTATGTGCATCTTAAAAGACCATAACCCAGAGTTACAAGGTTAATTAAATCAGAAAAACAATTTAATTCTATAACAGTAAAATTGTCTTTGGAGGAAGCAACCATCAATATAATATCCACATTAGCTTCCTGTTGATGCAGAAATTATTGTAAGAATGCCAGCTTTTTACCAGCCCTCTTATAATCTTTACACTGCAGCTCTGCTCTTACACAGCTTGTGAAATTAGACAGGAAATTTAGCCCTGGAAATAAGGAAGTTTCTCCTATATAGCTCAACCTTTGACAGTGTTAGAATATGTAGTACTTTCATGGCATTAGACCTTCAGATTTCAAGGAGAGATTCTTATCATGTCCCATTCTTCTTCTTAAAGTTCTTTTAGGAAAGGAAATATCATAAATGGTCTTTCACTTGGTATGTTCATTGGTATAATAAATATGTTCCAATTAAAGTAAACAGAGTAAACTTGTTGAATTCAGTGTTCTATTTAGTATTATATTTACTGTTGTTTAACTTTTTCTAAATTTCTTTTTGTCTGTCATGGCTTTATCTCAGTAAAATGCGGGAGTTGAAAAGACTTTAAATTGAGGGGTTTTTTTCCTTATATCTCAAAGGAGTGTATAATTGTTTTGAATATGGGCACTGGTGAACATTTTTCTTTTGTGTTTTAGCTTACAAATTTGGAGAGGAAGTGGCAACACCATGAGCAAAATAATTTTGTGATGAAAGAATGTATCCTTTAAAAAATTGCAAATGAACTTGATTGAGGGATTTTTTTTTCTCTAGGAATTTCTTTAAAGACTGAAATAATATTCATTTCAACATCAAATACCTAATATGTACAAAATACTGGCTAAACTATGTGGGAAATGAATAAGACTTAGTTTCCATTCTACAGTAGTGTGTGTGTGTGTGTGTGTGTGTGTGTGTGTGTACTAAAGTAACTAATAGAAAGCAGACCATACAAAGCCATAGTGTGGCATAGTGACTAAGTACTCAGATTTTAGAGTCAGGAAATCTAATTTTAAATATTGACTCTACTATGTATAGGTTATGGACTTTGGACAGTTTACTTAACTGTTTAAACTGCAATTTTATCGTCTCAAATACAGCTAATATTTCCTTCTCATAGACTTGTTGGGAGAATTATATATAACCATATATATGTATATGTGTGTATGTATGGTCATTTTTTGTTATTTATAATGTTGTTCCTTAGATATCTGGGAAGCAAAGGGAGGGATAACCAAGAAGTGTACACATAAGAAATTTGACCTTCAGTCTCACCTACCAAGATAGTACTTATGTCCCATCTTATTTCTATCAAGATAGTACTTACGTTTAGTCTTTTTGCTCATCTTTTTGTGTAATCATAGATGAAAGTAGCAACCGACAACAGGTATTGTGGAGTGTAAGAAACATTTCCCCAAGTGTTGTCTCCTAGTCCCATCTTTGACTATTCAAGAGCAACTCTGATTAGAGAACTAGATTCTAACTCATTGGTTGCATGGGTTCTCTAGGATGCTACTGAACATCTTCTCAGGGCATCATGGACCCAGCTTTCCTCCAGATGAGATGCTAAAGGCTCTAGTTCCCAGTGGTTGTGCAGTTTATTTTAAAAGCAGATTTATATTTACAATATGTTAAAGTCCAGAACTCTGGTTTTGTCTGACATAAAGTAGGTGATTTTGAAGCAGAGTGACGTCTAGAAACTTGCCTGAAATTCTGTGTGGTACTCTAAAAGGATGTGGTTCTTCTGAATATTGAATTGTTCTATGACCAGATTGAGATGAATAACATATTAACTCTAAAAATGTTTGTATACTATAGGTGAACTTTTTTGAAATAAATTTGCCCTGGCCTTTTAGGGTTAGACCTTTTAGGTTTAGGTTTTGATGTTTAATCTGTTAAAATACAGTTTGTTTTTTTAAAAACTATTCTAATTGTGCTTTTTGTGCCATCTTCAGTTTTCAATAAGAAAAATGCTAGTGTAATTTGGGTCTTTTCCGCATCACAGAATTAGATTAATATTTGTATTGATATTGTTCCCTCTTAACTCATGTAATTAGTCATAGCAACCAAGAGTCAAGAGAGTGATTACCGGCCAATTATGAAGAATGTGTCCAAGCAGATTGCAGAATATAATAAAAGCATCGTGGATGCTCTGCATAGCATGAACAGAAACTGAGTCTGAAGCAACTGCAAGTCTCTATAGAAATGTTCTCTTGCTGCTAAACTTTGTACACGCCATTAAAAAAATTGCTTACCCTTGACGAGTTTTACCTAAAAATTTTTGAAAGTTATAATTTCATGGCTTCTTTGAAGAATGTTGCTTTAAATAGTATAATAGTTTAATAAATAGCTTATGTATTAAAAAGTATCATCTCCTTTTATATTTAGCTTTGTTTTGTGTAGGTGATAAAAATTTCTCAAAGAACCAGGAGATAAAACAAACTAAAAGTGGTTATTGTTATTCATTTAGTTAGTATAATCCATCTGTGGCAGCAAATGCTATCATCTTTTCATATGTCAAGCCTAGGAGGCATGCTTGGAGTATGATTCTGATTTACCATTTATCAACCTTGCCAATTTTTGCTTCTAGAAATAGATAATAAGAATAGAAGGGAGGTATTTAGTTTTGAGCTTTACTTCTCAAGCAGGATATATTTGATGTGTTTTAAGGCATATGAAATCACAGGTAAATACATAACATTTTTTATATGTCAGTTATTCCTTTGTGAAATTAAGACTTCTTTATTGGGAATTAATAGTTTTACTCTTTACACTTAAAAAATTATTTCTTACATGTATTTGCTAGGAAAAGCATGAAATTTAAAATAAATGTTGTATTTACAGTGGACTCTTTTGGACTATGCTGTTCATTTTTATTCCGGAGTATGCATTCACTCTTAGTACTACAGGAGGACTTAAGTAGATTAATTTATAAGCATTGCCAGCACATTTGAAAGGAAAAGGTGGAAGAGGTAGAAATGTATCATGTCAATCTGAGGAGACATTACAGAACTGAAGATGTATCCTCTCGTTTGGGAAGAATGAGTCACTTTTGCCAGAATAAAGTATTCCTTAAAACTATTCTTCCTTTACTCTGATCTTGCATTCTTCAAGTTATTCTGCTTCTCAGTTTTCATGAAACAGAAGCATATTAGTTTCTTTTTAAAAGGCTTTATTGAGATACAGTTTACATATGATGAAAGTTCCCATGCATGTTCCTTACCTGAAGTAAATATTTATCATTAAATTATTCAATTTTAGTTCTGTGTGAGTTTAGGTAGAAGGGTGAACATTGTTGAATTTGATTAACTCTGGATTACTAGTATGTGAAGATTCTGCACATGCATTCATTAAGATGGCATTCATAAAGTATGTTCCTTAGATCCTGAGTTCTTCAGGTTTCTGATAGGTGTTATACCATCAAAGGGTTCATAGTCAGGAATTTGGGAAGCATTATTTGAAACAAAGGTAAATTATTCTCTTTCTTCTTTTCTGCTCAGAACCCAATATGCTAATATGCAATAAGTTCAAGAAGAATATATACTGTTAATATTACAGTTTTTTCTGAGTAGTGGGATTGTGGGTCTTTTCATCTTCATTGAACTTTGTGGTACTTTCTCAAAATTATCTGTGATGTACATATAATAGACGTGCGATAAAAATTCAAATTAAAAACATATATACAGTTAATACTTGTAGAAAGGACATATGATAGTTTAGACAGCTCTTGCTATAATCATTGAGCTAGAACTTAACCAGTCTTTACTCAGAAAGAAAAGTAGGAGGAAAATTGCCTTTTCATTATATATGTGTGTTGGTATTATAACACTGTGAAGTTTGGCAGAAAAAGATTGTAAATTTCTTGAAAAAGCAAAATTCTCAACTTCCATTCTAAATTACTCATATATGATATTTGGGGAACATAACTGAGCAGGATTTCTTTAAACTAAAATGTGTTATCTGAGGGAAATTCTTACTAATGTCTCTTCCTTCCTCTCAGAGCTTTTCAACAAATCCAACAAGAATATTCTCTCTGCTAGGATAGACCTGGAGGCTACTATCTGCTTAAGCCGGCTCTTCCTCAGTCAGTCACATTGCTCAGTGAGTTTCATTCCTGTTAAAATAACACCTTGTGAGTCGCATGGGAAGAAGCTGTAGACTGAACAAACATGCTGAATTGCCTTACTAATGAAGACCAACATCGGAAAGTTAGCACAAAATCTGTGCTTTTCCCACCATTATCTTTATCAGTAAATAAACATGAGCTCTTTATACTCTTTCACTAACGGGAGTCCCTGATTTGGACCATATTCTGGTTTCATGTTACAGTGTAAAATTCAGGCACAGTAAGAGAATTAGAGCATGGAGTCATGCTGTTCACACTGGAGATAAAAGATCAGTTAAGAGAAGCTCCAGGGGTTCTTGCTGCCCGATTTCTCTGTAGTTGTTTCCTTTAGCTATATGATTCCAGCATAAACAACCTTAATAAGAACATTCATACTTGAAGCAGGAAGAAACTGACAGACTACTAGAGAACTGTGGTGATCTAATTTAAAATTAATGTATCTTTCATTTTTATCTGCCTTTTTAAATAAAAGCAGATTGTATTTTTAAATCGCAGATTCACAGTTTGAGAACTGAAATTGAGCATCTTTAAAAAGATAGCTTTTAATACAAAGGTAGAAAATTTAGGAAAGACAGATCAAATGAAAATTACTTCTGATCACATTAGTCTCTTAAGATGTGCATCTGTATACATCTGTCATACCTATTTTTCATTATATACATATATATATATATTTTAAGTAAAGATCATACTGTTCTTAAACTTTTGCTATTTATAGTTTTGCAAACATTTATTCATGTCATATATACTCCTGGACAGCAACATGTTAAATTGCTGTATATTATTTTATTATAAGAATACTTCCTGAAAACAAACACCATGTATTGAATGAGGTTAGTGGGGTATGGTTAGGCGTAAGCTTTGAATTATGTAACTGATTTTGAACCACAGCTTCACTGCTAACTTTTCATATGACCTAGGGAAGTTACTTAGTCTCTGAATTTCAGTTTCTTCATCTATAAAATGGAATAATAGTGCTTAATTCACAGGATTGGCTCAAAGAGTCAAAAGCAAGAGTCCAAGGCTTTTTGACACAAATTGCCCTCAGGAACGTGACATGAATAGCAGTGCGCAAGCATGTGCCTGCACTCACCATCATTGGCATTATCCACATTGATAGTGCACTACATATATTTGTTTTAGTTGTTTTAAGTAAAACAAACTGCCTTCATCAGTATAACAAAATTTTCTTGTGTTTTAACTAGGAGCAGAATGTGTTTTCATACTAAAAAATATAATTTTAAAAATTCTATTAAAATGCTTATTATAACTTGGTAATAACAAAAGTTTAATTCTTACTGCTTATTTTTAGTAGATAATAGATTATATTTTGCTGCCTCAGTATCTTTCCTCATAACATCTTGTAATGTATTGCTTTTCTGAAACTAACTGTATAATCTCAAGGGACATAGGAATAACCTGTGTATAAATAGCCTAGTTGGTAAATAGGCTGTTCTGCTTGGTCAACTTTATCCTTCAAGTCAAAAGTGATCACGCATAAAGAGAAGTTGTGTCATAGGAGGGAAAATAACACCCACTGGAGAGTCCAGTGTAGAAGAGAGTTTGGAGAAAGCATGAGTCAGAGAATTGAGTGATCTTCTACCTAAAAGGGGCTTAAATACACTAGGTAAGCATTTCACAAGAAAAATATAAAAACTAAAATGAGATTTTCAAAATTACTGTTTTATTTCAAAATCTTTTTGTAAAACAGTATTTTTACCATGATAACAACATAGCGATACCATGAAAGAAAGCAAACTTAATTGATTAGAATTTTATTTGTTATAGATCAAGAAAGAACTACACCTAGCCAAACTGAAATATTACCTCATTTCTGTGTTGTCACTTTCAACAGATAAATTCACCCTACTAAAGGAAGTCTTGATTAACATGAAGGTGAAGCTGTTTGAAAGGCAACTATGCTCACCACTACACCACCAGTGCTGAAGGTGAAAATATTTGATATAGTCCATAAGCTCAACCTGAATTTTTTTTATCAAAGTAAAACATAGTTCATTTTTAAAAGCCTCTCTCAGTGTTTAAATAGCTTCTTATTAAAATGAACTTTCCCTCCGTTTACTGGAGTGGGGAGGGCCACCTTAGAGGCCAACCAGCACTGCCCCATCCCCCCAGCCAAGGACAAAGCAGGGGCTTTGTGTCTCAGGAGTAGGGAAATGGTTAAGAAGGAGAGGAAGAGAAAATTGCTTTTCCAGCCTGTCTAACTTCCCATGTAGCCTACAGAGAAAAGCAAGCATCCCTTGGGAGGAAATAACAAAAGTGCCAAACAGTAGATGGATGGATGAAGCCTAAATTTCTGCAGTGTGCTAGAGGTCTCGGCTTTAAAATGTCACAAAAGCCCCATGCCTTGCTCGTGGTGATTATCAGAAGGCCAAATGGACATTTACTGCCAATTGGCCCTACCTTCCTAGGGACATCTGCCCTTGAACGTGTTCCTTGGCTCCGTTCCTTTTCCTGCTAGAAATATTTCAGTCAGAGAAGGGGCTCTGGTGAAGCTGTAGAAGTCCAGTTGTGGCACAATTGCGATAGCCAGTTAGCCATGAGAAGCATCCATAAGAGACCCTAAGAGACAGCTAGTTGAAAGAAATACAGATAATAGGAGGCAAGCAAACTTCTTACAAAACCTCTCACCACTGTATTATCTCCAGGATGCCCCTACTTCAGCAAAAAAAAAAAAAAAAAAAGGTAAAACTCTTCCATAAAATAAACATTCAAAATTTCTGTGGTCCAGTATCTTTTACTGACCACAGGTTAGAGTTCCAGGACAAGTTTTCTTTACCACATACTCTGATTTGTCAGACTGTTTATTTCTAAGAAACTTCATGACCTCAGTGTGCACTTCCATCCCCCTCCCTAAACAATAACCTCGACAAGCCATATCTCTTACTTATCTTCAATAAGTATTAAGGTATGACCTGATTAAAAGAATTTTTAAAGAGTATGTTGGATTGATTGTCTGAAATTCCATATCAAGCTAATGTTTTGACATCGTGTGGTTGCAGCCTCAGATCTGAAATTCCATATCAACCTAATGTTTTGACATTGTGTGGCCACAGCCTCAGAAATGTAAACAGAAAGGACATTTCCAAATGAAGACTGGAAAGGAGATTTAGCACTAACACATTGCACCTCAGTAAGGAAAATTAGGCTGGAATTTCAACTACCATGAGCGTCAGACCCCTCACCCTATCTTGTAATAATCCGACTTTATCCCTGTTTTATCCATTGTGATAAAAGCATCCACCATACAAATATAACTAGTCATTTCTTTAACCTTCCTCACTGAAGCAGCTCTCTGCAAATATTGTCCTCACTAGAAGAGATAACGCCCCTTCATACAACCCAAGCTAGTTACACACTTCTTGTGGATCTTTCCTTTGTCACCATTCTTGTACATAGTTATTAAGGAATGCAGCATAACTGAAAGGGCATGGGACTTTGAAGAAGCACCTATGCATCTCTCTCATGAGAGTATGTCTTCAGTTCAATTCAGTCACCCAGTCGTGTCCGACTCTTTGCGACCCCATGAATCGCAGCATGCCAGGCCTCCCTGTTCACCACCATCTCCCAGAGTTCACTCAGACTCACGTCCATCGAGTCGTGATGCCATCCAGCCATCTCATCCTCGGTCGTCTCCTTCTCCTCCTGCCCCCAATCCCTCCCAGCATCAGAGTCTTTTCCAATGAGTCAACTCTTCTCATGAGGTGGCCAAAGTACTGGAGTTTCAGCTTTAGCATCGTTCCTTCCAAAGAAATCCCAGGGTTGATCTCCTTCAGAATGGATTCAGTTGGATCTCCTTGCAGTCCAAGGGACTCTCAAGAGTCTTCTCCAACACCACAGTTCAAAAGCATCAATTCTTCGGTGTTCAGCCTTCTTCACAGTCCAACTCTCGCATCCATACGTGACCAGGGAAAAACCATAGCCTTGACTAGACAGACTTTAGTTGGCAAAGTAATGTCTCTGCTTTTGAATATACTATCTAGGTTGGTCATAACTTTTCTTCCAAGGAGTAAGCGTCTTCTAATTTCATGGCTGCAATCACCATCTGCAGTGATTCTGGAGCCCAAAAAATAAAGTCTGACACTATTTCCACTGTTTCCCCATCTATTTCCCATGAAGTGATGGGACTAGATGCCATGATCTTCGTCTTCTGAATGTTGAGCTTTAAGCCAACTTTCTCGCTCTCCTCTTTCACTTTCATCAAGAGACTTTTTAGCTTCTCTTCACTTTCTGCCATAAGGGTGGTGTCATCTGCAAGGAGATCTGAGGTTATTGATATTTCTCCTGGCAATCTTGATTCCAGCTTGTGTTTCTTCCAGTCCAGCGTTTCTCATGATGTACTCTGCGTGGAAGTTAAATAAGCAGGGTGAAAATATACAGCCTTGATGTACTCCTTTTCCTATTTGGAACCAGTCTGTTGTTCCATGTCCAGTTCTAACTGTTGTTCCCTGACCTGCATACGGATTTCTCAAGAGGCAGGTCAGGTGGTCTGGTATTCCCATCTCTTTCAGAATTTTCCACAGTTTATTGTGATCCACACAGTCAAAGGCTCTGGCATAGTCAATAAAGCAGAAATAGATGTTTTTCTGGAACTCTCTTGCTTTTTTGATGATCCAGTGGATGTTGGCAATTTGATCTCTGGTTCCTCTGCCTTTTCTAAAACCAACTTGAACATCAGGGGGTTCACGTATTGCTGAAGCCTAGCTTGGAGAATTTTGAGCATTACTTTCCTAGCATGTGAGATGAGTGCAATTGTGCGGTAGTTTGAGCATTCTTTGGCATTGCCTTTCTTTGGGATTGGAATGAAAGCTGACCTTTTCCAGTCCTGTGGCCACTGCTGAGTTGTCCAAATTTGCTGGCATATTGAGTGCAGCACTTTCAAGCATAATTTCTAAGTCTTTTCTAGAAGAAGGCCTCTCTCTTCCTAAGACTAGTTCCTATACTGGTGCTTATATCCGTTCCAGATTCCTTCTGAATCTTCCTTAATTTTCTGTCTTTCATCCCCTTCTTCCTGTGGCTTTAGCCTTTCTTCCATTGATTACATCCTGTCAATACAGAAACACATTCATCTTCCTCCCATTCTTTTCACATTCAAAACTCGTAAAAGACTAGTCATCTTCATACCCTAATCTTTTTCTAAACACTGCTCCCCCTACTCCACTGAAATTGCTTTTGTTAACATAACCAATGATATCTTTTATTGAAACTTTTTATGTGGTATTGGTGTATCATCAACAATGTTATGATAATTAAAGGTGAACAGCAAAGGGACTCAGACATACACACACACATATATACATATGTCCATTCACCCCCAAACTCCACCCACCACCACCATCCAGACTGCCACATAACTTTGAGCAAAGTTCTATGTGCTATACAATAGGTCCTTGTTGGTTATTCATTTTAAGTAGAGCAGAGTGTACATGTCCATCCCAAGCTCCCTAATCATCCCTACCCCTATCCCTCCCACCAGCAACCATGTTTGTTCTCTAAGTCTGTGAGTCTCTTTCTGTTTTGTAAGTAAGTTCACCTGTATCATTTCATTTTTAGAATCCACATATAGGGAATGTCATATGATATTTCCTTTCTTTGTCTGACTTCACTCAGTATGATAATCTCTAGGTCCATTGATATTTTAATTACTAAAATTAGTAGACTACTAGGTTTTATTCCAGTAAAATTTCTATGTAGGATTTAAAATTACTAGCCATACCTTCTTGAAACTTTTTCTTCTTTTGCATTTGGTGACATCATTTTCTCTTCATTCTTCTACCATTTTGTCCACTCCTCATTCTTTTCCCTTGGTATCTCCTCTGCTTCTACAAGAGGCTTAGAGAATTTTAGCTTGCCAAATTGAATTCTTACCTCTCAGCTGTTGGAATCATTTCAAAGATTCCTGTGTATCAGGCTGATTTCATACGTTGATAATGATTTTGTGATTAAGATAAGTATATAATGAAAATTGAATCATGACTACTTATTTCCCATGTACTTTTAAGATGTCACTGCTGCTGCTGTTGCTAAGTTGCTTCAGTCATGTCCGACTCTGTGCGACCCCATAGACGGCAGCCCACCAGACTCCGCTGTCCCTGGGATTCTCCAGGCAAGAACACTGGGGTGGGTTGCCATTTCCTTCTTCAATGCATGAAAGTGAAAAGTCAAAGTGAAGTCACTCAGTTGCAACCCCACGGACTGCAGCACACCAGGCTCCTCTGTCCATGGGATTTTCCAGGCAAGAGTGCTGGAGTGGGGTGCCATTAAGGTGTCACTAGACATAGATAAATTTTAGTAACAACTAATGAGTTCATTTTAAGCCACATCTAAAGGTATAAAAAGCCACAGTAGCAGCAATGAAAACAACAAAAATGACATTATTAAATGTTCCCTGAATGCTAATGGTGTTACTCTAAAGTATTGGGGTCATCTGAGCATCTCGTCCTCATCTGATTCTACTGAGCCACAAATACTTTCTTCTTCCCTCTTTAAGGCAAGTACCAGGTAGTAGGAAGGACCTCTCACTCATTCTACTAAGCTATGAGGGCTTTCATCAGGCAGTGGGCTCCCTGAAAATAAGGATGATGTCTTAGTCATCTGCATCCTGTCTGCCAAGTGGCCCTGTTGGTAAGTAAGCCCATAATAAATGCTTATTAAATCAGTTCGAGTGAGATAAGCTAAGCCAAATTGAAAGGCATAGGAGTCACTTTTGAAAACCGTTTGAAATTTTCTTGAAAAGGTAAACATAGAGTTACCATGGTCACCTAACAGATCCATTCATAGGTATATGTACCTGCGAGGGTTCAAAACATTTTGACACAAAAACTTGTACACAAATGTTCATAGCAGCATTAGTCATAATAGTCTGAAAGTGGATACAACCCAAATATCAATTAACTGATGAATGGATAAAAAATGTAGTACATAAAGATACACAATGAAACATCATTCAGCCATTAAAAAGAAGTATAGATTAGTGGTTTCCCTGGTGGCTCAGACGGTAAAGAATCTGCCTGCAATGTGGGAGATCCAGGTTCGGTCCTTGAGTCAGGAAGATCCCTCAGAGAAGGGCATGGCAGCCCACTTCAGTATTCTTGCCTGGAGAATTCCATGGACAGAGGAGCCTAATGGGCCACAGCCGTGGGGTCACAAAGAGTTGGACACCACTGAGTGACTAACACATTTCACTTTCAGGGATGGGATGGGACATAGATGAGGGGATAACTAAAGGTACAATATTTATTTAAATGAAGTGGCATAGTGGCATAGGAGTTGTGGGACACAGTTACTCAAGAGCCCTTTGAACATTCTCTTGGATTTCTATTGAGAAGCAGAAGTGTCAAACATTCCATTCTTCTTCTCTAGCACCACTATTATAATCCAAGAGCAGTTTTTGAAACTTATTCGAAGACAGGCAAGGTTTTGATGATGGATGGATGAATGAGTGGATGGATGGATAGATAGGTGGATGGGTGAATAGATGGATAGATAGATGGTTATACAAACTGTTGAGGGAACATATGTTGAGACATCATTTAGGCTCCCATTTGCTAGCCTTTTATCTAGGGTCATTGATTTGTTTAGGCAGAATTTTTAAAACAGAAATAACCATTGCTTGTCTTAGAATGTATACCAAAAATAAAAGTGAAGGCATTGTAACTGAGTCTGGTACAGACTTAGAGCACCTGTATGGCTGGTACAATTGTCAGTCATGTTTTTCTTTTTCTTTTTTAATTTTACTTTATTTTACTTTACAATACTGTATTGGTTTTGCCATACATCAACATGAATCCACCACGGGTGTACACGTGTTCCCAATCCTGAACCCCCTCCCACCTTCCTCCCCATACCATCTCTCTGGGTCATCCCAGTGCACCAGCCCCAAGCATCCTGTATCCTGCATCAAACACAGACTGGCGATTCATTTCTTATATGATATTATACATGTTTCAATGCCATTCTCCCAAATCATCCCACCCTCTCCCTCTCCCACAGAGTCCAAAAAGACTGTTCTATACATCTGTGTCTTTTTGCTGTCTTGCATACAGGGTTATCGTTACCATCTTTCTAAATTCCATATATATGTGTTAGTATACTGTATTGGTGTTTTTCTTTCTGGCTTACTTCACTCTGTATAATCAGCTCCAGTTTCATCCACCTCATTAGAACTGATTCAAATGTATTCTTTTTAATGGCTGAATAATAGATGTCCATCAGCAGATGAATGGATAAGAAAGCTGTGGTACATATACACAATGGAGTATTACTCAGCAATTGTCAGTCATTTTAAGGTCTGTAGAGATGCACTTGGAAAATGGGGGAAATATCTATCTGCTCTTCCAGAGTGAGCTAGTCATTAAATAACTTAAAATAGTATAAAATATTTTAAAATAGTGCTCCAAAATATTTTGAATTAAAGGTTTTTTAATGCATAAGTAAAACTCATTCAAACATGTCTATTCAGAAATGAAGCTCTTTGATCTTGATGCTGTAGGAGGAAATACTGGCTTGATAATTTAGAACAATGCTCTCTGATAGAATTATAATATGAGCTTACAAATGTGAGCAAATATGTCAATTTTAATTTTCTAATACCTATATTAAAAATTAAGTAGGTGAAATTTGTTTTACTGTATTTTATTTAACTCAGTATATCCAAACTATTATTTCAACATTTATTAAATTTAAAATTATTGAGATACTTTATGTTCTGTTTCTCATTCTAAGTCTTTTGATTCACTGTGTATTTTATACTTGCAAATGTTGTTTAGTTGTTCAGTCATGTCCAACTCTTTGTGCCCCACGGACTGCAGCACACCAGGCTTCCCTCTTCTTCACTATATCCTGGAGCTTGCTCAAACTCATATCTGTTGGGTCAGTGATGCTATCCAACCATCTCATCCTGTCATTCCCTTCTCCTTCTGCCTTCAATCTTTCCCAGCACCAGGGTCTTTTCTAATGAATTGGCTCTTTGCATCAGGCAGCCAAAGTATTGGAGCTTCAGTTTCAGCAGTCTTGCCAGTGAATATTCAGGACTGATTTCCTTTAGGATTAACTGGTTTGACCTCCTTGAAATCAAAGAGACTCTCAAGAGTCTTCTCCAACACCACAGCTCAAAAGCATCAATTCTTTGGTGCTCTGCCTTCTTTATGGTCCATCTCTGGAAAAACCATAGCTTTGACTAGATGGACCTTTGTTGGCAAAGTAATGTGTCTGCTTTTTAATACTTTGTCTAGGTTTATCAATAACTTTTCTTCCATGGAGCAAGGGTCTTTTAATTTCATGGCTGCAATCACCATCTGTGATTTTAGAGACCAAGAAAATAAAGTCTGTCACTGTTTCCATTGATTTCCCATCTGTTTGCCATGAAGTGATAGGATCAGATGCCATGATCTTAGTTTTTTGAAAACTAAGATTTGATATATATTTTACACCTAAAGAAAATCTCAGTTCAGACTGGCCACATTTCAAATGCTTTAATAGCACATGTGGATAGTGGCTACAAACTGCACAGCATAGATTTAGAATTTAGAACTTTTATTTTGATTATAGGAAGGGATGAGTCACAGGAGGAAGCCAAATGGCAGTTTTATAAAATAGAGGAAGACTGTCCCATAAGGAAAAAAAAAATTCCTATGTGAGATTACAATCTAAAGTAGGATTTTTGCATTTCCTTTGATTACTCTTAAATTATTCTTGTTCGAGTTTGGGATGGGGCACGTATACCCTGCTGTATTTAAAATGGGGAATCAGCAGGACCTACTGTGTAGTGCATGAAACTCTGCTCAGTGTTATGTGGCAGCCTGGATAGAAGGGGAGTTGGGGAAGATTGGGTGCATGTGTGCGCATGACTGAGTCCCTTTGCTGTTCACCTGGAACTATCACAGCATTATTAATTGGCTATACCCCAATATAAAACAGAACCTGAAAAATAAATAAGTTACCCTTACAGATATCTTTCATTGAAAATTAACCTCAATTGGTCAAATTAAGAAAAAATACACATAGTAGTTAAAAATATTTATATATTTTCTTCTGAGTGCAGCCACTGAAAGAATCTGTCAGGCCAGATCTTCTGTAACTTCAGTAATTGAAAATAGCAGAAGGTTTGTGAATTATACTTACTTTTAATAACGCTAGTATTGAAAAACAGTTTGCAGCCTATATTCTATGGTAGAAATATTTTATATGATGCCAATGTCAATAATATTTTCCTCACTTATCCATGTATCATCTAGATAGTAAACTTTAATTGCCAGAGTTGAAAAGCTTTGAATTAACAGAGCTATTCTAAGAAAACCTCTAAACTGAGACCTTCTTTGGAAAAAATATCAATGTAAGGGAAGCTTTTTCTAGTCTCTCATCCAATGCCCCAATTTCTCCCATCAAAGAACAGTATATCGAAAAGTCTATTTGACTAGTGTACCTTTTATTTAAAATAATATTTATACTCAATAGGAATTTACTTTAATAACATGATTTTTTGCCACTTAGCAAATTATCAAATATTGTTATTTAACAGTGTTTAAAATAGGCTGGGTCACACAAATGAGGTAACATTGCAGTCGGCTACCTGTTGAGCTCCACATGAAGCTTTCCTTGGCCCCTTCCCAGCTGCACTCTGGCTCCCCAGGCCTTCCTCTCAACCTCACAGATCTCTGGCACTAGTATTAGCAGAGGAAGGAGCAAGGATGAAGGCGAGTAGATTAAAACAATGGGGAAGGGAAGAAGACAGAGTAGGCAAAGTACCTTGTGACCTTAAAATAACGAGCCAGTTTTCCTGTGTGTCTGGTGAACTGTCTTTAAAGACAATTCCAAAAAGAAACTATAAAAAAATGTTTAGAATAAAAGCAACATCCTTCAGCTAAGAGCTTGCCCTACCAAGTTTGCTATTTTGAAGCTCAGCTCACATCTGAATTTAACTGAAAAGCAGGTTTCAGTACATTCAGAAGGTGAGGAATGGGGATGAGGTAAGGATTAGTCTTACGGTTTGAAAATCATTGTTCACAACTCATATTACAATCTTTTGAAATGATCAAAGAAGTAGTGGTCCCCCTGCTCCCATCTGTTATATAATCAGATCTTCTTGGTTGAGATGGAAATAAATTTCCAATTTTGTTTATTCCAAGTAAACTCTGCTATGTGCCTCTAGACGTTTCAAAATTTTTCAGTGTTTTACAGTGAAACAACATACTGAAGGAGTAAAGAGTGAAAATATCAATGTAAGTAAGATTTCTAAAATAGCTATGGTACACAGAATTTAAATGTTCACATCCTAATCCCTAGAAGCTGTGAGTATGTTATCTTACTTGGCAAAAGAAACAATGCAATTGTGAGTAAGGATTGAGATGCGAAGATTATTCTGGATTATCTGGGTGGACTCAGTGAAATCACAAACTTCTCTTGAAAAAGGAGGCAAGAAGGTCCAAGCCAGAGAGATGAAACATGAGATTTAGAAGCAATTGATGTACTTTAAAGATGGAGGAAGGAGCTGTGAGCCAAGAAATGCAGGCAGCCTCTAGAATCTGGGAAAGGAAAGGAAACAGAATCTCCCCAGGGCTTCCAGAAGGATTTTAGCCTAGACCTCTCAGACTTCTGACTTCCAGAACTGTAAGATAATAAATTTGTGTTGCCTTAGGCCACTAATTTTGTGGTGATTTATTATAGCCATGATTTACGCAGCATATGTCACAACCCCCTGCAATTACTTTCTCTCCAATTATAGTTTCCATCTTCATATTTATTTGTCATAATTTCATTGCCAATAACAGGAACTGCTAATGATATAAACTCCATCATATGAGGAAAGCAAAACATATCTGTACATATAAAGACAGCCATACCAGAAAGTAAGGCTGTCTGTTTCTGTTTATCACATTCATTCAACTAATAATTGAATAAAGAAGTGACTTAAACCAATAAAATTCCTCCCCAGATTGAACTTAAATTCTAATGGACGAGTAAGCAGTGCAAGTTCATATGATGATAACTTTTCTTGGTAAATGTCGATACTGACTGATACCGAAAAATTAAACCAAATGTCTTTTTGTAAACCCAGTGCCAAATTCATGAAACCCTTATAACCATAAAATATGTTTTTCCTGAGGCATTCATGTAAATCTTCCAGGGGTTCTTCAGGACCTGACATCTCATTTATTTCATATCAGCTTTCTCAAATTTTATGGGATAATAATCACTTTCTAAAGTGATTAAAGGTACTCAAGTGAATATTATGGGCTTCCCTGGTAGCTCAACTGGTAAAGGATCTGCTTGCAATGCAGGAGATCCTGGTTCAATTCCTGACTCAGGAAGATCCCCTGGAGAAGGGATAGGGTACTCTAATATTTGGGGGCTTCCCTGGTGTCTCAGACAGTAAAGAATCTGCCTGCAATGCGGGAGACTTGGGTTTGATCCCTGGGTTGTGAAGATTCCCAGGAAAAGAGCATGGCAACACACTCCAGTATTCTGGCCTGGAGAATCCCATGGGCAGAGAAGCCTGCTGGGCTACAGCCCATGGGTTCACAGAGTCGGACATGACTGAGTGACTAAGCTCAAGTGAATGTTACAGCTTCTGTCGCTATGATCCACCTTGAACCTAAATGCCATATTCTGACCAACATCCCAGAATAACCCAGGACTTTTAAGACTCACATGGGTTCCAAAATGTCTGTATGAGAGGGTCTATAATGTCATTGAAATTGTGGCTGAGACTTTTCTTAAAGCTGTGTTTCACTGGCAAGCACACTGTTCACTGTTCATTTGGGGAATAGTAATATAGATTCAATGGGCTTCCCTGGTGGCTCAGAGGTTAAAGCGTCTGCCTCCAATGCGGGAGACCCAGGTTCGATCCCTGGGTAGGGAAGATGCCCTGGAGAAGGAAAAGGCAATCCACTCCAGTATTCTTGCCTGGAGAATCCCATGGATAGAGAAGCCTAGTAGGTTACAGTCCACGGGGTCGCAAAGAGTTGGACACGACTGAGCGACTTCACCTCACCTCACCTCAATATAGATTCAAGATAGAATTCAAAAGCTTCCTGTAAGATACTCATTGGCACTGGCGCTACAAGACAGATAACTAAGAGAGTTGAAGATGTAGTCACTGCCATGGGCAACTTGGGAGAAGGTCCGGTCCAGATGAAGGGAAGGTTGAGCTGACCAAGTTCTGTTTGTGTGCTGCCATTGTATTCCTTGGGAGTAGAGCAACTCCCAACAAAATACAGAAGTATAATTTTCATCTCTGTAACTGAAGAATTAACCGATAACTGTCTCAAGTGACTATGGAAGTGCAAGTGTTGTCCAGCTTTTTGTGACCTCATGGACTGTAGCCTGCCAGGCTCCTCTGTCCATGGACTTCTCCAGGCAAGAATACTGGAGTAGGTAGCCATTCCCTTCTCCAGGGGATCTTCCCAGCCCAGGGATTGAACCCAGGTCTCTGGCATTGCAGACAGACTTTTTACCGTCTGAGCCAGTAGGGAAGTGACTCTAAATATTTAATGAAACTGCACAGATATTTTCATATTATCTATGTTTTTGCCCAACAAAATCAAACTCCAAGTATAAAGTAAGTTTATATGCAAAAACAGATTTAAAATAGAGTCATCCTT
The DNA here is from genome assembly GCA_917880005.1 of Nanger dama. NCBI lineage: Eukaryota > Metazoa > Chordata > Mammalia > Artiodactyla > Bovidae > Nanger > Nanger dama. The sequence goes on along the minus strand of CAKJTW010000094.1, from coordinate 1,341,950 downwards.
CATTTCTTTCTTTCCCTTACCCCTTATATTCAACAGCAACTTCTAAAATTTTATCTCCAAATATCACCTGTTTAGTCTATTTATTTTCATTTTTAAATTATAAGCCTATTTCAAGCCACCATCATGTTTCGCTTGGACCTTAAGTGATCTCTTGCCTCTCTACAATCCATTCTTTAAGCACAGCTATGGTAATAATACTTTTGATTTCATTGAAAAAAATTAAAAATCAGTAAATATTAAATCAAAGAATTTTAACAACAAATACCAGTATACTCACCACCAGGAATTAGTAAGTTATTAATATTTTATCTTTACAGATATGAGTGACATTACAAATATGATAGAAATAGATATTATATGTATGGTGATGTTTTCTTTGATTCTTTAGCCCTGCAGCCCTAAATCATCATCTTAAATTTAGTGCTTATCCTTCAAGGCTGTTTTTATACTTTTACTCCAATAAGTGTAAGTAAACAAAATATAGAATTGTTTTGTGTGTTTAACAAATCTACATAAAAGCTATCATTCCACACCTTTCTTTTTTAATCAAACATTACTTTTAAAAAAGTGTCCATGTTGATTCTTACAAATCTTATTTATTCATTTTAATTGCTATTTATTTTATTCCAGTGTATGAAAAAAATCACAACCTACTCTTTACACTTTTGCTACTAACTGTTGTTTAGGTTGCTCTGTATTTTTCTCTATTATAATGCCCCAGTTAACATTCTGCTATGTGACACTTTATGCTCATGCTTATGACTTTAATTACCTAGGTATAGAATTGCTAGATTATAGGGTATCACATTTTCAGTTAGTTCTTTCTAAAGTAGTTGTGCTCATTTACAGCCCCACCAGTCACTTCCTGGACTTGGTATTTTCAGACTTTAAATATTTTCAGATTGTTGTTTTAGTGGGATTTCCATGATGACTAGTAAGATTAAGTATCTTTTCACACAACTATTAGACATTAATTTTTCTTCTGTGAATTATCTGTTGATATTCATTGTCTACTACTGTTTTGAATCCTAATTATTTACATCACATATATAGTTTATTTACACACACACACACACACACATATATATATTTCCCTAAAAACTTCTCTTAGGATATGCTTTATCTTTTCACTTTGTATAAGATGTTCTTCATCATTCAGAAATTTTATTTGAGGTAATAAGTTTAAAATACAAATTAGATCACAATCTTCCCCTCTGCTTAAAACCTCTAGTGACCTCCCTCTGCTAAACATTTTGCCTGGACACACAAATCTGTTTTTCAGGATCTTGGGGAAGCCTTTTCTGATCATTCAATTGAATTCTACCCCCAGCACTCTACTTACATTAGCCTGTTTTATTCTCTTAACAGCACTTACAATTTTATCTCTTTATGATATATTCTTAAGTATTTAATTCTCTGCCATCCCTACTCCAACCCACCTAGAATTTGAGCTCCATAACAGATGAGACTTTGTGTTTTTAATTGTGGTACACACCTGTGCTTTGAACAATGTTAGTAGGCATTTGGAGTTTTATTAAGAAAAATGAAACAATGACCTTACTATAATTCTGTATAATTTGCAGTATATATTGGTATATAAAAGAATGTGGACCCATTCATTCTCAATAATGCCTAGAATAATGCTTTGTATATGGTAGGTTCTGAACAGATTTTTTTAAATAAAGGGATTGTTTTTGTCATTATAAAATTCTGAATTGAAAAATGTATGCTCAAAAAATGGTACCAGTGAAACTATTTGCTGGGAAGGAATGGAGACACAGACATAGAGAGTGGACTTGTGGACACAGTGGGGAAGGAAAGGGTGGGGCAAATTGAAAAAGTAGCATTGACTTATATACACTACCATGTATAAAATAGCCAGGGGAAAGCTACCATATAGCCCAGGGAGACCAGCCTGGCTCTCTGTAACAACCTTAAGGGGCAGGATGATGGGGCTGGGAGGAGGCTCAAGAGGAAGGGACATTATATATATATATATAGTTATGACTGATTTGTGATGTTGATGTGACTGGTGATAGAAGCAAGATCCGATGCTGTAAAGAGTAATAGTGCATAGGAACCTGGACTGTCAGGTCCATGAATCAAGGCAGATTGGAAGTGGTCAAACAGGAGATGGCAAAAGTGAACGTCGACATTCTAGGAATCAGCGAACTAAAATGGACTGTAATGGGTGAATTTAACTCAGATGACCATTATATCTACTACTGCAGGCAGGAATCCCTCAGAAGAAGCGGAGTAGCCATCATGGTCAACAGAAGACTCCAAAATGCAGTACTTGGATGCAGTCTCAAAAATGACAGAATGATCTCTTTGTTTCCACGGCAAAGCATTCAGTATCACAGTAATCCAAGTGTATACCCGAACCAGTAACGCTGAAGAAGCTGAAGTGGAATGGTTCTGTGAAGACCTACAAGACCTTTTAGAACTAACACCCAAATAAGATGTCCTTTTCATTACAGGAGACTGGAATGCAAAAGTAGGGTGTTAAGAAACGCCTGGAGTAACAGGCAAATTTAGCCTTGGAACGCAGAATGAAGCAGGGCAAAGATAATAGAGTTTTGCTGAGAAAATGCACTGGTCATAGCAAACACCCTCTTCCAACAACACAAGAGAAGACTCTACACAAGGACATCACCAGCTGGTCAACACTGAAATCAGACTGATTATACTCTCCGCAGCAAATGATGGAGAAACTCTATACAGTCAGCAAAAACAAGACCAGGAGCTGACTATGGCTCAGATCATGAACTCTTTATTACCAAATTCAGACTTAAATTGAAGAAAGCAGGGAAAACCGCTAGACCATTCAGGTATGACCTAATCAAATCCCTTATGATTATACAGTGGAAGTGAGAAATAGATTTAAGGGCCTAGATCTGATAGATAGAGTACCTGATGAACTATGGAATGAGGTTCGTGACACTGTACCAGGAGACAGGGATCAAGGCCATCACATGGAAAAGAAATGCAAAAAAGCAAAATGGCTGTCTGAGGAGGACTTACAAATAGCTGTGAAAAGAAGAGAGGCAAAAAGCAAAGGCGAAAAGGAAAGATATAAGCATCTGAATGCAGAGTTCCAAAGAATAGCAAGAAGAGATAAGAAAGCCTTCTTCAGCGATCAATGCAAAGAAATAGAGGAAAAGAACAGAATGGGAAAGACTAGAGATCGCTTCAAGAAAATTAGAGATACCAAGGTAACATTTCATGCAAAGATGGGCTCGATAAAGGACAGAAATTGTTGGGGGCCAGCGTGAGGAACTCCGCCCTTGGCAAAGGTCATGAGGAAGGGGGCTTTGGCATACACAAAGGCGTGATCAAGCCTCAGGAAGTCCCTTGTTCCCGAGCATCTACCCCAAAACCAGAGTACTTTACGGGGAGCTTTCCCCATAACCATTTCTCTCGGAGAAGGAGTTAACTTACAGCCCCAGTTAATAAAAATTCCTGGGCGTGACAAGAGTGTTTCAACTTACAAACTCTGAAGGTTCTCTAGCCTGCCTGTATAGGTTCGTCCGGCCACATGTGATTGTTTACAACCCCCAACTGTGAGAGGCATGTGATGCTTTAAAACTTTCTAAATGCAGACTCTTTTGAGAAGTTAAAAGATTATTAGTATAGTATTAGTGGGTTGATTAGGAATTATATTGGTGAAGGGTTTTTTCATTTGTCATGCCAATAATTACTGCTAATTCCCTGCCTTGGATGGGACAAGGGTGGCTCAGGTCAAACCTTTCTGCTGACAGACTAGCTTGTGTGACAACGTCTCAACCATAAACAGCACAGAGAGTTTGGAGTATTAGCATAGGGCTTTTCTCATTTGATTGCCACCAGGCCTTCATATCCTTAGGCACCTGGGAATATATTATTCAATGTATTTGGAATATAGAAAAGGAAATATAGTAGTTTTTGATGTTAGCAATATTAGACTTTTTGAGTTAATGAATTTTCTCTTTTTGTTATAGACTACTGTACTTTGATATAAATTGCTGTGTCCTTGCTATGCAAAAATGTAACCTTATCACTATCTTAAGACTAAATAGATTGTAAAGGGAACATTGGTGAAGGGTTTTCATTTGTTGGGCTGATGTTTGCTGCTAAATCTTCATATTCCCTGCCCTTATAATGAATATAACTAGCATATAGGAGAAATAAGTATTAACCTTTAAGACTAATCATGTTAAACCTTAGGTTAAGTAAATTCCTTTCTTGATTGTAACTCACTACACCCTCACCCTATAGGAATGCAACTTTATTTGGAGAGTGGTGCCTGAAAAAATCACTCCTGGAAAAATAAGTTTTCTGGTTAACTGACCGGTATCAGAAAGGGCCATAAAATGTCAGCAGACGTCATGGTCAGAAGATGATGTAAAAACTCATAAGACCTTTGTATAATCTTATATGAAGCACCTGATTGTGACAAGGGTCAGATCTGCTGACCCCCACGTGACTCTATTCATCCCTATGTATAACAGAAGGTATAAAAACAAACCTGAAAAATAAAGAAATGGGATCAGTTCCAGAAAGACTGATTCCCTCATGTCATTCCTTTCTGTTCCCCAATTTTCTGGCTGAATTCCCATCTGGAACATGGGTGCCCTCCATGTCTACTTATTTGCTCTGGTTATCAAGCCCACACGTGGCACTGGTGGCCCAGTGTAGATGGTGCAAATTCCTTGTCTGGAATTTTATTGGTACCCCACGTAAACCAAGTTATTCAGCCCCTTTCTCTCTCTCTTACTATTTTCTGGCCAAATTCCCATCTGGTGCATGCTGCTGCTTCTGCTGCTAAGTCACTTCAGTCGTGTCCAACTCTGTGTGACCCCATAGATGGCAGCGCACCAGGTTCCCTGGTCCCAGGATTCTCCAGGCAAGAACACTGAAGTGGGTTGCCATTTCCTTCTCCAATGCATGAAAGGAAAAGTGAAAGTGAAGTCGCTCAGTCATGTCCGACCCTCAGCGACCCCATGGACTGCAGCCTTCCAGGCTCCTCCATCCATGGGATTTTCCAGGCAAGAGTACTGGAGTGGGGTGCCATTGCCTCTGGTGCCTAGGACCCACCAAACCTACTAATTTTGCCTGGGCTTCTAAGATCAGACTGGGGGGGCGGGGCCTCAGTGCTACCTTTCCTTCGGGAGAATGGGAAGACGCCTGCAGCCTACGTAAGTGGTGATTGGTACCCTGTGTTAACCAAGTTATTTGGGCTCTTTTTCTCTACCAAATTCCTAATCCCTCTCTATCTGTAATTAGATAGTTTTTCTAGGACGCCTACTCTGCCCCCACCTTTGAATTATCCTGGATCCACCAGGGCTGGACCCCAGCAAGAAATGGTCTGGACCTAACAGAAGCAGAAGATATTAAGAAGAGGTGGCAAGAATACACAGAAGAACTGTACAAAAAAATATCTTCACAACCCTGATAATCATGATGGTGTGATCACTCATCTAGAGCCAAACATCCTGGAATGTGAAGTCAAGCAGGCCTTAGAAAGCATCACTAAGAACAAAGCTAGTGGAGGTGATGGAATTCCATAGAGCTATTTCAAATCCTGAAAGATGATGCTGTGAAAGTGCTGCATTCAATATGCCAGCAAATTTGGAAAACTCAGCAGTGGCCACAGGACTGGAAAAAGTCAGTTTTCATTCCAATCTCAAAGAAAGGCAATGCCAAAGAATGCTCAAACTACCGCACAATTGCACTCTCACACACTAGTAAAGTAATGCTCAAAATTCTCCAAGCCAGGCTTCAACAATACTTGAACCATGAACTTTCTGATGTTCAAGCTGGTTTTAGAAAAGGCAGAGGAACCAGACATCAAATTGCCAACATCTGCTGGATCATAGAAGAGCAAGAGAGTTCCAGAAAAAGAGTTCCAGAAAAACATCTATTTCTGCTTTATTGACTATGCCAAAGCCTTTGACTATGTGGATCACAATAAACTGTGGAAAATTCTGAAAGAGATGGGAATACCAGACCACCTGACCTGCCTCTTGAGAAATCCGCATGCAGGCCAGGAAGCAACAGTTAGAATTGGACATGGAAAAATAGATTGGTTCCAAATACGAAAGGAGTACGTCAAGGCTGTATATTGTCACCCTGCTTATTTAACTTGTATGCAGAGTACATCATGAGAAATGCTGGACTGGAAGAAACACAAGCTGGAATCAAGATGGCCGGGAGAAATATCAATAACCTCAGATATGCAGATGACACCACCCTTATGGCAGAAAGTGAAGAGGAACTCAAAAGCCTCTTGATGAAAGTAAAAGAGGAGAGTGAAAAAGTTGGCTTAAAGCTCAACATTCAGAAAACGAAGATCATGGCATCCAGTCCCATCACTCCATGGGAAATAGATGGGGAAACAGTGGAAACAATGTCAGACTTTATTTTTTGGGCTCCAAAATCACTGCAGATGGTGACTGCAGCCATGAAATTAGAAGATGCTTACTCCTTGGAAGAAAAGTTATGACCAACCTAGATAGTATATTCAAAAGCAGAGACATTACTTTGCCGACTAAGGTCCAGCTAGTCAAGGCTATGGTTTTTCCAATAGTCAGGTATGGATGTGAGAGTTGGACTGTGAAGAAGGCTGAGTGCTGATGAATTGATGCTTTTGAACTGTGGTGTTGGAGAAGACTCTTGAGTGTCCCTTGAACTGCAAGGAGATCCAACCAGTCCATTCTGGAGGAGATCAGCCCTGGGATTTCTATGGAAAGAATGATGCTGAAGCTGAAACTCCAGTACTTTGGCCACCTCATGTGAAGAGTTGACTCACTGGGAAAGACTTTGATGCTGGGAGGGACTGGGGGCAGGAGAAGAAGGAGACTCGATGGACATGAGTCTGAATGAACTCTGAGAGTTGGTGATGGACAGGGAGGCCTGGCATGCTGTGATCATGGGGTCGCAAAGAGTCGGACACGACTGAGCAACTGATCTGAACTGAACTGATGGCAGAAACCATACAACATTGTAAAGCAGTCACCCTCCAACTAAAAAAATGTTTAAAGAGGTAAAAATAAAACTTATGCTCAGTGTTCATATTTTTTAAAAAGTGTTGTATAGTGAAGAAAACTAGGTAACCCACACTGATAGGATTTTTCTTGTTAGGGTTTCCTTCTTTTGAGATATACTACATATCATGGAAGCCCTACAACCAGACTTAGGTCAGCTAAAAGATTGGGTTATTGCTATAACAGCCTTTCCAGGAGAAGAAAGGGTTACAACATTGGGTTGGCTAAAAGTACATTCAAATTTTTCCATACCATCTTATGGAAAAATTCAGATGAACTTTTGGTCAATCCAATATAAAGGCAATTTGTTTCAGAACAGTGGGGAACACATATAGAATAGTGGTTAAGAGCATGAGTTCTGGAGGTAGACAAATCTGGGTTTTAATCCTGGGTCTGCCGCTTGTTAGGGTAACCCAGGACCACCAACCTTCTCTAATTCTCAGTTTTAGCAACTGCAAAATAAGGGAAGCAGTGTCTTCCTTATAGAATATATTAATAGATGAAATGAACTAATACATCAAGCATCTGCACAGTGCCTGCCATGAAAGTGCTCAATAAATAGCAAGAGCTAATATTGTTAAATGGAAGTTATTATATATTCTCACATGTTATATAATGGAAATAAAGAGATTTTTAACTTTTAATGACATTATAAGACGGCAGTCTTATTATAATGTATTAGGGAATAGTTTTTCACTGTAAGAACAAATTGCCTTAGATGATTTACTTCCTATCTTGACTTTTAGTTTTCAATGATGAATTATTATAGATTTGTGCAAATTTCAAATATTATTGACTAAACTTTTTATTCTAAAAGTATTTTCATTACTTTGTAGTTACATTTGTGTAAATATACGTAACATTTTAGATAGTGCATCAGTTCAGTTCAGTCCAGTCACTCAGTCGTGTCCAACTCTTTGTCAACCCATGGACTGCAGCATGCCAGGCTTCCCTGTCCATCACCAACTCCTGGAGCTTACTCAAACTTTCGAGTCAGTGATACCATCCAACCATCTCATCTTCTGTCGTCCCCTTCTCCTGCCTTCCATCTTTCCCAGCATCAGGGTCTTTTCTAATGAGTCAGTTCTTCACATCAGGTGGCTTCAAAGTATTGGAGTTTCAGCTTCAGTGTCAATGAATATTCAGGACTGATTTCCTTTAGGATGGACTGGCTGGATCTCCTTGCAGTCCAGGGGACTCTCAAGAGTCTTCCCCAATACTACAGTTTAAAAGCATCAATTCTTCGGTGCTCAGGTTTCTTTATAGTCCAACTCTCACATCCATACATGACTACTGAAAAAAACCATAGCTTTGACTAGATGAACCTTTGTTGGCAAAGTAATGTCTCTGCTTTTAATATGTACTTATGTATATGTTATCTTTTTCAATTTTCCACAACCTTAAAAGACAGGAATTTCCATTCCCATCTTACAAAGAAATATTACATAAAGTCCAAGATCTCAGAGCATGTCATAGATTTTCAATGAGCTTGCAGGAAGTAAATAAGAGAATGAATAATTTAAACACAAGTCATGCATGGAAAACAAGTAGTTTATTATACATTGCTAATGTAGAAATCGCTTCCCCAGTGGCTCAATGGTAAAGAGTCCACCTGCTATGCAGGAGACTTGCAGGAAACACAGGCTCAGTCCCTGGGTTGGGGAGATCCCCTGGAGAAGAAAAATAACAGCCCACTCCCAGGTATTATTACTTGGGAAATCCCATGGACAGAGGAACCTGGAAGGTTACAGTCTATGGGGTCACAAAAGAGTTGGACAAGACTTAGTGACTAAGGAGCAATAACAAAGGATGGAAATACATAATGAATTTCTTGTTCGTACAGAAAGTTCAATTATTGTTTAATTTTCACTGAAATATTTAGGTAAGTTTTCAGTGATAGGATGAGAATTGAGTTGGGCTTCAAAGTGTGAGCAGAGAATAGATAAATGGACATGGGGAAGAAGATATTTCAGGTGGAGGCAACTAGAGGCAGTCACTTAAGCAGGCAGGAACATGGTTGTCAAGTGCATTGAAGCATTTTACTAGAAGACTTTCAACTCTAAAACAGAAAGAAATAGACAATACGTACAAACTGCAGTATATGTCAGACAATTTTATGGCTCAAAGCTATTATTTAACTTTCTACAATAGAACAACAAACATGGGAACATCATCAGATAAATCATTAAGTCAAAAATGTAAAAGCAAGGAGACTTTGATGCAGATAAGTTGCTAAAATTTTCTAGGACGGCACACACAGTGAGTGGCAGACCTAGGGTATATGAACGGATGTTTCTGGTTTCTGCATTCTACCTATGTGATTTGATTCCTCATTTACAAGTAGGGAACTGAAGTCTGGAGAGGTTATGTTACATAAAATTTATTAGTGTTAATTTATTGGGGTTTTCTGTTCTGATTTCTCTAAAAGTACAGATAGAATAATGGAATATAAAATATGAATAGAACACAACTAATAAGCTCTGTCATACAGAAAAGGAGTCAAAAGCAGAGGAGCAGATTAGGAAGATAATTCTGTTTGATTCGCATTGAATTTGAGTTGTTGCTAGATAAGCTTTGAATGTCCAGGGCACCCTTTAAAAAGTTCTCCAAATTATAGGAAGAACCACTTGGAGTTTTTACAGATCTTTTATAACTCTTTGTATATATGTTTGTTTATTCTAATCCCAAAGATACTCTTTACCCTCCAGTTATGCAACCAAGTCATGACTCTCCCATTTGACATTTAGGTATTAGATGTGTGCATTTCCTTGGCTTAATAGTTTAAACTACCCTCTAACCATTACTCTCTTTGAAGATTTAGACTTAAAAGAAGAGATACAGTACTTCTTAGTCACTCCCACCCTGTGAGATATGCCTGCTTGTACCTTCACTCCCTTCTCTTCAGTTCAGTGGAAACCTGATGAAGACCAGACCTAGAGCTTATCCAAACCTAGAGCTGATAAAGAAAGACAATGTTACTGTGAAAGAATATTATATATCCTACCCATAACTTTTTGCAGGGATAGAGTAAGAATCTTTCACACTTTACAGGAACATGTCACCCACTTAATTTGACTTAATGCTATATTTCTTAAAAACTATAAAATCAGGTCTGTATAGTCCTTTAAAAAGTTGACAAATTTCTTAGTAAAATATATGTATTTTCCAGAATCTTCTCTTCTTACACACAACAATAATGCAAGAAACAAGAAAACTAAAGTGGTAAGAAATTAAAATAGTAGTTTCATTACCTAAGTTTCTCAGGGTGTTGAGAAAGCAAGCGAATAATACTTCAGTTATTTTGTTTCAGATTTCATCTTCATGTTATCTTTTGTCATTAGCTCACTTGGCCATGAATTAATCAGGCCCTTTTCCTGTTGGTCTTTAGGAAAGAGGTCTTATAGTTTAAGTTTTTACCTTTTGACCAGTTTCCTATTTAGCTAAATTTCATCTTTCTATATTTTTAAAGTAAATGTGCAAATTTAGTATATATATATATATTTTACTTATTATATACCTGCTCTGCAGAGAACTCATGTTTCCTCATGGCAATTACTACAGGAAATTTTCCAAATGCTATCTAACATCTATTAGTGTTCTTCCTATTAATAGGAGCACTTTGATAAATTTATCAAGATTCAGTCGCTTAGCGGTAGCATTTCTGTGCCTGTTGTATTAGGTAACTCTAGCCCAACAGGTTTTCCAGCTTCTGAAATTTTGTAGTTTCTGCCTTCTCTCCCATTCCCTTTGGCAGGTTGGCTTTACATCCTTAAAGAATTCATTGACTCTATTTTAATGATCTTGAGAGGGAGAAGTAGTTACTACATGTGGCTCTCACTGTTCTAAGCTGGAAGTTCAGTTTCAATTCTATTTGCCTATTGACATTTTTTGTTTAATATTTTGAGAAGAATGAGGTTACCCAACATTTCTTGTTTCTAAAAGAGGCAATAAAGGCATAAGCCACACTTGAGTAAACCATTGCATTTGGGAATAAATTAAAACAGAAGTATACTTGAATTATTTATGATAGTTCCTTTTTCTTGTGATCACTTAAAATTATGTGCACAGTTCTTATATTAATTATTTCTTCTTTTAAATTAATCACTAAGATACATTATTTCAAGCTTCATACAAATGACTATTAATTTCCTTTCTGAAGCTTTAACAATATTAATAGTAATATTTATTTTGTACATACCCCATCTCAGGCACCTTGCTAAATATTGTATATACATTATCATATAGTCTTTATAACAACCTCATAAGGTGAGTACTTTCAAAATGCTATTATAGATAAAGAAGCAGAGCTTACATATCCAGTGTAATATGCTAGTAAATGGTGGCCTTAGGCCTTTATGCTTCTTTTCCTGATTTTGAAATGCTATGCTATACTGGGGAGAACCTTACCTGTTCAACTTAGAGACAGTCTAGTTTGGTTATATCCGCTATAGCATGAATTCTGTATGGGTCTGTAGGTATTAGTAATATAATATGTATCTGCATTTTCAATTAAATGTATATATATGATTAAGTGAATTTCTTTTTATTAAATAAACTTTTCCTGCTTATAGACTCTCTGTCCTTTAAGCCAGGTTAAAGTCTTGACAAATAACATCAATTAATATTATTAACTTAGTATGGTGCTAGAATGCCAATTTGAGAAGTCATTTCAAATATGGACTTTCCAGTGTCAAGAAATTTATAGCACAGACAGACTCTGTGTCTGCCTTTTATAGGATATTTTGCCAAATACAAGAGAAGAAAACTCTTACTGAAAAAAATGGTTTCTATTTTGAGTTGTTTTGTTAAATTCCTCTTTACAATTTTTTTTTTTGTTTCTGTCTCTAACAAGAAGGACTATGATTGCTATCTCAGTGGATGGGTGTGGCTGAAGAGAAGATACACAATCTAAGGTTAATTTGTTCTCTTTCTCCATCTCTTTGCCACTTAACTGAAGTGGTTAAGGGAAAGCTTTAAAGACAAAGGGAAATTTTATTATAAAGGCCCCTGGGGGAATGGCTTACCGGGCTATGAGTTTAGAATGTTCCAGGAACAGTGAGGAGGCCATTGTACCAAGTGCAGAGGCCAAGGGGAGGCTCCGATAAAGCTGGAGAGGTTGGCAGGATGGCTCCTGCAGGGCAGTGCAGGCCACGCCAAGAGTTCACAATACAGAGCTGATGAGTAGCCATGAGTCACAGCGTGCAGAGCCCTTCATGGGGCCAGTGCCAGGCACAAGAGAGTATCTCACAACCCCACCATCTCATAACCCTTACTATAACCCTCAAGGAGGCAAAAGCAGAGATTTGGGCCTGAACCTCTCGCAGTTTTGCAGGCAGTTTTAGAAGTCAAAGAATTACTCTTTAGTTATTTTACAGTGAGATGCCTATATTCCTGACCTGGTGGGGGATAAATTCAGTTTCAGTATGGACACATACATGTTGTCATTATAAATATTATGTGCAAAAAACAGCCTCTTCAGAAATCTTCTCTTGGACACTTCACCCATCAGTGCTAACAGCACAGAACTGAATAAACTTCTGCTTATGTAGGAACTAGTTAAACTACCTTTATTTGATTTTCTAAGATATCAAAATATAAAGTTTTCCAAACTGGAATGTCTCCTAAACAGAGCTGAAAGGCTTTGTAAATTTCATGTTTCAACTCTATAAATCTTTGTTAAAATAGCTGCTAGAGATACGTATGTATTATTCATAGTATAAGAGAAAGATGGGCAGACAATTTTCTACAAGGAAGCATGGTAGATTTATTTCATGCACTGGAGAAGGAAATGGCAACCCACTCCAGTGTTCTTGCCTGGAGAATCCCAGGGACGGTGGAGCCTTGTGGGCTGCCGTCTATGGGGTCGCACAGAGTTGGACACGACTGAAGTGACCTAGCAGCAGCAACAGCAGCAGCAAAGTCAGTTCAGTTTTCTCTACAGGTGGTGGTGGTGGTTTTGAAACCTGTAAAAAGTGTGAATTATATCTGATGATACTGATTATGATAAGAGCTGTCATCATTTTCAGCCATTATGCTGGATGCTTTACACAAATTAAATGTTATTTCAAAAGAGAGTGCCCTTCCACCTTCACCTCTTTAACATATGAGGAAACTAAACTTCAAAGAACTGAGTTAGCCAGGGTAAAATAGCCAGTTGTGTGGAATCTGTGTAATTCTTAAGCTGGCAACTCTGAAGCCCTGTACTTCTTGCTTTTCTATCAGCTCCTTAAAAACTGGTTTCTATAGTGTATATCTGGACTGAATCAGAAACAATTTGGTAACTACTTTACTATCAACCATCTAAGGACATTTGCAATGGTTTTGTTTTGAATGGTCAAGTTGTTCTCTGAAATGTGGGCCTTTCTGTATTCATTTACCAAAATTTCATTTAGTTATCTGTGAGTGAAGCCCTCACAAATAACTAAATATTGGATATACAAGGATGACTAAGACCTGGTCCTTGATGCTGAAGAATTCATAGCCTAGAAGGAAGCAAGAATTGTAAACCAGAGCAACAATACTCTGTTAGAGTCATTGCAAAGAGCCCTCTTCTGCCTCTCATAGTCATGTCTTTCACACTCCTCTACTCACTCTTCTTCCTCCATCGACTCCTTATGGTCCAGGCTGCTCTGCATGCCAGGTTAGCTCTTTAGTCCCCATGGCAATACTCAGATTCCTCTCATAAGTTTCATACCATTGTATCCACTCACAGCAAACTAAGCATCTATTTGGACTTCGCTATCGAGGGATTGGGGGCAGGAGGAGAAGGAGACGACAGAGGATGAGATGGCTGGATGGCATCACCGACTCGATGCACATGAGTTTGAGTGAACTCCAGGAGTTGCTGATGGACAGGGAGGCCTGGCATGCTGCGATTCATGGGGTTGCAAATAGTCAGACACGACTGAGCAACTGAACTGAACTGATCCCATGCCCAATCCAAGCCAATGTATCTGTAATAGAATTTCATATTGAATTTTTGTATTTCCCCACAGAAGAGCTTCATGCCCTGTGGCCCTTTCATAGTGAGTTCTACCATATCCATTCATTATACAAAGCAGCAACCTTGGATTTATCCTAGTCTCCTCCCTCTGTGTGAACCCCAGTCATTAAAATTAATACTTCTATCACTGTAACACTTGTCATTCTTTCTACCTCTGAAGTGATTATAGCCTTAATTAAGACTTATGATCTTTAAATTACATATTACAATAGTCATCTATCATGAGTTTTCCTGACTTTAATCTCTACAAATGTAACATCTCTATTGGTCTCAGAGTGATCCTTCTAAAATGAAAATGTCACTTAATCATGATATTCTTTGATTTAAAACCTTTTCTTTCCCATTGTTATAGACCTTACTAGGATATTTTAAACCTGGACCCAGTTTGCTTAATGGACACTGTCTCAGGCTCAGCCCTTTCTCACACTTATTTCAGCCTTGCTCATTACATTTACCATAACACAGTGAGAAAGGCAATGCCAAAAAATGTTCAAACTACCATACATGCTCATTTCACATGCTAGCAAGGTAATGCTCAAAATCCTTCAAGCTAGGCTTCAACAGTATGTGAACCAAGAACTTCCAGATGTACAAGCTAGATTTAGAAAAGGCAGAAGAACCAGAGATCAAATTGCCAACATAAGTTGGATCATAAAAAAACAACAAGAGAATTTCAGAAAAACGTCTACTTCTGCTTCATTGACTATGCTAAAGCTTTTGACTGTGTGGATCACAACAAACTGTGTAAAATCTTCTTAAAGAGATGGGAATACTATGTCACATTACCTGCCTCATGAGAAACCTGTATGCAGGTCAAGAAGCAATGGTTAGGACCACACTTAGAACAACAGACTGGTTCCAAATTGGGAAAGGAGTATGTCAAGGCTCTATATTGTCACCCTGCTTATTTAACTTATATGCAGAGTATATCATGTGAAATGCCCAGGTGGATGAAGCTCAAGCTGGAATCATGATTTCAGGGAGAAATATCAGCAGCCTCAGATATGCAGATGACACCACCCTTATGGCAGAAAACAGAGTATGAATAAAGAGCCTTTGATGAAAGTGAAAGAGGAGAGTAAAAAAGCTGACTTAAAACTCAACATTCAAAAAATTAAGATCATGACATCTGGTCCCGTCACTTCATGGCTAATAGATGGGGAAAAAGTGGAAACAGTGACAGGCTTTATTTTCTTGGGCTCCAAAATCACTGCAGATGGTGACTGCAGCCATGAAATTAAAAGACACTTGCTCCTTTTAAGAAAAACTAAGACAAACTTAGACAGCATATTAAGAAGCAGAGACACAACTTTGCCAACAAAGATCTGTATGATCAAAGCAATGGTTTTTCCATTAGTCATATATGGATGTGAGTGTTGGACCATAAAGAAGGGTGAGCATTGAAGAACTGATCCTTTTGAAAATGTGGTGCTGGAAAAGACTCTTGAGAGTCCCTTGGACAAAAAAGGAGATCAAAGCAGTTAATCCTAAAGGAAAACAAGCCTGAATATTCATTGGAAGGACTGATGCTGAAGCTGAAGCTCTAATACTTGAGCCACCTAATGTGAAGAGTTGACTCATTGGAAAAGACCCTGATGCTGGGAAAGACTGAGGGCAAGAGGGAGAAGGGGGCAACAGAGGATGAGATGATTGGATGGCATCATCAACTCAATGACACGAGTCTGAGGAAACTATAAAGATAGTGAAAGACAGGGAAACCTGGTGTGCTAGAGTCCATGGGGTTGCAAAGAGTTGGACACGACTTAGCAACTGAACAACAACAACATGGTATACTGTTTCATATCGTCATGTTTGGGCTCAGGCTACTGGTCCGTTTGTCAGAAATGCCTGTTTTGCCCTCCTCCCTGCCATTGTCATGGTTCACCTGTTAAACACTTCAGGTTTCAGTACATAATTCAAGATTTCCTTCTTCTATATGGCCCTTTTGGGGTAGAGCTATGGGTAAATAAGTAACTGTGAAGACTAGAGAATAAGTCTGCTGTGATAATTTCAAAAGTTACCACAATATTAAAGAAGACTTCACAATAAGAAATATTATCAGGGATAAAGATAGATATTAATGAAAGATAAGTGAGTCAATTTACAAAAACACAACAATCTTAAATATGAATGAAACTAACAACCTTTAAAATATATGAAGAAAAATTGATGGAATTGAAAGCATGAATACAAATTCATAATTATAGTTGGAACCTTTAACCCTCTGCTTTTAGAAACTAGTGTAACAGGTAGAAAAATCAATGAGTGGGGATGGAGAGGACCTAAACAACATTATGAACCATCTGGACCTAAGTGTAGTTTTTGGAACACTCCAGCCACCAGTAAAATATATATTCTTTTCAAGTGCACATTAAAAGAGCGGAGGCCCTGCCTATGGGGCTTGTAGTCTATCTAGAAAGATGCCACATGTGCCAAGGAAATATCAGGAGAAGTAAAAAGACATGAAAGTTAGTGCCTTGAGGGCTAAAAGATCCCAGACTATGACAACTTTTACTGCCAGTACCACCCTTCAGTATTTAACCACACAATGTCTAATTTTTTATTTAACTTTTCCTTTTTGAGGCATTGTCACTATGCTGGGATTATATAATTGTGAGCTTCAAAAGCAGAGACCACATTGTCTATATCTGTGTCTCTTCCTACAACAATTACCACAGCACTTGCCATTTAGATGCTAAAAAAAAAAAAGATTTAGAGTAAATGGGGTTCAGAGAGGGTCAGGTATTTTCCATGGCCATCAACTCTGCTCCAGACCAAAGTGGGTGTTGCCACTTTAACTGTGATGTCTGGGCTGAAGACCAAGACAATTGTTGATGACCGTTTCTTTTCTGCTAGCCACTGCTAGGTACAGTGGGTTCACAAAGAGAGTTCACAAAAGTCCTTGAGAAGCCAGATGTGATAGCTGTGGTGCTTCAGTGCCCACAGCCCTGCAAAAGGCAGAATGCCAGGCTGCACTGCAGAAAGCTGACAGTCCACTCTGTTCGCTCACCTCCCACAGGCTGAAGTTCACCTGCATTCTGTTGCATATTTGCCAGTGGATGTTTTAAGGTACATCCTACTGCCCTGGGTCAACTATCTCAAAGATTTTCCCCCAGTTGTATTCATTTGTACATATAGATTCATTAGTTCTTTAAAGCTGAAAGTATATAAAATTATAAAGAAAATAAAGATCAGTTTTTCAATAATCCAGAATAGTAACTTTTAACATTTTGCTGTATAATATATATATATATATATACATACATATATATACAAATGTATGATAGATAAATATACATGTATAGAGAGTGTATGCATGTGTGTAAATGTCATGCTGTCTGATATGTTTTTTTCCCCAAAAAAATAAATGATGAAAGTGAAAGTGAAAGTTGCTCGGTTGTGTCCCACTCTCTGCAACCCCATGGACTATACAGTCCATGGAATTCTCCAGGCCAGAGTACTGGAGTGGGTAGCCTTTCCCTTCTCCAGGGGATCTTCCCAACCCAGGGATCAAAACCAGGAATCAAACCCAGGTCTCCCGCATTGCAGGCAGATTCTTCACCAGCTGAGCCATAAGGGAAGCCCATAATATACCATCAGTTCAGTTCAGTTGCTCAGTCATGTCTGACTCTTTGCAACCCCATGAATCGCAGCACGCCAGGCCTCCCTGTCCACCACCATCTCTCGGAGTTCACTCAGACTCATGTCCATCGAGTCCGTGATGTCATCCAGCCATCTCATCCTCTGTTGTCCCCTTCTCCTCCTGCCCCCAGTCCCTCCCAGCATCAGAGTCTTTTCCAATGAGTCAACTCTTCGCATGAGGTGGCCAAAGTACTGGAGTTTCAGCTTCAGCATCATTCCTTCCAAAGAAATCCCAGGGCTGATCTCCTTCAGAATGGACTGGTTGGATTTCCTTGCAGTCCAAGGGACTCTCAAGAGTCTTCTCCAACACCACAGTCCAAAAACATCAATTCTTCAGCATTCAGCCTTCTTCACAGTCCAACTCTCACATCCATACATGACCACAGGAAAAACCATAACCTTGACTAGACAGACCTTTGTTGGCAAAGTAACGTCTCTGCTTTTGAATATACTATCTAGGTTGGTCATAACTTTTCTTCCAAGAAGTAAGCGTCTTTTAATTTCATGGCTGCAGTCAGCATCTGCAGTGCTTTTGGAGCCCCCAAAAATAAAGTCTGACACTGTTTACACTGTTTCCCCATCTATTTCCCATGGAGTGATGAGACCAGATGCCATGGTCTTCATTCTCTAAATGTCGAGCTTTAAGCCAACTTTGTCACTCTCCTCTTTCACTTTCATCAAGAGGCTTTTGAGTTCCTCTTCACTTTCTGCCATAAGGGTGGTGTCATCTGCACATCTGAGGTTATTGATATTTCTCCTGGCAATCTTGATTCCAGCTTGTGTTTCTTCCAGTCCAACGTTTCTCATGATATACTCTCCAGAGAAATTAAATAAGCAGGGTGACAATATACAGCCTTGACGTACTCCTTCTCCTATTTGGAACCAGTCTGTTGTTCCATGTCCAGTTCTAACGGTTGCTTCCTGACTGCATACAGATTTCTCAAGAGGCAAGTCAGGTTGTCTAGTATTCCCATCTCTTTCAGAATTTTCCACAGTTTATTGTGATCCACACAGTCAAAGGATTTGGCATAGTCAATAAAGCAGAAATAGATGTTTTTCTGGAACTCTCTTGGTTTTTCGATGATCCAGTAAATGTTGGCAATTTAATGTCTGGTTCCTCTGCCTTTTCTAAAACCAGCTTGAATGTCAGGGAGTTCACGGTTCACGTATTGCTGAAGCCTGGCTTGGAGAATTTTAAGCATTACGTTACTAGCATGTGAGATGAGTGCAATTGTGTGGTAGTTTGAGCACTCTTTGGCATTGCCTTTCTTTGGGATTGGAATGAAAGCATCCTTTAATCTTTCCATGTCAG
The DNA here is from genome assembly GCA_917880005.1 of Nanger dama. Classification (NCBI taxonomy): domain Eukaryota; kingdom Metazoa; phylum Chordata; class Mammalia; order Artiodactyla; family Bovidae; genus Nanger; species Nanger dama. The sequence goes on along the minus strand of CAKJTW010000094.1, from coordinate 1,322,968 downwards.
TATGCTTCTATCACAACATTTTGACATTTGCCTGGTATTTCACTGCTTACCATAATTTATATTAAAAATTCATTTTTTTGGCTGCTTAGAATATTTCCATGTTTTGATATCTTTAACAGTTTATTTATTTGTGGCTGCACTGGGTCTTCATTACTGTATATGGACTTCCTCTATTGGGTGTAGGATATTCTCTAGTTGTGTGCAGGTTTCTCATTGCAGTGGCTTCTCTTGTTGCAGAGCATGGCCTCTAGAGTACAGGCTTAGTAGTTGTGGTACACAGGCTTTGTTGTTTCACAGAATGTGGAATCTTCCCTGACCAGAGATTGAACCCATGTCCCCTGCATTGGCATGCAGTTTCTTAACCACTAGACCAAGGAAGCCTCAGATTTTTATTATTATCAACAATACTTCAGACATAAATGTTGCTTTGGGCTTGCATTATATTGTAAAAGTGGACCTTTTGGGCCAGAGAATATGCATCTAAGACTTTCACTACATATTTGTGATAGTGGCCTCTAGACATGCAGTACTAACACAGTAGGAACATTCTGTAAGTTATTTCTCATACCTCATCACATTTTTAATTTATCCATTGCTAATTTTGTTAGTCCATCTCAAAGACTTTTACTGTTTTCTGTAGATATTTTTTCACATATTAAGTACAAAAGGGAGAGATGAGAAAATGAAACATCAGCCAAGTGCCTCATTTCTTTGCTTATTTTGCTTGCTTGTGTACTGGTTTTGTTTTCTCTCTTGTTCTACTATAATGGTGTCTGGAAAACTCATACATAGCCAGCTTGACTAGTGAGGAAGTCCCTTTCCCTTCCCTAGAGCATGGCAGTGGGGTGCCCACAGATTCTGATATTACTTCCTGATATTTTGGAAGTACAGTGATAAATGTCTGCATTTGGGATTCCCTGGTGGCTCAGTGGTAAAGAATCTGCCTGCCAATGCAGGAGACATTGGTTTGATCCCTGATCTGGGAAAATCGCACATGCTGTGGAGCAACTAAGCCCATGCACCACAACTACTGAACCTGTGTTCTAGAGTGCAGGAGCCACAACTGCTGAAGCCCAGCTTTCCTAGAGCCTGTACTCTGCAATAATTAAAAAGCCACCCCAATGAGGAGGTTGTTGCTGCTACTGCTGCTAAGTCACTTCAGTCGTGTCCAACTCTGTGCAGCCCCATAGATGGCAGCCCACCAGGCTCCCCCGTCCCTGTGATTCTCCAGGCAAGAACACTGGAGTGGGTTGCCATTTCCTTCTCCAGTGCATGAAAGTGAAAAGTGAAAGTGAAGTTGCTCAGTCGTGTCCGACTCTTAGCGACCCCATGGACTGCAGCCCACCAGGCTCCTCAGTCCATGGGATTTTCCAGGCAAGAGTACTGGAGTGGGGTGCCATTGCCTTTCCGAATGAGAAGGCAGTACACTGCAACTAGAGAGTAGCCATTGCTCTCCACAATCAGAGAAAAGCCCGCATGACAAGGAACACCCACAACAGCCAAAAATAAATAAATAAAAATTTTAAATGTCTGCATTTATCAGTGTCATCAAACTTTTCCAGTACCTGTCAAGTTTAAAATTCTTTCCTAAGGCCTGATTTCTTTCCTAAACACCTGGGTTGGTGTTTGTGATGCTGGCTACATTTCTCTTTATCTTCTTTTTGCACATTGTGGTCTACAGATGAACTGTGAAAAAGAGAGCCATATATGAAACTTTGAGAAAAATTGGAAACCAAGAGACCAGGATTCTAACACTCCCTTTGCTAGTACTTCTAATACTCCCTCTGCTACCCACAGGTATGCAGGTTACTTAGCCTTTGTTGGATCTTGCTTCCTCATTGCAAGTAACTCTATATTGCAGTCCAGGGGTGGTGTGGTGGTTGTGGATGGAGAAGAAACCTATACAAAGCCCTTATTAAATATGTACTTGTGCCAGATACTATGTTATCTCATGAATTAGACATTATTTATTTCCATTTTAAAGATGAGGAATCTGAGGTTCAGAGATATGAGTTAAATTTGCGATCTAGGTTTGCCTGACTCCAAAGACTTTTCAAGGTATGAGTATATAAACAATGATGGAAGTCTTTTCATTCATGTGTTAGTTCATTAATTTTTATTCAAGACTTACTATGACTTACCAAGCACTGTGCTCAGATCTAGGAATTCAGTGATCAATTAATTAGGTATGTTTCCTGCCTCATGAAGGTATCTGTCAGCTGAGGGGAAAAGAGACATTAAAAAGAAGAAGACACAAGTATATGATTACCAATTGTGATTAGTACTGTCAAAAAAAAGGAGAGGATGGTGGGAAGGAATAACAGGGGAGACCTGATTCAGATTGAACAGGTCAGGGAAGACTTTTCTGAAACTGAGACCCAGAAGATAACTAGGTACTAATCAGACCAGAATGGGAAGAGCATTTCAACGTTTCTGGGTGGGTAGAACTGCTGAAGGATAGAGAGCTGACCCAGCTGGTCCCCAGCAAGGCTCCTCAGGGTATGGAGATACCCTGATGATGGCTGCAGCCAGCTTTCGAGAGAAGGGTTGTGGCCATGTCCAAGTATGTGGTATTTCCTTAATACGTTATGTATTGGGGAAAGTCCTGTCCAGACATGGAAATGGCCTCTCCCTTCCCTTGGAAATTCTGGCATGCCATCCAGTTTTGCAACTTCCCAACCTGTTGCCAATCAGCTTTGGTGACCTATTGGCCCCACACTTGGTGGTGAAGCTCAATACTGTTGTTCTTCGATTGGTTCGCTGTGTTCTAAGACCAGTAAGGCAGAAAACTGGGTCAGAGCATGTCTGCAAACTTTTGTTCACAAGTTATCTTCACTTTACACCTGGAATTTACACACCAAAGATTCAGACATCCCAGAGAAAAGTTGCTTCACATTTTAACTAGCTGTATAATCATAGACTGAAGAAACCCAACTTGCTTATTATATGGAATCAATATTCTGGACAACAGGGAAAAGGATTACATGCAATAATATTTCTGGATCCTGGAAGATGAAATTAAACTACATAGTTCTTTTGGATAATGAAAAAATAAACTGAGCAACATTTCTGGATTACAGAGAGAAGAGTGAAAATGAGTCACCCATTCTAGATAATGGAGGAAAGAACATGACTGACAGCCCTAAGTAAGAGGGAGATCATTCTAGATGATGGGGAAGGATGAAGCTGATCAGAGGCAGGCAGCCCAGGTAAGGATACAAGGTAGCAACACCTTCAGCCCTCAAGAACCAGCAAACAGGAAGGAGCAAGAGCAATAACAGCTTCCTTGTGTGCCCATCAAGCACAAACAGGGGAAGCTTTGCCTGAGGAGGAAGGAGTGCTGGGATTTGTTTGTTTCCAAGGCCTTCCTTCCACTGCTGCTCCATATTGCTTGGGGCCAGGAGGCCTCACAAAGTCTCAGATACCATGTGCTTAAATCACTGTTGTGACCCTCCCACCCCTTAGGTTTTCACAGTGACAAAGATACACAGGTAGTATCTTCTTTGAACTGCCCAGATGAAAGGACCTAGGAATCAGCATGGAGATGCTGAGTGGGATAATTTAGTCATTGAGACTATGAGATGTTACCATCAGAAGGAGAATTAGTCATATCCAGTCTAAATGCTTCACTTACATAGTTGAGGAAACCGAGGCCTAGAGATGGGGAAGTGAATGGTCCAAGGCCTCACAGACAGATCATGGCAGACCTGGGACTAGTACCCAGAATCCCTGACTCCTAGACTGCTTCGTTAGGATGCCAGACTTGAAGCCGTCTCAGAGAAGTAGAGACTAGCCTTCTGGAGGAAGCTTTTAGAGACAGAATGGAAAGATGAAAGGAAATGAAATATGTTAACACAATTAACAAAAGTCTCCTATGAATTAGACACAGTGCCGGATGTTTCTATGTATTTTCAAACCTCATTTAATCCTCTCAAAATTCCCCTTGATGGAGATATTATTGCTATTTTACAGCTACTGAAGCTGAGACTCAAAGTTTCAGTAACTTGTCTCAGGTTACACATGGCTGAGCCAGTGTTTGAACCCAGGTCTATTGAAAACACAGCTTGAGCTTCTCTACCTTAGCTGCCTGGAAACATCAATCGATTCTCAAGATGATCACTGAGGTGATAAAACCCAAGACAGAAATCAGGCAACACTAGCCTCATCTGCCGTTTCCTGTGGTGAGTAGGAAAAAGAGCAGAGACCTCTTTCCCACGGCATAAAGGCAAGGTGATGACTAGGTATGGACTCTCCATGCTAAATTCAGAATTAGTATTTTCATGATATTGTCATCTGCATAAATTTAGGGTTTCTGATCTTGTTGTAGATATGGTTACCCCAGTGGTTATTTTCTTTTTGGTCTATGTACTCTCTCTGCTCTTATAAATAATATTTTTATCCTCACCTAAATCTTAAACTGTTTATCCTCACCTAAAACTTGCACTATTTGGTTTTTACACAAGCTATTTTAAAAATCTTGAATATAATTTGCTTCTGAAAGTTGGCCAGTAACCATAAAATCCCTCCTAGTTATTGCTGAAATCCTTCTCTACCAGTTCTTTAAGAAATTAGATCATCTCTAGATGAGTCGTTAATAAAAAGTAAATGCGGTAGCCAGTAGCATAGATATCTTCGGGCTCTTGGCCAAAAATGAAGCCATCTGTGTAAAAGAAAACAGGTTAACAATTTTGGACTCTGGTCTCTGTGGCCACATTGAGCATTGACCTCACTGTTAATTAACCCACATTAATTGTTTTGGGCGGGGGGTTGTGTTCTCTCATCACGAAAACGTCTTTTCCCCATTCACACCACGTGGGGTTAAAACAAGAAAACAAAAGCCAAAATTGCTCCCCACACCCAAAAGCCCCTTCTGTCAGGGCTCCCAAGTAGACCCGTGAGAGCTGTTAGAGAGCTGAGAAGGGCCAGTCATCAGCACATACCATACATAGGTGGAGGGCTTGTTATTCTCAGTTTCCCGCCTCAGAGAGGATACCCCTATTGTTTTTGAAAGTGCTGACCAGGACCCACACTTCCAACTAAAATTCCTCTACCCCTGCAGCAGCAGCAGTAGCAGCAGCCGCCATAGATAAGTGTTTTGATGAATTGCAAGATGGACAGGGCTTGCCATGCCCCCAGCCCTGCTGATACCAAACGCCTTTAAGATACAGCCTTTCCCATCCTAATCTACAAAGGAAACAGGAAAAAGGAACTTAAAACTCCCTGTGCTCAGACAGAAATGAGACTGTGACTGCCCGCTTCTGTGCTGTTCCTTCTTGCCTCTGACTTGTAAACAAGACCTAGTAGGACAGGCGAATGGAAAGTCACAAACCTCTGGGTGTTTGAAAGGATCCTTGGGACCTCATGCATGTCCGCGGAAACTGGATGGAGAGATTTGGGGAAGCATGGATTCTTTAGCCGGCTTAGTTCTCTGCGGATTCAGCTTGCTCCTTTCTGGTAAGGTTTGGCTTTATTTTTTTTTTTAAGTTTTTTTTTTTTAACAGTTAGTGACTCTGGGCTCTCTCACCAACGCCTATTGCTGGTTAACAAGGGGCAGCTGTGACACGGACTGTTTCTCTGTGAGTCTCCATTCAATATATGGAAGGATTCACCTGGAAAGTCCTTGTGGTGTGAACTGATTTTTCTAGTTTCACTTCTGGATTATTGCCCCTTGTGTCACCACAGATGCTGTGGGGACTGACCAGATCACTTTATTTGAAGAGACATATTTACTGTGGGACATTATTTTACTGCTCCTCATTCTAGCTTGTTTCCTTATTCTATACAAAAAAAAAAAGAAACCTGGCTTTACCTGCTTCAGAGAAAATCTTCAGTCATTGAAAAAGAGTCAAATTTATGCTGAGAATGATGGGGGACCCACTTAAGGCACTGTACAGAGTGTCATTTTAAAAATGAGAACAAAATTGTTTTTCTATAAAGTTTTCGTATTTGCATCCTATTTTATTCAAAGTAGTCAAATGCTAGGCTTTTGGTTTTGTTTTGTTTTGTTTTGTTTTTTTACTATAGTTGGGGTCAGGGAGATAAGGGTTATATAATTTGTGTTTTATTTCAAAAACTATTTGGCATATAGTGATTTGTAAAGTCTTCACTGGCTCAGTGAAATGAAAGTTTAGGCAATTACCCAGATCACTGGCCTCGAGTGAATTGAAACTTATTGTGGGTTTAAGGAATGGTTGGCCTGAGTATAGATTTAAGGTGTTTGTTGCCCAGATTCTCTAGATGGCGGCGTGGCTCATACTTCACTTACCCTGTGGGATACCTATGAAAGTGGTATCAAATCATAAGATAAAGATCACAATATAATGGCCATCAATTTCTCCCCTTCAGTTTGAAAGCATTAGAATTATTATAATGAAAATAGAATTGATATAGGAAATGAATTTGGGAAAATTTACTGAACTTAATGATGTGGACTATGTTATATTAGGTATACTTGGATCAAATTCTACTAAGTATCTGCTATACTATTTTATATTTTTCATGTTTCCAATATTAACTGTTCAGAAATTAATCCAATAAAATAACAGAATTGCGTGGAAAGTAGTTTGTTTATAGCTCTTGAGTTTGTTGTCAGTAATCAATATATTGAGGATATAGTCATATTTTAAGACTGAGTAACACACACTGCTGGGAAATGAAAGATTATTTGAGATAGTTTCAGTATTTATGTAGAAATTGTTTATATTCATGTGGAAATAATGTTGATTCTCCAATAATATGCATGTTTAAGCCAAATAATTGTCATAATTTCATTCTTGATTTGCTTTTTTTTCTGTGTGACATCTATCAGTGACCTTGAAATCTGGAACTGCTTCTTTATCAGGGATTATAGTAATACAAAGACCAGGGGTATATAGTGGCTCTGAAATACTTCTTTAGGTTAACTACTACACACACACACAAAGACACACACACCCTCTGTTTTAATTCTTTTCCCCCATAGTGACTATGTTATGGCACTTTGCAATATAGACTTAGGAAAGTGTTATAAAATCAAACAAAGCAGAAATTAACACAACATTGTAAAGCAACTATACCCCAGTTTTGTTTTAAAGTACTTTTAAACAAACACACATGCAAAAAGTTATGTGGCAAAACAGTTACTCTGTGTCTAAACCTTAGCTTTCTTAAAAGTACAGTGCTAACTTCAGCAGGCTGAGACTCAAGGAGAGGGATTTCATGCTCTTGTTGAAGATGAAGGTTAACATCAGTAACGTGGGTTTCTGGAGTAGATCAGCTGTGCTAAATCCTAACTTACATTTTTCCATCTAAGCCTTCATGAATATGAACACTGAAGGCTTGAGAGTTGCAACAGCAAGAATCCAGTATAATTATGTCTACAGGCATAGGATCCCATTCTTCAAACTCCACTGGTGGACTACAGTAATGGAGTGAGAGGCTCATGACTTACAGACTTATCTCTCTAGTTCAGTGAGTTGTTCCTCATTCCCTACTTCTGAACAGATAGAACTAAAAGAATGTCACGTTTGCCTCAATGAAGGTGACTTGGTGGTAGATGCTAATGCATAAGAGGATGTATGTAACTTTTAGAAGACTTCTATCAACACCTAGATTCTGGTAGATTTCCCTCCCAATGGAGGATCATGGCTAATACCAGCTTACAAACAAGTTCTCAGAAATATACTAGATTTCCCTTCTCTCCCATTCTCACTAAACCAGGCTGCTCTCTGTAAAGCATTGTATAGAAAGAAAACCAATAAAACAAATCATTCTCTGTGCTTTATCATAATATGTCCTCTGTGATCAACATGATCCAGTGAAAAGTCTCTATAGCATGTCTTCTTGCCTCTTTCCTGTCTCATTTGACATTTTGAGTAACAACCTGGGTTCAGAGATAGTGAGTATCTTGTCTGGAGTGGTGGAGGAGATTCAGTTCTAAGGTCAGGGAGGTGGTCACAGATGGAACCTCTTGATTAGAGTTGGTCTTAGAAGGCTAGTAGCAAGCCTGAGTAATCAAGGGTGGAGGTGTGGAAGCTAGGATCAGAGGTACACCTGGGAATTATTCTCAGAGGTAGGGTCTTTGCACTCTCCCCCAGATTCTCTCCTAAACACTGTCTTCGGGAGGTCTCAGCCTCTCCCTTTCAGTCCTACTCTGGGAGAACTTCCTTTGAGAGTTTGGTTCTTTTAAAACATCTCTCCTGGAGAGAAGGACTTATCCAGTTCGTCTCAGAAGAGTATGCTATATATCCTGCAGGGATTCAGATGGGTGAGCTCCAGGTTTTTCTGACATTATTAGTTCATCTCCTGGAACTTTATTCCTAAAATATGTGTGTGATTGTGTCACCAATTTATTCCCTATAGATGGTTTGTTGGTTAAAGCACAGAATCAGGATTCAAATAGATTTGTCTAGGCTGAAACAAAGCCAGAAGATACCGCTTCAAAAGAGATAAACGTCAAGTTATGCATTGGGGTTCAATAAATAGATTATGTTCAGTGTCAGATCTGGTGTGTTGAGAATTCTATGGGTGACATCTAAGTTTTGGTGATACACAAAATTTACAGGAGCCAACATGTGCTTTACTTGCTAAAATGGTAATACATAGCTGTAACTATTTGCTTAGTAAAAATATAAGGTCTGACTTAGAGATGGCAATTGCTTCAACCTACTGCTCAAAGCATACCCATTAAACACTGGTAACACTAAGAAATTTGACAGCAAACAGTAGACAAGCAGAAGGATAAGTGCTTTAAACACTTTGTCATATGAGGACATTTAGTCAGGAGAGAAGAGATGAAGGAGCAGTATTTTTATGGGTTTCCATTTAGGTGACACTAGAGATCAATGCTGTATTTCTCCAAGTCTGGGATGCAGGGATTGAGGGAGCTGCACAAAAGACAGAGTTTGACTTTATTGATAGAAACTTTCTAAAAGCCAAATCACCATCCCCCTGAGGAGTGAGTTACCACTCTGAGGAGGGATCAGGTTGGGTGATGGATAGATTTTAGGAATGTGAAAAGAGGATCCTTTTCATTTCACTGTCTATGGCTTCTGATTGATCACTTAGGAAGTAGATAGGCGTTCCGAAGAGCCACCAAGATCTTTGCTCACTGAAATCAAACTGGGTGTGTTTTCTGAATGTGGGCCCAGCTACTCTCACTTTACACTGAATTGTAACTCAATCACCTTGGCTTAGAAGAAGAAAAAGCACATGCCCTTGGGCTGTGATGACTTTTGAAGCCACTGCTCTGAGACTGAGGTGGAGTTCATCAAGAAGGCAGGAGAAGGAATCTGGAGTATGGATTACGAGGTTACACACCTGGTTGTTGTTGTTTAGTCACTAAGTCATGTCCAACTCTTTTGTGACCCCCCCCACCATGGACTGTAGCCCACCAGGCTGCTCTGTCCATGAGATTTTCCAGGCAAGAGCACTGCAGTGGGTTGCCATTTCCTTCTCCAGGGGATCTTCCCAACCCAGAGATCGAGCCCAGGTCTCCTGCATTAGCAGCCAGTTTCTTTACTACTGAGCCAACAGGGACTCTCTTACACACCTGGAGTTAAGCTCAAATTGGGTGACCATGGACCAGTTATTTGACTGCTCTAATACACAGTTTTCTTATCTTTTACAGTTGAGAATACTTTTGACCTCTAGAGTCATTATAAACATCAAGTGTGATAATGCATATGCATTAGTCAGCCAGTAAGAACTCTCTTAGCAAGTGAAGCTAGTATAAGTGAAAGAGAACTGTTACTCTGAGGACCACTATGCTTGTTAAGACCAGTCTAACCTTTTCCAGGTGGAGGGGGCCACTTACTACTCACAGAAGCAGTCTCCTTCTAAAAGCCTTCAACATTAGCTGGTTCCTCAAATTTCACACTGGTCTCTCCCAGTACGAAGCCAGAACACTGGGCCTACTTTCCAGTGCTTTCTCTCACTATCCCATTCATGGCTGTTCCACTTCAGCCACGTCCTTCTCCACGATTGATGTATAGTTCCCTCTTGGCTCTTGTTCATGCTGTTCTATCCATTTGGAAAAGACATCCTTCATGCTTGCTCTGCAAACAAAATTCAACTCAATTTGTCTAGGCCAATTCTTCAGGATGTTCTTCTCCCTAATTCTGAGTTCCCTTACCACACAAGCTGTATCTTTGAACTCTGGGCACATGGATTTAGCTCCAGTTAACCTCTAACATCTTAGAGGTAGGTTATTATTTCTTTACTATTCTCCATAGTGCTTGGAGTTTAATATACCACAGTAAGAAACTTTTGGTATGCCACAGTAGACCTGAAAAAAAGAGAGAAAATGTTTGTTGTTATATGAAGGGTTTTTAAACATTGAAATAATAATAACATCAGTAATCAATTTCATATATGTACTGAAAATAGTAATCACTCATATCTTAAAACGTTGGCTTATGTTAAATATTTGATGTAAAATAAGGTCAAAAGAAAATCCCTTTCTTCTCTCAGGTATGAAACATGAAAGGTATACTCATGAAAGTGGGTTTAGCCAGAGCTTTACCTAATACTATGTATTGTATGATTACTGAATATTACTTTAAAGATATGCATAGTTTTTATTTAATATTTATTGAGTTATTGCCTGCCCATTCATTCATTCACTCAACTATCATTTCAGTCAGTGAAGACACATTGAGGACTTACTTTGTACCAAGTATTGTACCAGATACCAGGAATGCAAAAAAGGATGAATTATTTTTCCCCCTTGCTAAACTCACTTTTTGGTAGGAAAGATAAATATAGGAGAATAAATTATAAGATGCTATGATAAATAATATAATTATTGTTGTTCAGTTGTTAAGTCATATCTAACTCTTTGCATCCCCATGAACTGCAGCATGCTAGGCTTCCCTGTTCTTCACTATCTCCTGAAGTTTGCCCATACTCATGTCCATTGAGTCGGTGATGCCATCCAACCATCTCATCCTCTGTCACCCCCTTCTCCTCCTGCCCTCAATCTTCCCCAGGATCAGGGGTATATAAAAATCTAGCTTTTCAAGAGCTGTAAAAATACTTATTGGATTCAGTAATTTAAAAAATGTAATTCTAAAATCCAAATTAAACATAGGTGACTAAAAACATATAATGGTAACTTCATTAATTGCTAAATTTATATGAATATAATTTAATATTGAAAATAATCTGTAGGTTAGATTTTCCTCACTTTCCCAGAACTCCTAAATAATAATATTGCCCAAAATTATGGCTGATGTAGTTATGAGTTATTCATGGCCAAATAATTTTAAAACAAAGTAGATAAAAAGGAAAAGGGAAGAAAAAATTTCCCATCAGAAGGAGCACAGGGTGTGAAACAGCAGGGCAATCTCAGGGAAGTTGAGTAAGGCTAGAATGTAGGGAGGAGGTGGTGAATTAAGGTTGGGTTCAGATCAGGAAGGGCCTCATTGGCCATATTAAGTCATCTGTACCTCTTTTCTGCACGTGTGGAAATTTAGTATGGTATTTGTTCTATTGTATCTGATTTATGTCTTGGAAAATTCACTCTGGTAAGAGTGTGGAGCATGTATTGACATGGCAGAGACTTAGCCTGGACCAGTTTGGCTTCCCAATTCTCCAGGCAGGAGGGCCCAGATGAAGAGGGGAATTGAAAGTGTTTAGGCAGTGAAATTGTAGGGACTGGTGATTGGTTACTTATTGGAGGTTGTGGGAAGAGAAGGTAGTGAATAAACATTGCTCCAGGCTTCTGATTTGGGTGATGGTGCTGCCATTCACTGGGTTGGGAAACATGACAGAAGGAACCTGGTTGATGACAAGCTGGCAAGAAACAAACAATTATTTTGCACATGTTGATTTTGAGTTTCCATGTTAATGGTGGATATTTAGCAAAACTGGGCTCTCTGTGTCTAAAACTCAGGAAAGAATTGGGCAAGTGACTGAGACATAGGAATCTTTGTGTATAGTAAGTAAGGTCCTGGACATGGACACATACTGAGATTTAAGTGAAGAGAAGAGAAGGAGGAGATAGCCTAGGGTTCCATGAAGAAGCAGTCAAGGAGCTGGCAGGAGAGGCAAACCCAGACAGATTCCTTTCCTAGGATTTCAGAGAATTGGTATTGCTGTGGCTAAGAAGGAGAGGAGTTTAAAGAAGGGGACAATAAGATGGAGGCAGCAGGGTGACAGTGTCCAGGCTTGGCCTGGGGGCACCAGACTGTAGGTGTGTTGTTTCACAGAGAGCCAACTGCGCTGACAGCACAGCTGAGCCCGAGCTGGAAGGGATGTCGGAGGATCAGCTGGCATCACTCCCAGCCATCAGGAAGGGGAACGTCTAAAGTTGCCTCCCTCAATTCTGGAATTTTAAACTGATAACCCAATTCCCACCAGTCTAGTCAGACCATTCCTTAATTCTCATCACAGGCACAGAATGCTTTTTAGATCAAGACTTGACTGCTTTGCTCTACAACCCTCCCCGTTGCCTCCTTTTGTCACTCCGGGACTCTGATCACCCTTCTCCCCTTGTTCCTTCCCAAAGGCCACAGGGACAGGTGTGGTGACATGAACCTGCCAGATGGGCAGAGTCCTTACCCTTTTTTAACACAGCTGTTGATTAGAGGGAGTGGGTTCCCACTGCCTAGAGGTGCCATGTCTAACATGGTAGGCACACACTTAACAGACAGAGGGAGAAAACACCTAAAGAGGATCCACGGGAGCCCATCATGCAGCCAGCAGAGGGGCACATGGGCGGCTGCTGCTTGTTCCCTGCTGGTCACAGCCCCTGCCCAGGGCTTGACCAGTGAGGTGTGTGCAGCGGGCACACCCATCTCAGCAGATCTGTCAGCTTTCCCCGCTTTTGTTAGAGGGTGATATCATGCTTCCTGGGGAGCACTAGAAGACAATGCCCAGCCACTTTCCTCCAGATACAATAGGCGGAGTCAGGAAGGCAGTATTGACATTGCTGGGGCCGGGAGGCACTCGCTGCTCCGCGGCCGTCAGAGGGTGAACCAGCTTAACCTTGGCACATGGAGCCTGGGTTGTGCAAGGCGTCTGGCTCCAGAGCCAAAGGGGACTCCACCCCAGGACAGAGGTCCTTTAGACATCTGGGAATCTGAGATGGGCCTCGAATTCCCATCCCCTTGTCAAAAAAAACAGTAAAACAACAACAGTACCAGGAAAAACAAAAATGACTACCGTGGGCTGAATGTCATCATGTGCCAAGTGTTTAATATGACTTTTAATATCTTACAATAATCTCATACAATTGGTATTATTATTTGTTTGTTTAATATAGATGGTGAAACTGAGGCTCACACAATGTTAGTGACTTCACTAAGGTTAAACTATTGTGGACATTCATTATCTGGGACTGCCCAACATTCCTGTTTTTCAAAAGCCACCAAGTGTTCCCTCCAGAGATGGGGCCAATCACTGATCCATGTACTGTCTGATCAGTGGTTGGTTCAGATGGAGGATGTATGACCCAATAGGGCCACATGGACTGTCCTCTGGGAATTTTTGAGCAAGATGTTCTCTTTCTTCAGTTGAGGACACTGTTTACTTGGAGCTATCAGCTTCCGTGGGTGCTTCAAGGAAACTAGTCTTTGGTAGAACAGAATGAGGGCAGTAATAGAACACAGCCCAGACAGGCACTCCCGGAATTATCTGAGCTCTAGATCAGAGGCCTCTCCCAGCCCCTTCCAGTTACGTGAGCCAGCTGCATTTCTTTTCTTGTGCTATTTTGAGTTGTTCTCTGTCTCTTGAAAATGAGTAGTCCTGAGCGACCACGTGATCTCAGTAGGATTGATGGAGGCAAGAGTTAAACTCAGAATGACCTGAACCCAAATTCTGAGCTTTTAAAACACTTCACTGTGCTGTCTTTCAACTAGTGTTTCATGGTCACCTCAAGTTGGTTCACAGAAAATGAGACTCATAACAGTACTGATAACAGTACTTATTCATGTGCTTTGTGGTCAGTCATGTCCAGCTCTTTGTGACCCCATGGACTGTAGTCTGCCAGGCTCCTCTGTCCACAGGGCTTTATAGGCAAGAATACTGGAGTGGGTTGCCATTTCCTCCTCCAGGGATCTTCCCGACCCAGGGATCAAACACATGTCTTTTCGTCTCCTGCATTGATGGGTGGGTTCTTTACCACTAGCGCCACTTATTCAGTATCAGTATCACTTCAGTTGCTCAGTCATGTCCAACTCTTTGTGACCCCATGGACTGCAACACGCCAGGCCTCCCTGTCCATCACCAACTCCTGGAGTTTACCCAAACTCATGTCCATTGAGTTGGTGATGCCATCCAATCATCTCATCCTCTGTCATCCCCTTCTCCTCCCACCTTCAATCTTTCTCAGCATCAGGGTCTTTTCAAATGAGTCAGCTCTTCACATCAGGTGGCCAAAGATTTGGAGTTTCAGCTTTAATATCAATCCTTCCAATGAATATTCAGGACTGATTCCCTTTAGGATGAACTGGTTGGATCTCCTTACAGTCCAAGGGACTCTCAAGAGTCTTCTCCAACCACCATAGTTCAAAAGCATCAATTCTTCGGTGCTCAGCTTTCTTCATAGTCCAACTCTCACATCCATACATGACTACTGGAGAAACCATAGCCTTAACTAGATGGACCTTGTTGGCAAAGTAATGTCTCTGCTTTTTAATATGCTGTCTAGGTTGGTCATAACTTTTCTTCCAAGGAGTAAGCGTCTTTTAATTTCATGGCTGCAGTCACCAATCTGCAGTGATTTTGGAGCCCAGAAGAATAAAGTCAGCCACTGTTTCTCCTTCTATTTGCCATGAAGTGATGGGACTGTCTGCCATGATCTTAGTTTTCTGAATGTTGAGCTTTAAGTCAACTTTTTCACTCTCTTCTTTCACTTTCATCAAGAGGCTCTTTAGTTCTTCTTCACTTTCTGCCATAAGAGTAGTGTCATCTGCATATCTGAGGTTATTGATATCTCTCTCTGCAATCTGCAATCTTGATTCCAGCTTGTGCTTCATCCAGTCCAGCATTTCTCATGATGTACTCTGCATGTAAGTTAAATAATCAGGGTGACAATATACAGCCTTGACGTACTCCTTTAAGTTCCTATTTGGAACCAGTCTGTTGTCCCATGTCCAGTTCTAGCTGTTGCTTCCTGACCTGCATACAGATTTCTCAAGAGGCAGGTCAGGTGGTCTGGTATTCCCCATCTCTTTCAGAATTTTCCAGAGTTTATTGTGATAACTTCACATAGTTCAGGGGGAAGATTTTAAAATATACTACTTTAAATGAACACTGTATGGTGTGGGTATATAGCAAGTACTCAGTAAAAATCTGATGTTCTTTTTTACTTATAAACAAAGCTAGAGGCGCTTATGTCACTTAATGTCCATCTTTTCAAACCACGTCTCTATCCAAGAGGGCAGGTAATTCATTCTATGCCAGATGGAGCTCCCCACCACCTTTCCTTGAGGTAACTCCCTATTGTTGAGTTACTACCCCACTACCTCCTTCTGTCCTAAGCTTGGCCTTGTCTTAGAACAAGGGGAGAAATCCTTAGAGCTGTGTGTTCTTGGGCTTTGGCTAAAAATCTGGAGTGTCAGGTGGGGAGTTCCTTCCCATGGCTCTACCAGCTGGCAAGATAGTGCTCCCCATTTTTCTCCCACCAGCCCCCAATTTCCTCTTTTCTCAGGTCCTAACTGAAAAGTGGCTCTAGGATGCTTTGCTCTAGATTGTTCCCACCTCATTTATCCCAAACCTATGAATTCCTAGTTCTTGAAAATCTTGTCAATTCCCAGTGCAGTGTGCCTCACTTCAGACTAAGATCATTACTGATAGATTATTTGGGAAGTGATCCTAGGGAGCAAGAGTGAGGGGCTACGGGAATGGAAGGATACAAGCATGTACTATCATGTTGGCCACTGCCTCAAAAGCCTAGGGAAGTGAAATGTTACTTGCTCAGTCGAGTCTGACACTTTGCGACCCCTTGGGCTGTATGCAGGCCACCAGGCTTCTCTATCCATGGAATTCTTCAGGCAAGAATACTGGAGTGGGTAGCCATGCCCTCCTCCAGGGCATCTTCCTGACCAAGGGATTGAACCTGGGTCTCCTGCATTGCAGGTGGATTCTTTACCGTCTGAGCCCCCAGAGAAGCCTCAAACGCCTGGTGCTCCATACCTTCTAAGGAGCCTCATGAAAAGTAGCTCTGGGTCTTCATTCTTTGCTTCCCTTCTCTTTGTTTAAGGCTCATGTAGATGCAAGAAGCTGATAAGTTACTGGGGTCCTGCGCTGTTGTGCCATAGAAAGTCCCAGGGGAGGAAGTGCTATATCCTCCCACAGGCTCTGAGTGAGCTACTTTGAGGTTCCATCTGCTCAAAGCTGATGGAGGCCTGCTCAGAAGTGATTGCAGAAGCATTTGGAGCTAAAGTGGGAATGGGGATTTGCATTGGTGTCCAAGAGGTTTTGGATAGAGGCACACTTACGTTTGTCCCTGACATAGAACTTAGAATATTAAATCACAATTTACAGTTTACTTGATGGTTTTCCCCACTAGGCTATGGGCTGAGTGACACATTAGCATTCTCAGCACCAGATATAGTATCCTGGTTGGAAGAGAAATGCTTTAATAACTGTTTTGCATTGGATTCAGTGTTCTGAGCTAATGCTTCCCCAAGTGTCTTATATACACTATTGCTGGCCTGAAAGATGATTTTATATGATGCAATTTTAAAAGGGCATTTTAAATTATGAAATTAATATGTGTATATAGATATATATGTGTGTATAGTTGTTGTGTAGTTGCCAAGTTGTGTGTGACTCTTTGCGACTCTATGGACTGTAGCTTCTTCTGTCTGTGGAATTTCTTAGGCAAGAATACTGGAGTGGGTTGCCATTTCCTTCTCGAGGAGATCTTCCTGACCCAGGTTGAACCCAAGTCTCCTGCTTGGCAGGTGGATTCTTTACCACTGAGCCACCTGGGAAGTCCATATATGTGTATATATCATAACAATCATGTAGTTTCATGAGTATTTTGGCATTATATGAGGCTAAGAAAAAAAAGATGAGTTGACTTGAAGAGAATGGTTAATAGAATAATTATTATACAAGTCTCATGGAGAAGGCAATGGCACCCCTCTCCAGTACTCCTGCCTGGAAAATCCCATGGACGGAGGAGCCTGGAAGGCTGCAGTCCATGGGGTCGCTGAGGGTCGGACATGACTGAGCAATTTCACTTTCACTTTTCACTTTCATGCATTGGAGAAGGAAATGACAACCCACTCCAGTGTTCTTGCCTGGAGAATCCCAGAGACAGGAGAGCCTGGTGGGCTGCCATCTATGGGGTCACACAGAGTCGGACACAACTGAAGCGACTTAGCAGCAGCAGCATGTAGACTCAGCAAAAATCATGAAAATACTGTCTAAATTAATGCAGTTTGAGAGACACTGCTCTAAAAAAATGAGGGAACCAATACTTTTTAGAACTCTATGTATGTGTTCAAATTAAAAGTGGAAAAGTAATTTGGGCACAAAAATAATACTAATGGATTAACCAGAAGGGAGTCTCTTGGTGATCAACCTGTCTCAGAGGACTGACTTGGACTCTAATCTTGCTCCTCTCAGGAAACCTGGAAAGGGGACATTTATTAATAAATTACAGTTAAGACCTAGTTTACCCCTTTGGGTACCCTGAGCATTCCTCAAAAAGGCCGAACAGTCAGCATGCAAAGTAGTAGTCAGTGGCCAAAGCGGAGGAACAAGTAGGTCAGTTATACGCGTTCATTCAGGCTAACATTTAGTGAGCCCTTTCTGAGTGTGGGGAATCTGCTGGGCATTCAAGTTACAAACATGGTTAAGATAGGGATCTGACCTCAGGTGGCTTTTAGTCTGGCAGGTGGGAAGCTCTGCTCTGTTAGAGGCAGACAGTGCGCATTGGGAGTATCAAGGCTGGAGGGAGTCATTCTGGAAGAAAACATGGGTCTCACCAAGAGGGTGATGTTTGAGAAGAATGAGCAGGATTGTGCCTTGTGGAAAATCGGAGTGGAAGTGAGGAAGAAAAGTGTTCTAGGCCAAGGAAGAAGTGTGAAAAATGAGGGATAAAAAGTTTGACAAATATTTGTGCAGTGGTTCTATGTGGCTACCCTGTAGGGTACAAAGACCAAAGCTGGCTGGGGGAGTGGGGAGAAGGGAACTTGGCTTGAGGTTCACTGAGTGGGCAGGGTCAGAGTCAATTATGGGAGTTGTCAGGATATGGGATGAAGCCCTGTGAGGGGATGACATTGCCAAAAAGAGGAGAAAGAGTTTGTTTCGGGAACACCTATATCAAGAGGTGATGTGGGTGGAGGAAGAGGAAGCTGAAGGCCACAAGCCAAAGGAGGAGGGAGTTTCTCATCTACATCAGAATGTACAAAGGCAGGAGCTAGGATTATGAGAGAGACTGGAGAATTTGGCAGTTAGGTATTGCTGCTAAGCATTTCTAGTGGGTGGGCAGGGCCTGGTTTGAAGAGTTAGAGGGAGGTGGAGGAAATGAAGTAAGCAAGCACAGATTCCTCTTTGGGAGATGTCCCATGTCATGGCAGGTTCCTGTTTCTGTGTGCTTTTCTGTAAACTTGATTCTGGGGGTGATCCAGTAGGAGAAGGGGTGAGGTCCTCTCTGCCATTGGCTCAGGGTGCTAGGAGGATATGCTAAGGTTTGAAGGAAATAGAGAAAACCTCTTCCATCACAGGTATTCTCCCCTTCCCATGAATGTTGTCCCAAATTGCCTGAATTAGATAATTATTTTAATTTCAAAATGTTTGGTAACGGAGCTCCACAGGGGAGCCACACACTGCTACCTGGAATGAGGAATATTAGAACCGACAAAGACTCAAAAGATTATCTAATCCAGGGTTATTGAATTGTTTTTTCACACAATACTAATTCCAGGAGAATTGTTGAATTCCTCACCTCCCCCGCCCCCTCCGCCAACTTTTTGTTTTGAGTGTAATGTGGAGCTAATGTTTGATACCTTAAGTAATACTGGTTTGATTGAACCTGCTCATTTTACAGATACTGTGGCCCCGGGAATTTAGCACTTTGCATAAACTTACTCAGCTCATTAGAGGCCATTTCTTCACTTTAGCAGATAGTGTGGAAAGCAATGTAAATTAGATCTATTGTTTGGTCAGACTGCCTGGGCTTGCATTCCAGTTTTACCAGTGAATTTGTTAGCTATCGCTGTGCAACAAACTATTCCCAAAACCCAGTGACTGAACCAACATTTATCATTCCTCACATGTCTTTGTGTGACTTGCGGTTCACTTGATGTGTGCTGAGTACAGCTCTGAGGTTCTGCTCCAGATCGCAGCAGCTGCTGCAGCTCTGCCTCTTGCTGCAGGTGTGCCGGTTGTCTGGATGACCTGCTCACATGTATCTCATCCTTCTTGGATCAGCCCAGGGGGTGTTGTTCTAATGGTGATGTTAGAAACACAAGAGCGCTAAGTAGAAACAAATCAACAAGTGAGTGTTCTCAAGGCTTAGGCTGTGAACTAACACACTGTCATTCCCTAAGTGAAGGTCTGGGAACTACATTCCGCCCATGGTGTGGCCAAAGCAAGGGAATGATGCAAAAGGGAGCTGAAGATTGGGGGTCAACAATTCTATATACTGCACCTACTACTAGCTTTGCACTGTGGTGCGAGTTACTTGTTTTCATCTGAAAGACAAGCATCATAAAAAATGAAAAACAAGCGTCATAGCACTTGTTTTGGGGCTTGGGGAGGGGGAATTAAATGAATTTGTTCATGTAAACCATTAAGAACAGCACTTAAACTTAGAAAACACTAAGTAAATACTAAGATTGCCACTGATTTTATCCACCTACCCATCACCATCCATGCATGATGGAGGATATTTGAGGTCTTTGCCACCAGAGTGGCTATGGAAGGTTTCGGGTTGACATGATAAACTGGCTCAGCATCGGCCATTTCCCACCAGCAGAAGGGCTCAAAGGAGTGACCTTCTGAAAATCCTCCAAACCGCTCATTTATAAAGTGCTCTCTTTGTCTTCTACGTGATTATATGGCCTCTGGCAGCTTGGGCTGGCTTGGTGCTGCCTGGTTCTCCCAGCCTATGCACCACACCCCCCCCCCCGCCAGTGTCTCTCTCACACCCAGAGTCGGCAGAGATTTTCACACAAACCATCTGCCAGGAGGTGTGGAACTGGAGCCAGAAACACATAACAGCTGCAGAAGCTCAGCTGTATTCCAAGGCCTATAGTAATCTCACAGCAGTCCTGGACACAGCTCTGACCACTGACTGACTCTAGAGTACACAAGCCGTCAGCAGAGTGTGATTCCAATGTGAGTAATACATGAATTCTGCCAGCTCCTTCTGGAATCAAACAAAAAACTGGTTTCTTTTTTTTTTTTTTTTTGCCATTTGGGGGAAATCGTGCATTGCATCACTGTCTTCCCATTAAGTCTGGGGAGAGCCAGTGACTCAAGCCAACTTCTGCTAGAGATCTCTTCCTCTCCTCGAGGCCACTTCCTGATGAAACTCATGGTTTAGGACCCCCACCAAACCCACCTTTCACCTTGCCAGGTGGTATTATGTGCCACATGAATCTAGACTGTGCAGTAGTGGGGTAGCTATGTGACTGTAGGCAAGTCATTTCACCTTCCTGTAGAATGGGGATAATAGTATCACCACACCAAAGAGTTGTGAGGATTATATGATACAGGTAGGTCAAATGCTTAGCCAAGTGCATGTTCATAAAGAATGCTCAATAAATATTAGCTATCATTATTTCCTCTGTCTCCCTGTGCCACTAGCTATTACTCCTAGGAGCACTCTGTCTCCAAGATATTGTGTAAATGTTACTCTGTTCTGTTCCATCCCACTTTGTCCTCTCTCTTTCCTTCCTAATCCATTCTAGTCTTTAGTATTATTTGAGCTCTTACTCTGTGCTTAACACTTGGCCAGCAAGTATAAGGATGGATGAAACAAAGTCTGTGTTGCTATGGAGGTTGCTGTTGGGATGTAAGTTGCAGATGGACATACAGTAGGTTCTTCCTACTCATGGTAGCTATATTCTGTAAACCACCAAAATTGAGTTAGATTTCTGCAAGTCCAAACATTTTTGTGACCTGATCAATGCATGACCCAGTTTTGCGTTTGTGTGTTTTGTTTTTGCCAACAAAAAGTGCAAAAATGTGAAAAAGTGGTACCAAATAAACCATCCAGAGGACACTGGTTTTCTGTTTGAGAGCCCAGTGGAACAATGCCTTGTTTCACCTCGGTCGGGAACAGATGTGTCTGATGACTCAGGGTTTTCCCCTTCTCTGCATGTGTGTTCAGGTGACTGGGAAGGCAACATGAGTATTAATTTTGAGGTTGTAAATAAATTATAGGCAAGTTCATAAATACAGAATCAACTAATGATGCATGCGTGCGTACTTGGTCATATCCAACTCTTTACAACCCATGGACTGTGGCCCACTAGGCTCCTCTGTCCACGAGATTCTTCAGAACACTGGAGTGGGTTGCCATTTCCTCTTCCAGGGGATCTTTCCCACCCAGGGATTGAACCCAAGTCTCTTGGATCTCCTGAACTGGCAGGCAGATTCTTTACACTGAGCCACTTGGGAAGCCCAACTAATAATGAGGATAGACTGTTCATACACGAATGCATAAAAGACTCAAAATGCAGTAAAGTTTCCATAGATGTACAGGGGAAGCACAAGAGAGAGAGTAATGGATTCCATCTGGGGCAATCAGGGTCCTTTGGCTGGAATCAGACTTTCAAACACAAGAGGGCATTTCTTTCTTTCTTTCTTTCTTTTTTTTTTTTTTGAGATGAGAAAATTTTATTTTTTGAATTGTTTTTTTGGAGTATAATTGCTTTATAATGTTGTGTTAATTTCTGCTGTACAATAAAGTGAATCGGCTACATGTATACATTTATCCCCTCCCTTTTGAGTCTCCCTCCCACCACTGCCCACTCCCTATCCCACTAGGTCATCACAGAGCACCAAGAGGGCATTTCTGACAGCAGGCAGTAGAGATGGAAGCACGTAGCTGGGTGCAGCCAAATCAGTCAGATTAGGGCTTGTGGGTAGCAGTATTTCTGTGTACCGTGTAGCCCAGATGTGACTGGATGGCTTGCAGCAGGCCTTTTCTCACCCACATCCAATTAGAAGCAAGACTCAGCACTCTGAGATGCCAAACAAGGTAAAATGATCCAACTCTGTAGCATCAGCAAGTAACAGAGCGCTTTCACTGGGTCAAAGGAGAAGACGATCTGTGTTGTCTAGTGTGTAAAATAATAAATTCATGAGTCGACAACTCCCCTTTCCTCTGGCTAAATTCCTCTCCAGCTCCAAGCCTCCTTGTTTCTCCTCCCTGCCTCCCACAGCCTCTACTCTTCCAGGCAATTCCACTTTGCATACATCACTCTGCAATACAAGAGCCAGCCTGGGGATCCAGCCCCTTCTCTGGAATCTTAGCAGAGATCCTGTATTGTTCCTTAAGTTTGGCTTTCAGGAATTTTCTCTTCCCTCCATTCCTTACTCCATGGGGATTATTCAAGTATTTGTCCAGTAAAATATTTCCTCCATATTTTAGCATAAGGGACAAAGTACAAGGTCCCAGGTGAGTTACCAACTCCCATCACTGCCTCTACCGGTCATTCCTGACAGATAAGTCATGGTAGACACATGTTTTTTTCAGGTTGATATAAATCTTTTTTTCCCCAGTTTTATTGTGATATTGACATTCAACGTTATATAGAGGTTTCTGCAGTTTTTAAAGAGCCTAGCCCAGGCCCTAACCACAGTAGATATTCAATAAATGAATAGGTTTTTGCTAATCTGATTTAGGGGAAAGTTACATTTTTGTCATATTTTCTTCTACAAAACAGATACATAATTTTAACTACTATAATTTTCTTATATATTTCTCAGCAAGATTTTGTAATTTTCATCACATTCAGTTCTAAACATTTCTTCCTAACAATTCTCATCAAAAGATGTTGCTTTCTAGAATCTTTACAAGAGCAACTATAACTGATTCACTTTGATGTACAACAGAAACTAGAACATCTTAAATTAACTGTGGTCAAATAAAAATTGGAAAAAAATGGAGTCAGCATATACTGGCCCACCCCGAGTTTGAGGACTATATAGAACTATTTGTGAAAATGCTGGTAAATGATACCTATAATAAATACAAAATAACATTAGGGGAAAAATACTGTTTAAAATTTTAACAAAATAATTATGATTTTTTTTTTTTTTTTGGCCATGCCCTATAGCCAGGGATTGAACCCACGCCCCTGTATTGGGAGCATGGAGTCTTCACCCCTGGACTGCCAGGGAAGTCCCAATAATTATGAATTTTATCATGAAGAATGAGCAGGAGCTATAGTTGAGAAAGTTCTAGGGATAAAAAGGAGAGTAATGTCTTTGAAATAGCTCTATTAGATCTTAAGGCAGAGCATCATAGTGTAATAACAGTGGGGTATAGTCCAAGAATATGAATACATAAATCAACAGACTGGATTGGCCAGGACAAAATCTGAATTTATATAAAATTTTAATATCTTATAAAGGACACAAATCAGTAGGAAAAGGAATAATAGTTCTGGGAAAATTAGTTTGGAAAAAAAAGCCTTGTTTAAAAAAATCCCATCTGTTACTATATACCAAAGTAAATTCCAAATGGATTAAAGAGCAAATGGGTTAAAAAAAAAGTCAAGCCATCAAAAGGAGATGGAAGTGAATATTTATTGACTTATTATGTGGAAAGGGCCTTTTTAAGTTTAAAAACAATAGGAGAAACCACAAAATCAATACCTTTAGGCACATGACTATATAATCTGTTAGTCCAACAATAAGCATGATTAAAAGGGAAAGAACAAAAGAAAAATGGCTTGCAACAAGTATGGCATATAAGAGATTAAAGTATTTCCATAAAATAAGCTCATTGAAACTGATAGAAAATCAAAACATCAGTAGAAAAAGAGAGGAACAAATAATTCACAAAAGGAGGAAATACAAATGGCTAATAAACATGTGAGAAAGTCCACTCTCTAAATTACAATGAATCAAAATAAAGATATTAGTTTTCTCTATCAAATTAGCAAAGACTGAAAAAAATGAGAATACAATTCCATAGCTGGAGTTGGTTCAATATTCACTCTCACTCACTATAGCTTTTAGATAGAAATGTGACACTGCAAAGAAAAATGTTATGATAAGACTAAGTAAAAATTAAGGATATGAAATTGTATTTGGTTTTTACCAAAGGAAAAAATTATGTATATTGGTTTCTGCAGTTTCTCCTTATATATGTTCTGGGGAAAAAGAAATGATGTAAATCAAAATGTTAACAAGACTAACAGTGTTCTTTTAACCATTTCTCTCTTCTCATTATGTTTAGATAGGCTTGATCTGGTGTTTGAAAAAGGATTTCATAATGAGGAGATATATTTTAAAGTAATTTATAATCTGAATGGACTAAAAGGATCACTAATTATATTATTTTTGTGGTTTTAGAGATACTCTTTGATTCTTATTATAATATTAAATTGTTACCACCTAACAGGATAAAGATAAATGTTAAAAAGACCCATATTTATCAAGACTACTATCTATTTTGAGTGCATAAAATGTTCATAACCATAAAGATATTAAATAATGCCAAGTTATTGTAGAAGAGGGATTCCAGAAACATTTTTATCAGAACATACAGATGGCTTATTGAAATAAGGCCAAGAAAGACAATGAGAAATGTTTCTTTCACAATATTCAGTTAATTTTTAAAGTCTAAGAATGAAGAACTATACAGAATAAAGTTCTGTGTAGTTATTCCAAATTATGGCATTTGTTTTAGCTTCCTTCAAAATGTATATTTTTCTGATCAGAAAAATAATTCATGTTCCTATGGAAAAATTTGGATACTCAGGAAAACATTTAAAAATCCAGCCACCAGAGTTAAATAGACATACTTCTTAATGATATAAGACATATATCATCTCTTGATCTCTCTGTGTATATATATATATGTATGTGTATATGTGCATTTGTATATACAAAGAGAGAGAGACAGGTTTGATTGTTTGGTTTTAACATCTGTTAATTATCATCTTTAAACATAAACCCGGTTGTACAAGCTCCCTTCTGTCATGGGAACTGGAAGAGAAAAATAAAGGTCTCAACCACAGGGTCACTGAACATAAGGCAGAAGAGACCCCGTGGAAAGTGAAGCCACCCAGCTCATCCAAGCCTTCTGACGCTGCCACATTACAAATCAAGTAATGTGTGAAACAAATAGGTTCCTCTTATCCCTGGACCTCCTCTCCTCACTTGGACTTAACCCTGAGGGATGGAGTGAGGATTCAAGGAAGTGTGAGGGATGAGGGTTTAAGTATCAGAAAAGGGTTTAGAGTGCATATACACACTCTTTGTTAGCTATTATTTGCTAGTAAAGAAGAGT
The DNA here is from genome assembly GCA_917880005.1 of Nanger dama. Classification (NCBI taxonomy): domain Eukaryota; kingdom Metazoa; phylum Chordata; class Mammalia; order Artiodactyla; family Bovidae; genus Nanger; species Nanger dama. The sequence continues at coordinate 1,297,557 of CAKJTW010000094.1, read as the reverse complement.
CATGGCTCACTTTTGTCAATGTTGTTTAGTCACTAAGTTGCATCTGACTTGTCTTGAGGGTAGCAAAATCATTGGAAATGTCCAAGAATGCCTGATGTCAGGGACATCTTTCAACAGGGTGTGACTTGCAGCTCTGTGTCTTTAGCTGCTCCACCACCATCGTCCTTATCAACCTTGGGAGCCACAGGCAGCTGAGGCTGGGTGAGGCGAGGGCTGCAGCCCACCCCGCCCCCCGCAGTCTTGCGCCGTGGCTTCCTCTGCCATGCTGGTGGCCGTGTGACATGTCCAAACTCAAGAGCCCATGTCCTCAGCTTATGGATGCTCTTTAGCATTCGTACGCAAACTCGCTATGTGAGTATGCCTAATTTTCTACAAATCTCCTACCAGGCTGCAGGCCAGTGGCTTTCACCCCTGTGTTATAGGACTCTGGGTGTTCCAAGGAGGTGCTGTGTGGCTGCCAGAGATGGTGAGGATGTGGACTCTGCCATCAGTCCCTGGGCCCTACCCTGCTGCTGCTGCTAAGTCGCTTCAGTTGTGTCTGCCTCTGTGTGACCCCATAGACAGCAGCCCCCAACTTCACCCAGAGTAATTCTTTATTTCATGTATTATCTTCTATATGATATTACATTTTTAAAATTCTGTCTTGGCTTAAACAAAACCACGTTAGAGAACCATTGACATAGTTGTAGGATTTGCTCTGGCAAAGACCCGGAGCTGGGAGTGATGGACGGATATCCTGTGTGAGGAATTATTGGCGAAGCAGGTAGTGGTTCAAAGTAGTTTTTGAAACTGAATGAAGTATGAGCTGTGGAAAGCTGGTTTGTTTTTTTCTATTTGCTGTAGACTGGAAACCAGAAAGTCAGGCCTGTATGTAGAGGTTGGTAAGGTGTTGACTGGAGGTTTGAGAGACTCTTCTAGGAGTAAAGGGGCTGTGTCTTAAGTCGTGATCTTTATACCACTTTTTGTCAGTGTTATGGTTAAGTTTGTTTGCCAGAGTGCAGAGTTTTAGGTGGATAAAGTGTTACTGTATGGATATTAATATTATGTATACTTGAATTAGAGAGTTAGCATCATGTCATTTATTCTGAGATTTACTGCCTATAAACCTGACGTTGGACAGGTACTTGGGGAAACTTGAATGTGTGGCTAATTTCCTTCTTAGTTGACCATTGGAATGTTGCTCCCTTTCAAGTGTTGAAAGTTTGAAATTTACTACACTGGCCTCAGCAATGAAATTTTAATTTCAAGTATGTACAATAGAGCAAACATTCTGGCTTCCTTTAAATATATGTCTACATTCTACAATCTAAGAACTAAATCAATTTAACATAATTTTCAGTTCCTTTATGAGCCAAAATGAAGAGAATCAAAAATTCTGTTTGAAACCCAGGGCTTTGGTAGATTAGTCCCATTTTAAAATTCTGAATCCGGGGATTTTTGACTTCAGTTTGTAGAACACATGGTATATCTATCTTGCTTTCCAGGGATGACTTTAGACCATAAGTGTGTGTCATTCTTTGATGGAGTCAGATTTCGTCATTAAAGAAACCATAGATTGAAATTTTATGGCGCCTACTATAACTCAAGTCCATTTGAAGAGCTAACAAATTAAAGAGGATGGAAGCTTTAGCAATGCAGCTGAGAATGCCAGCACTTGGATGGAACCAAGTCCCAACTTTCCAGAAACAAATTAAGCTAACTGAGCTCATCTCTGGGCTTCCCAGGTGGCGTTAGTGGTAAAGAACCCACCTGCCAATGCAGGAGATGTAAAAGACATGGGTTCTGTCCCTGGGTCGGGAAGATCCCCTGGAGGAGGTCATGGCAACCCACTCCACTATTCTTGTCTGGAGAGTTCCATGGACAGAGGAGCCTGGCAGGTATGGTCGCAAAGAGTCAGACACAACTGAAGTGACTTAGCGCTCGTGCACACACACACACACACACACACACACACACACACACACACAAGTTCATCTCTTGACCATGTTTGTGTTGCTTCTCTGGGGTTTTATGACATGGAAAAAAGGACAAAAGGGACATGAAATAAATTTCAAAAAGAACCCTTGTCCTACTCCACTGTTATTGTGCTGGCTAGTCTTCATTAGCTCACTCTCTGGACCTTATTTCCTCTGGATATAAGATGAAAATGATACTAAAAACGTTAGCTTTTTCCTGTGTGTGGTCAGCTCTGCAGGCAAGGTTGTCACCCCAGGAAGGTATAGCTGTGACTACTTTGTAGCGGAGCAAACCCCATTTTTCTTTCCATTAGTCTCACACCTTCAGAGAATCATAAATCATCACCGTTTATTGACTGCTCTATTTCCCACACACATTATCCATAAAATTCACAAGATATTTTTTATAGTGTGTACTTTTTCCATCCTCAGTGAAAGGCTCAGAGGTATCATCACCTCCGTTTTACAGATGACCAACCTGAGACACAGAAGGCCACGTGCTTTGATTATTGTCCTGTATTACATAAGTAGTACTTGGCAGATCTGGGATTCACACCCAAGGTGGCTTGATCCCCTAGCCTCTGACCACACATTGCATCACTCTGTTGCTCAGCCATGCTAAGCTTCCCAGCCCCCCGCTGCACTGTGAGCTGTTCCTGAGACAGACAGAGCCCCCGCACAGGGCACCTGGAAGCATTGGAAGGCAGTTCTGGCACCTAACTATGATAAAAGACACCACTGTAAATCCAAGGCTTAATGTGTGGAACCCAAGTCACTGGCTTTCCTTTCAAAAATTCAATTTTTAAAACGTTTATCTTTTAATTTAGTGTGCACAATGTAACCACCATCCAGAGGTAGCCAGCATTAACATTTTCTAGATAAGATTGGATTTCATATCTCTCCCTGAGGAATCCAAATGCCCTCCCCCAGGTTTCCCCTGGAATTCCCAGTGCGCTTACATTCCCATGGTTACCTCCTACACTGAGCTCTGGCTTTGACTTTGATTTAAAGCGTACTACACCCTGGCTCACTTCTGCATTTGTGGTCTCTGTCAAACTTGGTGTCAACCCTGGCATGTAGCTCAGCATTTTACTTCAGTTAAAAATAAAAATGGCAACAGTTTTCCTGCATAGAGACAGACACAATCACAGAGACATGCAGATAGATAATGCGCTTGTGAGGAAACTGCACTTGACTCCTGAGTTGAGACAATGATGGGGTTTGTACTATGGCAGTGCAAACCACTCTGCCACGAGTATTAGACAAGCCAATCTGTATAAGTCCCTTAGCTGCCTGCTCTTGTAAATTTTACCCACACCACAGACCAGCTGTTGGAATTTTCATTTTTCTGTTTTTAAGTTGATTAATATTCTTATTTAGTTTTATTTTTTCTTTCTCCCTGAATTTCTTAAGTCTTATTAGTCCTTTTACAAATGTTTCCTGAGTTCAGTTCTTGATTTTTAAAATACCCATTTAACAAGAAAAGCTTTTAAAACTATAAATTTGTCTCCAAATTAATCTTTGGACTTGCTGTAGCAGTTTTGAAAGTTGGATTCTTGTTTTCTTTTTTGAGAATTAATAATTATTTGGAAGACTCTAAGATGGCTCATCAGGCAAAGAATCTGCGTGCAATGCAGGAGACACAGGATGTGCGGGTTCGATTCCTGGTCCAGAAAGACCCTCTGGAGGAGGAAATGGCAACCCACTCTAATATTCTTCTCTGGGAAATTCTATGGACAGAGGAGCCCGGTGGGCTGCAGTCCATGGGGCCTCAAAGAGGTGGACACGACGTAGTGACTAAGCAAGGAAGGAAGATTTTTAGGGAATTGGTTTCTCTCTTTTTTTGTTCAATGATATGCTGTTACACTTAATTTATTGTGTGTGGTGTGGGACTGTTTTGTTGTGATTGGGGATTCTTGCAAAGGCAGTTTCCCTCTGCTGAGCTTAACTGAGCTGAGTGTGTCTGGGTGTGTCTGGGATAGCATGTGTTACAGCAGGGCTGATAGCTTACTGTGTTGCACTGCTTTGTCTTACTGTTAGGACAGTGGACTAACTCTGTGCTGTTTGGTTAATGGCTGCTGCTTGAGCTTCCTAATTTCCCCTTGACCTGCTGCCTGGTTGTCTAGATCCCTCCTTCAAGACCTCAAGACCTCCCAACAATGCAGCAACTAAAGGGTTCAAGTCTGGCCCACCAGCATCTCTCAGAACCTTTTCTGGTGCTTGAATCAGTGTCCGCTGGCCCAGGTTGCAAATATTTTGAATATCACCTCTGAGCCATGCCAAGATTAAGTTGCTGCTACTGCTGCTGCTAAGTCACTTCAGTCATGTCCGACTCTGTGCGATCTCAGAGATGGCAGCCCACCAGGCTCCCCTGTCCCTGGGATTCTCCAAGCAAGAACACTGGAGTGGGTTGCCATTTCCTTCTCCAATGCATGAAAGTGAAAAGTGAAAGTGAAGCCGCTCTGTCGTGTCTGACTCTTTGTCACCCCATGGACTGCAGCCTACCAGGCTCCTCCATCCATGGGATTTTCTAGGCAAGAGTACTGGAGAGGGGTTCCATTGCCTTCTCTGTTAAGCAGGTTCAACTCAAATTGCTTGGTCTAAAAGATCTACAAAAATATAAAACAGTACAGGTGATTTCGGGCTTCCCAGGTGGCCCAGTGGGTAAAGAACCTGCCTGCAATTTTGGAGATATGGGTTCAATTCCTGGGTTGGGAAGACCCCCTGGTGGAGGGCACAGAAATCCACTCTAGTGTTTTTGCCTGGAGAGTCCCAGGGACAGAGGCGCCTGGTGGGCTGCATTCCATGGAGTTGCAGAGCCAGACACAGCTGAGCAACTCAGTGCAGCACAGCACCTGAAGGACACATCTGTAATTACATATATGTCTAATTATTACTAAATGGTATTTTGATTTTTAGTCAACTTCATCAGTCAAAATTTGAGAGAGGTGGGATGCTGTTATCTCCCCAGAACCACTGTGATTTCTTCGCGTTCTTGCTTTTACCAGTTGTATTTTCGTTACTTGATTCTATATGATTTAGAGCACTATGATATATAACCACTATTCTTTCATTACGGAATTTACTTTCTATAAAGAGACATGATAGATTTTGTCCCATCCCATGCCTTCTGTCTTGAATTCCACTTGTCCAAAACTAGTATTTGTAATCTTTGTTTTCTTCTCTTTCATCTTTTTTTTTCATTTCTTGACAAGTTATTGCCTATATCTTTGTTTTCAAGATTTTAAGCATTATCTTTGAAGGTTTCATTTTTTTTCTGTGAATATCTGTCATTCTGTAGGTGACTTTTTAATTTTTAAAAGTTTTTTTTGATGTAAAAACCACTGTTTTTATTTTAAACTTTTTTAATTTTATTTTTGGCTGTGCTGGGTCTGTTGTTCTCTAGATGCAGTGAGCGGGACTCCTCTCTAGCTGTGGTACACGGGCTTCTCATTGCAGTAGGTTCTCTTGTTCCACAGCACGGGCTCTAGGCACACGGGCTTTGTCGTTGCTGTGATGGGCTCAGTACTTGCAGCTCGAGGACTCTAGAGCACGGGCTTAGTAGCTGTGGCACTTGGGCTTAGGTTGCCCTGAATCCCACACGAGGCATTGAACCTGTGTCTGCTGCATTGCAAGGCCAATTCTTAACCACTGGACAACCAGAGAAGCCCCTCTGCAGGTAATTTAGGCCTTTATCTTTCAATCACAAATAATATATTTAATCTTAACTTCTGACATACTATTTTACACTTTGATTTCTTTTCTAATGTAAAAAATTTTTCCTGCTGTTTCCTTTTAGTCTTATTTTTTCCTGTCTTGCTTACTTGGCCTACATTTTGTTTACATTTATCTTCTCTAGTCATTTTTGTTATATACATCCTGTTTCTTATTTTGTTAGTTGTTACCCTTCAGTTTTTCAAAAAACACTCTTTAACCTATGCCTCTCTGTTTATAATAATAAATAGTGAAACCATATTTTGAACTTCAGTGTATCAACAAAGAACTTAACACACATTAACTTTCCCCCTTTCCTGTTCCCTTCTAAGTCTTGACTACTTTAATATGGAGTTGAAGATCCAAGTTACTTTTTACAGCATATATTTTTAATTATAAGAGGAATTTTTGACATTAAAAATAATTTAATATTGCAAATCCACTTTTTCAGTCAAGTTCATTGACCGATGCTGCCAGTAGGTAGACTATCTTGGTTAGCTCTGTATTTGCAGGTCTTCACTTCTTTCCCCATGGCTTTAGGGGAAGCTGAGAGAGGCTGCATCAAAGGTGCTAGTCAGATGTCATTTTAAAGCTGCTATCTGACTTCATTATTAAGATACACATTTCCATTTCAGGATGTTGTTAATTAAATATCACCTCATGTTTGCTGTATCTTAAATTCCTTTGTTTTCTTCAATTCAAGAAATAAGTATAGTAGGTTTGAATCTTTCAGCTGCCACAGTCTATAAATTTGAGCTTTACTTTTGAATTGTGCCATATAATAGAAGACAAATTCCTAGTACCACTGAGATCTGAGCTGAATCTTGGAAGAGACTGGACCTGAACAGATAAACGTTTGTGGGGAAGGGCATCCTCAGTGGAAAAAAATGATGTCATCAATGGCCAGGAAAGGAAAGCCCGTGGAGCGTTTGGGGCTAAAGAAACAAAGGCACTAAGATTGTGCAGGAGTTCAAGTGAGTGACAAAGAAGGTGTGAAAAGGAGTTGAATGTGAGAGATAAGACAGAACGAAGATGGGCAGACTATGGTGACTGGATGCAAACAGTGAGGGGGAGATAGCTGTTGACAATAACTCAGAGTTTTCAAGCATCTGTGATTAGAAAGGTAGAGGTTTAAGAGATAAGGAGAGAGAGAAGGTGAAGAGAGGAGAAGATGCTGAGTTTGTTCTAGATGTATCACAGTGGAGATGCCTACATAGATGAGCAGGAGGCCTTATTTTTTTTTTTTTTAATTAAATTTATTTATTTTTAAAATTACAATACTGTATTTGTTTTGCCATACATTGACACGAATCAGCCATAGGTGAACACAATCTCCCAATGCCGAATCCCCCTCCCACCTCCCACCCCCCATCCTCTACTTGAATCATCCTGTGCATCAGCCCCATGCATCCTGCATCCTACATTGAACATAGATTAGCGTTTCGTTTCTTACGGAAAATATACATGTTTCATTGCCATTCTCCCATACCATCCCACCCTTTCCCTCTCCCTCAGAGTCCAAAAGTCCACTCTATACCTCTGTGTCTCTTGTTGTCTCACATGTAGGGTCATCATTACTGTCTTCTAAATTCCATATATATGTGTCAGTATACTGTATTGGTGTTTTTCTTTCTGGCTTACTTCACTCTGTATAATCGGTTCCAATTCCATCCATCTCATTAGAACTGAGTCAAATTTATTCTTTTTAAGGGCTGAGTAGTATTCCATAGTGTATATGAACCACAGCTTTCTTATCCATTCATCTGCTGATGGACATCTAGGTTGCTTCCATGTCCTGGCTATTATAAACAGCGCTGCAATGAACATTGGGGTACATGTGTCTCTTTCACTTCTGGTTTCCTCAGTGTGTATGCCCAGCAGTGGGATTGCTGGGTCATAAGGCAGTTCTATTTGCAATTTTTTAAGGAATCTCCACACTGTTTTCCATAATGGCTGTACTAGTTTGCATTCCCACCAGCAGTGTAAGAGGGTTCCCTTTTCTCCACACCCTCTCCAGCATTTATTGCTTGTAGACTTTTGGATCGCAGCCATTCTGACTGGTGTGAAATGGTACCTCATTGTGGTCTTGATTTGCATTTCTCTGATAATGAGTGATGTTGAACATCTTTTCATGTGCTTGTTAGCCATCCGTATGTCTTCTTTGGAGAAATGCCTATTTAGTTCTTTGGCCCATTTTTTTTATTGGATCATTTATTTTTCTGGAGCAGGAGGCCTTATTATAATACGGGGAAGAGGTTTAATAGCGGGAAGAGGTTGGAACTAGAGATCTAGGTTTGGAACAGATGATAACTGAAGCCCTAGGAGTTGGTGAGATCCCTGTGAAAACGGAAATGGAGTCTTCCGTAGCACAGGTCACGCTATAATCTCTGGGCTGAGGCCATGGCCACTTGCTGAGTTTTGGCAAAGAGGATGAATGGAAAATTAGATTTAACAGAACACTGCTATTTAAGATGTGTAGACTTAGATTTTTCTACTAAGGTGCTAAGGCAAATGGATGTGCAGTCAAAGAGTACACATGCGGGACCTACTGTGCTAACCTAGGGAAAAGGAAGGGAAAAGGAAGTCGTGAGTTCTAACACTGTCCCGGATGTTTTACATTTAAGATCTCATGTAGTCATCACTGTTGTTTTGTCTAAGTGAGTTTCCTCATCTGTGATATGAGATATAAATGACTAATTCATAGTCATTGTGAAAATGAAGTAACACAATGGATTTAAAGTGTCTGAAAGGTGCTAAGTAGTTAATAAACTATAGTTCTTATGTTACAACTAATCATTTTAGGAATTGTCTGTACATAATTGACTCACTGCAGTTGAGAAACAGCTAGCAAATACTTGATAGCAGTGAATTGGAAACTGTGCCCCTTCAAGAAATAGCAGTGCTAGGGAGGTGCCCACGTGTCTGCTTCAAGAGTCAAGATGTAGGTACCAAGCTGGAATCCTGTCTCCCACCAAGACACACGAAGCGTTGTTCACCTGATTTAGTTCTCAGACATCAGCACAAAATTTCATTTACATAAAGGAAATGACTGAAACGTGAGTGGTGCTTGAAACCAGTGTAGGCCTTAAGGCACAGGGGAAGGACTGGCTCTTGGACCTAGGTCGAGCAGGGGCCAAAGAAGACTCGCCACCGAGCTGCAGTCTGTAGGTGGCTCAGTGGGGAGGGGCCGTCCTCCCCTTCTACCCTCCTGTCTTCTTCTGGGGCCCCTAGTGGCTGAACCCAGTGGGATACAGGTGGCCCCCATGAGCCCAGAGCCGAGCGGAGGGGGTTGGAGAGCAGCTAGCGAAGGGCTCAAAAGCCAAAGCCTGGCCTGGCCTTAGAAGGCGAGACCCTGTGATACTTTACATTCTGTGTTAAATTTGACATGGAAGTGGATCCAGCCCACACCCAGGGTATCCATCTCAAACACGTGGTGAATTTGCCTCCTGGCTTTCATGTTTTTGAGCTGCTTTCCCTCTAGTAACAGGCTCTGTCTCCTTGCTGCCAGAAGAGTCTAAGTAGATCTTAGATTGTCTTCTTGGGAAGAAAAAAGGAGGAGCTGTTTTCCTGAGTGATAAACTCCCGGGCAGGTGCTGTATGTAGGATCAGGGTCTGTCACATCACCACGCCTACTCGGAACCTCACCTATGCAGTCCCTGGGTCACAGTCCCTGCCCTGGGCCATCTGGAAGGTTCCCCAGGGTGTGTGAGAGCCTGGGCCAAGCCTGGGAGCCTAACCAAGTGTTTGCCAGGTGACATGGGAGAAACAGAATCATCGAAGGAAGGCTCATGCAAAGATTCCAAGGGTGATTCCTTGAGAAGAGCTCCCAACAGGTTTGGAAAGATGTCAGTGTCGCTGGCATAAATGCAGGGCCTGGCACGGGCCAAGGAGATGACACTGACTATGATATTCAGGGCTGTTAGGAAACCCCTCTTAACAAAGACACATGGATTAGTACCTCTTGAGATGTTCAGGCTTGCAGTTTAAGAGGGGAAAACTGACATAAATTTTATATTTGGAATTCTGCCTGACAAACGCATCTATAGTTTGGAAGTATGCAGGAATTTTTTTTTTTTTTTTTTTTGATGGAGAAGAGGGAATATGACCACACAAGCTGATTCCCAAATAGGAGAATTCCAATCACAGGAATAACTCAGGTAATGTCCAAAGGACAGTAAATTTGAGAACTGTAAAAAGGAATTTCTAAACTAAATGAAATGAGGCTAGAGGGTCCCTGAGCCCTCTTTAACTACTGAGTTAAGGTTGTGACCCCATCAGTGAGCCCATGGGGACTGATACTTCCAGAATGCAGAGCTACTGCCCTGCTCTAAAGTGAAACAAGGTTTAGGAACTGTACTTTTAATGGACTGTACATTCACTTTCACATACTCACTTTTAAAGATGAGGGGGAAATGTCAGGGAGGGTTCTCTGGTCCAGGGACACAATAGGGAGGCTTTGGGGTAGTCACTGGTCTTCCCGAGGGTCAGCTGGCAGACGCCCATGGAGCAACAGTTTGTGTCCATCCCTGAGTAGCGCCCTGATCTCTCCAGGGCTCCCTCCACACCAGCACGCTGGTTGTGGAACTGCTTTTCCAGAGTCATTTGCATGGACAGAGATTTGGTTTCCTCTTAAGGTCATTCCTGTAAGAAAGGGGACAAGAATCAAAGGATTTTGGAAGGAAACACAGGGAATCTTCCTTAGCTCATGATCGGCCTGTTTCCTGCTCGTGTGGGTTTGAAGTGTGCAGGAGGGTAGTCACACAGCAGGACACAAAGCCATTATCGGTTCTTCCTTCTGTGAGTACCTTAGCTCCAAGATGACTTAAAAAAAAAAATCCCTTCCTCTGAGGCTAACACAGACCATTGTAGTTTCATACAGATTCACTTGAACACACTGGCTTCTTGCTACACTAATACTAATAATCCTTTACACAGAAGTCAATGATTTAGATATTATTTTCCCATTTTACAGATGATGGAAATGAGACAGAACTTCAAGACCAAAAGTCTTAACAACTCCACTATCTTGTTGATGGTGCCCTGCAACTAGCAATTCACAAAATTGTCACCTGGGTTTAAGATATACCACTTGGACTATATATGAAATAAATAGCTAATAAGAACCTACTGTATAACACAGAGAACTTGACTCAATATTCTTTAATGACTTACATGGTAAAAGAATCCAAAGTTGATATACATATATGTCTGACATATATGTATATAGAGGAGTCTAGGTAACTCAGTCGGTAAAGAATTTGCCTGCAATGCAGGAGACCCGGGTTCAATTCCTGGGTCAGAAAGATCCCCTGGAGAAGGAAATGGCAACCCACTAAAGTATTCTTGCCTGGGGGATCCTGTGGACAGAGGAGCCTGGCAGGCTACAGCCACGGGGGTCACAGGAGTTGGACATGACTTAGTTGACTAAACCACCACCATACGTGTATGTATCATTATATATGTATAAATATGTGTTTATACATATATATGTATATATAATCATATATAGATATATGTATATGCTTCACTTTTCTATACATTTGAAGCCAACACAACACTGTAAATAAACTATACTCTAATAAAAACTAATTTTTTAAAACTCAGTAAACAAAGATCTTTTCAAGAAACTTTAGCAAAACTATAAACTATAGCACTCTTGGACTTAAAATTCCAAAAAGAAAAAAAAGATGTACTACTTTTAATTACTATTGAATTCTTCAAATTCAACTTAAATATATTAAAAATACACACATTCAGTCAAACACAGTGCTTGGTGCTAGGAACTGGAGAGAAACAAAACAGAGTTCTTTTCTTCTGTGAGCTCACTGTCTAAGGAAGGAGACAAGTGTGTCAGTAATTAAGTAGAACACTGCCATTGGATTGGTTAGTTAAGTGTGTTTTTGTTCTAAATAAAAATCTTTAAAATGACAAAAGAAATGCAATGCTAAATATATAAAACAATAAGTGGACATCTGCTTTCCTCCCTCACCCCCACCCCTGATCCCTAAGCCTGGCAATTTCATCAGTCAGAAGTACCACTGTTATCAGCTTGGTGTATGACTTCTAGGATTTTCTCAATATTTGTGCAAAAATGTTCTGCATCTTGTTTTCTTCACTTAATAAATCAAGGATATAATTCCATGCAAACTTGTAGTCTTCAATCAAATGAATGAATCATCATTTATTTACCCATGTTCTTGTGTATAATCTTTGTGTTTCCAGTTGGGACTGCAGGAAATATCTCCTATCTACATATTTGTTCTGGTAATTAAGAAGGTTTATCATAATTTTAAAATTATGCGTACAGCTAATTTTGGTATGCGTACAGCTTTATAGGTTTTTAAAAATATTTATTTGTTTGGCTGCCCCAGGTCTTAGTTGTGGCACTCACGATCTTTTTAGTTGTGGTAGATAAACTCTTCCCTTGTAGCTCAGAAGATAAAGATTCTGCCTGCAATGCAGGAAACGTGGGTTTGATCCCTGGGTTGAGAAGATCCCCTGGAGGAGGGCATGGCAACCCACTCAAGTACTCTTGCCTGAAGAATCCCCCTGGACAGAGGAGCCTGGTGGGCTACATACAGTCTGTGGGGTTGCAAAGAGTCGGACACGACTGAGCGACTAAGCGCATGCAAACTCTTAGTTGTGGCGTGTGAAATCCAGTTCTCTGACCAGGAATTGAACCAGGGCCCCCTGCGCTGGGAGCTCCATATCTTAGCCACCGGACTACCAGGAAAACTCCAGCTTTATGAATTTTAATGCATATATAGTTTCCTCCAACTGCTGGCACATTAGAAATACAGAGAGAGCAATTCCATCACCCCCTGAAAGAGTTTCTGTGCCACTTCTTTGTGGTCATAACTGTCCCACTCCTAATCGCTGGCAATCACTCATCTGCTCTGTATCTTTATAAGCTCACTTGTCCCAGAAGGTTATGTAAATGCATCCATACAGTGTGTAACCTTTTTATATGGGTCTCTATTGCTCAGCATAATGCCATGTTGTTGCAAGTATTAATAGTTTATCCCTTTTTATTACTGAGTTTTATTTTCATTGTTTGGATGTACCACAGCTGTTCATGCTTTTGTCTATTGGAGGACATTTGGGTTTCTCAGTTTGGGGTGATTATGAATAAATGGAGCTGCTAGGACTTCCCTTGTGGCTCAGCTGGTAAAGAATCCACCTGCAATGTGGGAGACCTGGGTTCGATCCCTGGGTAGGGAAGATCCCCTGGAGAAGGGAAAGGCTACCCACTCCAGTAGTCTGGCCTGGAGAATTCCATGGGGTCGCAAAGTGTCGGACACAACTGAGTGACTTTCACTTCACTTTACTGCATAAGCATTCACTGTATGAACATCAGTGTTCTGTAGTGTCAGTATGTAGTAGTGGGATTGCTTAGTCTCCTTTTCTGTTGATGTAGTAAATGTATACTTAACTTTATGAAAAATGATTAAGCCATTTTCCACAGTGACTGAACCATTCATTTTACATACCACAAGCAGTGACTGTTACAGTTGCTACACCTTCTAGCTAGCACTTGGTATTATCAGGATTTGTTTGTTTGTTTGTTTGTTTGTTTTTTGCCTTTCTAATAGTGTGTGGAGAAGGCAATGGCAACCCACTCCAGTGTTCTTGCCTGGAGAATCCCAGGGACGGGGGAGCCTGGTGGGCTGCCGTCTATGGGGTCGCACAGAGTCGGACATGACTGAAGTGACTTAGCAGCAGCAATAGGTGTGGAGTGGTATCTCACATTGTTTTGTTTAACATTTCCCTAGTAGATAATGATATTGACCATCTTTCTGGGTACTTATTTGCCATCCACATATCTTCTGTGGTGAAGTGTTTCAGATCTTTTGCCTATTAAAAATACTGAATTGTTTCGATAGCAGTTGTTTTGCTCTTAAGTTTTGAGCATTTTAAATATATTTTGGGTGTAAGTTGTTTGTCATATATGTGATTTGCAGATATTTTCTCCCAGTCTGTAATTTGTATTTTGATATTAATAGTGTCTTTCACAAATCAAAGTTTGAAATGTTAAGTCAGATTTATCAATTTTTTCTTCATAGATCATACTTTTGGTGTCCTTGCTAACAGCTCACCTCCTAGCTCCAACATCATGAAGATTTTTCTTTCGTATCCCAAAAGTTTTATATCTTTCCACTTTCATTTAATTTTTGTATAAGGTAGGAGGTTTTAGTTTCGGGCTTTGTTGTATATCAATGTCCAATTGTTCCAACACTATCATTGAAAAAACTAAATCTTCTTCACTGAATTGTTAGGAGATAGATTTTTGATATCAACTGATGTAATATGAGTATAATTTAAATGTTAAAAGAGTGAGTTTTAAAATCAGTCTGCCTAAGTTTGTATCTCTGCTCTACCATTGATTACCTGTGAGACAGTGATGTATATTTAACTTCTTTTTGTCTTAGTCTCCTTTTCTGTAAAATAAAGATAATCATAGTACATATTCCATAAGATTCTATGAGGATTAAGTTATTACATATTGTTGGTGTTGTTTGGTCACTGAGTCATGTGCTACTCTTTGCGACCCCATGGACTTTAGCCCACCAGGGTCTTGTGTCTTGCCAGGCAAGAATACTGGAGTTGCCATTTCTTTTTCCAGTATTACACGTTACACACATGGAATAAGTGACATATAATCAGTGATGAATTAGGGTTAGCTTTCATATAACTTTACAGATATTGCAAGCACATCCTCCCATAAATGCATTTCCAAGGAAAGGTAAAATATTCTGACCATTTGTTCCCTAGCGTTGGCAATTTGTATTTCTTCCTCTGTGAATTGCCACTGATTTATATATTGACTTTTTCACTTGGTCTTTCACCTCTAGTAGATTAGTCTGAACTTTACCCCATGGTGGTCTCAGGATCCCATAGAGAAGTAGGAAGCAGCAAGCCTAGGGGAAAAGCAGATTGAAAGCCTCTGTTTGTGTCTGTCACATTTGCTAATGTTTCACTGACCAAGCCTAGTCTCATGGGCAAGCCTAGAGTCAAAGGGTAGAGAAGTTAGACTTCACTTCTCAATGGAAAGAAATATAAATTATTATGACCATTATTTTTCAATCTACTATAGCTGGCTGATAATTTTATATAAGTTTTTATATTTTCTATATTGAAATCTCTAGTGTTTTCCTTTATGGATTTGTGTATAGTAGTGACTTTGAATGACCAGACTGTAAGCTTCTTAAAGGCAGAAACCATATTTTGTTATTTTCTTCACCTACTGAAAGCCCAGTTCATAGTACTTATTAAGTAAATTCTTATTGAATAAATTCACTCACCAAAAGCCAGTCCCACTTATTCACTTATTTATCCATTTAGTCCTTTATCAGTGCTTATTGAATAGCTTGTTTATATCAGGGTACTGTGCTAATTGTTAGAGATACAATGGTGGACAATAGGCAAAATAGACTTTTCTCATGGTGCTTAGAGTGAAGCATCATGACTAGTAATGCAACTTAGATATGGGTTCAGATTCTATCTTTCTACTTCTGTGTCACTAGGCATGTTACAGAACATCTGAGTTTTTTTTTTTTTTAACCTATAGAATGGAATGCAAATGCCTTCCTTCATGAATTCAAGTGCACAAAGTTTGTAAGGCATCTGGCACAGTATCTGTTACATGGTCTGTAATAAACAGCATTTGATTTCTTCCCAACATGTTATCATCTGAAGCCTGCTGAGGATGCTAGCCCTCTTTCCTTGTCTCTTCTTAAAAATGGTCATGATTCTGAACTTCTTCCATTATAGACTCATTTCTTTGCTTTGCTCTTCTGATAGTTCTCAGTGGGTCATCACTTTAAGCTGTTCTTGATTATTCTCTTTACTGTGCAATCAAATCAACCCAAATTGCTTTCTTTATTGGAACCTGGAGAACACGACACGTAGGAGTTAAAGAGTTTGTTGAATTATGTCTTGGACGATAGAAATAGTTGGTTGTGGGAGTGGGTTTGCATGTTTATGGACATCTTTTGGCAGCAGAAGGGAACTTGGCAGGTGATTGAAGCAGAGGAAGAGCCCAGAAAGAAAAGGTGTCCTGGCTACAAAGATGGATTCCTGTCATGCCAGATACATTTTCTGGCGGTAAATAAATATGACTCAATTACAGAGCATCCCTCCCTCAGGGTGAAATAATAGAAAAGAGTATAAAGCAGCACTATACGTTTTGGGGGAAATTGTGCAGGGGCAAACCTTATTCTGGTAATTCCCGCTCTCTGTCCTATGCCCTTCCCAGCATTTTGGTTGTCTCTCCTTGGTGTCTTTCCTCCCCTGGCCCAGTTTCTACTAAGTTTCACAGTTCTTCAGATACCATCCTGTCAAATTAGTAAATATTCCAAATTCCCTCACATTAAAGATTTGTCCTTTTACCCCACTACCCTAGGGTGCAGAAAGGGCCCTGGAGAGAAGGGCTGGCTTTGCTATTAGCCTTTGAATGACTACCAATCTGTCTCTTTTCCAAGGGTCTCAGTTTACCCTTTATAACGTGAGAGGCTTACACCAGGCAATCTCTAAAGTCTTTTCCAGTTTAAACAATCCTAGGTTTGATGGTGCCATGCCTCCTCCAGCCCCACCTTTCAGAATAGAGTTTGCATGTGTGTGTTTTGTGAAGTTTTACTGTGTGGACGCTCTGTCTATTCCCTGTATAAAATAAAGACTGACTGGTGCAAATTCTAATGTTCTAACTAGAACTTGTGATATTTATCCTGAATGGAAAATTCCTGGTGTTCACAGGTGGAGAGGAATGCCATTTCCTCCAGCAGGCAGACGAGGATCCTCTCTGTCTGGGAGGCAAGGGTGGGAAACCGGCATGCCCTTTGGCAAAACTCCTGAGTGAAAACAGTATTTTGTTAGACACAGCCTAGTCATATCAATGATGTCCTTGTCTAACTTCCAACTATGCAGTTAAAAAGCTAGCAACTTCCTTTGGTCATGTCCAGCCTTGTGCATTTTGGTATCTTCTCATTAATTGCCCAGTATCTTCTTGGAAGGAGCTATGAGGATGAAGTTATTGCTCAGATTTACTACATACATGAAAGGATACTGGAAACAAAGAAAAAAGATTAATGTATTGGAAATATGCCTGGGAACTGGATTTCTTCAGGAGACACAAAAAGGCAGAGAAGATGCTAAAAATACGTTAACATAGAGTTGCCACATGGAAATGGTGCCCGAAGTTCTTGGAATTCAGGATAAAGAAATTAATGTCTTCTTTTGGGCTTCCCTGGTGGCTCAGATGGTGAAGAATCTGCCTGCAGTGCAGGAGACTTGGGTTCGATGCTTGGGTTAGGAAGATACCCTGGAAAAGGGAATGGCAACCCACTACAGTATTCTTGCCTGAAGAATCCCATGGACAGAGAAGTTTGGCAGGCTACAGTCCATGGGGTCGCAAAGAGTCGAACATGACTGAGCCACTAACGCTTTCACTTAGGATAGATTTAAGAAAGAATATGCTAGTGTGAGTCCTATTGAACATGTATCCATTCTTCAGAATCCTGTTCAGTGGTTTCTGTTTGGGGGAAAACTTTCCTGACTGGTTTCTTGTATTCTTTTGCTTTGTCCTGGTAATTCCAACTCTCCATCAGGCCAAATTTCACTTCCCCAGGGAGCCTTAGCTGATTTATAAACCATCCCTCCACATCAGCCAAGTTTGACTAAGTTCACTATTATGCTATCCCATAGTATAATAATATAATACTCTCTCATGGTACCTGTCACAGTTCCAGTGTTACATTTATTTATGTGATTGGTTTGCCATGTCTGTCTGCCACATTTGTCTATTTACATATGAGTTAAGATCAGATCTGTTTTAGTAATTATTGTGTCTCTAGGGTCAGGTACAGTACCTGAGCACTTGGGAAGTACTCAGTAAATTAGTAAATGGATGAATAAATAAATAACTAACTTAGAGTATTTTTAAAAGCTGAAGAAAAGTATCCTTTTCTGGACACCCTAAAAATACCTAAACTAAAATCCAAACAATTCCACCAACTAATCCTGGATAGTTTTCTCTTTGCTTCTTTGGTTCATTGCCAGGGCCTTGAACTTTGGGCCAAGATCTTTTCATTCACTGCCAATTGCCCGATTTCAAAAATACTTTGGCTAAATTAGTGCTCCTTGCCATTTTAAATATTTAGAATTTTAATATATCTGCTGCTTGGAAGGAGTTACAAAGGTGAGGCAACCAAGGAGACTCCGGAAAAACTGTAGCACAGTCAATACCACATTTCCAAGAAATCATATAGGCAGTTGTTCGGAAGACATGTTATCCTGTTCCAAACACATGTTAGTGAGACTCCACCCAAAACCACAATTCTGAGGTAAAAAGAAGCACAAGGGAATAGCCTCACTATGCAATAATTTAATGTTCTTTTGCTCTTAGCTGGCAAGTGCTTCAAAGACACGGGAACTGCACTGATTAACAGTTGACTCTGCTGTGATAACTTGTATGTGAGACAGCAGACTAATTGGAGTCACAGCAGCACCTTGTGAGGCGGGGAAATGTATTTTCATTGATATTCATGTTTAACCTTTCATTTTCTTCATCTGTAATGTGATGACCTTTGAGATTTTATACATTTTATTTAAGAAAGTTCTTTTTTTCCCAAATGAAAACTTATGTGGAGCTCAAATGTAGAACAGACAAAAGTTGAGCTGATCAGTGTGTGTATATGTATGTGGGGGTGCCTGAAATGCACTCTCTTGATTTCACCTCCACCCCTCTCAGAAAGTTCTGGAATACCTTCCTTAGAAAATGAGAAATAACAACTCCTTGAAATACAATTTGAAAAGCATGACTTTGTCACTCATTTCCAATTCAGTATAGTTCTTCGATATGGGTGTAGATTTAAGTCCACAATCCTTTCTATGAATGTTTTTAAAGAAAGGTATTTTCCGTGTCTTAGATAGTGGGTCATTATTCAAAGTATCATCCTAAATTAGAAATCAATCTCAGAAAAGAATCAAGGTTATCCTGAAGCAAATGGGCAGCTTTGTTGTTCGCAAGCTTTGCAAACCAGATCCAGAAGCTACAGTTGGGTGGCTAGTAAGTGAGCTGGACAGGCCTTGCCATCCAGCCACAAGTTTTAGATGATTCGCTGTCATCCAAGCTTCTCATTAGGGGCTTTTCTAGGGAGGACTTTAGCAGAAGCAGAAGTCCTTATACGTTTTATTTTGTGGGTTTCCTAAGAAAGACTTATGAAAACCAGTTATGTTTTGACTGCCTGCTGCTGCTAAGTTGCTTCAGTCATGTCCGACTCTGTGCGATCCCATAGATGGCAGCCCACCAGGGTCCCCTGTCCCTGGGATTCTCCAGGCAAGAACACTGGAGTGGGCTGCCATTTCCTTCTCCAATGCGTGAAAGTGAAGTTGCTCAGTCGTGTCTGACTCTTAGCGACTCCATGGACTGTAGCCCACCAGGCTCCTCCATCCATGGGATTTTCCAGGTAAGAGTACTGGAGTGGGATGCCATTGACTGCCTAGATCCATTTTATTTGTGTTCTCTGTCAGCCACACCTGGTCCATTTTCTAAGTTCTTTTTTTAGGGGATTTCACGTATTTTTACTTGTCCTTAAGTGATTCTATTTTATTTTTGCAAAAGCAATACTGAATACAAGAAAATCTATACACAAAAACAAAATTTAAGCAGCTTTTTGTGTTTACCAGAATGAAATTTAGTGAGAAAATCTTACTGCAGAAGGTTAGAGGCGTTCAGTACAGCACACAGAACATATAACGAGTGGAACAACATTCTAGGATACTGCTGGGCTTCAACTGTGATGAACAATATTTGTTAACTCAGCAGGCACCCAGTTATAGCAGCAAGTATTTCCTTACAAACATGACACACTTTTATGCAAATATTGAAAAGTATTTGTGAAATCTTTGAGGGAAAATAATATCAATCCCTAAAACATGTAAGATGTATGAAATTCCATACACACCTTACTTTATAGCAGACTCTTAGCCTTGAGTTTTTTGTTCGTCTTTAAATTATTTGTTTTTATTTTGGCTGTGCCAGGCCTCAGCTGTAGCATGAGGGATCTTTAGTCTTTGTTGTTTCAGACTGAGAATGAGGAATCTTTTTTTTGGCAGCATGTGGGATCTAGTTCCCTGACCAGGGATCAAACTTGGGCACACTGCATTGGGAGCACAGAGTCTTAGCCACTGGACCACCAGGGAAGTCTCTTAGCCTTGATATTAGTAGAGTAAGTTGAACTAATTAATGAATTTGATCAGACGACTTCAGGCTGTGATTGTGGTGAAACCACCCAAAGCCAGTCTCCAACCGGACTTGGAGAGGATAGTTTTGCAGTAGAAGAAAAGGTGTTGGCGTGGGGACGAACATCCGTGTGAGCCCAGGGGGCTCTGTCTCTTGGCAGTTATTCTCAGGAAAGTACCAGTGGTAGTAGATTCTTGATGGCACCGGTCATGCAGTGGCAATTATACCTTTCATGGGCCCGGTGGCAGAACCCTTTCAAGAGGCCACAGGCTACAACTGTACTTGTGGCAGTGGGGCCTCTGCTTCTCTTTTCTCTTTGAAAGTGAAGTTTGGCCACTCTCCTCCTCCCTTTACTTAAATTTTATTTTAATACTTTTTTTTTCCAGCACTATAGAATGACATCACATTTCCTCTCACCAGTCCCAAGTTGAGAGAGAAAGAAAATGCATTATTTGGATGTAATCCAAAACGATTTGGCTGTGTGTAGGCATAAATGAAGAGAGACATATATATTTCTCTGGTTCCTGATTTCCTTCCAGATGCACCATTTTTAGGGACAAGAGAAAACATTTACATTTTTACGTTTAGTTTTTGGCATGTAGGTATGTTCAAATGGTTCAAAAGTCAGTCTACATTAAGCGGACAGTGAAAAGTTTTCTTTGCATCATTGTCCCCCAGTGACCTCATTCTCCCCAGTTGTTCACCCTTGTTTTCAGCTTCATGAATCATCTTCCTGAAATTCTCTAGAGCTATACAAACAAGAAAAAATATAGGTTTATATTTTAAGAAAGACAAAATGATTTTTAAAATTCATTCCAGCAACCTGGTAAGTACTTCTTCCCATATCTAAAGCTCATATACAAAATTCTTCTGCTATTTTATGGTAAATGGCAGTACAAAGGACAGAGAACTCACAGGTGGAAGAGAGCTTCCAGTAACTGACATGCTGAAGAAGGGTAGCAACGTGTAGTCAAATCCAGACTCTCAGTGTATACAGTTTCCTTTCTTTCCCTTTCTGAAAGTGATGGGAGAGAGCCAGGAGGAGCAAAAGGACAAAGAAACTAGACCCGTACCTAGAAACTATTTGCAGATGCAGTGTGGTTGTCTTTTCAAATCAGCTGCCTTTTCCATTATTTCCTAAAGTCATTAAATAAACCATGGCCAGTGCTGACCCAGTTTGGTGAGTTCAGAGCAGAGTCCATGGTTTTGGCAAAGCATTCAACTGGCCCTAGAAATGAGCCAGGATCTCACTGGAGCTGAAAGAATTACTGTGTTTCTTTCCTCCTGAGGACTCTGTCTGGGAGCATATCTGGAATGAGTGAGTGTGGGAGAAGAGGTGGCACTTACTGGGAGGCAGGGCTGTGTGTGCGTGTGGAAGGGCAGCTGTTCTCTGGTGTTACTTTGGAGGCTGCAATTCCCCCGCTAGGTTTCCCAGCTCATCCTCTCTTGTGACACTTTTCTTATCCTAACCTCTGTTCTCTCTTGAAATCTTAAACCAACGAGGCTAGAAGCGAGATAGATGCTTGAGGGTCAGGCTTGGACAATCCATTCAGGTCAAGTTTTCTACCCTCAGTGTGTTGAGTTAACCTGACAAGAAAAAAATTACAGCGCCAACTCCTACTTACGTTAAGACTTGATTTTGAAGTTCTTCCTAGTGAGTCAGATTAAAATGTATCTCCTAGTAGGATCATCCTTAAAATATCACTGCATATATCAAACATTGGCAAATGCTGTTGAAAATTATATGAGGACTTCATGGCAGGCACAGAGCTTGGCATGAGTAGGTCTTGTAGATGAATAGCCACTCCAAATCCTCAGCAATGATTGACCACCATTCTATGGTATTTCATAAAAACATAACATCTGCTTCCCCACCCCCATGAGCTCAGTAGTTATCAAAAAGGTCTTTTTTCTTTTTTTCAAGACAGTCTTTTAAATATGGTCAAGGAGTCAGTTTAGACTCAGAAGAGCACTTTCATTTAAAAAAAATTATTGAAACATGGTTGATTTACAGCATTGTGTTAATTTTTGCTGTATAACAAAATGATTCAGTTATACATCTCTATGTTGTTTTTCATTTCTTTTCCATTATGGTTTATCATGAAATATTGAATATAGTTCCCTGTGCTATACCATAGGACCTTGTTGTTTATCCATCCTATATATGTTAGTTTGCATCTGCTAACCGCAGTGTCCCACTTCATCCCTCCCCTACCCCTCTCCCCTTTGGCAACCACAAATCTGTTCTCCATATCTGTGAGTCTGTTTCTATTTCAGAGATAGCTTCATTTGTGTTATAGATTCTACCTATAAGTGATATTATGTGGTATTTGTCTTTCTGGCTTACTTCACTTAGGATGATAATCTCTAGGTCCACTATTGTTGCTATAAATGGCATTATTTCCTTATTATGGTTAATTAATAGTCCATGGTGTGTGCGTGTGTGTGTGTGTGTGTGTGTGTATGTATGTATGTGTGTGTGTGTGTGTATATATATATATATATATGTCTTCTTTATCCATTCATTTAGATTATTTCCATGTCTTGGCTATTATAAATAGAAGAAAACTTTCCTTTTTAACCTCATTTTTCTGAAAGTGGAGCCAAGTGAATTGGTGAGATTGAATAAGTCAGATCTGGTATACAATTTGTCCATCTGTCCATTCATCCATTTATCCAACAGATGCTCATTAAGTCTCATCATCTAGGAAAAGAGAGACTAAGTAAAATAATCCCAGATTTTGGTAATCTTTATGAAAGAAACAAATAAAAGGCTGTACTGTAGATAGTGGGATGAGAGTGTGTATATATGATAGATAAGATAGGTAAAGAAGACCTCCAAGAGATAGGCATTTAAGTTAAGACCCCAAAGGATAAGAAGAGTTAGCCTTGCAGAGAGTGAAAAAGAGCGTTCCTGGCACAGGGGTGACCATGTCCAAAGGCTTTGGGGTACGAAAGGCTACAGTACAGCTAAGGAGTTGAAAGACCAGTGAGAATTTGAATTCCAGCTCTGACTTGGAATAAGCCACTCAGTCTTTTGCACCCTCATTTCTTTATATTTGAAAATGAGATAGTAGGCACATACCTCCTGGGGTTATTGGGAGAATTTGATGACTATTAAATGAGATAACACATAACCTGCTTGAATCACTTTCCATCTACACAAAGATCTCTGGGACTCCACTAGACCCTTGTAAGCTGATGTGTTTGACCTGTCTAGTCTCCTGATCATTTTATATAGACTTGAGAATCAATCATCACTGGAGCCAGAAAACATCCTCCATCCCTGGTGTTTCCACATTCACCAAGAGGAGAGACTAGGCAAGATTCCATTGGTTAATCTTAGAAACTTTGGAAATGAGAATAGAAAGGGAGAAAGAAGAAGAGGGAGAGGGAGAGGGAGAAAGTAAAATGAGAGGGTTTTCTTTTTGTGAATGTGCTTTATCACTATTTTGAAAGTCAGGTAGAATTTCGTTTTTACATTTGGGTAGATTTGAGGTTTGGGACTACGTGTTCAGAAAACAGAATAAAGAGAAATGAAATAATCATCATTGAGTACCCCATATATTACAGACAGGGTTCTTGGAAGGTTATGTACTTTATTTCATTTAATTTTTACAAGAATCCTGCAAGACAAGTCTTTGTCATCGTTCAGTCAGTCAGTCATTCTGAATCTTTATGACCCCATGGACTGCCACGCACCTGGCTTCCCTGTCCTTCCATCTCTTAGAGCTTGCTCAATCTCATGTCCATCGAGTCAGTGATGCCATCCAACCATCTTGTCCTCTGCCATCTCCTTCTCCTCCTGCTTTCAATCTTTCCTAGCATCAGGGTCTTTTCTAATGAGTTGGCTCTTTACATCAGGTGACCAAAATATTGGAGTTTCAGCTTTAACTTCCAATGAATACAGGGCTTATCTCCTTTAGGATGGACTGGTTGGATCTCCTTGCAGTCCAAGGGACTCTTAAGAGTCTTCTCCAACACCACAGTTTAAATGCATCAATTCTTTGGCACTCAGCCTTCTTTATGGTCCAACCCACATCCATACATGACTGCTGGAAAAACCATAGCTTTGACTATACAGACCTCTGTTGGCAAAGTGGTATCTCTGCTTAATACACTGTCTATATTTGTCAAAGATGAGGCTCAGGGGAATTGCAAAGTTCACTCCATTCCTCCCTCACCTTGTAGAAATTATTATGGAATCAGAAAATACCTTCCTAATGATGAGAGTCTATAAAGTTAGCATATGGTGTATGTAGTTGACATATTTCTTTAGAATACTTTATATTGGGATGTGTGCTAAGTCTCTTCAGTCATATCTGACTCTTTGCAACCCCTTGGACTGTAGCCCTCAGGCTCCTCTGTCCACGAGATTCTCCAGGCAAGAAAACTGGAGTGGGTTGCCATGCCCTCCTCCAGTGGATCTTCCCACTGGTTTTCTCAAGGATTTAACCCTTGTCTCTTACGTCTCCTGCATTGGCAAGCAAGTTCTTCACCACTAGCACCACCTGGAAAGCCCCAGTTATTGGGATAGAACCACATTATCACTAATTGATTAATACTTAATTATCATAAATAGTAATTATTAATGATAGTTCATAATAAAAATAATAAAGCCATTATCATGAATTTGTCTCAACACTTACTGAATACTTAACTATGTCTTAGGCACTGTAGTGCTAAAGATACCTTGTGCACATCTTGTTTGGGGAATGGAGAATGAGTAACAGTCCATTACAGTGCAGTGGGGTAAGAGTTAGCAGGGTCGAGGTGACAAAGAGTCTTGATGCCATGGTAAACAGTTTCAGATTTCGTCCAATGGAAGATAAGCACATGGTCAGAGTAGCATTTGAGAAAGACTGTTCACAGTCACTCTTGGACAAAGCTGTGTGAAACCACCTTATCCTGTGGGGCCATGTTAATAACCTTCCTTATACATTATGTTCCCTCCTTCCTTTTAGCAACAGTGGAGAGTGCCATGGACCTGATCCTGATCAATTCCCTACCTCTTGTGTCTGATGCTGAGACATCCCTCACTTGCATTGCCTCTGGATGGCGCCCCCATGAGCCCATCACCATCGGAAGGGACTTTGAAGCCTTAATGAACCAGCACCAGGATCCACTGGAAGTGACTCAAGATGCTACCAGAGAATGGGCTAAAAAGTTGTTTGGAAGCGAGAAAAGGCTAGTAAAATCAATGGTGCTTATTTCTGTGAAGGGCGAGTTCGAGGACAGGCAATAAGGATACGGACCATGAAGATGCGCCAACAAGGTAACATGCCTCTTAGTTGTGAGCAGATGAGGTCTGCTGAGACTCACACCTGCCTCCTGTCTTGGCAGCTGCTCACTCAGGCTGGGCATGAGCCACCTGAGTGTGGAGTCTGAAGACCTTGTCTGCCTCTTTCCAAGAGTTACTATCTCTAGTGTACAGAGCATTAGTGATAAAAAGATAATCCAGTCCAGCTCCCTCATATATACCCCTTTCACTAGACATTGTGCCTAGTTCATGAAATGAAAATATATATCACATGTTCTACTGAGGACTCCAGGTCCTGATGGAGTTCTGGACATGTTACGTGTATATAATATGATTCACAGCAATGAAGAGAGTTGTCCACTGCCAACTCAATTTAGTTACTTGGTGTATTAGTTATCTATTGACACAGTTATTATGTGTAACACACAGCTGAACTCACAGTGGCATACTATAATCAACAGTCCAAGGTTGTGTGTCTAAGTCAGCTGGCTTGATGCAATGGCTCTGCTGGTCTTGATTGGGTGGCTTTCTCAAGTGTATGGATGTTGGCTGGCTGTAGGTTTATTAGGCTGGCGTTGCTTGGGTCTCCTTGGCTCTGTTCCAGTTGACTGTTAACCTGTCAGCAAGCTAACCTAGGTATATTCTCATGGAGATGGCAGGGGTACAAGACAGCAAGTGGAAACATCCAGGGTTTCTTGAAACCTAGCCTCAGTACTGTATACCCTCACTTCTGTCTCATTTTATTGCCCAAAGCAAGTCAAAGAGTCAAGCTAAAGTCCAGATGTGGAGGCACTACACAGTTAAACAGCCAAGAGTTTGGATACAAGGAGGGATGAAGACTTGGGACCCTTTTTATAGGCTGCCATTCTTGTTAGATCATGGTTTAATTTTAGCAGTTGAGACAGAGGATGTCAAGAGCCTTCTTATGGCTGATCCACACTGATGTTTGACAGAAACCAACCACAATGCTATAAAGCAATTATCCTTCAACTGAAAATAAATAAATTTAATTATATAAAAAGGAGTATTACTCCTTGCTATGCCTCACAAGGCAGTGATGTGATGGAAGTGGGGCAACCAAAGAAAAATAGAAGTGGGTACAAGTTGCACTGGGCCAGTCCACCAAACTCGTGGCAGTTGGAAGCGATGTCATTGTAAACATCGTTTAATGACTCTGTTCTGCCCTAAGGCAGCAAGATTTTAAGATCAAAGTGATAAAACCATTATTCATCAAAAATGAGGGGAAAGGCTTTCTTAGCAAAACCCTAACATTCACCTTTAAGTGACACCAGGCGAGTGGGAAAAATGCACAACAGAAATTCCCAGGAATGCGGCTCTCCAGTGAGGGAAGAGAGGTTGAACAAAGGGATGTGAGGTGTGCCAAAGCTATCATGGCTGAAGTCGATTCTGTTATTTTTCAAATGTGGCATCTGGGATTTGACTTGTGTTAAGAGTTATGTCTTTCTGTGGATATATCCACATTCTTAACAAAGATGATCTGAGATTTGTGCCCTAGTGGCCTCACAGGAATGAAATGAGAAATGCCTTTTCTGGGCCGTCTTGGAAATGTATAAATAGGAAACCATACAGCATATTAAACCAAAACATTAGGAGTCTAAAAACAATTATAATGATCCCTCCAAAGTGAGAGTCCAGGTCAGCACAGGTAAGGATAGTTTAAATTCAGTTAAATGAGGCTAAGGCAGGCATAGATAGTGACAAACAGTGGAGAGAAGGTTTTTTAGACTCACATTCACCTGAGTTTAATTATCTTTCTACTACTTACCAGTTGTATGACCTTAGCGAGTTATTCAACTTCTATTGTTCTCATTTTTAATCATCTGTGAAATGGGTATATCTTCAAAAGTGTCTTAGGTTTTAAATAAGAATAAGATGGTACATGCAAGAAGCCAGCTCCCATGAGTGTAAAATTTGATTTACACAGTAGCTATGTTCCTGAAAGCCCGTGTAAACTGAGATATTGCAGAACAATTTACATAATAATAACAATAGCCGTTTGTAAATGGTGGGAAAGGGATTTGATGCCAAGCAGTCTGGCTTCAGAGCCTGTATTGTGCTACCCTTTCCATCTCTCACTTAAGGTTAACAACCCTCCCCCATTCTGAGCACTTGTTTTGTAAAGTACAACAACTCTAATGAAAACCCCCAAAAGCAACCTAGAGCACAGAGACATGGGAGTGAAGGTCAGCCAGACATGGGTTTGAGCCTAGCTCTGCAACCTACTTAAGTTGCAAGTTACTTAACTGAAATCGTAGTTTGCTCATTTAAAAAAATAAATGGAGATAGAGACTTAACCACATACGTTTGAGGATCAAATGAAACCGCCAGCATTATCTGGCTTACACTACATGTTCAATAATTATCATTATTTAGTGCCTTGGAATGAGCAGTAATTTAGTGGAACTGATACTTTTCCCATTCAATTATGGAAAATTTTAATATCAGCTGTCAACATAATTGTGGAGGTTTAGACAAAATAGAAAAAATAGGTAGTACGTTCTCTTCTGTATTTGAATAACATCATATCAGGCTGTTGAACTGATTTTCTTTGATTGACCATCCAATGGCTGAAAAATGGTGCAAAGAAAGTGATATCTTTTATGGTGAGCCAAGAAAACCTCCAACACTATGTCTTCATGACACTATTAATTCACTAGTAAAACTTCTTGGGAACTCAGGAGCGCCTGCCTAGGGACACAGCAGGATAGGATAAACACCACTATATTCCTGCTTGCTGCTGACTCGCGTATCTGGGGAGGAAGTGGAAAATCCATTTGAGATGTGGCAAAACACGGCTTAAACTGGCTCACATAGTCCAAATGGTCGAATAGCGGAAGGATTTTTTTGTTTGTTTTATCAGTGGCATCATCTGAAAAAATCAAAAACAGTTTGTTCAAACCTCCCTGAAAATTGCATTTGGGGGTAGGGAAGTATAAATGAAGTTTGAAACACTTTCATATCCAAAGAACTGTTTCAGAGTGTTCTATCAGAGGACAGCTATGTTATTTTTCTTCCCATTTTCATTTGAGAAATAGCTTTAAGAACATGTAATTTCCCAGACATGATTTATGAAGTTGACAGATTTGCCATTTGTATCCGAGTAACTCAAATGAGCATGTTAAAAATATAAAGAAAATAGAAAAATTAGAAATCAGATTCTTTCATGTATTCTTTCCACAAGTATCCTTAAGCTTCTATTTGTGCCACACATGGGAGGTTCATTGATGTTAACATTTCTTAAATACTTAACTATGTGCCTGATATCTCCCTAGCAAATTTTTATACACATTGCTGTGTAATTGAGTCATTAGCAAATGCATATCTGATGAGGACCACTATGATTTCCTATTAATAGATAAGCATTATAACTATTATAACTTAGAAGCATTTACATACCTGGTTCCCTGTATTGGACCTGGGAAGGTGTACTTGGGCCAGATCCCAGAACCAAGGCCCTAACCACCACCCTGTGCTGCCTTCCAAAACCGCCATGAGCCTGCCCTCCTGGAACGCCCAGTCCAGTAGGAGAGATACACTTTGCATGGGGCTGTAATTGGGAAGGGCAGAGCATGCAGGAAGACAGTCCTAGGGCAGTTAACCTGGATTCCTGGATGTGAGAGTTGGACTATAAAGAAAGCTGAGCCCTGAAGAATTGATGCTTTTGAACTGTGGTGTTGGAGAAGACTCTTGAGAGTCCCTTGGACTGCAAGGAGATCCAACCAGTCCATCCTAAAGGAGATCAGTCTTGGGTGTTCACTGGAAGGACTGATGTTGAAGCTGAAACTCCAATACTTTGACCACCTGATGCGAAGAGCTGACTCATTTGAAAAGACCCTGATGCTGGGAAAGATCGAGGGCAGGAGGAGAAGGGGACAACCCAAGATGAGATGGTTGGATGGCATCACCAACTCAATGGACATGGGTTTGGGTAGACTCCAGGAGTTGGTGATAGACAGGGAGGCCTGGCATTCTGCAGTTCATGGGGTTGCAAAGAGTCAGACGCGGCTGAGTGACTGGACTGAACTGACTGAACCTGAATTCCAGGATTCTGGAAGGCCCTTGGAAAAAGTGATGTCTCAATGGAGACTGCTGAATAAGTAGGACTTGGTGAGACACAGGGAAAGGGAAGAGAAGGGAGAAAGTGGACATGCATGAGTGATCACGTGGTCTGTTTGTAGCACTGAGCACAGTTCAGAATGGCTGGAAGTGAGAAGTAAGGAGATGGGCCTAGGGGAAGATGATTCTGGAGGGCTGATGTCTGGAACGAGGCTGGAGGCTCAATTTTCGCACTTACTCATGGTCAGGAGGCCTTCAAGAAGGGGCTTAGTCACCCTTAACTCCACCACCCACATGATAGACATGGACATCTTGTCTTCTTAGGGCTGTCAGGTAATTACTCAAAATAATAATGGACATAAAATGAAAGATGTTTCCCATAGATGAAAAATAATTGAGCTAAGTTTCAGTTGTCTCCTTCAATTTAATGATAAATAAACACTAAGAGTTATAATGTCATTTTACTAGCTTGTAGTTTCTTCTCCACTCCTTAAGGAATAAGTGAATTATATTCTTGGGTAAGATCTGTGAGTCAATTAACCAATCCAAATGGTATCGAGCAAGTCATCTTCTAACGTAGGCCTCAGTAATCTCATTTTAAAAATAAAATGTTGGGCGCTTCCTTGGAGTTCAGTAATTAAGACTCCACATTGCTAATGCAGGGGTGCAGGTTTGATCCCTGGTCAGGGAACTAAGATCCCACATGCCATGCAATGTGATCAAAAGATAAAGAATAAATAAATACTTATTCTTTTTAAAAAAGGTCCTAGGAGAGGCCTCTGGAACTGAAGTACCTGCTTCAAATCCTGGCTGTCCCGTGAACTTGCTGTGTAATCTTGAAGATAATTCTTAACCTCTCTGTACCTTGATTTCCTCATTTGTAAAATTAAGATAATTATAGTACCTATCTCCTGGAGATATTATGAAAATTAAATATGTGCAAGGTTCTTAGAACAATGCCTGGTTCATAGGAGCTTATTGTTTTCATGATCCAGTCAAGTCACATGATTATCTGACTATGTGTAAACTTTGAGCCAGATTCTGGTGTCATCAGGAAACCAGCTGCAAGGTTGGCTTGTGCATGCCCCTATTCGTCCTCAGCAAAGAGCAGCCAGCCTAGAGCCATGAAGGCGGGGGGTGGCCGGCTGGGCGGCAGGAGAACCCTGCCGTGTGACTGTGTTCAGAGCCTCACAAAACAGGGAGCTGAAAAGGCACAATGTCTGAAATAATAAAGAACCACAGGATGGGCAGAAAGAACAGCCACGCTGGAGTTGAGCCGAAGGGGGAATCTCGGTTCCCTTTCAGAATACAATGCTGAGTGAGAAGTCCCACGGTTAGCTAAACAATCTTCACACAAAGGAGCAGAAAATATAAACAAACCACAGAGAAAGGAACAACAGCATGAAATGGTCAAGAAAAATTCTCACAGGAGCCAAAGGGCATGTCGCAGAGAGTAAGAGCCACTTGGGTTAGACTGTGAAATGAAGCTCCTAGTCAGGCGACAGGGAGCCCTGGAAAGTGGCCCCTGGGGTCCCCTGTCTGCCTTCCCCACCACTCGTGGCCACACAGCACGCGTCAGCACGGGAAGGGTCCTGACCTCTTCTAGGCTCCCAGGGCTTTCTCATACATCAGTTCGTGTTCATGTTTGTTTTTGTTTAGTCGTTGTTTAGTCTCTTCATCGAGTCTGACTCTTCTGCAACCCCATGAACTGTAGCCCTCCAGGCTCCTCTGTTCATGGAATTTTCCAGACTAGAATACTGGAGTGGGTAGCCATTTCCTCCTGCAGGGGATCTTCCCAACCCAGGGACTGAACCCATATCTGCTGCACTGGCAGGCAGACTTTACCACTACACCACCTTGGAAGCCCTTGAATGTTCCTAACAACTCTTTGAGGTAAATGCTTTTACTTCCAAATTACAGATGAGGAAGCTGAGGTGTTCAGAGGTGAAGTAACTGGGTCAAAGAGGTTCAGAAATTGGCAGAGGGTGACCTTAAGCCCAGGACTGTCTAATTCCAGTGCTCACAGCGCTCTTTGAGCTACACCACTCTCTCTCTGGGTCCACATTCATCACCATCTGCCCCACAGCATCTCTGTGGGAATCTTGCAGAGTGTCATGCCTGGGTTGGCAGGTACTAAGGAAAGCAAGCAGATGTATCTAAAGCCCAGGTGCTTTTGAGCATGGTTCAGAGGCATCATGTGTCTTCACAGGCTAGCTCTCTAAGCTAACATGAAAATCCCTGACTCCTGCCAAGTCCCGGATCTCATCCTCTGATTCAAGTTTGAGTTGTTCCTGAAGAAGCTATGTAACCTCATTTTCTCATTTGATTTTTTTCTCTCTTTTAACAGCTTCCTTTCTACCAGCTACTTTAACTATGACTGTGGACAGGGGAGATAATGTAAACATATCTTTCAAAAGGTATTGATTAAAGAAGAAGATGCAGTGATTTACAAAAATGGTGAGTCCTTGTGTTTTGTTTTGTTCCCGCACTGCTGTGTAAGACATCAGACTGCCGAGCAATATTGGGTCATTATCTCATTCCAGTCTCGGGGGCAGATGTTTGAAGTCAGGCTGCTAAGTGAAAATGTTAGTTGCTCCGTCCTGTCTGACTCTTTGCTATCCCATGGACCATAAACCACGAGGCTCCTCTGTCTGTGGAATTCTGTAGGCAAGAATACTGGAGTGAGTAGCTATTCCCTTCTCCAGGGGATCTTCCTGACCCGGGATTGAACCCTGTTCTGCACTGAAGGCAGATTCTTTACTGTCTCAGCTACCAGGAAGCCCAGCCAAATTCTATGATAGAAGCTGTCTTAGGTAACATGTTTGGTTACTTAAGTAAATTAAAATGGAGATTTATTTACATATGTGAATGCACCTACAGTGTATTGGGTTAGCCAAAAAGTTTATCTTTTCCGTAAGATGTTATGGGAATATACAACATGAACTATGAATGTTCAACAAAATTCCATCATGATGTCTCAAATTTTGCCATGTGATACGTGACCCTGTTTGATTGCAAGGCTAAAGGAAAGGGCAGAGTGAACCTGGAAGGCCAATTGGTGGTGATTATGGGGGTCTAACTATGCAGTGCTAATCTGTCTATGTCCAGCTACAGTTTGGGACCGTCTGGTGGCAGTTGTCTCATGCAGCTGAGATATTGATGGGGACTAGTCTGGGTTCTGTGGATGGCTGAGACTTACAGGTGGGAGTAGTAATTCTAGGTGTCTCTTAATTGATTAGTTGCCAAGGTTACCTAACATTTTCCCCAGGTTTGCCTAGTTGCCTCTCCCTGCAGAAGATAAGAACGTTAGGCTACCCTCATCTTCATATGTTCAGTGGTGGACCTCATAGACTAACCAATCTGCTCCAACACCATCCTTTTCTCGAGTTTTGGGAGAGCATTTAATAGCAACCTTTTCATTCTTTTCCCACATCTAATATGCTTGAGCACATTTTCTGTATCAGGTCAGGGAAAGCTGATCAAGTGGAGGGGCCAGACAAGGGACAGGAGTGTTTGAGGGTGACCCATGGTTCTTCACTCTCCTCCCTTACAGGTTCCTTCATCCACTCGGTGCCCCGGCACGAAGTCCCTGACATTTTGGAAGTGCATCTGCCTCACGCTCAGCCCCAGGATGCTGGCGTGTACTCGGCCAGGTACATAGGAGGAAACCTCTTCACCTCAGCCTTCACCAGGCTCATAGTCCGGAGTAAGTGACGGTGTAGCTGTTACAGTTTTGAGTTGTGAGTAACCAAAACTGACTCTGGATACTTAAGCAAAAACTGGGATTACTTGGAAGTATACTAAAGACTCTTAAAAACTGATTTAAAGGCTGACAAGCAAGTTCCAGAAAATATCTTCCAGGGAAGATCTGCAGCTCAGCACTGCAGTGTGGGAGGGTGGACTTTCTCTCTAGGATGCTACCATTGCCCTAACTTAGCTTCAGTGATGTTTCACTTACTTCTAAATGTTGAACTCTCAGGATAAAGAGTCAGATTGGTCTGACATTTGTCAGGTGTCTACCTGCCTAGACCAAGGAGTTATAGACGGAGGTGGGGCCGCATATTACAGCGAGGGCTCTAGGACCCCACGCTTGAATAGCAGCAGTTTCCTCAGACAAAGTGGGAATCACTCTGAGATGGACAGTCCCCCAAAAGGTGTCTGCTACTGGGAGAAGAGTTAGGCCTTCTGGGTTAGTCTAATATCTAAACACCAGGTCCCCCATAAATCACACACTTTTGAGATCATTTAACTCCCAAATGTGTTTTCTGTTTTCAGGTTTGAAAAATGCAAGTTTTAGAACTAGTGAAAATGTTTCCCCTCTATTATAGCTATCAAGGTAGAGAGTAACTATCACCAGTCATTTTAACCGAAAATTGGTCTATAGAAAGCAAAAAATTTGCTCTGAATTTTCCCCAGTTGTGTTAGGTATTCATGATATGAAATATTCAGGCCTTTGGGTCTAAGTGTTCTGACAGGGATGCTCTGTCATTTCTGGAATGATTAGCACCCCTAATTCATGAAGAGTACTTGTTTTGCTTTGCATTATATTCATGCACTCATTCATTCAACAAATCTGTGTGGATTATAAGTCTCTGCCAGGCATTATGTTGGTGCTGAGAATACAAAGATAATAAGATGAATGACTGTCCCTCGGGTAATTCTCAAGCAGAGCAGATACACACATAAATAGGTAAACAGGTATTGCAGTATGACAACAGACCTATGAAAAGTGCGGTCCATCTAGTCTGGGCAAGTAAAATCCCCTTCCATGCATCTCCTTTCTTTGAGAATCTGAATGGCGAGGAC
Source organism: Nanger dama (assembly GCA_917880005.1). NCBI lineage: Eukaryota > Metazoa > Chordata > Mammalia > Artiodactyla > Bovidae > Nanger > Nanger dama. The sequence goes on along the minus strand of CAKJTW010000094.1, from coordinate 1,263,506 downwards.
ACAGTTTGCATTCACTTCATTAAGATGGTCTCTCCAGCTTGATACTGAAACTCCAACTAAAAATCTTAATTTATCTACTTAAATGATTGTAATATATAGTGGAACTATATATATCTTTGTTCTGTATCTTCCAAGTCTCATGTAAATGTGTTACCATACTTTCATAACTTAAAAAAAATTTTTTTAATAAAAAGATGGTCTCTCCAGTGTGATATAGCACCATGTTCCATGCTCAGAGTCAGGGATAAAAACTGGCAAATTTCCTAACAATATCAGAAACAACAGATATTGATACATGATAAAAGGTTTAAAGCTTTTTTTGTCTTTAACGTCAGAGCAAATAAGACTTAGCATAGTTTAGAATTTAAAATTCTCTCGAACTTTTAAGATAAAAGACTTCGAACACATTTTGATCTCCAATTTGTCTCCTTTTTAGACCGTCAGAAGCACATTTATTTTCTTTTGCTCTCATTTCAGTAAAACTGTGGAAAAGCACTGCTAATATCTAAAATTATTCTAACAAAGTTTGAGCTGGGTCACAACCATCCCATTTAAAATTACTTTTCCCTGCTTGGGGCTTCCCTGGTGGCTCAGACAATAAAGAATCTGCCTGCAATGTAGGAGACCCAGGTTCAGTCCCTGGGTTGGGAAGATCCCCTGGAGAAGGAAATGGCAACTCACTCCAGAATTCTTGCCTGGAGAATTCCATGGACAGAGGAACCTGGCGAACTACAGTCTCTGGAATCTCAAAGAGTCTGACACGACTGAATGACTAACACTTTCCCTGTTTGACCTCTTTTATGTTTACTAGGAAATGAGGTACAATTGAAGGCATTTGTCCATTTCTCATAACTAGGATATCTTTTCAGGTAAATTTGAACCCTAGGAATCAGTTCTGTTCAGTTGTTTAGTCATGTCCAACTCTTTGTGACCCCATAGACTGCAGCACGCCAGGTCTCTCTGTCTATTACCAACTCCCGGAGTTTACTCAAACTCATGTTCATTGAGTTGGTGATGCCATTCAACCATCTCATCTTCTGTCATCCCCTTCTCCTCTTGACTTCAGTCTTTCCCAGCGTCAGGGTATTTTCAAATGAGTCAGCTCTTCCCATCAGGTGGCCAAAGTATTGAAGTTTCAGGTTCAGCATCAGTCCTACCAATGAACATTCAGGACTGATTTCCTTTAGGATGGACTGGTTGGATCTCCTTACAATCTAAGGGACTCTCAAGAGTCTTCTCCAACACCAAAGTTCAAAAGCATCAGTTTTTGGTGCTCAGCTTTATAGTCCAACTCTCATATCCATACATGACTACTGGAAAAACCATAGCTTTGATTAGATGGACCTTTGTTGGCAAAGTAATATCTCTGCTTTTGAATATGCTGTCTAGGTTGGTCATAACTTTTCCTCCAAGGAGTAAGCGTCTTTTAATTTCATGGCTGCAGTCACCGTCTGCAGTGATTTTGGAGCCCCCCAAATAAAGTCTATCACTGTTTCCACTGTTTATCTGTCTATATGCCATGAATTGATGGGACTGGATCTTTGTTTTCTGAATGTTGAGCTTAAAACCAACTTTTTCACTCTCCTCTTTCACTTTCATCAAGAGACTCTTTAGTTCTTCACCTTCTGCCATAAGGGTGATATTCTGTCTTAAAGACTGAATATTAAAAATCAAACTGGTTGTACTTACAGGGTTTCTTTTCAGCATAAATTCTCTCCATGGCAGTATAGCAGATTCACTTTGCTGGACAGTGGGAACTAACACAGCACTGTAAAGCAACTATATTCCAATATAGTTTTTTTTTTTTTAAGATTTTTTGAAAACATTAAGATTGTAAGATTTCTCTTTGGATGCCATGGATCTATAGTTTCCTAAAACACAAAACCTTTTTATATTTTGAAGGAAATCACAGAGGCCTAACTGCATACTTGGAGAAGGGAATGGCGCCCACTCCGGTATGCTTGCCTGGGAAACCCCATGAGCAGGGGAGCCTGACAGGCTACAGTCCATGGGGGGCGCGAGAGTTGGACACGACTCAGTGACTAAACGATAACGAACTGCATACTTGTTGCTTATCAGGGACCTCTTTTCCTGTCTTCATCCCCGAGAGATCACCCCATTTATTTCCTCAAGCTTAATCCTTTTCTCTTTCCCAGGATTAAGAGTGAAACTGTGACAGGTCTACAGATTGGTACATAGGTTAATGTAACAGGAGACCCACTTTTATCCCAGGGTTCTGTCATCAGTAGTTTTCAGCCTCTGAAGATAATCTGGGGTCTGGCTTTCAAGAAATCACTGATTGTGTAGGATTTTCCCCTTTATACATGAAGGCATGTAAACATTAGCTTTGAGACATTTTGTAGCTTTATCTGTTAGGTGGTTGCCTGTCAGACTGGGTCTGTGTTGACAGTCTTACTGATTATTTCAGAGAAAATACTGATAACCAGGAGTTCTTGCCAAAAATATTATAAGCCATTGGCACAGGTCCAAGTTTACCACTGTGAGACTCATATTCAAGGACAAAGACATTAGTTCCTTTCAGAAGAAAGATTAAACTAAATTCCTGACCACAAAAGGTCACCCCACCCCACTCCCCCTGAGTTTTCCTTATATCAGAAGATGTCTTTGGGTCTAATTAACAGTCTCAAATCACCAGGCACTGAAGTGGATGAGCCAGGAAATATGAATCTAGGAAGCCTTTTACCATTCTTGTACTTTCGGTTTTGGATCTTGCTTCATTTCTTCTGTGTTTTCTACCTGAAAAATATTTGAGTGCTACTAGCTCCTGCTTCCTCTTTTAGCTTGTCTCCCTTCTCCACATTCTTCATCTTTTAAAAATTTTTATTTAATATTGAAGTATGGCTGACTTACAATGTTGTGTTATTTCATATGTACAGTAAAGTGATTCAGTTATACATATATCTATTCTTTTTCAGATTCTTTGCCCATTTAGGTTTTTCTCCACATTCTTTAAACTGGATGTTCCCAAACTTTGGCATGCCTCAGAATTATCTAAAACACCTGTGAAGCATAGGGTACTAAGCTACCTCTAGAGTTTCTCATCCAGTAAGTCATGGATAGGAGTCTGGGGTTTGCATTTCTAACAGATGCCCAGATAATGGAGATGCTACTCATCATGAGTCACACTCTGAAAACCACTGTTCTTGTCTCTAACTGAACCTGCAGCTCCTCAAACACACCATGTTTTCCTCCCAATCTAGCCTTTGCCCAGAGCACACTCTCCAGCATTATCTTCTTTGTCACTTAGGAGGTCTTACAGATTCAACTCACATACCACCTCCTCTGGGAAGCCTTCCTTTATGCCATATTCCAACCCTAATACAGATTAGGTAGTTCTCACACTGCTATATTTAAAATGAATAACCAACAAGGTTCTACTGTATATATAGCACAAGGAATACTGCTCAATGTTTTGTGGCAGCCTGTGTGGGAGAGGAGTTTAAGAGAGGATGGGTACATGTATTTGTATGGCTGAGTCCCTTTGTTGAACACCTGGAATTAGCACAACACTGTTGATCAGCTATACGCCAATATAAAATGAAAAGTTAAAAAAAAAAATTGGGTACTTCTGTCTTTGCCTTTATCATGTTCCATTACATGTCTGTTTCCCGCATTGGACTCTTAGCTTTTGAGAGCAGAGGTTGCAGTTTATTTATTTTCATTCACCAGTGTTCACTCATGTGACTAACATGTCTCAGGTGCTCAGCAGAGGTTTGAGGAATGAATGTGCTCCACTCACCAGAGTTTTGTTTTCCTTAACCAAAGGATGTGAAGCTCAGAAGTGGGGACCTGAATGTAACCACATCTGCACTGCTTGTATGAACAATGGGATTTGCCATGAAGATACTGGGGAATGCATTTGCCCTCCTGGGTTTATGGGGAGAACATGTGAGAAGGGTAAGTCAAGACTGCTTGATGAGTACCTTTGGATTTAAAACCCACATTGCTGAATCCAAATTTTAGATCTGGACATAGTTGGGGATGGAAGCTAAATGGCCTCTGTAATGTGATATGGTACCTTTGTGTGAATTCAAAAAGATGCCTTTTCCTGAAGGCTCTTTATTGTCAACCACTGAAAGTTGTGAAAGTCACTCAGTCATGTCCAACTCTTCTCGACTCCATGGACTATATAGTCCATGGGATTTTCCAGGCCAGAATACTGGAGTGGGTAGCTGTTCCCTTCTCCAGGGGATCTTCTCAACCCAGGGATCGAACCCAGGTCTCCTGCATTACAGGTGAATTCTTTACCAGCTGAGCCACCAGGGGAAAGTTGTGACAGGTGTACAAATCTGTGACGTCATTGATGTGAACACCATTCTGTCAGTTTGTGCAATGCATGACCTGAATAACGGAGTAGTGGCTCCTATGTCCTGTCCAAAAGGCAGTTTCATTATCTGTAAGGTGGACCATAAGGGTTCTTCACCCTGACTATTCCATGTTCAGTGGTCTAGGAGAGACCCTTGAAAAGAAGAATCATGCCTTTCAAAGGGTTGGGTATTTGCCTCTGAATTATGTTTTTCTCTCCCATAGCATGTGAACCGCACACATTTGGCAGAACTTGTAAAGAAAGGTGTAGTGAACCCGAGGGATGCAAGTCCTTCGTGTTCTGTCTCCCAGACCCCTATGGGTGTTCCTGTGCCACAGGCTGGAAGGGTCTGCAGTGCAATGAAGGTATGGGCCAGTCACACCTTGAAGAGACAAAGTTCTAGCAGGTATACCAAGGAGACCCAGCTTCCCAGACATTGGTGTGTAGGACATACCTGGACTACTCAGTCAACTGCCTATGCTGAGCTGTAGGGTTTTGAATCAAAGATACTTTCATCCGGAGTTAATTATGCTTTTGTATTAATACTCTGGACCACTTAGAAAGTGCTACTGATACACATCACCTGGGGATCTTTTCAGAACACAGATTCTGATCTGTAGGTCTGGACTGAAGACTGAGGGTCTGCATTTCTAGCAAGCCCCCAGATGATGCTGTTGCATTTCAAACCACATTTTGGGCTGGAAAAGCATAGATTTTTTTTTTTCACTACATCATAAATATCAGTACTTTTATGTCAGATACAGACAAGATTTGGGATTTGAAAACTGAGGAAGTTAAGATCTTCTGTGGCCCTTGCTCAAGCGATACTAGCTTCACCTGCTCAAAGAAGCTCAGAGGTGTACGTTTCTCATCTACTTTCCAATAAGCTTTTCATATAGACTATCACACAATAACTTAACGTGAATACATGCGTGCTCAGTCATGTCCAACTCTTCGAGACCCTGTGGACTGTAACCCACCAGGCTCCTCTGTCCATGGGATTCTCCAGGCAAGAATACTGGAGTGGGTTGCCATTTCCTCCTCCAGGGGATCTTCCTGACCTAGGGATAGAACCCATGTCTCCTGCATCTCCTGCACTGCAGGCAGATTCTTTACAACTGAGCCAGATAGGGAGCCTGACTTAACATGAATCTGTAGCCAAATATGCTAGACCCTCCCTAACAAATGCTAATGTGGTGAGTTAGCCAAAGCTCAAAGACGGTTCAGTATTTGTTCCCCAAAGTCAGTTTTTTTCCGTGTCCGGTACTGCTGGGAGATGGACTACATGGCACTCTTCCATTTCTTCTTTGTTGATTGTATCTAAACATTGTGAAAGTTACAGGGAGGAGACTCTGGAGTGCAGTATATTCCTCTGAGGAGTGTTTATTTTGTTTTGTTATGTCCTATAAGGCAATCAACTTGGGATGACTCAAACTGCAAACTCTGACTCCCAGGCATCAGCTCAGACTCAGTTCATTCCTTCTACCTTTAGCTGGGCTGTGTTGAGCCTGCACTTAAGATGTGTGGTTCAAGGAGAAGCCAAAAATTTGCAGCTTCCTCCCTCTGGTTCTTCCTTTCTAGATTTTCCCTCTCAATTTAAAGTGGCTGCGGTTGCCCTTGACTCCTCTTAGAGGAGTCTTACTGTCCTACCAGTAAGACTTCAGGTTTTCTCTGGAGTTCTAACATCCCCACATAGTGTCAGCTGTGCCAACCATGAGACTAAAAGCTGGGGAGCACACCATTCCCATATTCCAAGTTTTAATTCCCCTCAGAACCTTCCTGGTCCTTCCCATCCTCCCTCCCACCCCATCAGTCTTCAGTGCTTTCAGGTGGCCTGGTAAGTGCTTATTCAACTTGCCTGGCATCAGAATTTCTCTAACCTTTAATTTCTTGGTGATATAGATATATCACTTACTACCTTTACAACCAGTAAGGTTGATAGCTTGGAGAGAAAAATAGAACTAGCCACTTACAGACTGAGTTTTCACCCTTCCCCCTTATTAACACTAGTTGTTGATGTCTTTGTTGACAGCATGCCAGCCTGGTTATTATGGACCCGACTGTAAGCTTAGGTGCAGTTGCACCAATGGGGAGAAATGCGATCGGTTCCAAGGATGCCTCTGCTCTCCAGGACGCCAAGGGCTCCAGTGTGAGAAAGAAGGTAAAGCAAGGTAACACTGTAATCAGGGCCGAGTTCAGCATGTCTGAACCCAGCTTTGCTGGCATAATTCTTGCCCCACTAGCCCAAGAGTCTTAAACTCCTTCTATTTCCAAGCAGAAGTAGGGAAGAATAGAGCCTCTGTTCTAAAGGACAGCTTTCTGAACCTTCTTTATGGACTCTCACACTGGCCTTTCCCATAAAGAATGAACCTCCCACACTTTGTAGCACAGTAAGTGATAACCAGCCACTGAAGAGCTCTGTCTACCTCTTTGATGGTCTTTTCTAGGACCAGACTTTTCCCTGGATATGCACAGCAGTGAAAGAATTACTTTGAAGAATGACAAAATTAGATTTTTTTTTGGCTGGCTTTCTTCATTTGCCATAATGTTTTTGAGGTTTATCTATATTGTAGCACATATCAGTATGTTTCTCATTCCTTTTTATTGCCCTACCATCTGTTCTCATTTAAAAATCTTATTTGAACACAGCCATACCCCTTTGTCTACCATATATCACGTGAGGCTGCTCTTACAACAGGGTTGAGCAGTTACCACCCAGAACATATGTCCTGCCAAGTTGAAAATATTTATTATCTAGGCCTTTAAGGAAAGTCTGCTAACCCCTGTCCTAGAATATACTCTTTAAAATCAAAAGAAGCATATTTTTAAAATTTAAAAATAAACATATATTACTTTTTCAGTCAAACAAATATAAATAACATATGTCCAGTGAAATCTGCACTCAGAGTAGTAAGACATTTATAGTCTTTTCTCTGTAAGTTTTAAATATCAGAACAAGTATGGAGAGAAATACCAACTGTTTTCTCAAAGGCCTTAGCTTGTCAGCTTTATACTTTCCCTTCTACCCCAGCATTTGGACTTTGCTACAGGGTAGGACTCTGGGAGGGTGTAGAGAGGGGAGGAAAGGCTATGGGGCTGTCAGAGGATGGGCTGAAAGTGGGCAACAGACAAGCTTAATGATTTGCCTTTTCTGTTCCACTTCTTCCTTTCTGTACTAAGGCCAGTGTTGCACAAAAACTGTGAGACTCTCAAACTTAGACCCAGATTCTGGGCTTTCAAGGGGCAGCTCCTTTCCCCACACCCTCTACCTGTAGCTCCAACCCCCATCCAACTGCAGAAAACTGCAAGGGGACAGAGAGGAAAGGCTTGGATTGAAGGTGTTAGAGCCCTTCGAATAGCTCCAGCACCAGTACCTTTAAGTGTGCTAAACAGTTTGGCAAAGTTTCTCATTACAGTCTCCCCAGGTCTGCAGATATATCAAAGAATACCTTTGTGGCTATTAGACCTTTTCCTCTCCTGCTCCATATACTTCACTTGTTTCATTCTAGGCTTGAAAGATAGGATATCAATATAAAATATCAATATTGATGCATTTACCTTGACCCCCACCTCCTCTCACCACTGCTATGGAGCATCTTGTAAATGACTGCTGTTCTTTTTTTTCTGGAAAGGGCTCAGCCACTTTTCCAATCTTTTAAGTGCATGTCCATCTCCTACATTAGTTACTGACTGTTGGACCAGTTTCAGTTTTGTCCTACACGTGGTCCAAAACTCTCTCAGACCCCACAGTTCAGAATAAAATTGTTAAATTTCAGGATTATTCATTCTCTACTCTGCAGACATTAAGTAAGGAATCCCAATGCCTTTCTTGATATCAGAGGCATTTATTTTCCTTTCCATGTTGGCAGCAGTATTTTTTATTTGGCTCCTGATGAGAAATTGATTAGGGAATTTTATTCTACTTCACTTCTTGGGTGTAAATGTGAATATAATTAATTATCAGCTAGTTGCAGTCTTTCCAATCAATGAGACATTGCTCAAATATCAAAACTAATGATCACATTGTTGATCAGAGAGTTGGGGGCTTGCAGAGTGGAAGAAGAACTGGCTTTGGTTTTTGTTTTTGTAAAAATAAATTCCCTTAAAATGCAAGAGAGGGACTGGACAGTAAGATCTGCAGAAATGTGATGATGACCATTTCAGCATTGAGACCGTATCCCCTAGGACTCTGAGAAAATACATCATTATGGCAAAGAGTGTGAATTCTGGTTCTGGCAACCATTTTAATGGGAATTGACAACAACTACCCCCAAAATTTATTACATAATGATAAAACAATAAAATACTTGCCAATTTCTTGCCCAGTACATGACTTGCTAGATGGTAACTACTTCCATATTTTTGCTTCTGCTTTGTTAATGATTAGGTTTCACAGTGTTGTTTCCTTCATTCAGGTGTGCCAAGGATGACTCCAAAGATAGAGGATTTGCCAGATCATATAGAAGTGAACAGTGGTAAATTTAACCCCATCTGCAAAGCATCTGGCTGGCCCCGACCTGCTCATGAAGAAATGACCCTAGTGAAGCCAGATGGGACAGTGCTCCGTGTAAGAGTTATTCTCTCTCTCTCTTTTTCTCTTGGTAGAACACATTATAGCTTTTTTAAAAGTTGAAGCATAGTTGATTTATAGTGTTGCATTATTTTCATGTATATAGCAAAGTAATTCAGTTATATTTTTTAAGATTATTTTCCAATAAAAGTTATTATAAGATAGTAAATATAGTTCCCTCTCTTATACACTGAATCCTTTTTTTATGTAGTGGTTTGTATCTGCCAATCCCGAACTCCTAATTTATCCCCCACTTCCCCTCTCCCTTTCCTCAGTGGTAACCATGTTTGTTTTCTAAACCATATTTGTTTTCTATGTCTGTGAGTCTGTTTCTATTTTGTAAATAAGTTCATTTGTGTCATATTTTAGATTTCACATATAACTGATATCATATGATATCTGTCTTTTTCTGTCTGATTTGCTTCACTTGGTATGATAGTAAGTCCATCCATGTTGCTGCAAATGGCATCATTTTATTCTGTTTTATGGCTGAGTAGTATTCTATCATGTATATGTATATGTGTGTGTGTGTATCACATCTCAGACAAGACGGCGTATTCATTTCTGGCACTTACCACTGGTTAGGGTGCTACCACATCGTTTTTCTTTGCTTGAAAGAAATAAGGGCTAAGCTACTTTCCCACATGTTTCCCTTCCTCTTTCAACAATGCCAAATGGAGCAGAGACAGGTACCACCTCAAATTTCTCTGTGTCACAAGTGGTCTGCAGGAAATTGATTTATTTTATTGTCTAAAGACTTTGAACTAGTTATTTTATTTTTCTCTCAAAGATGACCAGAAATCAACTTGACTAGGAGGTAGATCCAAGTGATGTCTTAGGGGCAGAATATGCAAAATATTCACACATCAGACATTTCTGATTCCACTTTAACAATCCAGTAGGTGTAGTAGGAGCCAATTGACAGCTTCCAAAATCTTGTTGGCCTATCCTAGTCACAGCTACCTTCTAGTGAGAGCTGACCACGCTATACACGTCTCACTTAACATTAGTTAGTTTTACAGAAGTGGAAACTGGTTGGGTGAATTTAAATAACTAAAGAAAGTGAGAATCACTCAGTTGTGTCCAGCTGTTTGTGACCCCATGGATGGTAGCCCACCAGGCTCCTCTGTGCATGAAATTCCCCAGGCAAGAATGCTGGAGTAGGTTGCCATTCCCTTCTCCAGGGGATCGTCCCAAGCCTGGAATCGAACCTGCACTACGGGTCCTGCACTGTAGGCAGATTTTTTACTGTCTGAGCCACCAGGGAAGCCCAAGCAATTGGCCAGAATAGGCAGAGCTGGGATGTGAGCTCCGGCCCATGTGTTTTCAGAGCCTTGACTTTTTCCATAATACCATACTCAGCAGCCTCTCAAACCCTTCAGAAGCCATTTTGTCTTTTCACCCAGCCATCACTGCATTGGACCAGAAAGGAACAAATGTTACCAGAAGCAGTTTAGAAGGAATTAGACTTTTTGCTTGGAAGTGTTTATCCCATACTCCCAAACACACAACTACAACAGCAGGATCTGCAAGGGCGTCAATCCAACATAAACTTGCAGGGTTACTACAATAGCTTTGGAAATAAGCCAATGCTTATACAAGCACTGGACTGATCTTCTTAATCTCTCCTAGAAAACTTCTTATTTAACAATGAGATGGGGTCAGTGTTATGAACCTTTGTGTTTATACCTCTGTAGAAGCTTCTTTTTATTTTTTGTATTTGACCTTTCCAGCCAAAAGACTTTAACCACACGGGTCATCTCTCCGTGGCTACCTTCACCATCAACCGGATCCTGCCCCCTGACTCAGGAGTCTGGGTCTGCAGTGTGAACACCGTGGCTGGGATGGTGGAAAAGCCTTTCAACATTTCTGTTAAAGGTACGCTCCATTTTCCAGGGGAAGAGATTGTATCCTTGATGGTTCTGCATTTATGTATTGCTGGGTGCTGCCTTCAGATAGAAATGCCCTCTGACCACTTAAAATGCCTTTTGGATGTTCTCCAGGATTCTAAGCCTTAAGCAAAAATTACGTGCATTGAAATGGAAAGGAGGGATTAAGTTTATGACTTTTGGAATTACGTAGCCCTGAGTTTGATTTTTATGGCTGACAGCTAGTAAACTTGGGTGTGGCTTTGAGCAAATTGAGTTGACCTCTCTGTTCAGTTCAGTTCAGTCACTCAGTTGTGTCCAACTCTTTGTGACCCCATGGACTGCAGCACGCCAGGCCTCCCTGTCCATCGCCAACTCCTGGAGGTTACTCAAACTCATGTCCACTGAGGCGATGATACCATACAACCATCTGTTGTCCCCTTCTCCTCCCACCCGCAATCTTTCCCAGCATCAAGGTCTTTTCAAATGAGTCAGCTCTTCGCATCAGGTGGTCAAAGTGTTCAGAGTTGCAGCTTCACCATCAGTCCTTCCAATGAATATTCAGGACTGATTCCTTTTAGGATGGACTGGTTGGATCTCCTTGCAGTCCAAGGGACTCTCAAGAGTCTTCTCCAACACCACAGTTCAAAAGTGTCAGTTCTTTGGCGCTCAGCTTTCTTTATAGTCCAATTCTCCCATCCATCCATGACACTGGGAAAACTATAGCTTTGACTATTTGGACCGTTGTTAGCAAAGTAATGTCTCTGCTTTTTAATATCCTGTCTAGGTTGGTCGTAACTTTTCTTCCAAGGAGTAAGCATCTTTTAATTTCATGGCTGCAGTTACCAGCTGCAGTGATTTTGGAGCCCCCCAAAAATAAAGTCTGCCACTGTTTCCACTGTTTCCCCATGAAGTGATGGGACCAGATGCCATGATCTTAGTTTTCTGAATGTTGAGTTTTAAGCCAACTTTTTCACTCTTCTTTTTCACTTTCAGCAAGGGGCTCTTCAATTCTTTACTTTCTGCTATAAGTGTGGTGTCATTTGCATATCTGAGGTTATTGAAATTTCTCCTGGCAATCTTGATTCCAGCTTGTGCTTCATCCAGTCCAGCATTTCTCATGATGTACTCTGCTGCTAAGTCACTTCAGTCGTGTCCAACTCTGTGCGACCCTATAGATGGCAGCCCACCAGGCTCCTCTGTCCATGGTATTTCCCAGACAAGAGTACTGGAGTGGGTTGCCATTGCCTTCTCCAGATGTACTCTGCATATAAGTTAAATAAGTAGGGTGACAATATATAGCCTTGATGTACTCCTTTCCCCGATTTGGAACCAGTCTGTTGATCCATGTCCAGTTCTGACTGTTGCTTCTTGACCTGTATACAGATTTCTCAGGAGGCAGGTCAGGTGGTCTGGTATTCCCATCTCTCTCAGAATTTTCCACAGTTTTTTGTGACCCACACAGTCAAAGGCTTTGGCATAGTCAATAAAGCAGAAGTAGATGTTGTTCTGGAACTCTCTTGCTTTTTCAATGATCCAAAAGATGTTGGCCATTTGATCTTTGGTTCCTCTGCCTTTTCTAAAACTAGCTTGAACATCTGGAAGTTCACGGTTCATATACTGCTGAAGCCTGGCTTGGAGAATTTTAAGCATTACTTTACTAGCGTGTGAGATGAGGACTATTGGGTGGCAGTTTGAACATTCTTTGGCATTGCCTTTCTTTGGGATTGTAATGAAAACTGACCTTTCCCAGTCCTGTGGCCACTGCTGAGTTTTCCAAATTTGCTGGCAGATTGAGTGCAGCACTTTCACAGCATCATCTTTTAGGATTTGAAAGAACTCAACTGGAATTCCATCACCTCCACTAGCTTTGTTTGTAGTGATACTTCCTAAGGCCCACTTGACTTCACATTCTAGGATGTCTGGCTCTGGGTGATCTGTCTGAACCTTTCTTTATTTGTAAATAAAGCTTAGCTTATCTACCACTCAGTGTGATTATGAGATTGTTAAGTAGTGGAATTGCATCTGGCATAAGTCTGGCAGTGATTTTATCTTTGTAGAAAATTTAATTTCATCATTGTCTTGACTTCTGATTCACTACAGAGAAGTTAGAGAATCTTAATTTGCGACTACAGTGGCACCCCACTCCAGTACTCTTGCCTGGAAATTCCCATGGATGGAGGAGCCTGGTAGGCTGCAGTCCATGGTGTTGCTAAGATTCGGACACGACTGAGCGATTTCACTTTCACTTTTCACTTTCATGCATTGAAGAAGGAAATGGCAACCACTCCAGTGTTCTTGCCTGGAGAATCCCAGGGATGGTGGAGCCTGATGGGCTGCTGTCTATGGGGTCGCACAGAGTCAGACACAACTGAAGCGACTTAGCAACTCACTTAATATGAAGCCCAGACTTTGCTATACAGTGAACATGAGTTATTTCCTCATATATTCAGAGTTCTGACTATTCTTCCTACTATGAAATAGTATTTCACAATTCGGAATTATTCCAAGTGGATTTGTGTACATTTGAGGGGAAGGAATAGAGTGGAAGTAAATCCAAGTTCCCTTGTTGTACAGAGGGGTAATACAAATTTTAAATTTGAAAGTTACTTTTGAATGTATTTAGACAAAAGCACCTAATAACTCTGTGGTATGTGTTTTAGAAAGGCATTGGACTAAATGCTTCATTCATCTTAATATTTTTAAAATATTCATTGTATTTATTTATTTGGCTTCTCCAGGTCTTAGTTGTGTCAGGCAGGATCTTTAGTTGTGGCGTGTGGGATCTAGTTTCCTGGCCAAGGATTGATCCCAGGCCTCTTGATTTGGGAGTGCAGAGTCTTGGGCACAGGACCACCAGGGAAGTCCTATCTTACTTCATTTTTATAAAGACCAGGCACAATAGTGTTGTTATCCCATCTTGATCAGTCCAGAACTAGGTTCAGAGGTTTAGGTGACTTGCCTAAGGTAGCCCATCTCGTGGACAGCCGATCTCAGTGTGGAACCTGGTCCAACCCCGCATCATCATTTCTAGATCATTTTGCTTTCTCAGTCTCTCCTGTTACAGATAAGGAAGCAAGATAGCGGAAGTTGATGTGTATGTAACCTACTTCACTACTTGATTAGGAATCTTTGGGTGATCCTAGAGGTAATTTCTGTCAATCAAAGTAAATATCCAGAACATAATCTTGTTTTAAAAAAAGGTCAGTAATAATAGTAACATAAATAGAGCCTCATAGAGTTACATTCTCTGCCCTGAGAACCCACAGAAACAACCTTAGAATCTTTAATTTTTTTTTTTTTTGATTACTGGAAAAGCCTGGATCTCTTTTATTCAGTAAAACATTAACACAATCAAAATAATTTCTTACATCATACTTGTTCTTGGAAGAAAGGAAATGATATGCAGACAAGACAAATTATGTTATTTTTGGAATATTTGCTGTCCATGGAAAGTAAATAATAAGTAAAAAAAAACAAACCATGTTGCTAAGATTCAGAAGAGTCACCGATTCTAATTTTTATTTTTTAAGTAAGATACAGCACGCAACATCAGTCCACTGAAATATCTCTTGTTCTAAGTCACTGATGAGTCTTCACTGTCCTATTGACTGGTATCCACAAAATGGAAAATTGCAAGTAGGTTAATTGAGCAATGTCTTTAAGATTGTGTTCACCTATTGCTGATTCGTGTCAATGTATGGCAAAACAAATACAGTATTGTAATTAAAAACATAAATAAATGTAATAATAATAAAAATAATAAAAGATACAGAGATACAGATCTCCTTCAGTGTTTGTAGGGAATTGGTTCTAGGACTGCTTTGGATACCAAACTCCGCAGATGCTCAAGTCCCTTTTATAAAATGTAGTATTTGTGTACAACCTACGCACATCTTCCTGTATACTTTAAATCATCTCTAGATTGCTTAAACAATAGCCATCCCCCCATCTGTGGTTTCACTTTCCACAGTTTCAGTTACCCATGGTCAACTGAAGCGCAAAACACTGAATGGAAAATTCCAGAAATAATATGTAATTTTTAAATTGTGTACTGTTCTGAGTAGCATGATGAAATCTCACACTGTTCCTCTCCATCCTGCCTGGGATGTGGGTCTTCTCTTCGTCCCATGTATCCCACTCATTAGTCACTTAGTAGACATCTGCATTATCACTTCTTCTGTCATGGTATCAAAATGCTCATGTTCAAGAAACTTTTATTGTATTTAACAATATGATGCTAGCAGTTTGAATGTTCCCTTACTCTGCCTAATTTATAAGTTAAACTTTACCTCTGGTATGTGTGTATGGGAGAAATAAATGGTGTAGATAGAATTTGTTAAGTTGTCTGCAGTTTCAGGCATCCACTGGGGTATTGGAAAGTATCCCCTGCAGACAAGGAGGATTATTGTAACACCTAATACAATGTAAATGCTATGTAAATCATTGTAACTATAATATAAATATTTTGTAAATAATTGCTGACACATGGAAAATTTCAAGAAAGTTCTAAGAGAACTTTCTGGAGTTTTGTTTTGTTTTTTTCCTTTATGAATATTGATCTGCCCTTGGTTGAATCTGCAGATGCAGAACCTGCATATAGAAGGTTGACTATACTAGACTTTCCTCCCAGAGTTCAAATTAGAACAATACTTTGGAAAATTGGCAATATATACTAAAGCTAAGCATACACCTACCCTGTGATGACATTCTACAGCTAAGTTTATGCTCAAAAGAAATGAGTGCATTTGTTAAACAATCTTCAAGAATGTTCTGAGGAGTTTTATTCCTAATAGTCCAAATATCCATCAGCATTAGAAAGAATAAGTAGATTGTGTTATATTCATATGTAATAGGTTTCTAGGGCTGCGGTAGCAAAGTTCTCTAGACTGAGTGGCTTAAACAGCAGAAATTAATTTTCTCAATGTTCTGGAGGCTAGGTGATCAGAGTAATCTTACATTGATCTGAGATCAAGCTGTTAGCAGAGTTACTTTCTTCTGAGCCTTTGCTTCTTGGTTTCTAGATAGCTATATTCTCCCTGTATCTTCTCAGGGTCTTCCCTCTGTGTGTGTGTGTGTGTGTGTGTGTGTGGTAATTTGACCTTCTTATGAGGGCCTCCCTGGTAGCTCAGATGGTAAAGAATCCACCAGCAACTCAGGAGACCAGGATTCGATCCCCTGCGTCGGGAAGATCCCCTGGAGAAGGGTGTGACTACCCACTCCAGTATTCTTGCCTGGAGAATTTCATGGACAGAGAAGCCTGACTGGCTGTAGTACATGAGGTCACAAAGAGTCAGACATAATTGAGTAACACGCTAATGAGGACAGCCGTCATACGGGATTAGCAATGACTGCAGCCCTCACGGTAACTCAATTGCCTCTGTAGAGACCCCCATCTCCAAATACTGCAATGCTCCCCTTATACAGCAAGGGTGATGTGCAGGGCTGGCTTCATAGGCTCATGACCTGTCCATACAGGGCCCTATACTTGGTTTAGGTTTCTGCTGTCTTCAACTTGAAATGTTATCTTTGAATTTCATAAGTGAAGTCCAGTGACACCACGGAGCTTGTGCATGAGCAGAAGAGACAGATTCACAGTCTGTCTCCTTTCTTGGCTACCCCATTCCCATACGTGTTCTCCATGCCCCAGTAGTCTGGTGGACCTCTTAACTCTCGGGAGTTCGGTAAGGCTCAAAGCAAGCTGAGTAAGGTGAGCTACTTCTATAACTGAGTAAACAGGATACTGACAGCCTGACAAGACATCCTTTCCTTTCAAACCAGAAGTTGCTTCACATGGTAAACATACTGTACATCTGCTTATTTACCATGCCCTTATGGGGGCTAAGAACCATTGAAATATCTCAGAATGTTTTCTTTCATCAAGAACCAATTTTTACCTTGTTGAGGGTACTATTTCAGTCCCATTGAGAATACATGGTCTTTGAGGTGAGGAGATTATTCTGGATTATATAGGTGTGTTCAGTTCCTTAGTCATGACCGACTCTTTGTGACCTCATGGACTGTATCCCGCCAGACTCCTCTGTCCATGGGATTCTCCAGGCAAGAATACAAGAGTGGGTAGCCATTCCCTTCTCCAGGGGATCTTCCTGACCCAGCAATCAAACCCGGGTCTCCTGCATTACAGGCAGATTCTTTATAATTTGAGCCGCCTGATTATCTAATCTAGCTGGACCCATTCTAATCACAGGAATCTTTAAAGACTGTCACAAAGAGATATCACAACAGAAGAAAGGTCAGAGAGACATGAGTTTGTTGACTTTGAAGATGGACAAATGGACCCTGAGTCAAGGAATACAGGTGTTTTTTAAGAAGCTGAAAAGAAGAAAACAAGTTATCTCCTACAGCCTCTAGAAAGGAACACAGCCCTTTTAACACCTTGATCTTAGCCTAGTGAGACTAACTACTGACCCCTAGAGACCTCTGATTTCTGATCTCCAGAGCTATAAGATAATAAATTTATGTTGCTCTAAGCAGAGAGAGACAGACAGACAGACATAGCCTGGTGGTCTAGTAGGATGATTGATATTAATCACACAAAGAATAATGAATTCTGAAAACTGCAGTGGAGGAGAAGATCTGTGGAAGTGCGTGGCATGTGAGTCTAACCAAGGTTCAGGGATAGACACTGTAAGGAAGTCACATCAGAGCTGAGAGCTGAATGATGAGTAAACGATAACTGCAGAATCATAGGAGGTCTGGTGCATTCCTTGCAGGTGGATAGTAAAGGCCAAGAATCTGAGACAGAAAGGAGCCTGGTGCATTGTTAGGTGAATGAACTGAAAGGTCACTGGGACTGGAGAGTACTGGATGAGAGGATGAGGGAGCTAAAGAGGCGGCAGAGGTGCTATTGTGCAAGGCCTGGCAGGTCCTGGTATGAATTTCAGATTTTATTTGAAATGTAATGGGAACACATGGAAAACTCTTGATCAGAGGAGTGCTCATTCTTTAAGAAAGCACTCTTTGTCTATGTTCAATACAGGATGCAGGATGCATGGGGCTGGTGCACGGGATGATTCAGGGAGATGATATGGGGTGGAAAGTGGGAGGGGGCTTCGGCATTGGGAGATCGTGGACACCTGTGGCTGATTCATGTCAATGTATGGCAAAACAAATACAGTATTGTAATGTAGAATAAAGTATTAAAAAAATAATAAATAAATAAATAAAGCACTCTTTGGATGGTAGGTTGGAGGGGGTGAGAGCAAAGCCAGATCACAGAGCAGGTAAGAGCATTGAATCTGATCAGAGAACTCGAAGAGGGCTTTGTCAGGAATGTAAAGGCACTCGTCCACTACCCCATCTCAGAACAGCGGTAAAAACCCCAAGTGTAAGGACTGATCTGATTCTTGACATTTTATTTAGTTCTTCCAAAGCCCTTGAATGCCCCAAATGTGATCGACACTGGACACAACTTTGCTGTCATCAATATCAGCTCTGAGCCTTACTTTGGGGATGGACCAATCAAATCCAAGAAGCTTCTGTACAAACCTGTTAATCACTATGAGGCTTGGCGGCATATTCAAGGTAAGATTTGGCAAGGAAATGCTCCAGCGAGAGATGGGACACCAGGAAAAGAAACTTGTCCCCAAATGTAGAAATCCTCTCTCTCAATCTCAACCCTCTACCCCAAGGTAGGAGCTGTGGCAGTGGATTCTACTTTGGAGTATTCAGGAGAGAGTGGCGGGGTGATGGCTCCTCTGAGTTCTGGGTGTACCTTTCTGAAAGTCTCCGTGTAAAATGGGACACAGAACCAGCCTGTGTCAGGAGCTACTGTCTTCATCAATACTTCCTGTCCAGGTCTCTCTGGCTCTCCAGTCCCATTTTTACTTTGTCTTGGAAAAGATACATGTTTATACCATGACTACAGTAACAGGGAAGTCCAGGGCCCACTGGAAAGGCAGACTTAATCTGCTTACATCTGAGGGGTGATTGCTGCTACTGCTGTTGTTCAGTCGCCGAGCTGTGTCCAACTCTTCACGACCCCATGGACTGCAGCACACCAGGCTTCCCTGTCCCTCACCATCTCCCAGAGTTTGCTCAAGTTCATGTCCATTGAATCAGTGATGCCATCCAACCCTCTTATCTTCTGTCAACCCTCTTCTTCTTCTGCCTTCAATCTTTCCCACCATCAGAGTCTCTTCCAATGAGTCAGCTGTTGCTACTGAACCAAGTTTTTTTTTTTTTTTTTTTTTTTTTTACTTGTTTGAGTTTGCCCTGTCTGCAGTTTCCTAACTCACAGAAATTTGGGAAGGAATTTGGGCTGTGGCTGACTGAACTGGGGTAGGGGGAGATGGGGGTACAGGCCCATCCCCAACTTTTTGAAAGCAAAAACCCCAGATGTAATAGATGTTCATGAGAACAGTTAAAATTATTCAAAGTTATATTTACTTTGAAACACAAATTACAGTCCTGCTTGTTGCATGATGATGTAATAGCACTTTTTTTTTTAAAACCTGAGCTCCATCTATTGACCCAGCTGTTTAAATTGTGCCATCTTATCGTGAGACATGCCACAGTCACACTTGTAGGGAACATACACACGTCCATCAATACTCTAGCCTCACAATGCCCATGAATTCCTAAAAGGGCCCTCTACCCGTGACTGCAGTGAAGGAGACACCGGAGACAATAGTTCCATCATCCCTGGGTCTGGAAGATCCCCTGGAGGAGGAAATGGCAACCCACTCCAGTATTCTTGCCTGGGAAATCCCATGGACAGAGGAGCCTGACAGGCTACAGTCCAAAGGGTCGCAGAGAGTCAGACACAACTGAGTGACTAAGCTCATATAATCAAGAAAGTTACCAAAAAAGAAGAAAACGAAGGTTTGGAGCTTAAAAATACCAGCTGACCTGAGTACGTTAAATAAAGTCATGGTGGTATTACGGAGCTCTTCACATTCTTTTGAACACTCATCCAAAATTCAGAATCCCAGGAGCATAAGTCTGATTTGCTGGATTGTTGTTTCTATTGACAATGGCTAGGTCTTTTGAAAAAGCAGCTTAAAAAAAATAAGATATTGATAATCCATCATCTCTTTATGGACATCCACAAAGAGGTTTTCTAAAATCCCTTAAACACAGTCCAGTATCTTTCCTTACTGACTTTATTATGTGGTAAGGCAAAAATCTACCTTTCCAATATTCATGCAAATAGCTCAGAAGAAAAGAAGCATATGTCATTTGTTTCTGGGAGGTATTTTCAAATACTCCAGAACCCTTTATTTATTATGACATGACTATTACAAATTTGTTGTCTGATTAGTGTAAGCAAACCTTCAAAGGGTCTTTTCTCTTGATAGCTTGATTGAAATCACTGTTTGCATTTGAAAGCAGTAGATGTTATTTTATGTTATTCTAATTGAGTTTTCCCCCTAAATCTGATTGGTATTCCCTATAGTTGAAGGTGTGCCTGATTTTACTCTACAAATGAAAATACAGAAACACTAGTGCAGAAATGTATGAGTGGCACAGAAATACTTACACGAAAAAAGCCTTGTTTTCTTTATAGTAGGAACACTGAGACCCTGAAGATGGAATCTCCCCTCTGTTCTACTCAGACATTGTATTTTTAAAAACCAAACATTAGTTCCCATCACAATAACAGCATTCCAGTTTAAAGAATGTAAAGATTGCCAACTTAAGTTTCCTGGACTTTCCCTCTTCTTAGTGACAAATGAGATTGTCACCCTCAACTATTTGGAGCCTCGGACGGAATACGAGCTCTGCGTGCAGCTGGTCCGGCGTGGAGAGGGCGGAGAAGGCCATCCTGGCCCTGTGAGGAGATTCACAACAGCTTCCATCGGTCAGCTGAAGCAAACAGGCATTTATTCAGGAGCTGGGTGGGTGGGGGAGGAAGGGGAAAGAGGAAGGAAGACCAGGAAGGGTGGTGGTGGGTGAGCGGGTGGGTGGGAAGGGTGGTGGAAGGGGTTTGCTTTTGAATGGGTGGGAAAGTGACAGGAAGGCTTCAGACTTGGAGCCAAGCCAGCCCTTTATTTGGGCTGCTCTCCTGGTCTGTCTCCCTGGGGGAGGGGGCTGGAGTGATCCACGGGGACAGAGAAGGAAGCAGATGAGCCTTCAGGAAGGCAGGGACATCCCTGAGGATTTGGGATTTACTTTGTAGCAACTGTGCTCAGTCTTGGCTCCTGAGTTTTTCCACCAGCTTCCTGTTTCCATCCTAAGGGCCCAGGCCAGGCTCTTGCTGCATACATACTCCACAAATCCCAGTGTGTTTATAAAGTAATTCCTAGTTTTTCAAAGTCATTCATGCACATGGTGAAAACATCGAATAGATTGAAAGGCTTTTACCTAAGAACAGCAGTCCTGTGCTCTATCCCTCCATTTCCCCATCCTATTTCCTTTATCTCCTTGAGCCATATGATATATACCCCCTGTTTCTCTCATGGCATGGCATGCAGGATCTTGGATCCCCTTACTTCCTGGACTAGGGATTGAACTCATGCCTCCCGCAGTGGAAGTGCAGAGTCCTAACCACTGGACCACCAGGGAAGTCTCTACCTCTGTGTTTCTAAGTCAGTGCTTCTCAAACATCATTTTCCATCAGAATCATCTGCCCAGCTTATTAAAACAAATTTCTGGGCCTCGCCTCCAGGGTTTCAGATTCAGAAGGTTTGGAGGGAAACGGGGCTCAAGAATCCACATTTCTAATAAGTTCCCCAGTGATGTATGATGCTCTGGTCTTACGTTTACACATTCCAAGTGTAGCACTATTTCTTGATGGATCAGTGTCAGTCAATAGCTATCAGTCTTCTATTGTGTAAACTGAGGAGCCTTTGAATTTGTGAAATTTCCTTGATGCTAACCTGAACTCCAGCTTTCTGCTACCCAGGTCCCCTCCTCTGAAATGTCTTAGTAAGTCCTTTTAAAGTTCTCTTTAATGTTGTAGTGTGCCTTGTGTATAACCATTCTGTTACTATCTCTTGGTCAGTGCTTTACAGTTTCAGGTTCACATTTATTTAATTCTTAGAATTGTCATCTTTCCCATTTTATAGATTGAAAAGTAGAGTCCCAGAGTGGTTAAAAACTTGGCTATGGTGATATATCAGATTCTTCATCATCATACTAGATCTTCAGACTTGATCCCTTTCTATTTCTCCAGTTATAATTACTATTTTTTTTAACCTGGAGCCCAAAGACACCAAATCCTTTCCCGATTGATGAGTTTTCCTAATTTTCATCCATTTACTAAAGGCAGAAGGATATCGGATGCTTTAGTGAGAAACTAGGAAAAGCATCAAGCTCTTCTGCAAAGGTTGTACATTCCTCACACACTCTTCCTTCCACACCCCCCACCTAGTGTTCATCTGACCAGCAGCATCCTTAATGAACCAAATGAAACTCAGGAGCTACTCTGATGCTTGTAAAAGCATTGTACAAGTAAGCAATGGCTTCCTGGGAACCCACCAGGTAGTAACACCAAAAATAACCCTGGCAGGGATTTCCCTGGCAGTCCAGTGCTCAACCCTAACCCTACCAATGCAGGGGTGTGTGTTCTGTCTCTGGTCAGGGAGGTAAGATCCCACTTGCCTTGCAGTCAAGAAGCCAAAACATAAAGCAGAAGCAAGATTGTAACAAATTCAATAAAGACTTTAAAAATGGCCCACATTAAAAAAAAAAAAAATCTTGAAAATAACCCTGGAAACTACATATGACTTAGAGGATAAAAGGAGCCTCCTTGACTATGATGCAAGGGGCCCCTGAAATGTCATCAGTTTACTGCTACAAAGCAAATGGTAGCTTATTCTCTCCTAGGCCAGTGCTGATGAATCCAAGGGGGAAGGGCATAATCTGACTCAGATGGAAAGTATTTATGGAACAGAACATAAAACACTTAACAGACCCACAGTGTGCTGTCTTCAGTTCTCAGAATATGTTCCAGCCAGGATGTATTCAGAGGTCTCTTGGAATATTTCAAAGTAGTTCTCAGGGGTGGGTGGGAAGGGAATTCTTGAAGGTTCATCTTTTCCCATCATTTGAATTTTGCTGATGTTTGTTTTTAAATTCATTTGGCAGTTGCACTATTTATAAGTGTGTTGACTGAGTGGCAAAGGCCGGGAAGGCCAGGAGGGGAGGGGACAGGACACACTCTGAACACACGGCAGAAAGAGGGCAGGTAGGGTGGGGTGAAGGGTAAGCCATGCTCTCAAAGGGAGGGGAAAGAGGAAATGACCATTTATGGGGCTGCTCCTCTGTACAAGGCACAGGCTTAGAAGGTTTGCAGGTTTGCTCTAGACTCTAGACCATCAGCCCTCTTTCCATCTGTTGTGTCGTTATAAGCCTGCCTGCCCATTCCAGGTGGCTTATTTTGGAACTTAAGAGAAGAGCAAAAGGAGGTGACGTCACCTCTCGCAATTTGCAAAGGTTATGGAGAAAAGACCGAGACCTGTAGCATAGTGCCAAGCAGGTGGCAGACCTGACTGCTGGTTCTCCCTCGTCTGTGGATGCTGAAAGCTGTTAGTGAGAGTCCCTTTCCTGAGGAGTGGAAATAGACACTTCCTGTCACCTCTGACCAAGTTTCTCTGCCTTCTTACTTTATTTTTTGTTTTTATTTTTTCATTGTATTGGAGTGTAGTTGATTTACAGTGTTGTGTTAGTTCAGGTGTACAGCAAAGTGACTGTTATATATACATTTGTTTGTTTCCACTTTTTTATATTATTATTATTTTTAATTATAACCCTCTAAAGAGCTTCTTAGATAGTTTTGTCCTTAAGACACCATCTCTGTTTTGTTTTAATGTCTCTTCTGCCATGAATTTTAATACCATAAATCTGTTTACATATTGTGGTCCTTCGTAAACCATTGTAATTATCTAAAATTTTCTCATACCCCGAGGACCAATTTTTGCCCCGTTAGGGGCAGTAATGTCCCCACTGAAAATGCATGAGGAGAAGATCCCTATTTTATGTTTTGAAAATACTTTATATCTGGAGTTTTAAATATCAGTGTGCTGTTACTAGTTGAAAACTTTCAGATTCCTTCTCTGTCCATTGATACAAGATAAGATAGGAAGGAAGGGAGGGAGAAAATGCTGATGGAACCCAAACACCTTCCAAGCATTTTCATCTCCGTTATCTCATTTCTCCTCTTGAGTCTGGAAGGTGAGTGTTTTTATTTCATGCTACATAAATTTTCCTAAGGTTACAGAACTAAAGGGGCATGCTTCTGCTTTTTTGATTTCACAACTCATGTTGTTTCCATTCAGTTAGCTCTCTGATGACTCAGGTTCTTGGGGATAATTATGGCCACACAGCCTGTGGTCAGAGCCAAACCTTGATGTGATCAGAGCCTGGCCCTGCCATCACTGTGTTATCACATGTCAAATTGTCCCTGCTAAGGGGATGTAGCCCTGAAATTGCTTTAAAACATGTTGCTCAAAATGGGCACAGAAACACTGAATGCTCACCTGCAACCCCACAACCTTGGCAAATCCAGTGTTTCCAGTTTTTTCAGTTTCCTTCCTCTTTCACCAATAGTAGACGTGACTTTTCCCAAGTGGAAATTAGAGTATTTCTCATGTGTGACAAGGTTTAGAGGGGCTTCTGTACTTTCCACAATAATCCTTTAATCCCTTGGGTGGCTATATCATAATTTATTAAAGCATTTCCCTACTTTGAGCACTTAGGTTTCTTATGATTGTTTGTTATTATAAATAATGTTGTAAGGGACATCTTCATGTCCCTAGCCTTTTTGCTTCCTTTGAGTTATTTCTTCAGGATAAAGCCCTGGTAGTCAGATTATACAAAGTATATGATCATTTCTAAGGCTTTTGAAAAATATTCCCAAGTTGTCCTTCAGAGGGGTTGTATTTTTGTCTTACCGTTACTCAAACTACGCACTAGTATTTTAAAGCTTTGCTATTTTGGTAGGGGAAAAAAGTATTTCATGGCTGCTAGTGGCTGTTTCTTTGCTAGCTTATATATTACTCTAGAAGCCAAGGCTGGCCTTGGGGGCTGTTGTTAGCTTCACTTCATACAAAAACGATGATCCTTCTGGTTTCTCCTAGGTCTTCCTCCTCCAAGAGGTCTCAGTCTCCTACCAAAAAGTCAGACCACTCTGAATTTGACCTGGCAACCAATATTCCCAAGCTCAGAAGATGACTTTTATGTTGAAGTCGAGAGGAGATCTGTGCAAATGAATAGTGATCAGCAGAATATTAAAGTGCCAGGCAACTTGACTTCAGTGCTGCTTAACAACTTACACCCCAGGGAGCAGTACGTAGTCCGAGCCAGAGTCAACACCAAGGCCCAGGGGAATGGAGCGAAGATCTCATCGCTTGGACCCTTAGCGACAGTAAGTAACTTACGCTGCCCCAGGCTTGCCCGAATGACGCTTGATGGCCGCCACTTAGATTTAGCTCCCATCACGTCAAGTCTGCTTCTTAGAAACCATGACAGGTAGTTAGTTGTAAGTGGAGGCCAATGAGTGCCCTCCCCCAACACCTCAAATCATTTTAGTGACCCATAATATATATGAATGCTCCATATGTTTGGACTAATAATAATTCAAGCAGACCTGTCCTACGATTTACCTTTCCTGTATTTAAAAAGTTTCTTCTCGGCTCTCCTGGGTCTTCGTGGCTGTGCACAGACTTTGTCTGGTTTCACTGAGCAGGGGCTACCGTCTAGTTGCAGGCTGTGGGCTTCTCATTGTGATGGCTTCTCCTGTTGCAGAGCAGGGTCTCTCAGGGCTTGCTGGCTTCAGTGGTTGCGGCATGTGGACAGTAGTTGTGGCACACAGGCCTAGTTGCTCCACGGCATGTGGCGTCTCCCCAGACCAGGGATTGAACCCGTGTCCCCTGCATTGGCATGAGGATTCTTAACC
This sequence comes from Nanger dama, assembly GCA_917880005.1. Classification (NCBI taxonomy): domain Eukaryota; kingdom Metazoa; phylum Chordata; class Mammalia; order Artiodactyla; family Bovidae; genus Nanger; species Nanger dama. Next base: position 1,237,881 of record CAKJTW010000094.1, on the reverse strand, counting down.
TCTTGGCCACTAGGGATCCCTACCTTTCCTTTCAGTGGAGTTATTTATCAAGCAGATGGTGATTCATTACAGAGAGATCTCTCCTAATCTTAAAAGCCAAGGAACTTTGCTTGAAAATCTGCAAAACAGATCATCCTTAGCATTACGGTATATATTTGAGAGTAATAAAACAACTTTTCTTTCAAACTGTTTTTCGGGCTCTTCTCAATTTCAGATTGTCCATTAATAATTAGTTGGAATTTCCAGGGTTCCTTTGTAGTCTTGAAAGCTTTTTCATCAGGAACCAGAGAGTTCTATTCAATTCACTGCCATAGAACTGTCTGTGCACTTCAGAATCCTTGGAAAGACCGGGTGTTTCTGGGTCACACCAACTATCACTAACACTGGGATCCCGTGGTCTCTTGTCAACTGCCAGAGTCTGAGTTTCTCCTCTGCAGCTGAGCCTCCACTTCCCCAGTAACAGGTGCACAAACTGGCTCTGGGTTTCTCCAACCAGTCTCTTCTTGCATCAATAAGATGTGGAAGTCTCAACCATTTTGTCAGTGTTTAGGCATGTCCTCTTCATCTTTAAAAAAATTCTGTGACAGAAGTTATAGGCCAGTACAGAGAATAATACATAAAAATCTACATTTCTACAACCCAGAATTAACAACTGTTAATATCTTGCCATCTTTGCTTTCAGCCTTTGTTGTGAAAGTAACTCCCCAATACAGATACATCAAAATCCTCTTTGATCATCATCCCTTCTCTAATTTTCTCCCTGTCTCCCTAGAGACAAGCAAAATTCTGTTTGTTAAACCAAGATTATGTGTGTTATGTGTCTTTCCATTCAATACTGTATAATTTTAATACACTGAGTGTTAATGTAAGTGCTGCCTGTAAGTGTGCAGATGCATGCGTATGCTTCATCTTGCCTTTTGTACATGTCTACTAAGTGCTTAACATATTTTCTAACAGGTGCTTAACAAGGATAGTTCCTATGGGCTGGTGGCTAACTGCAAACTAATAGGAATCCTTATTTCTTCTACTTGAATCTATTTCATAAAAGCTGTGTGACCGTGGCCAAGTCACTCAATGTTTCCAGGCCTCAATACTAACAGTAAGATTGTTATATGGAGTCGATGAGTTACAATATGAAAGGGCCTATATAAATGTCAGCTCTCATAATCTTTGTTTTCCTCAGCATCAAGAACAGTAAAATAGCAGTTTGTGGAGTAACAGAATTTCCGAGGTCTTAATTCAGTGTAAGGATGGCAAATATGTGATTTGCGTGTGTTGCCAAGTTTCCCGTATGTGGCCATGTTGTCAAGTCTGTGTTGAGTCCACTACAAACTGATTGGAGTTACCATCAGAGATAATACTTAGCAGCCATTCATGGTTTATAGGCCAACATTCACTCTCTCTCAAAAGCATAATAAATAGTCAAAGAGATGGTAATGCATCTTAAGGAAAATATGTTTTTGTTTTTTTAATTTCTAGTTGTCCCTCCTCAACCAGAAAACATCAAGATTTCCAACATCACAGACTCTTCGGCCGTGATCTCTTGGACGATCCTGGATGGCTATTCTATTTCTGCTATTATCATCCGTTACAAGGTTCAGGGCAAGAATGAAGACCAGCACATTGATGTGAAGATCAAAAATGCCACCATCACCCAGTATCAACTCAAGGGCCTTGAGCCCCAAACAGCTTACCAGGTGGACATCTTTGCAGAGAACAATATAGGCTCAAGCAATCCAACCTCTTCTCATGAGCTGATGACTCTTTCTGAATCTCAAGGTTGGTAGAGTAGACACGTATTTACATATTATTATCTCTGGGGAGTATCAGAAAAGCCCCACTGTTTTAAGATATTTACTCCATATTCATATCTTGTGATACAATAGGCTTGTCCTTAATAGGCATCACCATGTCTAAAGAGGTCCTTCAGATGAAAATGCCCTTTGGAGGGATACCCTGTTGATCCATTTTCTATTAAGCCTTAAAGGAACTTAGCCCATCAGCAGTCCCCATCTAGCAGTTGAGGGTCTGAGGAATCTGAATGTGATTCTGCTGAAAAAGAAGACTAAGGACCCAGCTTAGTGGAGGAAGGCCTGTGCAGTGGTTCAGTGGGAGGCTCCAGGAACCACACTCCATTCTTTCTCAAAATGAACTCTTCTTTTAACTTGGGTGACACTATGCTATTCTGAGTTTTCTTTTACTTTTTAGATCCAGGTTATGATGGCTCTATGTCCATCACTAACCCCTACCTCAGAGAGAATAAGCTCTTTGAGACAGAGATCCTTCAGTGCCAAGCACAAGAGGGCCAGTGTTTGTGAGTTTTTTAATTGAAATACAGTTGTTGTGCGATATTATGTTAGTTTTGAGTGCACTATGTAGTGATTTGACATTTGCATATATTATGAATGATCACCACAGTAAGGCTAGCAATTATCCATCTCCAAACAAAGTTATTACAATATTATTAGCCATATTCTATATGCTGTATATTATATCCCTGTGGCTTCTTTATTTCATAACTGGAGGGCTGTACCTCTTAATCCTCTCCAGTGTTTGCGGCTGGTAAAACCTGTTGAATGTAATTAGTGAACAAGGACACACCAGGTGGGAAGGGTTGAAACTTCTGGGAGACTTCCCTTTGAGGTTAGTCTGAAATTGCATTTCCTCATCCTCTGCACTATACAGCTTGTTCAAGGGAAGGTAGCTAGAGGGACTTGAGAGGGAAATGGTGATTTTTGCAAATTTATAATTCAGACCAGCCTATTTTTACAGAAAGTATCATAGCACTAAAAACTTCTTGGTTCTTTTGAGGGCTACCTGGGGCTTAAGAAATAAAATCCAGCAAGCTCTGTTTTCCGTGCTGATTTTTTGGAATATGTTTGAAATATCCAAGGAATGTTGAGTCTGTAAATTAAAGGGAATTGTAGTTTTCAGATAACAATCTTAATAAATGCATCATTTCCATAATTACTTGTGTTTTCATAGAACACATGCAGGCCCTAAATCCAAGCTACAAATAAAATATAAAGAGAAAAATTTAAAAACAAGACGTAACAAAACTAAAAAACCCCTCACCATCTCATTTCAGACATCTCTTTATGCACACATGCATGGAGATAGTAGAAAAGAGAAAAGATAGCTAATCAAAAGAATAATTGTTAGATGAGGTCATGCTCTATATGCTGCTTTTCATAAAAATACATTGAATTTAATTGTATTTTAATTTAAGCAAAGGAAAGAAGTGGAAGAGTTAAACCATAGTCTTTAATAGTCCATTTTGACCTGAGCCCTAAATACAATAGTTTTTCTCTTTTTCTCTCTTCTTTCCTTCCTTCTTTGCTGCCCCCATTGGTAGGTATCCTCAGGTTGTTTTCAGCTCTTTAAAACAAGAAAAACCCAAATCAAAATATCTTACAGATTCTGTGCTCTTAGCGTCATAGAGCTTGCAAGATTTTCTAGGTGGGGAAATTGTTCAGGGAGGTTTAGTCACTTTCCCAAAGTGATAGATATAGTTAGTCAGTCTCACTATTATTAGATAATATTCATCTGCTTGGGCCTGTACTTGGAAGTGAAAGTTGAACAAAGGGCAACAATTATTGATTAGCATCAGTTCAGTTCAGTCACTCAGTCATGTCCAACTCTTTGTGACTCTGTGGACTGCAGCACGCCAGGCCTCCCTGTCCATTACCAACTCCTGGAGCTTGGTCAGACTCACATCCAGCAAGTCGGTGATGCCATCCAACCATCTCATCCTCTGTCGTCCCCTTCTCCTCCTGCCCTCAATCTTTCCCAGCATCAGGGTCTTTTCAAATGAGTCAGTTCTTCATATCTGGTGGCCAAAGTATTGGAGTTTCAGCATCAGTCCTTCCAATGAATATTCAGGACTGATTTCCTTTAGGATTGACCGGTTGGATCTCCTTGCAGTCCAAGGGACTCTCAAGAGTCTTCTCCAACACCACAGTTCAAAAGCATCAATTCTTTGGCACTTAGCAGCTTTGGTGATTAGCATGTTGAC